>CM057449.1:1169108750-1170370833 GCA_016271365.2 Neoceratodus forsteri
TTAATAGTTTAGCCATTAACATTGCAGCAAAATGATTACACTGTTTGTTACCCTATTATCTAATTTCTTTATGTGTCTCCCAGCTCTGGAGGAACCATACCTATTTTCCCAGAATGCCACCTCTTTTCTAGGTGGACTTCCTTTGTGGGTCTTCTGCTTTTCCTGGTCTCTGGGAAGTAAAGGCTTTTGTCTGCAGAGTAACCACACCCTTCTCTTTGGGGGCTACAGCCAGCATTATCTAGCAGACACCAAAGGATCTCCAGTAGGTCACTACCTGCCTGTAGACTCCTGGCCAGCAAAAGCGTGGCAGAAGGTTTGCCAGGCTTTCCCTCTTAGATGCCTCCCATTGTGATTAGTGGGTGCCCACTGTATCACTGGCATCCGCCATTTGGTGGGAACAGCCACCTGCTCTTCTATCTTGTTTAACCTGGGGTTTAGACGTAACCTGAATAGTACCTCTTTCTTGATAATATAATGGGTACAGACTTTGTTAACTACCTCAGGACCAATAAGCACACCATCAATACTTTTAACATAATGGTATAACCTGCAAACATGTGTATTCCCATCTTGTAGCATACCCCAGTCTCTGAATCTCCAGGGAATCCCTGGTTTAGCAAAAAGATCAGTCCCTTCAGTTGACTCACAGACTTTCTCCTCATCTTTTAACCACTCTACTAAAGGGGCCATGCCTCCATCTCAGATCACATGATCTGCATCTCAGGTTGTCCTTTCATCTCCACCATGATCAAGCACCTCTTCACTGGCAGTCTCTGCACCTCTTAGACCTGATCTTCCATGACCCAGCATTAGGCATTCCTCCATCATTGATTCTGGATCAAAAAGGTAACACCCAGGAAACACAGGAAGCTCCAAATGCTTCTTCTTCATCTTGGGTATCAGGGCTATAAACTGGTTCTCTGTACTTCGACTGGACTCCCTCTGGCCTCTGTTTGCAACAGATGGGGCCTCTCCTCACCTCTCACCCTTGTCCAACTTGTTCTGGGGCTTGCCTTTCCTGACAGACTCATAATGCTGCCCCTTGTGGATTACTTGGACCACTGGGTATCTCTGCTCAGTCTCCATCCATCATTTTGTGAGCCAGCTCACCAGTTCTGTTAAGGTTTTAACCATTTGCATCATTTGCTTCACTGCTCAAAAATCATATCTTGGCCACTCCATAGTGTCTCTGTTAGACACACTACTGCCAGCCATCTGTTTGGTGGTCATGCCTATTCTTGATACACATCTACATGATTCCTGTCTAGCCACTCTTGTCAGACCTGCTCTTTGTTGTATAGCCCACCATGTGAAGAAGGCAGACATGCTTTCAGGTTCTAACCCTGCCTGTTCTTCTTCCATCACTTGTGCTGGGTGTACAGTCTCAGTTTGGACTTTTGTCTGTGCAAATTCACCTGCAATTCTTCTGCTAATCACTCCTGGGCTTGCTGTTGCAGAATCCATATCTTTCTTCTATGCTTCCCCAGTACCAAGTCTAGAATCTATGCAAAAACTGCTGGCATAAAGTATGCACAAGAAACTCCCACTTTTCACACCATCTGTTGTTCAGGCACAGGTCAGGAAGCATAGGAAAACCAGGAAAAGTCATGAAATTTAAAAGTAGCATTTTATCATTATCAATAACAATAAAATAAAAAACGTAATTGTATAGGATAGCTTTTCAGGAAGGCAGTTTCAGCAAAACAAAGTCCTTTATCTAACTGTTTTTCTTTAAAATCTCTCTCTCTCTCTCTTTCTCCCTCTCCAACAAAAGATTGCTTTGTTTATATATAATACCTTTTCCTGGCAATTAACTTCTGCATCCTGAGCTCATTAAGATACATGTCCTGTTTTCACACAACATCCCAAAACTTTGTTAGTTTCTTTCCTTGCAGGTGCAGCAAAATAGAACATTGTGTCCTAGAACTGATCACCTGTGTACAACTTTGCAAATGAGCTTGTGGAGATCAAACTGCATCTCATGGTTAACCCCCTCAGTTCCAAATAGCTTTTTGCAATCATTTCAACTGTGCATTTTCAAGCCAGAGAGCCCCGATTCACATAAAGATCCACATTTATTTTTTATAACCACAGATAAGCAAGGGGGAAGTAAAGATAGAAAAACCAAGAAACAGCAATTGAAGGCAGGGAGATAGCAGGAGGGAGAGAATCATGAGACTGTCAGAGTAATCATTTCCTAGGTCTCACAAGAAAATTTTCACAATCAGACAGAAAAGAAGAGGGTAGAACAGCTGCTTGCTTTTAACTCTTTCTGCATAACAAATGGGACAGGATCTTATTCAACCCTGTCACAAGTGCTCCTTGCTCCAGGGTGAAGACCTACCCTTCTCTGTCACAGCTGAGTATTCCTTACTTTGGAACAGATTACAGTAACTGTAGCCTTCTCTTCTGAAGTGGAAACACAGTTTGTCAATTATAAATCACTCAGTCACAGAAACATGAAGCATATGAATATAATAATTTTAATACTCCAAGATATTTATACATATTGTTTATTTATTTAGTTTTTGTTGACCAGGTGGGTGCACTAGACAGCAGAGCTGCCTATTTTCTGGCACGGCCAGGGAGGTTATATACAAAGGGTAAAACAGCAGTAAAATACAGTATATAATACAGGATACTACACAAAGGTTATCGGGAACAGTAATTCTACAGAAATGGAAAGAAAATTGTTTTCAACAACAGGTTACACACCGAATAAGCCCATCTCTCTCTCTCTCTCTCTCTCTCTCTCTCTAGCGAGTTTGATTGGCTTACTGCAAGGCACTTTGATGAATCAGGGTGGACATGAACTCTTAGATGGCAGTTTGTTCATAGTCCCAAGCTTGACTTACTTTTCCAGGCCTTGGAAGATCTAAAAGCCTTCTAATTTGTCTCCATAACACATCATCCAGTATGGCAGTCTGACATCATAGATTCAAAATCCTTTGTCTAGAGAGCTGGGTACTCATAAAAAAACTGGTCTGCTCTGGTTCTCAGACTTGGTATATACAAAAACATCTGTTACTTGTCCCATGTTCTGTCTAGCACAGCAGGTGGTGACTCCTCTAGGAAACTTGAAGGGGATGCTTTCTGCTTCAGTAATCCCAGTAACTGTACAGAGAAATGGTTATCACTTACCAGAACCCTGTCATGAATGTCCAGGGGGTCCTGCCCAGATAGTAAATTTTCAATAGAACCAAATGGTCTGTTTTCTTTTCAGAGACACTGATAGAAAGCTTGACTTTAAGGCCAGCCTGCTGGAATCATGGTAGTGCTACCGCTTGTGGCACCGACTTGGGTTCAGGAACAAGCCCACAGCATCAGAGGGTTGGTCATGGGGAGGTGGATGGAGTGTCCCTTGAATACACTCCACCTGCAGGAGGGAGGGGGGGGTGATGTACCTCTGGTGCCCTGCCAGTGCTTGGGTAACCGTGGGCGGTGGACGAGCACCAGAGCCAGGAGCAGTTGGGCTGACGTCAGCATATGAGGAGGGCATGGATGTATGCATACCTGGCATGCCATTGATGTCATGGGTTGGGGACGGAACACAGAAATATCCCTCAGTCTGCAGGACAGGGCCACTTCTACTTGCAGGTCCCACATCCACCTAGTGGGCACACTGACCTGCAACCAATCTAGGGGTCCTTCTGGGTTATGATGGGAGCCCTGGTTGCCCCGCCACAGGGGCAAGCCACAGGGCACTGCAAGGGTTGGGACCGGTAAGTCTCAGAGATGGGGGATGACAGGGCTGGGGGAGCAGAGGGCAGATGGGGGGAGGCTGGGCAATCAAGGTGGCATAAAGCATATTAACTAAAAAATAGCTTGAATTTCCCCAGCAGCTGCTAAAGTTGAACTGTTACACTTGCAGAAAGAATTACATATATTGAAAAAAAAGGAATATGGTACAGGTATAGATAGCAAATTGTTACATCTCAACCCCACCTGAGAAAGAAAAAAAAATATTTTTAGCAGCACTAACTGATTTTTTGTCTGTGTGTGTGTGTTAGTGTGTGTTAGCCAGCTGGCTCCATCTGTTATGCCCTCAGTTCACTGTTTATGTGAATCTCACCTTAGTTTTTCCTAGTCTCTACTACTTGAGGGAAAAAAAAACAAAAAAAACAAGGGCACTAGCTATTGTCTGAACAGCCTGTCACGATTGCCATGCTGTGACCCATTGTGGTGCCTAATGTCCATATTGTAGGACTACAGCACTAGACTCCATCTTGGAAATTCTGAATTCTGTCCACTGGTCTCATGCAACCATGGAAGAGTGTTATGACCAGTAACCAGAGTGACCTCCCTTCCATACAGGTAAGTTGCAGCTTCTGCAATGCCCAGGCAATTCCTAAGCACTCCTCCTCGATTATGGCATGTGGCTCTTCTCTGGGCAGCAGCTTCCTGCCCAGGTACAAGACTGGGTGCTGCTCTCCCAACTGTGTAACCTGACTTAGAACCACACCTAGCCAATGATCAGATGTATCCATGTACATAATGAACCTTAGAGAATAGTCCATACTGGCGAGCTCTGGTGCCCCATACAGTGCCTCCTTCAGCTGGCAGAACACAGTATTTCATGTTTCTGTCCACTGAACCTTTTCTGTCATTTTCTTCCTTGTGAGGTTGAACGGGTTTAGCCACGCTGCTGACATTCAGCACAAACTTACTGTAGTAACCTGCCATCTCTAGAAAGGCATGTACTTTCCTCTTAGCTGTGGGCTTGGGCCATCCCTGGATGGCTTCAATGTTCACTGGCTTAGGCTGGATGTACCCACTCCCCACCCTGTGCCCAAGGTAGGACACTTCTGCCATTCCTGTCTGGCACTTCTCTACCTTTACTGTCAGCCCAGTGGCCTGCAGTCAGCAGAACACCTCAAGTCACATGCCTGACATGATCCTCCCAGGTCTGACTATATATAACTATCTCATCTATGTATGACAGAGTGAAGCTTCCTGCCCCCTGCAGAATGCAGTCCATGAACCGCTGAAAGGTGGCTGTCGCAGTCTTCATCCCGAATGGCATTACCTTGAACTCAGATAATCCAAATGTGGTTTCAAAGGATGACCTTGCTCTGGCTTCAGGGTTCAGGGGTATCTGCCAACAGCCCTTTGTCAGATCTATGGTGTACAGGTAATGGGCTCCCCCAGCCTCTCTAGGACATCATCCATTCTGGGCATGGGATATGTGTCCGACTCTGTGCAGCTGTTGAGCTTGTGGTATTCAGGCAGACCCTTGTCCTTTTTTGGCAATCAGTACTGTTGGGAAAGCCCAGGGACTACTGGACTTCTGGATCACCTGGAGAGCCAGTATCTCTATGATCTTCCCCTCTATGATGTCTTACATCATCTGAGGCACTTTTGGGTGACTGTCTCACCCCATTCATTCTGGCAAGTTGAGCTGGTGTCAGTCGCTCAAAGAGAGTGACAACACCCACTGAAGATTCTCCCTTCAGCTATTCCAGGAGATCTATGAGTGGGTCCTCCTCTGCCCCTCCTCCAGATAGCTGCACATAGCCAGGGCCATCTTGTCCATGTCATAGTAGGGTTTCATCATGTTTATGTGGTAAACTCGCTGTTTACGCCTCCTGTTGGGTAGCTCCACTACATAATTAACATCATTCACCCTCCTGACCACTGAGTAAGGCCCATCCCAAGCTATGTGTAATTTTTTTCTGTCAGACAGGAATGGGCACCATCATCCACTGCCTGACTTCATACTCCAGGGCTGTTGCCCCATGGTTGTACCATGTCTTCTGTCTCTGTTGTGCAGCAGCTAGATGCTCCTAGGCAAAACCCCATGAGCTTCTTGTGTTGTGACCTGAAATTCAGGACATGCTCCACAATAGAATCTCCTTGGGGAGAAAGCTTACCCACCCATTCATTCCTTACCAAATCAAGTGGGCCCCTTACCTTATCAGAATCATTTGACATGACCTCCCACTTGTGAATCCACGCTGTCTCGGGTCTTGTAATCCATTAGATTCAAGAAATTTTGCTATCCTTTCCTTCTGCAGTGATTCCATTAACATTCCCACCACCGATATCTGGCTGACTGCCCTAAAATTGCCAGCCTCCTCCCTACTACCACTTTTGTGACGTGGGACTACACTCGCCCTCCTCCAATTCTCTGGAACCTCTTCTGTTTCCAGTGAGCTGTTAAATAGGACTGTCCGAGGTGCAGCCAGTACCTCCCAAAGCTCCCGCAGTACCCTAGGATGTAACCTATCTTGTCCCATTGCTTTGTCCACTTTCACATTAGCAAGTCCCTTTAAGACGTTTTCCTCTGAAAAAGCACTAGTGTCTACCTTCCTCGCTTCAGTGCTTCTGTTACTTTTTGGTGGCCCCTTCCCTTCTCCTTTCAATGTGAACACTGAATAAAACTATTTGTTCGGTATGTCTGCCTTTTCTTCACCCCCTCTGCACAGTCCCCCATCCTTTTAACCATACAATCCCTCCCAGTCTTCCTCTTTTCACTTACATACCTTAAAAATGTCTTGTTCCCTTTCATTACTGCTTGGGCTATTCTCTCATTGGTTTGTGCCTTCGCACTCCTTGCTGCTTTCCCTGCTTCTTTGTGTTTCTCCAGATACATCTCCCTGTCCTCTTCCCTTTGTGTCTCCTTATGTCTTCTGAATGCTATCCTATTAACCTTTACCTTTTCAGTCACCTCTTTAGAGAACCACAACAGTCTCTTTTTCCTCTTTCTTTTACTACTTGCTTGATGTAGAGATCTGTTGCCTTCACTATATTCCGTCTTAGCCATGCCCACTGTTTGTCCACCCCACCCAGGTCATCCCCCCACCTGGTCATCCCTGAGGCATTCATCTAGCTTTATAAAATCTGCCTTCTTAAAGTACCGGACTCTCACCCTTGTGTGGTTTGACTCTGCAGAAGTCCTTATATTGAACCACACCATACAGTGATCACTGGTCTCCATGTGTCTTCCCACCTTGACATCCACAGCACTGTCCCTGTTAGTGAGTACCAGGTCCAGTATTGCCCCATCATGAGTGGGTTCGCTAACTAGTTGCCTGAGAAATGCCCCCACCAGGGAGTCCAGGATGTCCTTGCTTCTAGTTGAAGTGACAGCTGGGAGGCTCCAGTCTACATCCGGCAGATTGAAGTCACCCACCAGCAACACCTCTCCCTTTTCTGCCATCTTGCCAGTAGCTTCCCCAAGTACCTTATCTAACTCCTCCTCTTGTACTGGAGGCCTGTACATTACATCAGAGTGAATAGTGGCCCCATTCTCCTTCTCAGGGTTGACCCACAGTACCTCTGCCCCCTGTAGTTCTTGTATCTCTGTCACTTTTATACTTTCCTTCACAACATTTATCACACAGCATTCGCTTTTGTCCCATGCTGTTTTTCCTGAACATAGTATAGCCTGATATGGCCATGTCCCAGTCATGGTTTGCAGTGCACCATGACTTGGTAAATGCCACAATACCTAGGTCGGCCTCTGCCATGATGACCTCTAAGTCTGGAATCTTTTTTTTTTTCCAATGTTTTTGTTGTAAAATATGTTTATTGAAAGTTTTCAAGGTTTACAGTTCATACATGGCAATACAGTATCAATTTTAGTACCTTGGAATTTACATAGAAGCATAGAAAGATAAAAGATGACCACAGATAAGGACCGCAAGGCCCATCCAGTCTGCCCATTTCTTTTTCTACCTTATAAATGTGCCACCAGCCTTTGCTCTGTCAATGGCCTATCTATTCATACTCATCTGTATTGTTCCCTTATGCCTATCCCATGCCTGTTTGAAGCCCTGCACTGTATTCATATCCACCACTTCCTGAGGTAGGCTGTTTCATGCATCATCACCCTTTATGCGAAAAAGAACTTCCTCACATTACCCCTTAATCGGCCTCCCTCTAATCTCATGCTGTGTCCTCTTGTTCTGCTATTTTTCTTATATTGAAACATGTTGGACTCTTTCACTTTGTTAATGCCCTTAAGGTGTTTGAATGTTTTGATCATATCACCTCTCTCCCTCCTTTGCTCTAGGGTATACATATGAACATATACAAAGAAGCCAGCAGAAGAAGGCCATTTGGTCTATCAAGTCTACTCGTATTGCAGGGTCCACAGCTTGAGCTAATGTACCTGCCCTCCCTCCCCACTCTTCCCGTCCTCTCTACCCATGCTTCTTACCATCCCCCTATGCCTATCCCAGCCCCTCTTAAAGCTGCCCACTGTCTTCAATGAGATTACCTCTTCCGGCAGTGCACTCCAAGTGTCCACCACCCTCTCTGTGAAGAAGTGCTTCCTGACCTCCCTCCTAAACCTCCCACCCTCCAGCTTAAGACTGTGCCCCCTTGTGATATGGTTGCCACTCAACTTAAAGAAATTCTCCTTATCAACCTTATTTATCCCTTTCAAGTACTTGAATGTCCCAATCATGTCTCCTCTCTCTCTCTCTCTCTCTCTCTTCCAGAGAGTACATGTTCAGTGCCCTCAAACTCACCTCGTATGCCTTGCCCTGCTGACCGGCTATCATCTTTGTAGTCCTCCTCTGTACCTTCTCCAGCAGGTTAATGTCCTTTTTGAGGTGTGGGCTCCAGTACTGAACTCCATACTCTAGATGCGGCCTTACCAGTGACCTGTACAAGGGCAGTATAACCTCCTCTCTCCTACTGCTGATCCCCCTAGCTATGCATCCCAGCATCTTGTTTGCCTTTGCTGCTGAATCCTTGCACTGCATGGAGTGCTTCAGGTCACTAGTGATCATCACTCCCAGGTCCTTCTCCTCCTCCTCTGATGCAGATACTCGGACTCCACCCAGGTAATACACTGTCCTGGGATTCTTGGCTCCAATATGCATAACTTTGCATTTCTTGGCATTGAAGCCAAGCTGCCAGATCCTGGACTACCTCCTCAGCTTTTCCAGATCTTCCTGACGGTCCTGTATCCCTTCAGCTGTGTCCACTCTCCCACAGAACTTGGTGTCATCTGCGAATAGGCACATTTTGCCTTTAATGCCATCCTCAGTGTCATTGATGAAGACATTGAACATCACCGGCCCCAGCACAGAGCTCTGTGGGACCCCACTGGTTACCTCTCTGGTGCCAGATAACTCTCCCCCTACCACCACCCTCTGGGTTCTGTCCCTCAGCCAGTTTTCCACCCAACTGACCATCTTTTCCCCAACTCCAAGATCCACCAACTTCCTGATCAACCTTTGTAGGGCACAGAGTCAAAGGCCTTGCTGAAATCAAGATAGAGGATGTCTACTGCTTGGCCCCTGTCACTGTCCTAGTGACAATGTCAAAGAAGTCAATCAGATTTGTTTGACATGATTTCCCCCCCATGAACCCATGCTGCCTCTCATCATGGAGATTATGTTCCTCTAGATATTCCACCAACCTTTCCTTTAGTAGGGTCTCCATGAGTTTGCCCACAGTGGAGGTCAGACTGACTGGTCTGTAATTCCCTGGATCATCCTTGGGACCGCTTTTATGAAGGGGCGCTACATGTGCTGTTCTCCAGTCCTGTGGTACCACGCCTTACTCTAGTGAACTATTAAATAGGTCTGCTAGTGGCCCTGCCAGCTCCTCAGCCAATTCCTTTAGTCCCTTGGATGTACTCTGTCCGGGCCTGGTGATTTGTCCACTTTCAATGCCAGCAGACTGTTCCTCACTCTATCCTCCTCTATCACTATGTCTGTGTTCCCCTCCCCCCCGCTCCTCTTTTCCCTCCTGAAGGCACTGGTCCGTCCTTCTCCCTGGTGAAGACAGAACAGAAGTATTCATTTAGTATCTCTGCTTTTCCTCCATCATTCTCCACCCACTCCACACCTTTCTTAAGCCTAACAATCCCTTTCTTCTTGTCCTTTTTCTCACTTATATGGTGAAAGAAAGCCTTCTCCCCCTTCTTAACTCCTTCAGCTATTTGAAACTCCTTCTGTGCCTTTGTTCGCCGGACTTCCTTACTTGCCTCACTAGCCAACCTTAGGTAATTTTTCCTATTCACCTCCCTCTTGGTCTTCCTGAATTTTCTAGAGGCCAACCTCTTTTCCCTTACTGCCTTGGCAACCCCGGACCTGAACCATCTGGGCGCATTGGCCCTTGTATTCTTCTCCCTGAGCCTAACACACTCATCTGTGGCAACCAGTTTTCCTTCCTTAATGATGGACCACTTTAGGTCCACCCCCATATCTACTCTGATGCCCACCAGATGGCTCCTTAGAACCTCACCCATTTTCCTGAAGTCCTGAAGCTCTGTTAATCTGTCCTCATATGTTTTCTGATACAGTCCCTGCACCATTTTGGTTGCCCTTCTCTGGACTGCCTCAATTTGGTTAATGTCCTTGTGAAGGTGTGGCCTCCAGTACTGCATGCAGTACTCCAGATGGGGTCTAACCAGTGTCTTGTAAAGAGGGATTATTACCTCCCTCTTCCGACTTGTGATACCCCTACTAACAAACCCTAACATCCCCCTAGCCTTACCTACTGCTTTAGTGGTCTGCTTGGATGATTTCAGGTAATCGGTGATGATGATGCCTAAGTCTCTTTCTTCCCTTGTGACTGCCAGCAACTCCCCTCCCAGCCTATGGGTGGCTTCAGGGTTTCTCTTCCCTATGTGCATGATCTTGCACTTCTTTGCATTAAACCCCAGTTGCCACTCTTCCAGCCATTCTGCTGGTTTATCCAGATCTCTTCTCATTCTGCCCACCCTTCTGGATCATCTACTCTGTTGCAGATCTTGGTGTCATCTGCAAACAGACAAACCTTACCCTCAGTCCATCTGCAATGTCACTGATGAAGATATTGAAGAGGACTGGCCCAAACGATCCCTGAGGTACCCCATTTGTGACTTGCATCTCTTCTGACTGTATACTGTTTACCACCACTCTCTGTTTTCTGCCTGTCAACCAGTTTGCCACCCAGTTGACCAACTTCTGACCCACCCCAAGCCTACCCAGCTTATTAATCAATCTTCTCGTGTAACAGTATTGAAAGCTTGCTGAAGTCAAGGTAGGCGACATCAACTGCTTCCCCCTTGATCCCACACTCTGGTTACCCAGTCAAAGAAATCGGAGATTAGTCTGACAGGACCTTCCTTTTGTAAACCTATGCTGTCTTGGTTCTGTGCTCCTATGGATTCCAGGTATTGCACTATCCTTTCCTTAAGTGCCTTCATAATTTACCCTACTGAGGTAAGACTGACTGGTCCGTAGTTCCCTGCCTCCTCCTGCTACCACTCTTGTGAGCAGGATCACATAAGCCCTTCTCCAGTCTTCTGGGACCTCTCCTGTGCTCAGAGACTCACTAAACAGTTCTGATAATGGCTTTGCTAGTTCCACCCTTTAGCTCCTTTAGTACCCTGGGATGTATGCCATCAGGTCCATTGCCTAGTCACCTGAGCTTGTAGGCTCTTGTAGGAGCCTTTCTCTTGAAAGGGACTAGTGCTCTCCACTCCCCGTGTCCATGGTGCTGAGCTATTGGCCCTGCTCTACCTTCTCTTCAATAAATATCTACCTTCTCTTCAATAAATACTGAGCAGAAGTATCTATTTAGGATAGATGCTTTTATCTGGTCTTCCTCCTCACACGACACCTTATCTCCTTTGATCTTAGCAATACCCCTCTGGACTTTCTCCTTTCACTAATGTATCTATAGAAAGTCTTGTCATCTTCTTTTACTGTTTGGGCTAGTGTTTCCTCGGTTTGGGCCTTTGCCTGCCTTACTGCCTTCCCTGCTTCCCTTAGGGAAGTTTGGTATGCCTCCCTATCTTCATCCGCTGTGTTTCCTTATATTTCCTGAAGGCCAGCCTTTTTAGGCCTGACCTTTCTGCTACTATTTTGAGGCCAAAGTGGTTTCCTTCTTCTTTTGCACTTCCTTTTCTTTCTAACACAATGGGATGTTGTTTCAATTATTGCATCCTCAATGCTTGCCCACTTTGCCTATACCCCCTCACCTCTATTTCTTTTTGCCAGGGCTAGCTTGACTCTGTTGGCCATCTTATCAAAGTCAGCTCCTCTGAAGTCCCATATTTTTGCCTTTTAATGTGGTGATTTAGTTGTAGTGGCCAAAGTGAACCATACCATGTGATGGTCACTGGCCCCCAGGTGACCTTGTATCTGGAGATCTGTGGTCCTTTCTCTGTTAGTCAGTACTAGATCTAGGATAGCCTTGTCTCTTGTGTTGTTGTACCAGTTGTTTGAGGCCTTCCCCTGCAGGATTACCTATATATCTAGTTCTGGCAGATGTTCCTGCTGGTATTGACCAATCTGTATATCTGGCGTGTTGAAGTCTCCATTATCAGAACCTCCCCTTTAGGTGTCATGTTTTGTATATCTAATAACAGTAAAGTGTCTATGCCCTCCCTCTGTTCTGGGGTCCTGTAGACAACCCCAATTCTTATTCCTGTCCCATTTCCTGTTTCCAGGGTGACCCACAGTTCTTCTGGCTCCTTACGTGTATTCTGAATTTCTGTAACTTTGATATTTTCATTGACATACAGGGCCACTCCACCCCTCCCCCCCTTTTTGCACCTCTGTCTCTTCTGAACAGTACATAGCCGGGTATTGAATTCTCCCAAGTGTGGTTGCTGGTAAACCATGTCTCGCTAATGGCTACTATGTCCAGTTTAGCCTCTGTCATTATTGCCTGCAGGTCTGGGATCTTGTTTCCTAGACTGCGAGCATTTGATGTACATGATTTTCTATTGGCCAGATTTCAGTGTGTTAGTTGTTGGGTGAGGTCTGGTGTTTTTCCCATGTGTGTGGTACAGGGAGCTGGACCTTTTTTCTTACCTGGTGATGCAAATAGATGACTACAAACATGCTGAACTCCTGTTTGACCACTAGCTGAGGGGAGGGTGGTACATTCGTTATGTATGGGGTGCTGCACCCCTCTCCCCATTGCTAGTTTAAATATTCTGCAAAGACATCAAACTTCTACCCCAATGCACTGACTCCCTCATTAGTCAGATGCAGTTAATCAAATTTAAATAACCCAGCTCCCAAAACTGTTGCAGTTCCCTACAAATTTGTGTCCTTTTTCCAGGCACTAACCCTTGAGCCACAAGTTTGGCTCCCCTATCTCCCCTTCTCTGAAGCATTATCCATTTGCCCCCCTTTCCCAGACTGGCAGGATCTCAGAGAAGGAGATGCCAGAATGAAATGGATGATAGTTTGTCACCCAACCCTGGTCAGGTGTTCCATGGTCTCCACTGACTGGCTGGTGAGATCAGTAGTCCCCTATGTGCACCAGGACATCAATGTTTTCTCCTGCTTTCTGAACAATTTTAGCAATGTGGTCAGTGTCTCTCCATGCTGATGTATCTGGAGACATCTGACCATTACCCTGGCTGGAGATAGGTATTGACTCCCGAATCCATGGAATCTCCCTCACGATCAAAAGTTTTGGATTTCCTTTTTGTTTTTGTTTTGGCTCCTGATTTGGGTGAGTTTTGTTGTGCTAAGCTCCTGAGCTGCAGTGTTCCTGCTCCACAGTGTCCTCTGCACCACTTTGTTTGATTTCAGAGATGGAGCAGATACTTGTTTATAGTTTTTATGTGGTTGGGGTGGGTAATATGTTGGAGAGCACCAAGTGGGGGACCCAATTTGCCACTTCTAACCACCTGCCAACCTCCCAGACCAACTAAACTCCTGCAGTCTAGGTGCTTGGTTGGATGTTAGGGAAATAGGCGGGTGGTTCTTATAATATATTTCCTCTTGAATATGAAATTTGAGGTCGTAATCTCTGCCCAGCTGCCTGAAGCTGAGCCCTAAGATCTCAATGGCCCAACATAGCAGGACAGTGTCTAAATCCTGTAAACTGCCCTTCTGAAAAGTGTTCCATAGTACCTGCAGTTAATGATATCCATTCCAAATAATTTTGCTGGTTTATAACTTGGTCAAATGTAGAGAGGAAGAAGATGAAAGCAAAAGTTTGATTTTTGTTTTGTTTGTTTTGTATAGCTTATTACAACAAGTTAAATTAAAAATGAGGTCACCGATGTAGATACTCCACTGATCACTCCTTCCTGCTGCCACAGGAAATGTCACGATTCTGCTACCCTATAAAAGTAGTGTAGTGTGGGGAGTTTGGGGATGGGGGTGGGTGGCTGGGCCTTCCTGCTGGAAAGAAAAACCTCAGAGAAAGAAACAGGGAGGTAAGGCAGGAAACAATCAGCAACAAATGCAGTAACCTGAAGCTTATCCTAATGATAGATAAAACCATGAAACCTGTAAGCACCACCTGTAATAATTTCACAGAAGATATACTCTGTAAAGAAACACTTAGAAAAATAAGCAATAACAGAAGATATACCTTGCAAAAACAGTTTGAATCAGAAGATTACAGCAGTAATCTGTTAGCATACACCTTCTAATAATGCAGTAGAAGGTATACCCAGCAACAACAATTTGAATCAGAGAAAAATAAAGCAATAAAATGTTAGCAATAAACAATAACAATTTATTTATTGAAATAGTTTCACCACGAAAGGCACACTGAGCAACAAGATGCTCGTCTCCCGGTGCGACCTGGGGGGAGGGGGTACAAGGGAGTTGGATAACACGCAGGTTATCAACTGAGAAAATAACAAGAGGCAAGTAGCAGCATATGGATACAATTGCATTAAACGACAAGCAACAACACATGGAGTACATTGGATATTGTATGGAGCATATAACAATTACTTGATATATAGCAGCAATACAAGGGACAATTTGCTTTACAATAATATGCAGAGTATAAGCAACAGTAGACTATAGAACTCATTAGTTGCAGGACAAAAGGCACAGGACAAAACTGCATAGGTTGGGCTATATGTCGCATTTATAGCAAATCTAAGACCGCTGAGGGTCAGGCAGTGGGGAGGAAACAATTGGCACATGGCCAAGTCAGGTGCAAGGAGCAGAATTAGTGGTGAGAGGTGGCTGAGGCGGGGTAGAAGGAGGAGTGGGCAGAGGAATGCTGAATTTGAGGTGGCAGATGTTCCATGGCTTGGGTAGCCAGTGTGAGAGGGTGACTTGCCCACAGACGTCTTCCACCTGGGTTAGAGGTTGGCGGTGAGTAAGGATCTAAGATAATAGGCAGGGAGGAGCAGCAGAGAGCAGAGGTAGGAAGGAGATGGTGCCAAACATAGACTAGATACATATATGCTTCTTTACCATCCCCATGCCTATCCCAGCCCCTCTTAAAGCTGCCCACTGTCTTCAATGAGATTACCTCTTCCGCAGTGCACTCCAAGTGTCCACCACCCTCTCTGTGAAGAAGTGCTTCCTGGACCTCCCTCCCAAACCCCCACCCTCCAGCTTAAGACTGTGCCCCTGTGATATGGTTGCTACTTAACTTAAAGAAATTCTCCTTATCAACCTTATTTATCCCTTTCAAGTACTTGAATGTCCCAATCATGTCTCCTCTCTCTCTCTCTCTCCTGTCTTCCAGAGAGTACATGTTCAGTGCCCTCAAACTCACCTCGTATGCCTTGCCCTGCTGACCGCTATCATCTTTGTAGTCCTCCTCTGTACCTTCTCCAGCAGGTTAATGTCCTTTTGAGGTGTGGCTCAGTACTGAACTCCATACTCTAGATGCGGCCTTACCAGTGACCTGTACAAGGGCAGTATAACTCCTCTCTCCTACTGCTGATCCCTAGCTATGCATCCCAGCATCTTGTTTGCCTTTGCTGCTGAATCCTTGCACTGCATGGAGTGCTTCAGGTCACTAGTGATCATCACTCCCAGGTCCTTCTCCTCCTCCTCTGATGCAGATACTGGACTCCACCCAGGTAATACACTGTCCTGGGATCTTGGCTCCAATATGCATAACTTTGCATTTCTTGGCATTGAAGCCAAGCTGCCAGATCCTGGACTACCTCCTCAGCTTTTCCAGATCTTCCTGACGGTCCTGTATCCCTTCAGCTGTGTCCACTCTCCCACAGAACTTGGTGTCATCTGCGAATAGGCACATTTTGCCTTTAATGCCATCCTCAGTGTCATTGGTAAGACATTGAACATCACCGGCCCCAGCACAGAGCTCTGTGGGACCCCACTGGTTACCTCTCTGGTGCCAGATAACTCTCCCCCTACCACCACCCTCTGGGTTCTGTCCCTCAGCCAGTTTTCCACCCAACTGACCATCTTTTCCCCAACTCCAAGAACCACCAACTTCCTGATCAACCTTTTGTGGGGCACAGAGTCAAAGGCCTTGCTGAAATCAAGATAGAGGATGTCTACTGCTTGGCCCCTGTCTACTGTCCTAGTGACAATGTCAAAGAAGTCAATCAGATTTGTTTGACATGATTTCCCCATGAACCCATGCCTCTCATCATGGAGATTATGTTCTCTAGATATTCCACCAACCTTTCCTTTAGTAGGGTCTCCATGAGTTTGCCCACAGTGGAGGTCAGACTGACTGGTCTGTAATTCCTGGATCATCCTTGGGACCGCTTTTATGAAGGGCGCTACATGCTGTTCTCAGTCCTGTGGTACCACGCCTTACTCTAGTGAACTATTAAATAGGTCTGCTAGTGGCCCTGCCAGCTCCTCAGCCAATTCCTTTGGTCCCTTGGATGTACTCTGTCGGGCCTGGTGGTTTGTCCACTTTCAATGCCAGCAGACTGTTCCTCACTCTATCCTCCTCTATCACTATGTCTGTGTTCCCTCCCCCGCTCCTCTTTTCCCTCCTGAAGGCACTGGTCCGTCCTTCTCCTGGTGAAGACAGAACAGAAGATATTCATTTAGTATCTCTGCTTTTCCTCCATCATTCTCCACCCACTCCACACCTTTCTTAAGCCTAACAATCCCTTTCTTCTTGTCCTTTTTCTCCTTGTATGGTGAGAGAAAGCCTTCTCCCCTTGTTGCTCCTTCCCAGCTGTTTAAACTCCTTCTGTGCCTTTGTTGGCATGGGCTTCCTCCTTGCCTCACTAGCCAACCTTGGGTAATTTTTCCTATTCACCTCCCTCTTGGTCTTCCTCTAGTTTTTATAGGCCAACCTCTTTTCCCTTACTGCCTTGGCAACCCGGACCTGAACCATCTGGCGCATTGGCCCTTGTATTCTTCTCCCTGGGCCTAACACACTCATCTGGCAACCAGTTTTCCTTCCTTAATGATATGGACCACTTTAGGTCCCACCCCATATCTACTCTGATGCCTACCAGATGGCTCTAGAACCTCACCCATTTTCCTGAAGTCTGAAGCTCTGTTAATCTGTCCTCATATGTTTTCTGATACAGTCCCTGCACCATTTGGTTGCCTTCTCTGGACTGCCTCAATTTGGTTAATGTCCTTGTGAAGGTGTGGCCTCCAGTGCATGCAGTACTCCAGATGAGGTCTAGCCAGTGTCTTGTAAAGAGGGATTATTACACTCCTCTTCCGACTTGTGATACCCCTACTAACAAACCTAACATCCCCAGCCTTTACCTACTGCTTTAGTGGTCTGCTTGGATGATTTCAGGTGATCGGTGATGATGATGCCTAAGTCTCTTTCTTCCCTTGTGACTGCAGCAACTCCCCCAGCCTATGGGTGGCTTCAGGGTTTCTCTTCCCTGTGCGATCTTTGCACTTCTTTGCATTAAACCCAGTTGCCACTCTTCCAACCATTCTGCTGGTTTATCCAGATCTCTTCTCATTCTGCCCACCCTCTGGATCATCTACTCTGTTGCAGATCTTGGTGTCATCTGCAAACAGATGAACCTTACCCTCAGTCCATCTGCAATGTCACTGATAGAAGATATTGAGAGGACTGCCCCAGACAATCCCTGAGGTACCCCATTTTGGCTTACCTCTCTTCTGACTGTATACTGTTTACCACCACTCTCTGTTTTCTGCCTGTCAACCAGTTTGCCACCCAGTTGACCAACTTCGACCCACCCCAAGCCTGCCCAGTTATTAATCAATCTTCTACGTGTAACAGTATTGAAAGCTTGCTAAGTCAAGGTAGGCGACATCAACTGCTCTTCCCCTTGATTCCACCACTCTGGTTACCCAGTCAAAGAAATCTATAGATTAGTCTGAGAGGACCTTCCTTTTGTAAACCTATGCTGTCTTGGATTCTGTGCTCCTATGGATTCCAGGTATTGCACTATCCTTTCCTTAGGAGTGCCTTCATAATTTTACCCACTACTGAGGTAAGACTGACTGGTCCGTGGTTCCCTGCCTCCTCCCTGCTACCACTCTTGTGGAGCAGGATCACATGAGCCCTTCTCCAGTCTTCTGGGACCTCTCCTGTGCTCACAGACTCACTAAACAGTTCTGATAATGGCTTTGCTAGTTCCACCTTTAGCTCCTTTAGTACCCTGGGATGTATGCCATCAGGTCCCATTGCCTGAGTCCACCTGAGCTTGTAGAGCTCTTGTAGGAGCCTTTCTCTTGAAAGGGACTAGTGCTCACCTCCCTCCCCGTGTCCCATGGTGCTGGCTGTGGCCCTGCTCTACCTTCTCTTCAGCCAATATCTACCTTCTCTTCAATAAATGCAGGCTATCTATTTAGGATAGATGCTTATCTGGTCTTCTCCCTCCCTCACACGACACCTTATCTCCTTGATCTTAGCATTGTCTCTGGACTTTCTCCTTTCACTACTGTATCTATAGAAAGTCTTGTCATCTTCTTTACTGTTTGGGCTGAGTGTTTCCTCGGTTTGGGCCTTTGCCTGCCTTACTGCCTCTCCCTGCTTCCCTTAGGGAAGTTTGGTATGTCTCCTATCTTCATCCGCTGTGTTTCCTTATATTTCCTGAAGGCCAGCCTTTTGGCGCTGACCTTTTCTGCTACTGTTTTGAGGGCCAAGTGGTTTCCTTCTTCTTTTGCTCCTTTTTTCTTTCTAACACAATGGGATGTTGTTTCAGTATTGCATCCTCAATGCTTGCCCACTTTGCCTATACCCCTCAATCTCTATTTCTTTTTGCCAGGGCTAGCTTGACTCTGTTGGCCAATCTTATCAAAGTCAGCTCCTCTGAAGTCCCATGTTTTGCCTTTTGTGTGGTGATTTAGTTGTGGTGGCCAAAGTGAACCATACCATGTGATGGTCACTGGCCCCAGGTGACCTTATCTGGAGATCTGTGGTCCTTTCTCTGTTAGTCAGTACTAGATCTAGGATAGCCTTGTCTCTTGTGTTGTTGTACCAGTTGTTTGAGGCCTTCCCCCTGCAGGGAATCCACCATGTGTCTAGTTCTGGCAGATGTTCCTGCTGGTATTGACCAATCTGTATCTGGCGTGTTAAGTCTCCCATTATCAGAACCTCCCTTTGGGTGTCATGTTTTGTATATCTAATAACAGTAAAGTGTCTATGCCCTCCTCTGTTCTGGGGTCCTGTAGACAACCCAATTCTTATTCCTGTCCCATTTCCTGTTTCCAGGGTGACCCACAGTTCTTCTGGCTCCTTACGTGTATTCTGAATTTCTGTAACTTTGATATTTTCATTGACAGCTGGGGCCACTCACCCCTCCCCTTTTGCACCTCTGTCTCTTCTAGAACAGTACATAGCCGGGTATTGAATTCTCCCAAGTGTGGTTGCTGGTAAACCATGTCTCGCTAATGGCTACTATGTCCAGTTTAGCTCTGTCATTATTGCCTGCAGGTCTGGGATCTTGTTTCCAGACTCACAGCATTTGTGTACATGATTTTCTATTGGCCAGATTTCAGTGTGTTAGTTGTTGGGTGAGGTCTGGTGTTTCCCTTGTGTGTCGTACAGGAGCTGGACCTTTTTCTTACCTGGTGATGCAAATGAACTACAAACATGTTGAACTCCTGTTTGACCACTAGCTGAGGGGAGGGGTGTTCTTTACATTCGATGTATGGGTGCTGCACCCCTCTCCCCATTTGCTAGTTTAAATATTCTGCAAAGACATCAAACTTCTGCCCCAATGCACTGACTCCCTCCTTAGTCAGATGCAGTTAATCAAATTTAACAACCTTCGCTCCCAAAACTGTTACCAGTTCCCTACAAATTTGTGTCCTTTTCCAGGCATCAGCCCTTGAGCCACAAGTTTGGCTCCCCTATCTCCCTCTCTGACCTTCCATCCATTTGCCCCCCTTTCCCAGACTGGCAGGATCTCAGAGAAGGAGATGCCAGATAGAAATGGATGATAGTTTGTCACCCAGCCTGGTCAGGTGTTCTCTTGGTCTCCACAACTGACTGGCTGGTGAGATCATTAGTCCCTATGTGCACCAGGACATCAATGTTTTCTCCTGCTTTCTGAACAATTTTAGCAATGTGGTCAGTGTCTCTCCATGCTGATGTATCTGGGAGACATCTGACCATTACCCTGGTTGAGATAGATATTGACTCCTCGAATCATGGAATCTCCCAGATCAAAAGTTTTTGGATTTCCTTTTTTTTTTTGTTTTGGCTCCTGATTTGGGTGAGTTTTGTTGTGCTAGCTCCTGAGCTGCAGTGTCCTGCTCCACAGTGCTCCTCTGCCACTTTGTTTGATTTCAGAGATGGAGGCAGATACTTGTTTGTAGTTTTTATGTGGTTGGTGGAGGTAATATGTTGGAGAGCACCAAGTGATGGGGCACCCAATTTGCCACTTCTAACCACCTGCCAACCTCCCAGACCAACTCGCTCTGCGGTCTAGGTGCTTGGTTGGATGTTAGGGAAATGGCGGGTGGTTCTTATAATATATTTCTTGAATATGAAATTTGAGGTGTGCAATCTCTGCCCATGCTGCCTGGAAGCTGAGCCCTAAGATCTCCATGGCCCAACATGGTGGACAGTGTCCTAAATCCTGTAAAACTGCCCTTCTGAAAAGTGTTCCATAGCCTGCAGTTAATGATATCCATTCCAGATAATTTGCTGGTTTATAACTTGGTCAGAGTAATTAGAAGGAAGAAGATGAAAGCAAAAGTTTGATTTTGTGTTTTGGTTTGTTTTTGTATAGCTTATTATAACAAGTTAAATTAAAATGAGGTCACCGTGTAGATACTCACTGATCCTCCCCTTCCTGCTTTGCACAGGAAATATCTGTTATGCTACCCTATAAAAGTAGTTGTAGTTTAATGGGGAGTTTGGGATGAGGTGGGTGGCTGAGCCCTTCCCCTGCTGGAAAAGAAGAACCTCAGAGAAAAGAAACAGGGAGGTAGAGCAGAAACAATCAGCAATAAAATGTGGTAACCCTGGAAAGCTTATCCTAATGATAGATAAAAACTATGGAACCTGTAAAGCACCACTGTAATAATTTCACAGAAGATATACTCTGTAAGAAACACTTTGCTACAGAAATAAAGCTAGTAACAGAAGATATACCTTGCAAAAACAGTTTGAATCAGAAGATTACAGCAGTAATCTGTTAGCATACACCTTGTAATAATGCAGTAGGTATACCCAGCAACAACAATTTGAATCAGAGAAAATAAAGCAATAAAATGTTAGCAATAAACAATAATAATTTATTTATTGAAATAGTTTCACTACGAAGGCACACTGAGCAACAAGATGCTCGTCCTGGAATGGACCTGGGGAGGGTACATGGGAGTTGATAAATATTTTTATCAACTGAGAAAATAACAAGAGGCAAGTAGCAGTATATGGATACAATTGCATTAAACGACAAGCAACAAATATTGAGTACATTGATATTGTATGGATTATACAATTACTTGATATATAGCAGCAATACAGGGACAATTTCCAGCGCACAGTAATATGCAGGTATAAGCAACAGTAGACATAGAACTCATGATGGTGCAGACAAAGGTACAGGACAAAACTGCATAGGTTGGGGCTATATGTCAGCATTTATAGCAAATCTAAGACCGCTGGTCAGGCGAAGTGGGAGGAAACAGTTGGCACCTGGCCAGGTACAGGAGGATCCATTAGTGGTGAGAAAGTTAGATAGGGCGGAGGGAAGTGGGCAGAAGAGGAATGCCTGAATTTGAGGCAGATCATTCCTAGCTTGGGTAACCAGTGTGAGAGGTGGCTTGCCGACAGTAGTCTTCACCAGGGATTGAAAGTTACGGTAGTCGAGGATCTAAGATAATGGGCGGGGGGAGGCAGAGAGTATGGGGAGAGAGAAGGATGAAAGGCCATAGACTAGATACAGTTATTTAGTGTTGCGTGAAATGTGTGTCCTCTGAGAGATGGTGGAAAGCCGGGAATGGTAAAAGCTCTATAGGTACAAGAGGCATCGAGCAAAGCTGCAGAAGGTAGCTTAAAAGTGTGTCTAGCTTAGATAGGGTGGACTTAGGGGCGTGCCTCAGAACAATGTCACAGTAATCAAAGGAGGGAAGTATCATCTTCGGAGTCAGTTCACGCTTGGATGGGGGAGAGGGAGGTTACCATGTTCCTATAAAGTGCACCAAGCATGGGGTGTAGTTTTTGAAATAGTATCAGTGTGGTCTGAGAAGGAAAGATGGCAGTGGAGCCATACCCCAAGTAGCGGAATGAGGAGACATCTTCGCTGTTTGACCATCCAGGGTGTGGAAATAGGGAAGGATGGAGTCTGGACAGGCGTTGTCGTGGCAAAAAGTCCTCGTGACAGTTTTTTTTACATTTAGGGAGAGCTGGTAAGAGCTGAACCATTGCTGTACTTTGTTTGAAGCCGGCTTGAGGTTAGTTTGCAGTACTTCAGGGTCGGAGCCTGAGGAAGAGTACAGTGTCATCTCCATACTGTGGATTGAGGTAGTAGAGCAGATGGGCAGTGGTTGTTTAGAATGAGAGAACAGTATGGGTCCCAGAATAGGCCTGAGTAGACACACAGCTGGTTAAGGAAGGGGAGGAGATAGCATTCAGCGACTCTAATGGACTGGGTTCTGCCAGAGGTAAATCTGAACCAGTTGGTAGGCAGCAACAGAGGCCTGATTCAGCAAGACAAGAGAGCAATGTGGGTGGGAGACAGTGTTGAAGGCTTTCTTAAGAGTTCGACGGCAAGATGGCTGAGGTGATCAGCCCACTGTCCAGCGCCTCAGTCAGATGGACGGCAGGTCAGTGATTAGAGGATGCAGTGCAGTGTCTTTCTGAAACCTGACTGGTAGGTGTGGAAGAAATTAGAGTGGGTGAGGAAGTAAGAAGTTGGGTGAGCACAAGGTGCTCTTGTAGTTTGCTAGTACTGGGAGGAGGGAAATAGGTGGTAGTTGGAGGAGGGGGTACCTCCTTTGGGAGGATGATGAGTGGCGTGCTTCAATGCTTTGGGATGAGTGGCAGTAAAGGATTTGTTTAAGAGTTTGGCAAGCAGCGTTGTTATGGTGGTGGTGGAGAGGAGAGAAGTTTAGGGTCCAAGCCATCTGGGGATTTGCTTTTGAAGGGTTGAGAGAAAGTGGTGCATCTAGAGCATCCGCTGTAGAGATGTCATTGAAGGAAAAGGAGTGAGACCTTAATCAGGTTCATTCGTCTGTAGAGGGTGCGATAGGTACAGGGGTTTGGCAGGGCAGAGAGGAGAGTGCAGCAAGTGGTGAGAAACATATGTTGAACTCAGTAGCAACTGCTGTTGGCTCAATGAGAATGGGTTGTTAGTACTTAGAATTGGGTGGGATTGGCAGCTGGTGGGGTGAAGGGGAGTGAATGTTTCTCAGAATTTGAGGGTTATTTAGGTTGGACTGTAGGGAGCTCAAGTACTCTGCTTTAGCTAGCGAGTGGCTCTGGTACACTGTTTCGATCATGCAGTATGCGGAGAGAGAGTTGTGGGAGGCGGAGGATTTATGCATTTTTCCAGGCTTTGTCTGCGGGCAGTTTGACATGCAATCAGTTCTTGGGTGATCCATGGCAGATGGTTGCCTCTACCCTGTACATCACAGCAGGGCATGTTTGTCCCAGACGCTGAGAAGGTGTCCTATAAAGTGGAAGAAGGCGTCATCAATGGAGTCCATAATAGGGCAGGGGCCCAGTTTACTAATGCAAGGTCGTCTAACACTAGGGCAAGATTGAGGTATTTGAAGGAGCATTGAACTAGAAATTTAGGGGAGATTTTAGAGGTGGATTTTGCACACTAAGAAAGTAACGTGGTGGTCACTGAGGGAGTCAGAAAGAATACGGCATTTATGACCTGGTGAGGGGTGTGTAGAGCCCAATCGAGGAGTGATGGTTACCAGATTTTAGGTTAAGTTGGGTGAGTCAGTAATGATTTGAGAGAGGTTTAGAGCAGCAATTTCAGTTCTGGTGTTTTTGTGGGCAGGAGCTAGCCAGTTGTGGTTTAGATCACCCATGATATAAAGCTTCTGTCGGGGTTAGGCAGGAGATTTGCTTGAAGAGGTTGGTGACAGCAGAGGGTGGTGTGCCAGGTCAGCAGTATATTCCTGCAATGTAGATTGTAGCGGAAGGGAGGTCAGCTGGAGTAAAATTAATTCATAGATTTTAGGTTCAGACTTGGCTAGGCTAACCGAATAGTGCAAGTCTGAGTTGACGAGATGGCAACCTGCTGCCCTTGTGGCTCTGTCCTGGTGAGCCGAAGTGTAGCCTGGGATGGTGACAGAGGAGTCACTAATGTTTTTTGTGAGCCAGGTTTTGGACAAGGTAAGGATATCTGAGACATAGTGGGCAACAAGTACCTGTGGGAGTCAAGTTTATGGAATAGGCTTCTTATATTTAGGTGCAGGAGGTGCAGACATGTGGGAGAGTCCCAGGGAGAAGTGAGGAAATGTCCAATGTAGGAGGGTGCTAGCAGCGATTGAGAGGAGGTGTGGGTTTGGGGCTGGGGTTTGGGTGGATGTCACCGCGGCAAGGAGCAGGAGCACAAGAGATAGGTAGTGGGTGAATAGAGGTATGTGACTGACGCTGAGCGGACGCCTCTTAGTTAGAAGGCTTGGTTGATTATTTGGAGCTGGGCAATGGGGAAGTAGTTGAAAAGTAAACCAGGAGAGGATGGGACAAAGAGAAAAGGGCTGGGATGTGTGGCTGAGTGAGTCCAGGCTTGGGTGAAAGGGGAGTGGATGCCGAGGGAGGGTGGGGAAGCCCAGTGAGGTTGGGGAGGAAAAGGGGGGCATGGGGGAGGTGGTGGCATGTTGGAGAGGAGGGGAGGAGAAGAGAACATGGATGAGACAGGCAAGAAGCCTAGTAGTTGGGCCATGGCATGGATCTAGCATTAGAAAACCCTAACTGTTGTGGCAGCTTAGAGGACAGGCATAGAGGGCCAGGGAAATGAGTGGTTCCCTGTGGGAGAATGGAGGACTAGTGAAAATTAAGGCCTAGATAACCAATGAGGCTTGGCAGGCAATAGCCAGTAGGAGTGAGCTAGAAAGCCGGAAGGGGTTATGTGGTATTTAATCAGGACCGGGCGGGGTGGGTGAAAAATTGGCAGCTAGGGCTCCTTCCTGGAGGTAATCAGTCCTTGAGGGCAAGTCCATACCTGCACTTCTGTGAGGGTGGTGGTTTCACACCTGGACTGTGGGTGGCAGTCTGGCAGGTCGGGTTCATCAGAGAACCATGGCTGTGGATCTGTGACTTTCCTATGAGTACAAAAAATAAAATAACACACAGTAAATCTGCCTTGCAAAAGAGTTCTAATCCTTTCCCTTGCTCTGGTAAGGTTCTTTGCTTTGTCCTTTCAAGCAACCTAGAAGGAAAGAGCTCAGGTGAAGCTAGAGTGTCTTGGCCAGCAAACCTAGTCTTCCACCTCCAAGATATCAACTAACCTGACCTTTTAACCCTTGGACAGCAAACCTAGTCTTCCACCTCCAAGATATCAACTAACTGACTTTTAACCCTTCTTTCTGTTGCAAGTTACAGATTAAGATACAGAACAAAGTATTCATTCATAAGCACAGTACCATAACTTTGATATTGGTGTATTTTATTTATTTATTGAAATGTTTCACCAGGAGGGCACACTGAACAACAAGTTGCTGTCGTCTTGTAGTGTGACCTGGGGGAGGTTACATAGGGTTGTGAAGGATGATCAGTTACAATAACATGTGGGTAGTACAAACAATACAACATTCTAAGATTGTGCAACAGTTGGAACACAAGGTATTGTACAATAAACAGTAGTGGAACATTGGGTAAATTGCAATACATGTCCAAAATCATACAAAGAACATATAAATGTATGAAACAGTAATACTGTGATAGATCCATTTATAGTGCATGAGTGTACCTGGAGCAGGCTCAAGGTAGTACGTAAGTGCTGTTGGAGTAAAAGGATGGAGTTGGTTTGTGCACACTGGTGACCCAGAAGGGCAGGTGTCAGGAGGAGGCAAGAACCGAATATGAGGAGAAGGGTAGCTATTTCTGATTTCCCTTTCAGGATGCTGAGAACCCTGCTAGGGGGGTCATGGCAGGAAGGCAGAAACTGGGATAGGTATTGTTGGGTTAAAGCAGGAATAGCTGAGGGAAAGGTAATTGTGTAGGGCAGAGGTAAGGGAGTAGTTGGAGTAGGGAGTGCCTTTATTTCAGGAGGAAGGAATTCCGGATTTTAGGGAAACATGGCTGAAACCAGTCTGACCGATGAGGATGGAGCGGCGTAGGACCATCAAGGTGCATGTGTCATTTGATCTGAAAGAGGGGTGGGGAGGTGGAGGAGAAAGAGAATAAGAAATAGGAGGGAGCCTCCCAAACCAGAATTTGGAGGTTAGTTTGGCACAGTGAGAGATGCGCCTGTGAGACAGTGGAAGGAAGGTTAGAGGTGATAGAGTTCACTTTGGTGGGAGCAGGAAGGTGAGTCGACCTTAAAGCAGCAGAAGGAGTTAAAGAGAGTGTCCAACTTGGTCAGGGAAGATTTGGGAGCAGCACCATAGACTATGTCACAGTAGTCAAAGATGGGAGTATAATTTTGTAGCAATTCTCATGCCTCGTGAGTAAGCGGGATGCAACCACGATTCCTGTACAGAGCACCAAGCTTGGGTGCAGTTCTTTAGATAGCACTGATATGAACAGAGAAGTTGAGGTGTTGGTCCAGCCAAACCCCTAGATATCTAAATGAGAGGTGTCCTCCAAGATGGTCCCATAAAGAGAGTGGAAGATGGGTAGGGCTGGGAGCCTAGATAGTCTCTGCCTGGTGCCAAGGTCATTGAGACTGTCTTCTTGGGGTTTAGAAAAGCTGGTGAGAAGCAAACCAGAGCTGAACTTGGTTGAAATCATGCTGTAAGCTGGTTTGCACAGCAGCAGGTTTTTGCTGAACTGTACACAACAGTATCATCAGCGCATATGTGGATAGAAGAGGATGAGCAGGCTGCAGGAAGATCATTAAGGAAAATGGAAGAGTAGTGACCAAGCACTGAGCCCTGAGGACACCTAGTGTTGATGGGCAGTGGAGGGAGGAATCAAGGATTCTCATCGATTGGGTCCTGCCAATGAGGTAGATTTAAATCAGTTTGTGGCTGACATTGCAAGGCCAGCTGAGGAGAGTAAATCAAGAAGCAGGGGATGAGAAACAGTGTCGAAATCTTTGGCTAGGGTCAACAAAGACGGCCCGAGGTGATCAGGCCATCGCCCATCCCTGAAAGGATGTAGTCAGTAAGCCTGAGGAGGAGGTGGTTGTTGATGGTTCTTCCAAACCAGATTGGAAGGGGTGAAAAGGAGGAATCGAGAGAAGGTGATAGTTGAGAGAGACTAAATGTTCTTGAAGTTTGGCAAGGGTAGGAAGGAGGAAATGGGCAGTAGTTGCCAGGAGTGGATGTAGCACCACCCTTGGGGAGAGAAAGGACTACAGCATGTTTCCAGGACGAGGGTAGTTGGGCAGAAATAAAGGACAGGTTAAGGAATAGGGAGATAGGATAAGCAATTGCAGGAGCAGAAAGGTTGAGAAGTTTAGGATCGAAGCTCATCTGGTGAGAAGCCTTTGAGGGGTTGAGAGATAGGAGAGCATTAAGAGCTTCATCAGAGGAGATAGTAGAAAAGGAAAATGAGGAGGGGTAGGCACTGGCTGAGAAAAGGGCTAAAGTTAGTAGGTGGCAATGGGGAGAGGGAATCAGAAGAGATGGTAGCACAAGATGTAGTAGGCATTAAATTCATTGGCCACAGAGCCAGGGTCAGAAACTAGGGAGTTATTTATTTTGAGAACTGAGGGGAGAGGAGGGGGGAGAGAATAGGGCATGAACTACCCTCCATAATTTAGATGGAGAGTTAATGTTAGTCAGGAATGAGGAGTTGAAATAATCTGACTTAGCCAGTCTAGTAGCTTTAGTACATGAATTGCATAGCATTCTGTACTTGCATAGTCATTTGGATGTTTAGTAGATTTGTGTTTTCTCAGGCCCAATCATGCTCCCTGAAGCAGGCCAGTAGTTCGGGGTGATCCAGGGAGGTGAAGCCTATGGACTTGGTCCTTCTGAAAGGGATAAAAGGCATTCCAGGTGGCAATGAATTTATCTCAAATAGACAAGCGCTTGTCAACAGAAATGGCAGTGAGAGGTTGCCCAGTTGGTGGAAGCAAGTGCAGAGCTGATTGAGGTAAGGTCTAGCGATTTAAAGGACTGGAGCTGTATGATTTTAAGGGAGGTTTGACGATGAACCTTATGTTAGAAAATAGGGTTGTGGTCACTAAGGCATCAGGAGGAAACCAGATTTAATGACGCGTGTGGGTGGTTGTGAGTGCCCAGTCAAGCAGGGTGTGGTTTTGTGTTTTGGGATTAGGCATGTGGGCTCAAGGATAGTTGAGCGAGGTTTAGAGCAGTGATGTCATTGCATAGCTTGTTTGACTTGGGAGACAACCAATCATTCATTGTACATTCATTTGATGCAGGCTATGAATTACTACAGTTAATGTGGCAGACATTCCCACATCTACCCATAGCTACAGGCTCACAGATGTCCAAGCTTATCAGGATTCCTATGATAATAGGGATAGCGGAGGTGGGGAGAAGTCTATCACCCCACCTTGGTAGTAACCCCCCAGTATTCATTTAACAATCAGCCTGGAACCCTGGTACTGGGTAGGGGATTCCATCTTCCTTGTTTCATATATTTTCTGGGTGGTGGGTTACAATTACATTTCTTGCAAACAAATGGATTCCACGCTCCAATACTCTTTTAACATTTCTTTTATTGCCCCACATTTCACTCATATTTGTGAGCTTTTTCAATGGTCTTACTCATCAATTTCTAAAACAAACAAATACATTCTTATTATACATTCTATTTTCAGCAGTTCATTTTTCAATATTTTATATGTAAATTACATCCATTACCTATGATTGTTACACTCTTAAGTTCCCTGTACACTTGTAATAAATTCTGACCTTCTTTTCTTGGCTTTTAATAAATAAAAGCCTCATTATTTTTCACATACAAAATACATTCATTTTAATTTCAAACATTTCACCACCATGCCGCCACTTTCCCATTGTGCTTAATTTTCTTTCATGCAGCCAGCATTACTATTCCTTAAGTGGACTTGGCTAAATAGTTCTGACCTTGCTGTTAACCACCAATTGTTCCAAACTGTTATTTATTCTATATTAGCCTGTAATGCATAATATCATATTTTTAGACTGTTATACCCACATATGTATTATAAAAGTTTTCATATGCCATTGCTCATGTTTTCTGCATCTGTTTATCAATCTTTGTTCTGGCTCCTTTAAGCATTGTTGCTTATCCTTACTTTGCCTACAAATACACATGCAGGAAAACTCCATTCTTATCACATTCACTTTGTTCTCAAATTTAAACTAGCATATTCTCTTTAATCACCATTTCTTACTTATATTTTACTTAAAATTACTGGAGACAGGAAAGTGCTATATGTTTTGCATTCATTCTATTGTCAAACGTGGGTAATATATGCCCCTTCAATTTTAAAAGAATGTGCGCCTCAGTTTGCTTGCTTTTTCCTGGTGTCTTGCTGTAATGGCTTCTTCTTAGCTGCTAAAGATCAGAATTCTGCCTGCCCTTCTCCTCTTGGGCCCTTTGTATATATCCCGTGATGCCCATCAACGTAACAAAGTGTGATGTCATCGTCACATGACTGCCGACACTCTGAGGTTGCCACACAACTTTAAACAACCCCAGGATGTCAGAAGCCACTAGGAAGCTTACAAATGCGCCTCTTTTGCACTTTGGTTTACATGTGTGTCTGTATGTGTTGTCTACATTTCACTTTGTTCTTTAAACCACCATATGGATTTTCAAACCTGGCTGTGCCTCAAATGGGTTTTATATAGATGCTATTCATGTTTATTGTTAAATGTTTACCTGCCTGTGTTATTCACACTGTTCATATAAGTGGGTGGGGGATAAAAGGAGATGTGATCTAAGGAACAAAACAGTTTATACACGGATCAGGACAGGGATGGGGGAGATATCGAGTGAGGCGGGGGTGGAGGAGGTCCCAGTGGAAGGACAAACAGACAGCAAGGAGGGAGAGGGAGGATATCTTCAGCTCAGAAATTATTCCAATATTAAATTTGAGTGACAGACTTTTGACAAAGGAAAAGTAGAAGTACTTATCTTTGGTTTAACCTCTGCCCTACAAGACCTGTGGACCTATTTGGATTGGAGGTGGACCTATAGAAATTCTTTAGAACCTTGAGATTAAAAACATGTTTGGAAACCCAGAACAGGAGATGGGATACCAACAGAAAATTAAACAGGCTATGCAGGTAAAATCTAGTTACTGCCCTCCACAGGGCTGCAGTAATGGAAGATTATTCACAAATTTGGTAGAGAAGGAAGTTATGGCATTATTTAAGAAGAAACAGTCCTAAAATACAATACTATGACTCAGGCTCAGAGAATGGCCATGAATAATCTAACACAAGATCAAACAATAGTAATACAGCCCTCTGATAAAGGTGGAGGCAATACCAAGAGATGTGTATGGTCTTACTGGACAAAAGGGAAATGATGAACCTGTTAGAGAAAACTAACAACATTAATACAGTGTGAATTTAGGGAGACGTATAACAGAGTCTACGACATGGGATGGTTGCAGCACTGGAGGGGCTATACTAATACAGAAACATCCCATATAAAACATAAGAGAACCTCCAGGAGGCCTATTGTTTCTGGAATGAATTGCTACTTAAACCCACATCTAGGTTTATTAATTATCATTTGCAACCTGAGGTAGAGAAAATGTTGACCTACATGAAAGATTCTGGGGATAAGGACCCAAAAAATGAAAAGAATATCTGAGCATGGGGGCATACTGGATGTGTCCGACTTATACACATCAATTCCACATCAGCAAGGTAGCAGCCATGGGCAAGATGTTGGATTCAAGGCAAGGAACACAAAACCAAACAAAAGAGTGTTACAAGAACTAACACATTTTATACTAACAAATAACTATTTAGAATTTAATGGTTAGTTTTACCAACAGTCAAGAGGGACTATCATGGTAGCACCATGGTGCCAGCTTATGCTAACGCATATATGTATGAATTTGAGAAATGTTCTGTGTTAGATGCAACTGTGAATCCATATTTTGATAAAGCACATTCTTGGCTTAGATACATTGAAAATCTGTTCTTTGTGGTCTGAAACCACTGCATGAATATTTTCAGTATCTGAATAGCAGAGACAAAAATATAAAATTCATGATGCAATATAGTGACACAGAAATTCCTTATCTGGTCTTAAAAATAATCTGAGGCTGACCTGTGGCACTGAGGGTTGAGGCGCTGGGCGCCACACCTCGCACCATGCTGGTGACCGGGTTCAGGAATGGACTCAGGTTGCTGGTGGGTCAGCCAGGGGAGATGGACTTAAGCATCGAATGACAGCTTGCCTCCTCCAGGGAGGGAAGAGGTGATGCCCGTGACACTTGCCTGACTCTGAGCAGAGGCTCAGAGTATTGCAAGCCCCAAATGTAGGGGATGGGTGGCCACAGTACAGCATGGATGTCAGCACTCTGTGCCATGATGTCAGGGAGCTGCATGCTACACGGGAGGAGAAAAGTGAGAAAGAGCCTGCCACCGCTGGGAGATGGGGAGCCGGAGACGTGCCACGATTTGCCTGTGCCTGCCCGATGGACCCAGACCAATGAAACATAAGTTACGGGGTGTCCGCACCCCACCTTGTTCCCCGCCTCGAGGGTAAACCGGGTGGCTTCATGGGGCCTAGGAGTCCATTCGTGTAGTGTGCCAGGCAGTGGGATGTCTGCCATGCTCTGATGGGTCGGGGTGGCAGGCTGAGAGGCACATAAAGTGTAATTTCAAAAAAAAAAATAATAATCAGGAGAAATAATACATTGATAACCACATTATATACTAAACTGACAGATAGAAATACATTACTATATGGGACAAGTTACCACAAACCCAGATTGAAAAATAATATTCCCTATGCCCAGCTAGTTAGGGTGAAGAGAAATTGCTCTGAACTACATAAATGTGAGGAACAGCAGGATAAAATGATGGAAAAGTTTAAATCTTGAGCATATCCACAAAAATCTTTTTAAAAAGCTGAAAACTGGATCAGGGGAATAAGCAGAGAAACCCAGGTGGTGATAACACAAGGCCACAGCAGGACCCGATTAGAGTTCAGCACTGAATATAACCATAAATTTACACAACATCATGGTATAGTAAATAAATACTGCACTTAGTGGAGAAGGATTTATTTATTTTATTTATTTATTGAAATGTTTCACTAGGAAGGCACGCTAAGCAACAAGTTGCTCGTCTCTTGTGCAATCTGGGGGTAGGGAACAATGGAACAGAATACAGAAAAATATTACGATGTTGAAATACAGTTTGCTTACTTGCATAATTCTGAGGTAATGACCTTTAAAAACAGACTGCTAGTAGCAGCTAAACAGTGAAAACCTCAGGGACAAGTTCATGAGGTCTCAATTCAAGGCACCAACCAAACCCCAACAATTGTTGTTAGGTCCACAGCAGCCTGGCATGGTCCCCTGTGGACGATGCATAGTTTGCAGCCATTCAAGCAAGAAAAGCAATATGCACACCTCTGTAATGGAAAGAATTTGACATTAACAACATATTAATTGCAATTCACAGGGAGTTGTATATTTTTACAGTGTCCTGTGATAAATTATATGTAGGTCAAACAACAAGAAGCCTTAAAATTTGAATTCAAGAGCACAAAAGTGACATAAGAAATCATGATGTAACATCTCAAGTGGTAGAACAGTTTATGGATGCAGGACATAATGGAGCATCATTAAGGTTCTGGGGGTTAGAGACTGTAGCACAGTCAGAGAGGGGTGGAACTATGGTAAAAGACTGACAATGCAAAATGAAATGGATTTTCCATATGGGGTACTGGATCATAGGACAGGGATGAATATTGAAACTAATTGGCCAGCCTGCTGGTGAATTACATGATAATGGGCAGAGGTTGTAACACATAAACTTGGAAATAATGTAAAGACATAATAAAAAGTAGTGCTAAAACACTAGGAGACAATAAAAATAAAAACTATTAACATAAAATATTTTCACAACTAGGACCTATCCTTTGGGCCCTCCCTCTAGCCACGCTCTAGTGAACTCCTCCCCCAACCTACACGAACAGTGTGAATAACACAGGTGCAGGTAAGCGTTTAATAATAAACATGAATAGCTTCTATATAAAACCCATCTGAGGCACAGCCAGGTTCAAAACCCATACGGTGGTTTAAAGAACAAAGTGATATGTAGACAGCCTGACCACATACCATGCAACTCAAAGTGCAAAATGGCCTGTTTGTAAGCTTCCTAGTGGCTTCTGATGTACTGGGGCTGTTTACAGTTGTGTGGCAACCTCGGAGCATTGGCAGTCATGTGATGATGTTGTTATATATTGCTACAGTAGAGGCATCGCGGGATCTACAAACACGCCCAGAGAGGAGAAAGGCAGGCAGCATTCTGATCTTTAGCAGCTAAGAAGAAACCATTACGAGCCAAATCAATTATGTCCTTGTACATATTGTTGTAATCTACTTATTTTGTAACACTGTTCACTCTATGTATACTTTGTACCGGGTCACACCTGAAGTGAGCCTTGGCTCAGTGTGCCTTTCCGGTCCTCAATTTAAATAAATAAATAAATAAATAAAATTACTGCAGAAGCCAGGAAAAAGCAAACCAATTCAGGTACACAGTCTTTTAAAATTGAAGGGCATATGTTACCCATGTTTGACAATGGACTGAGTGCAAAACATATAGCACTTTCCTGGAGGAGTCGTAATTCTGGTTTGTGTTTTAATGCTCTCAAGACTGTCTGTGATTTTATGTGGGTTTTCAGACCATTCACATTCCACGACACAAGTTGGATACTAGTTGCCATCATTTATTACTGGAGATTGGGCAGACCAATGCTTGGTAGTCAGTAGCTTTTTCACAGTATTTAGCATATGTTCATTTTGTTGTACACCTCTAAACTTCAGTGTAATCCTTACTGCCATGTAAACCCCCATTCCTCACCATTCAGATCCCCAACAGTACCCCCCGTTCAGAGAGCAAACCATGCCTAATTTTTGCAGGGTGCCTACTCTCTAACTGCCTCTTTTAAATGAGGTTGCAGTTCCCCTGCAACTTGCAGAGGTGGATGTGCTGCATGTGTGGTGGTACAGCCACCACCCATTCTGTTTCAAGTGGAGAAGCAAAACATAACTAGACCCTTGCCCCATAGGGCGGTCTAGGCATCCTGTATTTTCAATCAGCTGCCCAAAATAGTATCACTTCCTCCTAGTTCAGCCCTCAGTACCCTTGATTGGGCACCCTCAGGTCTGGAATCTTATTTTCTAGACTTCTAGCATTTGCATACCTGGCATTCCAGATTTGTTACTGCTCTGATTCTTACCCTCTTTATTATTGTTTGCCCTCCCTCCTTCCCTCTGTTTTAATTCTCCTGTTTCTTTTCCCTTCATTTCTACCACCCTGCTTCCTTTATTAACTTTCATACTGAGTACTTCTCTCTCTCAGGTTCTCCCTATTTCCTATTTTAGCCTGGGGGGCAGCTTTTGCCTCTCATTTCTTCTGCCACCTCTCGGCTACTTTATATGTTCATCAGAGTAACATTTAAACCATTCACTGAGGACTGCAGTTTCCCTCCCAGATGGATGCAGGCCATCACCCCTGTAAAGGCCCTCATCCATCCAGGCTGGACCTCAGTCCCCAGCATAGCTGAACTCCTCTCTCTGTACCATTCCTTCTACCATGAGTTGAAGTTCCTGAGTGGAGATCCCTGTCCTCCCTTTGTATTAGACAGTTAGCACTTCTGCTTACTCTCCCCTCCCTACAATATCTTTTATTGCATCTGAATATGTGCCTCCTCCTTGCAAGTCAGACAAGTATCAGCTCAAGGGAATGTAACAGAACCAGTAGCCCAGTCGATCACGAGACAAGGGATGTGTTCACCACACTAGAAGTATGCAGTGGACCCATCAGGGGCTATGGGAACCCTGATGGGATTCCCCTGGCAGTGTTGTGGAACAGAGAGGGTCCCACAAAGAGGGTGTTCACCATTGGAAACATTTGTGGTCCTGGGCAAGAGAGATGCTGCCAGCTGAGCTGCTGATGGAGTGAAACCTGGTGACAGAAACAAAGCCTGCCTGAGTACAGGAGATCCTGAGCCTGGGTTGGTACAGGAGCTACTGCCTCTGGCAGAAGGGGCTGGGATGATGACCAGCCTTTGCCGGGGAATGCTGGAGTACATGCTGCTGCACTGTGTCCAGCATACCTGCCGTGACTAAGGAGATGCTGATGTAAGGCACCTAGCAGAAGGGAAGTCTCTGGGCTCCAGCTGGAAGACTAACCTGGAATGGGCAGTTGCCCTCAGTACCATTGAACACTTGGATGTCTGTCAGCAAGCTGTAGTCAAAGACTGAGATTCCCTGCAGCGGTGATGCCACTGCATCGCTGGTGGATCAGCTGCTGCTGTGTCACAAAATGTGCATGAAACTACAAACCCAAATCTGATAACACAGTGGGAGAAAATGGTAAGGGATGCAGAGTAGAGTTGGCTCTGACACTCATCTCATCCACTGGTATATGACAAGAGAAACAGGAAGGGTTATGGCTCCTGTCATGAAACAAGGGTGCAGACTTTACAAAAGGATCCTAAGATCATGACTCATGTCCTGGGTCAGGATGAAACCTGTCTGTACAGTGCTATCAAGGAGAGCCGTTATTGATTTATTTAGAAAAGGAAAGACATGCTGGGCATAACAGCTCGTTTCCAGATGTGTTGGGGGGAGGTTAGGAAGATAATACAATTTATTTATTTGTTTAGGCATTCGGATAAACCTTTGAGCACAAGTGCTCTTTTTACAAAGGTTCCACATCAAGAACAAGGACATGATACAGAGAGAATTTGCCAGGATGATACAGTAATCAGCAGCTCCAGAGGAGCACAGTCAGATCCAAGTGCAACAGCAGCTCCAAGGGGCGTGGTCAGCAGTAAGGAATGGTAATCAACGCCAAACTGGTATAGAGTGCATGACACAAACTTTTCCGGAGCAAACAATAATACCAGTGTGTACAGGTTAGTTATGGCAGATGCATTTGAATCTAGAAGTGAGTTCATTTCTCAGCGCTTTCTTGCAGTGGGCTATTTTGGGAGAGCCACCAGGGTTTCAGAAACTTCCGTCAGCCACAAAATTGCTCTTAGAAAGAAACATAGACAATGATGGCAGAAAAGACCAGAGGTTCATCCAGTCTGCCCAAGTTCCCTATAATCCCTGGAACCTACTCTTTCTCCAGGTACTAACCCTCCCGTCCCCTCTCCCTATTCTACTCCTTGGTCCTGTTGCCCTCGGCAACAACCTATTCCTTCGTCTCTATCCCAGCCTTGTGAATCCCTGACTGCTTTTGCACACACACACATTGGCTTGACAGATTGTTCCAAGGTTTCACCATCCTTTCCGTAAGTAGAACTTCATAGAAACATAGAAGTTGACAACAGATAGGACACGTAAGGCCCATCCAGTCTGCCCATTTCTTTTCTACCTTTATGCATGTGCCATTGGCCTTTGCTCTATCAATGGTCAATCTATTGATACTCATCTGTATTGCTCCCTATGCCTATCCCATGCCTGTTTGAAGCTCTGCACTGTATTCATATCCACCACTTCCTGAGGTAGGCTGTTCCATGCATCCACCACCCTTTCTGTGAAAAAGAACTTCCTCACATTACCCTTTAATTGGCCTCCTCTAATCTCATGCTGTGTCCTCTTGTCCTGCTATTTTACTTATACTGAAACATGTTAGACTCTTTCACCTTATTAATGCCCTTAAGGTGTTTGAATGTTTCGATCGTAACACCTCTCTCCCTCCTTTGCTCTCGGTATACATATTGAGCTCCTTTAATCTGTCCTGATATGTTTTCTGATGCAGTCCTTGCACCATTTTGGTTGCCCTTCTGGACTTCTTCAATTTGGTTAGTGTCCTTATGAAGGTGTGGCCTCCAGTACTGCACGGTACTCCAGATGGGGCCTAACCAGTGTCTTGTAAAGAGGGATTATTACCTCCCTCTTACGACTTGTGCTACCCTACTAATACATCCCAGCATCCTCTAGCCTTACATGCTGCTTTAGTGGTCTACTTGGATGATTTCAGGTCACTGGTGATGATGATGCCCAAGTCTCTTTCTTCCTTGTGACTTCCAGCAACTCCTCCCAGCTTATAGGTGGCTTCAGGGTTCTCTTCTATGTGCATGATCTTGCACTTTTGTGTTAAACCCCAGTTGCCACTCTTCCAACCATTTTGCTAGTGTATCCGATCTCTTCTCATTCTGCCCACCCCATCTGAATCATCTACTCTGTTGCAGATCTTGGTGTCATCTGCAAACAGACAAACCTTTAACGTTCAGTCCATCTGCAATGTCACTGATGAAGATATTGAAGAGGACTGGCCCAAGGACTGATCCTAGAGGTACCCCATTTGTAGACTTGTATCTCTTCTGGACTGTATACCGCTTACCACCACTCTTTGTTTATAGCCTTTACTGCCTACCCTGAAGGATATAATTGCACTTAGAAAATGGAATTTATGTTGTATTTTAGGAGAAAATATACATTTTCAAAATATTAACTTAAATAGTTATTTTAAATTAACAAACATATTTTCAGCAAATTAGTCCTCTACTGTTGGCATTGGCAGTAGAGTGTTGTTTGTTATGTGCTGTTCCACTGTGTTTCTTATATGTCTAATTATTTAATTTACAAACAGACAAACCTTACACTGCAGTCCATCTGCAATGTCACTGATGAAGATATTGAAGAGGACTGACCCCAGGACTGAACCCTGAGGTACCCACTTGTGACTTGCATCTCTTCTGACTGTACACTGTTTACCACCACTCTCTGTTTTCTGCCCTGCCAACCAGATTGCCACCCAGTTGACCAACTTCTGACCTCTCCTCGAGCCTACCCAGCTTATTAATCAATCTTTATGTGGAACAGTATCAAAGCTTTGCTGAAATCAAGGTAGGTGACATCAACTGCTCCCCTTGGTCCACCGTTCTGGTTACCAGTCAAAGAAATCTATGAAATTAGTTTGACAGGACCTTCCTTTTGTAAACCCATGCTGTCTTGGATCGTGTGCTCCTATGGATTCCAGGTGTTGCACTATCCTTTCCTTAAGGGTGCCTCCATAATCTTGCCCACTACTGAGGTAAGACTGACTGGTCTTTAGTTCCCTGCCTCCTCCCTGCTACCACTCTTGTGGAGCAGGATCACATGAGCTCTTCTTCAGCCTTCTGGGACCTCTCTGTGCTCAGAGACTCACTAAACGGTTCTGATAATGACTCTGCTAGTTCCACCTTTAGCTCCTTTAGTACCCTGGTATGTATGCCATCAGGCCCCATTGCCTTGTCCACCTGAGCTTATCGAACTCTTATAGGACCCTTTCTTTTGTGAAGGGACAAATGCACCTCCTCCCCCCTGTGTTCATGGTGCTGAGCGTGGGCCCTGCCCTACCTTCTCTTCAGTAAACACTAAGCAGAAGTATCTATTTAGGATAAATGCTTTACATGGTCCTCCTCCTCACATACCACCTTATTCCTTTGGTCTTAGCAATATCCCTCTTTCACTAATGTATCTATAGACAGTCTTGTCACCTTCTTTTACTGTTTCTGCTTGTGTTTCCTCGATTTGGGCCTTGCCTGCCTTACTGCCTTCCTGCTTCCTTTAGGAAGTTTGGTATGCCTCCCTATCTTCATCCTGCTGCTTTTCCTTATATGTCCTGAAGGCCAGCCTTTTGGTTCTGACCTTTTCTGCTACTGTTTTTGAGAACCAAAGTGGTTTCCTTCTTTCTTTGCACTTCCTTTCTCTCTAACACAGTGAGATGTTGCTTCAAGTATTGCATCCTTAATGCTTGCCCACTTTGCTTGTACCCCTCACCTGTATTTCTTTTTGCCAGGGCTAGCTTAACTCTGTTGGCCATCTTATCAAAGTCAGCTCCTCTGAAGTCCCATATTTTGCCTTGGAATGGGATGAATTAGTTCTAGTGGCCAGACTGAACCATACCACTGGCCCCAGGTGACCTTCTACCTGGAGATCTGTGATCCTTTCCCTGTTAGTTAGTACTAGATGTAGGATAGCCCTGTCACTTGTGGATTGTTGTACCAGTTGTTTGAGGCCCTCCCCTGCAGGGAATCCACCATGTGTCTAGTTCTGGTAGATGTTCCTGGTGGTATTGACCAATCTGTATCTGGCATGTTGAAGTCTCCCATTATCAGAACCTCCTTTAGCTGTCATGTTTTGTATATCTTCTAACAGTAATGTGTCTATGTCCTCCCCTGGTCTGGAGGTCTGTACACAACCCAGTTCGTATGGCTGTCTCATTTCCTGTTTCCAGGGTGACCCAGTAGTTATTCTGGCTCCTTATGTGTATTCTGAATTTCTGTAGCTTTGATATCTTCATTGACATAAAGGACACCACCCCCTTTTACACCACGGTCTCTTCTGAACAGTACATAGCCAGGTACTGAAGTCTCCCAAGTGTGGTTACTGGTAAACCATTTCTCGCTAATGGCTACTATGTCCAGTTTAGCCTCTGTCATTATTGCCTGTAGGTCTGGGATCTTGTTTCCCAGACTGCAAGCATTTGTGTATATGATTTTCCATTGGCCAGATTTCAGTGTGCTAGTTGTTGGGTGAGGTCTGGTGTTTCCCTGTGCATTGTATGGGAGCTGGACTTTTTCCTTACCTGGTGATGCAAATGAACTACAAACATACTGAACTCCTGTTTGACCACTAGCTGAGGGAGTGGTGTTCTTCCCATTCGATGCATGGGGTGCACCCCTCTCCCCATTTGCTAGTTTAAATATTCTGCAAAGACGTCAAACTTCTGCCCCAATGCACTGACTTCCTCCTTAGTCAGATGCAATCCATAAAATTTAAGGAACTTTCACTCCCAAAACTGTTACCAGTTCCTACAGATATGTGTCCTTTTCCTGGCACCAGCCCTTGAGCACATGTTTAGCTCCCTTTCTCCCCTTCTCTGACCTTCTGTCCATCTGCCCCTTCTCCCAGACTGGCAGGATCTCAGAGAAGGAGATGCCGGATGAAATGGATGATAGTTTGTCACCCAGCCTGGTCAGGTGTTCCTTGGTCTCCACAACTGACTGACTGGTGAGATCATTAGTCCCGTGTGCACCAGGACGCCAATGTTTTCTCCTGCTTTCTGAACAATTTTAGCAATGCAGTCAGTGTCTCCACGCTGATGTACCTGGGAGACATCTTACCATTATCCCTTACTGGAGATATGTATCAATTCCCCAAATCATGGAGTCTCCTATGATCAGAAGTTTTGGGATTTCCTTTTTGCTTTTTGTTTTGGTTCCTGTTTTGGGCAAGTTTTATTGTGTTAGCTCCTGTGCTGCAGTGTCCTGCTTCTGCAGTGTCTCCTGCCCTTTGTTTGATTTTGGAGATAGAGGCAGATACTTGTTTGTAGTTTTTATATGGTTTGTGAAGGTGATATGTTAGAGAGCACCAAGTGATGGGGCACCAATTTGCCCCTCTAACAACCACTACAACCTCCCGGACCAACTACTCTCTGTGGTCAAGGAGCTTCTGTTGGATGTTGGGAAAATGGCGGTGGTTCTTATAATTTATTTCCTCTTGAATATGCAATTTGGGCACAATCTCTGCCCATGCTGCCTGAGCTGAGCCCTTAGATCTCCAGTGGCCCAGCATGTAGGACAGTGTCCTAAATCCTGTAAAACTGCCCTTTGAAAAGTGTTCTACATTTCTCACATCTCCTCTGAACCTACCTCCTGTTAATTTCCATTTGTGTCCATGTGACTGTGAGTTGGTACTCAGACTAAATTGTTCCACCCAGTTTACTTTATTAATTCCTGTAAGGAATTTGAAGATCTGTATTGTATTTCCTCTTTCCTTCTGGTCTCCAGTGAGTACATATTTAGTGCCTTGAGGCATTCCTCATAGGATCTGCCCTGCCGCCTTGTTACTCTGCTCTGCACTGTCCGAACCTATCCTTATGCTTGCTGAGTTGAGAACTCCAGAAATGGGTACAGAACTGTAGTTGAGGCGTATACAAGGGATCTGTGGGGAAGTATTACCTCTTTCTTCTGATATCACTACCCTCCTGATAAATCCAAGCATCCTGTTAGCCTTGCTACAGGCGTTGTTGCACTGACTCGATTGCTTAAGTGAGTTGCTGATTATACTTACTGCAAATGAACACTTGCCCAGATTTGTTTTTCAGAAGGATACTTCTAGAGCATTCCTAGACATACTTCTGGTAGAATATTTGTTGTTACCTGGTTGGAGAAGGTTTTGAAAGTGTGTGTGAGTGTAACCTCACTGCAAATGATGGTTCCCAAAAGTCTTCCAGGAGCTTGCTTGAATGTTCCAAGCCTGATGGCTTTCGCATCTAGCCGCTTATCTGTGAGTGCTTTTAGAGCCTCTGGTACTGTCTCTTTAAGAGTTGTCTGCCTGTAGACATAATTAATTTGGATGGGGTCTGTGTGTTTCCCTGCTTGAGTCCCACTCAGCTGCTGTCAAATCGCATGTTTCTGCCATCACTTAGTGAGCAGAGTGAGCACTTTTCAAATATATAACTGCCAGACATCATTTAGAGTAATAACGAAAATACAGTTTGTCTAACCTGCTTTTCTTTGCAATCAGAACTGTGTTTGCCTAGTCCCCATTCTAGTTTTGAACTGCTGCATTGGACCAATCAGTGTGGGGGACCTTTGAAATGGAGCCTGCTGCTGGCAATCAGAACTTGGACTCTCATTGTGGAGCCTGCCACCTATGTACTGTATGGCCAGTGCTTCTGGGAATTGTAGTTTGGACTTCAGTGCCTTTTTTCCACCAACAGGGGAGTTTACTGTGAGTGACAGCCAAACCAGCCAACTGAACTGGGAGGAACTCAAAGGAAATGCCTGGCTCTGTCTACTGGAAAGATCAGATGAGTTGTGACTGTGAAGAGGGAAGGAGCTCCGGGCTCCTGTGCTGTTGAGTTTTCACGTGGGAAGCTTGTGTGAGGCCCTGAGTTTGGCCTACAGTTGTTTGTGAGTGCCAGTGTGGACTGAATCAGAGTTGTAAGGAGAATGAAGCACCAGAAGCGAGGAAACCAGGCTCATCCTGTAGAAGACTGGAGAAATTTTTGAATCGCGTTTGGTCTGTCAGGAACCGAATCTGCTGTGTGTTCTCCCAGATATTGTGCAGTAATTGCATGTATCAGGATGGAGAAGCAGCCTGCCTGGTATAGTACTTTCCTTTTACATATAAATGTGTGTAGTGCTTGTGGGAATCGCATTTCAAATCCCTGTACAGTGAATTGAGTGCCTGAAGCTGGAAGTAAACCCCAGCTTAATCCAGACTAAATCCATTTGCTCTGAACTGCTATGGGGTCCAGTCACAAGGACCTTGTCCACATGGTCTGCTCCTCCTGGCAATCCAGGACAACCTGCCTTCCATCCAGTTCCCAGCATTGAGTTTGTGAGTACAAAGCAGGGTAGCTTCCTGCCATCATCTAATTGCAAGTGTTCCATCTGATTACTTTTCCTTTCTTTCTTCATTAACTGAGCCTACGGCTCCGGATTACAAAGTGGGTATTGTGCATGCATTTTCCATCCTCAGGGCCTCAACCAGCTGCACCAAATAGGCTAGCCTCTTATTGCCTGGGTACCCAGTAAGAGTGACATTTGGGACATTTGGGACTCTGAAATATGTGCACAGTACTGTGATTATTAATGTGACTGAATCAATTAATCTGATTTCCCTGTCCTTGTTACTATCCCCAAATAAATCAGATTTGGTTGTTTAGCAAAGTTACACTCTTTGAACTGTGTGTCTATGTTGAATTACTGTACAGTGGTTATTGTATAACTGCATCTTACTTTACAAGGGGTCCCCAGAGTCAAGCTGATTGAACCAATCCTGGGGTAAGTGTATGTGCAAGGGTACTGTGATTGATTTGTGTGGGCCACTAGTGGGAAGAAGGGGGTTGCAGTGACCCAGAGGCTGTGACCAAGTCATATCAGACTGTCTTAACCCCGACCTCTGGGTGGAGGCACCTGCCATCGGATCAGGCCCCTCAACCTGTTAGTGGCAATCGGCAGGGATAGCAGCCCTTGGGATAGCGCCCTGGGGGTTACATGTGTGTTTGGGGGTGAATAAGGCCCATCAGTGCCTTTTTGTGAGCAGATAGGTCTGGTACCATAGTCTGTCCTGGAGATGAAACCAGCTGGTTAGGGTATATAGGGGCAGCTGCGAGTAAGCATATCAGCTCCAAATGCAAAGTGACATGCCTTACTAAGTACTAGCCTGACTCTGTTAAAAACAGAGTTACTAGTCGCTGTGTAAACTGGGAGGCCATAGTCTAGGAGAGGGAGGACCACTGGCTACTACAAGATGCCTGCCTCAGAGGTGAGGTTCAGGCAGTTCCTGAACAGTGTGCCTATTTTTTCTTGGCATGATTAACAATGTTGTCCACATGAGATGTAAATGAAAGAGTATCATCGAAAGTGACTCTACATATTTGAAAGATTGACCTGTTCCAATATATCTCCTTTAACATTACAGTTGACAAGGGAGGGCCTTTTTATCACTTGTGGACCAAGGAACAGCATGATCTTAGTTTTTTTCAGTTTAAGACCAGTTTATTTAGTGTGAAGCATTTCTCCCATGACTCAAAGATATTTTTGAGGTCAGTGGATAGTTTAGCCTGGTGTGTCCTGCTGGTATAGATGACGCATCATCAGTGAAGAGGAGCACTTTGGCTGTAGGGCAAGCTTCCGGAGACTGTTTATGAATAGGCCAAAAGGAGTGGGCTGAGTATTCAGCCTTGCAGCACCCCTATTGAGAAGTTTTTAACATCGGAAAGAGCTGTCTATCTTAACCTTTGTGTATGGTGAGAGACGAGCTACAAAATCTGGCTACTGTATGCAGAGAGAGGCCTAGTGAGCAGAGCTTGTCAAGCAATAGTGTATGATTCACCAGATCAAACACTTTGGTCAACTCAGTGTAGATGGCACCCAACAGGTGGTGACCCCCATCAAGTGCCTCTTGCAGGAAGTTGGTGTACTTTATAATGGCAGTGGTGGAGCTATAAAGTTTCCTAAATGTGTGCTTTTGTTTGCACTGAATATTATACTTACACAAGTAGGTGACAAGTTGGTCCAATATTATTCTTTCAAGGGCCTTGGACAGGGGAAGAAGGATTGATATAGGCCTGTAGTTGGCCACGTTGGGCGGTCTCCACTTTTGTGCACTGGTGTGACTAGTGCAGTTTTACAGATTCCTGGGAACTGGGAATATTGCAGGAAAACCTTAAATGTTTTAAATAAGGGAAGAGCTAGTTCTTCTAAAGACTGGGCAAACACCTTCATGTCTATTGTGTAAACATCTACCCTTGTTTTACCTAGGATCCTTTTGACATATTTGAGGGTATCTACCATAGTGATGGGTTTGAAATAGAATTTAAGGTACCAGGGTTTTGTTTAAAACTACTAATTTGTCCATTGCAGTCCCAGTTACAAGAACCTAGCATTTTATTGGGGAGGGCGGGGGGTGGACAGTGCTGAGGTCTGTGAAGGCTGTAATGAATTTATTGACTATTTCAGTTTAGTCAAGGGTGACAGTCCTGTCAATACTGAATATCTCAGGGTCTGTTTTCTCACTGTTAACCAGAATTTCCATTACTCCAGTTGTTTTTCTTGTTGTTCTTTTGCATTGTGTCTCTTTAGCCTGTCTAATTCCGCTGCTGCACCTGTTGTGGGCTTCTTCGTACCTTTGCAAGTCTACAGGTGAGCCAGAGTCTTTCACCCAGTACCACAGGTTATCCCTGTCATGCATTTGTGCTAATAGTTTAGGGGTGACCCACTCTGCTGCAGTACCTTGAACCATGCATTTTTTAGGAGGGGGCACATTTTCACAGGTGGCATTAAACTGATTTATGAAGAAATCAAGAGCAGTGTCAGTATCAGGGAGGACATCTAGATAGCTCCAGTTTATCTGGGCCAGGTGTACCTTGAAGTCACTGATCAAATCTTTGTGTAGGACCCTGCTAAGATGAAATAATCAAAAGTACTTTAACAGATATGCAACATTAAGTCAATATCAAGCAGTGTAGTGCATCAAAATAGGTGCAAAGTACAACACATTACAGATGGGCAAACTAACATACAGTGCAGGGTAAAACAGCACAAGATACTTAATGTAGATACCATTGCACTTGGGTAAGCACAGTGAAACAATCTCAATGGGGCATATCAGTAGGGAGATTCAAGAGCATAACAGGGCTGGGGCAAGCTGTGAAGGTGGGGAGTCAGCTGCTAAAGTCTGGGATTAGGGACAGTTACGTAAGAGATTTGTAAATCAAGAGACCTAAGTGAGAAGGTGGGAAGGTGGAAGAGGCAGAGTGGATAGACAGGGAAGGGAGGACCAGAGTTTAGGGAAACAGTGCGATAAAGCAATCTTTTGGGACTGGGACCCCATGAATGTAAACTACTGTTATGTAAGAGTTATTGTTACCTTTAGTTCTTATGTAACAGTACTATCTTACTTTGAGGAAGCTCTTGCAGCAGGCCAACATTGGTAGGACTGAGTTCCTAGCAGTTCTGGCAGTATAAAGGAAGAAGCACCATGAGATGGTTAGACAGCAGCTAATGGCCTCAGAGAAGGGCCCAGCAGAACTGCAAGGCTGAAGTTGGCCCCTGCAGCTAGAAGCAATGTCCAGCCTTTAATATTTGGTGAAGGTGTGATAAGAACTCCAGGTGGCAGCTGCACAAATGTCCACAGCAGACACATTTCTGAAACAAGCCATGAAGTGGCCATATCCCTGGTGGAACAGCCCTTAACCACTCCCGGAAGTTCCTTGTTGTACTTACGGTAGCAGTAAACAATGCAATTAGCTAACCACTTAGACAAACATTGTTTGAAACCGGAGCGTCCTTCCTTGGGGATGAACGAAACAAACAACTGATCAGACCTGGTCTGGTGCATATAGTATCACAAGATTCTATGTAAATTCAAAGTATGGAGCAAAGCCTTCCCTGATTAGAATACTCAGGTTGTAAACCGGTCAGTTGATGGATTGATTTAAAATAAATGCTGACACCAACTTGGGAAAAACTTAGAATTAGTACGCAAAGACACCCTGTCTTTGTGAAAACAAAATAAGGCTTTTAACATAAAAGAGCCTGAAGTTCAGAAATCCTTCGAGCAGAAGTAACAGCAACTAAAAGAGCACTTTTCATAACAGAAAGTGCAGCTCAGAACTCGTGGGGCGGGTTCAAAGGAGGTAACATGAGTTTCTCCAACATAGAATTGAGGTCCCATGGAGGACCAGCTCCCAAATGGGAGGTTTCAGATGTAAAATGCCCTGCAGAAAAGTGTGAGACACCTCAAATTGAGCCTTGGCCTGCCCTCAATAGGTGCATGGTACGTAGAGATGGCAGAAAATGCACCTTGGGGGAGGAGTACCCAAGCCAGAGTCTGAGAGGGAGAGAAGGTACCCAACACCTGCATCACCAGACTGGTGAAGGGTACAGCTGGCACAAACATCACAAAGGGTGAAGCGCCCATTTCATTGTGTAAATGGCCCTGGTGGAGGGCTTTGTGGTGGCTACCAGGACATCAGCAACCCTAGAGGATACCCCAAAGTGGGTGATGACTAAAGCTGCAGGAGCCATGCATGGAGATACAGAGATTTCAAATCCAGATGGACCAGGTGCCCTGGTCCTGGGAGAGCAAGCCAGTGTGCAGGGCAAGGGTACTGGAGGTTCCTCTGCTAGCTGCTGCAGCAGGGGAACTACATCTGACATGGCCTGAAGGGGCCTATGAGAATCATCTCCACCCCTCCAACTGAAGTTTGAGGAGCACCCTCTGGAGGAGGGAAGGGAGGAAAGCATCTAGAAACCTCCCTTCCAGGAGAGGGACAATTTGTCTTGCTAGAAAACTCCAGGCCGAGATCGCTAGAGCAAAAAATAGCAGTTTTGCACTGACTTGGGACCCAAAAAGGTTCAGCGCTGGTTGACCCCATCTGTCAAAGAGATTTTCAACCACCAGAGTCAGAAGCTCCCACTCATGAACCCTGGTCCGGGAGCAGCTTAGACTGTCTGCCAGGACATTTAGATGTCTGGAAAATGGACGGCTGAGAGCTCCAGACCGTGCTCGATGGCCAAACTCTTGTTACCTCTCTGCACAGGGGGTAGGAGTGAGTCTCCCTGTTGTTGATGTAATACACCATGCACATGTCTTTCATCTGCACCAAATGGGACCAGGAGGAGATGAGTCTGGAAGGTCTGCAAAGCGTTCAGAACTGTGTGGTGTCCAGTGATTTGAGCAAGTCAATAATAGTGAGTAGATTTAGGCAGTCAAAAGAGCGACTGTGAAAAGGGCTACTGTGATTTTACATCGAGTCGTGGTCAGTGAATTAGTAGTGGTAGGGAGCTATAGAGGAACTTGGTTGGTGAAGGATGTAGGCATTTGTATGTCAGCTGATCCTGAGCTGGCCCGCCTAGCATAGAGGATATAGTCGCTGCCTATAAGCCTGGCAGTTCTGGGTTTAATACTGGATCTGCAGAGTTTTGTTTTTTTGTGTGTATGTTCTGGGAGGTTTTTATTTTCATTGGGGAATGTTTCATTTCGCTGTTTCCTCCACCCTCCCGACTTTTCCCTCTTACGCCATTGCCACCTCTAACATTCTCCTCCTTCCCTGTCTATGTCCTTGTACAGTCTCCATCCCTCCTGAGTTTTCCCGTCCAGTGTTTCATCCCCAGAATTTGTTAATTTAATTATGGGGTGCAGGACAGAGCCCCCTGCAGAAATAAAAAATACAAATGTTTCCTGATACCCAATATACAGAAATTAGCTAGTGTGCAGCGCACTATAGTGCTGTTCGCCAGACTGACTTTCACTGTTATTTTCTTGCTTTTTTGCCGCACTGTTTTGCAGTTGTCTTTATGACATAGAACCAACCACCTGTATCTCCAGAACATTGATATTGAGACTCTGTTCCACATCTGACCAAGTGCATTGAGTCTGGTGAGTGTCAGGTGAGCTCCCCAGCCCAGACCTGGGCGTTCATCATGAGGATCTGACAAGGTCTGAGCTCTGAAAAGAAACCCACTGAAGCACGTTGGCTGGCTCTGTCCACCATGACAATAATCTTTGACAGGATCAGAGACCATGGTGATCTGGTCTAGTTTGCCCATGCATTGGTCCCACTGGACCCTCAATGTCCATTGATGTATCCGCCTGTGAAAGGTGGGCAAGGGATCGTGGCAATGGCTGTTGCTATATGGCTCAGGAGGTGCAGGAAGACCCTAGTGGTGACCTGGTGACTGGAGAAGTCCAGGCGAGCCTCAGGCCATCAGGTGTTCCACCCTGTCCATGGGCAAGAAGGCCATGCCCTTGGTGGTATCCAGGACTGCCCCTATATACTGGAGGTGCTGGCAAGGAGACAGACAGGACATTGGCCAATTGATGGTGATACCCAAGGCCTGGAAAAGGTGGAAGTATACTCCAGGGTCTGGACAAGATGGTCCCTGGAAGAAGCCACTAGGAGCCAATTGTCCAGGTAGGAGAGCACATAGAATCCCTGCTTGGAGGAGAGGGAGATGTGATAGAAACTTTCAAGTACCTCAAGGAATCAACAAAGTCCAAGAGGTAACATCCTTCAGAAAAAGAGGTGTGCAAGAACAAGGGGCTGAATTTGAAGATTGAGTGGGGGTGGCTCAGAGGTAATGTGAGGAAGTATTTTTTCATGGAGAGGGTTGTGGATGCATGAAACAGCCTTCCTGAGGAGGTTGTGGAGTCAAAAACAGTGGTGGATTTCAAAATGCATGGGACAGTCATAAGACAATTCTAGTGGGTGGGGTAGGAAAAAGTAGGCTGTTGGTTAACTAGGATCTGCAGCTTATCCATTAGATAGGAAATGAGCAGACTGGGTGGGCCAAGCGATCCTTATCTGCCATCAAATTCTATGTTTCTATGTTTTGCCACTTCAAGGCAGCTGCTACCACCACCAGGCACTTAGCAAAGACCTGAGTACTGAAGACAGGTCAAAGGAATTGAAAATGGGCTTCCTGGAAATGGAAGCAGAGGAAGTGATGATGGGAAGGAAACATTTTGATATGCAGGTATGCATCCTGCATGTCCAGAGAACCGAGCCAGTCTCCCCAGTGTAGAAGAGGCAACAACCCTGAAGGGTAACCATCCTGAAGTGTCTGTTCTCTATGTGCAAGTTGAGATGACTCAAATACAGGAAGGACCAGAGATCTCCGATCTTTTGGGGATCAGGAAGAAGAGGGAGGAATCCCTGTCCCACTGAGTCGGAGGGGTGGTCTCTATGGTCTTTTTTGCAGAAGAGTCTGTATTTCCTTCCAGATGAGGACCAAATAAGCTTGGGGTAAAAGGAATTGCCGGAGGATTTTCTGGGGTCACTTAGAAGTTCTAGCATGTGGCTGAGTTCTATGATCTGCAGCACCCGTTGTCTGAGGTGCCTGCCACCCATTGAGATGAAGGAGAACTGAACCCGACCACCTCCCAGAACCTATTCTGGAGGGTGGGTTAGCCAAGGAGTCAGGAGGTGGGGCAGGTGCTGCAAGGGCAGCGGTAAGCACTTGAGGGGCTCTGGCAGTAACTGCAGATGGGGCTGATGCCACTTTGCATTTCCCTGACCTTTGGTGGGTGGGTTGGCCTGTCTGCAGGAGGAGTAGTGAAAGGGTGGCCATTAACCAACAGAGAGTGAACATATGGTGCCAGCCTCAGCTTAAATAATACAGCACTGCAGCAGCCTAGTGGCTCAATATTCAGAGGTCAGGATTGCAAGAACATAAAGTTCTACAAGGGTTGCGTGCATGTACCAAAATAAACAGACTGCCAACAGAAAAGCAGATGCACAACACATTTCTTAATACGATCAGAAAAGGATTTTTCCACAAGTACAAAGGTAAAAATCTCCTGGAAAAATATTCCTAACAACAAAGTAAAGCTTCCAATTGTTTAGCTCAGTGGATCAGAAGCCAAGGAATTATACAAAGGTCAGGAAAGATGTAGACATAGGGGTTTCTGGAGCCAGGGCTAAATCAGTTCGTTAGGGAGAACAGTTCAAGATATTCAGTGTCTGAGGTGGTTGGGTCTTACTGGCAGCATTATAAAGAGAGCTGTAGCCATGGCAGCCGCCGGAGGATACTACTGCAGTACAACAGTCTAAATCTATTCAATGAGACGATTGCAGATTTTTCTGCTGTGTTGGTCTAATTCATTCTGCAGTATTTGTACTACGAGATTAAAACAATAAGGTACCTTGGCAGGCAACAAGCTTTCAGTTGTAATGAAGGAGTTGGGTATTGTCAAACACTTTGTGTTTTGGAAGGAAAAAGAAATTAATGTTTTTGTTGTTTCATAGAGACTCCAGTTCCTTCTATTTTGTGTTTTGGAAGGAAGAAGAAATTCATATTTTGTAGTTTCATAGAGACTCCATTTTCCTTCTGTTTCCCATGCTATCCTCTGCTGCAGTATGGACTGTATGTTTGTGAACACAGTGTAGTCATCTAATGTTGCTTGCCTAAGGATATTTTGTTTTTTAAATAAATGTTCAAATATATTTCCCATGCTCTGCAAGATTTTCTCATAAGGCAGTATCTAAGCTTCTAATGTGAATTTCCCAATTTTCCTGTAGGATGTAATTGTGGCATTTTCTATTTGTTGTAATTGAGCCATAGTCAATGGGGAAAATCAAAACTGCCATCACAGAGGCAACAAGACTTTTGTGATGCAAATAAATAAAACAAAACAAAGTAAAAAATCACTATGGTTCCCAAAATGGGTGGTGGGGAAGGTCAGGAGAAAAGATAGCTTTCAAGAGTATAAGGAATCACAGAAGGAGCAGGACAGATAACTGTATCAGTTAAAGCAGAAGGAAGTGAGGAAGGCAGTCAGAATAGCAAGGCCTACTCAGTTAGAAGGGGATAAAACCTTTATAGGTACATCAAGGGCGAAAAGAAGACCAAGGGAGGATAGTGAGGCTTAATAAAGGGAGGTGGGCAGAGGGTGACAGTGAAAAGACAGAGATACTTGAACGAATACTTTTGCTCGGTATTCACAAAAGAAGAAGAGGGGAGGTACCTAAACCAAATAATAGAAGCACTTGACAGGGTGGTTGATACCAGTCCATTCACAGAAGAAAGGGTCCTGAAAGAACTCCTAAAACTCAAGGTGGACAAAACAATGGGGCCTGATGGGATTCGCCCAGAATTCTAAAAGAACTAAGGGAGACCTAGTGAAACCACTGACTACCCTTTTAACAACTCATGTGAGGATGGTGTGGTACCTGAGGACTGGAAGATGGCAGATGTGATTACCCTTCACAAAAGAGGAGCAGGCAGAGACAGGAAACTACAAATCTGTTAGTTTGACCTCAGTGGTAGGGAAATGATGGAATCCTTCTGAAAGAAAGAATTGTTGAGTACTCGAGGCCAGCAGGGCACAGGACCCAGCAGTATGGATCCACAGTGGGAAGGTCATGTCAGACAAATCTAATAGTTTTCTTTGACTGGGTGACCAAAGTAGTAGACCAGGGAGGGACTGTGGACATGGCCTACCTAGACCTTAGCAAGGCATTTGACACAGTTCCACACAAAGATTAATAAACAAGTTAGCCAGCCTGGGAGTGGGTCCCAGGGTGGTAGCCTGGGTAACAAATTGGCTGGACAACAGGATGCAGAGGGTAATAGTAAACAGAGTACATTCTGAAGAAAATGGGGTTACTAGTGGGTACCACTGAGTGATGTTGGGACCAGTCCTCTTTAATGTCTTTATAGGAGACATTGTGGAGGGTCTGGAAGGAAATTTATGCCTCTTGCAGATGACACAAAGATCTGCAGCAGAGTTGATACACAAGTGGGGTGGGGGGATGTGGAAAGGATGAGAAGGGACTTGGCAAGGTTAGAGGAATGGTCAAAAGTATGGCAGTTTAGATTCAGTGCAAGTAATGCACCTGGGAAACAAAAACCCAGGAGAAGAGTACACAATGGGGGTGGGGTGGGGAGGTACTAACAACAACAAAAATGGAAAAGGACCTGGGGTAGTTATATCAGATGATCTTAAGGTAGGCAAGCAACGTGAGAAGGAAGTAAGGAGGGCTGGGGGATACTGGGATGCATGAGAGGCATCACCAGTAGAAAACAAGAAGTTGTCATCCTCTATACAGACAGTTGGTGAGACCCATCTGAAGTACTGCATGCAGTTCTGGAGACTCCACCTCTGCAAGGTCATAGACAGGATGGAGGCAGTCCAGAGGAGGGTAACTAAATGGTGCAGGGTCTGCAACAGAAGCCATCGAAGACAGAATAAAAGAGCTTAATATGTATACCCTTGAGGAAAGGAGGAGAGGAGGACATGATAGAAACTTTCAAGTATCTCAAGGAATCACAAAGTCCAAGAGGGCAGCATCTTTCAGAAAAGAGATGTGCAAGAACAAGGTACAATTTGAAAATAGAGGGGATGGCTCAGGGCAAATATGAGGAAGTATTTTTCACAGAGAGGGTAGAACACATGGGACCGCCTTTTCTGAGGAGGTCGGGGTCAAAACAGTGGGGGAATTCAAGACGTATGGGACAGACATAAGGCAATTATAGTGGGGGTAGGAGGAAGTAGGCTGTTGGTTAACTAGAATCTGTAGCTTATCCAATAGGTAGGAAATGGGCAGACTGGGTGGCCAAGCAGTCATCTGCTGTTAGAGTCTATGTTTCAAGTTTCTAATCAAAACAACAGGGACAGATATTCAGTAATGGGCAAAGGCAGAGTGCAAAGATTTGTGCTGCACTTGCCATTGTCCAAGAAGTTTGAGAATGCTATATTCAGTCAGATAGCACACCAGCACTATCCAACTGAATATAGCACCATGTTGGTATAGTGCTGTTGAGTAGCACTGCACCAACAGGGATCTGGTATATGCAAAACAGTGCTCCCAGATCTGATGGCGCCAGAGTCCCGCGCATTATTCAGGTCACACCATGCAAATGAGCCCATATGGCATGAAGGCATTAAGGCATATACGTGCTCCATTATTGGCTTACTTGCATGGGAAATGGCAGCAGGTTTGTGCCCTCCTGTGGCTGCCTGCCATGTCAGGCATGGTGGTGAGGCCCTCACCCTGAATGATCTTCCCAGCCATTCAGAGAGCTACCCTGGTGGCCAATGGCACCACCCACCCTTCAATCACCTGCTGCCATATCAGTAAAGAAGGCCTTGTTGTGTAGTGGTAGCCCCTGGCCTCTGATCCCCATCCCCATGTGGAAGACATATACCTGAAGCCTAGTGTCACCCCACCACTGTCTGGTCGCCCACCACTGTATCAGTACAGCATTCCCTGGTATCCAGTGGCACCTCCAACCCATTGATCACCTGCCACTGTATCATGAAAGAATTCCCTGGTGTCTATTGGAACCCCCACCCTCCAATTGCCAGTTGTCATGTTAAACAGGCTGTCCCTGGTGTCTAGTGGCTCCCCACCCTCCAATCGCCAGTTGCCATTTATGTGTAGGTTTCCTGTGGTACAGTGGTACCCCCACCTGCCAAGCACTGGTCCTGGTGTCCCCAGTGGCTAGCAGACACCTCCCAGCACCACGCCACTGTCGAACTTATGGGGGTGGTGTGAATACTGTCTAACATACCCTCACTAAGAGGTATTCCTTTTGAAACTCTTACAGTAATTTAGCATGTATTTTGTATATGGTCCATCTTTGCCCTTTCAGGCACTAACATTACTGAAGCAGATAAGTAGAGTCACTACACCTTTATCAGTTTAGCCCAAGAGATTTGGCTACCATTTACAAGATCCATCCCACTACTTCGAGGACTGATGGTGCCAAAAGCATCATGGTTTCACACTGCTATATCAACTAGCAGCGGAACCTGTTGGACTAACCTTTTCCCAGCTTTAACTATGGGTACTACTAAAAATAAGTTGTAGTTATTCAATGTAAGGCCCATTTTAAGAGAGCAGCTTGCAGAGAGAATGAGGAATGTACAAAGACTGAAGAGTAATGTAGAAGGAATAAGAACAGAAGCCATGTACTGTGTATAGGGAGCATGCATACATGTCAAGTGACTTGTTTAAGGTCATAGCATGAGAATGTGGTGATGGTGGGATTCAAACGTTGAACTCCAGGGGCCAGATTTTTAGGGCTAGATTGCACAAGCCCCAGGTACACCAAAGACATGGTGCACTGGGCTTGTAGCAATCTAACAGGATTTTCTATCCCATGTGTCAACTGCTGCAACTTAGGCCAGCTTTTTGTGGTCTAACTTACATCAATCCTGGGACCCTTTGTACGGTGTTTGTGCCAGAAATTTGGCATCTAGCTACGTCCAATCTGCTAAAATCAGATGCATTCGCAGAAAAGCATTTGGCGTGCCAGATTCAAAGTATTGGGGTGCAGGGCTTGACGTAAGCCCTGCAGCACCCTTTGAAAATCTGGCCGCAGGTTTATAGCTCTGTGAGCTAACCAATAGGTTATGCACCATCTACCTACAAAAATTAGAGTTTACATACATGAGAATGGAGGAAGTCTATGCACATCATGTTTATTCTCAGAGGTGCTGCCAGTCCATGGCAGGGGTGAGGCTAAGGTACTGCACACCATGCGGTTTAATGAATGGTTGCAAAACTGGTGCAGAGCACGGGCTTTGATTCATTGGGGACTGGGGTCCACCTGGAGAGATGAAGGTCTATACTGGCATGATGGTCTGCATCTGTCCAGGAAGGGAAACACGCTCCTAGGTGACAGGTTTAAAGGCTCCCTTGGCAAGCTTTTAAACAGCAAGGGGGAGGTGCTGATAGAAACAGGAAAGTTCAAGCCTCCCCGCAAGCATGGCAGGTAGTAGGTAAACACTGAGGTACAGAGCTTGACAGAGGACAGAACAGGAGTAAATGGAAAATGGACAAGGGCAATAAGAGCAGGGATGGGGTAAAAGGATAAAGCCAACATTAAATGGAGGGCAATGAGTACCAATGCCTGTAGTCTTGGAAACAAGCTTCCAGAGCTAGTAGCCCTGATGAAAGTGGAACACTTGGATATTGTGGCAGTCACAGAAACATAGTACAAGAGAACCATGACTGGGATGTCACATACCAGGGTACACAATCTACAGAAGGGACAGGAGGGTAAAGAGGAGGTGGAGTAGCTCTCACATAAGGGAAGGGATCAAAGTAACAGAACTAAAAGGTAAGGGAGGACAAGAGGAACTCTGGTCACAATGGAGACAGGGAATGGCATCACAATCCGCACAGGGTTGTATACAGACCCCCGTCTCAAGGGAGGAAATGGACAAGAAATGATAGAGGGCATTCTCAAAATGGCTGAAAAAGGGAGATACTGTTGATGGGGACCTGAATATGCCAGATGTTAACTGGGCAACATGGACTGCAGCCACATCCAAGAGCAGGGTCATTCTCGATGCCCTTCAGGAGCATGCCTTAGACAGCTAGTGGTGGAACCCACTCGGGAGGAGTAATATTAAACCTGGTACTCTCAAATGGAGAGAGGATCACAAACTTAGAAGTCAGTAGACACCTGGGAACAAGCGACCACTGCACAGTGTGCTTCACGATAAACACAACCATGGAGACAAGCCATACAAATACAAGGATACTGGACTTTAGAAGGGCTGACTTTGGCAAAATGGGTGAATACCTGAGGAATGCATTAGCAAATGGCCAGAAAGGAGGGGTGGAAGAACAATGGAGAAAATCAAAACTGCCATCATGGAGGCAACAAGCCTTTGTGTGAAACAAATAAAGAAAACAAAGCGGAATAAAAACCGCTATGGCTCTCAAAAGAAGTGTCAGGAAGGTTAAGGAGAAAAGGCTGCCTTCAAAAAGTATAAGGAATCACAGACAGAGCACGACAGGAACTGTATCAATTAAAGCAGAAAGAAGTGGGGAAGGCAGTCAGAAAAGCAAAGGCCCAAACCGAGGAAAGGATAGCCAACTCAGTTAAGAAGGGGATAAAACTTTTATAGGTACACTAAGGAACATAGAAAGGTTAAGGGAGGGATAGGGAAGATTAATAAAGGAGAGAGGAGGTGGCAGCGGAGACAGTGAAAAGGCAGAGATAATGAATGAATACTTTGCTCAGTATTCACAAAAGAAGAAGAGGAGGAGTTACCTAAACCAAACAGTAGAAGCACTCTGGATAGTGGGGTTGATACCAGTCCATTTAAAGAAGAAAGAGTACTGAAAGAACTTCTAAAACTCAAGGTGGACAAAGCAATGGGGCCTGACGGGATTCACCCTAGAATCCTAAAAGAGCTAAGGAGGACCTAGTGACACCACTAACCACCTTTTTAACAAATCATGGGAAGATGGGTGGTACCTGAGGACTGGAGGAGGGCAGATGTGATTCCCTTCACAAAAGTGGGAGCAAGGCAGAAGCAGGAAACTACAGATCTGTTAGTTTGACCTCAGTGGTGGGGAAATGATGGAATCACTTCTGAAAGAAAGAATTGTTGAGTACCTAGAGTGCACAGGGGCACTGGACCCAAAGCAGCATGGATTCACAGCAGGAAGGTCATGTCAGACAAATCTAATCGATTTTTTGACTGGGTGACCAAAGCAATAGACCAGGGAGGGGCTGTGGATATGGCCTACCTAGACTTTAGCAAGACATTTGACACAGTCTCGCACAAAAGATTAATAATCAGTTAGCAGCCTGGGAGTGGGTCCCAGGGTGGTAGCCTGGGTATAAAACTGGCTGCACAACAGACACAGAAGGTAATAGTGAATGGAACACATTCTGAAGAAAGGGGTTACTAGTGGAGTACCTCAGGGCTCAGTACTGGGTCCAGTCCTCTTTAATGTCTTTATAGGTGACATTGCAGAGGGTCTGGAAGGAAAGGTATGCCTTTGCAGATGACACAAAGATCTGTAACAGAGTTGATACACAAGGGGGGTAGAAAGGATGAGCAGGAACTTGCAAGGTTGGAGGAATGGTCAGACATATGGCAACTTAGATTCAATGCAAAGAAGTGCAAAGTAATGCACCTGGGAAATAAAAATCCTGAAGAAGAGTACACAATAGCAGGGAGGTACTAACAACAACAATAATGGAAAGGGATCTGGGTGTAGTCATATCAGATGACCTAAAGGTGGGTATGCAATGTGAGAAGTCAGTAGGGAAAGCCAGGGGATACTGGGATGCATAGGGAGGGCATCACAAGTAGAAAAAGGGAAGTGGTTATCCCTCTATACAGACAGTTGGTGAGACCCCATCTGGAGTACTGCGTGCAGTTTTGGAGACCTCATCTAAGCAAGGACATAGACAGGATGGAAGCAGTCCAGAGGAGGGCAACTAAAATGGTGCAGGGTCTACATCAGAAACCATATGAAGAGCGACTGAGAGAGCTTAATATGTATACCCTTGATGAAAGGAGGACGGGGACATGATAGAAACTTTTAAGTACCTCAAGGAATCAACAAAGTCCAGGAGGGTAGCATCTTTCAGAAAAGAGATGTGTAAGAACAAGGGCACAATTTAAAGTTAGAGGGGGACGGCTCAGGGTAATGGAGGAAATTATTTTCATGGAGAGAGTGGTGGACGATGGAACCGCCTTCCTGGAGAGGTTGTGGGGTCTAAAACAGTGGAGGAATTCAAACATGCTTGGGACAGACATAAGGCAATTATAGTGGGGGTTGCAGGAAATAGGCTGTTGGTTAGTTAGAATCTGCAGCTTATCCAGTAGGTAGGAAATGGGCAGACTGGGTGGGCCAAGTGGTCCTTATCTGCCGTCAAAGTCTATGTTTCTATGTTTCTATGTTATTCCAATGCTTGCTCAGTAGATATAGAATTTAAAAGTGAGAAATGAATAAGTGCTCTAGCTGGGATTTGAACACAGGCCTGCTTGGAATATCATTCCACTGCACTACCAGCTGTGCTATCAGGACAACTGAAAACCTGGGGATCCCAAAGGTACTTCTTGTTTCTCACCTTGGAGAAACACAATTACATTCCCAGCTAGGGCATGTATTTTCTTTCACTTATTAAGAGGATAATGTATGGAGATTCATCAGTAACCATGCTGTAATCACTTGAGAGAGGTTACCACTGACAACATGTAAACAGCGGAGAGCCGAAGCCGAGCGGTTTCATAAGCTGTCACGGTAACCTCGAGAAGTGATTTCAGTGAGGTTACCGATGACTCTACAACATTATATTGTATAGTGTATGGGGATAAAAAATCAAGTGAGCAGCACCTGTTTGACAGAAAAGAGGCCCCTACTTTGCCGTTTCCCCATTGCCACTAATCTTCCTAAGGACCAGCTCACTGCTACAACCGCTCGCTCTGAGCCGCTACTTAAAATGCGTGCATGCGCAATCGGTTTGTTTATAATCCCATCACTATAATGTACTAAGAGGGTTAACAACCCTGACATCATTGCGATAGAATTATAAGAAAATAATCTTGCTGCTTTTAGCAGTAATAAGGGCTCCCATACATTATTTGTATTTTAAATATATGCACACCACACTCCTTGTAAGTGTAATTCTAATGTGTGTGCCTCTGTCGGTTACATTGATAAAAGATGAATGCCTCTGGGATCCCCTGTTTCCACTGGTCCTCATAAACAGCTGGTAGTGCAGAAGAACAGTATTCGAGGTGACCTGGGTTCAAATACCTGCTGGGGCACCATTTCTTCCTCACGTCTAAACCACAAATTGTAGTGAGAAAGCAGAAATGTGATCTACTGGGAATCAAACCCAAGCCCCTGGAATACCATTCCAGTGCTCTACCACTGAGCTATAGGTTAGACTTGTGGTTTCTGGACTCCTTTCTCTGGTATTGCATATTCTGCAACTATGAGCATTTCTAAATTGTATTTCAAATATGTGCTTACCTCACTCCTTGTAAATAAAAATGTGATTCTAATTTGTGTGGCTCCAAGGTGTGCACTGAGAAAAAAAAGAGAGGCTTTTGGATCACCAGGTTTGCAATTGCCCAGTGGAATGGTATTATGAATAGGCATTGGTTCAAATCCCAGCCTGAGCATTTGATTCTTTCTCACGTCTACATTATACATCAGATATAAGCCACGGCATGCCTTGTAAATAAAATGTAATTTAATTTGTGCAATTCCATGGTGTGCACGAAAAGAGGGATTTTGTTGTTGGGGATCCTATTTACAGTAATACAATCTGTACAAAGAGAGCAGCTTATCTGGGACCCAGGCAAACTGCAAAGAGCTGTAATGGGATTAAAACAAGCATTTGTCAATGCCGAATGTTTGCTTGCAGGTATTTGCATTGGTGTTTGCCATTTATGCAGGCCCCCAAGTTGTATCCATGTCCCTTTAGCATCCATATCCCAACGGAGCACCTCTCTGCAACTCCTCTTGCATCGGATCAACACTCACCCTCATACTTCTTAAGTGTCTGTCTTAGGAATCCTAACACCCATGGTGTGCTCAAGGGTATGAGCCTGTGTGGAAACTGCGCAACCTGTGCTTGTAACACAGTTATTCAGTGGAATTATTTCACCAAATTTTCAACATAGGCATTTTGTCATCTCTGGTCATGAACACTGTCACTATGATTTTCTCACTGGGTACGAACACTGATTTCCAAGCAACCAGCGCTATTCTGCGCCGGAAGTTTGAAACACATTTCAGCCAGGATGTGGAAAATGACAGCTGCACTGTTCTGTTCATAAGGAGGTGTGGGAAAATGCAAATGTTGAAAATCTGGAGTGAAAATATGACAGATTTGAGAGTTCGAGTGCATGTGGAAACTGCGCAACACACGCTCATAAAACGGTCATTTTTGAATTTTTCACTGAATTTGCAACATAGACTTTTGAGAGCCCACCTCATGAATGCCAACACTGTTGTTTCATTAATCAGTCCCGAAAGGTGATTCCGCAGTAACCGAGAAATCATCTTTCAGGACTGAATAACGCCATGACAGTGACTGAATCATGAGAAGGGTGTCAAGCACCCCATGTTGAAAATTTGGGAGCCAAAAGTTGAAAAAATGGCTGAGATAGCTACCTAAATTGGAAACCCCTATTTATGCCATTATACAGCTCATCAGTATTTCCTCAGTTCACAGTTGGCTTTGAAGAGTGCAGACGTGTTCCTGGTCCACGAAGATCTTGCGCGCGGCTCCAGAGGTAAATATGAGGTGAGGGGGTGGGGAGGTGGGGCGCAGAGCGGGCACGGGTTGGCGGGGAGGCCAAGGACTCACCAAGGACCATTTTCTGTTTCACAGGAATTGAAAACAAAACAACAGATGCTGTTGGTACGCTGGGGTAGACTCCGAGCATGCCACCTACGTGTTTGTTGGAGGGGACTGGAGTCAGCGGGGATTAGGCACCCGCCGGCCATACAGTGTGGTGGGGAAGCATGAGCATGCTGGGGTGGGCTCCCAGCATGCCAACTGCTTGTTTTTTGGGGCTGCAGCTGACTGGGGATTGGGCACCCATTCGGCCACACAGTGTGCTGGGGGCACATGAGCTGAGGGAGATTGGACACCCCTCGGCACACAAGGTGGGGGCTGGGAGAACAGCAGGAGGGAGGGAGGAAATTAGCAGAGGGAGGAAGTGGAGGGATTTGATGTTGAGCCGCATGACAGCAGTTCGGCTGACGCCGTATGCTAATTGCATACACGCTTACCACCGCTGATTGCAGCGGACCTTTTCTTAGAAGTGAAGACCAGCACAGCTGAACTGCTGTCATACACAGCTCAGCATGTATTGGTCCCATAGGATTGTACCTACTACACTGAGCACTGCACTGGGAGGAGGGTCATACACCTCCAAAAGTCATACTTGTTGCAAGACATTCCTTGCGCATGCGCCAGTTTAACGAAAAATAAAATGGTATATCAAAAGTCTAACTGTAATTCCTGTATGAAGGTTAAGATGGAACAACTGTAATCACTCCACCCTACGCCAGTTGGGTGAAGACGACTTTGTACTGCTCCATGGAATATACATCTGTACTGCCTGAGACATGCCTGTTTATTCCTCAGCAAGCCTCCTTGGGACCTGAAAGTCTTTTTCCCACCTAAGACCTGCCTGCTCCACACTCCTGCTTCCAGCTGTCGAACCTGCCTACACTGATTTGGGACTAGATGTGATCTCGCCAGCTACTCCTGCCAGCTTGACTGCTCCACCAATCAGCTGGCAACTCTCCTGAAGTTGTGCTTCATGCAGCAAGCTGCACCAATCAGGTGAAAATGCCTTTGCCCTGCACCAGAACTACTCTCTTTGAAGACCCTCACACTCAGGCAGTCTTCTGTGCTGCGGTTCTCTGCACTAATGTCTGTAGCGCAATGGACAAGGATGGGATCTGCTGGAATCAGTCATGCATTATTCAACTGGCTGGCCAAGATGTTCTGCCAGACTGCCTCCTGTAATCCCTATCTCTAGCCTCTACAGAACTGTGAGTACTGCTTTAAATCTGCGACTGCCCTGTTTTCTATTTCTTACTCAATTGTGGTCTATTATTCTATCTATGTACCTTGCTAGCTAGCTTAATCAACCGGTTTTAGCCCAGCCCCAGGTTATATCAGAAACTCTATAAGCATAATTCCTAGTTATACCTATCTGGGTAGACCCATCATTTACATTCTCCACCTGCTCTTTTCTTAATCTGTAGCTTATCAGCTTTGTCAATATTGGTTCTGTTGTGCTAGCCATCTACTGGTTTATTCTAGCTGTTTAGTTAATCCTCGGTTTAGTCTGCTTCAGCCATACCTGTCTCATAGTTTAGTCTTATATTACAGTCAACCATGTAGGCCTTTTACTGTGTTTGTAACTGTATTCTAGCCTCTGTTCAGTTTAACTATGCACATTGCTGTGGTCCTGCTTTGCTGTTGCATTTGCATCCTACCTCCTGACTGCTTTGTTCCTTGCACTCCTCTGCCTTCAGCATCTCCTCTCCTGCTCCTTTCCCTCCACCTCCCTTCCCATACCACCCACCTACCCTCCTATTCCCCTCCACCCATCCTACCCCTCTCTACCCTCCCTTCCTATCTACTCTGCTCTTCTCCTCTCGCCCCTTAACCTAGAGTTTCTTCCCTGTGGCCTCTGCACCTTTTACTGCCCCTCCCTTGCTCTCCTCCCTGCTCCAAGGCTAGGAAGACCCATGCCATTCTTCTCCTCATTCTACTGCTTCTCCTCCTGTCTGGTGATGTAGAGGCCTACCTTGGTCTCCCCCCACCTCTCCACCTCCGCTACTGTCAAGGGTCTTAGCATCTTTCATCTTAATGTTAGTAGCCTTCTCCCTAAACTCAACCTCCTTTCTATCTGGGTTCAACAGCACTCTCCTGATGTCCTCTGTATCTCAGAATCCTGGCTGTCCTTCAGAACTCCAGACTCTAGCCTAACCATTCCTGACTTCCATCTCTTCAGGCAGGACAAAGGAAATGTGATGGAGGCATTGCCATCTATGTACGTCAGAGCCTCTCCACTACTATGACTGTCAGGAGACCATACCCTCCTGCCACAAATTTCTCCTTGTCAGGTTTTCTTCCCTCCTTTGTACCCATCTCAATTGGTGTTTCTTTGCCTCACCCAAAATCTCCACTCCTCCTGGTTAACTCTCCCTGCAGCATCACCTCTCATTCCTCAGCAGGTAAACTCATTCTCCTTGGGAATTAAACATAAATTGACTCTCCTGTACTCCAAATCAATCATCTGTAGGACTGAATCTTTTAGTCTTTCCCAGGTTATTCCCGAACCCACCCGGCTCAATCCCCACTCCCAACCATACCCTTTTGGACTGTGTCTCCTCCTCACCCCACCACATTGTTGCAGCAGGCATTTTGTCAGAATCATTCAGTGACTACTGTATGATCTTCTGCATCAGAAAAATCTGGCATGCCCCTCCTCACCAAATAACATCTGGTCCATGTCCCTCCAGTCACTAAACAGCAATGCTGCAGAGTGACCTTGGTGCAACAGGTTGGTCAGTCATCCTCTGCCTCTGATATTGATGTGGTCCTCACACTATTTCCTCCAAATTCTCCTTGGTCTGGGGCAAGCATGCCCCTCAGGAAACAAGGTGAAAACTTCCCACCTCATTTTCACCTACCCTCACCCCCGCGCCTCAGCTGGGCAATCTGCTTTCTCCCATCGACTTCCCACACACTGGAACCTGCTCCTCTCCTCCCTCCATCATTCCACCTCCCTGGCTCCCTCAGTCACCAGTTGAAACTCCTCACCAACCTGCTCATCTCATCCATCCTCCTGGTGCCTCCCTGGTTGGAGCATCTTTTTCCATGTGTTGAGCCTCCATCTTGATCTTCCCTATCTGCTTCTGGTTTCAGTTCCACATTACCTCTGCACTTCCTTCATCTTTTTTGGGTAGGCATACACCCACCTAACTAACCCCTCATAAGGAACAGTACTGTTTTTGCATGCTGTGTCTTGCTGCTTTTCACTGGCACTTGTATGGGTATTCCATATTGTAATGTGACCACACTTTATTCTTGCACCAATTTTTCTACCAACTTTTGTACTAATTTTTATTTTTTTTGTACCAATATAATGTTATTGTGCATTGTACCCGTTCGTTTCCTTTCCTTTTCACCCTGCTCGCACCTGGAAACAAGCCTTGGCTCAGTGTGCCTTTCCTGGTAACCAGTTTTCAAATAAATACCAGTAAATAAATAAATAAAGACATACTATAAATAATAATACATGGGTTGGCATGTGTAACCAGAATTTTATACACACCAGAGCAGAGGTATATAATTCTACATAAACCCTGAGAATGACGCCGAGGGGTTACAAAAGCATCACACACTGAGGGTGAGTATACAGTTCTAGGTTACACAGTAACCTATGTTTTGGTTTCTATAATTACAAGGTAGCAGTTTTAATTGAAATTGGGTTTATGCTGCATAGTTCTGCAAGGAGGCGCTGATTGACAGGCCACTATTATACACGGTCGGTTGTAATGAATAATTACCACATGATTATGTGTGCATTAAAAATGCTAATCATCAATTATACAGCATTTAGTATATGGCCCTTTATCTGTAATCTGTTGCTATGTCCCCATGTCCTACCAACATCTGCCAGTCTCCAGAATTCCTCTAAGGTGTGGTCAGGGCAGCTGTGGATGGGGTAGCACACACAGAAGTTTGGGCCCTTATTTGTTTACTGTAATTAATGATATTGGCATCGAAAATCTCACACCTGTGCTCTTCCTCTCCATGGACGCAAATAGATGCCAAGGTGCACTTCCAGATGATGAATGGGGACACATAGGGAACAATGTATTTATCCAGGATAGCCCAGCTGAGATGCAACATCTCATTTCCAGTGGGGTTCTGCTTCTACCCATTTCCACAACTGGAGCACTGAGAGGTTAATTTTACTGCAGGTCACACAGTGAGCATTGTGCTCTAGCAAGCGTTGAACCTATGATCTCTGGTGCCCAAGCCAGTGCTCTAACCACTAGACCACACTACAAAGCTACTCTTCTCTGCATACTGAAGCGAGAACGTGACAGCAGAAAAATATACACAAGTCCGTCTAGTCTGACCTAAGTTGCCACTTATTTCCCACAGGCCTACTACTTGACAGGGTCTGTTTACCCACTCTCCGCCCATCTTTGCCGGAATTACCAAGCTCTTGAATTTGTTCCTCCCAGTCTTAAATCCTGCCACAGTCCTCACCTCCACAACACACTCTGGCAGCTTATTCCACTGGTACATCACTATTTCTGTGAAGAATTTCCTAATGCCTTCTTAAACTTCCCACCCACCATTTTCCAATCATGCCCCTAGTTACTGTATTTTTATTCCCACTGAATAGGTCTTTGTTATCACCTCTGTTGATATCACTTAGAAATGTGTATGTCTCTGTCATTCCTCCCTTCATCCTGGCAGCCCTTTATTGCGCGGTCTCCAACCTGTCCCGTCCTTTGCCAGGTGTGGGTTCCAGAACTGGTAACAGTACTCCAGAGGAAGCCTTACCAGAGTCCTATACAGGGCACCATCACCTCTTTTCTGCTGCTGTTGAGCCCTACCAATACACCCCAGCATCCTACTTGCCTTGCTGTACACCCTGTTGCTTGCCTTAAACTTTCAGACTGTCTCTGCTATTCTCACCCTTTGTATAGGATACTCAGTTTGTAGTTCTCCAACCAATGTACATTACCTTTCACTCTCGGCCATGAACCTCCAACTGCATATATTGTTCCACTTTCCCATCCTAACCAGGTCTCTCATTATATCCTTGACACACCTTGCTGTCCTCCTCCACACACAGCTTTGTGGCATCTGCAAAGATGCATCTGCCCTGTATACCTTTCCCTATGTCATTGATGAACAGATTGAATGGGGCAGGCACTAGGACCAACCCTTGCAGCACCCACTAGTGACCTCTTGCCCTTGGTTCCATCACATTTACCTCCACTCATGTTGTCTTCCTCAACCAGTTTCCTATTCACCTAGTTAGTCTGCCCTCCAGTCCTAGACCCCCATTTGTTAAGAGCTGCCTATGTTTTACAGAATCAGAGGCCTTGCTGAAATCAAAGTACAGCACATCGACAGCCTGCCCTGTGTCCATAACTCTGGTGACCTAGTCGAAGAAAGCTATCAGGTTTATCTGACATAATTGACCTCCACAAACCCATGTCATTTATTGTCCATTTGTGTTGTGCTCTGAAGATAACTTTATCAATGTTGGAGGGTGGGGCCCAAGAGGTTAGGATGTGTGTGTATATATATGTGGGGGGCAGGGGTAATTGTTAGGGACCGAGGGAAGAGTTTTTTTGTAACCTCCACATCAGTATGGGAGCTACCTGGACTTCTTCTGCAACCCTCCCACCCTCTACTGAATTTTCCAGCATCTGTCTCACTCACCCGCATGTATAGTTCAGTAAGAGGAGACACGATCAGGCTGCATCTTTGGCAGCTCCTGTGCCTTTCTTCTTTGCTGCTGCCGCCTGTCTGCCTGGTGCATTACCTTCCCACTTGCACACCCCTTTCCTGCCATTGTGGGCCCCACACTTATGTCCTGCTTGGCGGCCTGACAGGCATGGCCAGGGCCAACGTCTCCCAGTCCTGCAACCCCATCCTTGCTTTCTGTGGGTACTGTGCCACTGTCTTGTCTGGCCATTGTGCTCGTCCATGTCCTGACAATGGTGGTGACTGGGAGTATCTGTTGCTTCTCGCACTGTCACATGTGCCCGCTGTGCAGCACCCTGCCCTGTTCACCTAGTGGCCTTACACCACTGTCTCAGTATCCGGGGTCCCAGTCCAGCAGGCCCCAGGTTCCACAGTTCAACATGGCCATTGGCCATTGCACTTTCCTGTCACTCTTTCCTCCAACCCCTCTGCACTACCACCAGCTATGTGATGTGCCACGGAGTGCGTTGGGTGGGCATTGTGTCCTGGCCAGCTCACACACTAGGTGGCCACCGGAGATATCCCACTCTTGAACCGGCAGCACAAGGATGACCGTGCTAGATGTAGGCATCATGTGTACTCCCAGGGTGCATGGCACAGACATTGGTGATGCACCCTGTGGCATTACACACCACCTGGCAGTTGATGGAATGGTAGCCCTTCTGGTTTACATATGATGCCGTCTGGGCCAGGTGGTACCTGATAGCCACATGGGTACAGTCAATGGCCCCTAGCATGCCTGGCACGTGTGCCACCATATGGAATTGCTGCATGGTTTCTATCTGCTCTGCATGTGTGCTAGGGAATTTTATGAACTCTGTAGTGTGTGGCAGAAGAGTAATGAGGAGCTATGTGAGGAGATAGGACGTGGCAGACTGTGTGATCCCAGTGATGTCACCCACTGGTGTCTGGAATGTGCCCATGGTGAGCAAGCACATTGCTGTTGTCACCTTTGTGTCCACTGACATGGCGTGACTCCTTGTGGTGGGTGCCTGCAGTTCATCATGGCACAGCTCACAGAGCTTTCTCAGAATTGTCCTGTTAAGTCTGTACTGGCCCACAATCTCAGTGTCAGTCAGTTGATCAAATGTGACACTGGCACTGTACTGTCTCTGTTGGGCATACCACCCATGGGCCCTTCCATGGCCACATTGCTGTTCTGCTTATCTCCTCACATCCTCATTACCTCCACCATGAGGAATGCTGCCCATCCATTGCTTTGCCCACTGCTGTTCTGCGGCTGCCTGTGGCTGGCTTGCATAGGCTACCTCCTTTTATGCCTAACTTTAGGGAGGCATATCTTTGAAGATGTGCCACACATGTGCCACCCATTGGGATGAATCTAGAGATGTGGCACATTCATCATGGAATGCCCCTCCAAATGTGCCGCATACATTATAGTTGCCTTGCAGCATATCCAGACTTATGCCACATCTCTGCTCTTTGAATATCATGCTGTGGTGCATTTTGAGATGTGCTGATGCATCTCAGATGCGCTGGCACATCTTCTTTGAAAATGTTCCCTTAGACTTTTCAGAGTATTCGTTAGTCACCATACAGTTTTTTCAGCAATAATGATTTCCTGGCAAAATCATCAATATACTCATTTATCATTTTCAGTTTTTCCTGAAAGAGGCTACAGGATTCTGAAGTTTTTAACAGTTCCTGCTCCTTGCCATGCTTTCTGTGAAAAAAAAAAAAAGAATATCTTGGCACAGTGTTGTATTGTTTTCCAACAGAAACATATGGTAGCACCCTCCAAATACATCCACAGTATGAATCTAGCATTTACATTCAACAGATAACGTCAGTGGAACAGATTTTTAAAATAGTGGATGACAGCCATCTTTAAGGACATGAGTAATTAATTACAAATTTATGTAAAAGCTGTCTTAAAAATATCTAAGAACATTAAAATATGCTGACGATGAATTCATGGATGTCTGAAATACATTTTCTCCCAAAAGTAAAATGATGATTTTTTTTTGTTTTGTTTGCCAACTAACAAATACGCGCTGCAAGTACGACTGCATATGTAAGTGAACTATTGATGATGGACCATTGAATTTATTTGTTGAAGTTAACTTTAGTATTTAAGAGCAACATTACCAGCAAATTCTTTGTAATGTTTGGGTTTCCTCTGCTCACAATGTTGTTTTTATTTTGTGCTGCCCACTTTAGCACCTTGCAAACCTGTTTTCTGCATAGCAACGCAAAGTTTTATTACTATCCACAGTGTACATACCCCGGCACCCACAGAACGGCATCCAGCAAGTACTAAGCAACCTGAGACAGCAAAAGCACAACTGGGAGCATGTTACTGTTGGAGACTTCAACCAACTGGCTGTCCCATGATGCTTAAGCAGTTCAAGATCAGGCATCCAGTCTCTACCTCACTCAATTGGTCTCACAAGCCACCAGATTTAATTACAAAACAGACTTGAGTACTCTAATTGATTGGCTCCTTTCAGACTACTCAGAGAACATCTCTGAGGTCACTGTCCTTCCTGACACCCTCAGTGATCATTCTCCAGTAATGTGCACATGGTCGAATAAGGTCACTATAAGTGTTCCCAGGTCTCATGAAACCACTCTCTGAGAACTGGGCAACTGAATTCCTTTAGGCAATATGTGAAGCTTGTGGATTGGATGCCATTCAACAGAGTCGACGATGGCAGCCAAGCCCTTAACTTCCTCATCACAATGTTTACTAAGGCCTGTGACATCTTTGCCCCTATAAAACCAAAAACAAGAGGGGCTACTAACCCATGGCTCACAGGCTCCTTCCTTGAACTAATGAGGGAAAGGGATAATCTGTGGTATAAGGCCAAAGCAACCTGAAAAGAGGCAGATCTCATTGCATATAAGACTGCCCGAAACAAATGTACCAAAGTCATCCATCTGGCTAAGGCAACCTATTACAATGATCTACTAAAAAGGAGCTGGGGATGTGGAAAGGAGTTCTGGGACTCTGTGAAATCACTACGGTAAAGCCTCCAAAGCTCAACCAGAACTAATAGTCACTGCAATCGGACACTCCAGGAGCCAGAAGGCATTGCAAATGCTTTAAACCTGGCCTTCACAGATCTAAGTTTGGTACTTCCAATGACTACCTGACCTCCTCAACTCCAAATCTGGACCACACCACACCCCTCTTCACCTCCCTCAGCCAAGGGCAATGCCCCCATTCTACTTGAAGCAGCTCAATAGAAATGACACCATCAGATATGTTAAACATGTATCAGGGAAGACAAGGATGGAAGTGACCTTGTAGACATGAAGCTGGTGGCACTTACGGTAAACAAGCTGGCGGATCCACTCACCAAAGTTTTCAATGCTCGCTAAGGTCAGGAGTGTACCCTGACAAGTGGAATAAGGCATTTGTCACCACCATCTTCAAAGCAGGTGATACTACCAATCAGTCCAACTACTGTCCAATCTCCATTCTCCCTCCCTGTCTAAAGCCCTCGAATGAATTGTCTCTGACCAGCTCATGGAATACCTATTGAAGTACAATCTACTTTGTTCCCAGCAACATGGGTTCTGGAAAGATCATTCCACAAACACTGCCTTGGTTGATTACACCACCCAAATTTACAATGCCTTTGATGATGGTCTGGCAGTGGGGTCTATTTTATAGACCTCACAAAGGCATTTGATACCATCAACCATCAACTCCTCCTGCAATACCTACTCTCAGTAGGCCTGTCCTCAGACACAGTTACCTGGTTCAAGAGCTACCTCATGCAGGACTCAATGCACCAAAATCAAAAGTATTCTCTCTGAGCCAAGAGAGGTGAGTCTTGGAGTCCCACAAGGCTCAGTACTGGGGCTACTCCTTTTAGCCTCTTCATAAACCCCTTACCCTCAGGTTGCCCAGTGCACATCATGCTATATGCTGATGATGCGGTCGCCTCCATAAATGAAAAAATCTATCCTCTGCCACCTGTGAACTAGAAGCTAATTTACACAGGCTCGAGGTGTGGTTCTCTAATAATAAACCGCTGCTCAACTATAAAAAACTAAGAGTGTGCTTTTTCTGTTCCACAGAACAGAAAGAAATTCGGCAACTGCAGGTACAGAGTCACAAAGGGATACAATGGAGCAGGTCAACACCTCTAAGTATCTTGGGGTACACATGGATAATGCCCTCTCATTCACAACACATGTGGACCATGTAATCTTAAGTGCCAATGCAAAACTAGGTGTTCTTTTATTGACTCATCACTACATGTCCTCTGATGCCTAAAGCGTGTCACAAGCTGCTCAGTTCTATTTACCATAGATTACAGCCTTATAATATACAGTACAGAAACTGACACAGCCTTGAAAAGGGTAAAATCCTTCTCAGTCAATTTTAATCAATCAATTTTATTTGTATACTGGAAGGTATGTGAGAAAATCCCTGCTCGCAAACGTCCAGCGAAGAAAAACAGCAAAACAGTATAAAGACATAACAGTGTCAAAAGGTTACAACATATGGGTGAGAGTATCTATAGCATAACATAAAATGACATAACAGTTTCAAAATTAATTACAGGCTGGATAAAGTAAAGGCTGGCATAGTGTTAACACTGTAAACAAAGAGAGAGAATAGAAGTCAGGAAAGGAAGGGAATGGGTGGGGCAGAAGCCCAAAAGTGCAGTGGTTGGGGATAGTGCAAGTCTATGGGGTTAGGTAGTATTGGGTGAGGCACCTGAAGAGCAGGACTCAGTAAAGGAGAATATGATGGTAAAGTGCAGGAAGGGGTGTTAGGGGAGAGTGAGGAGGAGGGTGGAGGCAAAGTTGTCATGTGGGTGGGTGCTGGGGAGTTTATAGCTAGGAATTTCATGGGACCGACCTGGACAACCACAATCAGCTGTACTGAGGCAGTGAGCCTTGAGGAGGAGTTGAAAGAGTTAATGGACCTACAGGCCTGGATTGAGGGGCACAGTTTGTTGTATAACTTAGTGCCCTTTAAAGAGATAGAGTTTGAGCCTGCTTAGGCCGATAAAAAGGAGTGGCAAAACCAAACTGGAGGCCCCTTGGTCAGACAACCGGGTACTGAGAGTGGGGAAAGGAGTTAACACTGGACAGCAGCAATTTCAGGTGGATCTTGTGGAGGAAAGAGGACATTTTAGATTGAACCTCCTTCTAGGGTGGGTCAGCTGAGGGAGGAGTAAAGGATATAATGATGAGTTTTCCAGGGAGACCACGCACAAAATGAGCTATGCTGTTGTAAGTGGATCTTAGTTTGGAGTAGAGGAGTAATGAGGAGGGAGGTGAGAAAGCAATGGAACCATAGTCTAGAAGAGGCAGGGAAGAGAGCTGGCAAGGTGAAGTCTGGAAACAGGAATCAGGAACTTTCTAATCCTGTACAGGAGACCAAGCCTCATATTGATCTTCTTAACGAGGTTGTTGATATGAACATTGTTGGAAAGGTGAGGGTCCAAGTAGAGACCAAGGTATTTGAATTCATACACCTGTTCGATGCAGTTACCAGAGTTATCGAGTAGTGTGAGGCCAGGGACGGAGCTTTCCTAGGGCCCGAGAAGATCATGAACTTGATCTTCTTGGAATTTAGGACTATTCCATTCCTAGAAAACCGGAATGAAGCTTACTGAAGCCAGACTGCAAATTGTGGAACATGGTGGCAGAGTTTTTACCGCTGTAGTAAAGGCAGCATCATCAGCATAAAGGACACGTTGAGTGGATAGGCAGACAGAGGAAAGGTTGTTAATGAAAATGAGAAAGAAGAGGGCCAGGATAAAGCCTGGGGAACCCCATGTGCAATCGGACATTTGGCAGAGAGGTGACCCTCGATGAAGGTTTGATGGGATCTCCCAGAGAGATAGCTTCTGACCCTGCTAACTACATTTTCCAAGAGGTGAAGACCTCTAAGGGTGTCAAGGAGGATGGGATGGTCCACAAGGTCAAACACCTTGGTTAGGTCCACAGAAACAGACCCAGTGTACTTGCCTTTGAGTTGGCCTTAAGGATGTCGCTCGTGAACCTGACCAGGGCTGTTTTGGTCCTGTGTCCGGAACTGAACCCATGTTGGGCACTAGAGAGTAGTTGGTAGGATTCAGGGTAGGCAGTAAGTTGAGAGTGCATGACTTTCTCGATAATTTATGAGAGGGTGCAAAGAGCGAGATGGGGCGATAGTTTCCGACATCGTTTCTGGACCCGGACTTGAATAATGGTTTAATAGTAGCAGTTTTTGGGAGTTAGGAAAGAGCCCAAACAGAGGGAGCAGTCAAGTAGATTGGTGATGGGAACCGCTAGGGCACTGATGACCAGTTTGAGGATTTTATAATCAATACTCGTCGGCCCTTTACTGGGTTTGGTTGTTCGTATGAATAAGCTTGATGGTATCAGCAGGTTTGAGGGCCTTAAAGTAGAAGTTAGGGAGGGCCTATCCATTTTGTGGGGGTAGCTAGGGTGACAGTGGGGAGGGGCAAGTAGGGGAGGGGGTGGTTTGTATTTTTGAGGTCACCAAAGAAAGAGTTGAAGATGTTTGCCATTTCTGTTGGGTTGTTGGTTTGTGTGCCGCCATGGTGAAGAGTGATGGGATCTGAATTTTTGGTCTTGCTGAAAAGTGAGTTTAGGGTACCCACAGCTGACGGGCATGAGGAGTCCCAAGTTGTTTATTATGCAGGAGGTCGATTTTTGCTTTTCTTTCGGCTGATTGCACTTGTTTCAAGGGACCTGTAAAGTGAGAGCTGGGTGGGGTCATTGTGCTTGTAACAAGCCCAGGCACGTCCCTGGATCTTATCATTTTGATAAGCTCGGGAGTGATCCAGTCATTGATTTTACCCTTGTTCTGATTTTTATGGGGCAAGTTTCTCGCAGATGCTCAAGGGTGCTGGAGAATTTCTGGAGGATGGTGTCACAGTCACCAGGCTCAACAGTGAAAGACCAGTCGACTCAGCTAAGATTATTGGTAATCAATTTGATATTATGGTCGATTAACCTCCTGGTATAAATAAATTTAGGGGGTGCTTGGGCAGTCAAGCGGACCAAAGGCAATAGGTGGCACAATGATTGCTGATAGAGTCTGGTAGGACTCCTGAGTCTGTGATGTGGGTGGGGTGCATGGCTATTATCCAGTCTATGAGTGCCTGAGTTCCAGTTTTATACTTAGTTATAGTGGGTGAGGAGATAAGCTGGTGGAGACCTAGATTTGCAATCCAGGATTTGGCAGTGTCGGTGTCGGCTTGGCTGGAGACCCAGTTAATGTTAAAGTCCCCAAAGAGGATCCATTCTCTAGTAAGTGGGAGGGAGTGTTTGAGAGCTAAAAGTGACTCGAGGTCTGAGGTGGGGTTCCTTGGGGGAGACAGGCGATGGTAAGAGTAAGGGTTTTGTTTGGACCTAGGAGGAGATGGATGGAAAGGGTTTCCAGAAGGGAAAAATCAGAGCTGGGACTGTGTTCAGTGAAAGAGAATGTGTTTGAGATATAAAACATGCAACCACCTCCTTTCTTTCTCAGTTTGTCTTTTCTAACAGCTATGTAGCCACTGAGCTAGCTCTTCCCATCCGAAATCTTTGACAGAGCCAGGTTTCAGAAAGGCGATCACATCAAAATTGTTTATGGCTACCCAGGCTTGAAATGAATCAATTTTAGCTGGCAGACGCTGAATGTTTAGGTGGATTATACTGATATTTTCTGTTTATTAAGAAGGGGCTGCTGGAGGGGTGCCATCGTTACTTGGGACCCCCACAGAGTTTCTCAACCTCCGGTGCACAGACATGGCCCCCAGCAAGCCAGACCCTGTGGAGTTCCTCAACCCTGGTGCACAGATGGTTGTGAGGGCCTCGGAGCCTGCCACCCCAGCAAGCCGGACCCCCCGGAGTTCCTCAACCTCCGGTGCACAGGTACGCCATGCTGCAGCCGAGTACAGCTGCCTTTCTCCTTCGGTGCTATACGCCTGCATATTTACTCAGCTGCCTTTCTCCTTCAGTGCTTACAGACGCCTGCATATTTACTCATCTGAGCACAGTGAGGCAGTAAACAATAGGACATTCAAACTTGGCTCCATTTTGAGAGGGCCAAGACACATTTTCTGTCGACACAGCAATGCTGATAGTTTCTCAGGCAAAAAGCTGAATTACTGTCATTTCTGCACCATTCTGGGGGTAGCCTTAATTCAATTGAGAATCTACAGCAGAAGTGCTATCTGTATGTGCTGATTTTATGTATTAGCTGAAAACGCCTGATATCTGCAGTTTCTGCACCATTCTGGGAGAGCTTTAATTTAATTGGGAATCTACAGCAGAAGGTGCTTAAGTGTGTGCAGATTTTTATGTATTAAGCTGAAAATGCCAGAAATCACACTTTCTGCACCATTCTGAGAAGAGCTTTAATTTAATTGGGAATCTACAGCAGAAGGTGCCTTCAGTGTGCAGAATTTTTATGTATTAAGTTGAAAGCACCAGAAATCTGCAGTTTCTGCACCATTCTGGGGAGCTTTAATTTAATTGGGAATCTACTGCAGAAGGTGCCTTCGGTGTGGGAAGATGGTTAAAAATGGACCTGGCTCCTGCAAGGAGCATAGATTTGTGAAACTTGTAATTTTATACGCCTCTCAAAGCAAGTGTTAAAGGATTCCAGCTGGTTAATTTAATTGAATTAATGCCACACTAAGTTACAGCTTTAACTTGACTCCTCCTCTAACCTACCTTCTTCTGCTTATAAACCCTTCACTTCTCCTCTGTCCTCAGATGGTGGTGAGGGTCTTGGAGCCTGCCCTCCTCCCCAGCAAGCCGGACCCCTGGCGGAGTTCCTCAACCCGGTGCACAGGTACACCACGCTGCAGCCGAGTACAGCTGCCCTTCTCCTTCAGTGCTTACAGATGCCTGCATATTTACTCAGCTGCCTTTCTCCTTCGATGCTTACAGACACCTGCATATTTACTCAGCTGCCTTTCTCCTTCGGTGCCACAGACGCCTGTATATTTACTCATCGGAGCACATGAGGCCTCGCTGGTGCTCTGCACCAGCTGCCCCACCACCCCACCACCACCCTAGGTGAGCACAGTCTTATATAGGCTGTGTTACGTGTACTTCAACAACCTATCAGCCCTTTTCCCATAAACAGCTTATCTGCTCTCACCACTAGTGGCTGCCCTCCTGCCTCTTCCAGCAGCTGCCTGACACTCAGTATTTCTTGTGCTAGCACAAGTGTGTCATTAGGACTGCAGCTACAGCAACCCTTCGGAGCTTCTTCGATATCTATCTTTAGTAAAGTTCCTGTGCTGTCACCTCGGGGCTTAGACACGTGCTTGTAGCAAGGACGTCTGCCACTTGTATAGTGCCATCTCACAATCTGCCTGGCCAAATTCCTGCTGACCTCTGGCTGCTGCACTCTTCCCTTGGAATTTCCTTGCCCTGGATCATGCTGATATCTGCAGCATTCAGGTCTGCTGCCTTGACCCTCCCTGGACCTGCTGGGGGCATGGCCAAAATCCTTGGACCTCAAGCTAACTTGCCCTCTTTCAAGTCCCTCTCGCCTGGCTATCCGCCAAAGGATTAAAATTGTCCACCTGAACGCTCGTAGTATCCTACACAACCTAGCAGAACTTACTGCCTGGGTGGCACACTACAATCCGGATATAATGGGATTTCAGAAACTTGGCTGAAACCTCACATCCCTGACTCCTCGGTGCCCTTCCAGGCTACAGCCACATCAGACAAGACAGGGCAGGGAACAAGTGTTGGGGAAGAGTGCCCTCTATTACAAGGTGCACCTAAATGTGTCTACGATCGATCACACACCCCCACATCCCCAGCCTGTGAGTTCCTGCACACCCTTCTCCTGCTAGGATACACAAAAGGTACACCTGGTCTGTGCCTACAACCCTCCAAAGGGTGGCGTGCTAGGGCTCTCCTCACTACTTGACAACATTAGTGACAAGGCTGGCTCAAATGAGGTGCTAGTCCTGGTGACTTTAACTTAATTGGATGGGTTCCAACTCCAAACAATATGAGCCTCTACTCTATGACTTGCCCTCAGACAACTCATGACGGAACCCACTAGACTGTCCTCATGGAGGATAAAGGATCCCTTATTGACTGGGTTCTGAGCAATAGACCAGACAGAATAGTATCCTCAGGCATTCTCCTGATGTCATCTCGGATCACTCTCCCACCTACTGTGTATGGGGCATCTCCTCACCCAAAATTCCCAGTAAAGTGATCCAGTTGAGGGATTATTCAAAATTTAACCTAAATGACTACCTTGCAGACCTACAACAAGCTGACTGGTCACGGGTCACAGCCACAAATGACCCTGCAGGAGCGCTTGACCATTTTATAGCGTGATTTGTCCCCTGCAAAACAAACATGCCCTCCTCACAAAAAGGAGGGTGATGGTCAGTCATAAAATGGCTCCATGGCAGCCTATTCTCCCTCATGAAGTTTAGGGACAAATGCTGGGAAAGATACAAGGTTTCCACAACAATAACAACTCTTAGAGTATCGACAGCTCAGAAACTCTTGTAAAAGAGCCATCCGCTCTGCCAAGAGTGAGTTCTGCCAATCTGCCCTGCTATCCTCTGCCAGAAATCCGAGGAGCTTCTGGCAAAATGTCAAAAACATGGTCAGAGGGTCTGCTAGAGTACAGGTCACTGACATGCTCATTGGTGGGGTCAGCTGCAACAGCCCCCTCACTATTGCCAATGCCTTTAACTTCCTGTTCTCTGATCTGCCTGCTCCCCTTCCCAGTCCCGCCACCAAGTCTCCTGGTCACTCCCTGGGTGGACACACCCCCAACCTCCCTTCTACCTAAAATGGGTCTCTGTAATGGAGACCCAGAAGCTCCTTGCTGGTCTCTCCCTCACAGTGGGGTGCGACACGACAACCTTGAACCTAACTGCTCAGCCTGGGGCATCCTCCTTGCTAGGCCTGTCACGACATCTTCAAAACTTCTCTAATCTCGGGCTCATCCCTGACATATGGAAAGTGGCCAAAGTTGTCCCTGTCTTCAAACAAGGCAACTCCAAAGAATATCAAGAACTACCGACCCATTGCTATTCTGTTTCACGATCTGCAAGCTTCTTGAAAAGGTAGTTGCCTCTCAGCCCTCCCATTACCTTCAGGTTATGAACTTCTCTCCCCGCACAACACAGCTTCAGAAAAGGGCACAGCATGTCTGCAGCCCTTGCTGTGGTTACCTCTGAGATCAGGACAGCTGCTGATTACCTAAACTGATTAGAACCATCTTCGTGGATCTCTTGAAGGCCTTTGATCAGGTTGATGTCTCCTCCTCAGCTCCACTCTTTGGTCTCTTGGGTTCCCCCCTGCCCATGCCTGGTTCTCAACTACCTCTCTAGCAGGCAGCAATACACTAGCTTTAAATGTGCCTCTCTAACCGCTTCAGTTAACTGTGGGGTCCCCAGGGATCCATCCTTGGACCCATTCTGTTCTCCTTTTCATTAATGAACTGCCCACCGTCACTGCCCATGGATGCACCACCCTATCGTGGATGACCTTGTCATCCTGGCTAGCTCCCAGGACATCACTACCATTAACTCCTGGCTTAACTCTGACTTCAAGCTTATTCAAACCTGGCTAGATGGCCATAAGCTGACCATCAATCTAAAAAGACCCAGGCCATGCTCTTTGGCTCCTTCATCAAGACAAAAACTGCCCTGCTCCCTTATATATCTATGGAGTAGATGGCTCCCTCCTGCAGACAGTGGATACTGTCAAGTATCTAGGCGTCACCCTTGACTCGCTACTGGACCTCACCCTGCATATTCAGAACATATGTAAGACACCTAATGGCAAGCTTGGACTTGCTTATAGAGCAACTAGATGCCTCACCCCGCTGCATGACTTGCCCTAGCCAGGGGTCCTCCTACCAACACTCCGTTATGGGCTTGTATGCTTTGCCCCTGTCTCAAAATCTAGTCTCACAAAATGGGACACTGCATATAACAATATATGCCACTTTGTGCTCTCTACCCCTCCTCATGCACCGCTTGTGTCTTTACACTTTCGGCTGAGTGGCTCCCCCACCCCAAAAAGCACCGCACCTTTGTCCTCGGCAGCTTCATCGACAACATCGTCAGAACGGCTACCTCTTCTGCCCTTACCCTACCCTCAAACATGGAACCCCAGCCTACCACTTGAGATCTAGGGATTTCATGAGGACTGCCTGAGTTTCAAAAACCCGCCTCTTGCGGGTGATCAAGTCTTCACTGTCTATGTCTGCTGAGAGTGTGGAACTCCCTTCCTGCTTTAATTCGCTCTTCTTCCTCCCATCCCTGCTTTAAAGCCTCCCTATGGGGCTTCCTAAAATCAGCCTCTGCCTGCCTCTGTGCCTCATAGATCACCAGCTGAGGCACACTTTCTTGCCAGGTTTAACCGGTGGGGGGAGGCTCCTGCATTTTAATGCACTTCAATTCCTGTAACCGCTTGATATAACAGTAAGTTGTCAATTTGCCCTCGGCTCACTCCCTGCCCACCTGTTCCTGAGGGTAGCGAGGCCTAATCTATCCCTCTCTTCTCCAGGTCTCTCTCCTGCACTTTTGTACTCCTTCTGTTACTACCTACCTCCCCCCAAGGGTGTAAACACCCCATATTGTTTGCTTTGTTTACAATGCCTGTACTATTCTGTATTATGCTGTTATCTACCAAATTAAGCTGTTATGTATCTTATGCTGTTATCGAAACATTAATCAGTTGTGCCTGAAGTCTCTTATTTTGTTAGCTACCTATTAATTTCTGTTCGCCTGATGTTCTTGTCCGTTAACTTGACTCTTCCTGATGTTCTTGTATGTATGTACCTTGTAATCCTCCCTGGTCGCACCTGATAATAGGCACTTGGCTGTCTAGTGTGCTTACCCGGTAATCAAAAGCAAATAAATAAATAATCTCATGCTGTGTCATCTTCTCCTGCTAATTTTCTTATATTGAAACATGTTAGACTCTTTCACCTTGTTAATGCCCTTAAGATGTTTGAATGTTTTGATCATATCACCTCTCCCTCCTTTGCTCTAGGGAATACATATTGAGCTCCATTAATCTGTCCTCATATGTTTTCTGATGCAGTTCCTGCACCATTTTGTTGCCCTTCTCTGGACTGCCTCCATTTTGTTAATGTCCTTGTGCAGTGTGGCCTCCAGTACTGCACAGTACTCCAGATGGGGCCTAACCAGTGTCTTGTAAAGAGGGATTATTACCTCCCTCTTCCGACTTGTGACACCCTACTAATATATCCCAGCATCCCTCTAGCCTTACCTACTGATTTAGTGGTCTGCTTGGATGATTTCAGGTCATCTGTGATGATGATGCCCAAGTCTCTTTCTTCCCTTGTGATTGCCAGCAACTCCCTCCCAACCTGTAGGTGGCTTCTGGGTTTTCTTTCCTATGTGCATGATCTTGCACTTCTTTGTATTAAATCCCAGTTGCCACTCTTCTGACCATTTTGCCAGTTTATTCAGATCTCTTCTCATTCTGCCCACTCCATCTAGGTCATCTACTCTGTTGCAGATCTTGGTGTTATCTGCAAACAGACAAACCTTACCCTCCAGTCCATCTGCAATGTCACTGATGAAGATATTTATTTATATTTATATTTATTTTTATTTATATCAAGTCTAGGAATTACAAGCCTTTGAGTCAGGGACTCATTTGAAAAGTTCCATGTCATACATAGAATTAAGACAGATACAGAGTAGATTATATTACAGTGACTAAGTACAGAGACAGTAATGGCTAATACATGTTTATATACTATATTTATGTTGATTTATCATTGTCATTATCTATTGTATCTTGTTTGAGAGCAACACCAAAGGTGTGAAACAGCAAATCATATATTATATTAGGATCAGGTACAGACGGAAACATTGTCCTTGTCTGAGTGGTTGAACTATAATCACATATAAAGCTGGATATAATGTGGCCACGTAGCTCAGTTTTAAAAGGATATTGAAGAGGACTGGCCCAGGACTGATCCTATTCAATTTAACAACATATAGTATGTCCATTCTATAAATACCGAGTTTAAATATGGGCTTGCTAAGCTAGCCTGACCTCTGTTTCATAGTACTACTTAAAGTGCTCTGCATGGGGACATGAAAAACATTTCACAAGACATTTGTGCAAACATTTTGATACAAAACCATGCTGTGTTCCTTCAACTGAATTCACAGTCCTCGGTTTTATCAGCCAGATACTGCTTCATTTGCTCTTACTATACTAAGTGCTTTGCAATGCTGCTAAGCCAGTCTGTAATCCAAAGTGGATATACCATGTATAGCCCACCTCTTCCCTAATGTCTTATTTATTTATTGAAGAGTTTTACTAGGAAAAGCACACTGAACAATTGAGTTGCTCGTCTCCTGGTGTGTCCTGGGGAGAGGATAAGGGAATTACATAAACAAGATACAATAGATAATGACAATGATAAATCAACATAAATATAGTACATAAACACAAGTGCTAGTCATATAAGTGCATTACAACAAGGTGAAGTGCATACACTGAGTAGCATACATATAGTGCTTTGTAGACAGATAGTGACTATCTGGCAATTAATGTTAACAGAGATAATTTACAAAGCATAATAGGTAATAACTTCAATAACAGGGTAGTAGAGATGTGAGAAAGAGAAAACTAGGAAGTAAACCCCTCGGTATGGAGTAATCACCCTTTGAGGAGAGGCATGTGGGCGCACATAGGTGTCCCTATGCCACGTAAAGGGATAGGTAGTAGGGGAATATTAATTTGAGGGAAAACAAAAATTATTTAAGAGCAGGTACAATTAGGAGTGAAGAAGTTGTGCAGGGCTGAGTAGAAAGAGTGACATAATGAGTTCCAAAGTTTAGGAAGTAGTACAGGAACGCTGCATGTTCTGCTGAGGTGGATCGCGAGGGACTACCAAAGTATGAGTGTTGTTTGATCTGAGGAAGTGAGAGGGAGGGAAGGGGTAGATAGTGAGTTGGAGAGCTAGGAAGGAGGGACCCAAATCAGAACTTGGAGATGAATTTAGCACTGTGGGAGAGTCGTCTAAAGGGAAAGCAAGAGAGTGGTAAAGTTTGCAGTGATGAATAAGTGGGGGGACTCCAGTGTGAAACAGCAGAAAGAGTTAAAGAATGTGTCCTACCTGGATAGGGAAGTCTTGGGAGCAGCACAGTAGACTACGTCACAGTAGTCAAAAATAGGGAGGATCATCTTCTGGACTAATTCACGACTTGCCATTAGCGGTAGGCAGCTACAGTTCCTGTATAAGGTGCCTAGCTTGGGGCACAGCTTTTAGGATAGTGTCAACATGCCCAGAGAAGCTGAGGTGTTGGTCAAGCCAAACCTGAGGTATCTGAAGGATAATGTATCTTCAGGTGTGGTCCCATCAAGGGTGTGGAAAGAGGGCATGGAGGAAGCCTAGAGAGTCTCTGCCTAGTGCCAAAGGTCATGGAGACAGTCTTCTTGGCATTTAGAAAGAGTTGATGAGAGCTAAGCCATTTCTGAACCTCACAGAAGATGTCTAGGGGTATGCTGATGGTAACTGTCCATGGGGAGGGGATCACAACAGAAACTGCAAAAGATGACTTACGTTATTGTTTCCTCGGGCCTGCAGGGTGCAGACTCCATCCACAGGGAGCTGGACTAGGAGGCAAACTTCATTAGCAATACTTTGAAATCAGGAAGACATTAAAATAAAGTCCATACAGCAATTATAAACAACCTGGAACTTGATTTCTCCGTGGAGTGATGGTAACTTGATAGCATGCTATCTCGTTGGGGAAATGTTAAGGCACTGGACCGAGAGGTCCCTTAAATCATGTCCAAACATTGTCCATAAGTCCATAAAATAAATGTCCATCATCCACTGGGGCATTGTGTTGTCAACTCCTAAACAGGGCAGCATTCAATTCACTTCTCATAGCTTTTACACAGCTACAACAAGCAGTACTTTTACTCCCATGGACAGCTTCAATACCTCGCTTCCCACACTGACAATACTCTCTCTCTCTCACTCTGTCTCTGTCTCTCAAGACCCTCTCAGGTTTACTGGCATTGCAACTGGGCCAGTAGATCATCATCAGACTGTGGTCTTCTCCCCAAACACCCACGGAGCAGCTGTGCTCTTAAACATAGGGTGGCATATACAGTACCTGCAGGAGTAGCTCACTTCACTCTCCCCAGTGCTGTGCAACTGATTCTCTCAACTTTTCTCCACCTCCAAATTTAGTGGGCAAAAGCAGGCAACCATCTCCAGGGGTCTGTGGTGACACTGGACAGCTCCTGCCACCTCCTGGCAAAGAACAGTCCCTCGTGGCCAAGAAGTCCCCAGACCTAATTTTTATTCAGCCCCTCAGGGCTCTTGATTTACACTGGTCAAGGAGTGGTTGGAATCTCCAGGAGTCCATGGTGCCACTGGATCCAACCCCCACCCTCAGCCAAGAACTGACCCCATGTGCGAGGGCTCCAAGGTCCAAATTAATTCAGCTGCCAGATAACATTTACTCTTATGGGAATGAAGTCAAAGCTAATTCTCCATTCCTTGACCACAAAGTCCACCAGTTGCATTGGTTAGAATCCTATAGTGGCTACTTGCAAGACACATCGGGCTTCTCCTCTAGATGGCATCATCACTCACCCCACCCGGTGGCCTCAAAACTCACGCTCTGCCACTTCAGCTGTGAGATATCTCAGGCCGTCCTCCAGAGAAAATGGTTAGCCTCAGGAGCCAGGCAGTGCTTACCTGTTAATCTCCTTCTCCACTCTGCAAAACTGAAAGCAGCTTCTTGTAACTTCTTAGGTACAAGCAGTTGTTCTCCCCCACGGAAGCCAGCATAACTAGCTGCTCAGCTCCAGAGGCTCCAAAGATTTAACCCTTTAGCAGGTCACAGGCACAGAGCTCTTACATTTAACCCAGTGTAAAATCCAGTACAGTAATGTAACTCTTAATTCCAAAGGGGTGGTTGCATCTCACCCCTTTTAAAACTCAACGCCCTTGATGAACTCCCAGAGCACCTACTAGCCACTCCCCAGGTCCTGCGGCAAGAAGGGATTGCACAACTCTCCTACTACCCAGGCCTACAGAAGCTCAGACTGCCTCCCCACGAGGTGGATTATCTCTATCTCTCTCTACTAATGAAAAGAAGAGGGGCCCCTAGAGCTTGACTCTCCAAATTTGCTTGAGGTCATCCTGGCCACCACCCTCCTCGATCCTCAGGGCAGATTACCTAAGCCCCTAGGGAGTGGTGTCTCAGGTCTAACACCCACTATCCCTGGCCGATACTAACTAGCTACAGTAACTAAGCTCTACCCAAACACTACTCACTTCACTGCTGCCCATCATCCAAACTTCTTTTGTTTGATACACCTCCCTATAACAGGGCACCTGTTCCCCAGTGATTGAAACCGATACATTGAAACAGCATAACTGGCCCAATGGGGCTCCGGATTATTATTACAATAATTCAAACAGTTCAACAATTTGCTCTAAACATTGCAGTAACTGAAACATTGTTGTGTTTTTTGCTTTCAAAGGCATGCAGGGAACTATTATCAGTCCCAATAATTATACCCTTGTGATTAAGTACAAATCAACCAACAACATTAACTAAGATAGCCACCTTCTCAGTCTCAATTCACTTGCTCTGTTTTTCCTTCCCCAAACCTATGCTATAGATGGTCTCAGTGCACCAACATCGATTAGGCCTATCTTTTCACCAAGGCCTCCTCAATTCTCACCAGCAGAAATTGCAAAAGTACTTGCAGAGGTGCAGTTCATTGCAAGCTGAGGTTCATTATCCATGGACAACCAAATGGGCATAGGTACAGTGGGGAAAGGACACTTTATTTTTGCAAAGAACAAAAGTAATAAATCTTGCGCTGACACTGATGATCTCTCTCTCCGATGACCACAAGGCTGCTCTGATTAGGCAACCCTTGGGAGAACAGTGAGCAGATTTCAGGCACACACTCATTTTATATTGGGGTCTGCAATATGCAGCACAGTTCCTTATACCTCATATACCTCACATGTTTTTGCCACAGGTCCTCTTCAGACACTCCAATAAGGTGCAAAATTCCTCCAATCAGCATGAGATTCCACATCTCCCCAGTGCCATTTTGAATTAAAACTCTTTAAAGCAAAGCTGGATCCATGGTGCCGAATGAAGTGGGTTCAACTGGCATGCTGGCGAACCGGGCTCGCCTCCAGCCGGGACAACAGGAGCGTAGACCAAGAGGGAGGATTTAGAGCATCTGGGAGATGCTCTCTCCCAGGGGTGAGGGTGCACCAGCACCATCCTTGAGCGGCTCCTAGTGGCCGGCCTATGTGGTGATGCACCTTGTGGCATGGGTGATGACATGTCACGGTGTGTTCAGCCAGGATGCCATGGTGTGCAGCACCAATTGGGTGGAGGGATGGGCAGGGTGAAAATGGAAAAAGGCTGCCCAACTGACCGGATGATGTTTGCTGGGTCCCCTATGCCATGAAGCCCCAGCAGAATGCCCTCAAAGCTGTACTTGTGGCCCCATGCCCCGGATCCAGTATGGAGCTCTGGTCTCCCTCCCCAGTGAAGGGATGCATCCAGGCTCTCCAGGGCATGGAACTGGATCCACAGCAGCTGGTAGAATGTGGACTGACTTGGCGGGTAGGTGGGGCCCATGGTGGCCCAAAGAGTGGTCAGTCAGGTGGCAGGGGCAGGAGTAAAAACAAATCTTTAAAGCAAACAGTCCACATCAGTCCATAACTTCACCCAGCCACACTGCGGGGTCACCTTAGTGCAGACAGGCACACCAAAACATCCCAGACGAGCCCACATTTGTAGCCCACCCTCCCTGGTGTCTAGGGTTATGCTGATTATAACTCTCCATAGGGAGGGGAACCACAACAGAAACTACAAAAGATGACTTATGTTTTTGTTTCCTCAGGCCTGAGGTGCAGACTCCATCCACGGGCAAGGGCTAGGAGGCAAACTTGATTAGCAGCACTTTGAAATTAGGAAGACATTGAAATAAAGTCCAAACAGCAATTATAAATAACCTGTATCCTTTAATGAAACTTGATTTCCCATGGAATCATGATAACTTGAAAGCATGATATCCAATTCGTTAAGGTATTGGACCAAGGGGTCCCTTAAATCAATGTCCACACATTGTCCATAAGTCCATAATATTAAGTGTCCATCATCCACTGGGGTGTTGTGTTGACAGACCCCAAAATAGGGCAGCATCTGATTCACTTCTCATAGCTTTTACACAGACACAACAAGCAGTACTTGTTCTCCCATGGGCAACTCAATATTCCACTTCCACACTGGCGATACTTTTTCTATCTCTATCTGCAACTTCTTTCAGAGGCTAATTCTTCAAGACCCTCTCAGGTTTACTGGCACTGACACTGGGCCAGTAGATCCTCATCAGACTGTGGTCTTCTCCCCAAACACTCACAGAGTAGCTGTGCTCTTAAACATAAGGGCGGCCTATACCCGCAGGAGTAGCTCACTTCCATTATCCCCAATGCCGTGCAGCTGATTCTCTCAACTTTCCTCCACCTGCAAATTTAGTGGGCAAGGGCAGGCAAGTGTCTGTGGTTCCACGGGACAGCACCTGCCACCTCCTGGCAAAGAACTGACCCTGTGAGCAAAGACTCCGACTGAATTATTTCTTCAGCCCCTCAGTGCTCTCAATTTGCAGTGGGCAAGAAGGGTCAGAATCTCTGGGAGGGGTCTGTGGTGTCACACAGATCCCACTCCCCCACCTCAGCCAAGAACTGACCCCATGGGTGAGGGTCCCAATGTTCAAATTAATTCAGCTGCCACATAACATTTTGACCATCCATCCACCTGCTCCTCCTCCTGTATCCACATGTATGCAGACTATACAGTCCTGTATACCTCTGGATCCTCCTCCGCTGTTGTGGCTACCAGACTTCAGCATGACTTTGACAAAGTTCAGCTCTGGCTAAGCTCACACCAACTTTTCCTGAATGCCAAGAAGACCATCTCCCTGACTTTGGCACAGGGTAGAGTCTTCCTCGCCCCTTCCTCCCCTTTCCACACCCTTGATGGGACAAAGCTGGAGGATACCTCCTCCTTTAGGTATCTTGGTGTCTGGCTATCCCCTGTAGATCATCTACTGCTAGCCAGTCTGTGCTAGCTCACTGTCTTCATAAAATGTGGAACTCCTTCTTCAGGTAATCTGCCAAGCCAGCTCCCCTTCCCCCTCTCATCCCTCCTTCACAACTGTCTCTCCACTACTTGTAACTGCCTTTAACTTTCTTTTCCTCACTCTTTGACACCTCTTATGTGTTGCACTTCCATTTGAATTCACCAGTTATTTGACCAATTTGTATATATACTGTATTATGTTTTGTATGTTTTCCTAATTTCCTTCATACTATTGTATCGAGTTATTGCTGTATACTGTTGTATCCATATTCCCTTCCCCAGGATGCACCTGAAAACGAACAATTTTAGCTTAGTGTGCCTTTCCTGGTGAAATTTTCAATAAATAAATAAATAAATAATTTTCCCTTATGGTCGTGAAGTCCAGGATAATTCTCCATTCCTTGACTGCAAAGTCCACCAGTTTTGGGTTCAAATCCCAGAGCAGCTACTTGCAAGGCACATTGGGCTTCTCCTCCAGATGGCATCATCACTCCCCAGGGGTCTCATAACTCAGGCCTCTGTCACTTCATCTGTGAGATATCTCAGGCCATCCTTCAGAGAAAAATGGTTCGCTCAGGAGCCAGGCAGTGCTTGCCTGTTAATCCCCTTCTCCACTCTGCAAAACTGAAAGCAGCTTCTTGCAACCTCCTAGCTCAGGGGTAATGTGAGGAAATTTTTCATGGAGAGAGTGGTGGATGCATGGAACAGCCTTCCTGAGGAGGTCGTTGGGTCTAAAACAGTGGGGAATTCAAACATGCATGGGACAGACACAAGGCAATTATAGTGGGGGTTGCAGGAAGTAGGCTGCTGGTTAACTAGAATCTGCAGCTAATCCAGTAGGTAGGGAAATGGGCAGACTGGGTGGGCCAAGTGGTCCTTATCTGCCGTCAAAGTCTATGTTTCTATGTTTCTTAGCTACAATCAGCTACCCTCCCCAGTAAGCAAGCAAAACTAGCTGCTCAGCTCCTGAGGGTCCAAAGATTTAGCCCTTTAGAAGGTAACAGGCATGGAACCCTTACATTTAACAAAGTGTAAAATCCAGTACACTAATGTAATGCTCAGACCCAAAGGGGTTACACATGCATTTTATCAAGTGTGTTTTAACTGCTTAGATAATAGCTACAATTTTGAGCAATTGCTTTATTATTTAGTTTGTCCCAAAGGAGCTTGGATTATTAGGATCAAAATACATTGAAAAACACCAATAGTACCTTTATTTATACTGTGATATACATCATGTGGCAGAGAACTCTGTTTACATATTCCACAGTTACTTTTCTTTCTGTAGTGTCACCTCTGATTTCAGACATGTTATTTCTTCTCTTGAACAAAACCACATACATTTTACACTGGAAGCTTAAAAAGTTGTTTTTGTCCTTCCTGACCCCACCTGGCTGAACCCCTCACTGTGCATTTCTGGATGCTGCCCCACATGCCTGCCCCATGGTCATCAAGTCCACTCCCACCCCTCCAGTTTCATCTTTCCGATACAACTCATATTCACTCACTGCAGCATAAGGAAGAAGGCTCAATTCTGGAGTGAGCTGTGCAGAGACAGCCCATCAGTGTAGCCAGGAGGCACTCTTCTGTAGTGCAACCGCTGATGAGTAAATATTCTCTTGTCTCTCCTGACCCGGAACTGACTGTCTGATGACAGACTAACTCCTGAATGCCTGTACCACTAGCACACAGCAGAGTGGGGACTACGGGGAGAGTGAGAGACTCAAGAGCCAAGAGTGGTCGTGCAGGGATGGGAGGGGCAGAATGAAACTTTTATTAAATTAAAGAGTGAATAAGAGTCTAAGTTGTACATCTTATCTGTCTGACAGGCTGACTCCTCAAATGTTGGCACCACTCACAGCAGCAGAACAGGGAGCACTGGGAGAGTGAGAGACTCATGAGCCCACCACCATTCCATTCCCGTCCCATCCCAGACTAGTCACGCTCACTGACTGCCGGCAGCATAAGGAAGAAGGGCTCAGCTCTGAGTCAGCTGTGCAGAGACAGTCTGGCCATGTGGTCAGGAGGTGCTCCGGCTGTGGTGCAAGCACCAATGAGTAAATATTCTCCCTTGTTGCTCCCAACCCAGAACTGACTCTTCAAATGCCAGCACCACTGGTGCAGCAGCAGAGTGGGGTCTGTGGGGAGAGGGAATACTCATGACCCAAGAGAGGCTGTGCAGGGAAGGGGGCAAAATGAAATCTGTATTAAATTAGAGTGACTAAGACTACAAGTAGTATGTATTATCTGTCTGATGACAGGCTGACTCCTTGAATGCTGGCACCACTAGCATAGCACCAGCACTGGGACTACAGGGAGAGGGTATCCCATCAATATAGTGCAGGAAAGAAATTGTGTTGAAATGGTTGTCAGAAGAACTATGTGAAGCAGAGCAGCACTGTGGTTTTACAGCCTGCTGTTGTTTGTCGTAGATGCAGTGTGATGTGCATGCTGTTATTTGTCACTGATGCAGTGTGATGTGTAAGTCCAGAGTGTGTGCTGGCAACATAGCCTCAGAGGTTGAAGTCACCACCTGTGTCTGGCTTCCTACATCCATTCTTACAAACAGGTTACTCGGCACTCACCACCACATATAATGCTGACACCATAATTCAAAAGAATAACGGTTTGTAAGAATATTCTGACTTTCGTGAGCACTACAGTCTTAGTGCACACTCTGTTTTAGTTTGTCTTAGCTTTCAACATCCAGCAGATCTGGATTTGATTATAGCAGGTTACTTTTTTTAACTGTTGAGCCTGCTGTCGCCCCCAAGTTCCTTCCCCTCAGAGTTGTAATAGAAAATCTGCCCCATCCTGACTTTCTCCTTCTCCAAGTTGTGCCCCCTGGAGTGAGATTAATAAATCTGCCCCTCCCAACTTTCTCCTTTCTTCCTTTCCTCAAGTTGCACCCCTGGAGTGAGATTAGTAAATCTGCCCCTCCCAACTTTCTCCCTTTCTCCCTTTTCTCAAGTTGCACCCCTGGAATGAGATTAATAAATCTGCTCCCTCACAACTTTCTCCCCCTCTCAGAGTTGCGTCCCCCGGATTGAGATTAATAAATCTGTCCCTCCCAAGTTTCTCCCTGTCCTTGAATTGTGTGCCCAGAGTGCGATTAATTAATCTGCCCTTCCTGACTCCCTCCCAAGTGGTGGCCCCTCCTTGCACAACCTCTTTGTGGCAGGCTTACATGCAACATTATAGCTGCCACTGTTTTCCTGTGTGGTTGTTGACCCCACGATGTTGCAATTCACTCATTTATGGGTACTCCCAGGAGTGAGAGACCCGCATTAGCCAAGAGGATCAAGACAGGCAGGGAGGGCAGGAATGACATTTTTTTAAATTAAAGAGTAAGTAAGAGTCTAAGTTGTATTTTCTATTTGTCTGATAACAGGTTGACTCCTTGAATGCCAGCAACACTAGCACAGCAGTAGAGTGGGGACAATGGGGAGAGTGAGAGACTCGTGAGCCAAGAGTGGAGAAGCTGTTCAGTTGGTTGCTAGTGGTGTAATGTAGATGAAACAAGCCAGCCACTGTCTGATAGGTCTAAAAATAGTAGCACACCATGCACAGCAGTGTGAGCAACAGACTCAAACATATTAAAGTTCAAAGCAAAATGAGCTTTATTGTTAATGAATCCAAAATTAAATCACCATACATGAAGCAGTAGCACTTCAGCGTTTCACCCACAAAAAGGCTTTGTCAGGAGGTGGAGACAATTAGTTTCAAAGGCTTTTTATTGTTGTATTTTTTGTGCTGGCTCCCTAAGCCTCATATGGGCTAGCAGGCTCTGGCAGCCGCCCCTTATATTCATCTTATCCCCCCGAGTGGGGCCACCATACACTCTAACCTCTGGTGGCCAAGAGGGATGGCAATGGAGACAGCTCATTAGTGGGGCCAGCATTTTGTATACTGTAACCCCACGGGGCAGGGGCATGCAATGACTACCTGCATCCACCCCGCCTCCCAAATGTGCAAGTGCTGACTGCAGCAGAACTCCCAGTTTCTGCCAGGGGTCCGTATGCATCAGACACTCAACCCCACCTCCCCAGAGTAGGAGAACACTCCACCAGATGCTTAATCCTACTCCCCCGCCAGCCCTCTGACTCCTGGGTCCGTCCCAAACTGGGTCATCTGCACCACAGACGCAGCCGTGTTCTGCACTAGCAGGCCAGCTGGTTTCAAAGGCTTTAAATAGCATCTCACTGCCACATCATACACTTGAATCATGAATGAGAGTCAAAGTAAAACATTTAAATGAAGTGATAAAGAAATAGTAATAAACATATAAAGAACATAGTGGTATGTCATAACAAGTGCAGTGAACATTCATTATAAAAATATTGTAGAAATAATCATTGGAGAATAACTCATTTATTTCACTTTGTCTGATGAATTCCAAGTATGCTGTGCTAAATGTCATAAGGCCCATGCAGTGTCCTAGGCTTTGCATCATGTGATCATCCATACAAGAGTATGTAGCAGGGTAATTCCCTGGGGATCCACATGAGCTCAGTGGAGAATCCTTCCTCAAATAATTATTTAACACAGCACCTTAAAATGGAGCTCCTAACATGAGAGAACAACAAAAGGCTATTAACAACTTAGAAATATCAAAACAAAATACTGGTTCTAGTTACATAAATACTTGGAATTTGTAAATACGTGGACACTTATTGCTGATTCAAGTGCATGATGTGCCAGTGAGATGGTATTTAAAGCCTTCAAACTAATTGCCTCAACCTCCTGACCAGGCCTTTGTGTGCTAGCGCTGAGGTGCTACTGCTTCATGTATGGTGATTTAATTTTGGATTGTCACAATAAAGCTAATTTTGCTTTGAACTTTACTATCTCTGAGTCTGTTGCTCACACTGCTGTGCATGGTGTGCTCTAGTTTTCAGATCTGATGATAGTTGGGGTAGCCAACCCCTTAGGAGCACTCCTGATATTGACTCTGGTGCTGCTGGTTTCTTGGGAGACGAACCACTGTCTGATAGGAGCAGCTGACTCCTATCAACTATGTAAAGTTTCTGCCCAGCAAGCAGTAAGAAGTGTCATGACCACTGGTTTGTTGGTCTGTCACCGTCGAGCCCATGGACCTCGGCAGTGACACACCTCTGAAATGCTGCTGTGCGTAACAAAATGCTTGCTGCTCACGCATTTGCATGCAAACGTAAAAAGGATAGCATAAGCCTGCTTCTCAGTCTGGAAACAGTATTGTCCTAATGATACAGTTAATGATTTCATGCTATTTGTTTTACTTTCTCAACTAATGGAAGGAAAATATTTTCAACTTAAACAGTAACATTTGTCTTTTCTGTGGGTGGATCTGTTTCATAGTGCCTTCTTTTAAACAGTAGAACTCCCTAATGATGTTAATTATTCCTTCACACTCTATATCCTCTTCCTCTCCATCCACTACTGCACTGCTGGCACTCACATTACCTGCTTAGTCCTTTCTCCAGTGGAAATAGTTTAATGTACATGGATAATGCAGTAATATGGGAGGCTGTGCAGTGACAGATGGCAGTGATAGATTTACAGTCACCCTTACAAAACTAAGTATGATATTTTGACAAGATGGCTCAAAATAAACAGGGTAATTCTGAATGAGGGAAGACCAAAACAATGTTGTTTGGATCAGTACAAAGACTGGGAAGGGACGAGAACTGTCTGCAGATTAAAGGAAAATTGGGAGTGTTTATCATTGGTATCCAGTTTAAAGTATTTAGGGTTGTACTAGAACATAGCTTGAGTCTCGCTCACATTGAATGGGTAGGGAGGAAAGAAACCCAAAAATTGAGGTTTTGTATCATAACATGAGTTCCCTAAAAATGAAGCATGTTTACTAATAGCCAAACAGTTGTTAATCCCAACATTAGACTATGGAAATGTATTATTTGTCTCCACAGTGGGTTTTTGGGGATAAATATGAGGTTATTTTCTATAATATCTCTAGGTTTGCCATAAGAACCCTGTGTCGAACACACCATTGTGCTTTATATCAGAAACTGGAAGTACTGCCCTTTGGTTTGGATTAAATTGAATGCACTTTTATTTGTCTATGGAGTAGCAACAATTCTGAACCAAAAACACTTTCAGATGCATTAAAATTGAGGTCAATATGCCAAAAACAAGAAACAGTGTAAAGTCTCCATATTTAAGCCCTTAATGTAGAACAGAAATGTATAAAAGGCCTTCTCCTGGTTTGGACCAACTTTTTAAATTAATTTACAGGTTGATATAACAAAAAATGTAACCGTTTTAAACGATTGCTATTTGAATTATATTTTATTTATTTATTTATTTATCAAGTCTAGGATTACAATTACCATTGAACCAAGGCTCTTTTACAAAGGTCCCAGTCAGAGAAATGCAAATTATGGGGAACATCCAGTCTGAATTAACAAATAATGTGGACAATGCATGCAATTTGTTTATTAATCCAACTCTCCAATTTGAGGGTAACAAAGTAAACAAAGCAGCCAGAGGCATTTGTCAGAGGAAACAGATGAGAGCTGAGAAGTGCCGAAACACGGGAGAGGGAGGAAGAGAGGAAAAGGCTAGGGTATGGGGCAGGAAAGGGGAGGAGAAGTAGGAAGGTAGGGTGGGAGTGGGTGGAAAAGTGCAGCATGGGGTATACCAAGCTGTGGGAGTGTGAGACAGGTAAGCGGGGGAGGACTACTAGAGCAGGCAGGGAAAAATAGAGAAACTGCGATTAAGTGGGTCAGTCGCAGGAACTGTTGACAGTGAGATGGTCCCGGAGCCTTGTTTTAAACATACCAAGTGTTGGGGCAGAGGAGATGGTGGGGCTAATGCCACTGAACCAGAGTGGCACTCTATAAGCAAAGGAGCGTTGACCCTGGGAAGTGGGACAGTGGGGAACTTTCAGTAGTTGCAGATTGGATCTCCGTGAGCAACGCTTTGTAGGTTCGGTGTTTTAACAGAGCTGAGACCCCAGGAGGTGCAAGGCCAAGGTAGATTTTTTTCACCATGGAGCAGGTGAGATACTTGATGTGGTTGGATAGTTGGAGCCAGCTGGTCTGGGTGTACAGGTCACATGTGGGTGAGATGTTGGACACCAGTGATGAGCCGACATGCCTTATTTAAGGCAGTAGATAGGCGCCTAAGGGCTGTGGTTGTGGCAGAGCCATTTATTGTTACAAATTATAAGTAAATGTGAATTTAAGTAATATATTGTTATATGTTGACTGGATAAATATTGTAATTGTCAAGTTTTGTAACATTCTGTGTCAGGTGTGGTGAAAAGGACTGTGCCCAGCCCACTTCCTGGTTAAAAAACAACAAAACAAATAAAACAAACAAAAAACCCCAAAACAAATCACAGTTGGAGTGAGACTGTTATCCTGCTCAGCTAACCCTGCAGTACCCTGCTTTTTGGCTTGATAACTTCCTTACCCAAAATATCAGCATGGGATGGGGTACAGGGTAGTAATCCAGGAAGGACAACCAGGTATCAAAGCAGGACAGGAAGTAACACATCTGGTTGTAGTCTAAAGGCACTAGGCAGTTAAGGGAATACAGGTTGTTATTAGTTCTCTAGGGTTAACATAGGTTATGTATGGAGATGAGGTACAGTGGGGAGCCAGTCAGTTATGGCGATTGTGGGGTGCTCTTCTCCAGGGTTACACTTTGGAGGAGAGGGTACTGCCCAATCTGCATGATCTTTGGAGAGCTCCATGCTCAGCTGGTAGCAGCAAGAGAAGAGCTATCTCAGCTGTTTCACTGGCTCAGCTGAAGCCCATGCCCCATACCCGACTTCCCAGAGAGAGACTCACTGGTCCACAGGGGTGGAGAGTAGTGGGAGAAGGAGGTGAAAAGGGGGCAGCAGTAACCACAAAGAGGTTGACCAGTCACACACCATCCACATGGCAAATTGCTTGCACCAGTGGAAGAGATTCAGGTACCTGACTGCTGTGGGAGCTCAGTCAGAGGTAATGGGCAGGATGGCTTGGTGAACCCAGAGTGATGAGATGAGGAAGTCAGCCAGGAGAGTCTTGGTGTTTGGGGACTCAACTTGGTAAACTTCTATACCAACGATCTGGTGAACCAGCATGGGGACAGATTGAAGGCCCACTTGGCCTTCCGGCATTTCTGAGTTTCTCCTCTGTGGAGTAAGGGAGGGGATAGAATAAGGAGGGATGAGATGGAGGAGTTTACTTGGTGGTTTTACATCATATTATTTTAGGTAAAACCCCACATTTTATGATTGCTTACTGTCTCTAAAATTCATTGATCTTGCTGATTGTTTTATCTGTCACCTTGATTAGAACTGAAATGCATGGTAATGTATAGCTATGCCCAGCTTTATTTTGCTTCAGATCATTGAACTACTCTAGTGAAAACTTCCTGAATGTTAGAAACACCTCAGACAGTATGACCACTTATGATACAATAGTCTCCACTACTCCCACTGCATAATGAGTGGCTAGATTGTGTTCTTGGGTCAAGGAAAGATGCAGTGGAGCTGGTCAAGAAATGTAAACAAACATGTTTTGCTGTAACATCAGTATGGTAGCATGTTTGTTTTAACTTTTAAAAGAAAAAGGATCTGAATCAAACTACCAGTTGCATCAACAGTCTCTATAGAAAGTGAACAATCATAGAATGCGTTTTAAACTAGGGACACTTTGATGCCTAAAGGGTTGACAGTGTTCCTTTATAGGGTGGTGTCAGGAGACAGGTCACCACTTTATGGAGGACTGAGGGACTTCTGGTACACCCAAACTATCAACATGGGATAGGGGTATAAGGTAGTAATTGTGGAAGAATAACTAGGTATCAAAGCAGGACAGAAAGTAACAAGTCTGGTACTGGCCAAAAATACTAGGTAATTAGGGGAATACAGGTTGTTATCAGTTCCCTAGGGTTATCATAGGTTCAGTATTGAGATGAGGTACAGTGGGAGCTAGTCAGTTGTGAAGACTGTGGAACCTTCTTCTCCAGGGTCAGGCTCTGGAGGAGAGGTTACTACCCCAGCTGCAGGACCTTTGCAGAGCTCCACGCCAGCTGGTAGCAGCAAAGAAGAGATAGCTCAGCTGTGTCACACTGGCTCATAGAAACATAGAAGTTGTCGGCAGATAAAACCTCTTGGCCCACCTAGTCTACCCAGTTTTTCCTGCCTATTGTGCCACCACAGACCCTAACTGATCGCTGGTCATCTCCTCCCTTGTCTTACTACCAAGGTTCCTTTGTATCTGTCCCATGCATGCTTGAATCCCGCCACCATTTTGGCACTCACCACCTCTGCTGGAAGGCTGTTCCAGGCATCCACCACCCTCTCTGTGAAGAAGTATTTCCTCACATTTCCTCTGAGCATCCATCCCTCCAACTTCATAGCATGACCCCTTTTCTCAAGCTTTTTTTCTATGGAAAATGCTACCTTCCTGTACCCTATTAATACCTATTAGGTATTTGGATGCTTCTATCACATCCCTCTTTCTCTCCCTCTCCTCCAGGGAGTACATATTCAGTTCCTTGAGTCTCTCCTCATAGGGCTTTTGATGGTGACCTGCACCATTTGGTAGCCCTCTTTGTACCACCTGTGCTTTATCAATGTCCTTCCGGAGGTAGGGCCTCCAGAACTGGACACAGTACTCGAGGTGGGGTCTTACCAGTGATCTGTACAGGGGTACATTACCTCCTTCTTCATACTGGTCATCTCCTTCCTATGCACTCGAGCATCCTGCTAGCCTTCCCCACTGCCTCATCACACTGTTTGGCTACCTTCAGGTCATCAGAAATTATTACCCCAGGTCCCTTTCCTGTTTGGTGGTTACCAGTACTTCTCCTCCCAATTGGTATGTAACCCCAGGTTTCTATGCCCCAAGTGAATGATTTTGCACTTTTGCATTGAAACCCAGCTACCAAACCCTTCACCATTCTTTCAACTTTTTCAAACCATCCCTCATCCCCCGTATGTCTACTGTGTTGCAGATTTTAGTGTCAATCATGAACAGGCTGCATTTTTCCCTCTAGTCCTACTGCAATGTTGCTAATAAAGACATTGAAGAAAACTGGGCCTAGTACTGTGCACAGAGGCACCTCGCTGGTCACATTGCCTTCTCCAGAGTGGACATCATTTACCATCACCCTCTGACTCCTGTAGCTTAACCAACTTCTTATCCAGCTTATAATTTTTTTATATTATGCTTTTTACCAAACTACCACTAAGGCTCAGCCCCAGCCTCATCCTGAACCCTGTCACACCCTGGGACTTACCTCTTGGGCTGAGGATACCACCTGTATTGCTCCCTCAGGGTGGGGTCCAATGCACCTGACTAACCCACACGAGATGGAGGAAAGATCCCGCAGGTGAGGCTACCGGTATTGCCTCCTGGCTTACCCCCAGGGTGGGGTGCAGAGTCAGCCAGGCACACCAGATGCCATGACAGGTCAAGGACCCAGAGTGCTGTGGTGGTGCGACCAGAGCTGGGAGAGTGGGAGTCTCATAGAGGCAGCAGCTGTGTTTTTTGCTGCTTTTTTCCTAGGGGCGGGATGTGCAATGATGTCCCAGGTCCAACCCACCACCATAATGACAGTGCCAGCACAGAGGTACCCCAGCCTCTGCCAGGGGTCTACATTGTGCTGACACTCTACCCCTTCCCCTGGGGAAGGAGAGCAGTCCCTAGGATGCTCAATCCTCTCTCGCTGGCGCCTGATGTTCTGAGTCCATTCCCAAACCCAGGTCATCGTATTATAGACGGCACCCTGCCCTGTGCCAGTGGGCCGGCCAGCTTATAACTTTTGACCCACTCCATGCTCCCACACCCCACTCCCTAGAGACCAACTAGTGCAGGTGAGTGGAGAGTGGTGGGGAGAGGGGAGGGGAGGCAGAGATAGCCACAAGGAGGCTGACTCAACCCCACACCATCCAGATGGCAATTGCTTTACACCCCTGGAGGATACTTAGGTGCCTGACTCCATTGGGCGGGGACTCTGAGTTAGTCAGGGGTACTGGGCAGGATGACTTGGCGGTACCCAGGGGGACAAGAAGGAAGAAGTCAACCAGAAAGTCTTAGTGTTTAGGGACCAATGATCAGGGCGAGAGTCAGTGGTGGGAGGAGGTTGGATGAGGGGATTTCCAGGTGCTGTGTTAGGCATCAGCCATCCAAGATATAGATAGGATAGGAAGGATGGCAGAGTAGGAGGAAGGGGAGTTAGGACTGCTGGTAAGCTTGGGTACCAATATAATGGTGAACGAGTGTAGGGGCCAGATTGAAGGTCCACTTGTCTGGCCTTTCCTGAGGTCCTCCTGTGTGAGTTGGTGGGGGTAGAATAAGGAGGGATGAGTAAGAGGATTTTAATTAGTGGTTAAAGGGATGGTGTCATGAGATGGGCACCACTTTGTGGGGACTGGGGACTTCTGGGACAGGAGGCTCTTTATGGTGAATGATCTGTCACCTGACAGGAGAGGGCCAGTGTACTGGAGCAGAAGTTGGGACATCTTCACTGGAAAGTTAAACTGACTGTGAGGAAGACTGGACTAGGGGAACCCTCAGGACAGAAGAGAGGAAAGGAACCTAGCTAGTACTTTTTCCTAATCTGGGGGCTTGTAGCAGCACAGTGACAAAATAAGGTTGAGGTTCAAACTAGGCTTGGGGAAAGGGTCAAGAAGGGAATAGCCTGCAATCAATGTGAAAAGGAATATGTTAAGAAGAATAGTGAAGAATAAGGGAGAAAGACAAATGATAAGCAAATGGGATCAGGAGTAGATTGAAGTGGGTCTGGTTTAATGCCAGGAGTCTTGGTACTAAAATCAGTGAGCTTCAGGCAATGATGACAGACACTCATCACAAAAAACTTGGGCCACAGAAAATAATGACTGTTATCTAACAGTTGTTGGTTACACAAATGTTTAGAAGGGACAGAGAAAAGGCAAAGGGCTGAGGGTTGTAGCCCAGTATGCCAGGAAGGTATTAAGACTGTGGAAGATGGATACATTAGGGGAAGTAGAAGGAGACAGAGTTGCTGTGGTGCAGCTCACAGCTGCATCATGCAAGAAAATATTGTTCGGGTGATCTATGGATCACCAGTACAAGGGGAAGAGAGGGATAGGGAGCTTTAGGAAGAACTGGGGTGGGGTGATAAAGGGGAGGTAGTGGTGGTTAGTGACCTGAACCTGCCCAATGTTGATTGGGATGTTCCAGCTGTCAGAAGCACCAGAAGTCAGGCCCTGCTGGATACATTCCAGGACTGTCTGCTGGTGCAGCTAGTTAAGGAACCCACTAGGCAGGCTGCCATTCTTGATGTGGTGCTCACCAGCTCAGAAGTGGTGGGAGGTGTATGAGCAGGGAGCCACTAGGATCCAGTGACCATCACTTCATTTGGTTTGAGCTGGACCTTGGGACTGGAAAGCCCCAATTGAAGGCTGCGGGAGGGACTCTTGGCCCAAAAAATTAATGTATCTCCTGTTGAAAATCAAACTACTTCATATAGATCTATCTATCTATCTATCTATCTATCTATCTATCTATCTATCTATCTATCTATCTATCTATCTATCTATATATACGTGTATATACATATAGTGGCATGGTAGTGCCACTGTAGTTAGGGTTGAATACCCCATTTAAGGTTAAATGGTGAAAATGTGCACTTAATAACTTTGCTACCATTCAACAGATTTGCCTGAAATACAGCAGGCACTGAGCAGCAGCATAGATCTTGGGATCTGCCAAGTTTCATTCTGGTCAGATATACGGTGGTGGAGTTATTATGTGACATTCTGTAGCACATTTACACTTTTTTGTACATTCTTTGCTCACACCTACAGGTCGTACGCTTTATGTGACTGGTCCAAAACAACAGGGAACACATGGCCTTGGCTCCCGATATGCTTTTGAAGATTTCGTGAAAAATATTGAACAGTTCAAAAGTTATCCAAAACAAGTTTCCCATTATAGTCAATGGGAAAAGTTACCAAAAGTTTGACAGTATCGCAAATGCAGTTTTTAGTGTGGCAAATGACCCCTGTAGTGTCATGAGTCAGACATTTTTTCAGTTACTAATCACACAAATACTTGCTATATTTAAAATTGGGACCCTCTAGTGACACAGTTCTTTTGTGTTTACTTAGTCGAGCCCTAAGGATGCTAGGCATGCCTTTATTTTGGGGTTAAACTCCCCAGAAATATGTTTTGAAATTTTTAGAAAAGTAGTGTCACAAAGTAGTGTTACACCTATGACACTTTCGTGATTTTTTTTAAAGTGTCACAAATCACGACACTACTTTGCAAACACTAAGGCCAAAATGACAGGCATTGTTTGCCACCCTGCTGCAAAACAACGGTTTGGTCTTTTGGTCCGAAATTTGAGGGAAGAAAGCCAACATCTCGAGATGATAGGGGCACCAGGGGATGGAAAAATCACACAGTCAGAACATACTAACATACTAAGATGCCAGTAGAGTAGGCCCAATGGTTTATTGAGTCTGCCCAGAGTCAACACTTCGCCGGGCACCGCTGCCGCCCACCACCTCCCTGTAATTCCCCCAACCCCATCCCCCATCAGGGGTGCACCTCCAGGCCTGGCATTACTCAGTTTCACCATCCCCTGTACCTGTCTCCAACCCTTCTTGAAACCTTCCACAATATTTACAGCCACCAGTTCCACAGGCAGTGAGTTCCAAGATTCCACCACACCTCTCTGTGAAGTAGTGTCTCCTAGTCTCCCCTGAGCCTCCCACCAACCAACCTCACGGAGTGCCCCTGGTGGCCCCCACCTCTCAGCTGGAACACCCCATCTAGGCTTACCCTATTTACCCCTTTAGGTATTTAAAGACCTCAATCCCTCCTCTCCTCTCCTCCAGGGGTACATGTTGAACTCCTCTAGTCTCTCCTCATAGGACCTTTCCCCAGACCCTGTAGTATCCTGGTCACCCTCCTCTGGACCCTCTGAAGGAGTGTAATGTCTTTTTCAACAGAATCTTTAAAGACTTTTTTTTTTTTTGCACAAACTGTTACCCAAATCTGGTATTCCCCAGACAAGCATGAAAGGGATCAGGTAATCTGTTGGAAACCTACATGTCCCTAATCCCAGCCTGCTCCAAACAAAATGAACCCACCTGCAGTAAACCCACAGAACATAGTGCAAAGTGAGGTATAAAAAGCTACAAATATAAGGAACGGTAAAGGAGAAATTGTTTAACCAGGACAGGCACACTAAGCCAGATCTTGTTTACAGGTGTGACCTGGGAGGCACAAGGAAGTTAAATGAATTGCTCAGGGTCACACAGTATAGAAGTGGGGCCTGATGGGATTTGCACCCAGATTTCCAGATGTGCATTTCAATGCCCTTAACCACTATGCTATTCTGCCTCCTAAATACTACAGACTAAACTAAATACATTAGCTATATGTGTGCATGAAAAGAAATAGGACTTTTCAGGGCTGTGGCAGAGCCTACAGCACTATTGGGATTGTAGCTCTAAAATGGATTATCTTGGAACTCCCTTTTGGACATTTGGATGTATTCCTCCACAGCTGCAAAACAGTGCACTCTTCCGATTTTTGCTATTTGCTACTCTATGTTAAAGGCATCTGAAAGGAGGGATGCTACTGTATTGTACCTCAGAACTTCTTAGGATATCAAAAAAAAAAAATAAATAACTGCTGTTTCTATCATCTGTTCAGCTCAGCCTAATAGATTTATTCTATTTCTTTCAGCAGCCTAGGTTAACTCAAACTGCAGTGTCAGATTACAGACAGTGCAGTTTGCAACCTATGTTAGCTATCTGATTCCTCATGGGCCACACACACACACACACACACACACACACACACACACACACACACTAGCAGCAGCATGATGATTGTGACTAAACAGCATTATATGGCACCAACAAGAAAATAACTAGGCCCGGCCTGGTGGCACTGAGGGTTGAGGTGCTGGACGCCACACCCGCGCCACGCCTGTGACCTGGGTTCGGAATGAGCCTGGGTTGCTGGGGTCAGCAGGGGAGGAGAGGATTGAGCATCCAGAGGACAGCTCTCTCTACTGGGAGGATAGGGTCCCTAGCCAGTGCTCGGCTGCCCTCTGGCAGAGGCCGGAGATGCAGAGTGCTGATGATGTACAGAAGGGGGCGAGGGAGTGGCAGACATCAGTCCCATGCCTTGACATCAGGGCGCTAGCCAATCCCAAAAAACAGGGAAAATGCCCTTCAGCTCCAGTGGAGACGGAGCACTGGAGCGTGCTCTCGATCTGCAGCCACCCACCTGGTACCCTCCCTGACCAAAGTTACTGACTGCTTGGGGTGTTGGGACTCACCTCGTCCCCACCCAGGGGTAATCCAAGGCTACATGGGTGATGGAGGACTGTCCAGTTAGGGCGGACTGCAGAGGGATGACTCCTTGGTGCTCGCGAGGAGACCAGAGCTGAGGGGAGGAGAGGAGGAATAAATATGAAAATTAAAAAAAAAAAAAAGAAAATAACTAGGCCAGCACGGTGGCACTGGGGGTTGAGGCGCTGGATGCCACACTCATGCCACGCCGCGACCCAGGTTCGGGAGCGAGCTCAGGTGCCGGGGTCAGCAGGGGTGGGATTGGATGAAGCACCCACTGGGCTGCTCTCCATCCTGGGGGAGGCTCTAGGGTGTCCAGTGCATCAGTGGCCCTGGTGGGACAAGGTGCTGTAGAGCACTGCACGGCATGTGGGGCATGGCCCGATGTCAGCAGGGTTGCCATGTGCCGATCGGGAGTGCACCACGCAAGGCAGGGAGGGAGGGAGAGGAGCAACACTAAGGAGAAAAAGCCCTCCAGCCAGATAGGCGACGGCTCCTTCAGTACCACCACCGCCACATGCCCAACACTGGTTCCTCCGCCACTGCTCCTTCACTCTCCCTGGGACAGTAGCCCTCCTGTCCCTGGGGAGTTGTAACATCCTCAAGATGGTGGAGAACACAGTGGGCGGTACAGTGACTCTGGTGAGTAAGGTAGCCCGAGACAGTTCTAGTAGGAGGTGAGAAACAGAATTAAAAACAAAACAAAAAAAAAACAAAATAACTTTGGTCACTTGGTAGCTTTTCACAACCCTACTGGCTCTGGGTAGAGTTTGTTTTTTCAAATCTCTTTTATCCTCGCCCCATCCCTTGTATCTTCAGGAGCCCAGTGAAGTCTGCCCCTGCTTCATCCACCTACCTTGGCCATCCCGAAATTCCCCATGGAGCTGTGGTTCTCCCTCTCTGGGGGATGAGGTGGGCTGCTACACCTGAACACTTCTTGTCTCATTGGGATCAGGGACTGGCTAGGCAGGAATGTGCCATGAGGGGTCTGCTCCGGGACTCTGTCTACCCAGGGCCTGGAGAGTGTTTTTCCTTGTGTTCTTGGGGAGTGGCATGCACCCTAATGTCAGGGCATCATTACTGATGCCACCACTCCCATCCCTTAGTGGAAGCTCAGTGTTTGCTGTGCCTCTGACTTCGCCAGAGGCCAGTCAAGTGCCGAGCACAACCCCCTCCTCCTCCCCGGGAGAGGAGAGCTGTCCTCTGACACTCAATCCTCTCCCTCCCTGCTGACCCCAGACAGTCTGAGCTCGTTCCTGAGAAATATGACTTTATGCATAGATGAATAAATGAACTGACAGAAATGCCATGAGACCTACGTGAGGAAAACATAACAGACCATAAACAAACCAGGGAACCCCAGAGTCCAGGACAGAGCCAAAATACCATGTGGAGGGCACACTTAGCAAAGCCAGAAAAGGTCCAGGAGTTCATAAGGTCAGATCAGAGGTGTCCTCCAACTCCTCATTCATGCCATATTTATGGTTATTTACTTTAAATTTATCAATCCAGAAAGCTTTTCTCAGTAAAAGTTTTTTCTTCCTATCACCAACTCTAGAGAGTGGTGCAACATGTTCTAGTCCCCAGAAATGTAGGGAAGGAATTAATGGCCTTCAGCTATGAAATGTCTGGCCACAGGCAACTTTAGATCCTTCTGTCTAATGTAGCCCTTATGTTCCAGCACTCTGCCCTTCAAGTCTCTTGTTGTTTGTCCAGTATAGACTTTATCACAAGGGCATTTGAGAATATATACCACATAAGTGTTCTGACATGTAACGAGTTGCTGTATCTCCACACATTAATTCTTGGTCACATTGTGATGGATTTTACTCTGTATGTATACTTGTACTGGCTGAGTAGTGTCCACGTGAAAATTACCTTTAATTTGGGGACCTAATCTCACCAGACCTTGTTGTTCAAATGTAGGTATTTTACACATTGTATTCACCAAACTGTCCTCAAATACCTTTGCCTATTTTGCTACTACCAAAGGTTTCTCTTTGAAAATCTCTGTTCCTCCTTGTGTGGCCTGCAAAACCTCTAATTTTAGTAATGATGTTCCTGACATTAAAAATATCACTGCAAGTTGTAATAAATGTAATCTTATCCTGGGTTATTCCACCTCCGTTAGTTTTTGTTTCTAAGGTCTGACCTATTGAAAGAGGCACACCTCACATATGCCCTATCTAAAAGATTTTAGTTGTAACCCTATTCAAAAATCTTTGTTGTAAGTCACTTCTGTTATGTTGCCATTCCTGGTCTCTAGAACAATTATGTTTAACCCAAATCAGCTGTCCAGAGGGAATGCCTGTTTTCCAGACAGAGGATGAAAACTCCCGTAATGTAATAAAGTATTTCTGTCTGTTAGTTTCCTATACAGTCTTGTATGTAATTTATCCTCTATTTTAAAATCTCTAGATCAATGAAGCTGATACCTTGTACACTATAATATATGGAGAGCTCTTATTAGTAACTGAAATCAAGCAGATTATAACCTTATAATGTATGGTAGAATGTTGTTAACCTTAGGAAATCATCATTTCCTAAGGTTGTTAACCTATCGATGTGACGAGATGATAGTGTTAACCTATCGATGCTATGTCACATCGATAGGTTAACAACAGTGATTGGTCTGAGCATGTGCGCGCTTTTTTTTTCAGCGGGAAACGACGGATGAACAGCAGCGTTAGGAAGGACTGAACGGCCACGGCGGTGACTAGTTAGCAGAAAGTAAGCAGCCTTTTATGTGGGACCATACACTATAAATATCGTATGGTCCCTTTCGGCACTCGTCAATAGTTAATCGCCTTCGAGGTTGCTATAATGCACTTCCTCGGTACCGAGGTTTACACACGGGTCGCCTGGCAACCTCTCGACAGTGCTAACTGACCGGTTACCGATAGAGGACCATACATTATCCTCTATGTTATGCCATTGTTATGACATCACTTTGTTGTTAACCCTTCTTGAGTATGTCATATCAATGGGATAACAAAATGGAATGCTCACAACAATCAATGTTCCATAAAGTAATTCGGTAAAGTAATTCAATCTGTGATTACACAATCTTGGTAGCCCATCGCATATATAGGATAAAGTATAGGGTGCAGTATATTCACAAAGGAATTGCTTTACCGAGTTGTTGGATGGCAAGTTTATGATAGCCATCCAACAACGAGGGTGTGTGATAAATTGAGTGAAACACACTGCACCCCATATTTTGTTTTATATAATTGAAGGGTTCCCTTTTTTCCTGAAGAAATTTGAAATAAAAAGATGAAAGTGGAGTCTTACCTTGTGGTAATGAAACACTTTCATTTATGACACAGAGAGCTGCATGTCAACACTTAAACTGCACTTTTAAGTATTAAAAAGAAGAAACAAATAAATAAATATGTAGATGGTTGTTTTTTTCAGGTTGGCACATTTGTTTGTATGTGGTGTCATCGTTGACCTGCAGAGGAAAGGTGACGGTTGAAAGGGAGAGTAGTTAGGGACCACGGTGAAAGTGTGGACTGTACCAATCTGGTCTTACAGTTAAACGTAAGATATTTGAAGTAAATGAAAGTGTCCTTGTCTTGTTTTGATTAGAACACGTTATTCAAGATGTCCGAGTTCTCGATGATTTGGGTTTTTGTTCTTTTTGCGGTTGTTGGTTGGAGTTATAGACGTTGACTGTGATGGGGCTGTGGAAATGCAGACGCCTCCAAACACAGCCTGTTACCGGAAGGCATTTCATCATGCCGGTAGTGAGCTGTGGAGATGAGTCTTGCTGTGGGTGAGAAGCCTTGGAGGAACCGTTTGTTCTGCAGTTTGAAATTGGCTGAGCATTTTTTAATTTTACTTAGGTAGTGCGAGGCTACGGAGAATGTTTTGTAAGGGCGAGCACCAGTGAGGAGGTGAGTTTGTATGATCAGTGGTTTGTGAGGTGAACTCGAGTTGTCTTTCTGTGTTGTCTCGAGCGGATTTGAATGGAATGTAGCGTAGGAATGCCGTAACACCTACTCAGGTGTTACGGTATTTAACACACGGTTTTTGCCATTGAAAAAAACGGAAGCCATTAATTATTAAATATAATGTACGGGTCTTTTGGTTGACAACCACACTGAAACACTTCTCGAGGTTGCCATGACATCTGAAAACTTTATGCTGTGCTCTCGAGGTTTACAATGATGTCATAGCAACCTCTCAAGTGTTTACAGCAAGGTTATTAGCCAAAGATCATACGTTATCCTCTATATATTCCATTATATAAAGTGTTGCACATGAGTTCAAAACTCATGAAATGAACAAAGTTGCTCATTTGTGCTTTGCCAACAAGTGATATATCATCATTGCATCTCCCCACCAGACAGTATGTCTGTTGTAGGGTTATACAGAGGTGATAAAACAAACTGCTGTTCAAAATTTATCACATGAAGATTAGCATAGTCGTGTGCCATCGAGAGCCCATGGCCAAGCCCTTCACTTGATACAAATATGAATTCTCAAATTGAAGTAGTTGTATTTTAACACAGTTGCAGCTAGTTCCATTGGAAACTGCTTTTTGGATGGGCTAACATCCCTTAAGGATCTCAAGGCCTCTTGCAGGCTGTATAGACCTTCCCCATGGGGAATAGATTTGTAGAGGTCTTTTATATCCACAGAAACTAAAGTTCTGTTTGGCCAATTAATCTTCTGTGTCTTAGGTTCCTCGAATTGGTTCAAAACATGATTAGTATCTATTATGCACTGTAAGTGGGACTCTCTGTCACCAGTCCTTTAATGTGAACAATTTACATATGTAAACACAGGTTCCAGTATGGATCCAATATCAGCAACTACTGGTCAACCTGGTGCTTTTGTATGGGATTTGTGTACCTTGGGTGAAGTATAAATACTGCTATTACAGGTTTGTTAAGAGTCCTGTGTTCCCAATCATCTATTATTCCTTGATTTAAGGCTTTATCTGAAATTTCTGCTATCACTTCAGTAACCTCTGGGGTTGGATTATAAGTGACTTTTCCATAATTTTCATGATTTGATAATTGGCTCATATATTCCTCCCTAGATGTGATACAGTCCTATATGACTAGACTCCCTAACTGCTGGCTTGATCACAGTCATGGTATTATTCTCTAAACATCTAAGTGCTGCAAACTATTCAAGTTCACATATTCAAAAGATGCACAACACATCCCTAGATGCACCTGTGTATCTCTGGCCTCGTGAGGTCCATTGGGGTGTGACAATATTCAGGAAGTTCTCACTGCACCCTGCAAACTCAACTGTAGCAACATGAATATTGCACACGGGCATGCAAATGAGGGGTCCTCATGCATACTCCCTGCATCACAATATTCAGTCCCCCCAAGAGTAACTATGGGTGGCTGTGCCAGCACATAGTTACACTTTGACCCTACTTTAACTATGAAGGGAAGGTTGGTGCCTTATGCATAGTCAAGGGACAGGTATACAGCCCCCAAACCCTGATAGCTGCAAATGAACACGTAACCCTGCCCTTTTCCATGAGTGTAGTATCCCCCTCCCAGCCCTGATCCTTCCAATGATAAATAATGTAGCATCCCCATTTTCCTAGTAGTCTAGTGGTTCCCCTCCTGACACTGATCCTAGTAATAAATAAAATAACAGCCCGAGGCCCGATCCTTGTAATAATAAATAAAGTAGCATCCCGTTTCCCTGGTAGTTTAGAGGCCCCCACCCTCCCACCCCAGTAGGCAGTAACCCACCACCCCACACCCCCCATCCTGTCCCATGCTGGCAACTGGCATAGCCCTCCTCACCCTGCCACGGCTAGCTGCCGACTGATTGCTACCCACTTGCATACTGTGAATAGTACACGCTCACTGGTTGTCAATGAGTGCATTCTGTTTACTGCATGCAAGTGGGTAATGATCAGTTGACAGCTGGCCATGGCAGGGTGAGGGGGCTGTGACAGTTACTGGACTGGACAGGATAGTGGTGTGGGTGATAGGTTACTGCCTACTGGGTGGGAGGGTGGGGGCTCCAGACTACCAGGGAAACAGGGATGCTACTTATTTACTATTACAAGGACTGGGCTCAGGAATGCTGCTTAATTTAATACTACAAGGATTGGGGCTGCAACTTTATTTAATATGACAAGGATCGGAGCTTGGGGAGGGGGTACCACTAGACTACCAGGGAAACTGGACGCTACATTATTGATCGCTGGAAGGATCAAGTCTGGGCAGGGGGAACACTACACTATGGAAAAGGGGCAGAGGGTTACAAGTTCATTTGCAGTGATTGGGGCTGGAGAGGGACACTACACTATGGAAAATAAGGGATTGGGGACAATTTTATTTCAGCTGTGATTGGGGCTGCGGTGGGGGACACTGCTGTATGGAAAATAAGGGATTGGAGACACTTAATTTTATTTCAACAGGAATCAGGGCTGGGGTGGGGGACACTACGCTATGGACAATAAGGATCAGAGATGCTTCATTTTATTCCAGTGGGGATCGGGCTGGGGAGGGGCTGGCCCGTGCATTCTGTCAGGTGCAGCCATGCAAATGAGCCCATAATGGGCATGCATGAGTCCCTTTGCGCCATCAGCCTGATTAGCTCATTTGCATATTTGGGCTGAATATCACCCATGGGGGACTTGACACATCCAGGTATGCACCACGCATTCCCTTATGGGAGGTCTTCAGCCTGCATCCAGGATGCGAGGCATCATACATAGCAGCTGCCTGCTATGCACCACACATCCAGGGTCCAATATTCAAACAGAATGCGGATCTGTTCCAATCGCATATTCTGTTTTAATATCCCATCAGAACAGACTGAACGCTTTTTTGTGCAGCGCATCGCTTTGCGCATACATCTGGATGGCTCTGAATATGTCCCCTCAATGTTTAAGTTAAAAGTTTGTGTCCCATCCTTATTTATGTCTGTTTGTATTATTGGCTCAATTTTTCAGTCTGTTAACTTAATGTATGTTTTTATAGTTGCTGGAATTTGTCTAGGGGACAAAGTAAGATTTAACATTAAGTGCTTTACTCATTTTATACCTTTCTTCTGCTTTAACGTGACTCGATATCTTTTGGTGGCAAATTGTCAAAACACTCTCTTAGCCATAATTTCCTGTAAAATCTCTGAAGGTCTAGTTTTAATTCAAACACATTGCACTTTTGGTGAGGACAAAAGAGGGCCTCATCTGTAGAGCTTTATCTTATACATCTATGAGCTCCACGCTAGACAAATTATACCCTACTATTTCATTGCTTGTTGTGGGGTAGGATTCTTATTTATATATTTATTTTACTTATTCAAGTCTCATATTACAACCTTTGAGCTATGAGCTCATTTACAGAAGTTCCACGTCAAAGAAACAAACATAAAATGACAACAAACAAGTTATACAGAATAAAGTAGCTGAATTACAGCAGTAAAAGATTAACAAATAATATCTATGAAGACTAGTGTGGTCAAAAAAGAAGATTTTGGCAAATAAGGAGGAAAATCAGGTGTCCTTGGAGGTAGGATAAGGGATCATTGCAGTGAAACCACTTCCCTTTGTTGGGGAGTGGATGGAGGGAACAGGGTTAGAATTGAAGGAAATGTGTTAATTTATGGTGGGAGATGACATGGCAGTATCAGAGTGAGCGAGGGAGACAAGTTGGGGAGAGTGGGGAAAAGAGAAATATATTATCAGTATAACTAAGGAAGCAAGTGTGTAAAAGCAAGGCTCAGAGGCAGGGTAGGAGGGAGGGAGAAGCAGTTCACAGTAGAATGGAGAGAGAGAAACAGATGGAAAACGACAGGAGAAGAAATCAACCAAACTTTACTTTAGCTAGGAAAATCAGTTAAATGTGCAGGCTAACCAGGAAACTGGCAGTAATTTATACAGTTAACAGGATATACTTTTCAGGGTAACCAACAATAGCTAACAGTACTGAATAATACTTTCACAAATTCTGCCTGGTTGGCATCTGTTCCCTTGTCGTTGTCTCTGTTTGAATCTGTCTTTCCCTCTGTTGGTTCTGTTCTCCTCCTGCGGCCCTTCTTCTTGCTCTGACCTTGTGTTTGCCTTCCTCCTTGGTCCCATCCTCTCCTTGTGTCCATGGTGGTCTGTAACCACCTTTCCTCTCCTACCTCCCCAACAGCCCCTCTGTTCCTGCCTCTTGCAAAAAATGATGCACTCTTTGATATGGTCGGTAACCATACTCAGAACCTGATCCAGACTCACTTGTATAGAATGTGCTGTCTGAATCAATGTTATAACTGATATATAGGTGGTATTGTTTCTGAGATGCCCATGTATATACCTTGGTTTCTTTGTAATCAGCAAGGTTATGTCTGAATTTTTAATCTTTTGTGCCTTTATAAAGCCTCTTATGCCACAAGGGTTTTATTAACTGTCTCTGCTACTTATAATCTTCATTAGAAAATGTACCTTTAAATTGCTAATTAATTGTTAGTAGATCTATGTGAGGATAGCGATGCGGGAACAGCGACCCACAAATGGCGCAGGCTGCATGGTGGCAGCTATGACAGCCACTGACAATGCACAGCAACCATCGCAATAGTGACTGCAAGGTTAAAAAAAAGCAAAACACCACCACCAATACAGAATGGACACAAACAGGGAGACAGGGACCTGTGCAGAACACGGGAGGTTGTGGAGCCCAGCGGTTGGGAGGGAGAGGACATGCACGATGGGCAGGGGACCTGGACCAACACGACCACAGAGCACCACAGGAGGAAAGATGGGGGTACCGCACTGCCTGCAGTTGCATCAAAGGCAGTGGGGTTGCATGGCACATGCATGGTGGGGGGCAAGGAGGCAAGGGGGGACAGTGACGCCACAGTAGTGCAGACAGTGGGCAGTGCCTTGGAAGGTGTGTAAGGAAGATGAAGGGAGTGCACAGCGACACGGCAGTCAGATGTGACAGGAGGGAGGTAGGCAGCATGAGCCCTGGAGATGTGGTGTAGCCCGGCTTCCAGGTGTGACAGGGTGGCAAAGCTGGCACTGCACGCAGACACAGGCTGCAGTGGCAGGTTACACACAGTGGCAGGCAGGACGGCATGGGGGCAGCAGCTGTGTACACCTAGAGCTGGAAATTGTAGGCTAGGCCATGGAGGTAGTCTGTCATGCTGCACCCTTATACTCCACAACGATGTTCTTAATGTGGTGCGTGAGGTCCTTGTAGCACCCTGATTGCCTGCAGTGGCTGCCTCAGAGACGAGCTGCTCCAGATGCAGCTCGCTCATTTGCTGGTGCTCCCAGAGGCAGTTCAGGAACCTCCACACATTGGGATGGCTGGCACCTAGCGTGCACCAAACCCTGTGTGAGCCTCCACCCGCGTTGTTCGTACATGCGAGACCAGCACATGTGGCCTCATACATATTTCAGGCCTCCAGCTGGAATGTGGGTCACCATCTGCCAGACCAGCCGATGGGTCTGCCAATCCAGGTGTCCTCCACGTAGTCAAGGACAGGCTGCAGCATGGTGTCATGGTCCCTGTAGGCACACTGTCCCATAGCTCCCCATACACAGTGACCACATCTGATATGGGCATGAATGCCAGGGACAGCAGCATCTGCACCTGGAGGGTGACCTCGTCCTCTGCAGTATAGCTGTATCTGCTGTACTCTCCACCACACTGCCTGGCAGAAATGAAAGAAGCAGCCACAGATAACCACCCCAGGAACACCGTACTAGTGCCCACCATGCTGCCATCTCGAAATCCATGAGGGCTATCCTCAGTTGCATGTCCCCCAACAGCCACTGGACCTCCGTGAATGCTTGCACGTGGGACTGCTCCCTGAAGGTGTACATCAGGATGTACACGGCGGGCATGTCATGTCTGAGTGGGCCCTGTGGATGGTGTACATTTGCCCGAACAGGGGCTGTGTTATGTGAACATTCCATCCAGGAACCAGTCCCTGCTGTGTCCTATGAAGCTCAGGGACCATTGCATGGTAAACACCAGCATCCGTCAGTGGATGGACCACTATCATGCAGAATGAATGACTCCCTCTGTCCTGTCGTGTCATACTTCAGTGTATGGACAGGTCCTCCACGCTTGACGGTGCTGCGGGACATCCCTAGCCACCTGCTGGACATGCTGAATGGTGCACTTCAACAGGGGCATCACTGGCAGTCTGCCAGCTATTGCATCTGGCACCCTGAGGTGCACTGCACCACCACGACCTGGAGGTGATCTTCATACTGGAGCAGGCACGTTCCTGACTTTGCCCACCACAGCCCTGATGATAATCTCATCCATGTCAGGCACATAGCTGTGGGGTGCCCATGATGCACCATGTGGTCTGCCACTGTGTGTATCCTGGCAGGACACTCAAATTTGTGGCACTGGGCGCACACAAACCTTGCCCTTAACCTCCTTGTCCCTGCAGTATACGTACCTATAGAGGCTTAGCAAGGTTTCCTTTTCTGATTCACAATGAGTGTCAACATTTCTGGCTCCATCTATGTGTCACCATCTTTGCAGATGGCTGTACTTCCTCATTGTGCCCCTTATGAAAAGGACAAGTCAGGATGTGTGCATGGCCACGCCCATGCACACAATGCACTAGTAATAAAATGGTCTGTTATTTGCCCATGCTCCATGTCTGCAAGGTTCTGTGGATGTACCATTGTTGGCTTTGGTGAGGTAGCGGGTGCAGTGTGGTACAACTGTGCATGGAATGTTCAGTGGACACAGGGTGAGTAGGCTGTGAGCCATTCCACTGTACCTGCCTGTCCCCCCGTATACCTCCCTGTCTAACACACACTCTCCTCTGGAACTGTGCTGCTAGTGTGCTGCATATATGCCACACAGGGACTCGAACTCCATACACACCAGACCCAGCAATCCTGTGCTGTATGCATCTTACTGCCTGTGCTCACGATATCGAGTTGGGGGTTGATGGCAGCTTGGCTGCCTTTGTGCTTGTTTGGGCTTGGCTTCCTGCTTCCACCATTAGGGGTGGGGGTGGTGTGTGCGTCCTGCCACCCCAGGACCACCAGGTGGCCATATACCACATTGGGGGCATGGTGGAGTCTATCCCTGCACTATGTGGCTGCCCCCATGTGCCTGGGGAGGTCCGCGCTGGCTGCTCAAAATTGGGCAGTCATGCTTCCTGGGCTGCAGGGTATTGCTGAGTTCATGGTGGTATGCATGTACGTGCATGCGTGCGTGCAGAGTCGCTATTTGGTGGTCACCATTTTGCCCAGGCATTGCTGAGTTCACAGTGGTATGCATGTGCATGCGCGGCGGTGTGCAGAGTCGCTATTTTGGTGGTCACCATTTTGCCCACTGCTGAACTGCACAATCGATATTCTGCCAGTAGCCGTTGATTCCAGTCACTATTCTGATGGTGCTGTGTTATGCAGTGTAGCGGTGCAGCATTCAGCCACATGTATGTGTCTGCATGTTTGCAGTTTGCATTTTACATGAGCTGTGATTTTAGTAGCTGTTAACAAATAGCTATCATCACGGGCTACAATTGTAAGTATTTTAGTAGACACCAATGTTATTCTGTGGTAATTGCTTCAACAAGTACAAGCGTAAAATCGTGTGAGCATCTGTTTCGAACACCACTCCACTTTGTTTCCCAAACTTGATTAGCAGAGACTCAGTTAGAAACAACTGGCACCCATAATCCTCTTGGGATATTTATTTATTAAATTTTGGTGACGGGTAGGCTAACTGAGCCCTGAAGGTCCCTTTTTCAGGGGTGACCTGGGATAACAATACAAGTTATAAGAATGAACCAGGACATAAGGAACTTTTGAGGCATTGTGAGTTACATCATGAGGTGGTTACAGTAAAGAAAAATAGTGGATACAGACATGGTTACAGGCATGGTAAAAGAAAAGCAGTGGACACAGGCATGGCTTACAGGCATGGTAAAGAAAAGCAGTGGATGCAGGCATGGGTACAGGCATGGTTATCATCATGACATGTAAGCAATTGGTAGTACTTTGCATATGTTTTTATTTGATGTATTCTACTAATTTGATACTGTGCCATTATAATCTTATCCCTTATAGAAACATTGAATTAGACGGCAGATCAGGACTGCCTGGCCGACCTCAGTCTGCCCATTTCCATTCCACGTAAACTCCAGATACTAATTGATCTGCAGGTTACCTTCTTTTTCCTACCACTAGGGTTGCTCTTCGTCTATCCCACGATTCTTGAATTCACCTATCATTTTGCCCCCATGACCTATGCAAAGAGGTTATTCCATGCATCCACCACCTCTCTGTGAAAAGAATACTCTCACGTTGCTCCTGAACTCTAGCCTCATTGTGCCTCTTGTTCTTGCACATCTCTTTTCTGAAATATGCTGCCCTACTCAACCTTGTTGATCCCCTTGAGGTACTTGAATGTCTCTGTCATATCCTCTCTTCCCTCCTTCTCCAGGATATACATTGAGATCTTTTAGTCTTTCCTCCTATGGTTTCTGTGCATTCCTTTCACCATTTTCATTGTCCTCTCTGGATCGCCTCCACTATGCCTCGGCTGTTCCAATCTTTTAGTTAATCCTTAATTGTACATAATTTATTTTTACTTATATTCTAGTTTTGTTGCAAGATACTTAGAATTTGAAGAATTTGAAGTAAAATAAAGGAAGATTTAAAGGTATCTGTACACTTTCTAATATTGACATAGTTTGCTATCTGTTTGCTCGGTATTGAAGGGGTCCTACACTGTATAATACTGACATTTATTTGTTTAAAAGTTTGATAACTGGGAAAGGTATACTGAGCTGAGGCTCATTTCTGGTGTGACTCAGGGAAAGGGAGTGGGATAAGCCTAACAGGCAACAAGCACCAGAGAAGCAAATAATGTCAAATAAAAGTATTGTATACAGTTGGCAGCAATTCAAGACAACAGAGTTTGCAGAATATAAACAGAGAGGCATATAATAAAATGTGAGGGTACAAAACCAGGTTGAATAGGCTACAGAGAGAGAAAAGGAAATCAGGAGGAAGGGTAATAGGGATAGGGAGGAGGAGGAGGAGAGAGCCTGAGTGGCAGTTTTGATGGGGTAGGGAAGTGGAGAAGGTGAAGAGGATGGGGAGACGGGTGAGGATTGGGTGATATAATGTTTGCACATAAGAGGGACGTAGCAGGTGTTAGGAGGTTCCAGTAGTAGGAGCCTACAGACAGAGGGGGTGGGGAAGCTGCAATGAGAAGAGAGATGAAGGAGTCAGGAGATGGGGTGACAGAAACAGGGAGGAGGAGAGAAACCTGAGTAAATGTTTTAGAGAGGGAGAGGGGGGAAGGTGATGATATGAGCAGGTTCCATAGGGAGGGGAGCCAGTGGGAGAAGACAATTTGGCCAGAGCATGAGTAGGGGTTGAGGTAAGCAGAAGGTGGGGTTCCTGGAGTGTAGGGAGTAAGGAGGGAAGATAAGTAGGAGGGAAGAGAGCTGAACAAGTACTTGGTAATAAATGAGGTGCAGCGGTACTGGCAATGAGAGAGGTGGGGATGGAAAGGGAAAATTATAGGGAGCAATGGTGGGTGCAGGGATGAGAGTTGGAGGCAAAGAAACAGAAGACATTGTAGAGGGTATCCAGTCTGGCAAGAGAGGAGGAAGGCAGAGCAATATACCACATCAGCATAATCAATATTGTGAGGAACATTTTGGTTAACAGTTCTCGGTGAATGTGGTAGGGGAAGAAGTCCTTGTTGTAGTAAAGGATGCCAAGCTTGGGCGGAGCTTGGCTTGAATGGCATTGATGTGGATGGAGAAATCGAGTTTGCTGTCCAGCCAGATGCCAAGATATTTGAAGGTGGGCGGATTCCAGGTGAATGCCGGCCCAGGGTGGAGAAGGTTGGGGAGGTGATAGTCTAGCTAGTCTCCTGGAGGGTGCCAGAGGTCATGGTCACAGTCTTTTGGTGTTGAATTTGAGTTGGTTATCCTGAAACCAGCACAGCACATTGTGGAGGTCACTTTGGAGTGAGGCTGCAACTGCAGAAGAGGAGGGCCCGATGAGTAAATTACCGTGTCATCATCATACATATGTATATGGGATGAGACACAGACATCATCCCAAAACACAGATCATTGAGAAATATTGAGAAAGTATGGGGCCCAGAATGGTGCCCTGGAGGATACCAGCTTGGAAGCGGGTGGGGAAGTTCACCACTCTACCTGGACAGACCACTGTCGGCCTGTGAGGTAGGAGCAGGACCATGCTACTGACTGGGCAGAGAGACCAGCTAAGGTTAATTGATCTAGAAGGAGGAGATGGGAGACTGAGCCAAAGGCATTTACAAGGTCAGTGAAATGGCAGCAGTGATGTGACCCTTATCCATTCCAGAGAGAATGGAGTCAGTGACATGCAATAGGGAGGAGATGGTGGAATTTTTTTTTTAAAGCCAGACTGGAAAGACAAGAGAAAGGATGAGGAATCAAGAAAGTCTGCAGTCTGGAGTACACTAGGACTCTTTAGTTTAGCAAGGGAAGGAAAGGAGTGACATTGGCCTGTAGTTTCCCAGGGTGAGGGGTAACTCTTTGTGTAGAGGTAGAACTAGATATGGATTATATTATTATGTTTTTAGGGCAACATCACTTTATTGAATGATTATACCACTACATTTGCAGGTGCTGTCATATGGGACTATATTTAGTAATTGTATTTGGACATGGTGTAATATGTTGTATTTCTATTACTTTTACACATGAAGGCAACTTTTGTGTTGTATATCAGTTTAGATACAGTATTTATGTAATTTTATTGTATTTTTTAGTTTCACAAATAGGGATGTGAACACGAACAGTGAACCAAGTATGCTGAGGTACAGTACTTATGTGTTTATTATTGATGAAATTTTGTTTAGAGCAACATATTATTACAATTTAATTTTTATTTTTATGAATAAGTTGTTCTTCTCGGAGGTGCTGCCTGTCTATGTCAAGGATGATGCTAGGGTATTCCGCACCATGGGATTCAATGAATGGTTGAAAACTGGTATGGAGCTCAGGGTTTTGGCTTCACTGGGGACTAGGGAGCACCTAGAGGGCTGCAGGCCTATACTGTCATGATGGTCTGCATCTGTCCGGGGGATCCAGGATCCTAGGTGATAGGTTTAAATGCTTCATTGGCAAGCATTTAAACTAGCCAAAGGGGAAGCACTGAAAAGGAGCAGGAAATCCCAGCCTCCCCACAAAACACAGTAGTTAGAGAGGTAAACACCAAGGTAGAGAAGTCAGTAGGGAGCAGGACAGGGGAAATGCAGAAAAAGGCAGTAAGAACAGGGATGGGGCTAAAAGGAGTAAGGCCATCAAAAATGGAGGGTGATGAGTACCAATGCCTGCAGTCTGTGTAACAAGCTCTCTGAACTAGTGGCCTTGATGGAAGAGGGATGCCTGGATATTGTGGCAGTCATTGAAACATTGTACACAGAGAACCATGACTGGGATGTCAACATACCAGGATACACAATCTACAGGAGGGACAGGGTGGGTAAAAGAGGAGGAGGAGGAGTAGCTCTCATATAAGGGAAGGATTAAAGCAACAGAACTAAAGAGTAAACAGGAAGTTGAGTCACTATGTGTCACCCTGGAGACAGGAAATGGCACCACAATCCGATGGGGTTGTGTACATACCGCCATCTAAGGGGAGGAAAGGGACAAGGAAATGATAGAAGACATCCTTAAAATGGCAGAAAAGGGCAATATTATTGATGGGGGACCTGAATATGCCAGATGTTAACTGGAGTACCTCTGCTGCAGGCACATCCAAGAGCAGAGTCATTCTTGATGCTCCCAGGGGGCATGTCTCAGATAGCTAGTATTGGAACCCACTGGAGGGAGCAGTCTTAGATCTGGTACTCTCAAATGGGGAAGGAGAAAGGATCTCAGATTTAGAAGTGGGTTAGCCAGCTGGAAACAAGTGACCACCAAACAGTGTGGTTCACAATAAACACAGCCATAGAGTCAAGCCATACAAAAACAAAGTATTGGACTTTTAGGAGGGCTGACTTTGGGAAAAATGAGAGAGTGCCTCAGAAAAGCACTTGCAAATGGGCAAGAAGGAGGGGTGGAGGGACAATGGGAATAATCAAAACAGCCATCACAGAGGCAACAAGCCTTTGTGTGAAGCAAATCAACAAAACAAAATGAAGGAAAAACACTGTGGTTCTCAAAAGAGGTGGAAGGAAGGTTAAGTAGAAAAGGATAGTATTCAGGACATATAAGGAAACAGAGAAGGAGCAGGACAGATAACTGTATCAGTTAAAGCAGAAGGAGGCAGGGAAGATAGTCAGAATAGCAAAGGCACAAACTGAGGAAATGATAACCAACTTTGTTAAGAAGGGATAAAACCTTTATAGGTACATTAGGGAGTGAAGAAAGACCAAGGAGGGATACAGAGACTTAATAAAGGGGAAGGAATGTGGCATAGGGTGACAGTGAAAAGTAGGGATAATGAACAAATATTTCTGCTCAGTATTCACAATGGAAGAGGTGGGCGAGTACCTAACCCACACAAGAGAAACACTCTGAATAGGGGGGTCGATACCAGTCCATTCACAGAAGAAAGGGTTTTGAAAGAACTCTTGAAACTGAGGGTGGACAAAGCAATGGGGCCTGATGGGATTCACTCTAGAATTCTAAAAGAACTAAGGGTAGAACTAGTAATGCCACTGACTACTCTCTATAACAAATCATGAGAGGATTGGCTGGTACCTGAGGACTGGAGGAGGCAGATGTGATTCCACTTCACAGAAGTGGGAGCAGGGCAAAGGCAGGAAACTACAGACCAGTTAGTTTGACCTCAGTGGTAGGGAAAATGATGGAATCACTTCTGAAGGAAAGAATTGTTGAGTACCTAGAGGCCAGTGGGGCACAGGACCCAAGGCAGCATGGTTTCACAGCAGGAAGGTCATGTCAGATGAACCTAATAGATTTCTTTGACTGGGTGACCAAAGTAGTAGACCAGTGAGGGGCTGTGGATATGGCCTACCTAGATTTTAGCAAGGCATTTGACACAGTCTTACACAAAACATTAATATACAAGTTAGCCAGCATTGGAGTAGGTTCCAAGGTGGTAGCCTGGATAAAAACTGGCTAGACAACAGGACGCAAGGGTAATAGTAAATGGAGTCCACAGTGAAGAAATGAGAGTAATCTAGCGGGTACCGCAGGGTTCGGTATTGGGACTTGTCCTCTTCAATGTCTTTATAAGTGACATTGAGAGCACCTGAAAGGAAAAGTATGTCTCTATGGATTACACAAAGATGTGCAACAGGGTTGATACACAAGGTGGGGTGGAAAGGATGAAAATGGACTTGGCAAGGTTGGAGGAATGTCAAATATATGGCAGTTCAGATTCAATGTAAAGAAGTGCAAGGTAATGCATCTGGGAAACAAAACACAGGGAAGAGTACACAATGGGGGATGAGATAATGACAACAACAACAACAATAGAAAAGACCTAGGAGTAATTTTATCAGATGACCTAAAGGTGGGCAAGCACTGTGAGAAGGCAGTAAGGAGGGTTGGGGGTACTGGGATGCATAGGGAGAGACATCAACAGTAAAAACAGGAAGTTGTTATCCTCTGTACAGACAGTTGGTGAGACCCCATCTGAGTACTGCTTGCAATTCTGGAGACCCCATCTCCAGAAAAGACATAGACAGAGTGGAGGCTGTTCAGAGAAGGTAATCAAAAATGGTGCAGGTTCTGCACCAGAAGACATATGAGGAGAGACCAAAGCAGCTTAATATGTATACCTTGAGGAAAGGAGGAGAGGGGACGGATAGAAACTTTCAAGTATCTCAAGGAATTAACTACATGAAGAGGGTAGCATCTTTCAGAAAAAGAGAGATGCACAAGGACAAAGTACAATTTGAAGATAGAGGGACGGCTCAGAGGTAATGTTAGAAAGTATTTTTCACAGAGAGGGTTATGGATGCATGGAACAGCCTTCCTGAGGAGGTTGTGGAGTCAGGAGCAGTGGGAGAATTCAAGAATGCATGGGACAGACATATGACAATTCTAGTAGGGGTAGGAGGAAGTAAGCTGTTGATTAACTAGAAACTGCAGCTTATCCATCAGGTAGGGAAATGAGTAGTCTAGGTGGGCCAAGCGGTCCTTATCTGCCATAAAATTCTATGTTTCTCTGCTTGTACAGTAGGTCTCTGCAAAGTGTTATGCTATTTATTAGACTTAAGCATGGTAAAAGGATTTATGTGCAATTATTTATTAATTTTTCAGTTCTGTTTTGTTCTCCTTGTATGGGTGAGGAGATATCCCAGTCAGTGCCCAGACCACTCTTTCAGCATCTTCCTCCAGGCCACCCAGCTGTGGCCCATAGCATGCCCCCCACAGTGAGGGCTCCCCCAGGGCACTTGGGAGAGACTGAGATTAACCAGAGGCTCAAGTCGAGGCTTACACCTGGCGATCATTTAGGAGGTGGTCCAGGGTGTTATAGAGCTCTGTGACCAGGGTGTTTCCATGGTTACCCCCTAGGAGTGTGGACCTAATGACATCAGAGTGGGATGGGCACACCCCGCATCCATCCCACATACATCCACCGATGCTCTGCTGAGCCAGGTGGTCCTGGCTGCTGGGCACCTAGCCTCCACTGCGTGTCACTGGTGTGCCAGAAAACCACAACCCTCCCCAGAGGTGGAGAGCAGTTTCTGGGATGCTCATCCAACCTCCCTGGCAGACCCTCTGATGTACTGTGCTTCGCTACCAAACACGGGTCATCAACACCGCTGGCGTAGTCTCTATCACTATGCCGGTGGTCCAGCTATGTGCAATTATTTATCAGCCAAAATTAAAATACTTATAACTAGGTATACCTTGGCTGCAATTTGGGTGATGGATAACTAGTTGTCTGTTACTGAAGGTTGAAATGTGTACTTTTTCATTGACTATATTGTTATTTTAATTGAATTTTACAATAAAACTACTTGCCCTGAGGAAGGGGGCTTGGTCCTCAAAATGCTGGCTTAGCACATGGCAGTTTTTATGAGATTACTTGGTGCATAAATGTGTTCACTAATTTACATGGTACATGTTAAGTTTTGGTGAGTGGGTCTGTTCTTCCTAACCTTCTTCTGGTCCTTTGGCCTGTTAGGAACAGACTCCTCCCATGTTGCTTTTTATCCAGTAGTTTCCATGGAAGTCCTGTTCACTGTAACATCATAGATTGTTCAGGAAGTCCAGAAATGGACAGAAGATTCAATGAAGAAGGAAAAGATAAAAGCTGACTTGTAAGTGGTAGTAATACAAGACAACCCAAAGTTATGAGCTGCAAAGTGATTGGCCCTATTAAAAGTATTAAGGAATGTATGCAAAACATTAACTTTCATGGCCCAAAGTATTTTATGGGCAAACATTAACCACCTAGTCAATTGTAAGCTCACACTAAACCCCAAAAGGCAAATGAGTTGATAATAAGCAAATGAAATTCTTTTTTTTTCCTTGTGCTCATATATTTTCTTTTAAACTTCTTTATTACGTTTTGAAACTCCTTGTTCCTGCATCAGACATTGAGTTTTTCAAATTTATCTGTTTATTCATAATCCATAAATGTAATTTTTTGTTGTTTGTATTGCCACTGTAAAGATATAATAATAAAAATATGTTTATAAAGACTTGTGTCTGTGTATATACTTCCTTAAAACTATTATTAAATATGCAATCCAAAGTAAATATGCAGGGGAACACAACTGTATTAATATCAATAAATCTTTAAACTTCTTGGCAATTGGGGGTCATTTATGGCTGTTTTGGATTACCCTGTAAAGTATACTCATCAGACCCATCATACACAGTTGGAACTGAAGCTAGCCATATAGAGGTAACAACACAAAGAGATTATTTTTAAGATACAACAGATGACCACATTTCTTTAGACCATTCAGGCTAAAATATTCACCATATAGGGAACGTTGGGATCATTATGACCAAGAATATTATGACCCATACAGACCAGATTGGCACCAAAAGAGAGAGAGAGAGAGACAACAAAATAGGGATTTTCAAAGGGATGGGCAAGAAGCAGGAGGGTCTGGTACAAGAAGAAAAGAAAGAGACAGAGGAAAGAGAGAAAAGAAAGAGGAAGAGACAAGGTACATGAGCTGAGAGCCAGGATACAACATAATCTTCAATATTTAACCTTTCCAATAGACAACTAACACCTATGGAGACACAAGTATTAAATAGAGGTCTATTGTTCAGCTTGACAGAAAAAATTGAACCTTTCGAACTAAAACTAGATTTAGAAAAGTTTTTAGGAAAATAAGGTTCAAATATTTTTTGGCACTAAAGATAATGACACATACAGATTTTCAGGCACAGCAAGACAATTACCTTTTAAAACAAGCCCTGGAAACAATATCTAGTTTTGACCCTGTCAACTTTACACACCCTATATATCAACTTACATAGAGAAAGTCAATAGAGACATAAAAGAAAATTAAGGAGGAAAGTGAGAAAGCAACCCCATTTTAATATAAGTAAGGAAGAAAAAGAAGTACTGGACAATCTTGGAAACAATTGAACAATAATTATCAGTTGGCTAATAAGGGTGGTGGCATTGTCATTCTTAACCAAAGTACTTACAGAGAAGAATGTCTCAGGCAGATGAATGATGAAACCACCTATGAAAAAATACCCAGAATACTATTACAACAACTGAAAGAACATATCTCAGAGTTAGTTATTGAGGCAGGAGATGGGAAAATAGAAGAATGGATAGTTCATGAATTAATTAACAAGTATCCTAAAATCCCTCTTTTTGTTGTCTACCAAAGATGCATAAAAATTTGACAAACCCTCCGGAAGTCCTATTATTTCTGTATTGGGATCTATAATGGAACCGTTATCAATATTTGTTGACTATTACTAAAAGCACTAGTACCGAACACCTGGTCACATTTAAAGGACAGCAAACACTGTATCCAGATACTGGAAGAAATGTATAACAACATCACAGGCCTGGAAGATTGTATCCTAGCCACAATGGATGTCAAAAGCCTATACAAACATACTGCACGAAGAGGGTTTAAAAGCACTAGATCACTTCCTGTCCAAAAGACCCAAAAACGATCCTGATAAGAGTTTCCTGCTACAGTTGACTGAAATGGTACTTAAGAATAATTACTTTGATTAAGAGGATCAACACTTTTTGCAGAAGATGAGTACGGCCATGTGGTGAGATATTGGCACCAACTTATGCAAACTTGTACATGTCCTATTTTGAAGAACAATACATTCAAACAGAGAACAATCTCTACAAGGCAAATTTATCACTTTACAAAAGTTTTATTGATGACATTTTAATAATTTGGAATGGCATGATTGAAGACCTGCTGAAATTTCATAGCTATATGGAAACATCAACCCTAAATCTTCTTTCACTTTATAAAACAGTGAAACAAACATTCCTTTTTAGACTTAAAACTAATAAAGGAAAATGACAAGATTGTCACAGACTTGTACAGAAAGAGATATCAAAGAATACAATTTTACATGCAAAAATTTTCCATCCAACTAATCTTAAGAAAACATCCCTTTCAGCCAAATGCTCAGAGTTAAAAGAAACAGAGACACAGATAACAGATGTGAAACTAATCTAACGGAACTAGCAGCAAGGTTCCAGAAAGGGGATATAAAAGAGAAACTTTAGAAACAGCCAGACAGAAAGCAAACAAAAAGAAAGGAAGGATCTTCTTCTTATTAAAAACATTAGAGAATCTGTAATAACAGAAACAATTACTATATCCATCCAATATTCTGAACATTTTGGAAAAATGTTAAATGTAATATTAAATAAATGGAACATTTTACAAGCTAGTGAAATTGGAGTGAATATCTTTAATCATAAACCATGGGTGACAGCTAAGAAAACCACAGACATCAAAAACACACTTGTTAGAACACAGCATTGTACTAGGGAAGCACCAACAACCACATGGTTAAAAGAGATATAAAGGGTTTCTATACCTGTGGAAACTGTGTACACTGTAACAATGGAATCAAGAGAAAATACTTGAAATGTATCTGGAATGATAAAAATATGACATCAGAGATTTCATCACTTGCAATTCAGACTTGTGGGTTATTGCATTATATGCCCATGTTCTCTATATTACATTGGACAAACAACAAGACCTCTCAAGCTAAGAATCATGGAACATAAATGCAATATTAGAAGACAAGACATCAGGTCACCATTAGTGAGACATCTTATAGAACACCATCACCAGATATCGTCCCTCAAGTTTTTAGGACTTGAAAATGTTCATGAACCAGAACGTAGGGCAACAGAGACTCACAACTATTAAAAGAGAAGCATGATGGATCTTCATGCTCAGAACATATAGGAGGAGATATGGACTAAATACAATTTAATTTGGACCACCTTTTCATGAGCAATACTTTTATCAATTGAGAACAAAAAATTATTTTTCAAGTAACTGTTCAGTAGTTAAAATCTACTCTTCCAATATCCAGTTGTTATACTAATATTTATTTGGATGTATTGGTGACCTTTTGCTACAAGGTTGACCTCCTGTGAATGTCTCACATCTCCCTAACCTGCCCACATTTGCTTTCTGTGTTTACACCCCTTTTTCCTACTATCCCTGTATGTAGTTTAGCATCATATGTTAATCAGTGTATTAATTGTGTTTTGGGCTTCTCCCACCTTTCGGATATAGCAATGTTTGTAATATAATATTTGCTGAGATTGTAATAAGAATCTTCAAATCAGAAGGAAAGGTGGCACAGTGCAACCTATAAGTTTATTGTTCATTTGTTTACTTATTAAATCTATGCAGCAGCTTTTTAAGTTTAAATGAAAGCAGGCACAGTGAAGCCATGAAGTATTTTACTTATTGCAATTTGCCTTTACACTGTGAGGTTATGAGGGGACCTCTCATAATGAGAGGTTTCTATTTTGACCATGCTGCCCAAGGAGACATCATTGTGACATAATCATGCCCAGCACGTGTTCTCCTTTGTCCCAGCCCTTCATTTTAATGGTAAGATGAAGGTGACACCTCTCACACTGGTTTGGCTTCTTTTCGGCAGTGGGGCTGCCCAGTCTATATCTGATCTCGGTACAGCGCCAAGATATGTACGATCCAAACCAGAGCTTTTCAAGTTACAGGGATACTTAACTCTAATGGACAGACCTACAGCTGCTCCCTGCATGACACGTCACTCTCGGGACAGCTGCGGTGGTTATGGGCGTGGGGCACCAGCGTTTCAAATGGCAGCACAGAGGGAGGCAGGATCAACTGGATAAATTAAAGAAATAAAACTTCAGCAAAGGTAAAAAAAAAAATTCAACATTTTCTGAAAGTTCTAATCAGGGCCCTGACTCACACTGAGTTGGGATCCATTTTTTGTAGACCGTCCCTTTAAAATATTGATCTGTCTGTATCTGTATCCTGCTGCTTGTGACACTTTTTAAAATGTATTTTATCTTTACTGAACTGTTTCAGTAACTACAGCTCCGTAGTACATACTGACTTCTAAAACAGAACATAAATGTACGCTGCTGAAGGTCACATTAGTATTATTTATACAGAGGAATAAGTACATGATTTACACAAGAGCACCACAGACTATCATTTTCCCTTCTATGCAAAAAAAAAAACACTAGTTAACCTTATTCTCTATTTTATCACTCATACTGTATACGAGTTAAACCTCACCCAGACATGCTGAACTTAAAGAAACAAGTTGATGCAAAATCCAGTTAAAATACCCTATATTTATCTTCTAGGCATAGCAGCATGGGCCAGGACCCCTGGGAAGGAGAGAATTACAGGAGGGCAATGAAAGGAGGAAGCACCCATCTTCATCCAAACCAAATATACCCATATCCTTGTGACCAGTAAAAAGTATGCATTTAAGAGGTGTATGTGTTTATCAGCTCTAGTATTCTTTTAATGGTGAGCTGCAACTTGCAGTATGTGCAAGGGGCTGGGTAGAGAAAAAATACAAGTAGCACCAAGTTCTCCTTTGGTTGGGATAAAGTGATTTGTGACATGCTGTGGCATTCTTTGGTCTGGTTCCTGTGTGAGCAATGGTGCTTCTGGGATTCATGTAAAGTACTTCTGTGACATTCTTTTGGGTTCTTTGCTTTGATTTCAGTGTGGGGTTGCTTCTGTAACTTGGGTTTGATGGTTAAAGGTTAAAGTAGGTGATTAACACCTCATTTTAATACAGCATCCCATTATCAATTGATTGCTAATTGGTAAAGCAGCTACAGGCAGTGTCAATAAAATTGGACCAGTCAACCCACACTTGAATAACAAAACTGAGGAAAAAATATGCATTTAAAGGGATCCTTATATGTGTTTAACAGGTCTATTTAACATAGGAAGCATAGGAAAAAAATTGAGACTTGGAAATTCTATGCATTTATGTGGGCTATGCATTTATCAGGTATGTGTTTAAGTGGGATGCAATCAATCAATCAATATATATATATATATATATATATATATATATATATATATATATATATATCATTGCAAAACAACTATGTTAATGCATTAAAGAATGCAAAGCACATGAAGAAGAGAGATGAAAAATATTAAGGTTTTCAGTGTCCAGAGTGTTGATTCAGTGGTGGGTGTTCCCTGGGGTTGTCAACCCTAATGCTCCTCCCTCCCCCAGTCCATAGCCTCCTGTTTAAAGCACAGGATGCAGCTCCAAGCCACTGTCTCACAGTGATACACTCTTTGGTAGTAAAGATGTATGGCTGTCCACGATGCCAACAAAATCAGTCGGGCCCTGAGTGAAGAAAAGAGATGGGGTTTGACTTTGTTTGCTTAGGGAGGGGTGGGCTTTAGGTTGACAAGCCAAGGAACACCCTACCACTTATTCGTCAAGACTCCAGATACCCAAAACTCTAATGTTTTTCATTTTCCTACTTTTGCACTTGACATTCTTCAACACTAATGTAGTTTTTGCAATAAATGTCCCTTCTTTTGTGATAGTGGAATCAACAGAATACTGGAGATAGTTTAGACCTGCTTCACCAACCAACAAGTGAAAGTGTTTTAATACTTGTAGTTGCATCTTTACACTGTACCATCCTAACTTAGACATAGTACTAATAATAACGATTTATTACCTGTGTCCTGTGGATGGTAGGGTGGGCTTAGTCAGCTTGAGGGAACATCCAGTTATACTTGTAGCAATAACATAATCGAGGTGTGGGCTATCTCTGATCAAGAGCATGCCCAGGTGTTATGTGAGGCATGAGGAACTTGGCGCCGAGTGCCTTATGCACCTGGGCGTGTTTTATCAGGAGATAACCCACACCTCGGAGTGTGTTATTATGCTATAAAATGGGTCCTTTAATGAAATTTTTTTTAAAAAGGAATAAAGAAAACATTAATTTTTTTAAAGAGCTTTTATTACTGGTAATAGGAAAAGTAGTTCTGCTATTACTGTACTGTACTGCTTTTTAGATTGGCTAGCTGGCCAGTAGAGGGCTTGCTTCCTCCAAAATACATAGTGCTGATTTTAGTCTCCCCACCCCGCCACCAGATACACACAGGTGTACAATAAGTATTACATTATTATTGCTGTTTTATTTTCAGGGTATGTTTCTCCGTGGGATTTTGCTGTTCAGTGCCAGTTTCAGATGGGGTGCCATACATCATTTCTTCAACCACTCTCCTCTCCCTTCCAGACATTCAGTATCATCCCACCCACCTATTTACTATATTTGTTGTGTTTATGCATTTTCCCCTTTGCTACTTAGCAAGTTTGTTTTATTTAGATTCACGGCTGCCCAGACTGGGAGCGAGTGTGACCCTTAGCAGTCATTGTAGTTTATGGGTCTCTCTCTCCTTCCATTTTAAACACTTGTGGAACTGCACTGGTTTGGTGGGCTTTCCATTTAATGGCTAGGAGGAGGGAACTCAAGGTGAGGACTGCAGTGCAGTCATGTTTAAATATTATTTTGTTTTGGGACGCAGTTTTTTCAGCGGACCTATGGAGGTGGCAGAGAAGTCATTGTGGTGGCATGTGCAGTGCTCATTTCATTGAGCGGGGTCAACTTTGAAAGATAAGTTGCATGGGCCAGAATGTAAGTTTTAAATGTTTCTGCTAAAGTAATTTGAAGGCGCTAAATTGTGTATGTGTGTGTGTGTGGGGGGAGAGGCAGTAGCATTCTCCAGTTTGGGTAGCAGCCTGAATTGTAGGCCGGAGGTTGGAAGGATCTCTCTTGTAAGTAGCCCTGACTGGCTGAAGAGGCGTCAGTTGCCACTATATGCACTGATAAGGACACAGCAAAAGTCACCTCTTAGCCAATCAGTAGCCTGAATATACAACCTATTTTATAAATAAGGAATAAGACACGATGAGGTGTGGTTTATGGCCTTATAAAAGCCGCCCCCAGGTGCATAATGAGGCATGGGGCACTTGCACTGAGTGCCTTTAGCACCTGGAAGTGCTATCAGGCCATAAATCATATCTCGAGTGTCTTATTCAGCTTATAAAATGGGTCTTCCAGTACATAAGTTAATAATAAAAATGCACAGAAAAAGTTTATATAAAAGTAAAAAAAAATGATATCAGTAGAAAGAGGAAAAATAGTCCTTATCATTGTCTTGGAATGTTGCTGTTTAATTAACTGTTGTTAATTATTTAATTATGTTTATTTTGTTTTAGGGAGGTGATGTCTATCTCTCACCCTGCATCCCCTCCCAAAACTCACACATTATTTAATTTTTTTGTAGGCGTCTGTTGGCACTGTCAAACAACACTGGCTGGTTTCGTTGAAGGATGTTCCTCTTCCTGACCCACCAGAGACACAGCCAATTTTTACTTTTTAATAGAAGTTTTTGGGTTCTGTTCTACTTCTGGTATCTGCAAGGATGGCTGCCCTCTGTGACTACAAGTGAGCACCAGGAGCAAGCGCCTGCTTTACAAGTTACCAAAACAGTGGTTTCTGTTTTGTGCTTCTGAAAACTGTTTCCTGATTACTGTGGTTTCATGGTGCCGCAAAGCCGCTCGCTCTGAGATGTGGGTTCTTTTCTTTTTAATATGCTGTGTGGCATTCCCTTTCACATCTGACCATGTCTTTCAAATGGAAGTCATTATTGGGGCAGCACATCTGCTTTCAGAGCTGCATCTGACCGTGTGTTTCAAATGGAAGCCACTAGTGAGGAAGGCGTATCTAGTTTCAGGGCTGGTGTTCTGTGGATCAAGTTCAACAAACAAAGTTGACAAGGGATAAGAAGTGGAGCAGACCCCAGTACAGTGAGGTCTGGGTCCACGGTGGTAGAGGGTGTAGAAACAGAATGAGGACCGCAGACTGTGGCAGCAATGCAGTGGAAACTATGCATGCTGTGGACCTGCAACATGTGTCTTTCGTAGGGAGAGCTGTGTTTCAGCCGCGTTCAACATACTTCATTAAACAGAAAAGGAATAAAGGTCAGATAATAATTGTTACTGTCTGGAACATGACATTGGGGCTGTTACTTTATTTTCACCAATTTAGTACTGTGTCATGCATGCGGGTGGGGGTTACCGGTGGAAATTCTACAGAAGTTGAACAGAAAAAAAAGTGCACTGTAAGAGGCATGGATCTTTCATTGCACTGTGTCCTGGTTTGCTTAAGAAGAACTGGTTGGCACATTATGCCCTGATAAGGATGTGGCCAAAATCAGGATCAGAAAAATCTCAACCCACTTTATAATGTAAAATAAGAATAGCAATGGGGTCAAAGGATCTACAGCTCTCCAGTAACTAACTATGACAAACAAGATACTCTAAACATCAAGCAATACTTATCTGGCACATGTGGCCAGTGTCCTCCAACACCTAGGCTGAGTGTGTTGTTGTGCCGTCTTCTTTATTTTACTGGATCTGAAGACATAAAGTGGAAAATAGGTTAGTATAATTAATAAAAGTATCAATCAGCTGTGTTGGGTGGAGAGAGATAGTATTTTTGGGGGTTACAGTGGGTTGATTGGGAGGCTAAATACTGGAACTATGGCAGTAACCCAAGTTTGGGAATGGACAGCATGGGGATAAGGATATGATTCAGCATCCCTGGGCCCATTCTCCTCTCAGAAGGAGCAAGTGCTCTGCTCATCAACTGCCACCAGGGCAGGATGAAGACACCACCTTTCACACACCTGAAACATTGACAGGGTGATGGACTGTCAAAGTGGTTAACAGTCAAGGGCACATCTATCCCACTGCTGCCTCCATCATGGTGGAATCTGTGGGTGGGGCATTAAAGGTACAAGGTAAATTCCTAAGATGAAGGGTGAGGGGTTGGGTGGCTGACAGCAGTGGGGAGCCTGTTGTTGGTGCAGATCCTTTAGTGACCAGACCTTCATTCTACCAGGTACCCTTTCCCTCATGTTCCTTGCCCCACCACCTGTCCTGAAGCAGTGCGTGGGACCAGCAGACCTTGACACACATGTCAATCCCTTGTGAAGGCTCCTGGCCGCTACAAGATGTTGTCTGTGGGTCACAACACTGCTCTGTCTTTCCCCAGACTGGGGCCAGTGCTGCATGCTGCAGCACCTTTCTCCAACTTTGGCCCATTCAGAGAGCTCACTGAGCTCACACGAACTCAGGTCCCTGGCACTGGAAGGCAACATTGTCCCCACTGGGCCAACGGCCATCCCTACGAACAATGTTACTTCACAGATTTTTGTGACATTTCAACCCCCAAATCTCAACTTAGTCTTTTATGACCCCTCCTTCTGAACATGACAGGTGTCATTTATAAATATTGGATGAAACTTTATCTTGCGCCACATGCGTAAAATTTCGTTTAGCCAGGATTTGAAAAATAACAGCTGTCAGATTCATAAGTAGTGTGAAAAAATAGCTATGCTGGAAATTTGGGGTTAAATATTGAAAATTACCATAGTTATAATTGTGCACTGAAAAATCACAACATACCTTCATAACTTTATTGTTTTTTAATATTTGACTCCAAATTTTCAACATAATCTTCTTATGACCCCACCTCATGAACCCAGCAGCTGACAGTTTTATAATCCAGGCTGAAATGTAATTTCAGTATCACAAGTGTGAAAACATATTTCAGCCAGTATTTGAAAAATGACACATTCATGAGGTGGTGTGAAAAATGACTGTTTAAAATTTAGGGTCAAAATGTAATAAAATTCCCAAAGTTATGAGTGAGCATTAAAAAGTTCAACATACTTCATAACTTTGTCATTTTTAAGTTTACCATGCATGTGCAGCAAACTTCTTGCTATAGTGACTTTTGAGGGTGTGACACTGCTTCTCCAATGCAGAGTGCTCTGCAAGGGTTCAACAGTATCACACAAATCATCAGCCAGGCTGACAGTGATGCTGTTTTGCCTGAAGTGGTCTGCACTTGAAAAGAAAAGGCTACACCAATCATACTGCAGCTTTTTCCTTTCATCTGCAGAAAATCGCCCAGCAAACAGCTGTTCACTGTCCTTAAAGCAGCAGCAGCACATCGCTTACAGATGCATCTAAACAACATTTATGTGTTTCTCCCTGATGGAATATAATGAAAGACCTTACTTTATTTGTAATTTCAATGCCAATGCTCAGTCACGCTTGTTTTTGTCTCCCAGTTTATCATGGACTGATGCCAGGATCGCCATTTTCAAAATTGCCTCACTAATACCATTCTTATTCATGCGCATGGTTGTAGTCTCGAATTGGACCAATCAGATCACACACAACACGAGGGACTATAAAATTGCATGCTAGTGATAGTGAGAGAGTGTGACCGTGCAGTGTGCTCCATATCTCTCGCTCCCAACCAGTCACTCAGTTGATTGCCTGTCTGTCAGAATGTGTGTCGGTGTTTTACTCTGTGAAACGCTGGTTATGCAATCACTGTTTTATACTCAACTTTGTAACATCTTCAGTCACATAATGAGTAGCAGCACAAGCATTAGTGTGCCTTGGGGTTGTCGGCCCTAACTATCACTCCATTTTATTTGTAAGGAAACTGAGTGGTACAGTATAGAACAGTGGGATGAGAGTTTGGTCCAGCGCCCCAAGGCACACCCTGATGCCTATGTGTGTGTGTGGATAGTGGGGTGGGGGTGAGGTTGGTAACCCTAACATCTAATTTCCAAACTTTTGTCGCTGTAATGACAACCTAACTAATGTATTAACAGGAGAGGTGGGAAAGTGGGATTTCCCAATGGCTGCAGTCGGTGGCAGGCCAGGAGTGGCAGAAAAGCAGTCAGCCAATCAGAAGCCAGGCAAAGATTTAAATCATGGCTGGGGATATAAGGGACAGGCCCAGCTGCACCTTCACACAGACTCAAGAAGGAGCTGTAATTTTCTTCCACATCACCCACCCGGCCTGACCTCTATTAAATGGGCAGTGGGGTGGAGCCAAGGAAGGAGTGGCCTGACTTTAGAGGATTTTAAGAACATTGATAGCGGTTTTGTATTTAAGAACATTGATCTGATTAAGCAAAGTGTACATATGTACATGTTAGACAACTGTGACTGGGGTGGCTGCTGTGGTGCAGATCATTGGTGCAGGCTCAGTGGTGGCTTTTGTGCAAACAATTGGTTGGGACACTGTACCTAAGGGTACAGGCTAACAAAAGTAGTCTTGATCAAGTTGAGGGCACTGAAACACGGATTATTCAGGAACCTTGTTTTTGTTTGTTTGTGAAGGCTGGGAGAAAGGAAAGTATGTATTGTATGTGGAAATTGCTAGTAAAGTGTTATTGAAAGAAAAGGGGAGTGAACAAAGATGCAAGATAGAATGGGATGGGACCTCAAGTTGCTCGAGTTGACATCTTTGGGGTGTGTTTGGATGCACAGGGTGTGGGACAGCCATGGGACTAGACTGGGCTTGGAAATTTGGAGGTTGCCCAGTGTGCCACCAGCTGGCAAAGCTCAAGGAGGAATCGGAAGGAATTTGGAGACAACTAGGGAGTGGAAATGAGGGGCATGGGGTTCCTACAAAAATTACACAGGAGGCTGAAACCTTAAGCACAAGGAGAGAAATGGTGGTATGCTGGGAGAACAGGGCATCCTGGCAGGAGGAGCCCAGAATGCAGGAGCGCCCATAAAACCAGGCAAGGGGAGGTGGGTGTCAAGGAAGACCTGAGAGAGAGGACAGTATGGGAAGAGGTCCAAGGGTAGCAGGGGGTAGAGGGGCCCAGGATCAGCAGGAGGGACCTGGGAGAGGATGCAGGAACAGCTAAGACAGGAAAGGAGGAAACTGTGCAGAAACAAGCCAGGCAGGAAGCAGGGATGACGGGAAAGGTGCTTCAGCAGGAAGGAAGGGAAGCGGAGCAGGGCCCAGAAATAAGCTTGGGTACAAGGAACAGAAGGGAAAGCGATGGGGGAGATCAAATGGAGCAAGTCACAAGGGTGGGTAGTACCATAGAAAAGCCAGAAAACCAGGATTTGGGTCAGGAGACGAGCAGGATGGAGAGAGAGTGTCAAAAGCTTCAGAGGAGGAAAGAGCTGCACGAAGGAACCAGAGAACCAGAAACATAGAAACATAGAATTTGACGGCAGATATGGACGCTTGGCCCACCTAGTCTGCCCATTCCTACCTAATAGATAAGCTGCAGATCCTAGTTAACCAACAGCTTACTTCCTCTTACCCATACTAGGACTGCCTTATGCCTGTCCCATGCATTCTTGAATTCCCCACTGTTCTTGACTCCACAACCTCCTCAGGGAGGCTGTTCCATGCATCCACAACCCTCTCAATGAAAAATACTTCCTCACATTACCCCTGAGCTGTCCCCCCTATCTTCAAATTGTGCCCCTTGTTCTTGCACATCTCTTTTCTGGAAGATGCTACCCTCTTGGACTTTGTTAATTCCCTTGAGGTACTTGAAAGTTTCTATCATGTCTCTCTCCTTCTTTCCTCAAGAGTATACATATTAAGCTCCTTTAGTCTTTCTTCGTATGTCTTCTGGTGCAGACCCTGCACCATTTTGGTTGCCCTCCTCTGGACAGCCTCACTCTGTCTATGTCTTTGCAGAGATGGGGTCTCCAGAACTGCACACAGTACTCAGATGGGGTCTCACCAACTGTCTGTACAGAGGATAACAACTTCCTGTTTTCTACTATTGATGCCTCTTCTTATGCATCCCAGCATCCCCCCAACCTTCCTTACTGCCTTCTCACATTGCTTGCCCACCTTTAGGTCATCTGATATAATTACCCCAGGTCCCTTTCTATTTTACTGTTGTCAGTATCTCACCCCCATTGTGTACGCTTCCCTGGTTTTTGTTTCCCATGTGCATTACCTTGCACTTCTTTGCATTGAATCTGAGCTGCCATACATTTGACCATTCCTCCAACCTTGCCAAGTCCCTTCTCATCCTTTCCACTCCATCTTGTGTATCAACCCTGTTGCAGATCTTTGTATCATCTGCAAAGAGACATACTTTCCTTCCAGTTCCTCTGCAATGTCACTTATAAAGACATTAAAAAGGACTGGTTCCAGTACTGAACCTCACGGTACCCCACTAGTAACCCTCCTTTCTTCACTGTGTACTCCATTTACTACTACCCTTTGTGTCCTGTTGTCTAGCCAATTTATTATCCAGGCTACCACCTTGGGACCCACTCCAAGGCTGGCTATCTTGTGTATTAATCTTTTGTGTGGTACTGTATCAAATGCCTTGCTAAAATCTAGGTAGGCCATGTCCACAGCCCCTCCCTGGTCTACTACTTTGGTCACCCAGTCAAAGAAATCTATTAGATTCGTCTGACACGACCTTCCCATCGTGAATCCATGCTGCCTTGGGTCCTGAGCCCCACTGGCCTTTAGGTACTCAATAATTCTTTCCTTCAGAAGTGATTCCATCATTTTCCCTACCACTGAGGTCAAACTAACTGGTCTGTAGTTTCCTGCCTCTGTCCTGCTCCCACTTTTGTGAAGAGGAATCACACTCCCCCTCCAGTCCTCGGGTACCACCCCATCCTCCATGATTTGTTAAAGAGAGTAGTCAGCGGTGTCACTAGTTCTACCCTTAGTTCTTTTAGAATTCTTGGGTGAATCCCATCAGGCCCCATTGCTTTGTCCACCTTCAATTTTATTAGTTCTTTCAAAACCCTTTCTTCAGTAAATGGACTGGTTTCACCCCGTCTTCAGAGTGTTTCTCTTGTTTGGTTTAGGTAACTCCCCTCCTCTTCCTTGTGAATACTGAGCAAATATTCATTCAGTATCCTGCTTTTTCACTGTCACCCTCTACCCACATTCCCTCCCCTTTATTAAGCTTCAGTATCCCTCCTTTGGTCTTTCTTCGCTCCCTAATGTACCTATAAAAGATCTTATCCCCATCTTAACAGAATTGGCTATCCTTTCCTTGGTTTGGGCCTTTGCTATTCTGACTGCCTTCCCAGCCTCTTTCTGCTTTAACTGATAAAGTTCTCTGTGCTGCTTCTTCTGTGTTTCTATATTTCTTGAATGCTGTCCTTTTCTCCTTAACCTTCCCTGCCACCTCTTTTGTGAACCATAGTGGTTTTTCCTTCGTTGTGTTTTATTGATTTGCTTTACACAAAAGCTTGTTGCCTCTGTGATGGCTGTTTTGATCACTCCCCATTGTTCCTCCACCCTTCTGATCACTCCCATTGTTCCTCCTCCAAAGGGCTAGCCAAGTGAACAGGTGGCAGATGGGGGAAGAGGGCTCAGGTAGTTTCGAGGGGAGATAGCAGGAGAAGGATGAGAAAAATTAGGAAGAGGAGGAGAACAGCAGCAGTGAGGTGTGCCAGGAGGAAAATGGGGATAGAGTCTTAATAGTGAGGACTCTATTATAAAATGAGTTACATGGGGAGAAGGGAAGAGAAAGGAGAAAATATGGGTGGAGTGCCTGCCAGGTATGATGGCAGCCAAAGTTATGCATTGGATCCCTCGAGGGAGGAAATACATGAAAAACTCATCTGATCTTCCACCTAGGTGCAAACGGCCTTGCAAAGGGCAGCGTGATGGAGGTGCAGGCAAGGTTTATGGCACTGGCCAGGTTCTGCAGCTGCTTGGACTTTAGATCCCGTCCTTCTTGGAGGTGCTACCAGTACCAAGGGCCAGCATGGAGGTGAGGCAAAATATTGAGGAGTTCAATGATTGGCTTGCAGGTTGGTGTTCCCGGAAGGGTATGGTGTGATAGGAGATTGGGGTTCAACATGGAGTGACAAGATCTATATGCCCCAGATAGGCTGCACCTAAATGGGAAGGGAAAGCAGTGCTCAAATGCAAACTGGATGATTATGTTGACAGAAGCTGCCATTTAAACTAAGCGGGGAGGGCAGGGAAAGCCCTGCTGATGAGGCAAGAGGCGGGGAGGGAGCAAAATGCCCTACCCACACAGCCAGAGGGTAAGGGGACAAAACATATAGGACAGGAGGAAAGAGGGGCATGGAGGGTCATGTGTACAAAAGCCAGAAGTCTGGGCAGAAAGATCTCAGATCTAACAGCAAAAATGGCAGAGGAGGGCCTTGACATAGTGGGGGTAAAGGAAACGTGGTGCCACCAGGAGCAGGGATGGTAAAGGGAGATACCAGGGTACAAACTGTTCAGGAGGGACAGGGAGGAAAGGGGGAGCTGCACTCTACGTAAAGGAGAGTATCAGGGCATCAAATTGTGGGGTAAGTGGGGAGAGCCAGAAGGACTCTGGGTCTCGTTGTCGGTGGGGAAGGGAGTCAGTGTGTATGGGGGGTGGTTTACAGACCCCCCAGCACCACAAGAATCTATGGATAGAAGCATGGCTGATGAGTTTGTGAGAATCTCGGCAAGGGGAAGTGGTGCTGATGGGGGACCTGAACCTCACGGTTTAGCCTGGAGCACCCTTTGGCTGCTTCAACCAGTAGCAGGAAATTTTGGACTCCTGCAATGCCCCCTAAATCAACTGGTCAGGGAGCCAGTCAGGGCAGGAGCTTCTCTTGATCTAGTCCTGACAAATGGGGACAGGGGTAGGAGAGGTATCGGTGGGGAACATCTTGGTATGAGTGACCACAACACCGTCAGGTTTAGAATAAGGAACACTGCAGAGGTTCACCGGTCTAGGTTAAAGGTGCTGGATTTCAAGAGGGCAGACTTGGAAAATGAGGAAATAGTGGCGAGGGCTTTGCAAGGGTGGAGGATTTGGCAGAGGTGGAGGCAATGTGGAGGATAAAGAAGCTATTGTAAGGGCCACTGACATCTGTGCCAAGACAGCAAGTAAAAAACAAGAAGAGGAGGAGGAATCCTCTGTGGTATACAGGAAGTAGCAAAAAGCTAAGGACAAAAGGAAAGCCTTTAGAAGGTTCAAGAAAACTCAGGCGGAAGTGGACTGGGTAAAATACCAGGTGAGCCAGAGAGAGAGGTGAGGTAAGAAGGGCAAAGGTACAGACAGAGGAGGCGAATAGCTAGAGAGGTCAAAGGGGATAAGACTTTCTTTTGGTATGTAAATGCAAAGGAAGACTAGGCAGGATTCTCCAGTTAAAACAAACGAGATGGAGATGCTACAAGGGACAGAAAGAAAGCGGACCTACTGAAACAACTATTTTTGCTCAGTGTTCAAGAGTGAGGAAGAAGATGAAGACAGCAGAGCAGGAAATGAAATGGCAGGGGAGGAGGAAGTGGAGATGAGACCGCTTTGTAGAGGAAATTTGGAAGAACTAGGCTGCATGAAGCTGGACAAGGCAATGAGGCCAGATGGGGAGCACCCAAGGGTGTTAAGGAGCTAAAGGAAATATTGGCAGTACCTCTGACTGCAATCTCCAATCAGTCCCTAGAGACTGGTGTGGTGCGGAGGACTGGAGGCAGGCAAATGTGGCCCTGCTGCATAAGGGGAAGGGAGGGAGGAAGTGGGAAGTTACAGGCCCGTGAGCTTGACATCAGTGGTAGGCAAGCTCATGGAGAAACTAATAAAGGTAGGATCACCAGCTACCTGGAGGAAAGTGGCCTGAAGGATCCAAGGCAACATGGTTTTACTAGGGGCAGATCCTGTCAAACAAATTTGATAGGATTTTTGACGGGGTCACCAAGGAACTGGATCAGGGAGGCAGTAGATATGGCTTATTTGGATTTCAGAAAGGCGTTTTGACTCTGTGTCCCACAGGAGGCTGCTGTGTAAAATGTCAGAACTGGGGCTGGGGCAGAGGGTAGTTAAATGAGTGGGAAACTGGCTGGGGAAATGGAGGCAGAGGGTCATAATAAATGGGGTGGCATCCGGAGAGGGCAAGGTCACAAGCAGAGTCCATCAGGATCAGTGCTGGGGCCCCTACTATTCAGTATATATTGTAGGGGAATTGTGGAGGGCCTTGAGGGGGTGTGAGTATGTTTGAGGATGATATCAAAATCTACAATAGGGTGGACATGGAGGAAGGGTGGAACAAATGCAGAGAGATTTGGGAGACTTGAGGCATGGTCAAAGGGTGGCAGCTTGCATTCAATACAGAAAACTGTAAAATCATGCATCTTGGCAACAGAAATTGGAGGGCAGGGTACTGTATGGGGGGCGAGATCTGGAGGAGACGGAACAAGAAAGAGACCTAGGCATCATTATGTCCGGGGACCTTAAGGTGGAAAGGCAGTGCGGAGGGCAGTGGCCAGGGGAGTGGAATGTTGGGATGCATTGGAAGGGGATCACCAGTAGGAATAGTGAGGACATAGTACCTTGTACACCCATCTAGTTAGACTGCACTTGGATCGCGTGTCCAGTTCTAGAGGCCATACCTCAGGAAGGATGTTGGGAGGCTAGAGCAGGTTCAGAGGAGAGTGACAAAAATGGTAAAGGGTTAAGTCACCTATCCTATGAAGAAAGGTTGAGTGATCTGAACATGTACTCCTTGGAACAGAGGAGGAAGAGGAGGACATGATCGAGACCTTCAAGTACCTTAAGGGTATAAACAGGGTGCCAGGAGGGAGCATCTTCAAGATGAAGGAAATCAGAGGATGAGGTGGCATTCATTCATTCATTCATTTTTTATTAAATGGGTTAGAGACCATTGAGTAAAACTCATTTAAAATGGTGACCCTTGGCATGGCCTGCAGGTGGAGGGGGCAGTTCAGTGGTAACATTAAGAAATACTATTTCACAGAGAAAGTGGTGGAAAAGTGGAACAAACTCCCAGAGGCAGTCGTTGGAGAGGAAACAGTGGAGGATACAAGGGCATGGGACAACCACAGGGGTATTAAGGGGGGCACACGTCCAAGCAGATAGCTGGACAAATGGGCACACTTGGTGGGCCTTGTTTTGGTCCTTTCTGCGTCACACTTCTATGAAAAAAAAGTTTTTCTGCGGACTTCGGGTGATGTCACCTAAGTGATGGCAGGCTAACAGCGGAGCTCCTAACCCCCGAGCAAAACCAACGCTCCCAAACCTGCAAAGCCTGATTATTATAATACAATGTGAGTAAAAATAATACTGGGTGCACAGCAGGAAGATATCTCATCCAAGGAGTACGAAACAAACCCAGAAAACAAAGAGGATTGCAGCAGATGAGCTCAGAGGCCTGTGTCAGGAATCTCCAGCAAGTATGGCAAGCTGTGATACAGAAACAGAGCTGGAGACCTTATCTCACTCACGATTTGAGATTTTACTGTCTGAAATTAAGCAGTTTCACTCTGAGAATAAATCAGAGTTTGAGAAGTTACACAATGATCTTATGCAGCTGGAGACAAGGTGCATGAAACAGAAGACAGGATTTCCACAACAGAAGATGATATTCGGCACCTCTCCCATGCGGTGGAACTGCTCATACAACAAGAGCAAACAGCTGCTAAATGCCTAGATCTTGAGGCTCGTGCCAGAAGAGATAACTTAAGAATCTATGGCCTCCCGGAGGAGGCTGAAGTTGGTGAAAATGACCAACTTCCTTACAGACCTACTGAAACATGTCCTGGACCAGCCACAGACCTTCTCTTTCAAAACAGAGTGAGCCCACAGGGCTTTAATCCCTAAGCCTCCTTCAGCATCAGCCAGACCAAGATCTATAATAGCAAATTCTTGAGCTCCCGCGATAAGGAGACTATCCTGCAGACTGCATGGCGCCAGCAAAGGTGGAGTACAATGGCTCCCAATTATTCTTCGATCAAGATTACTCTCACAAATTCAACAGTATCCTTGAATATGGCCCTTCCTCGTAAACTGAAAATGTTAGAATTAAATTCCAAACACCTTACCCTGCTCATTTAAGAGTGCACTGAGAGTTAAGCACAGAATTGTACCATTCAGCAGAGGAAGCCCTGCAGGCACTGAAAAGCAAAGGCCATGACTTTCCAGAAGTTAGTTCACTCGACTGCACAGTTTAACCAGCAACTGCAATGGCAGGAATCTGCATAGCACAATGCTAGGAGATACAGGAAAAATCCACCCCAACACAATGCAAGATATTAAGGAATCTGTGGTTGATAACCCTCCTCTGGCGATCCAAGTTGACTCTGAAGTTGAGGACACTTGAAATCAGGGACTAGTAAACTATGAGTGTGGGGTTTTCTGGTTACTCCATTGTCCCCCCCTTTTTTTGGCTGACAAGGCCGCTTGCAAGGCCTAAAATGAGTCTGAGATGGGACAGAACTTCAATATGGATCTCCACCTGATGTTTCTTATGTTTCTGGGGCATGGAGGAAATACCCCCACCTCATCACAGCATGCCCAGGTTTGAGATATGGGTAGCCCATAGGAGGGAGGTAGAGCTGTAATATGTGTAGCTTTTGTCACCGAATCATCTACCCTCTAATATTTGAATGGGGGAGAGAGAATCGATGAAGTAATTGATTCCATAGGTAAAACTCGGGAATCACTGCCTTACCCCAGGCCCGAGCTCGGCCTTGCGATATGTACTGTAATTATCAGTTTACCAGTTGGGACATCAGTTTTAAAACCAGGGAGGACAGCCAACCACATCAGAACTGAACTTTTGCAAGAATGTTTTGAACTCTTGACTGCACTGCCCTGCAATCGTTTCTTCATAGGGACCCGAATTAATAGAGTAATCATTACTGCGGGGGTTATGGGTTGATTACTCATGATGTTTCGTTTCAGAGTACTGAGTTGCTGGAGCTACTGTTGCCTTGATCTTGGCGGTGGAAGTAGGACCGGAGTTAGTCCCTGGTTTTAGTAGGCGGGGACCTCGAATGCCTTCTACTCATTCTGCCGGATCCAGCTGACATCTTTAAGTCAAAATATCAGGCCTAGGCCCACATTTGCTAGGGCCTTAGATGAACAAACCCTACCAGGGTTCATCTCTCTACCTCCAAATCACTTATTTGGGGGATTTGGGAACACAGTATATGGTTCCCCTACCTTGGGGGTCACATTGTACATAATTTGACCATGGGGGAGGAGTAGTTCAGTTAGCACCTCCCCTGGGCGATTGTGATGTTGTTTGTAATGTGTTTAGTCAGATGGCAATGTTGGTTCTCTGTGGTATCAGGTATGGGCACCACATCCTATGTATGTTTAGTTTGATCGGGGTGGGGAGGGTCATGGTGGGGCTTGGGACACAGTGAATTTAAACTATGGGATTGAGAGGGAAGGGATGGAACATGAGGGTTATTCTTCATTATCAGACAACTGTGTATATCTGTATCATAGGTCTATATGCTCCATTCACAAATGGCTGACAGGGACAGGATTAAAATTATTTCACATAATGTGAATGGGTTAAATAACCGATTAAAAGATATAAAGTTCTCTCGACTCTGAAAAGGCAAGCCCCAAGTTTTGTATTGCTTCAGGAGACTCACCTTCAGGGGCCAAGCATAAAAAGCTGGCAAGGCTTGGCTTTATGGAGGTGTTTGCTTCTTCATTTGGCAAGGGCAGACGAAGGGGAACAGCTGTCTTAGTCCCTAGGGATCCCCTTTAGAAAAATTACTAGCTATTCAGATCCGGAAGGTAGGCTGACCATTGTGTCAGGAGATATGGGGCTCACCCATCACTCTAGTGTCACTCTAAATACCTCTGGGTTCCCTGGTATGGAAGTAAAAGGGCTTTTGCTCAAAACAATGGAATATCATAGGGGACACTGTTGGTGGTGGTGGGGAACCTTAGTCAGACTCTGGAACACATGGACACATCAGACTGGCCATATTTAGAAACAGCCCTGTTATCAAACTGACCAGGACATATATGAGAGGACCCTCTTGGGTGGATGTTTGGTGCTACAGTGCATCCTAAGAAATAGGAATACACACACTTCTCTCCACCACATGGGTCATTCGTCCATATTGATTATTTTATAATATCCAGCAAACATCAGCACCAGCTTGTTGAGTGTGCACACACACCCTCAGTCCTATCTGACCACTCACATCTGATGTTACAACTCGATTGGGGAAGAAAAAGACAAACATTATGGAAATTTAATGATTATCTACTAAACCTGAAAGAATTTATGGATCAGATTAAATTAAGAATTGCACAGATTTTGAGGAAAATGACACCCCAGAGCTCTCAAGGAGCTACTGTTTGGGACACTCTAAAATGGTTTTAAGAGGATGTAATTAAATTTGCAGCTCACTTTAAGAAGATAGATGGCATTGTAGGAAAAACTTCACAGACAGCTGAAAGAAGCACAGATCCAACATACAGAGGGATGAGTCTGCTTCTGCTGGATAAAGGTCCTTCAACAACAGATACAAAAACAACTGGATATTAAGACAGAACAGGCGCTGCAGTGCTTACGACAGAGGTATGGGGAAGTGGGCTCTAGGACCACTAGACTGCTAACTCACTGTCTGCGTCAGCAGATGACCCAGTCCATGTTAACCCAGATTAGAGACCCTCAAACTGGAAAGCTGATGTGCTTCCATCAACATATAATGGCAAGCTTTAGGAAGTTTTATCAAGATCTTTATACCCTGAACAAGAGCTGCAGATATTCAAATAGATGCGTACTTATCTAAACTAGCACTTCAAAACTCAGCATAGAGACTCAACATCAGTTAGACAGACCTATCACCCTGGTAGAATTGACTTGGGCAATTAAAAATTGAAATCAGTAAATCCCCAGGCCTGATGGATACACCCCTGAGTTTTTAAATTCTTTAATATAGAGGTGGACAGCCCCTGCTAGAAGCCTGCAGAGAGATGTAACAGGGACAGCAGATCCCAGACACCTAGAACTGTGCAGTGATATTCATCATCCCAAAGCCAGGTAAAGATATTTCCCAATGTAAATCATAGACCAATTTCAGTTCTTAATATCGATTACAAATGATATGCTAGTCTCATATAATAGCGACTCGAACTCATTTTACCTAACTTAATTGATTTTGACCAAGCAGGTTTGTACCTGGTAGGCAAACCCAGGACAATATTAAGCGGACACTACATATTCTGCACCATGCTGCCTGGTCGAGGTCCCCTTCCTACTCTTAAGTTTGGATACCGAGAAGGCCTTTGATTGGGTAGCATGGAATTTTCTCTGCTTGACTTTGACCCACTTCAGCTTTTCAGAATCCTCTATTAAAATTATAACAATATTTATTCTAAGCCTAAAGCCTTTATAAAGATTAATGGCCAGGTATCTGAGATGATTTCACTATACAGAGGTATGAGGCAGGGTGCCCTCTGTCCCCTCTCCTCTTGCACTTTACTTGGAGTCCTTAGCTTGAGCACTGGCGCGGAGGATGGGGTGAGGGGTTGAAGCTCAGCAGGGAGCAACAGCACGGCGTTGTATGCAGATGATCTTTCATCTATTTAGATTACCCAGAATGGGCTCTCCCTCGACTGTGGAGCTGCTTAGAGGGCTTTGGTCAGCTGGTGGGGTACAAATCAACACTACAAAAACTGAGGTTTTATGGATTCATTACACCCCTTTGGACAGCATCTGACAACAATTCCCTTTTAAGTGGGACTTAAACCACCTAAAATATCTGGGGGTTCAAATAGGCCCAGCACATGAGCGCTGGTTGATCTTAATTATTTCCCAGTCCTAGAGCAAATAAGTAAGGATCTGGAAAGATGGTCAATTATTCCTATTTCTTTATTGCAAAAAGTGCAGGTGGTGAAGGCGATAGTATTACCTAGATTTCTTTATTTAGCAAGACCTTACCTATAGGTCTTCCACACCTCCTTTATAACTCACTCACTAGGAAAATTTCCAGATTTATTTGGCGTCACAAAAACCAAGGGTATGCCTGTCAACTCTTCAGCTACCACGAGGGGGTTGTCTGTCGCTAACTTTAAAGCTATGTAGCTAAATGGAAGTCACTGGAGCTGGAGGAGGGGACCTCACCAACCTACATCAAGCTAGTCAGCAAAAGGAAGCTGGTGCTCCTTGGGAATCCCAACCCATATACAGCCCACACTTTGGATATTTGGTATGAGGTCTTGAGAGATCGGAGGCTGTGGAACTGGAGATATCTCTACTTGCAATCCCATACCTGGAGGACTTTGGACCCGCAAAATGGGACGGTGGATTTAAATTATGGGAAAAGAAAAACCTTTATATGATTTGGCACCTTGTAGAGGAGGAGGGGCCTGTCTCTTCAGGACCTAATCACACAATATAGACTTGCATGGAGAGATAGAGTCTGGTATTTTCAAATCTGGGACTACATTAAAAATCTTTGTCCCAGTGTGGGAGGAACAGCCCTCTCCTCTGATATTAACACTGTGTAGGACTATAGCAGAAGGCAGAGCACCTCCGAACCCGTTATTTCTATATACAGTATACAAGGCCTTATTGACATGGAAAGGAGCTCCACACAATTAGTTAAAGAAGAATGGGCTAAAGACCTAGGGATCTTAATAGAGGATGAGATGTGAAGTAGGCACAACTGAAGTTATGTAGGGGCTATCAGCAATATCCTGGAAAGAATTCTTCTGGAAAATGTTGAATCACTTTTTAGGACCCTGGCCGGTATAAGCCAAATTCCAGACAGACTGTACTGCACCTTGTTGGAAGAATGTGGTTATTCTTCAGCTGCACTAGGTCACATACTGTGGGACTGCCTGGTCCCGGACAGGTTCGGGGAACTGCAGCAAGCATTACGCACTATATTTAATCTTGACCTGGTACTAACCCGTCCATGTATATCTTTATGGATACACCAGTGGGGTATAGAGACCCAAATACAGGAAACTCCTGAAGGTGGCCTTTCTGGCAGCCCAAAGCAACCACCAAAAAGTAGCTCACTAAAGCAACCACCAAAAAGTGGTTCACTAAGCAGGCACCTGACCTCTCTCAATGGCAAGAGATCATGATTTCAGTCTATAGAATGGAAACCCTAACAGCCATGATAAATGAGAGACAATCACAGTTTGAGCTTGTATGGAGAAGATGTGTATTGTATATGTCATCAATAAGCCCTGACTTTGTACCTTAGAGACATTTAGTAATCCAGATTTTGTCAAAGGTAATAGGATCTACTGCTTATTTGTTAGCCCTTTGGTATCAATCAGTTCTGCCCAGCCATGTCCCTCTCCTGACCCTTCCCCTCTCCTCTTATCCCCTTTTCTACCCTTTAACCCTCCTCCCTCTTAGAATTTCCTGTTCCCCATCCTCCTCTCTCCCTCTAGCCTTCCTAACCAGACTACAATTTAAAACTGATAAACTGTGGAATAAGTGCCCTGTGTTTTGTTTATGTTGTGTATTGGGATTATTTTAGCATGTTAATACTGTTGTATGTATTAATGTTGTGAAAAGGAATGAAAATAAAGTTTAAAAATGTTTTTTGCAATAAATTTCCCTTCTTTTGAGAAAGTGTAATGTTATTCATATGTGGTTGTGGGGGCACCCATGCATGCATTTTGTAATTGTCTCTGATTTTCCAGGCCCTGCACTCCCATCTATGCATAAGTGTACTATTATTTTAGTGATATCACATCTCCATGTGGTAGAGCCCTGCACTCCCATACTGCATAGTGGGATCCAAATGTGGGAGGCGTAGGGCCCTACGCTGCTACCTCCTATGTACCTATAAGTATAGAGACATAATGCACACTTAGTGCCATTCCAGATAACCCTTGCTCTGCAAAAGTTGCAATACCTTAGGAACCATAGGAGCGCTGGAAAAAAATCCTTTGCCATTGTATTCGTGGCCTGGCCAGCTCCATGCATGCAGGTGTACTAAGCTGCACTTAGCAAAAAATCTGTATCTCGAACTGTTTTCGAGATATAGCTGCAAAAGGTGCCATGCCACCACAATGTTATTCTATGGGAAAATTTGGAACTTTGGAGTGCTGTAACTATTTATTTATTTATATATTTAAACCTTGGATTAACCACTATGAGTTGGGAGCTTATTTACAAAGGTTCCACATCAATCAACAAAACAGGTACAGAACAAGAACATAAACATAACATATAGAAAACTGGTCCAAAATGTCAGTAAAGCTAGAAATTACATGACAGGCGATTGATCAGGCAATTGGATATGCACTGCCGACAGCGACTCATTTACAGCGACCCGTCAATACAGCGACTGCAGTGCCAGGTGGGCTGGATCCAGGCACTGTATTAGAGGATTTGCACCCCATCCCCAAATCAGCTCTGACTCAGAGTTGATAATATAAAATGGGGGTCAGGGGTAAAGCCCCTAAGAAAACAAAGCTCCAACTTGAAACCGTCTGCTGACCTCAAATGTGGTTGACATGATGGTTTGCTGTCTAGTCATTTGGCAAACTTTTGTCGAACACTAGTCATAGATTCAAGCAATTGTACAATGAATGCCTGGACTTTAAGCAAGCAGTACAAAACTAGAGACCTTACAATGATAGTAGGGCAGCCTGGTGGGCCTTGTCCTGGGTAGCTGGAGAATAAGAGGGTAGCAAGATTTGGGTGGGAGTGGGTGATAGTTAGCAAGGGTGGATTAATGAGAAGGAGAATGTAAGAAAATTTGAGGGTGGAAGTAGGTGTGGGGTTTGAATAAAGTGGCAAGTGCAGGTTGGAGGGGAGATAATGGGGGGTATAATCAATGGCATGGAGTTACAGCCGACAAGGGTAAGGAATATGAGGGAAGGGGAGGGTATGAGGAGGTTAAAGGTGCAAGGATTGGTGTCTGAGAGAAGGGGGCCAAAGCACAGCTTCAATTGAAACAGTCACATGTGGCATTTGCTGTAAAGTGTTTCTGAAGCTTACGCTTGTAGTTAGCCCAGCGCAGAACCAGAAGAGACATCGCAATGAAGCGAGTTGAACCATGTAGAGGCTCTGACAGCTATGACAACTATGGAACTGGTGTCCATTTCTTCACCAAAGCAGCAAAGGGCACATCTGTGGGGCAAGTGCTTACCACCCTTCAAATTTCAGCCCCAAAGTCCTAACCGTTTTTTGTTATGAAGTGGCAAATAAACTGTTTTTGGGGCTGTTAGTCTTTCACTTTCAGATCATACTAACATACTATTTGCCAGCAGATTAGGCCTTACGGTCTATCAAGTCTGCTCGAACCTCAGATCCCTAGTTGGGTGCTGAGGCCCTCCCCTCCCTTGTGTTCCAGAAACCAGTATCATCCATCCCCACCCCCTGGGACAGGCCATCATCTACTGCATATTTTTTCCCCATAGGTTATAATGGAAAACTTTAAAGTTTTAATAACTTTTTCACCAGACATTCAAAAGGCACATCTGTGAGGCAATGCCTTTCTACCCTGAAAATGTCAGACCATAACCTAAAGCTGTTTCTGAGATCCAAGTGGGCAAAGAAACGCTCAGAAAACACAGATATTTCAGTTTTTCAACAACACACTATATCTCTGAAACCCATGAAATTTAGCAGGTCAAGAGATCTACCCCTAGACAACATGCATGCCACATTTCACACAAATCCTTAGAACGGTTCCAAAGTTATTAATATTAAAAGATTTGGGTTTAACATAGAAGTTACCTTGTTATCCTATGGGAAAATGTGCAACTTCAGAGTGCTGTTATTATGGAACTGGTGTCCCATTTCTTCACCAAACCAGCAAAGGCACATCTGTGGGAAAAGGCTTGCCACCCTACAAATTTTAACTCAAAAGTCTAATCGTTTTCTTGCTATGAAATTACAAAAATGTTTTTGGGGCTGTTAATCTGTTTTTGCTTTCAGATCATACTTTTTCCCCATAGGCTATAATGGGAAACTTTAAAGTTGAATAACTTTGAACAGATTAGTATTTTTCACCAAACCTTCAAAAGGCACATCTGTGAGGCAAAGCCTTTCTACCCTGAAAATGTCAGACCACAATCTAAAGCCATTTCTAAGATCCAGGTGGGCAAAGAAATGTAAAAACATGGATGTTTCTGTTTTGTCAACACTCTATATCTCAGAAACCACACAGATTCCCACAATATTTGGCAGGTCAAGGACCTACCCCGAGTCATTAAGTGTACCATATTTCATGCAAATCCATTGAAAGGTTCCAAAGTTATATGGTCACAAATTCAAGTTTAACACAGAAGTTACCGTTTACCCTAACTATACTGGCATTACTGTGCCATAGATATCTCTCTCTCTCTACCCTCCCTCCCTCCTCTCTATATATATGCAAAAGGAACTGTAGAATAAATAATTTACTTTCAGTAGTGCTGTCTGACCTTGGGTAGCCTTATGATTGGCATAAACCACGAGTGATGTGTCCAAGATTAAACAATTCAAGTGAAAATAAATTTATTCCACAAGATCCCTGTTGCTTATTTCATTTATTCAATAAAGGGACCTTGTATTCGTTGTTTGTTTTTTAAATAATTTTTATATTTTTTAAATTAGAAAACACTGCTCTCTATGTCTAAGAATATCCACATAAAGGATGCTCCACTGCTGGTGCGTGATAAAGAAACATTTATTTAATACAAATGCCTCAGAGTACAGATTTAAAACTGGTAGCAACCCACTCAAGATGTCAAAGTTTCATGTCACCCTGACGCTTTTTCAAGATGTCAAAGACCTCCAGAGGAAGAAATAAATAGCCCTCGTTACACGTCATATATGATGTTACAATTTATCAAACAACATTTGTAAAATAAACTAAAAAAGTAAATAAAATCACACCATACAATGTTAATAACACATTCAGAAGAAACTGCATGACAAAACACATACTCTGTTATGATTAAAAGATAAATCTTGCATATTACTAAACTTGACATCTATTAAAAATGTAACTCTCAGAGGACTACAAAGTTAATGCATATATACATTGTATGAAAACTGGCACATACCAAAGTTCAGAACAGGCATATTTCTATCAAGGGCACATTGCTATCCCTGTTTTTCTTTCCTTTTTTCTTTAAAGAAAGGAGCAAACTGAAAATGTTCATGAAGTCTGGGGTGGACACTGCTTTCAACCTGTATGGTCAATACATTTCTTGGCACATGAGTTTGTTGTTTAGGTTCCCACCCTCTCATTCAGGCAGATCTTTTCTAATCCCAGAAAAGCTAATTTATGTGAACCAGTGTCTGCAATTTGTGCTGCTAGTGCATTCTCCAATATGTTCAAACAAATGCACCATATATGCTCTAACATCTTAGTTTTAAATTTTCTCACAGTTTTGCAAACGCAGAACTTTCCACATGTGCAGGTTGCCAAATAAGCAATCACCTCTGTATTGCATGTAATAAAATAATGTACCTTATGTTGTTCTCCTGTAGTCAGCAATCTGAACTCATCTCCCACCTGTACAAAGTTGAAAGGAACACAATTGCCACACTTGAAGTTCCCCACTAGTCTGTTGGACACAACTTCCTATCTGGGCTCTGAAGGCTGTGAACAAGTAAATCCGATAAACTGTATCCTCTCGAACTATGCTGCACAATATCTTTCAGTTTAAGCTCTATGGCTAGTATGTGCCAGTTCTTGCGTAGGATCTCTTCCACAAAACATGCCTGTGAACTAAAGGTTGTAATTAAATTAGGGCCACTGTATTTCTTAATATTGTGTTTTGGTTTAGCTCTAAACAATTAAGTCTATCCATATTACAAACTTTATTCAATGCATCTGTCAAGAGGGACCCGTATACCCTCTTTGTGGAAATCTTTCCATTAGTTCCTGCACCTTTGAAAATCCACTGCTTCACAGCAGTTGCATTTAATATATAAACTGTCCCAAAGGGATGTTTTGGTTGACATGTTTAGGATGATTACTTTGAAATGCAAAATCACATTTTGCTAAAGGTTGGTTTTAGACCCCTCTTCCATCTTTACTGATCTGTAAGTCCAAAATATCTGTTCCAAACTGGTTGCCATTGTAAATTTCAAATTATTGTTTGTATTTTCTAGGTACATGACAAGCTTTTCTAATTATTTTTCTGTTCCTTTCCAAATAATTAATATATTATTAATGTACATCTTGTACAAATCAATTTTGTCAAAGCAGGTGTTAACCTGCTTGTCATTCTATACATACATTCCCATTGTGATAGGTACAAGTTGGCATAGTTGGGGCCATGGTGGCCCCATTGCCATTCCTTTTAATTGATGATATATTGGAAGAGGAAGAGAGAGAGGGGGACATGGTTGGGACCTTCAAGTATTTGAAAGGGATAAATAAGTTTGATAAGGGGAGTCTCTTTAAGCTGAGTGGCAACCATAACATGAGAGGGCACAGTCTTAAGCTGGAGAGTGGGAGGTTTGGGAGGGAGGTCAAAAGCACTTCTTCACAGAGGAGGTGGTGGACACATGGAATGTGTTGCCAGAAGAGGTAATCTCATTGGAGACAGTGGGCAGCTTTAAGAGGCTGGGACAGGTATAGGGGAGGGTAAGGGTCATGGGTAGGGAGGATGGGAGGTGGGGAGATGGGGGCAGGGACAGTAGCTCAAGCTGTGGACCCTGCAACATGAGTAGACTTGATAGACCAAATGGCCTTCTTCTGCTGGCTTCTTCATATGTTCATATGCACCCAGGAACAGAAAAACATTCTTTGTTAAAACCAGTTCTATCAGATCAATTAGAAATTCAATAAAAGCGTTAATGTATTGTGTGCCCTCACATAACATCTGTCTTAGGACACTGGGGCCTTCAGTGTGGAATATTTTGTACAATGATTGGATGTCAAGGGTAACTAGCATCTAGCTGATTGCACCCACATCATTTAAAATCTCAAAAATTTGTGTTGTGTCACTGATATATGCCCTAGGCGTAGTCACCTTTTTATGTTTGCTTGCCATGTGCAAGAAACATAGATGCCATCATCGGAGATTCGGTGTGTCACCTCCTCCTCAATTCAGGCACTGTGCTGGCAGGCGCGCCCCTGTAAGCCAATGCATTTTGGAGCTGTCTATGACGCTCCAAAATGCAGTGACCTGATTGAAAGAGGAGCTATGCTTGAGTGAGCAGCGATAAGAAGCTGCTCCGCGCTCCCCCAATCACAGCGTCTGGCGCCCCTGAGTAGATAGCCGACGGGTGCTAATCCCGTCGGCTGAGCTGCATCGTCTCCTTCCCCAGTAGTTGATGCCACGCTGGGGCCCACCCCAGCATGGCAATCAGTCTTTATAGCAGAGGTGCCCAATCCCTGTCAGCTGAATGCCCCCAAGTCCTTGTGCCACGCTGGGGCCCACCCCAGCGTGGCAAATCTCCTGAGTTTTTTTATATTTTTTTGCCGGGAGGTGCTTAATCCCCGTCGGCTGACGCCCCCAAAGTCCTTGTGCCACGCTGGGAGCCCACCCCAGCGTGGCAAGTGGTCTGAAGTCTTTTTTTTGTTTAACCCTGTAAAATAAAAAGCGGTCCCATGACGCGTCTCGAACCCCCTCCCACAGCACCCACCACTGCGCTTTAGCCTCCCCCCACCACCCACCCCATACTTACCTCCGGTGACGATCTTCGGTGGACCGGGAACACGTCTGCACTCTTCAAAGCCGACCCTGAACTGAGGGAAATGCGGTAAGCTGTATAATGGGCTAGATAGGAGGGTTCAACTTTATTGCATATCTCAGGCATTTTGGGAATTTTGCCAAATTTTCAACATGGGGTTTTGGGACCCCTTCTCATGAATGATGTCACTGTCATGGCGTTATTTGGGCTGAAGGTTGATTTCGCTGATGACTGCGCGGTGACTGCAAAAATCACCCTCCGGGACTGAATACTGCCATGACAGTGATATCATTCATGAGAAAGAACCATATATTGAGGTAGTAATTAAAATTTAAAAATGACTGTTTAACGACGTGCGTTGCGCGAGTTCCTGGCGCAAGCTCGTAAGTCATAAAATTTCAATATTTTCACTCCAGATTTTCAACATTGCCATTTCACCACACTGTCTTATAGGTAGTATAGCTGTCATTTTCATATCTCACCCAAAATGTGTTTCCGCCCTTATGGCGCAGAATGGCGCGGTAATTGTCTTGAAATCAATGTACAAGACAAATTAAGAAAATCACAGTGACACTGTTCATGAGCAGAGGTCTTGAAATGGCTATGTTGAAAATTTGGTGAAAAATTCCTAAAATGACTGTTTTATGAGCGTGCGTTGCGCAGTTCCTCATACGCTCATAGGTTCTTAATTTTCAATATTTCCACTCCAGATTTTCAACATTGCCATTTTTCACACCTTCTTATGAGCAGTGCAGCTGTCATTTCACATCTCACCCAAAACGTGTTTCCACCATGTGGCGCATCAATGGCGCACTCGTAGCTAGTCAACACAGTGTATGGACACATTAAGAAAATCACAGTGTCACTGTTCATGAGCAGAGATCTTAAAATGGCAATGTTGAAAATTTGGTGACAGAATTCCTAAAATGACTGTTTCACAGTGTGCATTGCACAGTTTCCCTGCGCTTCGTAGGTTTTGCGAATTTTCAATATTTCCTCCAGATTTCCAACATTGCCATTTTCACACCTCCTTATGAGCAGTACAGCTGTCATTTTTCAATCCTGCCCAAATGTGTTTCCACCATGTAGCGCACAATGGGCGCAGTCGTGTGCAAACTCAATGTATGGGACGCATTAACAAAACCACAGTGACACTGTTCATGAGCAGAGGTCTTAAAATGGCTATGTTGAAAATTTGGTGAAAAATGCCTAAAATGATCTTTACGAGCGTGCATTGCACAGTTCCTATGCATGCTCGTAAGTTTGCAAATTTAATATTTTCACTCTAGATTTTCAACATGTCCATTTTATTAAACTTCCTTATGAACAGTACAGCTGCCATTTTTCACAACATGGGCGAGCGTGTTTCACACTTTCAGTGCAGAGATGCGTGGTCGCTGTGGGAAATCATTGTTCAGCACAGATAAAGAAAATCACAGTGACACTGTTCATGATCGGAGGCACCAAAATGCCTGAGTTGACAATCTGCTATAAAATATCACAACCTACTTAAATAACTGGTGTCGTTGACAGTTTCTATATGCCTTTCGTGACTTCACCATTTTTAAATATTTTACTACACATTTGCAGCATAGCCATTTACACCTCCCATGAAAGAGTACAGCTGTCATTTTTACATCCTGTTGGAATATTTTTGCACCTGTGATGCTAAATCCCGTAGTCACTGTGCATGAGCAGCTTTTGGCTACCAAACTGATATCCCCCTGTTCATGAGGTGGGGTCACAAAACAAACATGTTGAAAATTTGGAGTTAAAATACCAATGAATGCCTGAGGTATTAGGCTTTTCAACTAAATCGCCCAACCCTATAGAGAATGACAGGAATCAGGGGTGTGACTTGGGATTCTTGCCTGTGATGCTCATACCATTCCACACCCTGCAGTCACTGAGAGGGCATCGGTATGCCTTGGACTCTTGACTAAACTACCCCATTCTCTATATGGCACCCATCTCACCGTATTTCCTAATGAAATGGGTGCGCATAAGGGCCAAAGACCCCAAGGAACACGTGACACTTGTCAGTCTCTGCAGAGTGGGGTGTGGGTGAAATGGCGTGGCCGTTATGCCTGACGACCCAAATGCACACCCCAATGCCTGTCACTCTCTGCAGGGTGGTGGTGGGGTTGGCTTCAGTTCAATACTTCACTGCCATTCCTATTACGCAGCTCTGTAACTTCTACACTTCCACTGCCAATGCCAGCAAGCAAACATTCGGCATTGACAAATGCTTGTTTATGTGAGTATCCACAAACTGTGCAAGTGACTCAGTCAGGAGCCTGTAGAAGATACTATTGAGCTCATTGAGGGATTAAACACATTTTGTGAACCTTGGGAGACCATATACTGCAGTCCTGACTGGACACTACATGGTTAAAATTGGCGAGATCTGTTCACTAATCACCTCTTGTAATGTGGGCTCATGTAAAACACATTGATTTCTTTATTAAAATCAGAGATAAGCACAGTTTCAAAAAAATCTGTATAGGAAAAATGTAACATGGTGTTGATATACTGTACTTAACTTTTCTATCACCACTACTGCACCACCTTTGCCCACAGGCTTAATGTTGATAGCTTCATTACTTTATAACTTTTAAGTGCTAAGCACTCTTCATGTGTGCAGTTAGCGCATCCTCTTCTGGATGTTTTTGAAACTTCCACAAAATATTCTGCTCACAGGCTTTTTTTTTACAAGTCTATTTATTAAGGTTTCTCAACACATTACATCAGAGAAAGACAAAAGAAACATATACTACTCACTACATTAGACAGTAGACAAGAGCAGGAAAAAAAAACATCACTACTATTAGACATACAGATAGGATGACAAGAGAACACAAATCCCTGGTTATTTCATTGTTACATTATCCCCAAAGGTTCCTAATATAATAACATAATCATAATATATAGACTAATGGGTTGATACAGTATTAGTAAATGTGACCGAGTGTGTGGATCCATTCTTGAGCCTAACATTGCCCCCTCCCCCATTGTTCCTCTCTGCCACTTCATACCCTTTCACAGGGTGTCAAGAACCTCAATTCCGCATTGTGCTTAATAAGCCAAGAAGGCCCGAGACCCATCAAATGGAGGCCCACAAGACAATTGTGTAGCCGAAATGTCCCCTCAATTTAGATGGCGAGGAACCCATATGTCCTGTCCATAGTCTCAATGCCCTAGGCATCCCAACCCGCACGACATTATATTGTCAGAGATGCTCAGAGTCGCCAAGAATGGGGCCCATTCCTCATGAACCTGTCCCCCTTACTACCCAAGTGAGCCTCTCAGGGCCAGTGACTGTAAAACCAATCTTCTCCAGTCTGCCATTGTAGGCCCATTTCGGACACCCAAGTATTCTGAATGCAGTACCTAGCTAGCACAAGCACCACTCTGGCCCATCTAGGTAGCTCCTGCCATTCTTCCTCTCCTGCTTTCCTTTCCACCCCAAACAAGCAGATCAAGGGATCACGGGACAGATGGCCCCCATCCCCCTATTCACCTCCTGCACTATCTGTCCCCCAAAACTTGACCAGAACTGGACATGACCAAAAGCAATGGTAGAAGGTGCCTAGCCCTACCACACCTCTTGCAGATCGGCGATACCTCAGGAAGTACCGGTGTACTGCAGCTGGTGGTCAATCGCTCTGTGCAAGAATTTAAAAAGCCTCCTTGAATTTATTACATAATTAATTCCTCAGGCAATCCCAATACCAACTCCCAATTACTTTCAGATATGAGCAGGCCCCAAATCCTCTCCCATAAAGCTTTTGTGGGGCCAGTCATATCTGGCAAATTCTTGCCTAGCTTGGTAACCTTCCCAATGAACCCTTTATGTCCTTCCTGGCCTGGCAGAGCAATTGCTCTATTCTATTCGGTGCAATCCCACACTCCCCTTACTCAACTCCCTGATATACGCCTCACCTGGAGGTACCTATATAAGTGTGAAGTCCCCACTTTTATCTCTCCCTAATCTTGTTGAACTTTCTCAACTCCCTTTTTCCAACAGGGTTCCCACACACACACCTCCTTTCTCCCATTCCAGGAACCCTCCATCCTCCACTCGGGGGACGAAAAAGGATGCCCTGCAATTAGGAGCAGGATTGTTTCCCTCGGCGAGTCCTTCTCATCTCCGTGTGTGGCTCCAAGCCTCCAGCGTCTCCGCACCAGGGGTTAGCCTTCCCTATTCTTCTATCGCCCGCAGCACCTTGCTATGCAAGTATGCCGATAATCTTCCGGGGACCCCTCTTGTTCCAACCCCACCCAACTAGCAACCTCCAACCTATGAATCCAATCCCTACACTCCTAAGTTGTACCGACCTATAATATGCACCCATGTCTGGAAAATTAAGCCCTCCCTAGACCTGTCCATCTTAAGTCTTGCCAGACTTATTCTGGGTTTCTTACCCTGCCATATAAATTCAACGAACTCTTTCTCCAACCTTTTGACATCCTTCTGTATTAATCTCACCTGCAGCATTTGCATCGGGTATAATATCCGAGGCATAATATTCATTTTGATAGATTAATCCTCCCAATCCAAGATATGGGCAGGTGTACCCACCTTTCAAATCCGCCAGTATCCCTTAATTAGTGGGTGATAGTTCAGACTGTATAATTCTTCCCACCTTGCAATATGTAGCCCTAAATACTTAAAATCAGACTTAACCACCCTAAAACCTCTCTGCTGTGCCTCAGACTGATTTCAGAAATCCCATTATTTCAGACTTCTTGATATTGATCTTGTACCCAGAAAAGTCAGAAAGTTTAGCTATAATATTTATCAGGTGCTGTGAGACACCCCATATCCCAAAAACAGAAGCATATCATCAGCATAGGCGCCACCTTATGTTCTTTCCCCTCCATCCCTTACTCCACCACGCCCTCATGTTGACGTATCGCCGATGCCAGGGGTTCAATCGCTAGACGAACAATAGGGAAAGCGGCACCCTGTCTAGTTCCTCTGCCTAATTCAAACTTTTCAGATAGACCCATTCACTATCACTCGTGCACAGGGTTTCAAATACATAGCTTTGACCCACCTATGACGAATCCCCAGACCAACCGATTCATTACCTCGAAGAGGTAATCCCATTCCACTCTATCGAGACGCTTTCATCCACCGAGAACACCCCTCCGGGTTCCAGCTTGTCCCGCCCTCAGATAACATTTAATAATCTCCACATTATGATAAGACTGCCGCCCCTTAATAAAACCGGTCTGGTCTGGGTGGATACGTCCAGTAGAAAGCTCTCCAACCTCAGGGCCAGTACTTTAGCCAGGATCTTCGTATACACATTTAGGAGAGATATTGGCCGATAGGCCAAACACTCTGAACCCTGCTGCCCACTTTTATGGATCAGACAAATATTGGCCTCATAACACGAGTCAGGCAATGTTGGAGCCTGTCCCTCCTCCACACCCCAAATAAATCCTTCAACAAGTCTGCTACCGGTCCCCACAAAATCCTGTAGTACTCAATGGGAATCCATCTGGACCATAGGCTTTCCCTTCCTGGAGTTTCTGCATGGCTTAAGATTTCCTCCCATGATATAGGCGGTTCAAGAACTCCTTCTGTTCTTCTGACATCCTCGATATAGGCACCCGTCCAAAAATTTCGGTTTCCTTTTCCATTCCAACTTGCTCTGCCCTATATAATTTTTATAAAATTGCAAAACACCCTGCTATTTCCTTTGACCTGGTCGTAACTTGCCCCCCTTTAATCTGCAGAATCCTAGTTGGACACCTTTCCCCTTTCATCAATCTTACCAGCATGGGGCGAGGCTTATTGCCCCACTCAAAGATTCTTCTCTGACATCCAAACAATGCCTTCCCTGCTTCCTCTTTCAAAAGGAATTTAGGGCTTCCTAGATGCTGTCAGCAACTTTCTCCTCCTCCTACCCTCTTTTCCAACTCTTTAACTTGCCTCTCAGTTCTATCCTCTTATTTCTTTTCTGTTTCTTGATTTTACCTACATATGCCATGATGGCCCCTCTCATGTTGGCCTTACCTGCCTCCCATAGAGTACTCTTGGACACTTCTCCTGTATCATTCGTCTTTATATAGTACTTCCATTGTTCTGCCAGATGTTCTTTAAATACCCTGTCCCTGACCAGGTACAAGGAACTTCCAGACTGGAGGACCTCCCCACCGAGATTCTCTGTACCACCATGGCATGATCTGAGATGATAATGGGACTGTGGCTAACCTCTTTAATTCTCCCCTTCCAGCTCCTGGGTACGAATATATAATCCAATCGGGACCACGTTTTGTGAGGTTGGAATAGAATGTATACTCTTGCTCAATAGGATTAGCAGCCCTCCAGCAATCCACCATGTCGAGGTCCGCTATACCCACTTGCCACTGGCTCATGGCTTCTGTAACCCTCCCTTTCCCTTCAGAATGATCCATCCTCGCATCCATTACCCAATTAAAATCCCCAAAATCAGACCAGGAAATTGTTCTTTAACAAGCAAGCCAAGCAAAGAGGAATAAAACACGGGTCATATACAGCCCGGCGCATATATGCACCAAGCGTGAGCGTTCACCTTGCCAGACCCACGTGACAAAAACATATCTCCCTTCCTGGGATCTCACAACCCTCTTTAGCTCGAACCCCAGATTTTTATGCAATAATATTGCCACCCACCTTTTGTGAGATGAAAAGGACGCCACAACACACTTCCCACCCAGTTCCGCACCAACTTGGCATGCTCCAGATCTGTCAAATGGGTCTCCTGTAGCATAGCCACTTGCCCCCCCCTATGCCTCAATGCAGTCAAAGCGCAGTCCTCTTTACTGGGCTTGCTATGCCTTTTACATTCCAGGATATAACATTTAGATCCCTCATTTCACCTCAGAAAAACTTTCATTTGTATGAGCATTCCTTTTTAACCCTATTTTGTATGCACAAGGGCACCCCAACTCTCAGCACCCACATAGCTTTCTCCTTGTATTCCACACACTCTGCCATCCTCCTTAAATGTAACAGAAAACTGTCCTACAAGCACACTATAAAACATACAACAATTTTAACATTCAAAACTATTCCCCTTTTCCTCCCCACCCACCCTCCCTCCTCTCCTCCCCATCCTGTTGATTAGCTTTCTTTATCCCACCCCCAATTACACTAATTGCTAACATAGCACAAGTGTATATTAAGTATAACAAACAACAATATATATCCACCTTCTCTTCCACAGCTGAGATCGTGTCCCCCAGGCCCCAGTCTCACCTTGAGACTCCTCTATTCCAAAGATCCCCAGAGTGTTCTCTTCAGTAGAAACCTCTCCCCCTCGTTAACCTGACCTCCAAATTTCCCCTACCCTTCCGAGTCCCACCCATCCCCTGTCACCGCCAATACCCCTTTCTACATCCTATTTCTTTCCAACCTACCTCCTCCTTCCCACCACCACCACTTTTCCTTCACATATCAAACCCCTTCATTACCCCCAACCCCCCTTTCCAAAACCACAGGCGGGGATACACCAAGTTTACTAATCCCATCTGTCAGCAACCCCAGGGCAGGATCTCCCCGACACCTCCTTTCAGATTTACTCATTCCTCCCTTCTCCTAGATCCCATCAGGTCCCTCCGCTGACACCTCCGAGGCTCAACTGACTGACCTCAGCTAGGCCAAGTAGAATACCCACCCCTTCCTCTCAAAAAGTCCCTATGCCTCTTATTCTCAACACTGGCACATCCCCCACCCCACTGCACCCCTCCACTAGCCTTTACCCTTCTCCTCCTCCCTCTCCTATCTTCCCCATAGTCCTATTTCAGCAGCAATCAGCATCATGTACCTCGAACTCAGAGTCCAGTAGCCTGCATCCAGGAAGAAGAAAGCGCGGGGGGCTAGGCAGCCATCATAAACCGCGCATGAGAGCCCTCCCCACTCCTACCTTACAGGCCATATCCCACCTCGGCAGCTTTGCAGTCTCTAGCCCACGGTTACCAGCAGTCCTGCCACAGCACAGCAAGCAGGAAGGAAGTGGGCACGCATCTCAGTTCCTTCTCTCGATTAGTCGCCCATCCTATACCAGATTCCACGGCTCTCAAGAAGCCTTTTTGAATGTCCTGTTCTCATTAACAAAAAGCACAACGCGCCATTCCAAACAGTTTGAAGCTCCAATGAAACGTGGAGGAACCAAATAATTCAAACCACCAACAAATTACAAAAGTTCACAAGGTTTCTTCTGTTTTGTTTTCAACCACGGGTCCTCTCCATGGTCACTCAGCTCACTCTCCTTTTCAGGCCCTTAAACTCTTCCGCCTTTTCAAGTTCCCAAAATGAATAAGTGCACCCTCATGCTGTCATGATGTGGCAGGGTAGGTCAAAAGCTTTCTATTTGCAGGTTTCTCAATTGAATCATAACCCCATTAAAGCTTTCCACTTCTTTGGCAGTCGAGATGAATAATCTTGCGATAAGAACAGCCTATGATCTTCATAGGACAAGGAACCCCTGGACCTATAGCCTTCAATACAGCTTCTTGATCCTGATAATTGTGAAACCTCATAATGATCTGGCGGGAGGCTGATCTGCAGGGCGGCGGCACCACTGCCGATGGGCTCATTCAATTTGACCCTGCCGTTCTTCATTTTCAGCCCCAGTAGCTCAGGAAGCACCTTACTGCAAAATTCTAGGTATTACTCCCTCCAGCCCCTCAGGAAGCCCTCTCAGGTGCAGATTCAGCTACGATGATAGTTTTCCTGATAGTCATAGGCCTCTTTAAGCTCCTCCAGCTCCCTCTGTAGCCTGCGGACTTGCTCAGGTACCGTTAACACCTCGTCCTCCAACCTTGAAATCCTTTCCTCACCTCCTAGCCGAGAGCTCTGGTGGGACTGCTGTTCCAACACCTCTTGGAGTTTTCCTTCCAATTTGTCTTCCAGCTTGATGAGCCTCAGCTCAAGGGCCGATACCACCCAGTCAGCTCCTTGCCCTAACGCTATCACTTCCACTGCAGAAAGCGAGACTAGGCCCGAGTTCTCCCCTCCAGCTCCCGCCATCATCGTTTTGCTTGCTTTACTGGTTGAGCGCTGGCTCTTAGAGGGCATAGGAGTCAGATATTCATCCATATTGGCTTCCGACACTGATTGCTGCCTTTCAATTACTCCGGGCAGAGAAACTCCTAATTTAATTTTTAAAAACAATTTGACCGGCGGAGTGACGGGAGACATGTCCTCTCAGTTAGCTACTCATTAGTGCCCCCCACAGGCTTTTAATTGCTGGAATAAAAGTAGATTTCTTCTGCCATTTAGAATCTCAAAAGTTTCCATATTGACTTGGAAAATTGTGGGAGCTTGCACTTTGCCATTTTCATGCAAAGTTGTTGAAGCTTATACTTCACTGTTTTCCCCATTTTTCACTTTGTTTAAAATACATAATGTACACATAAAGTTTTGTGCTACACAGTTAGAATCCACAACTGTATCAAATTCTTTCATTGTGGCCATAGGGACACAAGTTAGTCCTTTACTCAGGACCTGTGTTTCTTCTTTAGTCAGATTGTGGGATGAAATATTAATAACTAGTGAGTCAGCAGTATTGTCATTAGTGTCAATGTCACAATTTGCTGCAGCCATTTCTATATCTATTGTCTGCTCCTCCTGTTGTACTCCCTCCTCTGTATCAGTTCTCCTATTGAAAATTGCCCGGCTCCATGTTTCCCATCTGTTGGCTTGATTCTACAAGGTTCCTGTTTCTTATTTCGTTTATGCATTTATGCAATAGAAGGGACATTGTGTTTTTATATAGTTTTACATTTTTTAAATTAACATATTCAGTGGTTTCTGTGATGAAATAGTGCACCTCCACTTTCTGTGAGGGTCTGTTGCCATGACCGTTGCCATTGGCACAGTATCAGGTGGACAAGCTGATGCTCTAACATGGAAGCCTATTGGTTAAGGCTGTCGGGAGGAACACATTTTAAATGGAAGATGGCAGCTGAGTTTAGTGAGGGCACTTTTGGCAAAAATGGGCTGAGGTGTGTAAGTGGGCTCATTTGAGATTAGCCATCAAATGTATGCTGATGATACAGGCTAAATGGGAAAAAGAAGCTGATATCTGGCTTCTGCAAAACAGATGGACTAAAATCTGTCAGGGGGTGCAGAAGACCATCACCTCTCTGTCCTGGAGTAAATTTCAATGGAAGATATGTGCTAGATTTTGAAATAACCCCAGTGGTGTCTCAGCATTATGGGACAAGGGCCTCAGATCAGCACTGGAGGGTGGTAGGGAAGGGTACACAATTTTGCATTTTTGGATTGCCCAGAAATAAATAATTTTGGTCTGAAGTTGTGGAAGGTATAAAAGGGATGTTGGACTTGACCCTCCTACTGACATTTGAGAACATGTTCTTGGGCTTTCTCCTTAGAGGTGCTCATGGCTCACACAAAATGTACTTATTTTTAACTTAGTTGCTGCAGCAACCATCACACAACACTGGCTTACAAATATCCGACCACAGCTGGGCCAGTTGTTTGCACAATATTCTGAAAATTAAAAGCATGGAGTCTGTTATGGCCTTGCTGCATTTACAACAAAAGAAGTTTAATACTCTGGAGCAATAGATGACAAAGATAGTCATCTGTGATACTAGAAGGGAGGGGTAGTTTTCTAAACTTTCTATCAGGATTCAGGGTGTGGGGTGAGTAGTGGGTGGGATGAAGGGTAAGAATAACAATTAAATAAATCACCAAAGCCTAAAGTTTTGGCAGTAAAATAAAGTATATTAATATAATGAAAATGGGTCCAAGAATACAACGTGTTAGAAAAAAAAATACACTGTACTACTATACAAAGTGGGAATATTTTCACAACATGGTTGCTAAGAAATTGCAGAAATATTGAAATGTGCATCTTGGAATGTAAAATGCCTTAGAAATGAAAGTAAAAATCACAAAAATTATTAAATACTTAGATGTACATAAAATTAACTGTTTGCTGATGCAAGAAACTTATTTTGATAATAGGGATTTTGAATGGTTCAAACATTGCTGGGGTCCTGGAAACCATTCATATTACAAACATAACTCACGGGGAGATATATTTTTTAATAACTTTATAACAAAACCAGTGTTTAATATCACAACAGACCCTCAGGAAGGTATTTAATAGCTGAATTAAAAATGCAAAATCAAAAATGTGCTATGGCTACAATATATGGTCCTAATGAAAACAATCCCCAGTTCTTTTCAGACTTTTTTTTAATTACTGGCCACCTATAAAGTACCATACATAATAGGAGGAGATTTCTATTTGACTATAAATAAACTTAATAAATCTAGTGGTACTGATAATACACATAAGTCAGCAGTTAAAACTATCAGAACTTTTCAACAGATACTGCTACTAGTAGACCCATGGAATAAATTAAACACTAGGGAAATAAAATATTTATATTTTTCACCTATACATCAATCGTATTCCCATATAGATTTTTAATGTTCTGAAACATTACTACAGCAAATACAGAAAATAAACTATCCTGGTATTATATTGTCAGATCATTCTCCCTGTATTTTACACTTCATAACATAAAAACTTAAAAACAAATGACACTTGAAGTACGGATGTTACATTATTATCTGATCCTCAATTCCTGGAGAAATATGAAGTAGAAACACAAGATTTTTTCAAATATATTGCTTACAGAATATTTCAATAGCAGTTATCTGGGATACATTTAAAGCATGGATCCGTGGAAAATATCAAGCAGTTAGTATTCATAAAAAATAAACTGGCATCAGTTGCAAAACAATTAGAAACTCAAATACGATTTGGAGAAAATACATAGCACTACTCTAAATAAAAGAAAACTATATTAAAATAATCACAGATAGCCGAACCGGTGGCACTGAGGGTTGAGGAGCTGGACACCACACCTCATGCCACACTGGTGACCAGGGGTCGGACGCGGCCCTGGGCCCCAGGGGCTGGCAGGGAAGGGATGGGATCCAGCATCCGGAGGACTGCTCTTCCATCCTGAGAGTAAGGATCCAGGAACCACCACTCTGTAGCAGACCCTGGTGATGACCGGGGCACTACTAGAGCGGTGTAGCAAGGGGTGGAGTACGGTGGGCGTCAGCGCCCTGTGATGTCATTGCACGCCGCACTCCAGGGACACTATAAGGAGGAAATGGCAGCACAAACCTGCGGCAGCTTGATGGCCACAGCTACACCGGCTGGTGAATGCCTGACAGAGGCATGTGCCAGTACTGGATCCTGACCAGGGCATAGGAGGGGCCCTCTTGATGGCACAGATGCATATGCCAGCTGGGCACACTCAACTCCGGGGTCAGCGGTGAGGAGAGCGGTGGCTGGAGGTAGGCAGGGCTGTGCTACAAGGATAAAAATAGTGGAGATAAAAGAATAATCACAGATTAAGTGGAGAAACAGATATTACATACTAGATCAAACTATCATATGTACGCTGACAAGCCTTTAAAATTACTTGCTTGGCAGTTAACAAAAGACAGGGAACAAAATGCAATAATACAAATTAGGGATGAAGAAGGTAATCTAATTAATGACCCAACTCAGATTAATGAGCAATTTCTTAAATTCTATCACACTCTACAAAACACAGCATCATATTGAAGATACAACTCTACAGGACTTCTCAGAAAACATTAGCAACACAGAATTAACAATAGCAGCTAAAACCACACTGGACAAAGACATTATAAAGGAAAAATAGATCAGGCAATACAATCATTACCAGTTGATAAAGCACCTGGCCCAGACAGGATACCTATTGAATTTTATAAAAAAAATTAAGAATATAGTAATACCCACACTGAAAATACTATTTAACAATTTCAAAATTATTACACATTTCCCATGTCATTTTGTCATCTGATTGCCCAAGGAAATAAAACTTGTTCCACAATTGCTAGCTTGGATGCTTGTTGGCAACACTTTGTTTAAGGCACTAATTTCCAGATTACATTTACTTTTGCATACAACAAAACATCTCAGCTGTAAACACAGGTGTCCATTTATCGTTTCTGTACTTTTCTTCCTTCTAGGTCCTCTTCGTGCTTGCTCTTTCTTTCAGGGTCTGGACATGCAGATTCAACTCCCATATCATCACCAGTGTCAGGTACCAACTTACCAGGACCTCCACTCCCCTAGGTCGGACACTATGATCCGACCCTTAATCTCTGTCCTTCCCCACCCCATTTTACTTCATGCTTGGGTGCCATTTTGCCCCAACCACGTTGCCCTGACCTTCTCCCCCTTTCTACCTACCCTTATTTCCCTCTCTTGCTCCCCCATTCCACTCCTTCTCTCATACATTCTCCCTTGCCTGGGCACTTGCTGCCACCCCCCAAACCAGGCTCTGTCAGCCCCCATAACCGACTGATCTTCCCAGCTCACCTGTCCCCTTTCAGGCCCCTTCTGACACCATGTAAAACTGGCTTAGCCAACTGCATCCATGTTTTCCAACTAAGCCCCCCATCCTGATACTCTGGGTGGGTGGTTGGGAAAATCCCCAACAAAAGAGGGCTGCTGGAGGGTTGCAGAATCTTTTATACCCCAAGGCCCCTCCTACAGGGGTCCTCTGGCTCCTCCCTCAGCCAATGTCTCGCTCCCCTTCCTTTCCTGTATCCAATGACACCTGATGACCTCACCCCTTCCCCATTCACCTCTCCCCCTCCCCATCCTTCTTTCTTTTCCTCTGGGGGCCATCTGACAATTTAGGCTGCCTTTTATTGGAAACCCAATTTGTCATCTGATCCCCAAGGAAATAAAACTCACTCCACAACTGCTAGCTTGGATGCTTGTTGGCAACAATTTATTTAAGGCACTGATTTCTAAATTACATTTACTTCTTTGCATACAGCAAACATCTCAGCTGTAAACACAGGTGTCCATTTATCGCTTCTGTACTTTTCTTCCTTCCTGGTCCTCTTCTTTGTGCTTGCTCTTCCTTCTCAGATCCGACTCCCACACCATCCACCAGTATCAGGTACTGACTTACCAGAACCTCCACCCCTTAGGTCCAGACACTATGATCCGACCCCTAATCTCTATTCTTCCCCCACCCCATTTTACTTCATGCCTGGGTGCTATTTTGCCCCAGCATGTGTTGCCCTGCCCTCCTCCCCCTTTCTGCCTATCCCCATTTCCCCTCTCTCACCCCCTTTTTCCCTTTGAGCCATCTCCTTCTGATGGAAGATGGGGCTCCCACCTGTGGGCCAGTACCTAGGATCCCTCCATCAATCTCCCCATCAGATCTATCATGGGTCTCAGGAATAGACACATTCCAAACTGTCAGGTGAACCACATCAGATCTACAGTATACATTTCTGCCCTCTCAAAAGATATGTCCTGGTGTTGTATATGCACCCCACCCATCTCAATTACGCACTTTCCACCTTCCTGTTGAGCCATTTTCTCCACTTTTCCACTGCCTTGATTTCTTTCATCCCTCTCCAAACTCTGCAGGATGTGATCTCAGACCAGCCACCATTCACTCTTCCCAAATCTGCTGTTATGGCCTGTACTAGTGCGCCCCACAGAGTTTCTCCCAGGTCGTTTTCCCCTAAGTGTATAATGAGCAAGTCTGGCCTGCACCACTGGATTTGGAGCTCCTCTAATAGCGGTATCAATTGTGCCTATCTCATCCCATTACTCCTTTCCATTGCACCCTTGTGTGCTCCACATCCATCTGCAGTTGCGTCCCCACCACCCTTGATGCTGTAAATTCTCAAAGGAGTGCCCCACCAACCAGAGCTGATGCTTTTCTCCTGCAAGGACAAAGAAAACACCATGATGAGAAAAGAAGAAGCAGGACTGCCATTACCTGAAATACTTCTTACCACAGTTGGATCTCCACCTCCTCACCTGCTTCAGTTCCGTTTCTGACTCCCTGGGTGGCAGCCTCTGATGCTGCCCTCTCTAAATGAGAGGGGGTGAATTTGTTGGGGTCCTCCCAGACAAACGCAAGTACCTTCTTAAGAACCCACACAACCTGAAAACCCATCACCAGACTCCCATCCCCATGGCGGAACCATATACCTTCCATTGATCCCCATGACCTCCCATAGGCCCCCAATCCCGTGACTGCGCACATCTCACCTGGTTCCTGTTTGACCAAGATCACGGCTTTACCCCTGCCTCCTGGTCCGTTTTGACCATGCCAAATGAATGAGCATTCTGTCCTGCCCCCACTCAATATCTGCAGCCTGGAAGCCCTGGGCTGTCTCTGACTTATGTGGGCCCCACCCTCCCCAACCTTGAAAGCACCCCATGCCATGACTGTGAAAACTGCTCTAAATAGGCAGGCTTCCTTCACCGTGGAGCATACATGTTGCAGGACATCTATTACTTTCTGGAGGAGCCGGACCATGATGGTCCTCCTCCTATCCTTCCTTGTCCCCTGCCTCTGCCAACCAGTCACCATATGCCTCACTTCCTCCCCACCATGGCATCACGCCAATCCCTGTCCTTACATACCCAGCTAATGCCGGTTAGCTGTACCCCATCGTGGTATGGGCCATCCCCTGCTCCCACTTTCCCACTACATATTGCTTCACTTGTTCTTCTAAAACTTGTTACCCTACTTGTGTCCCAGCCAGCCCTGGCCCGGAACTCCTGAAAAGCCTCCCAAGCCCCTTGTATGCTTTCAGTGTGTTGGGCACCCAGGAGTTCTGGTACAACTGTCTGACCTTTTCCTTCCAACCTCCCACAGGTGGTCCGGCACTCTGGTCCTGTGTGCCGCTGCATTAGTACCAACTCCCGAAACCTGTCCAACTGTAAATGGGAAAGACTGTCAGCCACATCATTCTGTACACCTTCAATATGCTGTGCTTTGAATGGCAAATTCAGCTGCAGTCCCAACAGGACCAGCCAACACATAACTCCTCCTACTGAGTCAGTGACCCCCTGTCTGTTTATCACCTCCACCACCCCTTTATTGTTGTACCAGAATAGTATGCATTTTCCTTCATCCTTGCCCTCCAGACTGCTAATGACACCAAAATGGAGAATATCTCCAAGAAGGTAATATCCTTCAGGAGACCAACTTTTTCCAGGTATCCGGCCATGCCTTTGAGATCCAACCTCTGAAATAGGCCCCATCCCTAAAGCCCCGAGGCATCAGTGTATATAGCTCCAAGTTGAGCTGTACACCCATTCTTCCTGCCAAAATGTCACCCCATTATATCCTCAAGGAACTCCTCCCACACCCCATGTCCTCCTCAAGACCCCTTCATGATGTCCACCCAGTGGTGGGGACTTTTTGCTTTACCCATAGCCCTTGCTAATCTTCTGGTAAATGATCTGCCTGGGCTTATGGCCTTACACGATAATTAAGCTGCCCCAGCAGCTGCTGCACTATCAGCGGCACCCTCCTCCTCCCGCTTACTTGCACTAGTAAACCCCTGAGTTGGGCCACCTTTCCCTGGCAGGTAGAAGCATTCTTGCATGTTGTACATCTCGATTCCCAAAATTCCATCTGGTGGCTCGGGCCTTCTGTCCTCCCTTCAGCCAGTGGGATGCCCACTAGCTCACACATCTCCTGAAAATCTGACAACATTCTTTCTGTCTCTGTCCTATCCCCTATAAACAGAAAGTCATCCAAATAATGGACCACCCTCCTGTGCCCGTATCTATGTCCAAACACCCATTGCACACAGCAGCTAAAAGTCTCAAAGGTGGAACATGCCACTGAGCATCCCTGGCATGGCTTTGTTGAAATACAAACCATCGTCAAACTGAAAACCCAGTAGGTCCCAATCCTTGTGCCTAACTGGCAACAACCTAAATTAGATTCTATGGCTGTCTTTGCCAGCCATGCCCCTTGCACTGCCCTTATCATCACCACTGCTTGGTCCAGAGACTCATATGAGACTGCCCGTAGGCTATCCGGGATCCCCTCGTTCACTGAGGCCCCTCCGGGTATGAGAGGTGGTGAATGAGTCTAAACCCTTTCCTGCTTTTTGGGACAACCCTAAAGGTGACACCTGATCTGGAGCAGGGAGGCTCGTGAAAGGGCCCTTTACCTCCTGGTGAGCTCTTCCTTCTGCATATTTGCTCGGACAATGTCTTCCTTACTTTTACGGACCACAAATTCTTTGCCATCATTGCCCTACACATACCCCACAAACCCACCTGAAAATCCTCCTTGAAGCCTTGTTGCAGAAAAGCCATGCTAGCTGTATCTGGATATTCCTGCATTCAGGCCTCAATCACCTTCCATGCTTTGGGGTACGCACTAATGGAAAACCCAGCACCCCTCATTGTTTCCCCATCAATTCCACCCATAACTGGAATTGTATCCACCTCTATTATGTCCCCCACCCCTGTTGCCCCACCCCTCCTGCAAAAGGACTGATCTGGTATTGCCCCTTGTTGTGTGTACCCTTTTCACCCCTGATGGCAGTTGGCCACTGGGTGTGTGCCTGCACAGTGTGAGCACACATGCTGGAATTTACAGTTTTCCCACATGCAAGAGGCCCTGTTGTAGCCCCAACATGTTTTTGCTTCCGGGATGGGGCACCCTTTACTGTGATTCCCCAGGAACATGGGGCCCTATAGAGATTGCACCCAGAGCTCCGAGGGTGCAGTCCCACCTCAAGTCTCCCTTTGCTGCCATTCTCTGCCTAAATGCCTCATCGTATTTCAACCATCTGTACCCCAGTTTGGCCTTCTAATGATTGCCATGTGTCAAGAGGGGATTGCTAGCTCTGGGTGCTTTTCCAGAATCAAAGCACTTTGTATAAGGATACCCGCCTGCCATATGTCTATGTTTTTCCCTTCTATTTTGCTTCCTCCTCCTCCTTGTGCCCCACTACCGCTAGTGCCACCGCCATTTCTGATTTCCCAACTGATTCTTTCTATTCATATTTTTTAGCTGTGTCCTCATCCACCAGCCCAAAATGTCTACGACTTCCTTTCCAGATCTTTTCTTTTAGTGAGACGGTATGTGGTCACCCAGTGTGAAACCCGGGGTTCATAATATAGTTTCCTCTTCCCTGGTGGATTTTCTGCCCTTCACCTTCCTTACCTCCGCTCTTATCGCCTGCAGCGCCTGCTCCATCTTTTCCACTCCTTTATCCCCATGCCCTCTATCAAACCTTCTAGGTATTCTTTCAAGTTACCCTCATTTGTAGCATCTATATCACCTTTACCCTCATTCGGGCCTGGCCTGATGGCATTGGTGCGGGCTTGGGTGTCAGGCAGGAGGGCCAAGCCCTGCTCCTCGTGGCCTCTTCCCTCCCTGCCCCCCAGCCCATTCTTCTCTCTCCTTCCTCTTCTTTGATGCTTCTTCTTCCCTCCTCCTCCTCCTCCCTCTGTTTTGCCACTTTGACCAACTCTGTCATCTTACTCATCAGTTTGGATGCTTCCTCCATCATCTTGGTGCTGGAAACTGGGGCCTTCTTTGGTGCCATCTTCCCGTTATTCCACTGTAGTACTAAAACAGGAGGAGGAATATACAAACGTGAGTGCCCTTCATCATCAATCTCTCTTTGTCCAAACCAGCCTTTGCAGGACCTGCTCCACACAGCGTGTTGTGTTCCACCCATTGAGGCACCTATTGCCCCGTCCCTCCAGCTGCCCCTCCACAGATGAGCCTCCTGGATGCCCCCAAGTGGGTCAATGCTTTTTGCCTTTGTAACCTTTAGTAGGTTATCCCTTTGGTTCTGTTTTTTTTGTTGCCCCTCATTTATGGCTGGACCCCTTGAGACCTCCGCCACTCTCAGTGGCCCCCATCATGCAACTGGGCCCCACAGAAAACCTTCTTTCTGTCTTCCCATTGGGGAAGGGGAAGGAAGGGGCTCTACCCATGTTCCTTCATGGCTTCCAGGCCTCCTTGGCTCCTTTCCCTCCGGGTCCTCGGTCCGAGGTCAGTTCCCCCCTCCCCAATATTCAGCCTAACTTTCCTCCTTGCATTAACCTTTGCCTTCAAACAAGAAAACATGGCCAGTCCCACTTGTAGCCCTGTTGTGGAAGCCACTCCCTGAAGAACTGCCTGATTAAGCAGTCTTCCTAAATGCTGCGAGTGATTCAGTCTTCCCGAGATGGTTAAGGCCTTGCATGCCCCATGCTAGTCTGCACTCTGTTGCTGATATAACGCCCTGGATGGCTGAGAATTGTCACCTTCCATGACCAAGCAAACCTAGCAGGGCAGATGAACAATGCCTGCCTCACACAGCAAATCTCAGATCTAAAGATCAAAAGTGTTCCAAAGATCCTTTGGTGTCCCCAGAACAAGCAATTACCACTCTGACGTATTGCTGCAAAACAAAAGGGAATAATATGCATTCCTTTGAGTACTGAACATCTCTTTGCAAGTTATGACTGGGTTTTGAGTTGTGCATTTCACTTCTGCCCAGGCACCCAGACCTACTGGCCACTGACCCAATTCATTCAAATTTACTATCTTCTCATCCCTGCTGCTCTTTTCTTTCTTTTTTTAAATAAAACTCAACCTTCACTGTAAGTCACCAGCAGACAACAAAACCCCTTCCCTGTGAGGCCCATGGACTCCAGCACCATCCGGCCCTCAGGGCTGCACCCAGGCCACGTGGCCTCTTCAGACCTGCCTGGGCCTCCTCAGCCCGACTGCTCTATCACCCTTGCCACCACCAAGAAAAACTACCAGCAACCACCTTTTGTCCCCATCACTGCCTGCTCCACCAACACTGCAGAACAACTAATACCTCCCTGTGCCATGGGGAGTACCATCCCTGCTACCGTTATCCTCGCTACCACTGAGAAGGTCCATCCTCATGCCTCATAGCCCCAATCAGACTGTTTACACCACCAAAACCAAATGCAACTCATTTGCCTGTACCGTCTCCATTCTGCTATCTTTTGTTTGGAGTTATGCCACGATGGCCTCCACACACTGCCCTTGCAGGCCCCACAGCCCACCTACTCCCACTCACCAACTGCATCTACTGCACCATCCACCAAAAGTTGATGAATGCCTCTTGCCCTAACCACACATTCTCTTTTGCTTAAGACACAGCAACCAGCTGGCCCTCATGCTCCTTACTCCAGCTCATGGCCCCTCCAACAGGCATAGTCAGCCTGCCTCACATACAATTTACTAAACCATTCAACAAAACAATCTCCTTACAACTGAAGCAATCTCCACCAAGCTCTACTCATTGACCAACAAACAAAACAATGGTGCCATGTGGCTAGTAGACCCCATGAGCCACAGCCTGTGCCTAACCTGAAATTGCCAAATGAAAGTGCTGAGAACCTCAATGCAATTGAAATTCCCAGCAAAAGGGCTGCTGGAGGGTTGCAGAACCTCTAATACCCCAGGCCCCTCCTCCAGGGGTCCTCTGGCTTCTCCCTCAGCCAATGACTCACTCTTCTTTTCCTGTGTCAAATGACACCTGATGACCTCCTCCTCCCTTTCCTCTCCCCTTCCCTATCCTTCTTTCCTCTAGGGGCTATCTGACAATTTAGGCTGCCTTTGTTGGCAACCCTATTTATGAAGCAATAATTCATTTATTTAATTAAAATGGAAGGACACAGTGAATTGCACATCATACAGACCCATTTCTTTTACTTAACGTAGATGATACAATTTTCACTAAAATTATAGCACTCAGATTAGAACTATTTCTGCCTAATTTAATACATATTGGTCAAAATGGATTTATTAAAGTAAGACAAATTTCAGAAAATGTTAGATGCACTATTAACATTATTAATAACAATAAGGAAAAGATGCAATACTGCTCAATATCAACGCTGAAAAAGCATTCAATAGGATTGAATAGCAATTGATTTTGAGATTCAAAAAATGTAATCTGGTACCCACTTTATAGACTGGATAAAATTAATTTATAATAACCCAATGGCAAGAATCAAAACCAGTAATCATATATTGCACTATATAAATTAAGCAGAGGGACAAGACAGGGATGCCCCCTACCACCTTCATTTTTTGCACTGACAATAGAACCCTATGCTATAGCCTTAGGGAAAATTATATCAAAGGGATTCCAATTAAGAATGATATACACAAAATCAGTTTATACGATGATGATGGTGCACTTCTCTTTATAACTAATCCATATAAATCAATTAAGAACTCATAAATCTCTCAAATGAATTTGGCAAAGCATCAAGGTATAGTATTAACTGGCAAAATCCTCAGTTATGACACTAGATACAACTCATACATTAAAATGACCAGATTCATGTAATTGTAGTCAAGTGCAACATATTCATTATTTAGGCATAAACATCACTTACCAAATAGATCAGATCTTTAATATTAACTATAATTATATACTGGAAAACATACAAAAGATCTCACTAGATGACAGTCTCTTCCATTAACAATAATCAGCAGAATAAATGTCATTAACAGGAATATTTTTCTCAAGTTTCTTTATCTGTTCCAAACTTTACCCATAGCAATACCAGAAAAATATTTTAGAAAACTAAAAAAATAGTTACATTATTCATATGGCAAAATAAAAACAACATGAATAGTGTGTGACACATTAACTCAACTATCAGATGGGGTGGCTTAGCTCTCTCAGATTTTCAAAAGTACTTTTGGCAGTACAATGCAGTATAATTTGGTTTTGGTTTAAAACAGATGGCTACATATCATTTTTCAGTTTTAATGGAACACAAAATGTACACTAACCCACTTAGAAATTTGTTTTTTCAGCTATTGAAAAAATTAAAAATAATCAGAAAATCACAGTAAATATTCCTACTAAAACAACAGTGGACAGCTGGAACAAAATACACAAAATAATTAATTATCAACTAAAAATTTCAGAATATACTCCCATTTACAACAACTTTGCATTTCCTCCATCTGTAATGGACTCCACAGCTAAACTATGGTTTTCCAAAAGTATAATAAAAGTTGGACAGTTATTCTGCAATGATAGGTTTAAAACCTTTGATAAACTAAAAGAGGAATTTGACTTGCCTCAATCACTGTTATTCAGATATGTACAAATTAAAAAGTATATTATAAAACAATGGTATCTTACAGTTGCAAGCTAACACCCCACTTTTAAATATGATTCTAGATAAACCTGATAATGGTAAAATGATCTTTGTAATTTATGAAACCATTTTACAACAGATACCAACAGATTTTCAAAAACTAAAAACTGGGAAAGGGACTTTGGGTCAATATACAGTAACAGAAGAACTATGGACAGAAGTCTTAAATACACCTTTTACAAAGATAAAAGCAACCAAGCTTTAACACATTCAGTATAATATTCATCAAACACATTACACCCTTCAAGGCTCAATAAAATCAATACAAATATTACATCAGTCTGTCCAAGATGTAGTAACATGTCTGGTACGCTTATTCATATGATCCATTCATGCCCTTATCTCACAATTTTCTGGTCAAAAATATGTAAACTTCTAGAGAAAGCAACTAAACAACCTTTAAGGTTTACTTCTACTGTATGCTGACACTATTAACAATAATGACACTCTCACAACAATTTGATATATTTCAACATACATTTTTACAACAGCATTTACCATAGCAAAAAATGTACTAATAAAATGGAAGGACACCGATCCCTCCATCCCCACACTGTTTGAAATGTGAATAAATTTAATGCAAGATGTTATGAAATTAGAAAACTATTTTATATGAAGATGGACGAGAAAGACATTTTAGGAAAACTTTGGGCCCCTTTCCAAGATGCAATTGAAGAAGGTATATGTTGGTAATATGGATAGAAGAGAAGGAAAAGCATACTTATGCATTCTTATATGTCATTGCCGTATGTAAATGATATAAATATACTTTACCACTTTCTGTAAAATACACTATTTCAAAAGGGTAGGATAGATAGTTTTGTATCTTGGACCCATAGATAGGTAGGGATAAAGTAATGATGATGAACAAGGAAAATCACAATGATAACAATTATCACAAGATGACGCCAACCTATTCATCTGAACAACAACAAAAAAAGTTTAATACTAAATGTCTTCCTTTTTCCACTACAGGAAGAAACCAAAACCATTTCAGCAGTTGAACAGCTCTTAGGCCGAGTGCATGTTCTCAGTCAAAATGGACAATTTTCTAGTAACATGACTGTCTAGGATAGGACCTTAGGCACCTTAACTTCCACACTTAACCAAGTTTATTAATTGTTTAGTGTTTTTATTGCAATTGACCTGAGTTTTAAGGTATCTATGACTATGTATATAAATGGATGGTGACGTAGTAACTATGTACATGAATGTAAGTTTCTACATTTATCTACATAGTTTATTAGATAAATGGATTTATTACACTTCATTTATGTCCACACATATTCCATAAATATATGTACAGATATATGTGCATTCAACTCAGTGACACATTGAAAGCTGCTGAAGAAGATGGGGTGATTAGGAGACTGCAAAGGAAATAGTAAGATGGGAAGGAAGTTGGTTGAAAGGGAGGCAGAGAGAGTTGTGGAGAATGTGGTCAGATCAGAGGAAATGGAAGTCACTAGTGGAGTACCACAGGGATCTGCTCTGGGCCTAGTCCTCTTCAATATGTTCATCAGTGACATGGAAGAGAGAATCTATGTCAGGTCGTGACTATTCCCAGATGGCACTAAACTCTGTGGTAAGGTTAACAATGTGGAGGGCAAGGGAGTAGCACAGAGACCTGCAAAGGCTGGAAAATTGTCCAAAGTCTGGCAGCTGAAATTCAGTGCCAAAAGTGCAAAGTTATGAATTTAGGGAACAAAACCCCAGAACAGAGTATTGGATGGGGGAGATTAAGCTGGGCACATCAGAGGAAAGGGACCTAGGCATCATCATTAGTGACTCCCTTAAACTTACTAGCCAATGCGACAAGGCCTTTAGCAAGGCTAACAGGATGCTAGGGTGCATCGGGAAGGATTCAACTGCAGAAGGCAGGAGGTACTGTTACCACTGTACAGGTTACCGAAAGGCCACACCAGGAGTACTGTGCCCAGTTGAGGAGTCCCACTTAAAGAAGGACAGGGACAGGCTAGAGAAGGTACAAAATAAAGTGACCAAGATGATTCATAGCCAAGAGGGCAGTTCCTATGAAATTGACTAAAGCATAGAATGTTTATTGACACAACATTAGAAGAAAAGGGGGATATGATGGAGATCTTCAAGTTTCTGGAAGGAATTAATAAGGTGGATTGTGAGGAGTTGTTTACCAGGAACAGAGAAGATAGGACAAGGGGTCACGTGGAGGTTGATGGGGAGAGGGGGCAGGAGAGTTTTAAAAGGATGTGAGGAAGAATTATTTTACAGAAAAGTGGTTGAGCATAGAATGGTCTGCTGGCAGATGTGGTGGGTGCCAAAACCATAAATGGCTTCAGACATGGCTGGATAGAGTCAATGGGATATTAGCTACTCAATGGAAATGGGAGTGGAAACATGAATAACAAAAGAGGGATAATGTAAGTGAAGACCCCAAAGAGATAATTGATCCTGGGGTATGATAGAATAACATGGGGAGGCTGAATGGACCATAGGTCTTCTTCTGCTGTCATCATTTATGTTTCTGTGTGATTTGCCATTGTGAAATAGTGACATGTTTTACTTGCAGCCAAAATCAGCCGAATGTGTTCTTGTAGCAATGATTCAGACATTAGCTAAAAGCTTGTCTTGTGTGTTTATTTCTTCTGGGTATGTGAATAAAATGAAAGCCATTGGAATACATTTCTTCTCATCTGAGATAATATGAAAAACTATCTTTTACCTGTAACCAAAATATTTGTAATTGAGGGCAACAATATAGTATATGTGCATGGGTAGCCTTTTTGTTGCATCTTCAATAATCAGCTCTCTCTCTCTCTCTCTGAGCACTTGAAGTGCTGAGGTACAAAACAGCAGACTCTCACCATACATGTGTTAAAATAGTAATATGTATTGTTTCAATGTTAAATCCCAGTCTGTATTAATAATTAACATGACCATATCTGTCTCCCATCTGGTTTTAACAAAATAATGTGAATCAGGAAAAGTCAGCACAACACCTGGTGAGTATGAAATACTAACTGAGGAGGAGTTTCAGTGGCCTATATTATTTGATATACTACAAGAATAAACTGAGACTCATCATCCACCAAGGTCTTCAAGTGTAACTTAACCAGGTGTTCCTGAGTTTGTAAATATCTGAAAAATATCCCTGTTTCAAATTAAACTGATCTTTCAATGCTGCAAATGACAGCTTTCCAGATCCTATAAAAAGTAAAAATAAAATGTCCTCTGACAACCATCCTTTATAAGCTATATCCCACTGTCACAACCAAAAATATAAAAGCACCGTCCACCATCTATTCAGTAAAATATTTATTGCTTTATGAAAGTTACCAGCAAACACATTTCCACGATACTAGTATAGAACACTCTCCTATGGCCCCGACCGGGTTTTATGCATGCACGCTTCCTCAGGAAGGCCAATCTGGTGGAGGGTAATCAATTAAAAAGATGCTCACAGCTGAACAACATTACCTATAATAAGTGCACCCCATACCACCACAACACAATCCACATATAGTGCTCAAATTGTAAACTGCAGATAACACAGCATTCTTATGACAATGCCTTAATTCAAATACAGTTTCTGTTAATTAAACAAGTGTTTGTTAAACAATTTTTCGATACAAAGGTTTTTCCAAACCATATTATGTTATAGACCAGAAGGTCAACTAAGGTCAATATATGCGCATAAAGATTTTGCCATGTAGTTAAGTGCAAAAAGCATCTTACTTTAGACCAAATAATATAGATTAACTAGGAGAATAGCTCTGTTTTTTTAGAAATTCTAAGCACATGTTAACATTGTTCTCCACTTAACATATAACAAGTAAACTATACATTTGATAAAGGCCAAAATCTATTTATATTTTAGATTGTAGATCAGAAAGTCAACAAGGAATGCTCATAAATATATGAAGGTCAACAAAAGTGCAAACAAAATCTATATTAGACCCAATATCTATAATTAATAAGACCTAAAGTGAATTAAGGACTATAACACACTATATGAAAATGAAGGTCAATATAGGTCAATCATATGCTCATAAATATATAAAATATAAAAAAATGACATATACAAACTAAATAATAAATGATCTATAAAGACTAGGGCCCAGATATTCAAAAGAGTTGAGCCATGCGCAACAGGGTTGCACCTGCGCCAAGTCCAATGCGCCATCCTGCGATATTCAGCAGGAGGCAGTTGTGCCCCAAATCATGCTGAGCAACAGCGCTAATGATAATGAAGGCATGTGCAACCGAGGGGAGGAACCATGCACAAACTGCACAGCCGATATTCAGCTGGGCTGTGCAGGAGTTATGCAGGTGCACCCACCTCGCCTTCACAACTTTATGCCCCAAAAAGGATCGTCAGAGGCCACCCACAGGTGAGCTGCCACACTGCAGGGCGCAACACAGCAGCTGCTACCTGTGGGTGGCCCTCCACTCATTCAGCGGCGCCCCAGCACTGATGGGCAGACGTTATTCCCCATTGCCCGATCGCGGGCAGAGCGGTATGTCCCCGAGCACCCGATCACAGGCATCAGACCTCCCCTCCCCAAAGTCCAATATCCTGGTGGTCCAGTGGACCACGGAAGCCGATCACAGGCATAAAGTCAGCCCCGGTCCAATCTCCCTGGTGATCTAGTGGCCCCACTCCTCCCACCCACGGGCCCCACCACCTCCCCCATCAGCCGGTGGGTGGCAGCACCACCCACCTGCCTGCCCGCCGCTCCCACTGACAGCTCTGTAGGCTGCCCGTTGTTCCGGAGCAAGAGCCAATGGGCGCAGCCTATATACTTAGGCAGTCCAGATATGAATGAATGAATGAATTCACATATCTGGACTGCCTTAGTTAGTATTGCACGCCTACTGGCTCTTGCTCTGAACCATCGGGCGGCAGCCCTACCGAGCTGTCAGTCGGCGGGCGCGGGCGCAGGCGGGTGGGTGCTGCCACCCACCGCTGATGGAGGGAGAGGTGGTGGGGCCTGGGAGGGTGGGGGCCACTCGATCACCAGGATATTGGACCTTGGGGTTTGACCTTATGCCCACGATCGGGCTTCTCGTGGTCCACTGGACCACCAGGATATTGACTTTGGGGTGAGGGGGTCTGATGCCCGCGATTGGGCTGCTCGGGGGACATACTGTTCTGCCGGCCGATCGGCTAATGGGGTGAAGTATAACGTTATGTCCACAATCGGGCTGTGGGAGGGACCACTATTATGTCCGCGATCGGGCCATTTCGGTTATGTCCGGATCGGGCTGTAGGGTCGCCCCGACGGCTGCTGCCTGGCAGGCGCCAGGTGCAAGTCGCCGATCGGTGCACCCGCATGCTATCGGCGATGCAAATGGGCCATAATTAGATGCAAATGGCCCCGCACCTTACATAAATTATGGCCCCATTTGCATGTCACCTTTTGAATATCGCAGGTTTGCACATGGCGCAATGGAACTTGCGCCACCGCATCTGAATGCTCCACTCTGACCACTTGCGTTGGCACAGTTCCTCTGCATCATGCACAGTGGTTGTGGTAGGGGGCAATATTCAAAGAAGTTGCTCAATAGCGCAACTCCATTGAATATCGCCTGGCCACACCCCTGCACAACTTTTGAGCAGCCAAGGGCTTGTGCCACAGAATGGTGCAGTTTGAATATCTGGCCCTAGATGTTCAATAATCAAAATCCCTCTTTGTTACAGAAATGTTTTAAAACAGAAAAGATTGAAACTTTTGACCGAACAATGTTAGGAAATTTTCTTAGAGAAGAATACTTCCATGGAATCAAGTGGCCTCATGCCATTTATTTTTATGCTCTTAATAATTAAGTCCTACTGCTTTTTAAGAAAAGGAATCACATTTATGCTGTCATTAAGACCAGGCTTCTGTAATGCTTCTAGAGAAAAAATCCAAATGTCTCTTGTTGTAGTAATAAATCATCCAGACTACCACCCTTTCTCCAACTCAAACTTTTTCTATTCCACAAAATTTAAAGGAATGCATCTGTGGATTACCACTAATACATATGTGTTTTGCCAAAGTGTTTTTGATCTTGATTACAATTGCACTTCTGTGCTCTCCTACCCTAACTTTAAGGGCATGATTAGTTTTTCCAACATAGTATGCTTCACTGCTACAGGTCGCCATATATATGACCCCAGTTGTAGATCAATCAATAAAATGCTGAATTTGATTTATCTTCTCACAATTCTTTGAAGAAAAATGATCAGTTTTCAGAATTACATCACATTGTTTCCATCTACCACATTTAAGTGTACCACTAGGTAACGGTAAAACCTATCATTCCTGTCTGGGCTGGTTGTAAACTGTGAACCAATGTGTCCTGCAAACTCTGTCCCCTTTATATACCACCCTAGGCAATTGACTAGTACTTTCAGACAGACTTGGTTCTGTCTGAAGAATGGGCCAATGCTTCTTTATGACATCATTTACCATATGTGAGATCTTGGTATATGTACTTACAAAATTAATGACACCATCCTGTCTCTGCTGTGTATTGGTATTCTGATATTGCAATAGTTCTTGACAATTTTTTATCTCTGCTTTTGTTTTGCTTCTCTTACACACACATTATTATACCCCTAGATATAAAACATTCTTCCATTTCAGCAGATCTGTTTGCAAATGAAGCATCCAAAGAACAGTTACAATTAACTCTCAGGAACTGTACTGTTGGAATATTATTAATAAGGTGTCTGGGATGACAACTAGATGGCAACAAAACAGTGTTGCGATCAGTAGATTTATGGTAAAGACCGTGTGTAACATCCCCTCCCTCTGCTGTTTGATAAATCCTTAAATCCAAGAAATTAACAGATTCCTTAGTTTGTTCTACCTTAAACCTCAAATTAGGATTCGATGCTTCCAAATACTGAACAAAATCCTGCAGTTCAGATTCACTACCTTTCCACATGACTAGTATGTCATCAATAACGTTCCACATGCCAACCCTATCAAAAAGGGTTGGTATGTGGACACAGTACAACATCTCTCCCCAGGCACCTAAATAAAGATTTGCATAGTTGGGGCAAATGAAACCCCTTTGCAGTGCCTTTAATTTGCTGAAAGAATTTTTAAGAAAGCTAAACACATTGCACTGTAATACTTTCCTAACACATTCCAAAATGAATTCTCTTTATTCCTGTTTAAATACACATTATTTCCCAAACATTCCTGAATTGCATTCAAGCCCTCACAATGTGGAATGTTAGTGTACAAAGACTCAATGTCCATAGAACAAAGGAGACAGTTCTCTTATTCTGATTCCGCTAATAAATTAAGCACATCAGTAGTATCCTTAATGTAAGATGGTAATTCTCTAACTGATTCTTTTATGTAATAGTCAACCAATTGTGATAGAGGCTCGGTTAACAAGCTAGTTCCTGCCACAGTTGGTCTACCTGGGGGCAGTCCATTGATTTATGTACTTTCAGAAGAAGATAGATAGTGCCTCCAAAGGGATCATCTACAATAAGAAAACTGGCAGTGTCACGATCTATGTAACCGTTATTCAAAGCATCAGTTACTAACAAATCAATTTCAGCTTTAAAAGATAATGTAGGGTCATGATCAAGTTTTCGATAAAAATTCTGATCACTCGTTGTCTGGAAATCTCTTGCACATAATCAGCGGTATCCATCACAACTACTGACCCACCTTTATCTGCTGGCTTTATTGTAATAGATTCATTACCTGCTAGCTCCTTGCCGCTTGTCTTCTTTGTCATGTTCTGAAAAATCCCAGTTTCTTGTAGAATACAAATCCTCTATATCCTTTAAACATGCACGTTCAAATACCAGAACAATCAGATTAATAGGAGGCATGAAGGTGGATGGTCTTTTAAACTTCCCACATGTCCTTTGTTGATCATTTATTTCAGTTTGTTCCCACCATGCTGTATTGTTCCATTACGGTCCATATCAGTGTTTTATTTCGACCAAAATGCCTTTAAATTTAATTTTCTTGAGAATTTTTAAATCCAAAACAATTCAAAAGGCCTTTGTACAATCGTCGGAACAAAAGAAAGTCCTTTATTTAGAACTGATGTCTGCGTGTAAAGTCAACTGAAAGTGAGACAAATTAATTACATTTATCTCCTCATGGATGTACCTCCCTCTGCCTCAACCCCTGTTCAGTATTCTGTTGGAACCTCTACTTATACAAGTTGATTCTTCTCTGTCTCCACTTGTGACCCCTCTTCTGGTTCGTTGATTTGAAATCAGACCAGTCTATTGCTTAGCCTCAAATGTCCAGGCGTACTGGCTGTTTGAGGCATGTTCTCTAAATCCTCTCCTCTGAATCACTAGTGTGGTAACTGGTATTTAAATTCTTCAAAATGGACTTATTTTTGTTTTTGTTTATTTTCCTTCCAAATCCATACCCGATCCAGCTCATGATCTTATCTGTCTCTGTCAAATTTTGATAATTTAACAGCCTTAATATGTTTGTCTTGCTTCTCAATTTTGTCTTTAAGCAGAGACTCAAACTCAGTAAGCTCAGGAGCGCCCTTGAATTGTAACACCAACCATTCCTTTTCAGAGATCAATGGTTTAATTTCAGCTTCCTGGTAAGCTGAAAGTGTGGTTTATCATGACCATATCCAGGCCACTTAATAATTCTAAGTCCATGTGGAGTCGTCCCACTTTTAGATATGCTTCTAAAGATGTTTTATTCCAAAAAGTCTACATGCTTTCAAAGTCACTCTCCAATTCCAAAAAGCAGTCTTAATATTCAAAATAGGCTCACCATTTCCTGACGATAATTCAGTGAAAGTAGATGGCTGTGTATCTGCTGGCAAATTGGTGAAAGGATTATCCATATCATCTGCTGCAAAGAATGCTGCTGAGAAAGCATTCTCACTACCTCCCAAGATAAGATCCGGTATGGCTGGCTGATTTTGCCATTTAAGCCTGAAACAGGAAATATGTGTAGAAATAATTTTTACTCCGATGGTGTGAAACGAGCACAACTAATACCAAAAGAATTGCAAACCAAAAGTAGTGTGTCCGTTACCAGACGTAAGTAATTAAATATCGAAATGTCACAACCAAAAGATAAGAGCACTGTCCACCGCCTATTCAGGAAAATATTTATTGCTTTATGAAAGTTACCAAAGCAAACACATTTCACGCATACTAGTATCCCACTGTGCCAGATCAAAATATGAATCAAATGGAAGGGAATGTAACAAAGTAATCTGTGGTTCTATACTTCTGTACATAACAATCTGCTGCCAAACTCTTAAAAGGCGTGTGTGTGTGTGTGTGTGTGTGTGTGTGTGTAAAAGGATTATCCATCAGACATATCAAAGAGTTGGGAAATAAAGATTTAGTTAAAGGATCTAGTTTTGCAAGTTCAACTGATTTCCAATTAGCCTGGTAATAATCCAATAACCAGTCAATACTGTAAGTAATTGAGCTGCATTATAATATTCCTGTAGTTAGGGAGACCTCTAGATTGTGGTAAATATAAAAACAGTTTTATCCAAGTCTTTTCCCAGTCAAATAAATGTAGAAATGTGTTTATCCCATTGATTAAATTGCAATGATGACTTAAAATACAAACTGGCAGAGTCTGGAATAAATATAGAAGTCTAGGTACTGTAGTAGATACTATAATTTCTGTGCACTGCATATAACCTAGTGGGAATGTAACCCAGTACTTTAAATCTTCTACTACATGACATCATAATGATGAATAATTTAATGTTTGAAGCTGCACTGGTTCCAAAACGTAACTCAGTCCCAAATTTTTAATATTAGTCAAAATCCAATTAAAATTAAACTTCCTCAACTCCTCTGTAGGCTCATAGTTAAATGCAACAATTCTGCTTTTGTGTTATTAACTTTATAGTCATCAAGAGTTTGAAAGTGACACAATAATCTCCAAAGAGGTAAGGAATGTGAGCGATTTGTCAAATAAATGAGATTGTCAGTTGTAACAAGAGTTCCACATAGAGAGCAAACTAAAGTGGGCAGATAAAGGACAACACTACATCATTCCATGGGCCAATGGGAAGGCGTGGACAAGGCTACATTTATGGCATAGGGTCATAATGTCACGACATTATGCCACATGGCAAAATCACGCTGCCAATACAGTGCAATTTCTGCCATGCAGCATAACTCTCTTTTTTGTGGGGGCTCCACCCCAACACACCCCATTATGGGGGATTGTGCCTCTAATCCCCCAATACAGATTCTCAACTCCAGGGGGTTCAACTCGGGAGCGCACAAAGTAAAAAAGTTTCTGGGACCGGAATCAAACCCAGTCCCAGAAGCACTGACTGAGTTCCCTGCTGCTTTGCTCAGTTCATTGAGCCATGGCAGCTGTTTGGCAGAACAGTTCCAGCAGAGGTCTTATCCTCTGCCTGGGATAGTGAAAATGGTGCAATACCATGTACAGCAGTATACGGTATTGCACTATTCGCTATCTCTACAGCGCTATTCAGGGTTAGCTGGAATGTCATGCGCTATTAGCTGCAACATTCTGACCTGGTAGGTACATTTATCATGACATATGCCTGAAGGGATGTCTAAAGAGACGGGATCAGTTGATTAAATTCTGATGGAAAATTAAACAGATGAAATTTCTTATATTCAAAAGCACAGGAAACACTGTTGAAAGCCTTTTCTGCATCTAAATTTAGAAAAGAAAAGGCTGAAACATAGAATAAATATGATGCAAACTATGAAAGGTATGTTTGATGCTATCCTGTTTTCTTGTAGGCACAATACCAGTTTGATCTTTAGCAGTTAAAAGCAGAAGAAATATTTCACGTCATTTAGTTAGAATAGTAGAACATCATTTGCATTCATTATTCAGAATTGATATTGGTCTATGCAAATCTACTTTCAGTTCAGATTCTTTTATTTCATGCATTTATTTCACACATATGTATAAATACATTTCAGTTTAGCACCTGTACAAAGGTGACACGATAGATTAAAAGCAGTGCACTGCATCAACTTTCTAGTACAGCAAATACTCTCTGTGCAAATTTAGCAATAGCAAATGTAATTACTTAACTCTATAAACAATAATTTTGAAAATGTATTTTGTCTACAGTCACCTATACAATTCTTCAAGAAAGGCCAAATTCATTTTGACCTCTCTCTCTCAAATAAACTAGATTTTAGCATAAGATGCAAGTCTATTGACAGAATCACACTTTACAGTGATTATCTTGATTTACTACTATCCAGTAACTTGTCAAAGGTTTTATTTCCTTCATTAGCCCAAAATGCAGTCTACATTTTACTTTCCTATGCTTTTTATTTTCACTGTTAATAAGATATGATTCACATTTTGTATTCACTTTCGGTTCTATACAGCTTCATATATGGTAGATTCCTTACTTTGGCTGGATCATTCTGGGAATAATTATCCAACAGACTTTGTTTCACTGTATTTACATACATATTTGAGTTTTCAGATATCTCTGGTGTCCAAACTGGTACAACCCAAATCTTACTAGCTTATTATGTAATTTATAAAACCAAGATTTTCCATGATTCATACTGTTAACCTCCTCCCATCACAGCTTGGGAAATCTCCTGTTCTCCATTCACATTTATCTATCCTAGTACCCACAACTCTGCACAATGACAATGTTTCTAATGATTCCATGCCAAATTCTAATCTTAAAAAGTGATGTAGGTGCATCTTTAGGTAATCTGAAGATAATTTGTATGAAAAGCAATATGGAACCTAACCCTGGTCCCCTGGCTCCTCCCTCCTCTGCCCCCATCTTTCCCAAAGGCGTCATCATCTTCCACCTTAATGCAGGCCTCCTCCCTAAACTTGACCCTTCAATGTCTGGATCTCCCAACACTCTTCTAGTCTCCTGTGTGTTTCTGAATTATGGCTCTCATCCAAGATACCTGACCTCACTTGCCTCTCCCGACTACTACCTTTCAGTCAGGACTGTGACAAATGTGGTGGTGAGATTGCCTTACATGTCGGCAGAATCTATCCTGCACAATCACTTTCAAGTGAGACTGTGCCATCTTCGCATGAGCTCCTCTAGCTAAACTAGCCTTCCTTTACTATCCACATCTTTGTTGGTGTTCCTTATTCCTTTCTAAAATGCCCTACTCTTCCTTGGTTGACACCATCTCTGTGTCATTTCCCACACTTCCTCTGGTGAGCTCCTTCTCCTTGGGATTTCAGCATCAATTGGCTCTCCTGCCTCCAGTCCCCTTGTGGATGGCTCACCAGTGTCTGACTCTCATTCTGTCACTGCTCTTTTAAGGAATTGTTCATCACCTATGCACCCCTCTGCTTGTCCCTGGTCCTTTCCCATTCTATACTCTGCTGCCTCTCCCCAGTCTCACTCAGTTGAGGGTTCCACTTTGCTTCTGTCTCCCCACGTGAAATCCTCCTAGCCCTCATATCACATCATGTAACACTGCCACTGAAGGACTGGACTCTAAATTTCTCCATATCTCTGCACCTACTATTGCCTCTTGACTCTCACCTTCTGAACCTCTCCTTTTCCTCATGCTGTCCCTTGGGCCTGGAAGATTGATAAGGTTATGCCTTTGCACAAAGGGGTGACCCTCCTCCCCAGCAACTTCCAGCCTACCTCACTCCTTTTCTCCCTTGCAAAACTGCAGGAAGGTACCATGCTTTTCTACTATTGTGTACAATGCTTCCCTGCTATTGTGTACTACTGTTTTCTGCTGTTGTGTAAATACACCTGCTGACCCAAGATCCTTTGAAACAGTCACTGCCTAAAAGATCCTGTGTGTAAGAAATAAATAAATAAATTTACTTCAGGCTTACTCACTTCCTTTCCTTCTGCAGCCCTCATCTCCCCTTCCACTCTGGTCCTAGGAAGCACGCCTCTACCATGTTCTCCCTGCTGCGAGTAACTGATGACATCCTCAATGTGGTGGATCAGGGACACTTCAATGCAGCCATATTTATTAATTTAGCCAAAGATTTTGACTCAGTATCCCACACACCCTTCTAGACAAGCTGAATTCTGTTGGCCTCTCAGTTCTCACTGTGGACTGGTTCCCTTCTTACCTCATGGGGCATCAACAGTTGGTACAGGTGGGAGGTATCTTGCCCACCATCCTTGCTAGGGTCCAATAGGGCTCCATACTGGGATCTATCCTCTTCTCTATCTTCCTTAAGGACCTACCCTCTGCTTGTGGCTCTGCACATATCCATATATGCTGATGACACAGTTCTTTACTTCTGGCCCTTCCTCTGCGACCACTGAAGGTACACTCCAGCAAGACTTCCATAACATTCTTCGCTTGCTTCACTCCAGCCAACTCTGGGTCAACACCAAGAAACTGTGTCCATGGCCTTTGGCACCAGCCAGAATTTGACCTCAGGCTATTGCATCCCCTAGCTTCTCCGTGTTTGATGGCACCCAACTTAAGGTAGTCCCTGTCTTTAAGTACCTTAGTGTATGGCTAGATAGTAAGCTTGAATTCTATGCCCACATTGATGCCATCCACACCAAACTCTGCCCTAAATTAGGTGTCCTGTATCACAAGGACTGCCTGTCCCTCCCAGGTCTGCCAGGAGCTGGTCACCAAAATGGTTCTCCTCATCTATGACTATACGGACATGGTTTATGGCACTGCACTTCCTCCTCCCTTGCTAGACTGGACTCACTCTGCATTGCTTTCTGCTGCTGTGCTACAAATTCATCTCCCGTACACATTACAGCTCTCTCTACTTTCCCTTTCTATTCTCCCTCTTCCCTCCACGTTTCCAATTCCACTTTGCTTCATTTGTATCTAAATTTTGGTTTGGGTCTCTCCCAATATCTCTCCTCACCCTCCCTCCAGTCCCCTACTCCTCCCACTTTGTCTACTCTAGAGATCCATGTTCCATTTCTATTCCTCAATCTTACACCTCCGCAGGGCAAGCTGCCTTTTCCTACTGCATCTCCTCCCTCTGGAACCTGCTCCTCTCCTCTGTCCACTTTACCTCCTGTCATGCCCCTTAGATATCACCTTAGGCACCTTTCTGATCCCACCTGTCACTGTCACCCGACTCTTATCTTCCAGCTCCCATCCACCCCTAGCAATTTCCTCCCTGTACTTGGCTGTGGCAGAGGCATACTTCTGTCAGGCTACTCCACTCACAACTGCCTCCTCAGGCACTACCCACCTTACTCTGTACTTGTATGATTGTATTTTATTTACTATGCCCTTGTCATAACCAACTGTATATTGTTGCCTGTTGTACTGCCTCCCATAGCTGTTACCTGTTAGTGTGTTCTGCAACCTAAGCTGTCACAGAATTGCTCACTGATGTGGACTGATGTATTCTCTTGCTTGTGCTTCCTCCCCACTCTCTGGGTCGCACCTGGAAATGAGCCTCAGCTTAGTGTGCCTCCCAGTTACCAGTTTTCTATAAATAAATAAATAAATAAAAGTTTCTACTGGCTCAATATATTTTGTATTTAATTCTGATGCCCAAACTTCATTCCCATATAACAACTATTTACATGGAAATAGATGAGTTTGTTCCACTTAAATCCATTGTAAGCCTATGGATTTCTTTTGCTGTAGCAATTGGCTGTATTTAAACTCTCTCTGCTTATGGTTTCCAGAACATAGTTTCACTTAATTTTACTCTGAAATAAGTAAACTGAGTCACTTCCTCAAAAGTTTTATCACCCACTATCCAAAATCATAGGTGTTTTTCATGTTGTAAACCATGATTTTATTTTACTGTCATTTAGAAATACTGTAGTCCTGTAGAACTAAAATGATTGATAGTTTTTAAAAGAGCTCTCCTAAGTCCTACTAGGGTTCTTGATAACAGGACAATGTCATCTGCATGTAGTCAAATTTTAATATCCACATTATTTATTTGTAGACAGTGTGTAGGAATACAATGCAAAGATGATACCAAGATCTCAGTATACTGGGAGAACAATGGGGTGGGGGGCTAACAAGCACCCTGTTTTACTCCGTTGTTTTGAATTTGCTCATTCAATGCTCCATTTCTAGTTACTGTCACTCTGCAGTAGCTGTAATTTGTTATGTAACAGCTTAAGCACCAACAATAGTCATTGTTCTTTTTCTTGCTGACAAAATCTCCTGTAGGATTTCTGTGTCCAAACTGTCAAAGGCCAAACTTATACTGAGTATGGCCATGTACTGTAGATCTTACCCTCCTTCTTTTTAACATATTTATCATCAAAAATCCAGTAAATATATGGTCGAGATCCTGCTTGGTACACAGACAGCAGATTTTGTTCTATTACCATTTTTCAGGATAGCCAAGATAATTCTAGAATATAGCTTCAATCCTGTACACAATAACGTGGTTGGTCTATAGCAGCTGGAGTTTCTTTTATCACCTTTTAAAAAAGTGGTACTATCAGACCCTAATTCCATCCCATCAGCAGCACCAAGTTATTATTGTAATGCTAAATATAACTTCCATTACTTTGGCCACCACCCATGTCTACCTTTATACATCTCCACAGGTACCTTATCAGTTCCTAGGGATTTGTTGTTCTTTTGTTGATTTATTGCCCATATCATGTCTGCTTGAGCTACCAAAGGCCATTTTGAAACAGTTTCTTGAAGCTTCTTTTTAATTTATAATCTTGTTCCCTGCCCATACAAGGTATTTTTGCAAAAAATAGTTTTTTATTATTGCAATGTTACACATTATATTACATCAAATTTCTTCTCTTAATACAATAAATAGTACAAATAAATTCCATAATAGTACATATATATTCATAATAAGACCTTTTCTTAGAGCATAAAGTGCAGTTATTCATTTCTTATGCTTCTACTACTAAAGACATTAACTTAATCTGGAAAAAGTATTTTTAGTTCAGTCCTATATGTTTTTTCATATAGCTTTCATAACATGTCATATTTCTCACAAAGTGGTTATTGTTATAAAATGCACATAGAAACAATCTGCTTCCATTTAACTGTTGAAAAACATACTTTTATTAGTTAATTTCAGAATTTTAGGATCAGCTTTTCATGGTCATTGTATTTGCTTTAAAAATAATTCTGTAATTTTTTTCTAATAACTGATCATTGTACATTTCAATATTACGACTAAATAGTTCTTCAATTGTAAGCCTGGATGCCAGTCTTTCCAAGAGCATAAAGAACTGGTTCCATGACTCTTTACTGCTTTTGCAATCCCAAAACATATGGAAAAGTCTGTTTCGAGCAGTTACAATATCAACACTGTCCGATTCCGATAATTTCATTTTATGAAGTCTGTAAGGTGTATAGTAAGCCCTATTTATTATTTTAAATTGAATATACCTGTCTCTTGTTAACTTATAATTGAGCATTTGAGTTATTGCCAGTGACCATTGTTGTTCTGTTATTCCTGTCTTTATTTCACTTTCCCATTCTCTTTTGTGTTAATGTATATTTTGGAAGTACTCCCATAAAACTGGAAAATAATCCAGAGATATACTTTTGTTTTGTTTCCTAAATCAAGTATAGTTTTAATTCCTTCTCCAGATTTTTATTATTGGGCGCTATCTCCATCTTTGATAATCCTTTTTGTAAATACTACTGATCTGATTAAAGCAAAATAAATGGGTCTGGCTTAGCAAAAATTATTTTTAGTTGATTCCAAGAGAGTTTTGTTCCATTCTGATACAAATCAATCCGTTTTGAGACCATTGCTGATTAGATAACTGTTCTCCTTGTAGCATGAAGTTTGGGTTGTCCCATATATCATTAAGTGGGGACTTCGTTATCAACCAATTGTGCTATTGGTAATGTTTTATTATATTGCTTAAGTTTCCTACAATGCTACTTTTGATTTAGAACCTTGAGCTGCTATAAATAATAAATTCTTAAGATTATTTTTTTCTTTGAAATATGAGTTTACCACTAATTTTTCCCATTGTAAATCCATATCATTAAATGCCAGTTTAATGACTAATTTAGTAATAAATGCATAATAACAAATCTGAATATTGGGGCATGCTAGGCCCCTTTTCTTTAGGCAAACTTACTTTTGACCAGGCAACATGGAGAGTTTTGTTATTCCAAATAAAACTACTGAACAGTCTATTGATTTTTCTGAACCATAGAAGGGTAATTAGAAAAACATAACTATAGACTGTATGCTAATAAAGGCACAGCCACTTTTTAATTAATTGGATTTTCCTCATAATGCTAACTTAAATTTACTCCTGCCTTGAAATTTTAATTTAAGAGAGTTATATATGGATTCAAAATTCAGCTGTTGCCAGTCCTGCATTTTATTAGAGATTTGCATCTCCAAATATGTCATTCCTTTGGTTTGAATCTTAGTGATGATTATATTCTTGTAAATCTCCAGACATGCAATATTAAAAGTTACCATTTCTGATTTAGATGCAGTGCTCTTATATCCAGCTGTCCTAGAAAATTGCCTAATGAGTATCATCTAATTCTTTTAAACTTTTTCTGGATCTTGGATCAGCATTAATAAGTCATCTGCTTAAGCATTGTACTTCAGGTCTGATGTTAATATCTTTATACCTGAAATACATTGATTTACCTGTATTTCTTTAATAACAACTTAACCCTATAATAAACAAGGAAGGGGACAGGGGGATCCCTGACTTACCCTTGATGTAAACAAAAGGGTTTTGATAAGTGTCCATTTATCTTTAATTGAGCCACTGGTTCATTGTAAATTGTTTGTATAAATTTTATAAACTGTTCAGGAAAATTAAATGTTTTCAATGCTATAAACAGGTAAAGCCATTCCAGCATATTGAATGCCTTTATTGTATCTAATGAAAGAAACACTGCCTGTGTTCCTGAATGTATCAAATATTCCACTATAAACTGTATTCTAGAAAGTCCCATTTGAATGTTCCTATTTGGGACAAATCCTAACTGATTGTTATGTATTATATTCCCTAAATGTACCAATACTCTGTTATTTAGTATTTTTGTAGAAATCTTATAGTTCATGTTTAATATGGCCACTGGTCTGTAATTTTCTGTTTTGTTGGGTCTTTCCCTTATTTAGGAATTAAAGATACATATGCCTTGTTAAAGGATTCTGTAATTGGTTGCACTGTTGTATTTGGTTATAAGAATTTGTAACCATGGGCCTATAACCCAAATAAAATTATCATACAGTTGTACTGCAAACCCATCTGGACCGGATCACTTCCTTTTTATTATTTTGGATAGTGTCTGTGATTTCACTAATAGATGTTAATCTTGTTAAGCCATCCCATTTTCTTCTGGGATATTTGTATGACAAATTTGTTCATAATAAGCTGTCCTTTGATCCTCAGGATTACATTCAGAAGTAATCATTTTGAATAAAATTCAAAACATTCTTCCTCAGTGTCTGACTGAGATATGCAGATTTGTCCATTTGCTTTTTTAATTTACATAATGTCTGAATTTTTTCCTGTTCTTGAATCCTTTTGCTAATAATTTCCTTGTCCGTTCACTGAGTTGTTTCCAATTTTTGTTATTTGTTGCCCAGTTTCGTTTAGTATAGTATTCCTGTTGATGTTATAAATTTCCTTAATTCTGTTAATTCAGTAAGTTTCTTGTCCCTCCATTTTCAACCTCTAATTCTAATTGCTTAAGTTTTTAAGTATCTCCTGCTGCTTTATTAATCAGGTTTTATTTGCCCATGAGGTTTCAAAAATTAGGATGCCTCGTAATGTAACCTTAAAGGCATCCCAGCTCTTAATAATATTATCCTTATTAATGCTGTTGTCTGACATAACATTAATAACTGTTGATTCAATCTTCCTTTAACTGCTTGATCCTATAATAAAAGGTTATGAATTCTCCAAATATTTGTTTTTGGTACCATTATCACATATTAAATTTGTAGTAACCATATTGTGATCGGATATTAACATTGGTTATATACAAATATCGATCATAAACAGTCAACCAGGAAATCTCTCAAGACCAAAACGTAGTCAGACATGAAAACATTTTGTATCTGGCTGAAAAAAGTATAATCCTTTGTATCTTCATTTAATTCTCTCCACAGATCTACTAAATTGTTAGAATCCATACAATTATTAAATTGCTTGGCCTTGTACTTATCCCATGCTGAAAAGGGAAGATTTATCTAATGGGTCTTTAGCCAAGCAATTAAAATCTCCTCAATGACCTTATTATTACAGTTTAGTCTATAATAATCTTGTTAATTTCAGCTAAAAAATTTGAAAACTGTAAAGGGTGCATATACTGAGCAAATTGTCAAGAAATGTTCTCTCTATTTTGATTTTAATTGCTATTATCCACCTTTGTTCATCATTTACCAAGTCGGCCACTACCTCTTTAAATTGTTTGGATAGTAGTACTAATACCCCAACTCTTTTCTTAGAGGGACCTAATGAATAACAAACTTTTCCAGACCAATTGTTTTTTAGTCTGGTAACTTCCCTCTGGTCCAAAAGACTTCCTGTAACAGTCACATCCAGTTTAATTTTCTAATTCTTGATAATAACCTATGTCACTTAATAGGGAGTTAAATCCATTCATTCCAGGTCCCTATTTTTAGATACACATCATTGACTGTATGAAATTTTGGCCATCTTATCTTTTTATTTTTAACAACTTTATAAAGCCCCAATGCCTTTTGCCCTTGTATAATATAACTTTTCCTTGAATCCCTTGTGCAACATGCTCTTTATTTTTCCCTTTCCCTCTTCCCCACCCCCTTTTCTGTCACAGACCCTTGTCTGGTGACCTCCACCTTCACCTTAGAACAACAGTTCTCAAACTTTGTCATAGTAGAGCATCCCTTAAGCCATGGAAAAGATCTTGAGCCTCTTCCAAAATACTGAAATATTTTGGGCCTCCCATAGAAACATAGCCTACTTTTCACAGTACATCAGGAATAATTTGCAGCCTCTTTGCATAGCTGGCTCTCATGTTATTAAGCTTATTGTAACCCCCAAAACAGAACAACCTACTTGCTCCAATATTTTTGACTCTCAAACCATTGTTACCCCTTACTGCCATACCTTCATGGGTTAGACTGCATTTTCTGTTTCCCTCTAACTGGAATAACAATCCAGCCAACTTCTGCCTCTCCCCACTCCCCCGCTCTTAAGCAACTTCTCAGGGAACATTTTGCTCCCTCCTGCTCTTATTCCTAGTGCCTGTATGGTTGACTCTTGTATTTGGACAGTTCTGCTGCCAGTCTAATTGATCAATTGTTCCTCGCATTGTTGCTTTATTGTTCTTAATTTGTTTGTACTTTTATTCATTTTGTATTGATTGAGTGTTCTGCAGTTACATTTTAAATTATATTCTCTCACTACCCTTCCCTGGGTACACCTGAAATAAGCCATGATTCGGTGTACAGTACCTTCCCTGGTCACAGACTTGTGAATAAATACATAAATTCACCTGTTATCCTCTGTCAATTTGCCTTATCCCTTCACACAAAATCTATAAAGTTCAAAATTGAACTACAACACTTTTTCAAGACTTGCTTGAGCCTCCCTGGAACAGGTTGGGGCCTCCCATTTGAGAACCCCAGCTTAGAACAATATGATCAAAAGCACCAGCCCCCAGTTCCATTGCCTCTTGTTCTACATTTCCTTTACCCCTCCACTCATTACATCATTTGCTCTAAACAGGTTTAAACTCCCAGCAGAGGCTTTATACAATCATGTTTCCTGCTTTTGCTAATCCCCATCTCCTTGCTTCTTTTTATAGTAAAACATTATTTATTTATTTGTTTAGTTTTTGTTGACGGTAAGTGCACTAGATAAATCCTGCCTATTTTCAGGCATGACCCGGGGAGGGATACAGATGAATGCCAACTGACTTTGAACCACATTAAGCTGTTGGTGGTATTTTTAGTGAATGAGGAAAATTTGGCCAGGATACTGGGGAAATACCCTACTCTTTTCGACAAGTGCCATGGGATCTTTAACATCCACCTGAACTACCACCAATCCAGGCAGATGGGACCTCAGTTTAACATCTCATCCAAAGATGGCACTTCAGAAGTGCAGCACCCCTCATGCTGCACTACAGTGTTAGTACTGGGATATTAACCAAGTACCAGATGTGAACTGAACCCACAGCCCTCTGATCTCCTGGGCTCAGAGGCAATTGTGTTACCTACTGAGCCACTGACACTGCAGTGTCTTTGGTCCTTGAACATTGTCATAAGCAGAGAACACCTCTGGAAGTCTACGTCTAAGATTGCCTTCTGCATCAGATTATTTATTTATTTATTTATTTATTTATCAAGTCTAGGATTACAAATACCTTTGAGCCTTGGCTCTTTTTATTTTATTTATTTATTTTTATTTTATTTAGCTTTTGTTGACCGGTAAGTGCACTAGACAAATCCTGCCTATTTTCAGGCACGACCCAGGGAGGGGATACAGATGAATTCCAGTCGACCTTGAACCAGATTAAGTTGTTTACAAAGGTTCCACATCAGAGAAATACAAATTATGGGGAACATCAAGACAGACATTACAACAATGTGGACATTACAAACAGAGTACAGATTAATACAATTCAAGAGTAGCATTGTAACAAGGCAGCCAGTGGCATTTGTCAGAGAAAATAGACAACAGATAAGAAGTGCCAGAGTCAAAGGAAGAGGGAAGGGGGAAGGAATGTAGGAAGGGTGGGAGAGGCTGAAAAGTGCAACATTGGGTATACCAAGATGTGAGGGTAGAATCCAGTGAGGAGGGAGGGGGACAACTAGAGCAGAAAGAAAAGTGGAGAAACAAGGTTAAGTTGGGCAGTCACAGGAGCTGTTGGTAGTGAGATAGTCCTGGAGCCTAGTTTTAAACATACCAATTGTTGGGGCAGAGGAAATGGTTGGGCTGAGGCCATTGAACCAGAGTGGCGCCGATAAGCAAAAGAGCATTGTCCCTGTGAAGTGTGACAGTGGGGAACTTTCAGTAGCTGTAGCGTGGATCTCCTAAGGCACCATTTGTTAATTCGGTGTTGTAACAGAGTTGAGACCCCAGAAGGTGCAAGGCCAAGGTAGATTTTTTCACCATGGAGCAGGTGAGAAACTTTATGCGGTTTGATAGTTGGAGCCATCCGGTCTGAGTGTACAGGTCACATGTGTGGGTGAGACGGTGAGCACCAGTGATGAGCCGACATGCTTTATTTAAGGCAGCTGAGAGGCGCCTAAGGGTTGTGGTTGTGGCCGAGCCATAAATGATGAGACCATAGTCTATTACAGAGATCACACAGCTCAGGACTGCAATACTGAGTCATAGAATAGAACTCATTGTTGAGAAGCACTTTTAGTTTCAAGAGGATAGATGATGTAAGCTTTGAAATCTTTTTTCCATGGAAATTGCTGCACTTTGTTGAAAGCTTCCTTTCATTCCAAAAGATTTTTAGAATAATCATGTCTGAAAAATATTTGTTGGTCTTTATATTTCATGTTTGCACTCTTATAATAGGCAGTCTAGTAGTATCTTTCCTTCGGATGAAAGTAACTTTACAATTGCAGGTCTTCCTCCATAAGTCACCCTTTTGTCCTAGCCAATGTATTCTGTCTATGCCTGGAATCTCTGCATCCCCAAGAAGTTCTGTAAAAACTTTTGTTGCAATAATTTTAAGCATCAGGTCTTTTTCCCATTCTTGCTGTACCCTGAGGATTCAGATATTTTTGTACCTAGTGTGGTTTTCCAAATCATCTAACTTTAATTGTAAGTTTGATTGTTGTTTTTGAAAACCAACCATTTGCTTCAGAAGGGGCTGAAAGGAGTCTTCAGAGTGACTGCCATTTTTCCAGTTCGTCTAAGAATTTTGAGCTTTGCTCTAATTTAGTTTCTATACTTGAAAGTGCACCTTTAAATTGTCAATTTCTGCTGCTGGATTTAACTTTTCCAGAGACTTTTGAATATTTTGCACTGTGCTAATTAAATTCTTTGCCCATCCTGGTAGTGTGTCATTCGGTCTCTCCATAAGAGGCGTTTTGGGCTTCCTTGTATTAATTCTTCTGTATTAGAATCAGTTAAATCATCCTCCTGCAGTAAATTAAGATCTTCTTGCCTGTCAGCTATAGCTTGACTTGCTTGATTGGTCTTACTTGTAGTTGCAAAGTTCCCAGCTGATTTCCTGGATTCTTTTTTTTATCTGCATCTTTTTGGGCGACATTTTCCAGTCAGGGGGGCCTGCCAAATTGCAACAGTTTTGAAGGGTAGTTGCAGTTGTTTAAACTTTTACTATATTGTGCTGTTTCTTAGAATTTGCTAGCCCGATCCTTTATTTCTGGGATCTTACTTGCTCCCTTGCTTGTAACTTGAAATATTTTGCTTAGCCTTTTTGTTGTGCTCAGTAGCCTCATTAGACATATATAGATAGAATAAGAACTGTCTTACTTAGCTTAACTGATGGTCACGGAGGTTAGAGTCCTGTTGCCTTTTAGTTCTACCTGTTCATTACAGACCACCTCCTTCCCATCGAATACTTGTTTGTTTTATTCTCTGTCTCAGTATCTGGCTTCAACCACCGATTTTTACTCACTGAGTGGAGGTTTGGGGAGTATCAGCTGCTCTGGCAATATAAAATCTGAGTCTAGGATTTTCTGCCAATGTTGCTTGTTCAGCTAATCCAGCTACTGCTGTTCCTTATTATACTGACCATGTACATTACTGGATGGTGCACAGTTCCAATGCAAGACCGTGAATACTACATGCTTTTTGTTGACTCTTGCTGACCATTATCTACCATTTGCATTTGAAATCAGAACTCCAGTAGACTCAGCTAGACTTCCTGAAAGCCGCTTACCTCGCTCACCTTCTGACCTGGACATAAAACAAGTATCACACCTGCAGCTGATTAAACTGATGTTTTGAACATTATACCAACAATACACTGACACAAGCATTCCCCAAAATGCCAAGGTAGATGGCTCGAGATGGAGGGGTCAGAGTTGGAAAGCTTAGCTGATGCCTGTGCACATGGTTGCTCCTCCTACCAACATCACCTACAGTACTCTGCCCCTGCACATACAAGGTATTGCAATAATCATACCATGTTTTTCTAGTAATAATACATTCATTATTTACACCTATATTATTTGCTTCAAAAGCCACTAAATCCCAAAATGATTTACCGCCTTTTCTCAAGATAATACATTCATTATTTACACCTCTATTACTTGTTCCAAAAGCCTCCAGATCCCAGAATGATTTACTGACTTTTTTCTAATAGCTACTTGTAAGTTTTCCACAGTTGTGTTCTAAGTTGTATATTTTTATTTAAGAAGTATTTATATTCTCTTTTGAGTTTAGTATACACTTCCTTGTGTGCATACAATAAATAGTTGTATGCAATAGGTGTGGACATAAATCCTATATGATAAATCTGAGCTACTATGAGATAAATTTAAAATTTTCCATTTATACACATAGTAGACGCATCATCACAGATTTATATACATAGTAGATATGTCACAATCACTCCAAAACTGATTTAGAACGTTCAGCCTCATTACCAGTACTAACTATATTCAAATGCAAATAACTTTAGAACAAAAAAGGTAACATAGTGCTGTGGCATGAACATTGTGCAGCACAAGATTATCTACCAAAAGAGTGGTATTTCATTTAAAGATAACTTATAGATATTTTTATAATTAGCAAAAAGAGTAGAGAATGCAATTTTTGTTCACTTTTTGACAAACATATGCAAAAAGAGATAAACAATCAAAAGCAAATGTCCTTGCACTGACAGAAAGCATCCCTATTGCATAATGAAATATGCAATGGTGAGTTATCAGATAAATTATTTATCTATACTGTGCTGTTTGACCTCGGACATCTCACTTGTGGCTTATGCAACTCGAAAGGTTACTGGAGGTCAAACAGCACTTGAGTAGATAAATCATTTATCTGACAGCTCACCATTGTATATCCCTTTATTTACTCAGAATTTCTGCCTTTATTAATACTTTTCTTAGTGTCTTACCATCTTTAGCATGCCTCTTATTATTCTTAGGGACAACACTGCTGATTATATTTCCTCTTCTCCGTGCCTAATTTATCAATTATAGTGCTCAATATTGTAGCAAAATATTCAAACATTTTTCAGTTGCATCATTTTTTACAGATATCGCTCAGTACTAAAGAGATTAGCAAATCCAGTTATTATCTAGTTGGCTAATAACAATTCCAAATTACTGTCTTGCATAAATTAATTCCATTTTATTTTCTTGTTATTGACAATAAGCATATATTTATTTGCATCCTGTGGATGCTCAATATTTCATAACATATTTCATTCACTGTTTAGACTTAAATATACCACTCTGGGAAATGGCCACTATCCCACTCCTTGAGTACTTTAAATTCAGTTACTGATGGGTAAAAAAAGCATCCACAAGGGCTAGATATATTACTGTTCCTCCACTTTTGTGGGATAGGTTAAATTACCATGAAAAATCTTCCTTAGTCCTACTGTTCCACATATTCAGCCAATTATGGGCTGCCAATTCAAATAGCTTTTTTCCTCTGTTTTACATTTACTATCCATTGACTTTCTTTTATTGCCACAAAGATTTGTCTGTCCCATGTAAGCATACAGATGACTCTTTAGCCCTATACCTGCTTCCCAGCTGACCTCCCCTCTCCCAGCCATACCTGCCAGAGTACCCCATGGATTTCCCTTATGCTGGGTCCAGGGGCATGTGCCATTCTCTCATCTCCCTGGAGAACAATCCAGATTTATTGGCAGATAGTCTAGGTGATGGGGCAGGCAGGAAGAAGCAGACAGGGTTTCACAAAGTCTGCACTACTTGATTCTCTATTTTTTTCTGTCCCTGCCCACCTCCCTGGATGTTGGGTACAGTCATTGCAGAATGTGACATGTCATTGATGTCCCCTGCGAAGGAACAAGTTCCCTGACCCATTACAGGGGTCACCAGAATGGCACAAACCAAATTCTGCTTTCTGTGGGCTGGTGCATTGCCAAGTTACCCCTCCTAGCCCTCAGGCCTCCCAGCTGGCATCCTGAGTTCAATACTGAGCTTAGCTTGATATAAAGGAGTGCATAGCTGCTACCTGCTAGGCCATCAGGTGACCCTATCCATTGATCTTCTGATGGGGATAGCTAAATTGTTATCAATTTCCAAAACTTTGGAATACGATTCCAGCAATTGACACATCTAGCATTTGTATCCCCATTAGAAATACAAGTATAGTTTTAGGCTGTGTGTCATGCTGGGATAAAATCATCTCTTGGGTGGTTGGGAATGAGGACACAGTCTGAGCATCCAATACCCGAGATATGATGTAATTCCATACAGCCACACACCCTGGAGTGCATTATTGCTATTATACAAGAGTTTGAAATGTTCAAATATATATATTTTTAAACTTTCTAGTTTATGTCTGTCCACTAGGTGGTGCTATTGTGTGGAACTGGCTTTTCTCTTGTTACTTTTGGTCTGTCAGTCATTGCCCCTTCACCTCTCTGATCTCTCTCTCTCTCTCTCTATCCTCTCAGTCCTGCTTGCTCCACTGCCTGCTGTGGGAGCAGAATAAGATGTTTTAGTTTTCTCGATTGTGCCCTTTGCAGCTAATGGATAGTTTTCTTGATTGCACCATTTGCAGCTAACCGATGATGGGAGAATGGTATTCGAGCGCATGGCAAAATGGCTACAGAGGTCTGTGAAGCCACTCAGCAGTGAATATTTGTTTTGAAAATGTGGCCTGGGAGTCAGTGGTGCTCTACACCAGGGGCTTCCACCAGGGCATGCGCCTAGTAAAAAATCCCAGGCTCCCCAGTTGGTGCCCCATATGGTGCAAAGCTTCCATAGTAACAATATATCAGTGCCCTGGCTGTCATCGGTTGTGCCCCCAGCTGTGCCCTGGTAACCATTTGTGACTAGAGACGCTACTGCTGGGGCGGGAAAAGGGTGGGGGAGTTGGAGCACTGTCATGTTTAAAGTGCTGATGGTGTAGTCCACTCAAAGCAAGAGCTGGAGAAATAAGTTAACATAGAAACATAGACTTTGACGGCAGATATGAACCACTTGGCCCACCAGTCTGCTCATTTCCTACCTATTGGATAAGCTGCAGATTCTAGTTAACCAATAGCCTACTTCCTGCAACCCCAATTGCCTTATGTCTGTCCCACGATGTTTGAATTCCCCACTGTTTTAGACCCCACAACCTCTCCAGGAAGGCGGTTCCATGCATCCACCACTCTCTCCGTGAAAAGAATTTCTCACATTAACCCTGAGCCATCCGCCTCTAACTTTAAATTGTGCCCCTTGTTCTTACACATCTCTTTTCTGAAAGATGCTACCCTCCTGGACTTTGTTGATTCCCTTGAGGTACTTAAAAGTTTCTATCATGTCCCCCTGTCCTCCTTTCATCAAGGGTATACATATTAAGCTCTCTCTCAGTCTCTCTTCATATGGTTTCTGATGTAGACCCTGCACCATTTTAGTTGCTCTCTGTGGACTGCTTCCATCCTGTCTAAGTCCTTGTGTAGATGAGGTCTCAAAAGTTGCTTGCAGCATGGCTCTGGAATGTGGGTACACAGCTCACAGCTAGCAACAGTCTGAAAAAAAATTGCAGTTGGGGCAATTTGTGTTGGTTAGATGTCACTTAGTGTGCTGCTTTACACAATAGGTTTATGCGGGTTCAGTGTAGTATGATATTTTGCTTAGTGTTGAAGATGGGGGTGAGGGGCAAAGTGATTTTTGTTTTTAACTTTTGGTGTGGTCATGTGTTCTGGACTTTGACACAATGATGTTGTGCTGGGATAACAACACTGTTCAAGGAGGCCATTGACTAATCAGCTTCTTAGAAACCTTTTCTGCTGTTGTATAAGTTATACTTTTCATTGAGCATTGTGAAAATAAAATGCAATATACAGAAACCTCCATTTCTATTTTGTTTTCTAATCTGGGTTGTATATTCTTATTTATACAGATGCATTATGGTTTACTCATCTTACTAAGCAGTAAAAGTATAAATGAAGCATTCCAAAATTTAAGTTAATGCAATCTTCAAATGTTGCTGCTGACACTAATGTTGAAAGCCCGCCATTTGGGCATCCATATGTTGCAGATTTTTGTGCTGCAATACCTAAAGTATGATATCCCTGTTTAGAAAATTGGCTTGCTTTTTCCTGATTGGCTGCTCACCTTTCCAAGGTGGGCATTTATGTAGCAACAGAGACCAGGAAATAACAAGTCCCGTGCTAACTGTCCTATCTCAAAAAAAAAAATCACTCCCTACATAGAATTTTTAAAATTAAATGGCAGCTATATTTTTCCTTGCATAGCAAGGGACCTCCTCCAACCAACTGCAGTTTCTATAAAGGAGTGCCAACTGCAAGAGAAAAACATCATATCCACCCCTGGTTGACTCATTACTTTTTTTTTCCATATGGTGTTTTTCCTCCTTGTGACAGGATGGGTGCTACATCAGCCCTTTTCCATCCTCCACAGCTGTCTTCGCCACCTCCTAAGTATATCCCTATTCTAGGTATCCTCACCTGTCCTCCTGGTCTCTGATACCCCACAAAACTGAATGTTCTCTTTAGTTAGACAATATTCCAACTCATCTTTTTATTTCATAAACTCCTTGAATTAATTAAAGTGGCCCTCCAGCCTACATCTCTTTTTGGTTACCATTACTTCACTGTCCATAAAATCAGAGTTTACATTCCTCCCTCATTCCCCATTTCATTAGTTTAAAGCTCCATCAATTGCCTTTCTAATCCTTGCACCCTAATATTCCAGGGCCTCTCCTGTTCAAGTGCAGTCCATCCTTACAGAACAAATCACTCCCGTGCCTTGTCATCATCACTTGATTTGGAGATGGAGACTGAGGAACTTTTCTTTTTCTTTTTGTATTTGTTTAGACTCACCCCAGTTTTCCCACCCTCACATCCTTGGTGTGATGCACACATGTGGAGGCACACGCAACATGCACTGCGGGACTCCCCACCCTACCGGGTTGCCCATTACCCACCTGCACTGTTACCGGACTGCCACCCAGAGGTGGCAGGATTGTGAGGGCAACTCCCCTCCCTGGGAGAGAAGAGCTGCCATTAGACAGCTTGATCCTGCTCCCCACTCTCCCCAGGCTGGATCCCCAATGACCTGAGTCCATTCCCAAACCCAGGTCACTGGTGTGGTGTGAGGTAAGGCATCTGGCATCTCAGCCCTCTGCATCACCGGGCTGCTCCAGAATGAGGAACTTTTACACCAACTGAGCAGCTATTCAAAAATTCTCCACACACTCAACAGGGAGGTAGTATAGCACACTGGTTTAAGGCTCTGAGCTGCAAATCTGGAGACCTGGGTTTGAATCCCACAGCCCCCACTTGCATACTGTGTGACTCTGAGCAAGTCACTTAACTTCCTCTACTCCCAGGTCACACCTGCAAACAAGCTTTCAGCTTAGTGTGCAACTCCTGGTTAAATAATTGGAGGATAATTGGAGGATAACTAAATTCAGTCTGCTTTTGTGGATCTCAAAGTGGACATCAAATCTATTGATAAGAAGCTAGTGGAAATGGAGATGATTGTCAACATGCTAGCTGACACTGTAGATGTCCATGACTGGCTGCTCCTTCTTCTACAACAAGACAGAGAAGTGCACTGGAGGTTTGAGGAGCTGAAAACTAGACTAGACAAAACAATTTCCATATTCATGGCATTAAGGAGGGAGTGGAGGAAGGATTTGCTTCCCGTAATGAGACTGTTCTACACCTACTGTGCACCATGCTTTCTGTGCCTTCCTGCCTGCCATTGACTGTCAAATAGTCCCAGCATTCCTTAGGGTCCAAATCCACAGATCCCACAGCCAGACCACACTTCTGGATTTTGTGAATGCTGCTAGGAGATCGAAAAAGACAAGGTTGGCAAATGTGGTTAATTTTGAGGGTCAACATATTCATTTTTGTCAAGATTTCTCTTCAGGTCTCCAAACCAAAAAGACAGACAGTATGCACAGTGATAAAAGAACTGAGGGGAAAAAGCAGATCAAAGCCCAATTACTTTACCTCACCAGAACTGAAATTCAACTTGACTTTGACCCCAAAGAATATGGCTTGTTGTTGGATGCACCACTTTTCAGGAAGCATCTAACTGTCTGCCCTGATCAGAGTTGAAGCCTTGGAAGATTGGCTACTTCAGATAGCATGAACTATTGCAGGCTGGCAATGCATCCAGCAGGAAGGAGCTTTTCAAAGTACGTGGTTAAAACCTGACCAGCTTCACCCGGCCTGTGCAGAAGGCTGCCCAGAGCACTGAAAGTGACCCCAGAACTTTGTTGCTATAATGAGCCAGTCAAGCTTAAAGCTTACACTGAGACTGTGATCATACACTCTCTTGTCATCTAGGAAATACAGTTTCTGATTTAGTTTTTATCTGACAAATTGCACTCATTCTGCTTGTTCTGAGAACCTGGGGAGTTCCAGGTCAGTGATCTCCAAATGTTCTTTTCTGATTTGTTTTACATTATGTTTTCTGTGTTTGGACTACTTGTGGAAATATAAAACTGTTTCCTCAGACCTTTGGATGAACTCAGGGCTCAATAGTAGTACTATGAGGATAACTGAGGGTCCGCTATATTAAATTACAGATCACAGATCACTGTAGTGGTTTCATTAGACAGAGGCCTGGGGTTTCTTTAGAGGCAGGGTGACCATGTTAAGGGTAGTGTCCTATAACGTAAGGGAATAAACTTCAGGAGAAATTAATAGGGATATTGCTGAGCTTAAATGAATGTTGGATGCACACACAAAGTGAGAAATTGTGTAGCAAGCTGGACAAACCAAGACTGGAAGGCAAAGTGTATCAATGCCCATGGCCTTCCAAACAAAATCACAGATCTCACAGCAATGATGGCCAAAGCCAGCCTCAACTGAGTTGCTGTCATGGAACTTGGTTCACAGAGAACCATACCTGGGATGTCGCCATCCCTGGTTATACTCTTTCAAGAGAGATCGATAGGTAAGGAATTTGGGGGGTTGCTATTTATATCAGGAAAGGGATAAATGCCACTGAGGCCCAGGGAACACAAGGTGAGACAGAGGCCTATGGATCACTATGAGAGCTGGAAACAGGAACCCTACCAGGGCTGGAGATATCTATAGACCCCAAATGAGGAGATCGAAAAGGACAAGGTTCCCCTGGAAGAAATAATGAGGATGGCCAACAAATGAGCTTATTGCTAGTTGGGGACTTCAATCTACCAGATGTAGAATGGTCACCTTCACAGCCTCCTCAGAGAGGAGAGACCACCTTCTGGCTTTGAGGGGTGCAGGACTGAATCAAATGGTGGTTTTCTCCCACCAGAGAATCAGCTATCCTGGACCTGGTACTCACTAACAGTGCCAGAGTATCAGACATACAAGTGGGTATCAATCCGGTACCAGTGACCACAGGTCAGTCTAGTTCTCCATTAGCAAGACTGAGGACCTCTGCTACTCCAGAATCAGGGTGCTCAATTTTTTAATTTAATATGCTTTATTAATTTTCTGCAATAGTACACATTGACAAGATGGACAGAGAGGTGTATCGACTCCAGTACATAAAACAAAGCAATCAATAGGTATACACTAGTGTGGGAAGCATTATACATAGACACAACCATATAGAACATTACTGTCCAATACATCCTAACGAGTTATGAACCGCATTGAAAAGGGTGCTCAATTTCAGGAAAGCAGATTTCCTGAAAATGAGAAGGATCAAACCCTGCTGGCAACAGATACCACATGGAATATGGAGGACAAATGGACAAAGCTGAAAGATGCTATAGCGTCAGTCACAGTGCTTTGCACTAAACAAATCAACAAGTCCAAAGGGCAAGGAACCCTCTCTGGTTCTCCAAAGAGGTAGCTGCTATAGTTAGGAAAAGGAAAAGCTTTTAGAAGTACAAGGAGACCAAGTCTGTATAAAGGATAAAGAAGCCTACAAAGAGAAAGTCAAGGAAGCAGGAAGAAGCTATTAGGGTGGCAAAGGCCCAGACCAAGAAAAACTGTCTCAAGAAGTGAAAAGGGGACAAAACATTTTATCGATACATTCGAGAAAAAGAAAAGAGCAAAAGAGGAATAACATGGCTGGGCAACCAAGGACATCTGATGGAAAATGCAAAAACAAGGCAGAAGTTCTCAATGAATTCTTTTTGCTTGGTCTTACACAGAAAGATATTGGTAATCGTCAGCCCAGCCAGGACACTTCCCCATACCAGGAGCTGATTCATCCTTCTTCTGAAAGAAAGGGTCTTTGAGAATTGTCTAAAATGAGGGTGGACAAGGCAATGGGCACTGACAGAACACACCAAGAGTTCTAAAAGAACTTAGGGACAAACTTGCTGCCAGTTGATGAACTGTTAAACAGTTCACTGGAACAGGGATAGTAACACAGGACTGGAAAGGGAGCCACGGTTGTGCCATTGCACAAGAGTAGTGTAGAGAAACTACACGCCAGTAAGTCTGACCTCAGTGGTGGGTAAAATAATGGAGACATTGCTTAGGAAAGGGTAATGAACTACCTGAAAGCAAGTGGGCAACTTGACCCAAAGCAGCATGGCTTCACATCAGGACACTCATGCCAAACAAATTTTATAGAATTCTTCGACTGGGTTACAAGAGAAGTAGAACAGGGGCAGCAGTGGATGTGGTGTATCTGGACTTTAGTAAAGCCTTTGATACAGTCTCACACAGAAGGCTAGCCAACAAACTGGAGCAAGCTGGCATTGGTCACAAAGTAGTTAAATGGATCACAAGCTGGCTGCAAGGCAGGACACAGAGGGTTATGGTAAATGGCACCTTGTCCCAAGAAGGGAAGGTGGCAAGTGGCGTGCCGCGGGGTCAAAGCACTAGGCCCATCCTTTTCAACATATTCATCAGTGACATCACTGAAGAACTGAAAGGAAAGTGCCTTTTGCAGATGATATGAAGCTCTGCAACAGGGTGGACACACAGGAAGTGATTGCAGAAGTGGAGGCAGATCTCAGGATGATAGAGGAATGGTCCAAGAACTGGCAGTTGAGATTCAATGCCCAAAATGTAAAGTCATGCACTTGGGTAGAAGGAACCCATGCAGGAAGTATGTCCTGGAGGGCAGCTGCTAGAAGAAACAAAGCTGGAATGGGATTTTGGTGTCATGATCTCAAATGATTTAAAGGTAAGCAATGCAAAAAGTGGCACTAAGGCAAGCAACATCCTCGGATGTATTGGTAGTGGTATTACCTGTAGGAAGTGTGATGGTAGGGGTATTACCTGCAGGAAGTGTGATGTAATCCTCCCGCTGTACAGGTCCATGGTGAGACCTCACTTGGAGCACTGTGTGGTTCTGGAGACTTCACCTAAAAAGGACATAGACCATCTGGAAACCATGCAGAGATGTGCCACCAAAATGGTGCAGGGTTTGCACCACATAACGTATGAAGCTAGGCTCAGTCAACTAAATTTATTCTCCCTCAAGCAGAAGGACCAGAGGAGACATAATTGAGACATTTAAATTTGTTAAAGGGATCAAGACAGTACAAATCAGGAACCTCTTCTGGGAAAACAAGACTGTACGTATTAGAGAACACAACATGTGCCTGTGGGAGGTAAATTAAAACAAATGTTTGTAAGTACTTTTTCACAGAGAGGGTGTGGACTCTGACAGCCTGCTGCCAGAGGTAGTGGCAGCCAAGATGGTCAGTAAATTCAAACAGGCATGAGAATGACAGTATAGTCAGTATAGTAGATAAGCAAGACACAAATGAAAGTGGGGGTAGAAAACCCTGGCAGACTAGATGGACCACATGGTCTCCTTCTGCCAGCAAATTCTTATGTTCTTATGAATAGAGACTGAAGTAACATTCATTTAAGAATCCCACATATCTGAATTACAACATGTTAAACTCTGGCGAGGGTGAGAGGCGCAGTAGTGGCTGCATTTTCAAGCAAAGAAGGCAGGGACCGCTATATTAATTCACAAGTGTCTCCTTTGGTTATCAAGGCATCTGATAGGGAGGCAGGCCTGGTTGATATATGAAGGAAACCCACCAGAGAAAGAAACATTTCACATTTTCTCCACCCAACAGGAGTACTTGTATATTGATCTGTTTCTGGTCTCCATGGGTTAGCATATACAACAATGCTGCTCAATCCAGCAAATAACAATTGGACCATGCACGGTCTCATTAGAGATGTTGCTGGGTTTGGGAATAAAAACAGAACTCTTTTGAGAATGAACACACCCCTCTAAATAACATCTAAAGGAAAAGCCACTGAGATCCTAGAAACCTATGAGCCTCATGTGGATAGGAACATTTTGGACCAGGCTGTCTGGAACACTCCAAAAGTGGAAGTGAGGGTGGCAATTATTTGTTTGGCTGCATGGGTTAGAAACAGAAAAAGCAGTATGGTGGTACTTATGGCTTAAGATTAAACAATCAGGAAGGGAGCACAAATAATCAGGTAATAGCAACATAAAGTCATTATTAGAACAGGCCAGAAAAGAGCTGAATGATCTCCTTATTGAAAGGCAGAGGTAATCTACAAGGGTACACCAACCAAAGATATTGTGAAGTGGGGGCAGAGCAGCTAGACTTCTGGCGTCCTGGTTCTGTAAAGCTGAAATAAATAGACTAGTGTTCAGGTTGAAGGACTCACAGGCTAGCAGCATGGAATGGATTACACCGCAAACCATAGCCAGTGCATTTGTCAGCATTTGCAAGGACTTGTTCCATGAAAGCAAGGACCCCTTGAAAACTGCCGAGGACTCAAGAAATGGTTTGGACCACATCCACTTTCCTTCTTTGTTTAAGGCAGATAGAGAATTTCTGAAAGCACCCATTTCCAATAAGGAGATGGGGGAGGATACTATTTGGGATCTGAAGGAAAACAAGGCCCCAGACCCAGATGGCTTCATCACTGATTTCCATAAGGCATTTGCTAACCAGGAGACCTCTATTCTTCTCAAATGTTCTGAGCCTGCCAGAGGAGGGGAGACTTCTGGACACCTGGGCTAATACCCTGGTATCTGTGATACTGAAGCCTGGCACAATTGTGCCTCCCATAGCCAATATCACTACTCAATCAAGATGTCAAACTTTTGCCAAAGTATTACGTCAATAGGTTCCAAGCTGTAATTAGAAAATTGATCCACCTAATTCAAATGGGCTTCATATTGGGCAGACTTCTAAACAATAATGTTGGTCACCTGCTGAATGATCTATTGGGTGCTGCAGGGTGTCTGAAGTCCCATGTTACTGCTAACTGATGCAGAAAAGGTGCTCAGTTGTCTCGATTTAGGTTTCTCCATCAGGTACTAGACAGAGAATGGGGTTCTGCTTATCATTTACCAACTGGGTATCAGTGCTGTATGGCATTCCATGGGCAGGGTAAGGGGTGAGTGGCACCATTTCTGACATATTCACTATCAAAGGGGGACTGGGTAGGATGCCCCCTGTCCCAGGTACTGTTGCCCTTAGCATGGAGCAGCTGGCACCACTATATGACAGTTAAGAGAGATAAAGGGTATCACTGTAGTGGGGCAGGAGTATTGTATTTCATGCTATGCAGATGATATACTCATTTATATAAAAGATCTGCAAAGCTTTATGCCAGCATTCCTAGAAATGTTGTTGGAATACATTTCCATATCCAGATTTAAAGTAAATGACACTAAACTGAAGTCTGCATCAGTGGTACTCTGAGTACTGCTTCCAAGGCCCTGATCCTGTACAAATAGATTAAGATGAGGGTGAGGTACTTGAGTATTTAGATCACCATTCAGTTACACTCCTTGCACTCCAGTAGCTATCTGTCACTTAAGCAAGCAGCTTTTGCAGATCTCCACAGGTGGACTTTTCACTGTTGTCCTTCCTAAACCACCAAAAGGCAGTTAAAATGAATATCTTGCCCAGATTCCTGTTCTTTTTGCCCCTCCTACTTTCTTGACTGAATGAAAGTGGAAAGACTTTCAAAAAGCTTTGAGTAATTTAATCTGAAACATGACAAGACCTAGGATTAAGTGGGATGTCCTTATAAGACATAAAGAAGGTGGAGATGTGGGTTGCCAGAATTTAAGTTCTGCTACCAAGCAGCTCAGATAGGTCCCATAGTAAACATTGTTCTGTATGAGGCTGACATGGGGTGGGTTCCAGTGGAAAGGAAACCCAAATAGCACTGGCCTGCAGGTGTTACCATGGCTAACAGGTCAGGAGGGCTAAAGCACATCTGGATCCCTGGACGGCAAACACTTCAAAAGCAGGGTCACCCTATAACATAGAAACATAGAATTTGACGGCAGAGAAGGACGCTTGGCCCACCCAGTCTGCCCATTTCCCTACCTGATGGATAAGCTGCAGATTCTAGTTAATCAACAGCTTACTTCCTCCTACCCCCAATTACCTTATGCCTGTCCCATGCATTCTTGAATTCTCCACTGTTCCTGACTCCACAACCTCCGCTTGGGAAGGCTGTTCCATGCATCCACAACCCTCTCTGTGAAAAAAAACTTTCTAAGATTACCTCTGAGCCATTCCCCATCTTCAAATTAAGCCCCTTGTTCTTGCACATCTCTTCTTCTAGAAGATACTACCCTCTTATGCTTTGTTAATTCCCTTGAGATACTTGAAAGTTTCTATCATGTCCCCCTCTCCTCCTTTCCTCAAAGGTATACATATTAAGCTGCTTTGGTCTCTCCTCGTATGTCTTCTGGTGCAGACCTTGCGCCATTTAGTTGCCCTCCTCTGAACAGCCTCCACTCTGTCTATGTCTTTGCGGAGATGGGGTTTCCAAAATTACCGCATGATACTCAGATGAGGTCTCGCTAACTGTCTGTACAGAGGATAACAACTTCCTGTTTTTACTGCTGACACCTCTCCCTATGCGTCCCAGTATCCCCAGCCCTCCTTACTGCCTTCTCATGTTGCTTGCCCACCTTTAGGTCATCTGATATAATTACTCCTAGGTTCTTTCGATTTTTTGTTGTTGTTATTAACTAACACCCCATTTTGTTCTCTTCCCTGGGTTTTGTTTCCCAGATGCATTACCTTGCACTTCTTTGCATTGAATCTGAGCTGCCACATATTTGACCATTCCCCAACCTTGCCAAGTCCCTTTCCATTCTTTCCACCCCACCTTGTATCAACCCTGTTGCAGATATTTGTGTCATCTGCAAGAGACATACCTTTCCTTCCAGGTGCTCTCCAATGTCACTTATAAAGATATTAAAGAGGACTGGTCCCAGTACCAAACCCTGTGATACCCCACTAGTTACCCTCCTTTCTTCACTGTGGACTCTGTTTACTATTACCCTTTATGTCCTGTTGTCCAGACAGTTTTTTATCCAGGCTACCACCTTGGGACCCACTCCAAAGCTAGCTAACTTGTATAGCAGACTGCATCCCCAGAGACATCGATGGACTGGCTTCTTTTTACAATGTTACAAAAATAAAAAAAGACATCGAGGATGGTTTTCTTTATTCGGGTATTGATTCTGGGGATTGGGCCCCCAGTGGTTAGTTTTATCTTTAAAGGGCATTGGGCGATAGGGAGTTGGGATGTATGTTTGGAAGAGGTGGGACATTGAAACAGGGCATGGGAAGCAATGGGGAAGGTAGGAGGATACTTGGCAGTGGGTAGGGATATTGAAATAGGGCACAGGAAGCAATGGTGAGGTGGGAAGGATATTTGACAGAGTGTGGGGTACTGAAACAGAGCACAGGAAGCAGCGGAGGTGGGAGGATTACTTGGCAAGGTTGGGATTGTTTTACCGTTGTTGGAGGAAGACTGCAACAGGCTGATCATGGCGCCACTCAGTTGGCTGCTGGGTGGCATCATGCATATAAGAGGATAGAGCTACTTTGGGCTGGGCGGCTCTTTCCTTTTAACCACACAAGTTCCCCAAGCAAGCAGATGACAGTGTTATGATCAGCTGGGCTGATCACTGGCCATCACTGTCAATCCCACAGCAGCTTGAGCTGCACAGGACCCAGTGACACACCTCTGAAATACTGTTCCTTGTAACAAAATGTTTGCTGTGCATGCATGCACATGAAGGCATAATAGAGGGCATTCAGTTCTTGGTGGTTGCTCTTTTCAACATGACACATACTAATATGGAAGCCTCAAAATTGACATCAATAATTGACTGCTAAAAATATTTAGATGTTAAAGCTATCTATAAAGCTCATTTTACATTTTCATATAAACTTTAAGTATAACTAAAGGTCTAAAAACAACTTGTGGGTGTAGTCGTATGGTATTCATAAATCTTCCTAAATGGACAGATGCTTCTGTCTAAGGGGGGATCATCTTCTTTAATATGAAAGAGAACCCTCACCCTGGTTATAGTTAGTTTGTTCCTCACCTTCTCCTTCCCCAGTGATTTAAATCAAGAGGTTACTATTTGGGAACTGCAGTTAACTAACTTCTCCCCAGTGTCAGAATCCTCTGTACCATGAGTACATCAGTTGACATTTGTTTCCATTTGGTCTTGTGTCTGATGTGTCAGCCTTTCCATCTGTGCTATTTCCCCATCATTTCCGTCAATCTTTTACCATAGTTGTTGTCCTTCTTTGATTTTAGGAGCAAAAGTGAAGGGGTATTGACTGTTCAGCAACATTTGTAAAATCAATTTAACCTCAAAGTACTGTACCAAAATAACACACACACACACACACACACACACACACACACACACACACACACAGACACACACAGTCCAGTCACACAGTTTTAAAGTTACAAAGTTTATTAATGTTTATTGCTTGTGAATAAAATTCCTTAACCATTGTCAAGCAGCAGACTGACAAACCAGTGCAGGAGATAACAAACAAAAAAGAATGAACCCTCTCAACAAAATTTGGAGGCAGGATACACACACTTAAATGTTCTTTGATGTTAAGTTGTACTATCTGCCAGCTTCCACGTAATAGACTACACAATTGGGGTGGGGATCACACTGTATGTTGTAATAAAGTTTTTTCTTCCTCTGTATTGCTGGTTGTGTTTATACATTATATAAATAATATATATAAAATTGACTCTTCTTAGTGTCTGTCAGGATTTATACCTTTCACTAGATTCCTCAGGCCAGTCACATTTGAGACTATATGGCATTATCACTGCCATATTTTGTTTTAAAGAGCTACTGGCCTCAAAGAAAACTTAAAAAATCATAATAATTAGGTACAATTCTGCTTGCATTCCATTTATATTTTATATATTTCTCCTCCCATAATTTATTACTAAGGAAATGTGTATGGATATATGATCATTGTCCCTTAGAGCTGTTTTCTAGTTCATCTGCCTCTATAGTTTACTCCCTACTCCAAGTCATAAGCCTCTGTTGTGACATCACGGTCTGTTGCCATGGGAGTAACTGTGAGATCACCAGCAGTGCTCTGTGACTTCAGGTAGGAGAAAGCAGCAGGAATAGATGAACTCTTCTGGAGCAGAAATGATGTTTTCAAGCAAATGACCTCAGTAATAAATAATGGGGAGAAGGAGGGCTCAGCACTGATGGGAAGTACAAGCTGGACTGTGTCTAAATATTATGTTTTGTTAAAGTTCACCCTGAATGTATCACCAGCTCTTTAAAATAGATTATCAAGATACTCACCAGAATAGGTTCTGCCTCCTTGTGCTGCCCCAGAAGTTCCTGGTCCTCACAAAGAAAAAGAAAAATACAACCCCCTCAAAAAAACAAACAAAAAAAAACAAACAAGAGCTATATTTACATACTGAGCTGACCTCTACAGTAGGAGCAATAAAATGTATACCACTGTGTGTCCTGGGAGGAAAATTATAATAGTATACAAAACCTAAGGGCTGGGAGGAAATCCATCCATCTGCACAGGACAGTCCCTCCCCCACTCACATACCAATGTGTGTTGAGTAACAGAAAAAAGAAGAAACAAAGCATTTGTCAATGCAGATATTGATTGCATTGGTGTGATGAGCTCGCTCACTGCCGTCTGTCCTAAGCTCAGTCTGTTTCTCCCAGTGCTGCAGGCTGCTCTTTTGTACTGGGCTCCTGCCTGCATTGCCGCCTTCTTCTGCCACAAAGAAATCTGCAGCAGTCACAGCAAAGCTCCGTTGAGCTCCGCTCCTCCCCTTCTCTCACTTTGCTCATTCTGTTTCTGCCAGTGCCGCAGGCTGCCCTTTTCTTTGGGCCCTGCCTGCATTGCCGCTTCTGCCCACAAAGAAATTTGGCAGCAGCTACAATAGAGCCTTGCTGAGCTCACTCACTCCCCTCTCTCACTTGCTCATTCTGGTTTTCCGCCACTGCAGGCTAAAACATGGAAACATAGAAACATAGACTTTGACGGCAGATAAGGACTGCTTGGCCCACCTAGTCTGCCCATTTCCTACTTAGAGGATAAGTTGCAGATCCCATTTAACCAACAGCCTATTTCTTCCTACCCCCACAAAATTGCCTCATGTCTGTCCCATGCATTCCTGAATTCTCCCACAGTTTTAGACCCCACAACCTCCTTAGGAAGGCTGTTCCATGCGTCCATCACCCTCTCTGTGAAAAAATACTTCGCACATTACCCCAAGCCAGCCCCTCTATCTTCAAATTGTATCCCTTGTTCTTGCACATCTCTTTTCTGAATGATGCTACCCTCTTGGACTTTGTTGATTCCACTGAGGTACTTAAATGTTTCTATTATGTCCCTCTCTACCTCCTTTCCTCAAGGGTATACATGTTAAGCTCCTTTAGTCTCTCCTTGTATGGCTTCTCTTGCAGACCCTGCACCATTTTAGTTGCCCTCCTCTGAACTGCCTCCATTCTGTCTATGTCCTTGCGGAGATGGGGTCTCCAGAACTGGATGCAGTACTCCAGATGGGGTCTCACCAACTGTCTTGTACAGGGGATAACAACGGCTGCCCTTTTGTACTGGGCCCCTCACGTGCATTGCTGCCTTTTTCTGCCCACAAACAAATTCTGCAGCAGTCTCAACAGAGCTCGTTGAGCTCACACACCCCCTCCCTCACTTGCTCGTTCTGTGTCTCTCGCCGCTGCAGGCTGCCCTTGTACTGCCCTGCCTGCATTGGCGCTTGTTCTGGCCAGAAAGAAATCTGAAGCAGTCCCGACACGCCCATTGAGCTCGCTTCACCCCCCTGTCTCACTTACTCATTCTGTTTCTGCCAGCGCTGCAAGCTGGCCATTTGTACTGGCTCCTGCCTGCGTTGCCGCATTTTCTGCCCACAAAGAAATCCCCAGCAGTCACAAAGAGCTCCATTGAGCTCGCTCACTACCGCTCTGTCACTCCACTCATTCTGTTTCTCTTGGTGCTGCAGGCTGTGCTGTGTATGGGGCTCCTGGCTGCATTGGCACCTTTGTCTGTCCACAAAGAAATCCACAGCTGTCCCGACAGAGCTCTGTTGAGGTAGCTCAGTCTCCCTCTCTCACCGCTCATTCTGTTTGTCCTGGTGCTCCAAGAGGCCTTTTTGTATGAGGCTCCTGCCTGCATTGGTGCCTTTTCTGCCCACAAAGAAATCCGCAGCAGTCCTGATAGAGCTCCGGTGAGTTTACTCACTCTCCTCCCCTCACTCACTGTCTTGTTCTGTTTCTCCCAGTGCTGCAGGCTGCCTTTTTTGTACTGGGCTCTTGGCGTTGGGGGCCTTTCCTGCCCACAAACAAATCCGCAGCAGTCCCTACAGAGCTCAGTTGAGCTCGGTTACTCCCTCCTCTCACTCGCTCAATTTTAATCTGTTCCAAACACTGATTTCACATAGCAGAATGTGCTATTATCCGGCAGGAGTGCAAAACATATTTTAGCCAGGATGTGAAAAATGACAGCTGTACTGTTAGTAAGGAGGTGTGAAAAATGCCACTGTTGAAAATGTGCCTGAAAATTGTTACAAATTTGCAAAGTTACAAGGTGCATGGAAACAGTTCAATGCACGCTTGTAACACAGTCATGTTATGGAGTTTCATCACCAAATTTTCAACATAGGGATTTTAGGACCTCTGCTCATGAACAGTGCCACTGTCATTTTCTTAATCTGTCCCAAACACTGATTTCCCACAGCGACTCAGCGTTATTCTGTCACGCAACTGTGAAACCACATTTCAGTCAAGATGTGAAAATGACAGCTGTACTGCTCATAAGGAGGTGTGAAAAATGCCACTGTTGAAAATTTGGCATGACAATATTACAAATCATGGTTACAAGGGAGGTGGAAAGTGTGCAATGCACACTTGTAACACAGTCATTTGATGGCTATCATCACCAAATTTTCAACATAGGCATTTTAGGACCTCTGCTTATGAACAGCATCACTGTTATTTTCTTAATCTGTCCTAGACAGTGATTTCCCAGATAACCGCTCTATTCTCGCCAGAAGTGTGAAAACATATTTCGGACAAGATGGGAAAATGACAGCTGCACTGTTCATAAGTAGGTGTGGGGAAATGGCAATGTTGAAAATCTGGAGTGAAAATATTATAAATTCTCGAAGTTACGAGCATGCATGCAAACTACTAACACACGCTCGTAACAGAGTCATTTATGGAATATCATTATCAAATTTTCAAAATAGCCATTTTAGGACCTCTACTCATGAGCAGTGTCACTGTCATTTTCTTAATCTGCCCCAAACCCTGATTTCCCACAGCGACTCGCTATTCTGCGCCGGAGTGCGAAAATACATTTCTGCCAGGATGTGAACAATGACAGCTATACTGTTCACAAGGAGGTGTAAAAATGCCAATGGTGAAAATCTGGTGTGAAAATATTGCAAATTCACGAAGTTATAAGTGTGCATGTGAACTGCGCACATGCTAAATAAAACAATAATTTTTGGATTTTCCACCAAATTTGCAACATAGGCTTTTGGGGCCACCTCATGAACACTGGCACTGTCGTTTCATTAATCAGCCCGAAAGGTGATTCTGCGCGGTGAATGTGAAATCACCTTCCGGGCTGATTAACGCGATGACAGTTCAAGAATTATGGGGGTCCCAAACCCCATGTTGGAAAATTTGGTGCTAAAATTCCAAAATGACTGAGATATGCATTAAAGTTGACAAAACCTATTTATTCTATTATACAGCTTACCGGCATTTCCTCAGTTCGCGGTCGGCTTTGAAGAGTGCAGAGCGTGTTCCTGGTCACTGAAGATTGTCGCACTGAGCTCCGGAGGAAATAGTGGAATGAGTGAGTATGGGGAGACAGGTGCGCAGTGGGTGGGTGCGGGTTGTGGGAGGGGCAGGAGACCTCTGAGGACAGTTTCCTTTTTCAGTTTAAAAAACAAAAACACATCACAGGACAGTTTTTTTACAGGGCATGTGGCACACTGGGTGGGCTCCCAGCATGCCACCTGGCTCTTTCTTTGGGGGCAGCAGTAGCTGACGAGGATTGAGCTCCCGTCGACACATAACAAAACAGGGGATGGCTTACATTGTGCTGATGGGGTTGGGCTTACATCAGCGGGCAATAAAGCAGGGGGTTGGTTACAGAATGTTGACGGGAGGGCTCCCATCAACAAAATCAACATTACAGCACTGAAGCCGATGGGGATTAGGACCCCTCACGGGAAATAAACATTTGGATGGTGATATTGTTTGTGAACATGGTGGCAAGCCACCACCGTGTTCTAAACAATATCAGGATGTGAAGTTCTGTCCTGCAATGACGGGTCGCTCCCTCATTGCAGCGGATGGCTGATGCTGCAATGACAAGGTGGCCCCTGAGTGCAGTGGTGAAATTGTCACAAGTTGGTGGCAAGGTTCCAAACCCTTGTCAGCAGCAGCGTTACTGCTTAACATTAGGGGACACAGGACAAGCCTTTGCAGGTTGTGGGGGTATTGGCCACAACAGTGCCATGCCTCAACAACCTGCTTCTGAGCAAGTTGTCCCAATATGTTCTTTGCGCTGTGCGCAATCAACATAAAAGGATGCTATCCTATTTACTATACACTGATGGCACCTGAATGAAAAATCCATACTCTGCACTCTGCACCCAGCCAAAGTCATAATTAATTCTTTTAAACTCAGTTAATAACAATGTTGCACACTGGTGGTAAAGTAACTCCCAAGGTAAGACACAGTCAGGAAAATGTTCAAAATAAAATGCATTCACAAAAGGAAAACTGCTGTCAGAAATCACTAAAATGGAAAAGAGGAGCATATGCAAAACTTTGTCTGCTAAATATAATAATTCTCTTAAAAATAAATTTGTGAGAGAGGAGAAGAAAAAAAAAGAAAAGAGGGACCAATTAAACAAGCAACATAAATTAGTTAGTTACACTTACTTCAGTGTCTTCCAGGAGAGGATTCCCCATCCCTCTACTCCTCTAGTGGTGAAAAGAATGAACTCTTTCTTACCGGTCATAAAATCAAATCTCCAGCTAAACAGAAGCTAGAATAACAACAAACTTCCTTTCCCAGCCATATAGTTATTAATCCATCAATCAGGGTATAAAATAATAAAACAATATCCTGCAATATGTATTGAGGCAGATTAAATCCAGAATTAAAAAAAAAATGTTTTAAACCCTCTTACATTTAACCTGGATCCCCCGAGAAAACAAACAACCTTTCTCTGCACAATATGAAGGTGTGCTCGCTGTAGCACATATGTTAAGGGAAAATAAATATTAGAAAGGACTGCCACATTAAGCTTCAAAGGTCCCACAGGAGCATCTTATGGGGACAGGTATTGATGATGGTGGCAGTACTGTGTGTATACATTTATTACTACATGTTAAATGTATATATTGTCCCAGGGTGACACCAGAGACCAACTCCTCATGCTTTTCCTTGTGGGGACCCTTATAGCAATAAAGAATACATAGGAAAAACTCATCATATCCAGCCAGAAAAATAATGCGTTAGACCAGGGGATAAATACGGTTCTAACTATTAAATTTTATGTTACATGTTATAGATTGAGGAGTGCTCTCGACCAATCAGAATGTTCCTTTCCCTGTATGTAGACACTCTTATTCTGTGAAGAGTGTCTCACATGCAGATGACCTGGAAATGGGAATGTTCTGGAAACAGTTTTAAAAACAATATATTGTTGATCTCTGTTGATCAATAATACTGTATATTAATGTGACCTCCACCACCACTCATTGCTGTAGTAGAGAGGTTTCATGTGCCTTCAGCTTGAGCCAAGAACAGCTTAGCTTTACTTTTGCTGTTCTCACCTCAAGAAACTGAAGGCGTAGAAACCACTCTTATACATCAATGAATAGTTTGGGGACGTATTAACATATAGGACAGGATGGCTTACCTTCCCAACCCCATGTTAAAAAGTAGTGATGATTGCTAAAATGCAGACCCAATCACAATACTAAGACTGTGGCACTAATAGGTTCCTTATTGTTATGGCCCCACAAATTCCCTAATGTATCAGCAGGGTAAGGCATATGAGGAGAGGTTGAAGGCACTGAACATGTACTCCCTGGAGGAAAGGAGAGGAGAGGAACATGATTGGGACCTTCAAGTACTTGAAAGGGATACATAAGGTGGATAAGGAGGGTCTCTTTTAAGCTGAGTGGCAACTATAACATGATGGGGTCACAGTCTTAAGCTGGGGAGGTTTAAGAGGGAGGTCAGGAAGCACTTCTTCAAAGAGAGAGGGAACACTTGGAATACACTGCCAGAAGAGGTGGTGTCATTGAAGACAGTGGGAAGCTTCAAGAGAGCTGGTATAGGCATGGGGAAGGTAAGGATCATGGGTAGGGAGGATGGGAGGAGGGGAGGGACAGGGACAGTAGCTGAAGCTGTGGACTCTGCAATATGAGCAGACTAGATAGACAAAATGGCCTTCTTCTGCTGCCTTCTATATGTTTGTTTGTATGTTGCTTATTCTCACAGATGTACTCAACTGTTTTGTGTGGAGTTTGGCCATTGTCGTTGGAAGACATCTGTGAGGTGGTTTCAGAGCTGCAGACCACTTATTGTAAATTAGACCCAGGCCCCACACATTTACTACTGAGCTGTATGAAGTCTTTGTGTTTGTGTTTGCTGAATAGTTTGGTGCTCCTTGTCAGAGGGGGTCTATTGGGTGGCATTGAAGAATGCACTGGTTTGGCTTCTTCTGAAGAACAGACAGAAAGAAGCACATCACTAGCCTCCACAATGCAAATAAAACAGTTTATTACTCACAATTCTAGAGCCAAAAACCAAAGCAGTGCCACACAGGTGACGACTCTTTCCTGCAACCAGCTGCACGCTCAGAGAGAGGTTGGTGCAGTTTGAAGAAAACTCCCGACTAGAAGAGGGGGTAGGAGGAGATGCCAGAAGAAAACAGTCACCGAAGAAGCAACAAGTACCCAGCCCTCAGTACAACCAGAGGGTACAGAAGCACAAGAACAAAGGGAGACAAACATCACAAATATTTCCAGCACAGAACTGACTAGCAACCAGATTGCTGTCCTAGGTAAGGGTCTTAAATTCATTCCAACGTAATGTACAACAACATTTAACACCATTCTGGACATTAAAAATTAACAGGTAAATTAAGTGTTAAGGCTTTCTTCAACAAACAGCAATATAGGGTACACAACGGATCAAGAGCATGACACTGTAAACATCATGCAAGTCCATGACACTAAAGGGGTTTCAGAACTTTAAAACTCAATCAGTGTTCAATCCACCTCCTACTGCTGCAATTTCAGTGCTTGAATCAGCATGCCTAAATGATATAGATGCACTATATGAAGAGCAGAACAGGTCAGATTTCTGCAATCTGAGTAATAATGAGAAGGCAGCTTTAAAATAACTAGAAAACAACTCTTCCATTACTATAAAACTGGCAGATAAAGGGGTGCTGTTGGTGCTCAACACTTCAGATTGTATAGTGGAAGAGCAGAGACAATGGATAACAGGGAATTTTATCAGCCTCTGAAAAAGACCCTACCCTGGAATTTAAAAAGCAGATTGACTCTGTTTTGACTGCAGCCTTTCATGACGGTATGATTTCCCCAAATTCCTTTGATTTTTTTTGCAGGTACCCCACCCAGAATGGGCCACCATGTACATCTTGCCAAGTCCACAAAAGTCTGCAGAGTCCTTTGGGTAGGCCCATAGTCTTATGGATTAGTTCCTTACTGAACCACTGTCGCAATATGTAGATGCACATATAAGGGACATTGTAGGCAGTTTACTTTCCTTCCTTAGGGATACCACTGAGGCTTTACGCCTCCTCGAGGACTTGCAGACAGAGCAGTCATGGATCTTGCATCGATGGACATAGAGTCCTTGATACAAATATACCCCATGAAGGTGGGCTGACTGCATTGTGTACATGGTTGGATGTGGCTACCAGTTTATGTGTGGGTCAAAAAGAGCCATTAATTAAGTTTTCTGAATTTGCACTGAAATGCAATGTTTTTAGCTTTCAAGGAAATATTACCACCAAATTAAAGGTACAGCCATGGGCTACATTTGCCCCAAATTATGCTAACCTTTATTTGGGACAGTGGGAGAAGGAGGTCATTTATGACCAGGACAGAAATCCCTTCTTTCACAAAACTTGACCTCTGGTGTCATTCAGGCTGATTTAAAACAAGTTAATTTCTTGGACTTAAGTATTACCAAACTACAGGATGGTACTATTAGTACTGACATATTTTACCAAAAACAGACAGAAATACCATCCTACATGCCTCCAGCTGTCATCCCACCACATCATTAGCAACATCGCTAAGTCAATTCATGAAGGTAAAGTGTAATTGTACAGATCCCTCTGACTTTGGAAAGTGTATGACAGAAATGGCAAACAGATTTAACGAAAAGGGCTATGCCGAGGAAAAGTTACAGCATGCTATGGCATCAGGCAGGAAGAGCCACGCCAGAATCTATTAGAATACAAAAATAGACCATAACCAGATGAAAATCAAATCAATTCTGTTACCACTTTTGGTAAGAGTTCTGGTGAGATTAAAACATAGAAAGGCATTGGCATATTCTCACTGCTGAACCTGCATTAAAAAAGAGGCAAGGGTATTACCTAGAACAGTTTTACAAAGGGGAAGAAATCTATCAGATATGTTAGTCCATTCGTATCAACCAATTGCCAAAAAAGAACCAGCTGGTTACCCCCACCACCACCACAGGGTTGCTTCACTTATGGCCATTGTAAATTTTACAGTTGTAACACAAAATGCTACAGTCAAATCTATTAACAGTGGCAAGCAATATGACATAAGGCAGTTTATTAACTGTTCTACAGTTGGTGTAGTATACTTGGCAGCTTGTACTTGCCAATCATGTATGTCGGCAAAAAACAAGAACCCTTAAGTCAAGAGTTTGTGAACATCTGAGTGTTATTAGATGCCACAATGAAAGAAATGCTTTAGTAAGGCATCTCAACCAGTTTAACTATGACCTGGTTGAGATACCCAGAGAAGTGGAAGGGAAGGACGTGAGGTCAACCGTGGCCTGTGAATAGATCCATTCAGATATCTGGAATGTGTAATGCGGTATGGGCTGCACACCCATTGGCTCACACTGTGGACCAATGGGCAGCACAGCCCTACCGACTGTGTCAGTCAGTGGGCGGCAGGGCAGCAGGCGGGTGGGTGCTGCCATCTGCTGCTGACCAGGGGAGCAGGGCAGTGGGGATCAGTGGACGGTGGGAGGGGGGTCCACTGGACCACCAGGGATATAGGTGTAATATTCTGTCACACTTAAGCCCGTGATCGGGCAGACTTCGTCCACTGGACCACCAGGGATTCAGAATGTATCTATTTTTCACACTTAAGCCCGCGATTAGCAGACTTTGGTCCACTGACCACCAGAGATCTAGAAGTTATCTTTTAACACACTTAAGCCCACGATCAGGTGGGCAATGGTCCACTGGACCACCAGGGATATTGGGATCTTTTTATCTTACAAATGGCTGCGATTGCGCTGCAGGGCATCGTTCCCGATGTGCTACCCTAGCAGAAGCGCTATCACATAGGTGTCAGGATCGGCACATCTGCATGCAATGAAGTTATAATGACATACAAATGGCCCCATGCGCCTTGCATACATTATGGCTCCATTTGCATGTCAGCTTTTGAATATCGCGTTGCTGCACCTTGCACAATGGAACTGGCGCTAGTGCATCCACATGCTCCACTCTGGCCACTGGTGCTGGGGCAGTACCACTGTGCCCCGTGCACCGCGGCTGGCCAGGGTGCAATATTCAATGATGCTGAGCCATGGCGCAGCTCCGCTGAATAACGCCAGTCAATGCCCCTGCACAGCCAAGTTGCGCCGTGCCCAGGCTTGTGCCACAGCCTGGCACAGTTTGAATATCTGGGCCTAGCAGTACAACAAAACAATTCCCTTATAAGCCAAGTTACAATTTGGCAATGAAAGTATATGGCCCAGTCGTTAGACATTTTACAGGTTGCGGGAGCATGCAAGAAATAATTTTCAGCTTAAAATCCTAATTCAGGGCAAATATACATGTCTAATGCTGAAATATTGGGGATTGTTGAGGGGTATCTCAATCCACCTTTGGTACTGTGCTATCATCTGTACTAGCACTGGAAGAAGTTTTACAAAGTTCTGAAATTCCTTCCTCTCTTTTGCAGCACAACAGAACCTTAGTGCTCTAGCTTCTGAGAATGACTTTCTTCTATCCTTGGATGCAGAGAAAGAGCTTAAAAAGTGGCCCACAACTATTTGTTTGTGTACTTGGAAATATGAAATCCCTGAATCTTTTGTTAAACGGATCATTCTCTTTTACAATGCAACAGTGACTACTGTATTCCACTAGTTAACAGTGTTGTAGGGATGCTGGTGTCCATCAAAACAGGGACGTGGCAGGGCTGCCCCATAAGCTGTTATTACATGTACCTTTAGACCCCTTGTTGTGGAAGTTGAAAACTCCCCAAACATCAAATGTTTAACAATAGACTCTGACCAGCTGGTCTCAACATGCAAGCATATGCCGATGACTTATGTTTATTTTAAAGGATAAAACCTCTGAGACTCAAGCAGCAAACATTTCACAGGACTTTTCATAATTATCAGCACACTTATATGACACCAAAAGTGCAGGTTTGGGTTTAGGACATTTTCACCTGATAGTGCACAGTCTGTAATGGGCATTCATTTAATGAACACAACAGTAATGATCTCAGGAGTTAACTTTGGCCATGGGAACATAGGACAACTAAATTGGGAAGACAAATTATAAATTGCAGACAGAAAAGTACAGATGTAAAACAGCGCAACTCTCCAAAAAGAAAATGGTCTTTATTACAAAACAGTATTGCTACATATATTTTGTTTTGAATTACGTGAACTCCTCTCCTCTCCTTTTTCAGCAGAAATGAGATTCAGTAGTATTTATGCCAGATATTCTGGGAAATTAACTGAATCTAGTCAATAGCATCACTACATGCCTCCCTCTTTCTTAAGGAGGTTTAGACTTGATACATCCAGTAGTGTTTTTTTTTTTGCAGTATCTTTCTATTTAGCGAGACACCAATCTGAGAAAAATTAACACCAGGATAAGAAAGCTTGATTGCTATATGTAAGCGTAATCACAGAGGAGTAATGTCAGACAGCACCGAAGCAGGAAAGTCACACTGAAACAGAATGAAAATATTGCTCACTGTTTAATATAAAAAGTACAGCTGACATCCACCACACTGTTGCAGATGGAAAAACATTGGAAGCAGGGTATAGACAAAAACAGCAACTGCCACAAACACTGATGTCTTGCTTGGTTACGCCAGTCTTCCTCAGAGCGGTTGCCATTTTTGTCTGTACCCTGCAGAGTGTTCACTTTCAAAAGTTTCCCCATGCTGGCGCAAGCAACTCTTATCACTTGTACTTTTAAAAATGGATGTGGAGCAGTTTATATAACTGCATGTTATAAAGATGCTATGTCAAAAAGAACAAAACAAACTACTCTGTAGTTCAGCACATCTTTTGTGTTAGTGCTCTCGTTTTAATCTGTCATTGTACCTTTTCCATGTACCTCTCACTTAAATTTCCATGTTAGTATGGATATAGATTGTGTGTGTGTGTTTGTGTGTGTGTGTGTGTGTGTGTGTGTGTGTGTGTGTGTGTGTGTGACTCATCCCTTGACAAAGCCCTGGATAGGGGTGAAGCATGGGGTCTGTCCCACTGGTATTCAGCTACTCTGTTTCGGATCACTGAGTATTGAACAAAGAATCACCTGAGCATATCTGAACAAGGACATCTTTGCATCTTAGTGTATTGAGTGCCAAGGCTTTTGATCCCTCTTCAAATATGTTATCTTTAGAAATTGGTACACTGAAACACAGAAACAAAAACGTGTCGACATAAGAAGGCCAATTAGTCTATCATGTCTATCCTAGCCATCTCTACCTAACCCATGAGCCTGAGTCCCCTAGTCATCACTCAACCCCACTTACCACTTTTGCCACCCTCCTGTGTCCTCCACCAAACCCATGTGCCTATCACAGTTACGCTCACCCCACTACTGTCTTTGCACAGACCACCTCTTTGGGTAATCTGCTCCACTGGCCCACCACCTTCTCTGTAAAAAGTATTTCCTGAAATTGTTCTAAATCTGCCCCTATCAACTTCCTCAAGTTCCATTCTGTCTTTATATTTGCACATAGTGTGAACAGTTTCCTGCTGTCTACTTTGTTTATACCCTGTAGAAACCTGTATGTTTGTATCATATCCCTCCCCCTTTTTGGTCTCCAAAATGTTATATCTTGAGGTCCACTGCTCCAAATGTGGTCTTACCATGGATCAATACAGGGGCATTATTACCTCCTTGCACCAGCACAAGTAGATACTTTCCACCTCAGTTAGATAGCAGGAAAGTGCAGATCCTATTTTATGCAGATGATGCTTTGTTGTTTCACAAATAACCCTAGGGCACAAGAGAGCAATAACCACCATGGAAACTGGAATTGAATAAACAAAATTTAAAAATTAATATAAAAGAAAATTGTGCCAGCCGGTGGCGCTGAGGGTTGAGTGCTGGATGCCACACCTCATGCCACGCCCGGTGACCTGGGTTCAGGAATGAGCCCGGGCTGTAGAAGTCAGCAGGGAGAGAGAGGTTGAGCATCTGGAGGACTGCTCTCCTCTCTCTGAGGAGGGTTTTGGGGCTGCTTGGCATCCTAGTGACCCCGATGGAGATCAGGGGTAACACAGGTATGCCAGCCAGAAGAAGGGTGGGAGTGTGGCAGATGTCAGCAGGAAAGCCGTGCATGGATATCATTGCACATCACACTGCTAAAGGGGAAACCACTATGAAAAATTACCATCAAGGATTGTGGAGATGAAGGGGTGCCAGGGCAGGACGACATCCCAAAGCTGGCCAGATATCCAAGGGACTCCAGGCTGACCTGGCAACTATAGGTAAACCCTCTCTAGTTTCAGATAGGCCACTGAGGTGAGTGGGCCTGGCCCAGGGGTGATCCAGTGCGCTAGGGCTGCTGAGATGTTGGGGAAGTGCTGTGAAACTACAGGATTCAGGCAGGGAGTAGCAGTCCTTGCTGCGTGGCACCCCAGAAGGATGCCCGGCCTAGGGGAGCATAAAAATAGTCTACAAAAGAAAAAAACAAAACAAAACAAAAAAAAACAACCTAAGATGCCAGCCCAGTGGCACTGAGGTTGAGGTGCTGGATGACATGCCTCATGCTATGCTGGCAACCTGGGTTTGGAATGACCTTGGGTCACCGGGGTGCCAAGCACAGGGAGAAGGGTGGGAGCAGGATCGAGCGTTGGCTCTCCTCTCCTGGGAATGGAGTCACCGCCATAGTTCTGCCACCACCAGATGGAGGTCTGGTGGCTGACACAGATGGTAATGGAGCAACTAGTAGGGTGGGGTCTCCTGCAAGGCATGATGTGCGCATGCCTCCATGCACATGCATCACGTCAGGTTTATGTGGGTTGGGACTGGGAGAAAAGTACAAAAATGAATAAAATACGTAAGGGAAAAAAAACTAAGACAATGATAATTAGCAACAGCAAACAAAAAGAACGTTTTAGACAGTGGGAAAAATAGACTAGAAATAGTCGCTTCATACAAATACTTGGGAATCTATATAGATGACAGAATTAGCTAGGAGACTAATACAGCTAATATTAAAAATAGTGCAATAATTGTTATAAAAGGGATACATAAATTTGCACAGATCTATGACAACAACTCATTTGTGGCACTAAAGGCGGTCTTTGAAGCCAAATTAATGCCCAGATTTTCTATGCCAGCAGTCTCGGGCTTGGACAAAATGTAAGACTATAAGACTCAGTCCAAACAACTTCCTTTCTCCAGATTTTATGTCTGCCTTGGGAGATACAGGCATTAGTCTTTTGGGGTAAAGTTATTAAAATGGAACAAGACAAGCTCCCAAAAATCCATTGGTTAGATTATGTACATAAGCAGGTCATGGTTTGCAAAACTAATTGGTAGCCTCAAAAGCTTGGGTTACCAGATCTGTTGGCTCCTGATGTACTTTATAATATGGACTCTTTTGTTGATGAAGCAAAACAAAGAGTGTTTGATATTCATTGGCAAACTTAAAGGGTCAAGTTACAAGATATTGTAGGTATTAATAGAACAACCTTTCAGCACACCACTGTGATTCAGCAAATGAGACCGGGTTGCACTGTGTTAGGAGGTGGCTGAACCTCCACAAAATGCTAAACCACAATATGCAGTGCGCTGCAAAAGGCGAAGAAACAGAACTGCTCAGCTTAGGTGAAAGAAGAAAAACTCAGAAGATATTTGAATAGAACTGAGACGGCGGAGGCATTTGAAGGTATCAGAGAGGCTTTTATCACTTTTGAAAATCTTCTAATTAAAGAACTAGGAATTAGTTATAATATCAGTACTTTAGAAGAATACAGAAATCAAGCACCAAGGGGTCTTAGAGTGTCCATTATTCCCTCCTGTGGACTTGAAAATTTTCAATTTAAAGAAGAATGGATTAAGACTGCAACTGAATGTTCCAAAATCTTTATTCAATTATTAGTTAAAGATGATTTAAGTAAACACACTGATTTATTAAAGAAAATACAACATCTTAAAATTGAAATTGCTCTGTATAAAGGATGCATAGAGTTCCCTGATTTCAATGAACAATTAAAAGTAAAATCAAAAATCTGAGGATGAAACAATACAGAGAAAATCACTAAACTTAATAGAGACAAGAACTATTATTCCAAAGGGGATATTTTGTCATGGGGTAAACCTAGATCAAACAGCAGGGGCAGACAAAGATGTAGGCGAGGTTTGCCAAAGAAAAAGCAACATCAAGATTAAAGTCAGAAAAATACACAGAATCATTCACCAAAAAACAGCACAAACTTCAGAGAAAGAAAAGGATTTTCAAAACAACAATTAACAAAAGTAAAAGAAAAGAAAACACACAGAAGTAAACAAGGAGGACACAGTGCCAGCAGGCACAGAAAGGCAATTGAGAGAGAAAGAGAAAGAAAGGCCTTGTTTACAGATATTAAACTTATCCTCGATTATATTAGACACTAAACAAGAAGAAGTCCTTAAGAAAGGTCCAAGTTTTATCCCCACCCTTTGGTGAATGACTTTAAAGTTTTTGTTGATTTACAAAATTCTTTAGGAAATTACATTTAAAATTATGTTTTGAAAGAAAAAGAATACAGAAATGGGTTTCAACATTGGTTTGGAAATGACATCTGCACTGGATAATACTAAAGCACAAATTGAAGATTTGGATTTATTATTACAAGAATTTGAACATTCAAAAGTCATTTCTGAGCCTTTTGCATCAGAAGAGAAGAACAAAGGAGAATGGGTTCTAGTCCCACCACAGCTACAGAAATTATGGACACCACATTTTGTGCACTGGAGGGCTTATTTTTTTGAAAATTAACAGGACTCAATTGGCCAGGTAAGAACAGGCAATGGACTTTTAACTGTAAACAAGGACTTTAAGAAATGGAGGAACAAATATTTAGACCAAAATCAACATTTCATCTCTGCTTATGAAAAGGTATTGTGTAGACAGGTTTTGGAACTATTAGTAACAAAGATAAAAACCAGACAGAATTTAACAAAATGTGAAAGGTTAGCTTTGGAAAAATTAACGAGTGAATCAATAGTCATTAAACCTGCTGACAAGGGGTAACCTAGTAATCATGGACAGAGAGATGTATAGAGAAATAGCTATGTCTTTATTGAATGATAAAGAAAGTTATAATGAATTACTCTCTTACCCCACACCACAATATAGAAAGGAGTTATACACACTTCTGAATACAGCTGCAGAAAAGGTGACATTACTGAAAAGGAATTGGAATATTTATGGACAGAATTCCATTAACACCAGGTTTTACATCTTGCCTAAAGTGCATAAAAGTCAGGAAGTATCACCTGGAAGACCCATAGTTTCAGAGATAAGTTCTTTAACACAGAACCTAGGTAAATTTGTAGTCTTTTTTCTCCAGTCCTTAGTGACTGATTTTAAATCATATGTCAAAGATACTACAGATTTGTTGGGGAAACTTCAGCATGTGAAATGGGAACAGGACACCAGTTGGCTAGGCATTGATGTGGAGTCACTGTATACTTGATTATACATGAACAGGACATAGCAGCCAATAAATGATTTTTGGATAATTGTCAAGGGCTGGATAATATACCAATTGATTTCATTCTTAAGTCCCTCAAGTTCATTTTAACACACACTTTCTTTGAATTTGAAGGTAATTTATTCCACCAAAAGAGGCACTGCCATGGGCTGCTATGGCTCCTTGCTATGCTAATCTCTTTTGGGTTATTGGGAAAGCACTTTAGTTCTGAATGAACAGATTAACCCTTGCCATGCACATATTAAATATTAGTTCCGCTTTATAGATGATATTATATGCATCTGGAAAGGAAACAGGGATGAAATACCTAAGTTTATAAAATGACTTAATAAAATGATTTAAACTTAAAGTCTACCTTAAAAGTGATGTAACCACAATAGAGTTTTTGATTTAACTCTATCAATAGAAGAAAAAGGGAATGATGAATTTGAAATCAATACAAAAACATTTAGGAAACACACTGCTACTAATTTAACAGTGCCCATCCCCTAGTCTGAAAAATCCATATCTTACAGTCTGATGTTAGGATTAAAAAGAATTGTAACTCAGAACAACATTTTGAAGTACAAGTGAATGAATTGATAGAGATTTAAAGAAAGGGATATGATAGCAACCTATTAGAACATACCAAAAGAAAAATTGGAGCTATGGATAGGAATAAACTATTAAAAGAAAAAGAAGAGCCAAACCTTGAAAACACAATACCATGCACTTTTGTTACTGAGTATAATAATGTGGCTGGAAAAACAGGAAATATAATTCATAAAAATTGGCCCATTTTACACAGTGATGAAGTAGTAGGGGGCTGTTGGACTGCCACCTAGAGTTTCATTTAGCAGGGCTAGTAATTTAAGGGACAAGTTGGTTCACAGTAGAACACCGAAATTGCACAAAGTAAAAATAGAACTTGGCTTCCTAATAGGCCTGTTGGGTTCTATAAATGAAGTAGGTGCAACATCTGCAAACATGCAGTTAATAGTACTACATTTGTACATCCTAGAGACCTAACAACAAGGTTAGTATCAGAGAACTGGTAACTTGTGACACCAGTTACATTGTATATGCACTATGATGCAGCTGTGGTTTAGTCTATGTGGGTAAAACAATAGGACCACTTAAACAACGTATACAAGAGCAGGTGAGATCTATTCTGAACAAAAGACAGGACACCCTGTAGGAACCCATTTTGCCCTACACCATGATTCTAAACCTGATGATCTGAAATTCATTGGCATATAATGGGTACCACCATTTAAATTAGGGGTGACAGATCCAACACCTTACTTGAAAAGAAAGTAGATGAATTTTTAAGTTAAACTGTGTTAAACCGTATGGCTTGAATGAAAATTGGATATTAAACCATTTTAAAGAAATAATGAAATGATTTATTGACCCATAACATGTGTACATTTCAGTGAGGAACCTTTCTGCTACTATGTTTTGTTTTGTTGCTAGTTCTATAACTATAATTATGTCATTGTTTTTCTTTTTCTTTCATATAGAAACTGATTCTTAGAGATGGCCTCCATACCAGGGTGACTCCATCCTACCGGAAAAAGTAAAATAGGAGCTAATTTGATTATGTGTTTGCCTTGATAAATAAACTCCCTGTATGGTATTATGGCATCATACTAACTTTAAACATTATAGTAATTTTCAGATGAGTTAGGTGAATATTTTGCTGTATAAAAAGTGATATTTGAAAATGTTTATATACAAATACCTTTAAAGTTCTATTTACCAGTATTCTGCTTTGAATAATAGTAACATTCTCTTACATTCTTTTACACATGCATCGGTTTCTATTTTGCATTTTTTATATATATTTATATACTCTTTTTACATACATATTCTTTTCTAAAATTCCAAAATTTATAAAAATGTTCTGTATAGTCTGTCATGACATCTATAAGCAGTTCAACTAACACTTTAAGTTGTACTATTTGTGACATGTCTCAAAAGCATGTGTATTTAATTAATCAATTATGTGTTTGAGATGCATACACTTAAAAGCAAGTGTTTTTTCTAAAACTTCACCTCCACTGAAGACTCATGTCGTCAGTAGAGCTAGAGGTTTATACTGAGTTTAAGTCCTTATTTTGTACTTCTTTGCTGGAATAAATTTGCTTATTTATAAGTGTTATTCACAATACCTGTGGTTTCTAGTATTTATTGCCTTTTCTTGAAGTGCAGTGTATTGTGGTTTAGCTTTTGTATTGTAGGTACTAAGCTGTGTAGAGATCATGTAAGCCTTGGTGACACTCCATTTATTTAATATTTTGTGAAAGAGTTAAAGATAGACACACAATGCATAGATTAAGAATGGAAATGTCAGAACCCAACAAAATCTATGGTACTGTATATGGAGATAGAGAATGAAGTCAGCTGCATGCAAATGCAATGAAAATGAAAGATTAACTGTGTCACATTTGATCTTTGTCCATGGAGAAATAAACTGAGAATAAAGCATTTAAAATGCTAGACATTCCAGGCAGTAGAAAAAAATGCACGAAAGTTCATGCTGTTTAGCAATAGCAAAAACATGTTTATGCTGCTGCAAGTACTGAGGACACTTTAGAAATTATGATTGTGATGGATCATGGTAATGAAATATTTTTAACATTTATATATACATTGTATGTTAGTTATCCTGTCTTCCTGTCTTTTAAGTTTATATATGTAACAATTTTTTAAATCACGTACTATAATAAACTTGAATTTGAATCTCTGTAGTGCCATTCCCTTATGGAAACCATATTGCATGGGCAAAAGAAGGTCATGTAGTAAGATAGGTGGTGAGCTGGGAGGAAACAATTTTCACAAAGATTTTGTTTAGCAAAGGGAGTATAGCAATGGGCCTGTAACTGTTAATTTGTTTATGATCCCTTTTTAAATATAGGTACACCGTTAGAGATTTTCCAGAGATCAGGCACCACCCAGAGGACAGGGATAAATTAATGCCTGGTTGGGGAGTTCAAAACTGCAAGCCTGATAAGATAGGGTTTCACTGCCATCAAAACCTGCAGATTTTGAGATAGGAACCTTTAAAAGGTGTTCATGAACCCCAGTGATTCCATCCTCTTAAAATAAAAAGATGGATATCCAGTGGATAGGGAGGTATGTGAGGAGGTTACTGTTAGGAAAAGGTGAAATTACAACTGGGAGCCCTTAGTATATGCAGAGAGGCCAGTGATGAACGTATTGAAGCACTGGCTATGGTGCTGCCAGAGTGACCACCAGTTTTGCTCAACATGTATTTGACTTGTCGCCAAAAAGCCTAGGGTTGTGAGCCCTGGAATTGAAAAGCTTCTTACAATAAGCATTTTATGTAACCTAATAGATCTTTTGCACTCATTTTGGCATTCACTATATAACTACCAGTCAGACTGGAAAGAGATGGCCTTAAAGGCAAGACACTTTTGTCCCTCTCCATAAGCTGAGAAAGGAGGGAGTAAACCAGCTATTTAGTGATGGGCCAGTTACCATTCTCTGTGTAACAGGGGCAAATTTATTTGCAGGTCAGTGAAAACAGAAGTAGAAAATGATACGCTGTATTGATACTTAGATAAGAGCAATCAGTGTTGTGCACCACTACACTAGAAAGTTCTGTGTCCAGATTAGAAAAATTACAAAACAGAATAATTCTAGGAGGAGGCTTAATCAGCTGAGCATGCAATGTACAAAAAAACAGGAGAGTGATTGCTTATAACATCAGAGGATACTTCTGGAACTATGTGAAATCTAAAAGGAGGGACAGAACAGTCAAACCACAAGAGGAGAATGGGAGGAAGTCTGAGAAGAGGGATATTGTCGGCATCCTAAATATACTTTTGGGTTCGTGTTTCAGATCACAGAGATATCCCAGGTGAACATTCCTGATAATGGTGATACTATTAGAATAGAGAAGGAAGACATTTTGGCTCTGTTAAAAGACTTAGAAGTGAATAAAGCTCAGGGTCCTGATGGTTCGCAACCAGTGTACTAAAGGAACTGGGAATAGTATTGGCTGACCCACTGACTATATTATATAATGCATCCTCGGGAGGAAGCCCCAAAGATTGGAAGAGAACAGTAGTTATACTGAAAAATGGGGAAAAGGTGATAAACGTAACTCCAGACCAATGAGCTTGACATCAGTGGTAGGAAACTTTTGAAAAAAGCTCGAGAGACAAATTCAACAAATTTATTGCTAATAGAAATAGTTTGGATGCATGGCTTTAGGCAGGGCAGGTCGCTACTTAACGTGTCTGACAGGGGTAGCGGTAGATGTGTTCTTGGATCTAAGTAAGGCTTTGATAAAGTTCCACATGCTGAGTTAATACAAAAATAATGAATCATGGATTCAACCCAAGGTTAGTAAGGTGGATTAAATTGTGGCTTGAGAACAGAATACAATCAGTTAAAATAAATTGTTATGATGCATCAGAAATCAGAGTGACCAGCGGAGTTCCTCAGGGGTCTGTTTTGGGCCAACACTATTTAACTTATATACAATATACAGGAATGTGCAAACAGAGAAAGAGACATAAAAGAATTAGAAACCACACCACAATCTCCTCGACCTTGCCCCATTCTAACCACCAGCTACCAATAACCCCAGAGCTTCACCACTAGGCTTCCTCAGGAGCATGGTCCAAAGACCCCAACATACCTTTTATACCCTTCAGCAAACAAAGTGCACGTGCATAATTAAAATAGCAAATAATTGCTAACATAGAAAAAAAGTCTCCAAATTGTTAAGCAGGATTTGATTTAGATTGAGTTCCTCTAATTACATAAATTAGTTCAATCATATTACAAAGAAGTCAGTGATCTGATGAATACTTTTCAATTGTAAAGATCACTTCATCAATTGTTGCTAAGCATCTATTCATTTAATAATAAAACCCTTACATATATATGAATCCTTTGAACCAGATGCCAAATGCTTGTATGTAGAACAATTAGTTTCAACTTGAATGATGTGGTGGTGCGAAATTTCCATCTTTGGACTTCTAGCATCAGTTAACCAATGACCATGATCAGGACTTCTTAAAATAAATTGATTGTTTCTCTCTAGGCAAGCTAGAATCAAATATTTGCAAAAGAAAAGGCAGGTATTAATTTTCTGGGCAGACAAACTCCATAACCATTTTTCTCTTATTTTCATATATTTTATACCTTTATCTCGAGGTTGCTGGAGTTCCATTACGATCTCTTGTTTTTCAGTTCATCATTTAATTTCACTCAAACCCTTTATTGAATATGAGACAGATATCTGCTAACTCTTTACTTTAAATTCCAAGTTGAAAAGTTATTTTAGTGTTTAATAAACATCCATTTATTAATTTTCTCATTATTGATGTTACCCATTATATGCTAAGCAGAAGATCTCTCTCTCTCTCTCTCTCTCTCTCTACAGAGAACTTTAAACTTGCTCTTATAACTTTACTCAGCAGCACGGATGCTGGCACAAAACAAGGCAGAATCAGACACAGATGTTATTCTCTACAGGACTTAAATCACTAATAACATTTAAGGTCTAAGACATTGTTCAAGCCTTCAGGCTTTAAACTTTAAGATGCCAGATCCATGCCATATCCAACTGCGGTAGTTTTATATTTAAAGGCATGGTTCTATTTTGCCATTACATGTGCATTCAAGCCCCAAGTACGTCAGACCTTTGGATTCAAATTATGCATATCTTAAAATGTATTGCAACTGGGCTATTTAAATTGATGTTTATAATGTTTCTAATATGTTCCTGTATTTGCTTTTTCAGAGCCCTTTCGTCATGCCCATATAGATCTTGTCACATGGGCAGACCAAGCTATACACTACATAAGCTGTAATGTATTCTTCAATTTGAAATGTTTTCAAACTGGTTGGATGTATAAAATAATTTCCTTCTAATGCATATTGGCATACATTATAATGGTTACATTTTTAAAGTCCTTGGTGGGGGCACATTGCTTGATTTTTACCAAGTCCTGATTCAAATCTACTATGGACAATATGCCCTTCACATTTTTAGCTCTCTGAAAGATACCCGTGATTTGTTTTCCAATATCTCTGAAAGGCTTGCATCATTCATCAAAAGAGACCAAAATTTATGCCACACTACCAATTTTCCCAGTGAATGGACTATATTCAGTGCTTAATGTAATTGGTTCTGTATTCCTTTCTTTTCTTTTGCTTTCCCAATAGATCATGCCTTTCAATTTGCATGACTTTTACTCTAGCTTCTTTTTAATTTTTGGACATATTACTTGAAATACAGAGGAAAACTGTAGTTAAATTTTTTTAAGAAACAGACTGCTTGTAATTCATATTTGCACTACACCAGTTCCAACCCCAAAATTGAAGCAGTCCATACCGTATGGACAGTTATTACATTTAAGGAGAAATTTCAGTACTCCCCAAGATTTTTATAACAATGAAACACATGATCCTCTGCTTTCTTGATAGGGGCCACGATTTAAAACTGCTAGAAGAAACGAGATAAAGGTGTAAAATATATGAAAATAAGAGAGAAATAGTTATGGAGTTTGTCTATCCAGAAAATTAATACCTGTCTTTTCTTTTGTAAATATTTGATCCTAGCTTGCCTAGAGAAGCAATCAATTTATTTTAAGAAGTCCTGATCATGGTCATTGTTCTGCATACAAGCATTTGGCATCTGATTCACAAAGGATTGAAATATATTTAAAGGACTTTGGCCCACATTTTCAAAAGAGATGCATAGCTCAAAGTGGAGATGTGCCCACATCTCAGAAAATGAGTGGAACTGCAGTATTCAAAAGGGAGAGCTGCATTAGCATCTCTGGATGTGTCATTGTGCATCTATAATGTATACGGTGTATGTAGAGGGAATTCCCATGAATGTGTGGTGCATCCCTATATTCTGCCAAAATGTGGCGCATCTACTGCACATCTCAGCGATGAGCTGTGGAAAGTTAGGCATGGAAAAGCATGCCTAAATATCCAGTCACCCACAGGCAGGCTGTAGAACTGCAGGCAAGCCGTCCAAAGACAGCCCTCAGAGGAGCACCAGGACATGCTCCAGGCACTCACACACAGCAGTCATGCCAGGATGGATGAACCCTGAGTCACAGGTGCCATGATACTGCTGGCACCATCCTGGGAGCAACTCCCAACACCACACCCTGGATGTAGACACCCAGCAGTCACATGCTAGTGGTGTTGAGTGCCCACTGGGCACACCAGCGGAGCAGACAGTCACAATGCAGCAATTGTACTAGGGGCATGGCCTGCACCCATGCAGCCTTCAGGGAGCCACCTGCTGGTGGCATGCACCCAGGGTATTGTCTGGGGCAATGGTACCCAGGTAGTCTGGTGGACAGATGGCAGCCTGGCACAAGCCAGAGGCTGACCTGTAGCACACACCATGGTGGTACACCATAGGTGCTCACAAGTGGGACCCACCCACTAGTGTACTTGGTCACCCTCTGCACACTACCATTCCTTGCAGTCAACACCATGATCCTCTGACATGGGGTGGTGGGGGACTGCAGGTGACTATACACTGCACATGGAGCTGGTGTATCACATGCATGTGGCATACTGAACAGACTGTCTTACCCTGTGCCTTCCCTGTTGCATGTCCAGGTGGGCCTCTGTGGCCACTGTCCAGGTGGGCCCCCTGTACCCTAGTCTGACCCTGTACATGGCTATGGGTACTAGCTCTGTACCCAAGCCAATGCAGTCCACCCACCCACCCACACACACACAAACAGTCCATCAAACTTGCCTGATAGGCTGCAGTACCTCCTGTTCACCTTTGTGGAATAGCGGGGCAGCCCTGCACAGTTGGAACTGAGCACACCTGGGGTATGCAAATGGCCTGAATATATTCCAGTAATGAGCTGCACATGTGGAGATGGGCTTGAAATGTGCAATGAGGTCATTTGCATTTCCAGGCTGACTATTGCAATTTGCACACCACGCAAGTGGCTTTGCATTGCAATTTCCCCATGATCCACATGAGGCTCAGATCACATGCTGTGCCTTGCATCACCCACAGAATGATCACACATCTTTGGGATATTCAGCTGTACATGAGTGAGCGCATTTCAGAATATCTCATTATTTTGGGCTAGCGATCTCAGATGCGGTGCAGGCTCTTCACGAGTTTGCAGGGACTTTCAAATATAGGGCCTTCATTATAAAATGAATAGATGCTTAGCAACAATAGATAAAGTGATCATGACAATTGAAAAGTATTCATTAGATCAGTGACTTCTTTTAATATGATTGAACTAATTTATATAATTAGAGGAGCTCAATAATCAAATCCTGCTTAACAATTTGGAGACTTTTTTCTATGTTAGCAATTATTTGCTATTTTAATTATGCATGTGCACTTTGTAAAAGTTGAGAAATATAAAAGGTATGTTGGGTTTTGGACCCGCCCTGAAGAAGCCTAGTGGCGAAGCTTTAGGGTTAATGGTAGCTAGTGGTTAGACTGGGGCAAAGTCGAGGAGATTGTGCTGTGGTTTCTAATTCTGCATTTTTCTTACACAATTTCCACAGCTTACTTGATGTTATGTGGCTGTAATAAATATTTTTTAAGCTGAACTGGTTTTGCTTAAACTCCTTTATTGACCTACCCATTGCACCATCTTATTGTGTTATGCACGTACTTGACATTGTTTTAATTTAGACAAGCCATAGTCAGGCTGTCTGTAGGTATTGCACCCCATGCTTTTGGAGTACAGTTTTTTCTGTTCTAATTGAAGAGAAAGAGACATGGCTAGCCAAATTTACAGATGATGCCAAAGTGGTACGCATTGTGGAGAGAGAACATGGCAATAAAAAGTTACAGGATGATCTTAATAATTTATATACTTGGTTGCTAACCAATAAAATGAGCTTTAATCTTGAAAAGTGCATTATGATACATTTCAGGTCAAATAACAGACTGGTAAACTAGTACATGGGTGGCACAGATTTGAAAATATTGGATTAAGTGAAAGATCTGGAAGTTTTAATAGATAGAAGCTGAAATTCTCAAAACACTGTGACAAAGTTGTCTCAAAGTGTAATAGGATCATGGGTTGTATAAGGAAGAATCTAACATGTAGGGAAAAGGAGGTGGTCATGTCACTGTATAGGTCGCTTGTTTGTCCAGATCTGGAGTACTGTGGACAACTATGGGACCCTTCAAACAAAGCAAACATACACAAGTTAGAAAGGGTACAAAGGAAAACTACAAAGATCATAAAAGGAATGAACTAACTGACATATGAGCAAAGGTTAAATGAATTAAGCCTCTGCAAGCTGGAGAAGAGGAGACTAAGGGTGATATGATATTATTGTTTAAAGCCATTACTGAAAGTGATTTGAGATCAAGTCTAACTATTGAATTTTCAGATACAAAAAGAAACAAGAAGTCTAAATTACAGTTAAGGGAAGGCAATTTAAGACTGAAAGGAGGATAGCATGTTTCTCACAGAGAGTGGTAGGAATATGGAATGGGTTGCCCACAGAAGTGGTGGAATGTTAAACTGTCAATAGTTCCAAGTCGGAACTAGACAAGTATCTATTAAAATGAGCAGCAGTGGTTACTCTTGTTGATATGTGATGGACAAGCTGGATGGGCTTTACCACTTCTTGTCGGATCTTTCTTATGTTCCTAATGCTGTCAGGTCAGGGAGTGAGTATCCCATCAGTAAGAGTAGCTGTGCTTTCATTGTGAGATCTCCTGGTGGAAACACTGACTAGCTGGGTCAAGTTAAATTTACAAAGTTGTGGGCCACAGATTAGCTGCAGTCAGAGAGCAGGTTGGTGTTAAAATCACCTAACAGAATGAACTCCTTGTTTTTAACCACTGTACCCAAGGACATGATTAGTATGCAGAGGAGATTAATGCTCCCAGTTGGTGGAAGATAAATGCAGAAAAGATGGAGCAGTTTAGTATTTCCCAGCATAAGCATGCCATGACAGTATTCAATAGGTGATGCAGGCTGAAGAGTATTGCTTGACAAGGAGAGACTGAGGTGGGATCTACAGTAGATCAGGGGCCCTCCTTTCTTGGTGCCAGGTGAACACTGCAAATTAAGTTATATCCAGGGAGTGCACAGAGGCTGTCAGGGTATGGATGGCTTAAGCCAAGTTTCAGATATACATGGCACAGCAGGCTTATGGTGGAACACCCATGCTGTAAATTCATCTAGATTAGAGATGAGGTTCCTCATATTAAGGTGCATATTTTTAAGCCTTTGTAGCCCCCAAGGTGGTGGGGTGAAGGTTTTAAGGAGTAATAGTGGGGTACTGGGATTTAATTCAATATCACCAGTTGGCAACATGTGAATTTAGGCTATGTACTTTAGGGAACAGTAACTCAGATGCATCCACTGATTTGTGCAACTCGGTGACATTTTCTTAAGTATGAACTCAACAACATGATACAATGTTTTGCAGGTACAGATGGCAGAGCATAGAAGGTTGCCATTTGCTAAGTAATTTGACATATAGAAGTTTGTAAGTGTGACAGATCTTTCCTTCGAGTATACACATTCAAAAGAGTCTGTGACAAGACCAATGTCTTCTCCCAGTCCATGTCACATTAGTATTCCACATAACTACTATAATAGATTTAAAATAGGAGAGATAAATCACTTCTGTTGAAATAAATGCTGCAATTTACAAAAAATCTGGGATACATGCCAGAATCCCATGATATAAGGTAACATTTTGTGAAATGTTTGTGACATTTGAGTCTGAATTGCATTTGTGTTGGTCTTCTGTAGCAGTGTCATTTTAGGTAAGTTGGTTGAGTGGAACCATGGGATAGTGTTGTTTCCAGGGCAACAGTACATTTGTTGCCCAGCCTGCGTTAACTTTCCTTGGGTGGAGGCACTACACAACTTATTCTGCACTTTGGATCTTGAACCCCAAAAGGAATCCATGACCCAGGCCTCTCAACCTTATCTGACTCCATTATAATCCAAAAAGCTAAAACATAAAAGGAAAGCCTGTAATAAAACTAAAATCAGAGTAATTAAATGAAACCAAAAGCTGACAACAAATAGCAATCAAAATACAAGTGGAACTGGGTGATGACAAAGTTTGAATAACAGTACATCCATAAACACACACACAAAAAATACACAGACACACATACACACACACATGGTCAGACTGGGCTTGTAAGGGCCCCAAGGGTAAACAAGGGCCCCTTACAATGGCAGACACAAAAATCCTACATATTCATTAGAGGTGCATGCACGCTGGTAGAGTTTTGGACTCCGCAGCACCTCTCTTCTATTGGTGTCCCCATCCTGCTCTGCCCACAGATGTCCACCTGGGGTCAGTCATTTGGTGGGACTGCCAATCAACCCACTCTCCTGGGAGAGGAGATGTTTTCTCTGGATGCTTGATCCTCTCCCTCCTGGCCAATCCTCAGTGACCTGCTTGCACCATGAGCACAGGTTGCCGGTGTGGCATGTGGTAAGGCAGCGATGCCTCAGCCCTTCATGTCACTGGGCCAGCCACTCCATGACAGGTAGTAGGACTGAGGAACAACAGGAATGATAAAGATTAACATTATTTAAAATTGCAGCAACTCAATAACAAGCCCACAAGGTCCCCCAAAATAAAAATCAGTCAGTTGTCTCCAGTCTCCACAGAGTGACATAGGCTAGGAGGAAAAAAACTAACAACAATACACAGCAGGCTATTAACTAGCATCAGCCTATCCCTACTTAGGCTACCTGTGACCTCTCTTGAAATAAGATACTAGTGCTGGCCTCTGGCGCATAGGCAGAGCGTCCATCTGTGATGCCGATGACCTGGGTTCAGAACATGGACTCGGGATGTCAGAGGGCGGCTGGGGGAAAAGACTGAGCATCTTGCAGACTGCTCTCCTTCTCCGGGGTTGGAGGTAGAGTGTCCAAAACTCCTGCGCACCTCTGGTGGAGAGCTGGAGGAGTTCTACTGTGTCTGCACGAAACTTGCGGGGTGGGGCAGACACGGATGTCGTGCATGTCCTGACCCCAGATAAAGAGAATAAAATCTCTCTGGTCCCTGACCATGATGCCCCTGCTCCACCGCCGCTCCCACAGATCACCAGTGTTTGCTGGGGTGGTCCTTTCCCGTGGACTCCACCCTGGTTGGCAAGCCAGGGCCAGCCAACATTGTCCATGGAGAGGGGTGCCTGCCTGATGGCCCCACTCAGGTGGGTAAGCCTGGGCATAGTGGGCTGGCATGTGGGGTTTGGGGCTGAAGCTCCATCTGGGGCAGGGTGACCAGAGAACAAAAAAAACAAACAAAAAAAGATGCTAGCATAGTGTAGTGCCCCTTCCTCTACACACACCATCAGTACCTCCCGATTGAGGGAATAGGGCAACTTAAAATATATAAACAAAACCAGCAGCACAGCACATATTATCTAAGAATGAATTATTACTTTATAGGTCAGTGATAGCAGATTTATAGGCAGTTAATTTTGCATAATAAATGAAACCAACAGTGCTCCTTCTAGTTTCAAATACACAGGAAGCAGCCATCAGGTAAAACATGAAGCCAAAAGGTGAGACCAAGCATTATTCTACATAAAATTTTAGTACAATAAGTGGAAGTTTATCTCCCTCTAATACTTGCTGTCCCTTACCATACTATTCTGCTGAAATTATATATATGCAATCTCCCCGTCTTTTTAAAATGTATCTTGTACCTATTATTGATACTGGCAATATTTGTTTCTATTTTCAGAGTGTCCAGTATTTCATTGTGCCACTACCTGTACAATGGAATCTCTCAGTCCAGCCAGTGTCTTGCAAATTCTGCTTGCCTACAGTTGCCACCATAGTCACATGGCATTTTTGCATACCAAGAACCAGGAAGTCTCCATAGTTCCCTAGCAAACCCATTTCAAAGTTTCAAGGGCTAACACATCTCACCAGTCCCAGCAAGGGCTAAATAAGCAATGATACCCAACAGGGTGGGTGGTATTGGGCTATACTGGACCACCCAGGGGCATAATGAGGCCTGATGCAGCAGGTGGGAGGCTTTATAGCTCCTGGAAGGTCCGGTATAGCCCATTCTACCCACCCTGGAGTAATATTGTGCTAGAAAATGGTCCACTGCATTATATGTGTTTGAAAAAATATATGTTTAAATGATAAAACTCTTAGGCATTCTGGGTATTGTTGCTTACATAAAATAGTTCCTCCTCCTCCTGCATTAGAATGCTATGTGTTTAGCTGGTTGTCATGGTTACACCCCCCACAGAGCTTAATAGTGTTTAAAAACTTTTGCTTTACTTTTTCATTGTGTAAGGCTGGAAGAATTTTAATCCTAAAATCCTGATATACTTTGCCTATCTGAGATATGGCTCAAGCCCACTATCCTGACTCACTTTGCTCTTTAAACAACTGTAATCTTATCTGGAATGATAGAATGACTCCAAAGCGGGTGAGGGAGTTGCTTTGTTTATAAAAGCACATCTTAACATCTTAGTAACCAAAATCCTCCCACCTTAAATGGTGAATCCTTTCATGCTTTCCTCCATATGGGTGCTAGAAAGCTACACAGTCTGCGTTTATAACCTGCCCCACAGTGGACCATCCAGCTTTACTAAGTTACTTGAACACTCTTTAAATATAGCTGGCCAAAATGAACTACTTATTCTTGGTGATGATAACCTCAGCTGGCTCGGACAAAATCATAACTCACTCCTATCCTTAGTGCATAGTTACAATCTACATCAAGTCATAAACTATGCCCACTAGAATAACCTCTAATGCCACATCTAGTACATTAATTGACTGGGTACTGGCTAATCAGATTGATAGAACTGTGTCCTCTGGTATCCTACCAGATGTTATATCTGATCACTTCCCTATTTACTGTGTGTGAAACACTCCATATCCTTTTCCCAACCACCGCGTTATATTACCTTCATGAACTATGCCAGTCTGAACCAGACAAAGTTTGAGGTGTCAGTAATTGATTGGTCCTACCTTTATCAGTCTTGGGATGCCCAAGCAGTGCTTGACTACTTTCTAGAACAATTTAATATACTACTGGATAGGCATACACCCTTTGTGACCCACTGTGTTTGTGGGAAACCCCAGGTGGCTCCTCAAAATATTTTGGCTGCTATCGTGTCAGGGACAAGAGCTGGAGGAGTTTAAAAATTTGGCCCCTAGCCGATTACAATACTTATAGGGTCCAGAGAAATACCTGTAAAACAGATCAGACTGGCAAAAAGCTCTTAATACAAAGGTCTCTTAGTCAAAGCATCTGGTGACCCCAGGAAATTCTGGGCCCATGTAAAAACCTTTCTAGGGTCAAGCAAACTCTCTTTACAAATGGCATGATCATCAACGGTGTCCATTGCAATGATCTTAAAACTATTGTTAACTCATTTAACAAGCAATTCTCTGACCTGTCCAACTTCACATCCTCTTTGCACTCTGCTTCGCCTTCTCCTCCATCTACTCCCTTTGCATCTCCTGCACCGCACCCACCATTTTATTTTAAGGCTGTATCTAAGTTTGAAGTTCTCAGATTACTGAACTCCATTTCAGATAACACCAGTGGTAGCTCAGCTGACCTTGAACTTAAACATTTAAAACTGGCTGATCCATTTATTGTCCAGCCTCTGTCTAAAATACTAACCATCTCGCTATGTAATGGCCATGTCCCTGGCATCTGGCAAATGACCAAAGTCACCCCATTCTTTAAAAAGATGACAATAAAGGCATTGCAAACTATCGGCCTATAGCCATACTATCAATCCTGAGTAAAATCCTCGAAAAGTTAGTAGCGCCCAAGTCACTGAATTCCTGACCAAGCATAATCTCCTAGCACCTAATCAGCATGGGTTTTCAAAAGGGCACTGTACCTCTGCTGCCCTGCTCCAATTCACTGATGACACCCTAGATGCAATGGACTCTAGCTTTCTTAATGGTGCAGTTTTCATTGACCTCACCAAGGCTTTTGACCTTATTGACCATCCTCTTCTTCTTGATAACCTTTAAGCCTTTGGTTTCTCCCATAATTCGGTGGCTTGGTAACAGCTATCTAGCTAATAGAACCCAGATTGTCAAATTTAACTCAGCCTTGTCTGATCAGACATTCATTAATATAGGTGTTCCTCAGGGACCCATATTCGCCCGCTTCTCTTCTCTATTTTTATTAATAGGATCTCGACCAATATCCACAACTGCTCTTCTATCCTATATGCAGATGACCTTGTTCTGTACTTTAGTGCTAGGATATACTCCACATTAACAAACTCTCTCTCTCTTCTGCCTTCATGTCTATTCAGTCTTGGCTCTTTGCCGCAGCTTATACTTAATGTTGGTAAAACTGAGTTGATGCTTTTTGGCTCTGCCGCTAAACTGAAAACCACTCTAGCCCTGTTTAAAATATCTGGTTTGGACAGCCTGGTCCTGGATTCAGTGTGCTCCTTTAAATACCTTGAGTCCTCCTTGATGAAAATCTAAATTTTGATAAGCACATCACATCTATCTGTAAATCTGTCAATATTAAAATTGGTGCAGTCTACAAAACTAGCCATGCCCTCATGCAACCTGCTAGACTTGCCGTTGCCTGTGGTATACTGCTTCCAGCAGTCTCCTATGGTGCTGTCACCTATCTCAATGCATCCAAAACCCTCCTTAGGAAGTGGGATAGTACCTACAGCAGTATCTGCAGAATATGCCTCTGCCTCCCTTGGTTAAACACCATTGTCAGCTTTTACACTGACCTCAATTGGCTGCCCCTCTTCCTTCTTCAGTTCCTAGCTCTAGGCTCCCTGATGAACAATATCATTAAAGCAGGTATCCCCATCTCTCTGGCCTCCTGGCTATTCCCTCAGCCTTCCTCCCATGGCCTTTGATCGGCTGACAAATCTCTGCTACGTGTTCCCAGATGCAACACTTCCAAAGGTGATTCGGCCTTCTCTCACTTTGTGACTAAACTTTGGAACTCCCTACCTCTAGATGTTCACCTAGCTCCTAGTCATGCCTGTTTTTTGTTGAAATTACTCTTTTACCCTCTACTGCCTGCTGACACCGGCCCATCAGGGCATCAAGGAGTCATCCTTCTGCCCTCTCACTCACCGAGATTTACCTCTTGATCCCCACCAGCTTGGATGAAGTGAGGCCTCAACACCCTGAAATCGCTCCTTTCATTGGGCCGAGAAGGTAGTCCAGTGAGCAGGGCACATTGAAGCATGCACCGGGAAGCCCGTCTTCCCAGAGCTGCAGGGATAGTTCCTGTTCTTCTTCCCCTACAGCGTCACAGACCCTTGATGTCAAGGCCAAGGCATTGACATCCACACTGTATAGCAGCCACCCATCCCTCACAATTATGCTGCAGCAGTACTCGAGCCTCTGCTCGAGTCAGGCAAGTGTGGGGGCAGTGGCCTCTCCCCAGAGAAGGTGAAGAGAAGGTGAGCTGTCATGGACACCTGACCTATCTACTCCTGGCTGACCCACCAGCAACCCAAGTCCAGTCCCGAACCCGAGTTGACAGCATGGTGCAATGTGTGTGTCCAGCGCCCAACCCTGAGTGCCACCAGGCCTCCTTGTCCTGTTTTAACCCACCTTGATTTCTACCTTTATCATTATGTCCTACATGCCCCTATGCTACTAACTATTCCTCCTAATCTTTCCTCCTTTTTAACTTGACTGGCACTTTTATCTCATTACTATTGCTGTACTGGCATTTTATCCTGCATATTGTACTATTGCTGTTATGTAATCCCTGCAACTGTTTCCGTGCCTTGACTTGTTTGTACTTAATACCCATGTTTCATGATATCTACTCCTTACTTACTGTATTATTGATTCATTGTGTACCCTGTATTCTATAACTAACATATTCTTTGTCATCACTGTATCCTTGTAATCAGGTAACCTCCTGGTTGTGCCTGAAAAATAGTAATTCTTCAGCTATGGTACTGACCCAGTAAACAAAAAAAAATAAATAAATAAATATTTGCATCCTAGTAGTTGTTTTCTTTGTTATGTGTAGCATTTGTGTTGAGTTTCTCAATAATGGTTAGACTAGGGTCCGATCGGACTTGGCTGCAAGCACACATTGAGGATGGTCAAGGTGCTGAAAGAGGTAGCCGTATAATGGATCTGTGTCTCCACCAACACTTTTGCTTCCTTCCATCCCCTATATTATCTGGCAGTACACTTTCAGTTCATTGTTTAACTGGTACTAGGAGCTGTTGTGATTGCAGCTGCCATGGGAAGAGAGAGATCATGAACGTGCAATCGACAAATTGAGCACAGCTGTTGGGTACTGGAGTGCAGTTGAGAAAAGTACTTCTTTAAGGCAGGTGAGACTGGGAAAGCTGTGGTACACTGGCACTAGGGACAGAGTTTTTGTTTTTTAACCATTTCAGCTTGCTGGTGTGGCATGCAGGTGGGGTAGGTGGGGGCTGGGAGCCCAAAACCAAGCAGAGGAATTTGCAATCATGATCTAGTCAACAGAGAGAGAGAGAGAGAGAGAGAGAGAGAGATCAGGCAGAAAAAAGAAAATGACCATTTCTGCTTTACCAGAGATCTTTTACAAATGTGAGTTGTGAGAGTTAAATGTAAAAATAAATAAATAAAATAAAGAGAGTCAGAGGTGGTGATTATGGGATGGCAGTTAGTGGTTGGAAAGTGGCTGGACTGCACTGATTTTCTTTTCAAAACAAAACATTTTGTTTGTGCAGTTAGTTCATTTTCTAATGGGGCACAGAATAAAAGAAGTTTGAAATGTTGCATTCATTTACTCGTTCCTGAGATGAGTTCAGGAACATGGCAGATAGGACAGGAGGAGTTTGGCTGACTGCTTAAGTCTTGCCAGCGAGACAAACAACATGGCTGCAGCTGCCATTTTGAAAGTTCTGCTGGTCCAATATTATTGAACTATAGAGGAGGCAACAGAGACTGAACTAGATATTTCAGTCTCTGTTGTGACTGATTAGCATTTTTAGCCAATCAGAATTAATGCTATATATACCCATTTTCTAAGTTTGCTTGAATTACTGACCACACCTTTGAGTACTCCCATAATATATGCAGGAGGGCTCCTTCATGCTATCCACATCTTATACACGTAGAGGTGTCAAAATGCCTCATTTTATAGAACCTATTGGCTGTAAAGTAGAAGTTATTTAAAATCCTGGGCCTATACTGTATAAGCTATAACTGCCCATTTTCAAATATGTATGCATATTTTCCTTCTTAGATGGTTTTCCATGACCAGTTATAAGAGCCATTGGGACACATTCCACAGCATAGATTGCTGTCTGAGTACAACCTGGAAATGGCTTGACATATTGGCATTAAGGCCATTTGCAAATTCTAAGTGAAATTTAATTACCCAAGTTGTGTATTATATGAACATATGAAATTTGCCAGCAGATAAAGGCCCAAAGGTCTATCGAGTCTGCTCAATTTTACAGCTAGCCCCTCTACTCAGCAGCTGCCTCTCTCCCCTTCCTCCTCCGCCCTTAACCCTCCCTCTTCCCTGTCCCAGACCCTTTGAAGGAGCTCACTGTTCTGCAGGATGTCATTTCCACTGGCAACGTGTTCCACTCAGCCACCACCCTCTCCATAAAAGTGTCTTCTCATCTCCCTCCTGAACCTACCCCCTCCAATCTCATAGCATGACCTTGCATATCCCTCCTTCCCTCTTCAAAGCCCCTCCTTCCCTGTCCTGTTTATGACTGTCATGTACTTGAATGTTTCAATCATAAACAGTGTCAAAACAAGTGGTGAAATTCAAGCGTGCATGGGACAGTCCTAAGGCAATTCTAGGGGGTGGGGGTAGGAAGAAGTAGGCTGCTGGTTAACTAGGATCTGCAGCTTATTCATTAGGTAGGAAATGGGCAGACTGGGTGGGCCAAGCGGTCCTTATCTGCTGTCAAATTCTATGTTTCTATCTCCCCTGTCCCTCCTCTCCTCCAGCAAGTACATGCTCAATTCCCTCAGTCTGCTCTAGTATGGTAAATCCCCAGACCCTGGATCATTTTGTTCCCTGCATTGCACCTCCTCCAGCAATTTAATGTCTTTCTTCAGGTGCGGTCGTCCGTACTGCATACACTATTCGTGCAGTTTTACCAACTATCCATACAATGGCAGAATAACCTCCCTCCTTGAAAATATACCCTGGCAATATAACCCAGCATCTTATTGGCCATTGTGGCTGCTTTCCTACATTGTGCTGAGTTGTTCATTTAACCCATTATGATTACCCTCAGATCCTTTTCTTCCTCAGTCACAGCACAGCAAGCTGTACCCCACCCAGCTGGTAGCTCCTTTTGGGTTCTTAGCCTCAAAATGCGTCATGTTACACTTTTTAGCATTGAACCCCAGTTACCAGGTGTCTGACCAGATCTCCAGCTTTGTCAGATCCTCCTGCAACCCCTGCCATCCATCTTGGTCATCCACCACCACCCCATCTTGGTATCATCAGCAAGTAGATTGATCTTGCTCTTGATACCCACCAAACCTTCAGCAGTGAATATCCCAAATAACACTGGTCCCAACACTGAGCCCTGCCGGAACTCCGCTTGTCATCTCCCTTGGGGATGAAAGCTCCCCACCCACGACTCTCTCTGTTGCCTTCCACTTAGCCAGTTCCTTATCCATCCCACCATCTTGCCACTCGCCCCTGTGCATTACAGCTACTTCCTAGCCTCCCATGTGACACAGAGTCCAAATGCCTTGTTGAAGTCCAGATACAAGACATCTACTGTGTGGCCCTGTCTGACTGTCTAGTTTCCCAGTCATAGTATTTTATCAGGTTGTTCTGACAGAAATGCCAGTGACAAAGCCATGCTGTCTGCTGTCCTGCATCTCATTGGCCTCCAGTACAGCCACCAGTCTCTTCTTCAGAATTGTCTCCATCAGCTTCCCTACAATGGATACGATGCTCACAGGCCTAATGTTCATCCTCAGGGCCACTCTTATGGAGGGGTACCACGTGAGCCATCCTCCAATCCTGGTGTACACATTCCACATCCAATGAGGTGCTGAACAGGTCTTCCAAGGGCCCCACCTAGGACCTCTGCCAGTTCTTTCAGTATCCTGGGGCCCTGGCACCTTGTCCACCCTCAGCACCCTCAATCCCTCCAGCATCCTACTCTCTGTGATTACCCTATCTGTCACCTCTTCCCCTCTGTTTCTTCCTTCCCTCCTTGGGTATCTCCCCCTTTCTGCTTAGTAAATACTGAGCAGAAGTAGTTGTCAAGTGTGTCTGCCTTTTCTCCACCATTTTCCACCCATCAACCTTCCATCCTAATCCTCACTATCTGTCCCTTGCAGCTCCTTCTCTCCCTGATGTACTTGAAGAAGTCTTTCTCCCCTTCTTAATGCCTTGTGCCAGACTGAGCTTCTTTGACGTCTTTGCTCTTACTGCCCTTGTCATCTCCCTTACTAGTTTCAGGTACTCCTCCCTGTCCTCCCCTCCCCTGTTTTCTTGTATCTCCTAAAGGCCTTCCTTTCCTCCTTATGCCAGGGTTGAGACACTAAATGCATAGGATTAGATTCTGTAGCATGCTTTTTAATTGCAGGAATATTTTACTTGTGTTGGTTCTCATACCATTAGCATCAATCATTCTCCTAACTTCTCTGCCGCTCAGCATCCATGCTGGCTAATTGGTTTCCAATCCTTTTCTGCCACCACTGGTGAGAATAGAGACTTTTCTGTCAGAATTTGTACATTGCCATTAAAGTCTTTCTTTGTGGGGTTTAGCTTTAAAAGAAGTCTACTTACTTTATTCCTCAGACTCCTCTGGGGTGACTGGTGTGCTGTAGTAGTGTCTCCGTCCATTGCTGAGAGAGAGAGAGTCTCTGACTGACTCTGACCCACTCCGAGTCCCCGGGACCTTTGGTCTGGCTGTAATGTTCCACTTCCACAAGACCTCCCCAGCAGTTCTCCAACTGACCTCAAACAGGGTATGCCACCAGCCAGGGTGTAATTCAAAGAAGTGCCCAGAGCAGAGTCGGCGAGCCATCATTTGGAACTTTGGTGGCGCAGTGGGAAGCACCTACTAATGGCTGGCCTGGCTGACTCCTTGAGTGGAGCCTCTCGCTATGATCAGTGTCACTGCTGGGGGCCTGTCCTGCTGGGGTGCACCAAAAAATACCCAGAGTTCCTCGACTTAAACAAGTGACCATCTCATTTCACAGTCCTTCTCCCGACTTGACTCTACAAGTCTCTGCCCGCCCCAGGGCCGGATTAAGGCACAGGCAACATAGGCACAGGCCTGGGCCCCTGTCTGCCAGGGGCCCCAGCAATCCCAATATATATTTACTATATATAATTTTCTTTCTGTCTGAACTGCATTCTTTGTTTTTGTAAAGGACTCAGCCACAGAGTACTCTGAACAAGGCAGGAGCTGAACTGTGATGTGACTCTCAACTCCCTGAGTAGGTGTTAAGTGCAACTGACAGCTTCAGGGGCCCCATCCAGGCTGACCTGTAAGGTGTGAATATGCCAACTTCCTGTGCTTTGCCTGTCACCCCATTTGGAATCCTCACTTAGAATCAAGTCTCACTCTTAAATATAAATGATTAACAGTGCAATTCAGTGAATATGCTTTATATTTAATCTCACTCTTAAAATTAAGAGATTGACAAGTGTTTCAATGGTACACTTAAAATTGTACTTTTCTTTTAATTCCTCATCTCACTCATATTGAAATTCTGCCATTGACATAGCTCCATTTTCAGGATGAACAAATTAACGTATTTCCAGAATCCCATCAGTAAATCTTGCATGCCATTTATTGATTCTGACTTAGTTATCAATAGCAGAAATGTTTGCCTCTAGGAATAATTTCTTCCAAAAATCCGTGCTTTGCAATATAATCTCTAATGTTCATGACTAGTCTGGTAAACCATTATTTCAACTCCTACACCACCCAGGACCTAGCCTCTTTTAGAGATGGGTCCATACCCTACAAAACAACTCAAAGGTCCTGGTTCATAGTACCTGACAGGACAAGATGATAACACGCAGACTACAAGTGCACGCATGTGTGCTGGGGAAAGGCCTTTTGGAAAAGTGAAAATCATGACATTTCACACCCCAAAATTATTTTTACCAGGCAAATTATTAATTATTAGCCTGGCCGGTGGCACTGAGGGTTGAGGTGCTGGACGCCACACCTCGCCTCCCGGCGACCCGGTTCAGGAATGAGCCCGGTCAGCAGGGGTCAGCAGGGAGGACCAGAATTGAGCATTTGATGACGGCTCTCCTAGTCCTGGGGAACAGGGTGGGACTCACATCGCACTCTAGCAGTCCTTAGGGATGCCCGGTGGCACTGCAGATGTGCGTGTGTCTAGGGAGGGAGCATGCGGACATCTGCACATTTGTGCATGGACGCCATTGTATGTCTGTGTTCCCATTGGGCAGAAAAGGAAAAGGACTGGGCGCACAAGCAGCTTGATGGCTACACCCTGCAGTGTGGGGAGGACTGTCGTGGAATCATGCTGGGGAGGTGCAATGCCGGTCCAGTTGGTAAGGGATGGAGAGACCTGCAGCAGATCGGCCACGGCTGTACTGGACACCCCCATCATGCGAGTGAGTCTGCTGCTCTCCCAGTGGGCAGGGCCAGTGGCTGGATGCCCCCACCAGTAAACACCACAGCAGGGTGCTAAATTAGGCTGTGATAAATAAAATTATTAATTATTTTTCTCCAAATGATCAAAACTCAGAATACTGTTATTTTTCCATACTGATATTATTAATTTCATAAATTTTAAGCATTTTGGGTTATTTATGTTTTATGCCACTTTTAGGGACAGTAAGAACATTTTTTTCAAGTTTCAGACCTGATATGCAATGGCCAAGAGGTGTGGTCATGGCAAGAGGGCAAAGTGGTGGTGAAGGGCAGGGTTGCTGTGAGGGGGCCCAGATTTCTCTGGGGCCTAGGGCCCAGGTTGCCTTAATCTGGCCCTGCCCTGCCCATTCATCTCCTGACTCCTTCTGACCAAATCTGGTGTTGACTACTTGAGTCATGACGCTGTCTGCTAGCAGCTAGCCCAAAGATTAAGAGAAGCCAGTCCATAGCCCATTGTGCTCTCCTTCCAAGCTTCAGTGGCAGCAGCAAATGGAAATTGTGGAAAAGGTGCCAAAACTTACTCAGCCAGAAGGACTGCTGGGTGTGCGCACATGCATGGTTTGGGTAACATTCAGGAAGTGGGAAGCAAGTGTTGTGACACACATGCAAAGTGCATGATGGCAACACTCCAGTGAGTGAGGACTAGACTAGGTCACACTACTGTGGCATGGGCATGGCTAGGGGATAAAAACATAGACAAACTGTATAAATTCTCTTTTGTATTTTTTTAATTTCTGACCACTCACCCACGGGCTGGGAAAACTTGAAACTTAGGGTTTACCCTGAAAAAGTGCTGCTCAGTCATAGGGCCCCTAAGGGGTGGGGCCTCAGGAATTTTCTCCTGTATCCCTGTGGGCCAGGTCGATCCTGCACATACAAACACATGGCACTTTATAACTTGCAGTGATGGTGCTTTGCACAGAGGGGCTTTATTGATGTTGCAGTAGACATGGGTGTCTCCCTGCTCCTAGAGGCCTTCTTGATATTGCCTCTAGCAGTGATGGCTCCCTACCACAGAGGGCCTTTATCAATGTTGCCATCAGCTGTGGTAAATCCCTTATCTGACAGTTACTTGAACTGCCCTCCCCAAAAAACAATATATGGACTGGTCCAGACTGTTACTACATTTTCCTGGTTGGTAAAACATGACCCCCATAAAGTTATACTGAGAGCAGCATGTAAAAATATAATTGGAGCAGTATAATAATCAGCTGAAAATGAGGCAAAGATGGTTGCAGGAAGCTTGTTCCCTGACAACAGGCCAGAGACCAGTTTCCATGCAACATGGTCTGAGATCAGCCTGGTCTGAGACCAGTTTCTGAGCCACCCGCCTGAGGCCAGTTTCACCACTGTACAGGAGCTTACTTTGTTGCACTTAATTTTTTCTTGCACTAACTCCCTTTAGTGTAGATTTACCATTACCAACTCCACACCATCGTGGATAACCACACCGTGAAATTTGGGGTCAAAAGAGTTTCAGGAAAAGTGAAATTCAAACCAGACTTTCAGGAGCACAGCCTAGTGCACTAACTACTGCACTGTTCTGGCTACTGCCTAGCACCTGTGGTTAGACGATATGTGACAATGACTGATCCCAGACCAGTTCAGCTGGAAGGAGAAACTGGTCTCACACCAGGTGGACAGAAACTGGTCTAAGACCAGGCAGCTCTGAAACTGATCTCAGATTGTGCTGGTCCAAGACCAGGTTGCTTGGAAACTGGTCACAGACCAGGCTGGTCCAGACCAGTCATCAGGGAACAATCTTTCTACACTGACAAAGATGATTCTGTCACAGACTCCCAGGTGTGTGCTGGACATGTGTGCTAGTGCCTTCCTGTGCAACTGTATAGGAAAAGTTATGACCAGTACTAAAGTCCACTGACTGTGTCTCTACAAAGACCACACAATTGTTGCATGATCGATTCACAGAAAAGTAACATTAATCTTGACAAAATTAAGATAAAGCACCAAAGCAGGGCTCAAATAAAAGGAGTGTTGGGCACCAATTCATGCCCAGTGATAGAACAGGGCCTGCTTCTGTTGGCGGCAAGATGCAGAGGCACTACATGTAGCGCTGTAGTTCAGCAGGGATCGGGTGGCTGTCAATCACCATCACGTGTGGGTGGAGCGCTAGTTTTCCAGGGTTGGACTTGTTTAGCCCGCTATGCCAGTCAGTGGATGTGCTCTGGGAGAGGAGGGATTGAGCAGGATGGGAGAGATCCTGTCAGACTGTGAGGGAGGGATTGGAGGAGCAAGTGGCAATGAGGTGGGGAAAAGTGAGCAGATGGTGAGGGAAGACCGAGCTCCACTGGGTGTGAGTGTTGTGTGTGTGTGGGGGCTGTGGAGGGGCAGAGAGGAGAAGGGCTCCGATGATTGGCTGCCTCTAAATTTATTCAGGGATGGGGTTGGGATCACAAAGGATCATGCACATGACCCCACTGATGTACCAGCCAATTGGGAGGCAGTACTGGAGCTGAAGACAGTGTGTAAGAGTTCGACTGGCGAATATCAGTGTCCAACACTGTCTTTCAGCCAATGAGAGCATTCTGAGGGTAAGACTGGTACAGATATCTCGGTGAGACAACGGACTTGTGGTGCACTTCTAATTCAGCTGTTAGAGAGGAGGATCTGTGCTGAACTGAACCATGTCTTTTCAGACTAGCCACTACTCTTAATTCCTGATTGGGAAACACTTTATTTTCTTTTCTCTGTGTGTGTGTGTGTGTGTGTGTGTGTGTGTGTGAGTGTGATCGGGGAAAAAATACTATGGTGAGGAACTTAGGATTTTTTTTATTTTGGGAGAGCTGCAGAAAATTCTTAAGGAGGCATTTGATCATTTCTCTGCCTGCTGTGCCATTGGTTTTATTTTTATTTCAACAGAAATAAGCTGCATAAAAGCTTTATTTGATTTATAAACAAGTTTTCTGCCTGTACTAGACCCATATCATCACAGGGACAGAAATATCAGATAAGCTGTTTACTTTTGAGCATTTATTCTTGCTCTCTACATGGGATTTTATACTAAAGCAGTTTTATGGCTGTGGATGGAGCCTATAGCCATCTTCCTGAGGAGGTCGTGGAGTCAAGAACAGTGGGGAATTCAAGAATGCATGGGACAGGCATAAGACAGTCCTAGTGGGGGCAGGAGGAAGAAAGCTGTTGGTTAACTAGGATCTGCAGCTTATCTGTTAGGTAGGAAAATGGGCAGACTAGATGGCCAAGCGGTCCTTATCTGCTGTCAAATTCTATGTTTCTATGTTTCTATGTTTCCTGTCTGTAGCTGGGAAAATGGAGTATCATGGAACACATATTTTGGAGTTTTCAATATATCCTTCCACGTCTACAAATCACTATGCCAACTGAAACAAAATACTCCCTTTCTGTTTAGAATGTTGGAGACATAACTCCAAGCTGCTTATCAGCTGGCCATTAGGAAACTGAAACAGCCTGTTAAATATTGGTTGCCTACTAAACTGGAATTTGTTTACCGCCTTTGAAATGCAACAACTTGAACATTTAAATACTTAGCATTGAAATATTTTCTTGCTACAAACTTCAGTTGGACAGGTATTGAAAATATTTATACCTCATAAATGTCATCTTTTCCCAGCAAATCTAAAAGATTTAGTTTTTTTCCTCTTAAGACACTATCTGATAAGCACTGTCCCAGACATATGCCAGGTCTTCTATGAACTATCCAGGTGAAATACATAGTAATCAGCCAGCATTTCTTACTATGCTTTTTGGGAAAAATATATATTGAGCTACAGCAAACACACACACACACACACACACACACACACACACACACACTACATACAGTCCTCCTGGCCACAACATTTGAAATAAATAACTGCAGTCTAATACATTATAAAACAATAAAGAAACTGTTTATGTCAGTGAACACAGTGAAATTCAGTTTAGAGATTTCTTTATATATTTCTTATTCTATATTTTGTATCCTGGATAGCGTAGAGATGCTACATCTCATTGTCATAGGGATCTTCATTTGCACATTTTACACTGTATTTACTCAGGATGTCCCAGATTAGATGGGATATCTTGTTTTCAGTAGGGGCCATGATTTTATCATTTTATAATGTATTTATTCAGTGTAGCCTAGTCCAGTTGTAAAATATTCTTTTCAGTGTGTTCTGATTTTATGCAATGCAGCATAATACTGTGTAGATGTAACGCCCACTGAAAATGAGATGCCATTTTCTGTGCACTATCAAGGCTAAATATATAGCAATCAGCAGGCATATTCTAGGAAAACACATTGTAAAAATGTGTAAAGAAAGACCACATTGAAACTGCCTCACAGCAGATCTGCATTGTGTAAATTCATTAGAAATAATGGGTAAAAGCACCCAAAAGCTCTCCACAGTCATTTCAGCTCTGACCAGAACTTGTTATACTAACTCTGACTTTTCTCAGGAGTGTTAGCAGAGTGATTTATTTCTTTACTCGGACTTATACTAAGCCCAAGTTCAACTAATTTAATATAAAAAGCTGAATAAAAGCAAGTTTTTTGAAATTCACATACTACTGCCTGTGTTTGGCAGACTTATTAGTCAGAGTGACTTTTTGATTTTAAAAATATATCCTAGAGTAGTAGTGCAAAGGGACAAATAGTAGTACTAGTACTAGTACCCAGCATAAAATTTAAACAACTTGAGACTTCACAGATTAATTTGTTTCTCTGCCTGTTTGGCAGACTTACAAGCAGATTCTTTTGATTATCAATCAATCAGTCAATCAATCAATCAAAATCTTTATTTTGCCAGGTGGAACATCATTGAGACAAGCTCATTTACAAGATGGACCAGGGCAAAACAATTGCCAACAGGTTTAAGACATAACAGGCTGAGTGAACGTACATAACAATTACATAGTAATAATAACACATAATAACATATAACCATCACATGTAACAAGATACTTCCACCAGAACATAGTAATAGGTTAAACAGGAAGTAGTGCCATTTAAATACAATTGCATAGATACAGATATATGGACATAAGTTAATGAGCTAAAGTTTATACAGTAAACATCATTGGAGTAGTCATAGTGAGCAGGAGTGACAGTTCCTCAACGTCAAAGTGTGAAGAAGATTGAGATGTAAGAGTCCTTTGATAATTACTGTAGGTATAGCCTGGCAAGTGGGTGGGAAGGGAAGGAAAGGGGGGGGTATAGGAGTGGGAGGGAAGGTCAGATAAGATAGGAGAGGGTTGGACATGATGGCCTAGGAGGAAGGACTGTTCTAAGGGAGAAACATGACAGATGCCAAAGGCAATGGTTGGGGTTTAAGTCCAATATCTGAAGCAAAGACAGATCATGATGTTGGGACCTTGATTTGGACAATGACAGAATGGAGGACTCAAATGAGCGCCTCAGGCAATGGTTGAGGTTAAGTCCAGAATTTATGCAGTAACAAATTATGATGTTAAGAGCTTGACTTGAAGCAATGACAGACCTTGGAGAAGGTCCTCAGAACAAGGATTTGAAGAGGAGAACGTGACAGGGGAAGCAGGCCTTAAGGCTTTCTGGATCTTATTCCAGAGCATAGGAAGAGTGAAGCTTATTGAGGCTCTACAAAAGTGCTTTACTTTAGGGATAGCCAAAGATAAGATGGTAAGACTTGAGAGAATAGGCACTAGGGCTGCAGGGAGTTATACAGCTTGTGAGGTACTGAGGTAATTTATGAGTGATTGCCTTATATGTCCATAGAATAGCATTCTTTGCCTTCTGAAGTAAGGAGCTTCAACCTATGGAAGAATAGAGGATGCAGTGGTGCATGTCATAGGGCATCCAAATGAACCTAAGGCTCTGTGGTACAGGGCATCAAGCTTGAGAGAGCTGTGCTAGTACTATGGCCATAAGGAAGTCCACATATTCTGGAGAGGCAAGAAGGTAGCTTGGACTAGAGTTTTCTAGCCTCCTGGGTTAACGAGTACTTGATCATGAAGAAAATACCAAGCCTTTGATGCAGTTTCTAGTGAGTTCTTCAGTGTGATCAATGAATGACAATTTGTAGTCAATCCAGACCCCAGGTATTTGAATTGTTCCACAAACTCCAGGGCTTCTCCCAAAGGGTGCTTATGTGAGGAACCTTATCTGTGTTTTTTTTTTGAGATGAGGGCTAATGGAGAGAAAATCATGGCCTTAGTTTTTGGCATTAAGCAAAAGTTTCAAGTTGAGTAGATTTTTGGAGGATGTCAAAATCATTCTGGAGGTCCAAAATGGCTTGATCTGGAGTTGATCTGTCAATGTATAGCACTGTATCATCAGTGAAGAGATGGAAACTAGATTACTTTAGGCCAGTGTCTGATTAATATAAATGGCAAAGAGAAGTGGACCAAGTATGGCTCCTTGGGGACACCTCTAAGAGAGTATTTGTTTTGCGATAGGTCTCCTTCAGCCTTGACCTGCTGCTCTCTGTCCACAAGATAGCTTGCAAACCAACTTAGGGCCAGGTTTTCCACCTCAACTTTCTTCAGGGTCACCAGGAGCAAATTGTGGTCCACCATGTCGAAAAGCCATGCTAAGGTCCAGAAACAAGGCGCATATGTATTGTTTGTTATCAAGTGCAGACTGCCAGTCATTTATAACCTTAGCAAGGGCAGTGGAGGTACTATACATGGGGTAGAAACTGGATTGAAGTGGGTTTAGTAGATTAAAACTTTCAGATAAGATCTGATCTGTTCATTTGCTACCTTCTTCAATAGTTTTGAAAAAGGCCGGAGCAAGGAAATTGGGTAGTAACTATTTAGGTTGGTGGGTCCCCTGATTTGAATAGAGGGATGACATGGGCCATCTCCAGACCTTGGGGAGGGAGTCCTGACTGAGAGACCAATTGAAGAGGTGGGTAATAGGGACAGCCAAAATATAGACCAACTTTAGGAAGAACAGCTCAATCATATCTGCGCCCACACTTTTCTTAGTAATAAGTTGAAGAAGGAGATCCTTAACCTGTTTGATGGTGACCAGACAGAAGGAGAAAGAGTGGTAAGGATCAATAGATTCTGGATCGTGGCAATCAGATGACTGACTAAGGAACTGTGCCCTGATGGCATTGCTGGAGAGGTATCAAAACCATCCCTGCTGTGGCAAAGTGATTGTTAAGGAGGTCAAGGATCTCATTTGTATCTGTAGTGTGGTACCACCAGTTGAAAGTTTGTGGGGAAGTGTGCAAGTGCCGTTATGGCCTTCTACACTCCCTTGAAGTTTTTCAAAACTTAGTAGCAAGTTAGTGGATGCGTTAAATTCGAGCGGAAATAACTAGACTTCGAGCTTCTGATAGTTTTTGGCAGAAATTCCTTGCAGTTCAGAAAGCAGACCAGTCTTAGGCCAATTTAGACTTTCTGGCTCTTTTCCAAAGAGCATCCCTATGCCATAAGGCAGTCTTTAGGTTATCTGTGAACCAGGGACAGGATTTTCTTTGGTTCTGCTTTTGGTAACTGGAGCATGGAGGTCTAGGGTTTCGTGAGTATTCCATGAAGTACCTAGTGTGCCTTTTCCACAGAAGATGCTAGGTAAAGTTAGCATACTGGAGGTCATAGAGAAAAGCATCTGGGCAGAAGTTCCATTTACATCTCTTATTGATGTATTTAGAGGAAGAAGAGGTTTGGAGTTGTGTGACCTTATGCATGCAATGGCACAGTGGTCACTGATGTTGTTAAAGAATACACACGAGTGGAAGAAGAGGTGAGGCTTGCTTACAAGGATCAGGTCAAGAAGGAGCTACCCTCTGGGTTTTGGTGTTTGGGTGGGTAGCTTCATTAATGATCTGGTAAGTCCATGGGCATCACAGAATTCTTTCAATGGTGAGGAGACTGCAGAGAGCCTGTCAAGGTTGAGGTCACCAATTTTGGATACTCTGATGAGGTGGTAGTTAGTATGTCACTTAGGTGTTTGAGCAGAGAAAGGCTAGCTGAGGGGGCCTATAGCACCCACTAATGCAGAGAGAGGTAGATTGGCTGGTTGATTCTCAGCATGAGGCACTCTAACTCCTTAGGGACTGTAGTCGTGTCCACCATAGTTGTGGTAATGTTGTCCCGGACATAGGTGGTTACTCCCCTCCTGGGATTTCCTATAGCAAAGTTTTGGAGATTACAAGAACATGAGGAGAGCAGTGGAGGTCCATGTTTTGATAGCTCGGTTAAGTGCAAAGGTGCAAATAACTGTAACAAGGAAAGCGCAAATATATTTAATAAAGCTTTTTTTTTGAGACTTCACATACATTTTCTTACTGCCTGTTTGGCAGATTATAATTCTTGATTTAGCATCGCAGTGCTCAGTAATTGGTACAAGAAGGGAGTATTCTAAAGTGGAATTTTATTTAATAAAAGATAAAACTTTGTGAGACTTTTTGTCTGCCTGTTTGGCAGAACTACAGTTTATAAATAGTTACTTTTACTAGGCATCACTGCTCAGTACAGCATTAAGGGCCAAATACTGTGTTGTACCAGTCCAATACTTGCTTTAATTAAAACATAATGTTTTTGAGACTTGCTTACATTTATTCAGCTGCCTGTTTGGCAGATTTACAACAAAGTTTCTTGATTTATAAGCATTAAATTTAATGCAAAGAAGTGACAAATACTGCACCAAGGACATTATTACATTTTATTTAGCTTTTGAGATTTCACATACAATTTTCTCTGCCACTGTTTGGCAGAACTGTAGTTTATAACAGCTTCTATCACTGTTCAGTGAGTACTAAGTGCAAAGGACCAAATAAGTGTATGAGTGTATGACCACCAAACATATTTTATTCATAAAAATATGCAGATAACGTGTTTTGAAACTTCACATTTTCTCTGCCTTGTTAGGAAGAACTACAACAGTTTCTTTTGATTACCAGTGCTCAGTACTAAGTGCAAAGGATCAGTTTTACTGTGTACCACCAAGCACAATATTTTATGAAATAAAAAGCAGATAAAGCTGTTTGAGACTTCACATACATTTTCTCTGCCCTTTGATAGAACTACAGTTATAAATAGTTTCTTTGATAATAAGCATCTCTGCTCAGAAGCGCAAAGGGCCAAATAATACAGTGTGACTGCACCAAGCACAATTTAATTTAATTAAAGCGATATAGCTTTTTAAGACTTCACTTACATTCTGCCTGTTTTAGCAGACTAGTATATTCACATTTCTTTCTTATAAGCATCTCACTGTTCAGTAGTAAATTATAATGTATGATGGAGCTATTCTACTTGTTTTCCACCTTACTTAAAGGTTGTTCAGCCACACACAAAACAATGAATGCAACACTGTACTGACAATACATGCAGAACAGTGTTCCATTCATGAGATGGAAAGAGCAAGCCATTCTTCAAAGTTAGCCTGAAAACTGCCACCTGGCAATATTATATGAAATATTACTGATGATGGTTGCAATGTTTTTTCACATTGGATGCAGTTCTTTAGTGATAACTGAAAATGCAGGATCGACCTGATATATTCATAATCAAAGTACTTACTAAAGGTTTATGCCTTGATTTGTTTGTTCACTCCCTAAGCGAGACGTCCGGTTACCTATTTTTTTTTGTACACCTCCCTAACCAGAGAGGCAACCAATGGGAGTGTGCACTGCTAATGTAGGGATGCCCAGTCCTTAGCAGGCACACAACTCGCATCATAGGAACAAGTTGTAGGTCCTGAAATACTAAATGGGAGATGGCAATTCTTTTTCTATGAAAAAGTTATGTAGAAAGCCACAGAAAATATTACAATTTTATTTATTTATTTATGTCTTTGGTAACTGGTAGGTGCACTGATCCAAAGGACCATTTTAGTCATGACCCAGGTCACAGGTGTGAGAGGCAAGTACATACTTAACATGAATGCGTGGTATACAAGTATAAGATACAGTACACAATAATTGTCAGCAAGGTACAAAATACAAGGTTTGCATTGACAATCATCAAATTGGCATGACAATACAAGATCTACAATCAGCGATTGGTGTGACAATACAAGATTATGAGCAAAACAATGCTAGTAACAGCAGTTTACAAGTCCAGTCGGCAAATATAAGAAATACTACAGGGCATGTAAGAGAGTTCAATCAGGGAGGAGAGAGAGACAGACTGGGGAAAGAAATGGGTTGGCAAGGCAGGGGCAGTAGATAATTAATTAAAATAATAAGAGGGCACCATACACTATATAAAATACTGAGTGGGCAACTCCATGCAAAACCAGTGTGTTCTACACCTGGGTTTGCTCCCAAGGTCACAGGAATCATATTTCTGTGGCAGAACACACTGGTTCTGCATGGTTGTCCATCCAGTATTCTCTATAATAAAAGCTCAGCTGTACTGAACTAGCCTACTTTCATTTTCCAAACAAGAATGTAGCACTCGTGCCAGGAAAGTCCACTAGTAATAGTGACACAGAACACCATTGGAGTCTTTTGAACCTATTGAAAAATTTATTAAGTCACAAAAGGACAAGAACAATCCAAAGGTGTAACACCTAACACGCCAAACAATCACAGGGTGCAGGAGGAGAGCAATGACTGCTGAGGCACTCACTTGGCCTACCCACCCTCAATCAACCAGGTGAACTAGAGGCAGTTGTAGGGAGAAAGCGGTGAAGGTGCCTTGCTAGGGAAATCACTAAAGTCAATGGCCAACTGTTATAATGGAACACTAGAGCCAAAGGAGGCAACTTTTCCACCTTCACTGCTAGTCTTGAATTCTATACCAAGAGTTGCTGTTGCATAGCAGGCAGCTAAATCCAAGCCCAGGGCAAGGACATTCCCAACTTTGGGCCAGGTGAGAAGGATCCCCCACGCTGGACACACTCGAGATGCAGACTAAATGCAGAGCGAGACCATTGGCTGCAAGAACCCTGCACCAGAATAGAATGGCTGGCATGCCCCAGAAATTGATTGAGAGCTGAAAAGCTGGTGAGCTGAATGAGCACGGCATGCTGAGATTGTAATGAGCATTGAGTGCTGAGACCTTGCAAGGTCGAGATGCAGAATTGAGTGCAGCAGAATCCCAGAGGCTGAAGCCCTGGGGGGTGGCAGTAGGCATGAAGCATGGTTTGCATAAGCAGGGAGCAACGATTATGTAAGCAAGTGTGGATCTGCACATAGGTCAGTAAACAGTAGTAATAAGTGGACCTACATGGAGGTCTGCATAACATAGGCAATGAAACAGCTTTGAATAGTGGGGCAGCCAGCCAGGCATTTCCAATGCCAAATCAAGTGACAAACTCTGAGGATTTTCAGCGGTGAAGACAGGATTTAGAACAGAAATAATTAGCCACATTGGCCATGACCTCCCAAACACCTCCCAGTCCCCACTGCAGGACAAACAAGGAAGTGATGGAAGGCTCAAGAACCACATGTAGATATTAAAGCTAATTTAATAGCCTCAGCAGGAGCTTTAGCTAACCTCAGAGTAGAACAGCAGTGTACAAAGGAATAACAGATTGAACTGCATAGCAAGGTACAGAGCTTGAAGCAGGTGTACAAACACAGAAGCAGCTGTCACAGGCAGTGCAATGAACTGCAGTAATGAGGCAAGTAAATGAGTTGAGCATGATTCAGCTGTATAGCCAGAGTTCAGAGTGAGCCAGAATCAGGTGAAAGCAATTAATATGCAACATGGAAAACAGCTATGGCTGAGCTGAACACACAGATAATGTCTGCAGTTGCATTGCAAAGGCATGAGTGTTGTAACTGAAAGCAATTTAAGTTGAGAGTAACTGAAAGCAAGTAGTGAGCAGTATACCAGGAGCTCAGAAACAAAGCCCCCAAAAACAAAACCAAAGACACATCCACACAAAACAGGAACACAGACAAAAGAAGCGTGACAGCAAGGCAAAATACAAACCAAAACAGGAAAGAAACACAGAAGCCAGCAGATAAGTAGGAGCAGCGGGAGGGCAATCAGCTCAGAGGACAGATGGACAGAGCCTTTGGCTACAAAGAAAAATGCTTCACAATGAGGCTGAGAGGAACTGTTTATATAGCTCAGGAGATGGAGTGGCTGGCTGCTTGGCCACTGAATGCCATGCAAAAGCCTTTCCAATTATTGACACAGCTAATTGGTCTGACAGTGAACAAGATCTTGCAGAATTTGGAAATGAGGAAGTGCATTTTCTGCTAAACCATTTTTCACCAGTCCTGTTACAGAATGGTTGTGATGTACACAATGCAATAACAGAGTGGATGATGTTAAAGCAAAATATCAGCAAGTATCACAAGCAGCTCTCTTTTCATGAAGTGCAGGTGTAGTATTTCAATGAAAAGATCAGTACTTCAAAACATTCTGCATCTTATTACTATACTTTTGTTTATCACATAACAAATGCAACTCTTGAAAAAGCTTTTTCAGCAATGAAAATAATTTTCTCTGATTGGAGAGCTAGCTTGACAACTTGCACCATAGATGACTTACCTTTGATCTCAATGGAGGGTCCTGAATGGGAACCACAAGATTTTGCAACACACCTGCAGTGAAAGACTGGTTCTTAAAAACAAAATGCAGGCTGGGAGCTAAACCCCAACAATCACAAATAAGACATGTGCCAGTGTTGGAGGAAATTAAGATTACATTTAAAAGTGAGATCAAGGATCCTGAACCTGTCCTGACTCAAGAGCACCCCAAACAAGATTTAGAAGTCAAAGAGTAAAACAATGAGACTCATTGCCAAACATCTTATACTGGTGGTGCTGGCTTGCTTGTGATACTTGTTGAAACTGTTTTTTGCTGCACTATCACATAGTCTTTTTTATTTCAAATGCATTCAATTATTCAGTCACACATGATTTAATTTCTACAGCTGTAGCTAGAGTCCTGACTGACTAAATAAAATCAGTCCATAAATATATTGTGTAGTGAATCTCCACTGGCATTATCCTTCTCTTTCTGCAGGCTGCCTGCCTGTCTCTGTCTCTTTCTGGCCTCTCGACTTCTCTTCCTATCCTCATAGTTGTCTCTTTGCTGTCTTCCCTGTCTAAAAAGAATAAATTATTTGGTATTAACAATTTTTTTTCGTACATATATAGTTTCCCCTCATGTATTGCATTATCTCCTGGGTTGGCAGGAGTAGCTCCTAATCGATGGAAAATTGCCGATGACCAGAATAAAATATTTTGGACTTGCTTTATATTTATATTTGAGGCTCAGGAGATGTCTCTTGGCTAATCAAGGTGTCTCTTTGTGACGTCTTAGGATTTGAAATCCAAAAAGCAAAGCTGAATGGTTCGGAATCCTATGAAGTTACAGTGGGATGCTTGTAATTAGCCAAGAGACATCTCCTGAGCATCATTTACTTATTATTTTCTTTTCCAATTTCAATTTGATTCCAAAGGAACTATGAATGCTTTGGGTAAAGAGTGAAAAAGAATGCAAACTTAGAAAACTTATAAACCTGAAGAGCCGGATCATGTGTACTGATCACCTCAGCACTTGGGTTTGATTTAGTGTCATTCTTTAGCCAAGTTAATTAATATACTATGCTTTGTTTTGAAAAACATTTTAAATTTCCAGTCACACTAGCTGAACAACCAACCTCGAAGGAAATGTGCACTAGAGATTGAGGTCCCCATATTCAGTCACGGCCATTAGTGCACATTCATCAGGAGGAATATTCATAAGGTCACAAGTATGAATTCTAAACTGCAGTAGCACTGTCTGAAGTGCATAGGTGTGATGCACCAGAGCTCCCTGCTGACAACAGACACCCAGGAGTAATGGGTGATTGCCACTCCAATAGGAGCAGCACCTTTGCTCCTGGGTGCCATATTCGGTGCCATATTCAGAGTACTGCTCTCTGATCACCACATATTGCATTCAAGGTGATAAGGGTCCATTTACATGACATTACGTGGTCATCAGCTCCGCAAGACATTATGTATGTGCATGCAGGCATTGTGCAGACTTTTGACCATTGCCCCCACCCATACCTAATTCACATCCCTAATGTATAAATTCTAATTTTATTTTTTATTTTAGTCTTTGGTAACAGATAAGGCCCACTAGGCACAAGTGCCTGTTTCAGGGTGACCTGGGAGCGCAGGGGTGGTTAAGTGACTTGCTCAGAGTCACACAGTATGCAAGTGGAGGTTGTGAGAATCAAACTCAGGTCTGGTCTGCTGGATGTATCAAGCTTGTTCACACCTTGTTACTCTAACCTCTAGGCTATACTGCCAGCCCATCCATGGCGGTTTAGTGATACCCCATAACCACCCTGATACCTGTTGTGAAATTAAATTTCCTGGTAGTTCAGTTGTCCCTTATCCTATCCTGATCCCCAGTATGAAATGAAATTATCATGTATGTCCCTTGGTACCCTTCCCACCCTAATCCACAATGTGAAAAGAAATGATCTTGATAGAACAGTGGTAGTTCTTCTCACCCTGACCCTTGCTGAAAAGAAAGCATCTTGGTAGTCCAATGGTAACCCTTTCAACCCAATACCTGTTGTAAAATTGTATCTTCTACCCTGGCACAGTCTACTGTCTCAGCAACCCCCAATCCAGTATCTAACTCACATTAGAAAGCTCATGGATGTGGCAGGAAGAGCGATGGATGGTAACCTGCCTAGACCATCCTCTCACCACCTCAGCTAGCGTCCATCTGAATGACAGAGACTGAGTGCAAGCGTACTGTGTTTTGCTGAAGTATCAGTCTGGATTCAAAGTGCTGGGACTATCTCTGATGTAGTCAATCTTGTTTCACTTACCACAATAAATGCCTATTACTTGCTATCTAGCATGATTTGTATTTTTATCATAATGTTTATGGCCCCTTTCTACCCTGACCCTTTCTGTTTCCTGTTTGTGCAGACCCATGACTTGCCTTCTCAGGGGCTTTCCTAGCCTCCAGTGATCCCCATGGATTATTCCCCATGGTGGAGCCAGGAAGGAGGTCCATCCTCCTCACTGCCAGTGATCACATCCAGAGTGGAAGCCAGGGCCCAGTCAGTTGAGTGGGTCCTGTGATGGCAGGAGCATCATCCTGCCAGCTGGGTCCCATGTTTCTTGTTTCAGTTTCTCCCTTTTCCATGCTGATGATGCATATACCTTTGCCACAGCGATGGAAAACAGTGAAGATCATCACAGTGATAGAATCGGCTGTTCACTGTGGTGGTCCATGGGTTTTCCAAACTGCTGTCTCTGGGAGTTTGCCCCTCCCTGAAACAACTCCAATTCACAGTTGGTAATGTATAGTGTTGGGGATTATGGGGGCAGCACCAAACACATGGGTTGTGCAGGGGTGATGCCCCCACAAAAACACTTGTTTCCACTGATAGCACAATGCTGGCTGTTGGCATTGCACTGTTGCTGTAATGCAGATTGACAGAATTCCTGTTGATGTGGCTTGGTGGAACCTGATGATATACCATGGTGTGGGTGGATGCCATAAAGATGCACATGAACTCAGCACCTGCTGTTGGCCAGTCAGGAGGCCATCGTTGCTGTGCCACCCAGCCTTCATTAGGTGGTGGCTGAGCAGGACTCATGCTGTCCCAAGGGTTAGAACACTGTCAAATTTCTCAGTCTTGGGAAAACTAATTGCTGTGTTTGGACACAGCCTGTCTGGAGTATGCACCACCCAGCTATCCATTGTGCTGGTTTATACTTGGGAGAGATAGATTACTGATGCTGTCCCCCTCCCTGAAAGAGGAAAGTCATTTTTGGATATTCAGTACTCCTTTCCTGGTTGGCCCCTGCTGACACTGATCTGTTCCGGGACCTGGGTCACTGGTGTGGCAGCAGCTGGGGCTCACAGCACATCAGCCCCCATGCCACTGGGCTGGCCTGCTTAATTTGTGTACTTCTATGTGCATCGTGTTTCATGAACTGGTGGCCCTGCCCTACACCGTAGTCAAAAGTTCCTTTTGTAGATATTTTTTAAATATTTTCTAGTTTTGGATTGCAAATAAAAAAGACTTACTTGCTGATACTTTTTGTGCAATAATTATAACACATTTTAAAACAGGATCTTCTTTTAGACAACTGTAATTATAATTGGTCAACATTTATAATACTCAAGTACTTCCGTTAACAATACACATTTTGTAAGTAGGTTAAAGTTGTGTGTGTCATAAAAATATGGCATTTTATGGACATGAAATCTGGCACAGAACCCTTAATTCTGGAAGATAAGTTGAGTGTACAAATTCATGTTTCACATTCCCTTGAGATTTTCATTGATATGTACTTATGTTTTGACTGGCATTTTGTAGGATTATAAATCATGTTTAAATTTTCCTTTTCTAGTTATGTTTTAGCATCTGGTGTACTGGAAAAGAATGAAATGAAGTGAAAATGCACATTCAAAGATTATATTTTAAAGATGCGAGGCATTTTAAACAACCGTTGGATATCATTGGCTAGAAGCTCATTGTTCTATACTCAATGTGTGACCCTGAGAAATTCATTTAACCTTCTAGTGCTCCACTGTACCTAGCTAAGAAAATAGGTGAAAGCAGGACCCCACTGGAAATGAGATGTGGCATCTCAGGTGGACTATCTTGGGTGAATACATACTAACATTGGGAATAGCAGGACTGAAATGAAAATGAGATATTCGTCTCACTTGGTATATCCTGGGTAAAAATGGTATCCAGTGATATGGGTGATGCAAACTGAGTGACTCAAATATCAGTGACTCAGTTGCGCACCCGTAGAGGCAGTGACAGTGAGGCTTTAGCGAGGAGGAAATAGTGAGGAAGAAGGGAAAAGAGTAGCAGTGAATGGTGGGGGTTTGCCTGTTGCTATTGGCTAAATGGGGAAGTGCTGGTGTGGTGGGTAATGGCCTTTGCCTGAAGTGCCGATGGTCCGGGTTCAGGACTGCCTTCAAATAGATCTTTTGTAGCGCTTCTGTTTTTTTTTGTGTGTGTTTCAGTCCTGTGGTTCTTGTGCCCCACTGCAGTATCCCCCTGTTTACTGTGGCCCCCTTCCATGTAGTCTCCTGTCCACCAGTGTCTGCCCTCCCTGAAGATCATTATTTTAGTATGGGGGTTGGGAGCTCAACCCCCAAAAAGGGTGTGTGTGGGGGCTGTAGATTAAATTTAAGGTCCCATTTTTAAGTGTATTTGTGTCACCCTATTGGTGGTTGCTGAGGTGGGTTATGTGCCCATTTGACTTTTGGGAATATGTACTTGTTCTTTTGTGAGTTGCTGTAATATTATCGACGTTATGACATGGAACCAGTAAAAATGAACTGTAAAATGGGTAAAAGCAAGATCCCACTGGAAATGAGATATTGTAGCTCAAGTCTGGCAACTCTTGGGCAATAAACTGTAAACATATATATATTTATAGAGTATTCATTGTGCCTGGGCCTATGCTTCTGCATCATCATACACAGTTGCTTATTGTAAAGCATACACACCTACTTCTATCATCTTTGCTGAGTTTTGTGCATTTTATCTGCGAAGTGGATGTCTGTGTGTTGAAGTGTGCATGTGCAGAAGCTCTGGACCATGATGATGGATGGCTTTTATGTCATCTGAAACAGTTGTATATTTGTCTTACCAGATGATGGCTATCTGTGGTTGCTTGTGGGGTCTTGTTCTTTTGCTGCTTGGGGGTGGGGAGTTAGGGCTGTAAACCCTAATACCGCATTTCCATAGTTTTGTTGCTTTAGTTGAACCCCAATTGGTGCATTAATGCAGTTTTTTGCATTTAATTTACTTTTCTTTTGAGATAGTCAAATCATATCCTCGTTCAGGATCTGCATGAACAGATTGATCTGGCTGCAAAATCACAGGGTTCTCTGGGTCCTACACTTCTGTGCAGCTACAAATGGAGATGGGTCCTGGGCCAAATGTGGGGTCCATCAGGCTGTGGGAGTACAGGCCAGGGGGCCCTGAACTTCAATGCAGCTACAGATGCAGATGCCTCTGGGGGCTGCGCTAAGTGAGGAGTCCATCCAGGCATAGAAGTGCAGGACCCTTCCTTCATAACTTTGTTGTTTCTTAATATTTTACCCCAAATTTTAAACATAGTTTTTGTATAAGTCCACCCCATGAACCAGTCAGGTGAATCTTTTCAAATCCTGTCCAAAAGGTGATTTTGCCAAATGACCGCAAAATCACTTTTTGGGCCAGATTTGAAAAAATATCACCTCCTGTTTCATGAGGTATGGTCAAAAAAGGCCATGTTGAAAATTTTGGTAAAAATCTTTTAAAACAATTTTGTAAACAAACGTTGTTTTTTATACAAAGACAATGTCCTTCTTTGTGAGTAGATTTTCTTCTTTGTATGGCCTCGTGAAAGAATTATTCTTTATGAAGGAAATATTTTGTAACATTTTAACATGTCTTCTTTTGTAACAAATTCTTCTCTCAGACTGACAGATCATGAAAGAAGACTCTTGCCTCACTAAAGAAGGAATTTGTCTTTCATGAGCTTCTTTTGACATGAAAGAAAATCATGAAACAAGAAATTTCTTCTTTGTAAGATCCAATTCTTCTTTCATGAGCCAGAAATTCTTCTTCCATATCAGGCATATAAATGAAAGACCTTATTGAGCATGTTCAGAACTGGAATATAAAATACCTGTAAATCGGAACTGATTAATATTTTTCACTAATCCAAAAATGCCTCTTTCTAGGACAAGCCCTTTCTACCCTTAACATTTCAGAATGGAATTCCAAACCATCTGGGCTATAGGTGATAGCACAAAACAGCCACCCCTCCAGTTTTCTACTTTTTGCACTATCTGGATCTCAGAATCTGGACATCTGACCATCACAAAAGTTACCAGATTAGGAGACCTTACCCTACTTTTACCCACATGACCACACATCCAAACTTTCATTGAGTTCCACTGAATGGGGGCAGAGTTATTAAGGTGCAAAGTTAGGTGTTTAACATTAAACACCCTACTCAGCTCTAACTATACTGGTGCTACCATGCCAGTATAATCACTTTCTGTCTGTCTGCCTATCTGTCTGTCTGTTGGTCTATCTATCTATCTATCTATCTATCTATCTATCTATCTATCTATCTATCTATTTTACCACAGGTGCAGTAGCACCAGTACAATTAGGGTTAATTTAGGTGTTTAATGTGAAACCCCAATTTTTGCACCCTAATACTTTTTGTGGTCTTTGACAAAATTCAACAAAAAACAGCCCCAGGTGGAGTCCTTCTATTTTTCCAAGTGATGTGAAATTTAGGGCCTGGGAATGTGAAGATTCAGTGGCAAAGGTCTAGAAACCAGCCACATCACAATCTGTTTTCTTGATTTTATCCTTTATTTCAAATATATCCAGTCAAAGATCCCCATTAGAGAGCTCCAATTTTTCACCCTCCTGGGCTTCTGCAGGGATGAGGATCTACATATAAATGCATAATAATGTTAGAGATTATCAAGAATAGATTATCCATCTATATTTAAAATTCCTATATATTCTATAGTTCAGGTAGTCCCAACAAAGTGAAATGTTGGGTTCTCTAATGGGGATCTTTCACTGGATACATTTGAAAAAAGGATAAAATCAAGAGAGTGGATTGTGGTGTGTTTGACAAATTTCCCAAAATGTGATGCACATTGTCTTGGAGGCAAGTTTTCAAGATGTGAAAAGTTTCATGATGGCAGCTTCTGTGGTTTTCAAATACAGAATGTAAATTTTTGATGAAGTGTGGTGTTTCTTCCTATACTTACACTTTTTGTTTCACATACAGCCTAGATGGTACAGATTTTGTTTCTGGACTTTTAGGGTAAAAACAGCCTGTGCCAAGGTAGTGCCTTTCGATGGTTTCTTGAAAAAATATTAATCTATTCCAGGGTTAAGGATTAAGAGTTTTTCTGAGTATGCCAGTAGGGTTTTGATAATCCTCTGATACGACCTGAAAATACTGGGGTTACAAGACTGCTATGCATTCACACCACTGTATTATCAGGACCAGAAAATGTTTTTCAAGTCATGATGGTTACCTTTGTTTTTTTCCAAAACTAGAAAATATGGAAAATATTTACAAATTATGTATTTTTAAAACAAACACCTAGATATAGCTAAATGGGACTCATTAAGCTAGATTCTGGTGTTTGTTTTCTACAATTAGGACCAGAAGTATGTTTCCGGGGTGTACAGTCATTACAGTGACACGGTACACAGGGTCCAGCTGCAGCGAAACCCCCAGCGTGCCTATATCGGCAGTGACAGGGGTTTTTGAGGTGAGTACCCTGTAGAGGCGATAAGGGTAATATCTAACTCCACTGTCTATGCAAAGTGGAGTTAGATATATTAGAAGGGGAGGTGTGGGGCACTGCCCCCGCATTGTGCATTGCAATCATTCCAGTCTGTTCAGGGTCTTGTCGTAGTTGTGGGTGTCAGCGGTTTCTGTCATTGTCGAGGATGTCAGTGTTTTGGTGTTGCACCAGCATCGTAGATTCATTTTCTGGGCACTCCAAACTCCTGGGTTCCCAGCTATTTGAGAAAAGCCTTTTTGTGTTGTGAGCTGAGAATTCTCCTGTCATGTACAAAATGGTATAACAAGGAATTCACTTTTGTTCTCGCAGTGAACTGATCACAATGTTTTGAGCTCCAGTTTGAGTCCGATCCTGGTGCATTCTTTAGAGGTATACTTAGAGGTGCACTTGTTTAGAGATGAATTCAGAACAGTATTTAGTTTTTTTTTATCAGATACAAGGTATTCTGTTAAATGCAGTAAGTACTGTTAGGAACTGTATACAAATGTATTGGTAATTTTGACTCCACTTCACCATGTCACCTCCTCCTGCCTGCCTTCCTGACTTCTTCCAGCTCAATAAATAACAACTGGCACAGTACAATAGCTCTTTTTATTTATCTTTTCAGTTTTTAAGTTATTAGTCTCAGTGCCGGCATGCTCAGTGCTTCTGCTGCCACTCGACTCACTGACTAGCTTCTAGGTTAGATGTCTGCATCAACGTCCATGTCATGCTGTGGGTTTGCCTAGGATCACAGTGTAAATCAGCTGAATCTTATTTTGATTGGGTTAATCTGGCTAAATCATGATTGGTAAGACAGTGTAAAATCCTACTATGGCAGAGGTGCTCTTGGGATCAGCTGTGCTGGAATATCGGGGTGCAGTTACTTTAGCACCTCAGTGATGTGTGAGAGAGACAGGAGCTGAGCCTACTAGAGTACTATGTATTATTGTAATATAAGAAGATTGGGGTGCCCACCTCTGGTACTGCCTCACTACTGCCCTTTCCTCCCAGATCACCTGCCCTCCCAATGGATTGGTGGTGACACCAGAGGCCCACCCTACTGCTGCCAAACAGTAAAAGCTGACACTGGGATACCTAATCTCCAGTGTCAGGTCTGAAACCTGAAAGAAGAAAATGATCCCTTGTTGTCTTTTTTCCTTCATCACACCTGCAATGTAGAACATAGTTCCTCGCTGATTTGGACCCCCCACACCCCACCCACTCTACCCCCACTCTGCACCCACCACCCCCACCCCATCACTTACCTAAACATGTCCATTAGGTACAACCACTCTCCAATCAAAGACATTCTACTGCTGGAACTGAGGCTGCGATATGAGAAAATAAGAGTAAGTCCTGTGAATGTATTCCAATACATTTTGAACGTTTACTCATAACTTTGTCTTTTCAATATTTTTGCACCAAATTTTTAACATGGCCTTTTGGGACCCCACCTCATGAACAAGGTAGGTGACATTTTTCAAATTCATCCCAAAAGATGGTTTTGTGGTTGCTCCAGAAAACCACCTTTTGGGTGGATTTAAACATTTTCACCTACTGGATTTATGAGATGAGGTCATAAAAGACTATATTGAACATTTGGTGGAAAAATAGTGTAAAATGACCAAGATATGAGTGAACATTGAGATATTTCAAAGTTCACTAATAACTTCATTAATTCTCAGTATTTTTCCACCAAAATATCAACGTGACCTTTTTGGGACCCAATCTCAAGAACAAGACAGGTGAAATTTTTCAGATCTGGTAGGAAGGGTGATTTTGCAGTCATTCCACTAAATCACATTTTGGGCAGGGTTTGAACATTTTCCTACTAGGTTCATGACATGGGGTCATAATAACAGGGTATTCAAAATTTGGGGTAAAACATGAAAAAACTCAAAGGTATGAATGTACTTTGAAATTTTTCCATGCCGCTCATGACTTTGGTAATTATCAATAGTTTGTTTCAAACTTTCAGCATAGCCATTTTTAACTCCACCTCATACACTTTACTGGTGTTGTTTTTAAAATTCTGGATGAAACTTGTTTTGCACTTGTGGTGCAAAGTGATGTTTCACCCACCATTCTGTAAATGCCACATGCCATATTTATAAGGATGAGTCACAAAATGACTATCTTGAAAATCTGTGGTCAAAATAAAATAAAATACTAAGGAAAGTTGTGTGTACTGCCAGCCTTTACCCCAGTGGGTAGTGCTTTCCAATCAGTATTTTATCCTTCCACTAGGTCAGCCTGATGGCATTTCCAGCCTAGTCACTGACCTTCTCACAAACTTACTGGTTATCCACCACTTGCTCAGATCCCATTGGGTGGGTGGCCAGTGGTGTTGATCATGCAAGACCTGCAGGGTAGCTGTCTGGCATCTTTTCCCTGTATTTTTTCTCCTTGGAATGGAGCATCAGGATGTGCACCAGCTGTCACACTCCAGCCCTACCCTTGTTTGTATGCACTCCAATGTGTTGCCACCTGGGCTCTGCCAGGTGACAGTCCCTGCTGTGGGAACTGGTGTCCCTCCTCCCTGAGGAAGGAGAGATGCCATTGGTCACATTATTCCTCCCTCACCCTGCCAGCCCACTGATTGATCCTGTCCATTCCTGAACCTTGGTCCCTGTGTGGGGTTGGAAGTGCAACCACTCCTCCACTGGGCCAGCAGTGGGTATTCTTGTGATCCTGTGCTGGTGTGCAGAGTTCTAGGGTGAGCTCAGTGAGCCATCTGGATTGACAGAGGTTGGGAGCCAGCAGTCATGCAGCACCACCAGACAGCTTGGAAAGAGAAGGTGCAGGGTTACTGCATGGGACCAAGTACCATATAGTGAAGAGACTTTCCCTTGGCATACAGCCCTGTATCTCTACGTATGTGTGTCAGAGGGCTCTGCACTTGATGACAGATGAAATGATGAACATTTTGCTTTGTGCATCTGTATCTCTTGCCACATGGAACACAGGGCCTATATATTATAGGGATGCAGTAGCACCCTATTGTTAGGGTTGAGTTGGCTGTTCAAAAACTCCAATTTTGTACCTTAATAACTTTGCCATTGTTTAATGAAATAGCACAAAATTTGGCATGCGTGCTCAGGCTTTCAGAATCTCAAGATGTGAAATGTTTTGTGATGGTATCTTGTAGGGTTCTTGAGCTACAGAGTGCCAAAAAATGAAAAAGAACCCTATACTTAACCGTGCGTATTTCTGGCACTGACCTACAGCCTAGATGATGTGAAATATATTTTTTATATAAAGATATCTTTATTTTGATATTTTTCAACAATCAAGACATGAAAAAACATAAATACATTCGAACAAAACATAAGCTTGACATTTCATGCTGGCTAAAACTGGTCTCAGTAAGTTAAGTACTTAAAATATAATGAGTCCAAATAAATCATAGGATGCATACAATTAATCCAGTTACAGGGGTTTGATATACGTTGTCAAAAATAAGGAACTTATGGGACAAAATCAGGTCTATGGGGGATAGATATATATATATAGTACCCAGTGCCTCAAACTAATTCAAATTGGTCCTGCCATTTGTTAACCAAAGCTGTTAGTCTCTCCATCTTATAAATCCTATCACTATATCATGTCATTGGTCCAAGGAGGGTGTTCTCGGAGATCCATTTCCTAGTTATGGTCTTCTTGGCCTAACAAGCATATCATAAGCAATCTCTTAGTATTTGGATCCCTACATACCACTGGGTAATTAGAAAAGAAACAAATCAGGAGTGAGCTAAAGGGAAGATGTAAAAAGCTCAGAGAGGCGTCCTGTAGCACCTGTGAAAATGGTCATAGCACCAAGCAAAGTCAAAACATATGCCCATGAGTAGTGGGGATTGCCCACATTCCCTCCAGCCCCTGCACCTCTGCCCTCCAAGTATTTTGCCTGAATGGCTGGTGTTTGGAAAAACCAAAGGGTAGTCTTCCATGAAGTCTCCCTCCAGCTTAAAGGCGGCAGTTCCTCTATGCAGGGATCTCTGGTGTCTTTCCCATATTTCATCTTGGAAGAGAATCGTAGTCAGATTCTCATGTGGCTTTTACTGTCCGAGGAGTCCCATCCCATGGAAATCAACCCTGTATACAAGTATGATATAGCATATGTGTCAAGCGGGCGCTTCCTCTAGGGCCAGTCTAAGAACTTCTACTATCTGAGGCATGGGAATTTCAGCCCAGAAGGTTGGGAATAAAGTTCTGATAAAGTCCTGTATCTGTAAATATCTAAATTGATCCTGTGGCTGGATCCCATAGTGTTCAATTAGCTCCTCCAAGGAGATGAGAGTCCCATTTTTATAAAGTGAGCCACAAGGTGCAGACCCATTCTCTCCCACCTATGATACCTGTGGTCCAAACAAGAGGGTACAAAGAATCAAGATACAGAAGGAATATAACATTGCTCTACCCATGCTCATACAGTATGTTTGGAGCCTAATACGACCCTCCAGCATTTCAATGTGTTGGCTGTATATGGGTTCATTGTGGTGTCCTGTAATGGCCTGTTGGGGTGCATCAGTAGAAGCTGATTCATATTTGTGAGATCCTCTCTTGTACCTCCAACTCCCTTCCACTTAGCTCCGTATTGTGGGTGTAGCCAATGAACACACTCCTAAGCTGGGCCTCATAATAATAAGATCTCAGGTCTGGGAGAGTTAATCCCCAGTCATTTTGGTAATTGTAAAATAGTATATCTTATTTGAGGTTTCTGGGAGTCCCAAATATACCTCAAGATCTTCTTATTTAAGCTTCTGAAGAAACAGTCTGGGACCAGAATAGGATGAGTCTGGGCTAAATACAAAAATGGGGCAGTAGATTCATTCAAACTAAATCTGCCCTCTGCATTAAAGGCAAAGGAAGGGACTTCCACCTCTCAAGGTCCAAGGAAAGCTGGTGTAGCAGAGGGAGGTAGTTTAAGGTGAACAATAGGGCTTAGTCCTTTGCTAATTGTACCTCAGGTATTTCAGATGTGTGGAATTTTTTCATGAAATTTTCATGTTTTAAAGGACCTGTGCCAAGGGTGTGCCTTTCAAAAGTTTGGTGAAAAAATATACAGTTTTAGAGTCATAATGATTTTTGAGATAACATTCAAGTTTGACTGGTAAAAAAAAATGTTTGCAGTGCTTATTTTCATGACTTACCTCTCGTACTCAAAAAAATACCACTCATGTTGGACGCCTTTTTTTTTCTTTTTAAACAAAGAAAGATTGAAAATGCATAATGTATCTCTTTTAAAAATAGCAAACACTTGAACCTAGCTAAATGGGACCTGTTTACCTAGATTCTACTGTTTTCTTTTTAAAGTTGCTAAAAACACCTTCTCTGGGCACCCCAAAATCCAGGGTGCCTAGCTTTGTGAAAGAAGCCGTTCACCCATGTTCTCTGTATGAGAACAGCAGGACTTTCTTGAGTTATGCAACTGAAGCTGGAGTTCTGCTGTGGCTGCAGTGAGCCACTGATTCCCTGTTCTACCTGAATGTCGCTGTCTCTTTTGTCTGTCTGTCTGTCTGCCTATCTATCTATATGTGCCAAGCTTTCTATCTATCTATCTATCTATCTATCTATCTATCTATCTATCTATCTATCTGTCATATCTATCTTAAGTGGAGAGGATGCCTACCCCTGGTATTGTTGCCTAAACCCCTCCCTCCAGGTTGCCTTCAGTGTTCCTATATTTTAGAAGGCTGCACCGTGGTGATCACCCCCAGTGCCACAGAGCAGTAGCCCAACACTGGGATGCCCAATCCTCAGTGTCAGAATATCTATGTCAGGTCCCTGTAAAGAAGAAAACTGTCCCTCCTTGTTTTTTTCCTCAATAAACAAAACAGTCCCTCACGATCTAACCCCCACCCCAGCCTCCCACTCAGCACCCACCACCCTCAACCCCCATGCCCCAACACACCCTCACTCACCTGAACATGTCCCATGGCACAGAGCCACTTTCCCATCAAAGACACATGTTGCTGCTGGAACTGCCGACTGCAATGTGAGAAACTAAGGTGTGCAGTTCAATGTATTTCAATGGGTTTTAAACTTTGATGCATGACCTTGTCAGTCTTGCGTAGTTTGACCTCAAATTATCAACATGGCCATTTTGGACCCCACCTCTTGACCAATGGCAGTGAAATTATGCAATTGGCCTGAAAAGGCGATTTCACTGTCATTTTGCAAAATCATTTTTGGGCAGGACTTGAACATTTTCACCACCCTTGCTAATGAGGTGGGTCATAAGAAGGCTATGTTAAAAAATTGAGGTCAAAATATGTGAAAATGGCAAAGTTATGCACGTACAGTGACATTTTTCTATGCTCTGCCATAATTTTGGTAACTTAAATATTTTGACCCAAATTTTCAATATAGCCATTTTTTCAGACCATCTGACAAACATGACAGCTATCATTTTCAAATCCAGGCCAAAATTTGTTTTGCACTTGTCAGTCAATGAGTGCATACTGCTTACAGTACATACTCCATTACAGCTGAGTTGATGTCTGGCTGTGGTGGTGAGAGGAGTGTTGTGCCAGTCACTGGCTCAGTTTTAGTATGGGGAGTGGGTGGTAGGGCACTACCTACCTACCTACCAGGGTGGCAGGGTACCACTAGACCACCCGGAGACAGATTTTATGGTAAACAGGATGGCATTTGGCAGGAGAAGGGATCACTGGATCACCAGAGTATTCACATATTTATATGGTGATGAAGATTGGTGAATGGGGAAAGGGAGGACCACTAGACTACCAGGGATATTTACATTGATTAACGGACGGCGATCAGAGAATGGGGGGCGTGACCACTAGACTACCAGGGTTATTTCAGATATTAAATGGGATGGTGATCAGAGAAGGAGGAGGAGGGAGGGACCACTAGACTACCAGGGATATTTACATTGATTAATGGGACAGTGAGCGGAGAATGGGGAGGAGGAGGACCACTAGACTACTAGGGTTATTTCACATATTTAACAGGATGCCAATCGGAGAAAAGGGAGGAACCTCTAGACTACCAGGATACATTGATTAACGGGATGGTGATTGGAGAATGGAGAGGGAGGGGGATGACTAGACTATCAAGGTTGTTTAAAATATGTAACGGATGGTGATCAGAGAACGGGAAGGGACCACTAGACTACCAGGGAAATTTACATTGATTTATGGGATGGAGATTGGCAGGGGGGCACCACTAGACTACCAGGAATAGCTCACAGGAAACAGGCAATCAGGGGTGGTGACGGGCAGTCCCTATGCAAGTGGATCCATAATGGGCATGCAAATGGCCCCTTAGTGCTTGCATGCCCAATGAGCTCATTTGCATAGGCCCCTTTGACTATGGGGATTTTTGCCTGGGTACAAGCCATTGTGCCACCTTATTTTAGGGGCTGTGTCTGCCTGGCACTAGGTGGCTTAGCACTGGAATCACTATGCACTATTCCACTGAATATAGCATTTTGGACACCTCTGCTATTGCAAAACCAAGTGCAAATATATGCACTCGGCTTTGCCCATTTCTGAATATCAGACCCCAGGTTTGCAATAGAGAATTATTTTAAGAACAAGACTGATGAGTTGCAGGAGGCCCCCAAATTCTGGCAAACCATTAAATCATTACATGGAAAAGAAAAATCTAGGGAAGACATAAAAATCTTAGAGGACAGGAAGGAGTTTATTAGAGAGACCGAATATCCAGAGAGATTTAATTTTTGTGAATGTAGGAATCTTTAGCAATGATGCAGAGCATGGGGACAAGTGCAATATAAATTACATTTCTCAAGGAATAGCAAACAGTTTACATTTCAAGAAATTTCTATTAAGACCAGCTTTTGAAACTGAACACAAACAAAAGTTGTGGGCCTGATACCTTGAAGCCAAAATGTTCAAAGTATTCTGCATTGCAACTTTCAGAACATTAGACCTACCTGTATAATTGGCCTTTAAGGATGGGGAGATACCCCAGGGGTGGAAGGGGGCCCAGATTATCCCCAGTTTTAAGGGGACAGTCCTGACCTGATGACCAACCACAGGCCAATCTCCCTTCCTTCTGTGGTGGCTAAGCTCCTAGAATGATTAGTTGCCAGCGAGCTGAAAGATGTTTGTGGAAAGTGAATACCATATGACAAATACCTATCAGGCTTTAGTGAAACCACAGCACAATCTTTCCTGGTATCTTGGTGTCTTGATGTCTCAAGACAAAGGAAGGCAAAAGGCCCATCTGGTTTTCTCCCACCATTAGGTGGGTTATTTGTGCCCTTCAGTTGATAATAAAGTTGTCAAGTTGTCTAAGTAAAGCCCTCTGTAGTATTCTGGTTTACTACATCAATGGGTAAGGTGTTCCAGCTACGTGCTGATCTAATTTATAGAAATGCATGTGTTTGTTTATTTGCCCTTCATACCAATAATTGTCTGCTCTGAGATCTTCACTGTACAATCCTGCCATTGAATTTAATACCCAACTCACTCATGAGACCTCATTTTGTAATACTCTGAAAAGAAACAAAGATACCCCAAGTCTCCTTTCTTTGAGACTGAATAGACCCAGTTTTGTAGTCTAGTTTCATAGCCCATGTTGGCCATACCATACAACCTCTTTGTTAGTCTACATTGGGGTTTCTTGAGTAAATGTACATCTTTCTTCAAATACAGACTCCAGAAAAGATTGAACCATAGTCTAAGTGAGGTATTACAAAATGTTTTATACGTTTGTAGAGATACGATGGGGGTCCTGGTAGCAAAGGAGTGAAATATTGTTGGTCAAAATATGGGACTTCAGAGGAGCTGACTTTGATAAGATGGCCAACGGAGTTAAGCTAGCCCTGGCAAGAAGAAACACAGGTGAGGGGGTACAGGCAAAGTGGGCAAGCATTAAGGATGCAATACTTGAAGCAACATCCCATTGTGTTAGACAGAAAAGGAAGTGCAAAAGAAGAAGGAAATCACATTGGTTCTCAAATACAGTAGCAGAAAAGGTCAGAGCCAAAAGGCTGGCCTTCAGGAAATATAAGGAACACAGTGGGATGAAGATAGGAAGGCATACCAAACTGCCCTAAGGGAAGCAGGAAGGCAGTAAGGCAGGCAAAGTCCCAAACTGAGGAAACACTAGCACGAACAGTAAAGAAGGTGACAAGACTTTCTATCAGATACATTAGTGAAAGGAGAAAGTCCAGAGGGGTATTGCTAGCTTAATGGAGAAAAGGGAGCATGTGAGGAGGAGGACCATGTAAAGCATCTATCCTAAATAGATACTTTTGCTCAGTATTTACTGAAGAGAAGGTAGGGCAGGGCCCACAGCTCAGCACCATGGACACAGGTGGGAGGGAGGTGAGCACTACTCCTTCCACAAAAGAAAGGGTCCTACAAGAGCTTGCAAGCCCAGGGTGGACAAGGCAATGGGACCTGACAGCATACATCCCAGGGTACTCTAGGAGCTAAAGGTGGAACTAGCAGAGCCATTAGCAGAACTGTTTAGTGAGTCTCTGAGCACAGGAGAGGTCCCAGAAGACTGGAGAAGGGCTCATGTGATGCCGCCCACAAGAGTGGTAGCAGGGAGGAGGCAGGGAACACAGACCAGTCAGTCTTACCTCAGTAGTGGGCAAGATTATGGAGGCACTCCTAAGGAAAGAATAGTGCAACACCTGGAATCCATAGGAGACAGGATCCAAGACAGCATGGGTTTACAAAGGAAGGTCCTGTCAAACTAATCTCATAGATTTCTTTGACTGGGTAACCAGAGTGGTGGACCAAGGGGAGCAGTTGATGTTGCTACCTTGACTTCAGCAAAGCTTTGACACTGTTCCACATAGAGGATTGATAAATAAGCTGGGTAGGCTTGGGGTGGTCAGAAGTTGGTCAACTGGGTGGCAAACTGGTTGACGGGCAGAAAACAGAGAGTGGTGGTAAATAGTATACAGTCAGAAGAGATGCAAGTCACAAGTGGGGTACTCAGGGATCAGTCCTGGGGCCAGTCCTCTTCAACATCTTCATTAGTGACCTTGCAGATGGACTAGAGGGTAGATGGTCTGTTTGCAGATGACACCAAGATCTGCAACAGAGTAGATGATCCAGATGGGGTGGGCAGAATGAGAAGAGATCTGGATAAACTAGCAAAATGGTCAGAAGAGTGGCAACTGGAATTTAATGCAAAGAAGTGCTAGATCATGCACATAGGGAAGAGAAACCCTGAAGCCACCTATAGTCTGGGAGGGAGTTGCTAGCAGTCACAAAGGAAGAAAGAGACTTGGGCACCATCATCACTGATAGACCTGAAATCATCCAAGCAGACCTCTAAAGCAGTAGGTAAGGCTAGGGGGTGTTAGGGTTGTATTAGTAGGGGTATCAGAAGTCGTAAGAGGGAGGTAATAATCCCTCTTACAAGACACTGGTTAGGGCCCCATCTGGCACTGCGTGCAGTATTGGAGGCCACACCTTCACAAGGACATTAACCAAATTGAGGCAGTCCAGAGAAGGGCAACCAAAATGGTGCAGGGACTGCATCAGAAGACATATGAGGACAGATTAACAGAGTTCAATATGTATACCCTTGAGCAAAGGAGGGAGAGAGGTGATATGATCGAGGCATTCAAACACCTTAAGGGCATTAACAAGATGAAAGAGTCTAACATGTTTAGATATAAGAAAAATAGCAGGACAAGAGGACACAGCATGAGATTAGAGGGGCGATTAAGGGGAATGTGAGGAAATTTTTTTCACAGAAAGGGTGGTGGATGCATGGAATGGCCACCTCAAGAAGTGGTGGCTATGAATACAGTGCAGGGCTTCAAACAGGCATGGGATAGGCATAAGGAGCAATACAAATGAGTATGAATAGATAGGCCACTGACAGAGCAAAGGCCAATGGCACATTTATAAGGTAGAAAATAGATGGGCAGACTGGATGGGCTCATGGTCCTTATCTGCCGCCATCTTCTATGTTTCTATGTCAAGTAGTTTGCCTTCCTTGCAACCAGTACACAGCGATCTGAGTTGGATAAGGTGTTGTTAATAGTAACTCCTAAGCCCCTTTCCTTGTTTGCTGATTCTAGTCGAATCCGTTCATATAATATGAGTACCTTGGGTTATTCTTGTCAAAGTGTAACACTATACACTTCAGTGAGTTGAAAGACATTTTATTTTTGGTAGCCCATTTTGAATGGAAATCAGGTAATTATTCAGGATACTGTCATTTTCTATTGTATCCACTGCCCCTCCAATTTTTGTGTCATCTGCAAACTTGGCTATTTGACTGATCACATTTGAACCCATATTGCTGATGAATATTCCAAAAATCGGAGAAGGAGGGTCTCCTGATGGCTTCTGCACCATTGACCAAAGAAATCAAATCTGCTGGGGCAGGGCAGCAAGATGGCTGAAGGGCTGCCCTCTCCTGGCTGATTATTTGCTAAGCTCCTTTTAGTGGAGTAAATTGCACATGGAGGGGTTCTTTTACCTCCATGAATGAAACCCTGGTTATTTTGTTTATCGGCACTAAAAGGTTGTTTTTCATGCCACTACGGAAGGCTGTGAGTATTTTAGCTTCTGAATGTTTTAGAAACATAGAATTTGATGGCAGATAAGGACTGTTTGGCCCACCCAGTCTGCCCATTTCCTACCTGATGGATAAGATGCAGATTCTAGTTAATCAACAGCTTACTTCCTCCTACCCCCACTAGAATTGCCTTATGCCTGTCCCATGCATTCTTGAATTCTCCCGCTGTTCCTGACTCCACAACCTCATCAGGAAGGCTGTTCCATGCATCCACAACCCTCTCTGTGAAAAATACTTGCCAACATTACCTCTGAGCCGTCCCCTCTATCTTCAAATTGTGCCCTTGTTCTTGCACATCTCTTTTCTGAAAGATAATACCTCTTGTACTTTAATGCCCTTGAGATACTTGAAAGTTTCTATCATGTCCCCTTCCCTCCTTTCCTCAAAGGTATACATATTAAGCTGCTTTAGTCTCTCCTCATATGTCTTCTGGTGCAGACCCTGCACCGGTTTGGTTCCCTCTTCTGAACAACCTCCACTCTGTCTATGTCTTTGCGGAGACGGGGTCTCTATAATTGCATGCAGTACTCTAGTACTCTAAATGGGGTCTCACCAACTGTCTGTACAGAGGGTTTTGGCTGAATGACCATTAATTCTCGCATTCAGTGTGTGACTCAGCTTGACGTTGTGGAATTACATCCCTTTTGGGAACTGTGCAGATTAGGGAAAGCGAGAAGGACACAGGAGTGTGCCACAAGGGAGAAGTGCTGAAAGGCTTGCTAAAAGCCAACAACAGGTATGATATTGTTGCCTGAGGGCTTATGCCCATAAAATATTTCACAGAGTCCGATTTTATTGCTCCTAGAGAAATGCTTTTCTCAATTGTCTTGTACAGAGTCAACGTGGTGGAATGGGAATGACCGGTTAGTGGTGGATCCATGGCCAGTCCTGATTGAATATGAGTGGCAGACTAATTTATATAATTTTGCTCCTGATTTGACAGAAGGATATGGAGGAATGAGGGTTTGGGGGACTGTGTAACAGGCCTACAATAACAGTTTCCTTCTGGTAAAAGATGCTGTTTCAGTGATAATTAGGAGGTCGGTTGTGGGTTATTTTCTCCAAAAGGTATTGTTTCTCATTCCCTTTTTCTCCTTCAGTGCTATTATTTATGCAACTTTTGGACGGACCTGGGATAAATCCCCACAAAGTGGTACTGCTTCTTGATTAATACAGTTCATGTGCCATGGTTCAAGCTGCAGGAAGCACTAGTTGCAGAGTATTGATTTTGAACATTAAAATGTTTGCTCAGCTCTAGTTTATGGACCCTAAACTTGGCTGGAGCCTTTGGGCTTCAGGACTCTTAGATGCTTGGAGCCTGTGAAACGTAGTGTTTAGTCTTTACTACTATGAATAAGTCTCTCAAAATTTGTATTGACAAAATGTTTGGTAGCTGGTGATGTCCAAATACCCGTGAGCTTTGGGAGATTTTGATTAGTTAATATATGTTGTACAGATTATAAGTTTCTTATATAGTGATATAATGATACAGAGGATTTTTGTGCTAAAAAAGTTTTTATGTGGAGTAATATATTTGGTGTTAGTTAGCCATTAATTTAACCCCAAGAAAGCTTAGGCGCTGATAGTGTTGAAGAGATTATAAGCAAGATTGTCTATCAGTAACCTAGATGTCTCTGGCAAATTGCCCTTCTAATTGATTAAAACTGCTAATTGCTCAAGTAGCTTAAGCAGTAGTCAGTACGTTAAGTGAGCTAAATGGCTTAGAGCCAAAACAGAAAGTGTTATGTTAGTAGGTAGAAGATGGGTCTAGCTTAAAGCAGAAGATGTTACATAAGTAAGTTACTGGACAAACGAAGACAGAAGTGTTATGCTAGTATGCAAAGCTGGAAGAAGCTAAAGCAGAACACGCTACACCAGTATGTTAAATGGTTTATAGCCAATACAGAAAGTGTATATTAGTATACAAATGCAGGATGTGGCTAAGCAGAACATGTTCTATAAGTAAGTTTAAGGCTTAAAGTCGATGCAGAATGTGTGATGTTAGTATGCAGGTTCAAGCACAGCTAAGTGTGGTTTACCAGTATGAGGGAGTCTTTGCCAGGATTTAGGAATCTGGTCATCTTTTGTCTTACGCACACCTTAGGTAAAGTTATGTGCCTTTGGGGGTTGAAATAATGAAGTTTGGCTGGTTCAGCAAAGTTTTCAAAAATTCAAATCACAATTTATTATTATAAGATCATTGGACCATGAATTTTTGAATTTTATGGAGGAATTAACCCACAACAGGTTTATTAAGCATTAATCCACACCTGGGGGGTTGGAATCATGAGGCCGCAGGCCAGTGATTTCAACCACCCAGGCATGGATTAATGCTCAGTAAACCCATACCCTGGAGTGGGTTAATCCTCTTATGACATGAGCCACATTATATTAGAGGTTTATGTAAAGGAATATAAAAATATATGTGTTTGAACATGGATTTCTACTAAAATAGTCCTTCTGCCTAGTGAATACTGTGTATAGAGAATGCTGTCTTTGTAGTTGTCCACTAGGTGGATTTGTTGTTATGAGGGTGCGGAATCCACCTTTGAAGGCGGAATCCACCTTTGCAAGGCAGAATCTGCTTCTCTTTTTAATGTGTCTATGGTGGAGTGATTTCTGTAAGCCAGTTTACATTGCTGTCAATCAGGATATTGTGGACCGGCAAGGCAACTGTGGGTATATTGGGGATTAACCAATGGTCAGGTGATGTGTGCTGACCAATATTGTTTCCTGTGTTGAAGGTCTTGGATGATGTCAATAAAGCTATGGAGCTTGAGACTGGGCTGAATGCTAGAGCCTTAATTTGGTTTAAAACTCATTTGGGGACTAATTATAAAAAGGAGTCCCACAGGGTCTGCTCTGGGCCTTCTCTTCACTTTATATCCGATTGGTATGGGGAATTGCACTGGAGGTGTAGAGTACCATCTGTATGCAAATGATATGGTGATCTACACCTCCGATGCTACAGTTGAAGGAGTCCAACCACACTTTCAACTAACCTTTAAAGGCTTTCAGTCCTTTTTAAGATGTCTTCCTAAAACTAAACTCAACTAAAACAAACGTGATGCTGTTTGGGACAGCAGTTGAAGTAAGCGATCCTGCAAATAACCAGTTGGCTATATACACACACTGGATGGAAATAAAATAGAGCAAGTAAAGGGATATAAATATTTGGGATTTTGGATAGACACCACAGGTTCAGGTAGTCTGTATGCAGGTATTTTGATTAACAATGTTGGGAATTGCTTAGGTGTACTGTACTAACACAGGGGGTGTCTAGATCCTAGGACATTACTAAACATAATAGAAACATAGAGCTTCTCAATTTTAGACTATGCAGACATTGCATATGACCACTGCACAAAGGACAAACTATTAAAGATTGATGTACTGTACAATAGGATGGTGTGTCTCATCCACAATAGCTCTTATGATGCACACAGAAGTCAGCTATATAGTCAATTGTAATAGACATCATTGAATGATAGGTAAAGGCTACATAAAATACTGTTTGCTGTAAAAGCATTCAGGGGATGTCCCAGAGTACTTATTGGAGCATCTTGTATTTAGGGAAAGGCAAGGGTCCCTAAGGAGCACAGATCTTTTGAATTAGAGCTTCCCAGGACAAATACGTGTAGGGCCATTGACTTCTATAGCTATATGATTCCCCAGGAGTAGAGTTCTCTGCCTACTAAAATTTGCTTCAAGGGCAAAAGACTTTTATTCCATAGCCTTATCAAAATGTGTTTCTTGTAAACCCCCAATTCTATGACAAATGTAGAAGGACACCAATAGGGATCATGTAACCCCAAAATACTTTTGCTGTATTACCTGTGCTCTTACTCATTTTAAATGGTAGAAGTTTGCATGGACTGTAATTGTCAAGCAAACTACTTTATGTACTTCTGAGCACTTTAAGTATGTATGTAACATTGCTGTAACAAACATGTATTTTATGATATGCTAAGGTGCCATTGCAAATGAGCTTTACTCAATGACTTTACCCAGCTAAACAAACTTGAACTTGTATTTGAGACAGTGGATGCCATGTGGTTTGATGGTTAGAGCACAGCTAAAATTGGGAGATTGCAAATTTAAAGTCTGCTATAGCAGCATACACACTGTGGGACCCTGAGCTACTCACTTAACCTCCAAGTGCTCCAGTCATCCCACCCACTGACCCACCTACTGAAATAAGAAGAAGCAGAACACCACTGGAAATGAGATGCTGTATCTCAGCTGGGCTGTCCTGGTGAAATAATGTACATTGTAAGAAAAAAGAAAGAAAAAATTGCTTGCTTTGCTGGTCCCCCTTCACCCCTCCCTGAAGCACTGTGGTGTAATGGTTAGAGCACTGTTAGGAACCAAAAATCATGGTTGCAATCCCTGCTGATGAGAACTATTCATTGTATAACCCAAAGCAAATCATGTAACCTCTCAGTGCTCTGGTTCACCCAGTTGAAAAATGGGTAGAAGCAGGACCTCACTGAAATGGAATGTTGCAGGGTCATCATGGCCATAGAGCCTGAAGGAGTACCCTCCCCCAGATTTACATCAAAATGGTGTCCTTTGAACTGTAGAAACCTGTAAAAGTACCATTTAATGCAATCCTTAAAGTGATGTTAAATTGTGTGCCTCCTCCTAGACATTCTTATGGCATGATGTCCCTGGGATGATACATCTCAGCTGCATTATTCGGTGAGCATACATTGTAAAATGAATAAAAGCATGACCCTCACTCGAAATGAAATGTTGCATTTCTGCTTGGCCATTTCTGGTAAATAAGTTGTTTAAAAACACATGGTTGGCAGCAATGGGCTTTTCCCAGTTGTCTTCCTCCAGGCAGTAGGGTTTACTGTAGTGGTTGGAGCACTGTTGGGAACCAAGAGATTGCAGGTTTGAACCCTGCGACATCTGGGAAAATATGTTGTAAAACTGAGTATATGCAGGATCCCATTGTAATCAAGATGTTGCATCTTAGCTGGCATTTCCTTAGTAAATAAACTGTAAAAAGAAGAAAAAAAATATATTGTTGAGAATTACACTCCTTTACTAAGCATAATGATTTCTCTTGTACACATTAACTGCAGTGAGAAAGAAAAATGCAACCTAGTGGGACTCAAACCCAGGTCGCTGGAATAACACCCCTAATGCTCTACCACTGAGCTATAGGCCCCATGGTTGAACATAGGATATGCAGACAAACTTCCTGGTACACAGTGTTCTGAATGAGTTTTAGTGGCGTCTTAATTTGAGTGACTCAATGAAATCGTTCAGAATAGCATCGAGTATGAAACAACACTAAAGTGTAGTGCAGCGTGAGTGTAGCAGTAAGCTGCACTTGCTCAAAGAGGATAAGATCATGTGTTTGGCCAAGCCCTGCTGACCTGGCAGTTTGGCATAGTGGCTAGAGCCACTGCCTATGAAGCTTAAGAAACCAAGTTCAGGTCCTGGTGTGGAAAATAATTTTTTGTCAGGGAGGTTTAATTTTTTCTAAGCCCCGAGTTGAGAATCCTTTAGTTAGGGATGCAGGGGCTTGCATGTATTTTCGGTCTGGGTGTTGGATGTTATCAGCTGCTCTGTGCGATGGTCGATCTTATGTTGGTCGCTGTTTTTTATTCAGGCATTTTCTTAGTCGCTGTTTTGGTCAGCGACATAAAGCCTATCACATAAAACTGACTTCCTTTCTATGGTATTACATATCTTGCAGCTAGAACCAAGGAAGAAGGCAATTAGATGTTTGGTGCAGTGTTAGCCACTGCTTAGCAATTGAATCACAAATTATAGTGAGAAGGAACAAACACATGTATGACATGCAAGTAAACATTAAGGCATTTGCCAATGTTTGTCTTCATTATGTATCAGGCTGCATATGAATTGTAAAGTATTGTAGATTTCCCCTACACAACTGGAATGGAGTTTAATAAGTCTCTGCAGTGGAATGTTTCCTACTCAAATTGCATTCAAACTTACACACATGCCTTAGCTGGAACTTATTAAGCTGACTGTCTGCAACATAGAACTAACAGTTCCATGGTCTGCAAACCTACCTCAAGCCCTGTCATTGACATAAATGATAACATCAGCAACTAATCTTTAGTAAATGCACAAAAGAGTATGAATAACTACAGGAGACATCACAAGCTACTCGTGTTGGTATCTAAAAATAGAAGCGTTTGCTATTAGTAATAATATAGAGCGTACAGTTCTCTCTAAAATAGCAATTCAGTGCTTTCCTAGCTAACTTAGCAATAAAATAGACAGGATTAGCACAATCAATGGCAATGTCAGAAATCACTATATACAGTAATAATTACTGATTAGATTATATAATAACTGGGTTCACAGACTTTGAAATGTCTTAATAACTGGCTTTTGCCATTTTAACTGGCCAGTTATCATGCCATAGCTGTCAATAAAATCCATTCAAGTAAAGAAAACACTTTTTCCTCATCTGCTTTTAAGCCACACAAACAAAGTGCCATATCTTATAGTTGCGTGTACACATCCTTTGCTCTCAGTACAAAAAGCTTTTACACAACTTTCTCAATATCTGTGAGGTACCATACTATAACATTAAAATATCTCTTAGTGGACTTGTTTTTCTTTTGGTGTGTGCTTCAGGTTATTCTCCTCATTTTGAGACACATTTTCAGAATGAGTTTCCTCACCTAAAATAATTTACAAATATATATTTTGGTCAAAAGACTTTGTTCACAATGTGTAAATGTGTTTATGCAATATGTTCATCGTTAAAGACAATAAATGGCAATACAAATAAATTCTTCAAACTTTCACAATGGTTTTGAGCTACTTTTCTGCTTCCAGGAAAAAAAAATCAACTATGGGTACTGACATTTTTTATGCACCTTGTGTGTGATACCATCACAAACCACTCATACTTCGCACTCATTGGGCCAGATTCACAGAGCTCCTGAAAAGCCCGCAGCTGTGGAAAAACCCAATGCAAGTGGGTTGCCACTTGCAGAGCTGCAGTTTTTCCTGCAGCTGTGGTATGTATTCACAAAGGTGGAGCTGGTTTGTGACCAGCTCCATGATCTGCAGGTTGTGGGTGTTTTTCCTGCAGCTGTGGTATGTATTCACAAAGGGACCAGCTCCATGATCTACGGCAGGTTGTGGGTGTTTTTCCTGCAGCCATGGTATGTATTCACAAAGGGACCAGCTCCACGATCTCGACAGGTTGTGGGTGTTTTTCCTGCAGCTGTGGTATGTATTCAGAAAGGGACCAGCTCCATGATCTATGGCAGGGTGTGGGTGTTTTTCCTGCAGCTGTGGAAAATGTTAAGCCCTGTGGGACCATAAGATTCATAAGATCTAAAACAGGTCAAGTAGTGTTAGCCTTTTGTTAACCTGCACCAAATCTAAATCTCCTCTGTAAAACTGTGTGCAGACAGATAGTTAAGTAGTGCCTCTTTAAACCGATTTATGGTCATACATGACAGCACAGAACTTCCATCAGTATACCACCTTAGAGAGAACCAAGTCCCTCTCTGTTTTGTTCTTGTAATGGTCACCTTTCAACAACATCTGATGCCTTCTGACTATTTTTGTGTCTGGTCTTAGGCATAACCCTATACAGTCCCATAGGTCCTGGCTGTCAAATGCCCTATAAACAAGGCGAGCGTCACCCTGGAGTCTCCTATGAAAACAACCCCAGATCCCAGAGTCTCTCCTCATAGGTCTTATCACCGATGTTTGCCACTAACTTAGTTGCCCTCCTCTGAACCCCTCAATCCTCCTTAGATCAGCCTTTAGATGTGGTCTCCAGAACTGGCAACAGTACTCCAGGTGTGGCCACACCAGAGGCACATAAAGCAGCATCACCACCTCTTCCCTGTCCCTGCTCCTGATGTTCCTTTTAATAGAAGCCAGCATTCCATAACCAGTTTTACTATACTGGAGCAGTGATTGGAAAAGCTCAGGTTATTATTAATTAAGATTTCAGGTCTTTTTGGATTCAGTGGTACTGATTTCTGTTCCATTTACAGTGTATGATATTTAAATTTAGGACTGCTCCTCCCAAAGTGCATCAGTTTACACTTGTCCATGTTAAACCTTCATTTCTTATTGCATGCATTATCAGCCAAGGCATTGATATTTTCTTGAAAAGCTCTTGCATCATTACCATTCATGACCAATGTACCCATTTTTATATCATCTGCAAATGTTGTCATCCAGGCCTTATTTGTACAAGTAATGGATGCTACCAGAATGTTAAATATTGCTGATCTCAGCACTGATCCCTGTGGGACCCGCTAGTCATGCTAATCCAATAATGACCCTTAACCGTCACTCTCTGTTTCCTCCTGGACAACCATGTTGCAATCCAGAATACTATGTTGTCATCCAGGTTGATCTCTTTCAAGATTTTAGTTAGTTCAACATGGGATATACTATCAAAAGCATTTTCAAAATCAATGTACAGTACATCAACAGGTATATCATTTCCAAAGCTAAACTAACTGGATCAAAAAGTACATTAAGTTGGTAAGGTGGCCAGGTGGGGTGACTTTAGCTGGGGGGTGGTAGATTGGAGTGGTGGGAACCAGGAGGTGCCCTGGGGTGAAATGGACCCAGGAAAGGGTTCTCCTGCCTGGTGCCCATATCAAGGGGTCCACAGTGGGCGGGCAGATGGCTGGACCAGCCGTATCTGCCTAGCCTTCTCAGGTGGTGGTGTGCAATGCCAGATCTATTAAGAACAAGATGGCAGTATTGCCGATCTTGTTGTAACATTGATCTGACTTGCATCACCAAGACCTGGCTGGACAAAATGCTGGTCCTGTGCTGAATTGGCTATCCTGGCTGGGTACTTGATGGTACACTGCCAGAGAAAAGATCATGGGGCGTGGTGGCAATCTGTTCTAAAGCAAACTTGAACTTCACAGGACGTCCCGTGGGAACAACAAGGCCTTTTTATATGGATTTTTGCACCTTCCAGCTTCTGGCTGGCCACTCCTTTGGGCCATCTATGCATTGCTGCCACCCGCCCCGACAGCTTTGACCACCCCACATCGCAGCCACCTTAGGTAACCCAGTGTAACCCAGGATGGGTCCCCATCCTCCAAGTGGGAAGGTGCTGGTGGGCAGGCCAGTGCACTATGTCTTAGCCTGGGGAGCTGCTGAGGTGGTCTGTAGGCTTATCCAGGGCTTTCTGTGGCAGCGGAAGCTGGCAACTGTCATCCGTTAGAACTTGAAGTGCCATTTCCATTTTTCCACTTAGGCGCATCATGCCACTGATGTCTGGCCATGTACACCGACATTCACTGCACCCCCTTGAGTCAATGGGACCCAGTATGCTGCCCTACCCCTAGTCTCTGCCAGGAGTCAGCAGGTGCCAGTTACCCTCTCTGCCCTCTTCTGAGAGAAAGTGAGTAGTCTGCTGACGCTCAAGCCCTCTCTCCCTGGATGGCCCTCCAGTGCCCCAGGTTCATTCCCAGACCCAGGTTGCGGCATCACAAGCAGAAATCCAACTACTGCACTGGTGGGCCAGCCCCAGTGAGGTATTTTGAATGTGTGGCCATTCAAGGGTCTGCAGGTGGAGGTTGCAAGATCCTTCTCATCTATTGTCCTCCGAGGGATGAGAGGAATTCTTGCAGGAAGTCCTGAACTTTGTCATTGATCTGGTTTTGGAGTCACCCAGATGGATTATTCTGGGTGACTTGTTGGGAGGCCTAGTCCCTGCAGTGTTCTGACCAAATGTCAAAAGACGACCCAGGAACATATATTGCAGATATTAGTAATAATGTTTATTACTATCCCTAAAAGACAAACATTTGTTACAGGTTACCTAGCCAGGAGCCTGAAAGATCTCTGTCTACTTGGGAAGAATGATGGAACTCAAAGTGGAACACAATTACACAATATTATATACCTAAGCTAAGACTACTGGTTACTGTAGTAGTAGCACATTTGTACATAGTTAATAACTATCTCATTGGTCAGTCTGGTGGGCATCTCTGGCTGGTATACAGTTATCTTAGATGTACATTTCTTGTTAAGTCAGTCACTTTAAGTAAAACAATGGAGTGATTCTGTATATATATTTCAGTAAATAGTTATGTTTGCTATTACCACAAGATGGCACCTGAGACCACAATTATACTGTGGATTTCTTACAATTGCTAAACAGTAATTATATCATAAGCAAACTTTTTATAATCATTTCCCAAGATGTTATAGTGATGATATATGGGGAACCAGAGGGTTAGCAGGCCTACATAATCTCCCTTGTTGCCTGAATATGGAGGCAGCACCAATAAAGTGGTTGGGTAGTGTTAACCCTCTCACAGACCAGCTGCATGAGAGGCTAAAGATATTTTAGTTGAGCACAATGTTGTTGGAGTGTGTGTCTCAAACTGTAGAGGGTTAATATCAGAAAAAATCAAAATACTTGCAGAATAACAAAACCTTTAAATGTAAATTCTAACCAGGTACTAGATAATGCTGTTTCAAGATCCCCATCATTAAATAAATCATTCAGGGAGCCCCTGCTTTGGTAATATTATTGCTACGATGAAGAATATGTGAGTCTTTCCTTTCAAGCAAAGAGCATAAATTCAATGGCAAAGGGTCAATATGGACATTAAAAATAGGTCAATACTGAGACAGAGCATTCAGATCATCAGGATCACTGTCACTGTCAATATAATCTGGTTCGGGATGGAACAGGTGTGATAACTATATGGCCAATGTACTTTCATGTGGAACAAAACAAAATTAGGTTCAGTTATATTACAAGTTATAGTACTCTATGCAAACTTTTTATGATTTGTTAAAACACAATATTGTCCATCAGGAATTGTAGGAGATAAGGAACTTGAGGAATATTCCATTTGGTGAGCTGGACAGGGCAGGTAAACAATGACTTCATCAGATGATTGATGAAGCATTGAACATCCTCCTTGTAGTAGAAAAAGAGATGTACAAGAACAAGGGGCACAATTTGAAGATAGAGGAGGGACAGCTCAGAGGTAATGTGAGGAAGTATTTTTCATGGAGAGGGTTGTGGATACATGGAACAGCCTTCCTGAGCAGGTAGTGGAGTCAGAAACAGTGGGGAATTCAAGAATGCATGAGACAGACATAAGGCAATTCTAGTGGGGGTAGGAGGAAGTTGGCTGTTGGTTAACTAGGATCTGCAACTTATCCATTAGGTAGGAAATGGGCAGACTAGGTGGGCCAAGTGGTCCTTATCTGCTGTCAAATTCTATGTAGTCCTTGAGATGGAAGCTAGAGTTGACTTGGCTGTCAGAGCTGTAGAAGCGGTGGTTTGATAGCCACCCCCAACCCAACCCTTGACTGTCTAATGAATCCATGGACTGCCCTGCCTTCCACCTCAAGCTTGCTACTCTCAAGGAGGTCCATCATCTCCTCAAGAATCTGAAGGCTGACAACTCACCCGGCCTTGATACTCTAGAACCTAAATTCCTATAGATGGGGTCTGATGCTCTTGCCTGACTGTTTCATGATTTACTTAATTGATCATTCTTCTGGTATCATCCCAGAATTATGGAAAGTTGCGATAGTGGTACTGGTCCACAGGGTGGTCTCTACTCAACAGTGGATAACTTCTGGCCTATCTCTTTACTTTGCCCCCTAGCAAAAGTACAAGAGAGATAATCTATGACCATTTGCAGGACTATCTTGACCTCTACCACCTGCTCTCAGCTTCTCAACATAGGTTTAGGACAAACCATAGTATGCAAATGGCTCTGATTAAAGTCACTTCTGACATTTTCCAAGAAATGGACCATGGCCATGCCTCAGGAACAATCTTTGTAGACCTGACCAAGGCTTTTGACCTGGTCAGCCATGGCCTCTGTTGCAACAGCTGCAAGTCCTTGGCCTTGATGCCCATGCCCTGGTCTCAACCAAAAGCTACCTTCACAACTGCACCCAAAAGTAAAATGGGCTGGCTTCCTATCTGCCCTGAGGGCCATTACCTGCCTGTGTGTCCCCAGGGCTCCATACTTGGCCCACTACTGTTTTGCTTGTTTATCAATGACCTCCCAATAACTGGGGACCTCAGTTCATCTGTATGCAGATGATGCCATCATCTACCATTCCTCTCCCGATGTGGGGTGGCTTAACCCATGCTATCCTCTGACTTCCATACACTCGAGACCTGGTTCACTCAGAAGCAGCTTGTCCTCAACACTAAAAAACAAAATGCATGTTGTTCTCCCATTCAGCCACACAAATGATCCCCTCTCTGACAGTACTCTCACACTCTGAGGAGGCCTTAGAAACTGTCAGGTCATTCAAATACCTAGGTATCACCCTAGATCCTCACTTAGCCTGGATGAGCTGTTACTGCCTCACCAAAACAATAAAACAGAAAATAGGCATACTCCACCATCTCTGTCAGTGGCTCAGTAGGTAGCACATTTGCCTCTGAGGCCAGGAGATCAGAGGCTGTGGGTTCGGTTCCCTATTGGCACTTGGGTTATATGTCCAGTACTGACACTGTAGTGCAGCATGAGAGGGTGCTGCACTTCTGAGGTGCCATCTTTGGATGAGACATTAAACTGAGGTCCCATCTGCCTGGATTGGTGGTAGCTCAGGTGGATGTTAAAGATCCCATGGCACTTCTCAAAAGAGTTGGGGTAATTTTTATTAAAATCATAACAGAGTACACACAGAACAAATAATCATACTGCATACAAAATCAACTTGAATAAAGGAAAATAAATCATAAGGGAACCCCAAGCTTGAAAAAAAAAAGAAAACCAACCATCCCACAAAACTGAAAATCCATTCCTACTCCACCAAAGTAAAACAGTAAAATACATATTAAAAGAAAATAATACAGCAAACATAGTAATATACAACTAACATAATATAAAGACCGAGAATCAGAAGAAACCCCATCAGAGAAAATAGATCATGTAAATCTCATATGTTTACACCTGTACAATCCTAAAAAATGATGTCCCTTAAAGGAAGAAAACAAAACAGTGGACTAGAATCAATAATCTAAAAGAAAACAAAACTGAAAATGAAAATTACACATTGGTAATTATACCCATGTGCATAAACATACCAGTCTATAGAAAGAAGCTTCAAATGCAGAAAGAGGAGGCATTTCATATCAAGATCTCAAAACCTCCAACCCCTATAGTCACCAAAAATCCCAATACCTCTCCCACATCCTCCTTTTAAGGACTTTCTCTCTTCTTCTCTGATACATTCAATACTACACCTAATTTTCTCATATAGATCAATAGGAGACACATATTTTGTTGAAACAAAAACAGCACCGTACTTGCCATATCCAATATAGAATAATCACTGCTATCAAGTTCAGGGTACTAGAACTATATTGACCTCAAGCTTCTGGAAAAGACCCAAAACAATTATCTAAAATCTCATGATTTCCACATATGGGTCCAGTGTTTCTGTTTCCAAATAAACCAAATTTGAACAATATAAGGGCAATCAAAGTATAAATGATGTAATGATTCAATCTCCGATGAAACGTCTCCGAAAACAAAACCTGTCCAAAAGCTGCTTATGTTTGTGATTCCCTAGTGTTTATTCTCCCGTGGATTCCAAGCCAATAAATATCCCACACTGTAATTGGTATCCTACTGTTGGTTAAAGGATCTCCGATCTTTTTATTTATTTATTTATTTAGCTTTTGTTGACCGGGTAAGTGCACTAGACAAATCCTGCCTATTTTCAGGCACGACCCAGGGGAGGATACAGATGAATGCCAACTGACCTTGAACCAGATTAAGCTGTTGGTGGTATTTTAGTGAATGAGAGAAAATTTGAGCCAGGACACGGGAAATTCCCTACTCTTTTCAATAAGTGCCATGGGATCTTTAACATCCACCTGAACTACCACCAATCCAGGCAGATGGGACCTCGGTTTAACGCTCATCCGAAAGACGGATTTTGCTTTTCTAAATCAGTAAATTCTGGGAACACAGCTTCTGTAAAAAGGAGTCCATTATTGCTTGATAAAATTTTGTACACTGGAGCTCTAAAACCATTTGCCTCGTAACTTTCCAGGTTTTTAGGAGATTAAATACCAAGGACCACTCTGGAGATAACACATATGTCCTACTATTTTTATGAAGAAAACAATTATCCTGCCATTTCTGCAGAATGTCCCATATTTGTTCTGTCACCATCCACACCCAGGAATTATCTACCCTCTGACAAATTGGTTTCAGATTAGTATGTACTGAAAATGGAAAAAGAAAACCACTGGCTGAATCATATGAACCCCCTTGTTTATAATCTAAATATAAGATATTCCTTTAATAGGGTTAGCCTACTCCCCAAAAGCAAGAAAAAGATGCTCAGAATCAGCATAAAAATCATCTAGGAAGGGAAAATGACTAACATACAAAAACAGGGGCAAAGAAAAGTTTTAATTAGAAAACCTCTTTTTCCCCATGGACCATTTATTCCATCTACTCACCCTTTCCCTCCCTTTATTTATTTGAAGTTCCCAATTATATTGTGCCATATCCTGTGCTCCAAAAACAACCCCAAAATCTTCTGTGGAGAATCTACTATCCAGACACCTCCCAGCTGTGAATCCTCAACCTGAAACCCCAGTAAATTAAAACAAATACTTTTCTGGAAATTCAAACGAGAACCAATGCAATGCAAAAACAAAAGAACTTGGCATAATAGACGACCAGTTCGTTGCGATGGGACTACAACACACAAATCAGCATAACTAATTGTCCTAATTTCCTTCAAACCTATCCCCCTACCCTCAGAAGGGATCTCTGTAAATACGAATAATTGGGTCCAGGCTCAGGACAAACAATAAAGGACTCAAAGGGCAGCCTTGTCTAACCCCTCTCGTATATAACATAAATTCCCAAGCCATCCATTAACATATGGTCTAACATAAGCTAATGAATAACACATACATAACCAATTGATTAATACATTAGAAATCCATATGACTTAAGGGTCAACCATAAAAACTCATGAGAAATACAATCAAAGGCTTTAGTCTGATCAAAACTAAACAAATACCCTCTGCAGCATTCTTGTTTCCTTGAGTAAATAATTCTATCTATAATCAGAGCATCCTGAATTGATCTGCCTGGAATAGAACAGTACTGAGAATAATGGATTAAAAAGTAGAGGTTGTGCATCCTATTGCCTAACAATTTCGAAATTTTTAAATCTGAATTCAATAAAGTGATAGGTCTCCAGTTATTCGGGTCCTCTTTGTCTCCTTTTTGGACAAAAGATCATCAGACCTTCATACATTTGGTCAGTGAGCCGATCCTCTGTCAAAATGCATTAAAACTGCTAACAAATAATCTGCTATCAGTGCCCACAATTTTCTATAAATTTCAGGGTATACCATCCGAACCAGGCGCTATCATATCTTTTAAAGTTACCATCACTACTTGTAATTCCTCTAAAGTAAAAGGTTGTAATAAGACCATTTGCTGTGTATGAGTCAAAACTGGTAAATCTGCTGCTTGCAGTAACAATGTCATATCATGAGTTTCTACAAATGGAACTTCAAGCGTTTGTTTTATATGCTCCTCTACACATGACAAAATACATGGCGCCCTTAACAGTCTGACCCTGCTTATTTGTAAGGCTGTGTATCTGCTTGTTTTGCAGCCTTGACCTACAATCCTCATATGGATTAACTCTGCTTTTTTCCATGCACCCCAAATTTCTGTTCAAATTCCAAAGATTTTGCCTATTCTATTGGACTTGTGTCAACTTCTGTTTTAAATCCCTTACACATTCCTCATAATCACCCTTTAAATCTTGTGACATTGAAAACAAGGAATACAATTCTTTCCAGAAACTTCAGATCGGTGATGACGCATCAGAAAAAATCTAGAACGGGTTTTAAAAAACTCTGATGCATTCTTTTGAATCTATCCACCAATCTATCTGAGAGCCATAAAGAAAACAGACAGAACATCTATTGGCTATCATATCTGCAAACCCTTCCTAAATTCTGACTAACAATAATTGTACATTCTCCTCCACACCCCAGGCCCATTCAGATTCACTGGGCTTAAATTAATGTGTAATCCAATTAAGTTGTGGTCTGAGGTTTCTACCGTAACACCCTTCCCTCAAAGTCCCCAATATTGTGAGAACACAGCCAATAATCTATCCTGGATGTCAACTTTCCTTTGAAAAGTATGTTGTGGATTTTGTGCAAAGACATCCAACAGGTCCACCTCCTGAACTACTTTCCCGAGTTCATTCACATCACAATACACTTTCTCAGCAGTTTTCAAATCCAAACTCGAATTAAAATGCCAGCCCCCAAACTATAATTCTAGAAGTAAATAAATTAGGCCTTGTTTTTCAGTAGTTGCACCCTAGCAGCTTTCTGTTGTGCAGCATATATGTTTATAAATCTATAATTAACCCTTTGACAAACCAAATCTAATAACATCACTCTACCTGGTTCCAAATCTACCAATTTCTGAATCAGAAAACCTTGTGTTTGAAAATAAAACCCCAAACCTGAACATAAATCTTGGCCTAACGACCAGTAAGGGGGTCCCACAAACCCCTTTTTGCGGCTTGCTGTATGTCATGAGTAGAATACAACCTAACATCTTGCAAAGATCGAAGGTAAAAAATGTTGCTTTTCTTTTATATTCTGATCTAATACTGTTAACATTAAGACTTGCAAAGAAAATGAGACTGTATCCATAAAGAAAAAAAAGGAAAAAGAAAATATCAGACAAGGGAATAAACCAGCAATACAGAAAATCATTTCTTTATTCAAGTTCTAGTGTTCCTTTTGACTCCCACAGGGTTCTCTATTAATGGAGGTTGGGCAACTACTGAATCTGATTGTGAGGAAGACAGGGGCAAATCAATTCTTCATCTTCCATAATGTCACCCCAGCTCTGTAAGGATTCATACTGATTCTCTACTGGAACTGGGTGTAGTTGTTTGTCCTCTACCTGTTTACTAGACTGCGATCTAGTTCTAACAGGTTGAAATTCCAAAGTCAAAACATTTCCTTTTCTCACCGGAACCTCAAACCGAAGAGGAAGTTGAAACAGTAGGTTGAGCACAAGAAGAACCAGACTGGGGTGGAGGACCGTGTGGGAGGGGTTCCATGGGATCCTCCTGGCGCTCATGTTCCTTGTGTTTAGGTTCTGGCTGCCTCTGTGCTGCATCTTGAAAGGTATGAAAATCACCATAGTATGCTCTTTCGAGCAAGAACCCAGGGATTTGGCTTTAGCAGATTTATTGATATAAAAGTCATGCTGCATATAGTCCATAGAATTGTGGACTGCCCAAGGACATGCATTAAAACATGTGATTTTCGCCACATAAATTACAAATGGGTGAGAACATGCAGGTTGAGGCTGAGTGCCCCAAAGTACCACATGCTGAACATTTAGTTGGTCACAGTCTGAGTTCAAATGTGACAAGGAGCCACACCGATAACAAGAACGAGGTTGACTGGATAAAACAAGATCCCAATGTCTCTTCCGATATAAAAGCAATTGGGAAGATGTTGAATGCTGCCTCAGATATCCGCAATTGAATCGTAATTTCCATCCCCTGTCCAAAACCCATTATCGTCTATCAAAGCATGTGGAATGCCATTCACTGTACAGCATTTTTCCAGCCAATATATAATGTCTAGGACATTCACCCTTCATTCCTGAACAGAATGGTGATCACTTTTGCTGTAGGCCTAGTAAGGGTATAACTACAATGGGCTTCCAAACAGGGTGTGAGCGAACTTCATAATAAACTGCCCAGAATTTATCTAACAACCCAGCAGAGCGAAAAAGACATCAAAATTATGGTCTCCAGAGGTATGAATGAATGCATACACATTGGAAGGCTTAAATCATAATGGATCTATAATAAGGCATTTGCCCACATAGTTCTGATTTGGGGTAATTCCAGCCCACTCTACAGTAAATTCTGGCCACAAAACATTTCCTTGCTGGCACCTCTGGTTTTTTAAATAAAGATGCATAGCTAGCTTGTTTTTATTAGAACCCCCATCTGAATTGTTACACACTGAAGTCATATCAGGACCCCCAAAATGAGAAGCTGAAGACATACCTGGGGGCTCCGACTGTGGTCCTGTACCATCTTCTGCATGAAAGCGGCAGTACAGGGTCTCGCCTAGATTTGCTGTTAGAGTTACACCCTAGGATCTCCCCACCATCCCCAAAGTGGCATCTGGCTCAGTTCCAGGTTGACTAGTAACCATACCTTGAATCTCCACCGCAACTGCAAGCGGTTGTACACCAACCACAGCAGCTCAGTCCTTCTGACTCTCCTCCTGTGCACCAAGCAAGATATCCATCTGGGGCAATCTAACATTGCCTGGTAAGGGAAGCTGAGGGTCGGGGACCCACCTTGTCTGGTCCTTCACCATCCCACATTTGCAAGTGCTAACTCCGGAGACCAAGTAGAGTCATGTGTGGTGAAAGGGAAGGGAACTAATCTGACTCTTCATCTCGAACTGCAGGCTCCGACCGGCTCCGCAGTACACCCTTACAGCAACCAGTAAACTTTTTTCGCCATCCTGTCTTGTAACGTAGGGACTGCAGGCAGTACGTTTTATTTTTTTTCCTCCTCAGTAGTGTCATCATCAATAGAAGAATTTCACTTGCTTCACTTGCTAGCGATTTCGAGGGTCTTTAAAATCATCAGGTGCTCGTGCTTTTATGTTTGTTGCTCCAACCTCTGGAATTCTCAACCCCGTCTGCTTTGGCCAGTGTGCGACCCTTGAAGAGTCTAAAAGGCCCTAAAGACCTATTTATGGTCAAAGCTTAATTTTAATTAATGACTGTGAATTGGAGCTCAGATTTATGGATTTATAGATTATTTATGGACTTGTACTTATTTATTGTTCTTAATTATTGTAAGGTGCCTTGGTTTTAAGAAAGGCACCATATAAATAAAGTTTCATTTCATTTAATTTAATTTCATTATGAGCTATTCCTCTTCTGATAATGTGGTCACATTTCAGCAGAAACCAACAATTTTACTGGGACATCATCACACTGTTGACCAAACCTGGTTCTTCAGACTACTGCAGCTCCATGTCCTCACCCTCCAGAACCTGGGACATACTGAGACGACTACAACCATCCCAGGGCCCCTACTGGCAGAAGGAATTTCCCCAGTGTGCTGGCCAAATTTCCCTCATTCACTAAAATACCACCAACAGCTTAATCTGGTTCAGGTCAGTTGGCATTCATCTGTATCTCCTCCCTGGGTCGTGCCTGAAAATAGGCAGGATTCATCTAGTGCACTTACCCAGTCAACAAAAACTAAATAAAATAAATAAATAATAAGTAAATAAATAAATAAAATATCTGCTCCTTCCTTACTTTGGCCTCCTGCTGCAAGATTGCTAATGCCATGCTCATGCCCTCCTTATGTATGGGGCGCCACTACTCTCTACTACCACATCCATACTCTCTCGCCTATCTCAGGCTTACCATAGAATTGGTAGATTTGCCTCGGACTAGTGCTAATCATCATCACTGTGATGTCATATCTGCCTTTGGTTGGCTACCCTATGAATCAAAATTATGCTATGTCTTCATGTTAAGCTTCATACACAAGCTTGTCACCGCTTACTCCTCCATGCCTTGCCAGTATTTTCAATGCCGTCTCCTCAACATGCCCTCAGATCAGCCTCCATTCCCTTCTATCAGTACCGAACCTATGACTCTTTGTATCACATCATTTCTTTGCTTTCTTGGCTATATCATGCTGGAACTCCTTACCTCCTCCCATACTGGCCTGCACCTCCTTCTCCCAATTTCAAAGCTCGCTGTCATCTCACCTAACTGCCTCGCTTGCTCCTGCTTCTGCTAACTCCTGACTCTGGTCCTCCTGTCCACTCCAACCATGGCTCTACTCATCCACTGACAACCCTTGTCTTCCTGTCTACTACTACCTTCCTTTGTCTTCCTGTCTACTGCTACCTTACCTCTACTAATCTTGACTTTCTACTCTCTTTCTTTCAATCTGTGGGAAAAAACTGTTAACGATGTCTATATACTTTGGTTTGAAAATGTTATTGTTATTGCTTGTTTTGCATCACTGGATATACTTACTGTACTCTTCTGTTTGTTACAATGCTGTTTGCCTATTTTCCTTGTACTACTCAAAGCACTATCAATGTAATGTACTACTGAGTCCCTGAAAAAGGGACCGTCTTGTCTCAGAGGACCTACCTGGTTACCAAAATTTAATAAATAAATAAAGTTCATAGTGTCATTATCAGACATATCATTGTCCATGGAAAATGACCAATCAAAGAATCAGGTGCATAACCACAAACAGGCTTGATTAACTCAAAACAAAACAGAGCAGTTTGCTGGCTGCTTGAGCAAAAAGATCATAACACAAGAAAGAAGTTCAATTCCTTTATTTTTAATTTGTTTTTCTTTTAATTATAGGTCCAAACATTTTGCATCCAGTTATGCTTCATCATGGAAACTATATATATAAAAAATAAATTTTATTAATACTTTCAATTTTTGCAGTTTTCATAATGACATTTTTAGCACATATTGGTTATACATTTATATACAGTCTTTAATATACCTGTTGTTATTCACAGTCTAACTCCTAAAGTTATGGCATTTTATATAAACAATTTTAACTCATTTCATTGTTATTCTGTATCAGCCTACTGTATTCAATTTGCATCTAAAATGACACTACCTGTCATTTTAGCTGGGCCTTGCACCTCCTGTATCTGCCAATGTAGCCACCATTCTCAATTTCAAGTCAATTGTCCTATGCAGCTGATAAACATGTGTTTAAATTTCATTCATTAGGTGTCTTACATAGCTTTATAATGAGCCAATCAAAATATGTATCATTCACCTTTTGTTTCCTTTTCTGTTAGCTTTTAATTGTTAGAATCTGTGGAGATGACATGTGTGGTTATCTCTGTACTTTTACTATTCTCTCTTGCTTTATTAGAGGTTGTAATAAAGGGTACCTGTCCCTTTAAATGTGCTTATACATTCTGGGTGAGACATTCAAAGCGGTTGTGCATGGCACAACTGAGATGCCTGCACAAGTGGGAAATGCACCAAAGAGTGATATTCAGTGGGAGCCAATGCGCAGCCTAATGAATGTAGTGAAAGTGCAGGGGCTACACGAATACGGGTGCAGTGCGATATTCAAACAGCAAGCAAAGAGCATGGGCCGAGCAACAGGGACATGCACGATAAACTTGAGCCCATAAAAAGAGGGAGCAAGCAGGATGGAGGCATGCACCACAGGGAGCAGGAGAGAGAGGAGAGAGTGGGCAGGCAGAATAGCAGGAGGGTGCAAGACAGAAACAGAGGCAGGTGGGAAGTGCAACAAAGTGTGGGACAGGTGTGTGACACTGAATGAGCCTGCATGTGTGTATGTATGTGTGTGTGTGTGTGTGTGTGTGTGTGACAGGCACGGGCAACCACAGCAGTGTGAGTCTGCGACACTGGGCTGAGGAGGCAGTGAAAGTGCCCTGACAGGAGGGAGGCGGAGGCCACAGCCAACAGGCCACCAGCTGGGAACCCCAATACAGGTGCACACCCAGTGCAGGGGCACACACAGCAGCACACAGCCAGGGGGATGGGGAGACAGCCGCCTGGGGGGCACAGGACAGCCCAGGCCATGGCCAGTGCCATCTCCAGATGGAGGCAGTAATGAGGGGCGGAAGAGGCAGGAGGCAGAGTGGCGTGGCCGTGAAAGGGCCCGTCGGTGGTATGCCGGAACAGGTGGTACTGTGCCCGCACCACCTTTGAAAAGTACAGTGACACAGAGATCATGGGCCAGTACCACCTTAACCAGGCTTTCCTGAGGCAGCTCTGTGAGCTGTGCAGTGATGAGATGCAGGCACCCACAAGACAGAGCCACACCCTGTTGGTGGAGACCAAGATCATGGATGTCATGTGCCTGCTCGCCACGGGTACCTTCCAGAGACCAACAGGGGACACCACAGGCATAACCCAGTTGGCGCATCATGGATCCTCACACAATTCCTCAACACACTGCTGCCACATGCCGTGGAATACATCCATTTCCCCAGCACACATGCAGAGTGTACAGCGAACATGCAGGAGTTCCACAGGGTGGCATCTATGCCTGGCATGCTAGGGGCCATTGACTGCACCCATGTAGGCATCCACACACCACCTGGGCAGAAGGCTGTAGCCTACATCAACAGGAAGGGCTACTTCAGCGTCAACTGCCAGGCGGTGTGTGCATGCCAGGGGCGCATAATCAAGGTCTGTGCCACACACCCTGGTGGAGAACATGATGCCTTCATCTGGCACCAGTCAGCACTGTGCCACAGGTTCGAGAGTAGGGACATCCCCACTGGCCACCTAGTAGGTGAGTATGCAGTTGGAATGGGCAGCCTGGCACAACAGGGTAGGGTGTGGGAATGCTAGGCCGGGTATCAGAGGGTGTGGCAGGAAGGCAGGGGTGCAGCTACACAGACCACTATGTTAACTACACATGTCAACACACAGGTGACAGTGGATACCCACTCTGGCCCTGGCTGCTCACCCCATTACGGCACCTGTCGCACCCCAGCGCGAGGAGCACATAATGAGGCACACGCTTAGCACACAGAGCATCATCGAGCGTGTGTTTGGGCCAAGTCCCAGTTCCATTGCCTGGACAGGTCTGGTGGTGCCCTACAGTACAGCCCCTCAAAGGCCTGCAGCTTATTCCTGGCCTGCTATATGCTACACAACATGGCCACCGACTGTGGGATAGTTCTGAGGTTGAAGAGGAGAACAGCAGTGGGGACGACATGGACACCGGCCAGGTGATGGTGGGAAGCCCCTGGGTGAAGGGAACCCTGGCTGAACAGGATGGCCCAGCAGCACCGGGCCACAATTGTGGAGGAGCACTATGGTGTATGCAGGTAGGTGAACATGACCACACGCATGTCCCAGGGACCATGGCACAGTAGTCAGGCATGCAAGGCTGGGCCCCATGACAGAACATGGCTGGTGGGTAGCATGGATGGGCATGTGACTGGACCCGGTGGAGCACCCTGTACAGCACTGTAAACCCCACCCACACCCCCACACACACATCCATATGCATATGGCACCACATGCCCACGCTCAGAGGCCACCAATGGGCATATGCAGGATGCTGAACACTGGTGCACAGTAGCAGCCGGTGTTGTGTTGGCATCATCATGCACATGCCACAGTGGCCAGTGGCTGGGTGGGTGTGCACAAGGCCTGTGTGTGGCACCAACCATGGATGACATGTCCCTGGAATGCACATGCACATGCCACACCAATGTGCACACAGGGCAGTGGCAGACAGCGGACAGGGAGGATGGCAACTCAGGACCACCACACAGTCGCACAGCTGCCTTGGTGGGGAGTCTGTGAAACCATCTTTGAGGAGCACACCTGCCAGTATGTCCTGGGTCAGGAAAATCGGTAGAAATATTGCCACAGTCATCTTGGGTACTCTGAAAAAGAAAACCAAACAATCAGTAATCAATGACCTTCCTCTGGTGGGAAGGTATTTTCTTAATTACCTTTGTATAGTTTTTAATTGATTTGCATGAAGCCACTTATCTATTGGCTTTTGTGATTGTGATTCTGATTTTGTATACAGCTGGGTTGAGTTCATTAATGATGTCTCATGGGCCTTCCAATTTGTTTACAAATGGGTGGCTTGGGATGCAAATTTAAGTACCGTGACCTGATCTCCACTTACCAATTGACATCTTTGACCATTTTGTCAAAGTACATTTGGATTGCTGTTGGGCACATCACATGTGTTGAGCTGCAAACAGGTGAGTCTGGATAATGTTATCCTCAATTTCACAACATAGGTGTCCACTACCACTTCATCTGTGTAGATTTGCTGAGGTCAATCAACAGATGCTCAGGTAATCTCATGCTTCTCCCAGTCATTACTTCAAATGGAGTACACCAGGTTGCTGAAGCTGGGGTTACTCTGATTGCCATTGGAAGTAAAGGGCAACAAAGTGTCCCAGTTTTTGGGGTTGTCATCTACAGTATGAATCTGAAAGCATTAGCTTGAGCCATCAATTGGCTCTTTCCACCTGGCCTGAAGACTGAAGATGGTATGGGAGGTGAAATGTTTGTCTAGCACCAAGCAGCATTAAAGATTGTTTCATTACCTCACCTGTAAATCTGGATCCTTGTCAGAGTCTACCTTGAGAGGTAGGCCCCATCTAGTAAATACTTGTTCTACCAGACTTTTGCTGTCAATTTTGCTTTGGATGCTTGAGTTGGATAGGCCTCTACCCATTTGGTGAATAGTTCTGTAATCACAAGTGCAAACTTGCTTCTGCTGGTTCTGAGCAAAGGTCCAATGAAATCAATCTGGATTGTATGCCAGGGACAGATTGCCTCTGGGGTAGCAATTTGCATTTTTCTTTCAAGGAACTGGGTTGTTCTGTGCACAGATTAGACAGTTGTCCACATAGTGCTGGACATCTCCTGTCATACTCAATATCAAAACTGGCTATCGACCACAGACTGGCTGTCAACCTTAGCAAAACTAAAGCCATGCTGCTTGGATCAGCCCCAAAGCTCCGGGCTTGCATGACAGCATGGACGGTGCAGGACTTAGAAGGTCAATTACTGGAATGTGTGACCTCTTCAAGTACCTGGGCATCCTGCTAGATCAATCTCTTGATCTTAATCTTCATGTATAGTCTGTTTGCAGAGCTGTCAACTCCAAACTGGGTGTTGCATATAAGACTAGTTATATGCTCATGCCATCGGCTAAAATATGCTATTCTGAGGGGATTCTGCTCCTATCCTAACCTATGGGGCTCCCTTATTTGGGGCTGCTCATAAAACTGACCTACTCAGATGGGATATTATGTATAACAACATATGTCACTATGCCTCTTCTGCTCCTCGGCTTAAACACCACTGTCAACTTTATAATGATCTTGATTGGCTCTCTCCGTTAGCTAGTAGGAAATACTACCTTGGCTGTCTTATTGATTTGATAATTTGAAATCAAACCCCTAGGTGTCTTGCAGCTAAGCTTGTTCCTCAGGACACACTTCATGGTATACGATCAGCTGATAAATCCTTTCTGAATTTGCCGAGGTGCCGCACTAGGAAAGGAATGTTGCATTTGAGCATGCGGCTCCACAGCTGTGGAATCCCTTCCTCGATATTAGACTTTCTAGTTCCCACACATGCTTTAAGAAACAATTGCGCTCAAATCTGCTGATTGCTGATACCTGTTCCTGCTTTCACCCTACCTAATGACTGATGTCTCTTGCCATGCAATAGTATTTCCTCACCTCTGTATAACCCTCTTACTGCCTTAGCCTGTCCTTGCTCACTTTCCCGCCATATACAATCTTGCACTGCAGGCATCTCCCTTACACTTACATATGATCTAATTTCATGGCTTGCTCCCTTTTCTCACTTACTGACCTTTTCCTTAATGACACCCCTGCTCTCAATGGTTATTTCTTCCTTTTGTATTACCTGTTTTGTTTTTGTACCTTGTTCTGTTTATATGATATGTCACCTGATAATTTATTGTCCAGTGTCCTCTCTATTCATTGCATAGGTAGGCACCTATGAACTTATGAATGGTCTACTCTATGTCTCTGATATATTGTATCCACTTTAACTCATTGTATGTAAAGCGCTTTACTTGTATGCTCCGATATATTGTATCCTCTTTAACTCATTGTATGTAAAGCACTTATAAATTGTTATCCTGTTAAGTTTCTGCATGTCTGTACTCTTCTAGGTCATGCCTGAAAATAGTCATTTTATGGCTAGTGCACTTACCTGGTTAACAAAAGCTAAATAAATAAAATAAAATACCAGGCCACCATCCTGCATTTTCAGTCTCTGCAGGGTTTTGTCCACCTCTTGGTTTCCACCTGTAGGGGACCTGATGAATGAACTCGGATCACAGTGATGTAGGGACCACCCACAACTTTTGTTCTTCTCCAGACTGGTACCATACCAGTTTTCGATCTCCTGAAAGGTGTAAATTGTCAGCATGTCTCTTGAATAGATTCTTGGCATCTCTATTTCCTTGTCTTTTGACAAGTAGTGGAACACCTCTTTGATTTGTGGATCTGTCTTTTGAGTTGCACTGAGATCCAGTAGAACCATTTGGTCCTTTGTGTTTGCTGCTGCTACTACTGCTGCTGGTATTGGGTGAGACATGGTCCTATATGTCCCACCCAGAGCACCATCCTTGGCAAGGGCATCTGCTCAATCATTGCAGTCATGAACGGGTTCAGCCTTTGAATTGTTCTTTACCTTTTGTACGTACAGATTGTGCCAGAAATTCTGAACTAGGCCATCAATGTAGATGACTAGGTCCTTGTACTTGATAGGAGTCCTGTCAGAGGAGGTAAAGGAATGGATTTTCCAAAAGGCATGGATTCTGTGAGAGAATTACAGTCCCAAGAGGAGTCAGAAAAGATGATAGTGTCAGCTTTTCTAGTCTGAACTATTTCCAGAGCATAGGCCACTGCTGCTAGTTCTGCATACTGAGATGATTTAATGTTACATTTTTGGATGCCTGTATGGTATCCCCATTGTGATAGATGATCAGCACACCTAATCCTGCTATTTGTTCTCCTCATGGCAGGAGGAGGGCCACTAGTAAGATATGGCACAAAGTAGGATTTTTTCAGGTGCAGCTCAGTGGCTGGCAAGAATGGGCCTGGATTTGGCAGGATTGGGGGTAGCCCATACTCATGTGGTGGTCCTTTAGATAACAGACCATGGGCTAAAATGGAGGGCAGTTTTGCTGGCTGTACTCTGTTGTCCTGATCCTGCAAGAGGAGGGACTAGTGGGTAAGTCTGGTGTGGAGACTGTTCCATCCATGACTCTGTCTGAAAGCAGAAAATTGGTAGGGGTATGGTTGGTGTGTAGTACAATTGGATAAAATCCTATAATGTATAGGGTGTTTGATCACCCAGTATGTAGCCAGAAGGCTCCTCTCACACAGAGAGTATTTCATTTCAATTGGTGTGAACATTTGGGATGCAATAATGGGTCTGAGCGTGTTGTTAACCTTTTGAGCGAGGACTGCTGACATGCCCTCCTCAGAGGTTGCTGTTTCCAAATGGAATGGAAGTTCTGAGTTGGGCTGACCACTGCAGGGGCAGAGGTGAGTGATTTCTTCAGGACGGCAACTCCTGCTGTATGCTGAGGTTCCCAAGGCCAAGGGACATCCTTCTTTAACAATTCATACAGAGGAGTGGCCTTTTGTGCAAAATAATAGATGAAGTCCCTGGAGTAATTGACCATACACACAGGAAACGTCTTAGTGTGGTCACACTGGTTGGGAGTGGCAAATCTTGTGGGCCTGTATCTTGTTTAGGGCAGGGTTTCTTCCTTCTGCAGTGATGCATAGGCTAAGGAAGGAGATCTCTTTTGGCAAAGTTGTACTTTGGCAGGATTGCAGTTGAGGCCTGCTCAAGCTCATCTATGAGCTCAAAATGTTCTTCTATGGTGGTTGTTGTTGCTAAAAGCAGATCATCCATGTACTGCAAGAGACATTTTGGTGTTGAGAAGTCCTTGATGGCATCCCTCATGTGGATGTGGAACAAGGAGGGGCTATTGTGGAACCCTGGGCAAACAGTTCCATGTGTACTGTCGTCCCTCGAATGTGAAGACAAATTTGTATCGGCTTGCAGGGGCCAGTGGGAGTGACCAGAAGCCATTGGAGATATCCAGAGTGCTGAACCATTTGTGGTCTGGTTTAGTAATTTGAGCACATCTGGGGCAGATGCACACAGTCGATTGCACAACTGAGAATTAGCTTGGTTAAGTCGCCTGTAATCAATAGTGAGTCTCAGGTGTGGTTTGGCTTTTTCATGGGCCATATGGGTGAATTGGCTATTGAACACATGCTCTGATGACCCCTGGTTTAGCAGTGATTTGTTGGTGGCCCTCAGTAAGGGACAATGCCTCTGCAGGAAATGGGTATTGTCTTTGTCAAGCTGGTTCCTTGCCTGTAACTTCTATGAGAGTATTCATTCTCCCATTGTCATATTTGTTTTAGCAAAAGCTTCCAAATGTTTTTCAGGATAGGCTCCAGCTGAGGAAATAGATTGTGTCCATGGAGCATTGTGACAACATCATACGTCACTGGCTGCTACTGAAGCCATCACATGTGAGTCAGAAATGAGAAACGCATGGAATTCTCCTGGGATTTGGATTAGGAGTTGGCTAGCAAAGTCCACAACACAGTCATGGTGTGAGAAATCAATTCCCAAAATGCTGGGATGATGGCGTAACACCATTAGGTCGAACCTGTGTCATAATCAGTGTACCAATCTCCACTGGTATTGGATTGTACAGTAGGTGGTTAAAATGGTTCCATCAAAGGTTTGAGCAGAAGTTTCCCTCCTGGTTGACCACAGGTGGGTCATTTTGGTGTAGAACGGACACAGCCACACCCATATCTAGTAGTAGCTGTAGCTGGCAGCCCCATCATGGTCTTTACACAAGGCTGTCTGTTATCATCAGTCACTTCGAACTGTGGCCTGTAACTATCAGTCTGAACTTTCACAGTCTTCTCCTTTGGGTGGGTAGTTGTAGCTCTCCCAGCTGAGTCACTTTGTCTACCTTGAGCATCTGACAGGCCTCGCATAGAGTGAATCTGGGATTTCTACAGATTCCAGTTGAGCCTCATCCAATGCTGTGACTGGAACAGTGGTGGTAGCTGCCACTGAAACTATTGTTTTTCTTGGGAATGGCATTGGCCAATAACTAGACTTTTTGTCACTAGTTATAAGCCTGTTGTTTTCTTGAGCTAGCTCCCGATCGTAAGGCCTAGGTTTTGGCCTTTGTATGCAGGATCCACCTTCACTTGCTGTTGTGAATTGAACTGTTGGTTTGGCCTAGGCTGGTAGTACCATTTCTTTTCATTCCTGGGGTACCACCCTGAGATGGTTTCTGCTTGTAGGCAGAGGCCTTGTCGGGCTGGCCTCTTTGCCCTTCCTTCTACTGCATAGTGCATAGATGACTCAATGGTGTTCTGCACCATGGCCACTTGGATTAGAGCCTGCCATCAGGCCACACATGTAGAGTTGGAAAACTATTTCTGTTCTCTCTAGGATTTTGTTGAATTTTTGTTTTTGGGAATACTGCTGTTTGACTTTGTCTCCTAGGGCCGGCTGCATGTTTTCAGGAATAAACTTTTGTACTCAGTTGAGTCACAGCTGCTGCTTTCACATGTCAGCTGCTTGCCAGTGTTGTAAGCCAACCACAATAGATTATTGCACTGTCCTGGGCTTTCCTTGTTGTATTGCTTAATGGGTTGGGCTAGCATTACACCAACAAGGTTGGGGTTGTGGGCAGACAATCAGCTCTATGGCTATGTCATCAAACCTCACCTAGTATCAGCTTCGAGCAGCTTTCAGGTAGTTTTGCCCAGAAGGTGGGCTCAACAGTTTGCCTCAGGACCTGTACTCGGTACTCCTCAGGAGTCTGAGTATTTCACACTGACTTATAACTTTTTCCATGTGACAACTCAAATTATCACTGATGGTCATCCTCTCACTTTGTCTGCAATAGTTTGGATTGCCTGGGTGGCTTGCAGTGGATTGAAATACAATGGGGCTGCACTACCAGCTCCTCATAATACTTTTCCCAACTGCCTCAGCCATAGCGGTGACTACGCTCTTGAGGATGGGTTGCTTCTGCCCTTATCACAGAACATTTTTCTCATTTCCTCTCTGAGTGTCTCCGACTACTTATCAGAGAGCATTGGGCAATGCCAGCCTGCTTGATCGCAATATCGATCATTTGATCAATCTCCTGCTTGTCTTCTGTCTTGAGAACAGTGATCAGTGGTGGGTGTCTCTTCCACCTCCATCATTATGGGAGATGCAATCTTGGATGACATCATCATCACCTTCGTCATCACCTGATGATGCCAGGTTGATGGGTAGGGATAGGGTCTACTCATCACCTTCACATGACTAGCCAACACCCCTGTTTGATGGTGCAATTTTGTTATCTCGGCTCTGCATACTATGTGATTTTCCTTGTGACTGTGCTGTCCCTACTAACATGTTCCTTCAACACTCTGTACGTGGCACTGAGTTTGTGATTTTCCCTAAGTTCTTTGTCTAACCTCTCTGCATCCTTTTCATTTCTTCATACAACTCTCATTCTCCTCTCTCAATGTATCATTTGCACCAGTCAGTAAATCATTCATCTGTAGCACTTGTTCTTATCCTGCTGCAACTTGCCACACTCATCCTTTAACCTGCCTAATTATCTCTCTGTATCTTGCACAGTACAATGCAGATCGCTCAGTCTTATTACGAGCACTTGGATTTCATGTTCCAGTTGCTGCCATTGTGCAGACATTTCAGCAGACCGGTGCCCAACTTCTTTTCAGAGCTGAAACCTTTGATTCTATGGTTTTACTCTTTTTTTTTTCTTACTCTTTATACTTCCTCTGCCCGCAGCACTCCTACTCCTTGGGAAACACCTATGGCCTTGCAGTCCCTGCCTTCTTACCTGGAGTCTGGTGCAGTCCATCCCCCAAGTAGCCGTGGCTGTGTCCCCAGGTGGGCACGGGGTAGGGGCACCCATGAAGTCCTTCTTGTTCTCATTAGGATGCTGGTACTAGGTCAGGCACAGGCACTGGGGATCGGGGCCTGGTACTTCATCTACCTGGAACACTGCGGGGTGTTTTGCCATTTTCTATGGGAGTGGCACATGCTCCAACGTCAAGGCATCACCGCCTACGCCTTCCACTCCCAACCCTCTATTTACACTCATGCATTGTCTATGCCTCTGGCTTCCACCAGAGGCCAGTCAGGCACTGAGCATGTGCTCCTTCCTCCTGGGAAGGAGAGCTGTCCTTGGATGCTCAATCCTCTCCTCCCTGCTGACCCCCGGATGACCCAGGCTCATTCCCGAACTCGGGTCGCTGGTGTAGCACGAGGTGTGGTGTCCAGTGCCTCAACCATCAGTGCCACTATGCTGGCCCCATGGTTTTACTCTTGTTTACACTGCCTGTAAGGCAGTGAAGAGGCAGCAACCATTAATACTTTCTGATCATGTCTTTAGCTGTTGGCTTGGACTCCACATACAGTGTGCACACTTGCTGTATGGGATCGTCCTGTGATATCACGTCCAGTGTGAAATCACCCCAGCCTCCATGGGAAACCAGGAAATCTGAGCGATCAAGTCTCAGTTCAGTACAGATAGTGGCCACGCTTTTGAGATCTCTCAGATTGGTTTTGCACCAATTGGGGACACAAAGCGTTCGATCTACTTTATACTCAGCTAATTAGGCAGATTTGTCACGGGGACTCTGAAGTCCCCCAGGACAGTACCAATAAGGGACAGGGGAGATGGTATCCTGGTCCATCCATACTATGGAAGGGCCTGGGAGATCATTCAGATTTCTAGCAGAACACGTGGGAGTAGGCTCGAGTTCCTGTGTTATCCTCAAACTCATTCTTCTGAACACCTGCTAGTTTACTGGTTCAGTTCTGTCCAATTTGGTCCTGCTGCAGTCACCAGAATGTCGGAGGCCTAGTCCCTGCAGTGTTTTGACCAAATGGCAAAGATGACCCAGGAACAGGTGATGCAGATATTAGTAATAAAGTTTATTACTGTCCCCAAAAGACAAACATTTGTTACAGCTTACTCTAGCCAGGAGCCCAAAAGATCTCTGTCTACCTGGGAAGAATGATGGAATTCAGGGCAGAAAATAATTATGCAATAATATATACCTAAGCTAAGACTACTGGTTACTGTAGTAACGGCACATTTGTACATTATCTCACTGGTCAGTTTGATGGCATCTCTGGCTGGTATACAATTATAGATATACATTTCTTGCTAAGTTAGGCACTTTGGTAAAACATTGAGTGATTCTGTATATATATATATATATATATATATATATATATATATATATATATACAGTATGCATTGTAAGGGGATCACCTCTAGGAGCAAGGAAGTGATTCTGCCACTGTGCAATGGACTGGTTAGACCACACCTTGAGTACTGTGTACAGTACTGGAGACCACACTTGAAGAGGGACATACAGCTCCTGGAGAGGGTACAGAGGAGGGCAACAAAGATGATACGAGGGCTAGGGGATTTGACATATGAGGACAGACTTGAGGAGCTCTGCCTGTTTTCAATGGAGGAGAGGAGAGAGATGGGGGACATGATTGAGGTCTTCAAGTACCTCAAGGGAATAAATAGGGTAAACATGGAGGGATCTTTAGACTAAAGCAGGGAGGTATCACCAGAGGGCATGGTTTGAAGTTGGAAGGTGGAAGGGTGAGGGGAAAAGGAGGAGGTTTTTCACTGAGAGGGTGGTGGACCCTTGGAATGCACTGCCTGGTGAGCTGGTTCAGAGATCCACAGTGGAGGGCTTCAAGAGAGGGTGGGACAGACACAGAAAGTGGATGTATCAGATGATGGCCTGTCCAGGGGTGGGGATGGATGATAGGGGTTTCTGGAGCACAAGGGATGGGAGGTCTCGGCACCAACTAAGGATCTAGGTTTGAGCAGACTCGATGAACCGTAAGGCCTAATCTGCTGGCAAATAGTATGTTAGTATATATATATATGATCATATATATATATATATATATATATATATATATATATATATATAGTATATAGCTATCTATATATATATATATATATCAGTAAATAGTTATGTTTGATAATGCCACAGGATGGTGCCCTAGACCACGATTATACTGTGGATTTCTTACAGTGGCTAAGCAGTAATTATATCATAGGCAAACTTTGTTATAATCATTTCCCAACATGTTATAGTGATGGTATATGGGGAATCAGAAGGTTAGCAGACCTACAGACTTCAAAGCCTGGGCTGACAATGAACTCTTGCAGTTTGGTCAAGACTTTCTCAATTAATGGAATCATTGGGCCTGACACAGGTTGTTACCTCTGCAACCCATATACATCGGCCACCATTGGACCTCGCTCTTCCTGTTGGGAATGGAGGTCCTTGACCTTATTGTAGGGCTGGTCATTTGGTCAAACACCATACTGTGAGGTTCTCATTTGAGGCCCCCAACAGAGCTATCCCTTCGGAGATGGACCAGTACCACACTTTAAGGAGTTCGACACCACAGGATCTGATGGTGGTGCTGGGACCTATCATGTTTGATGAATGCATGCAAGGAGCTGGGGAACTGATTTTGACCTACAGTATAATAGGGTTATTGCCAAGGCCCTCAACTCCATCACACCTGTCTGTATTCAACCCCTCACCTTGCACCGGGAATCTCCTTGGTTTGATGAGACCCATGAGAGATGAGGATGAGGGGCAAAGGTTGTAGACAATGTTGGTGGAGGACTGGTTGGAGGAGGACAAGCTTATATTGATGGTCCATTATAGGACTATCAATCGGCATTTCTGTAAGAAGGCAGAGTTCCAGTCAAGGAGATTGCTGCAGCAATCAACAGACTGGCTCAGCTCTTCTGCACTGTTGATAGGTTATGTAATCCAGCCTGTCTTCAGTCTGGGGAGCTTTTCTCAAGCAAAGTGTGATGAGTTTGCTCTGTTCTTTGCTGATAAGATTGCCTCCATCAGATCGGAAATCAGGCAATGACCTCTAAGGGTCTTGCAGTGATGGGCCTGAGGTTGCAGGCCTTCAGTCGGTCTGGTCCGACTTCAACCAGTTGGCAGTCACTGATGAGGTGAGGGTCATCCAGGAGTTATGGCCAACCTTTTGTAGTTTGGATCCTGGACCAACATGCCACCTAGTGGGGAGTGTTGATGACATTGGTCAGATCCTTGCCAGGATAGTCCGATGTTCCTTAGTAACTGGAGTCTTTCCTGGGCCCCTGAAGGTGGTGGTTGTGAGACTGCTCCTGAAAAAACCTTCACTGGACCTGGACTGCCTGGCAAACTACAGATCTGTCTCTAACTTTCCCTTTTTGGTAAGGTTATTGAGAAGGTAGTGGCTGTGCAACCGAGACCTACTTAACAACCCATGATATCTATGATCCTCTCCAGTCGGGATTCAGAAAAGGCATCGTGATCAAGACTGTCCTGGTGAAGGTGCTAAATGATCTCCTGGTGGTGAAGGATCGGGAAGACATTCCATCCTTGTTCTCCTCAATCTCTCAGTGGCATTTCACACCATGGATCATGGGGTGCTGATGGAGCACTTCATGGTTTGTTGTGGACTGGCTGGTATAGGTCCATCAGCCCTTTTTTTGCAGATGTTCCTCAATTGCCCTTTACTAATCCTTCCAGTATTTTGCCCACAATGGAGGTGAGGATAATTGGCCTATAGTTACTGTAAGCAGATTTTGATCCTTTTGTGAACTGGTGTGACATGGGATGTCAACCAGTCATCTGCAATACTCCTTCCTGTAATGATTTTTGGAAAACCACCTGAAGCGGCTCCCATATTAATTCAGTTAACTCTTTCAAAAGCCTTGGATGCAACTTGTCTGGACCTGATGATTTACTGGGATCAAGGTTAAGAAATTTCTCCTTGATCATATTTGCAATTATTTCTAGTTTGCAAACTTGATTTCCTGGGTTTGCAATTTTGATTTCTTCACCCTTCTGAGACACACTTTCAAAGTAAGTGTTAAAAGATCAGCCATGTCCTGACATTCACTGACCAGTATGGTACCTGCTTTAGTGGCCCAGTATAATTATTGTTCTTTTAAACTTCCTACGTAATTATAGAAAGCTTTATTGCCCCACTTTAGTAACCAATTTCAATTCCAAGTCTTTCTTAGCTGTTCTTATTGCTGTCTTCCTAGCTTGGTCCTATATATATTCCTCTATTTAACTGGTCCCTGTCTTCTCTAGTTCATTTGTAGGATCTATTTCTAGCCTTGAGTAATCTCTTTATCTTGGGATTAAACCAAAGGGGATCCTACCTCTGCCATTTGTATTTTTCCTTGTGGATATATGAATTTCTATTTTGTGTAGAAAGGATTTTAATAGTCCCCACCTTTGTTGGACACCAAGCTCCTCGACTGCCTTAATCCAGTCCTAATCAGATGTTAGTTTTCTCAGCTTATCATAGTCAGCTTTATCATAACGCTTCATTTCAGTAATTCTTCTGTCCATTAGATTTAGTATTAATCACAAATTCCACTATGTTATGGTCACTTACTAGAAGTGGTCCCTGGTCTTACAATAATCTATAGATGTACTCATGTTACTGATTACTAGGTCTAACATATGGTTTTCTCTAGCGTTCTCAGTAACATTGTTCTTAACACGCTAACATTTCATTGCTTCCAAGAAGCCAGCCTCAGACGTAAGAAGCAGATGACCAACTGCCTCAATCAATTTCAGGGAAATTGAAATCATCCGCTATCAACAAGCTACTACCTGGATCTTGATCACGAATAAGACTGTTGAAATCAATATTTTTTAACTTGATAAGGAAGGGGGACTATAGCAAACTCCCATGATTAATTTCTCTTCCTTAGGTGGCTATCGCTTAACCCACAACTGCTCAATATCTGTATCCAAATTTTCATTTAATTCATATGCCCTAATGTCATTTCTGATAAAAGTGCAAGACCTCCTCCTCTCCTATCACCCTATCCTTATGAAAAAGCTGATAGCCTTTAATTCCTGTCCCCACCCTTCATTACGCCACCAAGTTTTGATCACTGCATATAGTGCTATATCTTCATTACTAAGAATGTACTCAAGTTCTTACATTTTATTTTCAGGTTCCTGGCATTAATTAGGAGGACTTTCCAGGAATTTGGAGTGTAGTTTTCATTCTGTATTTTTAAATGTATCAAATCTCCTCCCTGCCCTCCCATTCAGTTTAAAACGTTTTTAATAACAACATTTATTCTCACTGCTAAGACACATGTTCCTATTCTGTTAAGATGGAGACCATCTGAAGTGTATAGTTCTATGTGCATTTTCAGACCACTTCAGTGTTCTAAAAGATGACATTTTCCTTTCACACACTTTGTATCTATCCATTGAGTCTTTTAGTTTCAGTGATTCTCTGTTTGCCCACCCATGGGACAGGAAGTAGCTCTGAAATTGCAAGTGAGCAATTATTATTATATTTCATACCCTTTATAATACTCCGTAGTCAACACCAATGGTATTCTCGGCCATCCTATAGGATTCCTCATGACATCCTATAGGTTGATGCACAATCCAATCAAATCAAAGGTGGGTGAGGACATCCTCTACCCTCATCAGAATATCTCCAGTTCAATTTAGCATCAAGATAGGTTGGTCACATCCTCACTGTTCCCAACAACAACAACTGTACAGGTACTGTAGAAAACTAATTTCTTTTAAATTCAATAGCTACCAAACAGCCTAAAAAATAACAAGATCAGCTACTAACTGCATGCGCCTTTACTTCAGCGTCTCTTTAATTGATGGGTATGTCCTTAAGCACAGGAGCGCAGAAAATAAGTGTTTCAATTAGGAGATCAGGACCCTCCTGTAGTGGGTCCTGATCATCACTACTTTCAGCAATCACAGCTATGTCCCTCCTGCAGTGACCCCAGCCTACACTCCATCAGCAGTTACCTTTCCTGTGTGACTGGAACCTCCTCCCAGCAGCAGCAGCTGCTACAATGATTCCCAACGTTCCACAATGCTGCACAGCAATAGCAGCTCCCTGAACAGTAATCCCTCTGGTAGCAGTTCCTGCCCAGGGTAATGGACCACAGCTGATTGAGGCACCTCCAAGTGGCCTCCTAAAGCGTTAGCCCCTCACACAACGTCTGCAGCCCAGGGTATGGACCACAGCTGATTGAGGCACCTCCAGAAGCAACCTCATAAACGTCACCCCTCACACAACGGGCTACATGGCAGACTCCTTCTCCCCCCCACCCCCTGCAGTGAGATCAACATGCGCAGTTCAGGCAGCAGCAACAACAAGCAACAACGCTGGATTTCCTCGAGGCCCCGGACCTTCTTCTCTCTTCCCTGGGGCATTCTCTCAGGTTTCCTTGCTGAGCAGTCACCTCCATTTCTTGGGCGTTGCCCTCCGCTCTCATTCCTACTAACAGGGCAATCTCCTTTGTTCTCAGGGGCCATAAACTATTATCTCCCTCCCCTGAGACAGCTTCAGTTGCGCTTCCTCACGCTGATCTTGGGCTAGACAAACCCTATGATGCTCTGAGAGTCTCCCCAGCCTGAGATCTCACTGCAAATCTCGTGGGATCTCCCAGCCATTTTTCTACATCCAGCCCCTCCAAAACAATGGGAGTTATCGTGAGATCTTGCCGCCATCTTGCCTGGGTATTATACCCACTTCATGCCTGATACCACTGTCCTTTGTTCCCAAATGAACAAACATTATCACAGGAAGCTGTAAATTAATTATGTGGCCTACTGCATTACAAGGCCCCTTCCTAATGCAATTCTTTCTTGAGTCCTCCAGATATCCCCACATCATGAGAAAGCGCAGGGTGTGGAGTGTCTTTCACACCCATAGGAAGCTGACCAAACGTGCATGGTGTGCATGCTTAGTGCACACAGGGGCAGCACAGATGGAAGATGAGGATTCCATTATGGAATCCCACCCACCTGCCCACCGCTCCTATCACTTTGGATGCCAACCAAGCCCAACTACTATTTCAGGTGCTAGAACGTGTGAAAGCAGGTGACCCCATTACCACAGCACCTCAGAAGGCCGCAACAAGGGACCCACAAAAACACCCCAGACTGGATACGGACAGCATCATGTCTGACAACTCCTCTGAACCGACGAGGGCAATTTGGACAAGTCAACCCAAATGTGCCATGGGGAGAACATTGAAGAACTGATCACAATGGTGCGGGCGGCACTCAAGATATCACAGCAACCTGCATAACCTTCCACATCTGAGGACCCCCTACTCTCATGGGTAAGCTAGATGAGAAAATACATTTCCTCCTGCCAGGCTCTCGACTCCTTCTTGCAAAGGAATACAAGGCAACTGATCTGACCAGAATGTCTGAAAAGAGCATGATATGCAGGTGGTACCCCATTAGTCAGGAAAAAATGACCACTGGGGTAAACCTCCTAAGGTGGACCAACCAGTCTCACAGCTATCCAAACACACTACCATCCCAATTGAAAGTATGGCAGCACTCAAAGACCCGATGGATAAAAGGTAGAGGAACGCCTCAGGAAAATCCATGAAGCACCTGGCATGGCGCTACCGGCAGACACACCGCTGTGTAGTTCACCTGCAGGGCCCTCCATAGATGGCTACATTCTCACCGAGAATATTCTGAGGACTCCCCAGGGGATGCAGCGGACTGTGCCATTCAAGCTGTGAAGTACATTATGGACACATCTTCCAACATTTTCAGATTTGGTGCTCGTACTCACCGTACTAGCCAATAGAGCCAGAAGAACCCTGGGCTCAAACTATGGCAGGTGGACAATGAATCCAAAACCACCCTCCTTAAACTATCTTTCAAAGAGGGTATCCTTTTGGAGAAGGTCTAACACCATACCTCAAACAAAGGGGGAACACAGGCACAGGGAGATAAGGATGTCTACCTCCCCACAGACAGACCCTTTTGTCACAAAAGCAAGTTTTTCAAATGCAAACCTGAGACATCCCATTCCCAGACCACCAAGCAGTGGCCCCAAAGACCACACTTCCAACACAAGGCATACAACAACAGACCAAAAGGCAATACAGGGGCCAGTACTCAATGGAAGGCGAAAACCCAATTTCAAACTATAGGCTAGCAAAAATGAAGGCAAGTGGGCCCACACAGAGCTACCTCTGGAGGGAGGCTGAGGTGGTTTGCACAACAATGGGCCCACACAACATCTGACAAATGGGTGTTGGAACTAGTTACCAAGGGATATGCGATCAAGTTCAACAGCAACCCCATAAGACACAGAACATACCTGTCACCGACACCAACAGACCCGATCAAACTGCAAGCGTTACTCAACACAATACAGGACTTACTCAGTGATGGGGCTATCATGCAAGTCCCCACAGAGGAACAGGACACATGGGTATACTCCTTGTTCTTTGTCATCCCGAAGAAGATGGGTGGAATGCGACCCATGCTAGACCTCAAGTATCTCAACCAGAATGCAATTTACAAGAAATTCAAAATGGAGACCCTTCACTCCACTCTGGCATCCATTCAACCAAGGGACTACCTAACCTCAATAGATCTCAAGGATGCCTATCTCCACATTCCCATCCAGCCCTCACACCACCGTTACTCACGATTCCAACTTCCAAAGGCAACATTTCCAATATACATGCCTACCCCTTGGCCTGGCATCAGCACCTTGGGCCTTCACCAGACCCTGGTGGTCCTTGCAGCACATCTCAGAAAACAAGGGTCCACGTAATACCATACCTGGATGACTGGCTCATAAGGGCAAGAACAGAGGAGTAGGCCCTATGAAGCACACAGCTTGTGATCAACTGCCTGCAACAACATGGATGGATAATAAACAGGACAAGAGCCAGTTGATTCCTGCCCAATCCATCACTCATTTGGGCTCAGTAATACATACAAAGAGCAACAAGGTCACTCCTACACCGAGATAGCTCAGAACATCCAAACTTGGTGTTGGGACTAATCAGCAGACCAAACAGGGCTGTATGGGACTACCTACAGGTACTGGGAGCCATGGCAGCACTAATTGACATGGTTCCATGGTCCAGGGCACACATGCAAACACTGCAAAGGTTCCTAACAGACTCATGGGACCAGGCAACCCAAAACTTCAAATTCAGAGTCACACCTCCTTTACTACTGTTAGCCAGACTACGATGGTGGACTCTGAAACTGCACTTACTGCGGGCACAACACTAACACAAGTAGCACCAGAGGTGATCACTACAGATGCCAGTCTGTCAGGTTGGGGGCAACATACAACAATCATGTAGCCCAAGGACTGTGGACTCAGCAGGAGTCCTATCTACCCATCAATGTCTTGGAAATGAGAGCAGTTCGTCAGGCCCTACTCTTCTTTACACCCCTACTCAACAGCAGGCTGGTCTTAGTTGGGCGTGACAATCAAGTGACAGTCACATACATAAACAAATAAGGAGGAACACGAGCAAAGCAATGATAAAGGAGTCACTAAAGCTATTCCGCTGGGCAGAATGGAACTTACTGTCACTAATCACGATATACCTAGCAGGAGAGGCCAACACAGAGGTGGACTGGCTGAGCAGAGTTACGATCAGCCAGTCAGAATGGAGACTTCACAAGTCCATCTTTCAGAGCCTACTGTCCAGATGGGGACCCTGCAAGTCGACCTAATGGCATCATGGACAAACACTCAACTACCCAACTACCACTCCAGATTCTCAGACCCCAGGCTCAGGAGATTGATATGCTGTCAACCCCTTGGGACTTCTCATGGGCCTACATATTCCCACCACTGCCAATGATACCCAAAGTACTCCACAAGATTCGACACACGGGATCATCAGTGGTCTAAGTAACCCCCAATTGGCCGAGACAACTGTGATACTCGCTCCATCCAGGACATGTCAGTGAGCCCTTCAATCACCTACCACCTTGGCCCAACCTTCTGTCACAGGGTCCAATTCTACATCCAAATCCAGCCAGTCTGAATTTGATGGCCTGGTTATTGAAAGGGAAAGACTGTTAAACCAAGGCTACCATGTCAGGGTCGTGAAATCGCCTGCTGCAATCCAGGAGACAATCCACTAATAAGACTTACCTCAGACAAAGGGAAATCTTCCACAAATAGTGCAGGGAAATGGGTACCTCACCTTCAGTGGTGGGGTTACCACAAATTTTAGACTTCCTCAATGAAGGGGCTAACAAGGGCCTAAATCCAGCCACACTCCAAGTGCAGGCATCAGCTATTTTCCATTAGGGTTCACTATTGGGGATAGCTCACATTGGTTCTCATCCTGACACCATCCGACTACTCAAGGCAGTCACACTAACAGCACCAGGGGAGGAAGAGATGCCACCATGGCAACTCAACACAGTGCTAGACGCACTTCAGTTACTGTCCCTCCAGCAAGACTCTCTTCACTGGTGCACTATTAAGACAGCATTCCTTGTAGCACTTTGTTCTGCCAGAAGAATAGGAGAGCATAAGGCCCTGTCATGCAGAAAACCCTTTATCACATTTCATAGTGATAGGGTCATACTGAGAACAGTACCCTCTTTCCTGCCCAAGGTGGCTTCACAGTATCACAAGGACCAGGATGTCCTTTTTCCCTACCTATCCCCATGTAACCCCAAGACACATTGACCCACCACCCACTAGATGTAGGCTGCCAATTGAAAAGTACCTCAGTGTCACTAGAGAAATACAAAAGTCAGACAGATTATTCATTCTAACCAGAGGGCACAGATTAGGACCGCAGCCTCCAAAGACACTATAGCCAGATGAATCAAGCAGACCATTAATGAGGCTTATAAGGCAGTGGGCAGACACCACCAGAAGGCCTAAAGCACACTCTACCAGGGCAGTAGCAACATCCTGAGCAGAAAGGGGAATGTGTCTACTCAAGACATTTGTTCAGCTACTACCTGGTCATCTATACACACCTTCACTAAACATTACAGGTTAGACATAACATCTGCAGAAAGGAATAACTTTGCCAAGTCAGTTCTGAAGGCAGGGGCCACACAAGACTAGACTGACACTAATCTGCCTTCTCCTTACACACCCAAGAGTACTCACTCAATTCTACACTGCTACTAAGGTCCCACTGGTGTTGACTTCGGAGTACTATAAAGGGTACTAAATATAATGGGATTTACTCACCTGGTAAAGGTGATTATCTGAGTACCCTTTACAGTACTCCACAGGCCCACCTGGACAGCAGATTACCCTTGGGCCAGGTCAGCAGAAATAACGATACCCAATAAAGGAAAGGGTAAATCTAAGGTCAGAGTCATTCTCCCTTGTGCAAAGATTCAATGACAATGTAACAGTATATGTCAAACTGTATATACATTTTTCTGTACATGAGGAAGTTACTTCAATAAAGGTGATGGGTGAAACACAACTCCTGACTAAGTGTACCATAACTTATTATTCTATAATCAATGGCTCCAGGCTATAACCACAGATCCCAGCCCTCTTGGAGGCCCATCTTCCCGTTAGGTCTACCTTGGGCTGGACATATTCCTGGCTTGTATTTTTCTCTTTCTTCTCTCTCACTATTTAGCTATGGAAGACTCACACTGGAGATATTCAGATGAGGGTAGAGGGATGTCCTTGCCCACCTTTGAGTTATTTGGATCGTGCATCAACCTTCACGATGGACGAGGAATCCTATAGGATGGACGAGCAATACCCACTGGTGTTGACTATGAGTACTATAAAGGGTACTCAGATAATCATCTTTACCAGATGAGTAAATCCCATTTCTAAGCTCAGTTCCACACACACTAAAAGCCCTTTGAATGTCTGTAATGCATTTCCTTCCCACATTGTTCCTATGTGCAATAGCACTAGAGGCTCCCTTGAGTTCTGTAAAAACTGTTAATAAGTTCTTAATGTGATAGATCCACGCTCGATAAAATAGAGACAGATACAGCCTCCTTCCTGTCTTAACAGATTATCCTATCTGTGTATTTTAGGACTGAATCTCCTATGACCATAACATCTTTGAACCTCCCACCAGACTGGTCGCGATCACTATGTGCATCACTCCCTCATAGGACTATCTGTATTGTTGTTATTTTTAGTCTTAAAATTTTCTGTACCTTCTGTTGTAACCTCAGTACTGCTTGTAAATTGTTTGCTGGCATTCAACTCTGTTTGTGTTACAGAAAGTGAGTTCCTATAATCAGCATTTGTGTTAGGACCTGTTGGTGGCCTATCATGATTAGGACTATCAATTTGTTCCTCCAGGTCCTGAACTTCATTGTCACATGACCCCTCAGATAGACTATTCTGTGTGCCATTTTCTGTTTGTCCTACACTATACTTGTCATGCTCTGACATTGTATTAGGCTCCTGATCAATACCAAGTATATCATATCTGTTTGTTACCTCTATTTGAGTATTGATATCTCTCCTTTTTCCTTGGTCCTTTAGTGACCAGATGCCAGTCCTTCTGGCTGAAATATATGCATCAGTGTCATTTCATCAAGTCTTACTTTCCTCTTATTCCTAGTACCGTTAATTTCTGTCCTAACTGTTTTTCTTCATTTGTTTCTAGTAGGACTCTAGTATTTTGGAAAAATCATTCATGTTCTTTTATCCCTGATTGAATGTCCAGTTAATTTTGTAGATACTCCAATTTAGCTTCAAGTTCCTTGATATACAAGCACTTTTTACATGTATACTGATCCCTCCCTTTTCAATCAGACTACTCATTTCACAAACCACGCATTGTTCCCCTTGCATATCATTATTACACCCAGTAGCCATGCTTCTCCCTGTATCTGGAGTGTTTTGTTCCTACCTCAAGACAGTATGGTCCCCGCCTCTTCCTTGTCTGACACAGCTAAGCTGTTTGCCTTAGCTGTGTAGCCTTTGCTGGGCTTGAGGACACTGGGCTTGCTGACACTCGCCAGGCATTGTTAAAGAATGGTGGGGACCGGAAGTAGTGTTTGGGTCGGTTCTGGTTCCCTGACTACTACACTAATCCATGTTAAGCTTAAAACTTTAACTGTCCTTTGCCATGCCCTTAAAAGGTCACACAAACAGATTAAGGACAGTAAAGTTACAAAATACACCACAAATACTTGCACTGTTTAATCCTCAAGAAGACCACTGGTGTTTCCTGTGTTCCAGCAAACAGGTCCCCGTGTGTCCTCCCAGTGTGTCCGAGGATTTCCAAATAAAAGTTTAAAAGACCAGGCTCCAGCCAACCAGAGCGTAAAGTAGCAGCACTATTCAACTCACTGCTCCAGCTGACCAGGCATAACATGTCCTTTAGTTGCGGCAGATTGACAATATAAACCTCTGCAGCTGTGAGAGTTTGGTCTGCAACGGAGTTGTGGTGTGGGACTTAGTCCCACATCATTTGTGAATCCAGACCATGATTTATGTAGAATCACACACCTTGTGTGCAAAAAAAAACTCATACACACTCATACATTGTTCTATATTTAATACAGCTTAAGTGGGACAAGCATATGAATTATTAGAGGGTTGTTTTATATTTAAGTTTTATACCAGCTTTACTAAAGGTACACTAAATTAGTTATTAGTTTGTTTTTGCTATATTTATATGTTTATTTTGTATGATTATTCATTAAATTAACTCTTGAAAATTTCAGTTGTAGGATAGCAGCTCACATTTGTACAGGAATGCCAGTTTAGATGCTATTAGGGGCCAGAACACAAACAGCAAACAAAATCAGTTCTAGGCCAGAACTGCACAGTATTAACACAGTGATGCACTAGGTAAAACAGCAGTTTTTCACTCAAGTCTTTTAAAACAATTTCATTGCGCTGTCCTGCAATGGCTCCTTCTATACAAGCTCTGGCTCAAGTTCCAGTATCCGTTGCTCCATCCAGTTCTTGATTCTTTAGCCTCTGCACAATACATTTAGGGCTTCAAGTTTTCACTCTCTCCTCTGCCTTCCAGTGGTACCAGCAAGTTCAGATCTCAGTCCTGTTTCTGAGTGCCTGTTTAGCACAATCACCCAGAGACAGCAGCTTCAGGCACTACACAGACTACACATCACATCACATCTAGAACAGAAACAGAACAGGAAACCCACAGCCAGCCAAAAGGCCTGATATAAAACCAGAACCAAACTCCTTTCAGGCAGTCATAGATAGCATACTGATTGTTGAATTAGACTCGCCAAACAATGCAAGAGGTAAGTGCAAAAGAAGGGCAAAGGGAGAGATAGTGAGACTGAAGGGGAGGGTGGGGACCACGTGGAGGATAACAACAGGAAAGCTGACATACTGAACAGATATTTCTGCTCAGTCTTTACTGAGGAATAGGAGGATAATGGGCCTGAAGGGAGTACAAGGGTGGGAACAGTGCAGAAATGGACACAAGTCCTTTTATACGGGAAAGGGTTCTGAAGGAAATGGAAGTAATAAGACTCGATAAAGCAGTGGGGCCAGATGGAGTGCAACCCAGGGTCCAAAAGGAACTAAGAGAGATGGTGGCTGAACCTCTGGCAATCCTGTTTAGCTGATCACTGGAAACAGGGAGGTGCTCAAAGACTGGAAGACAGCAGATGTAGTCCCTTATACAAAAAGGGAACAAACAGGAAGTGGGGAACTACAGACCAGTCAGCCTGACCTCGTAGTGGGGAAGATCATGGAAGCACTACTGAAGAAGAGATTGGTGGAATATCTGGTTGCCAACAGACTACAGGACCCAAAGCAGCATGGTTTCAGTGGGGAGGTCATGCCACACTGCCTCATTGAATTTTTGACTGGGTGACAAGGGAGGTGGATCAGGGGAGTGCAGGATGTGGGTGAGGACAGGGTGCAGGAATACACTATTTTGCAGTGAAAAAGATGTTCCAGGACTAGATGGCATGGGATGAAGTTGGAGGGAAGGCAATTCAGAGGAAATGTGAGGAAGAATTTCTTCACATAAAGGTGGTGGACAAGTGGAACACCCTGCCAGAGGAGTTGTGGGGGCTGAAACAATCATGGGATTTAGAATGCATGGGATAGACATAAGGGAATTCTGGAGGTCAGGGTAAGGGGCAACAGACTAGAAAAACTTAAAGTGAACTTACAAGCTTAAATTGGCAGACTGGTGGGCCATTGGCCCTTTTCTCCAGACTGTGTCTATGTATCTATGTTTCCAGCTCTCCATGGTCCTCACTTGAGCAGGATATACAGTTGGTGCACGCTGCAGGACATGAAATGCTTTTGATAAGAGAAGAAAGCATGAATGGTTGACTTTCTTAGAAGATGAGTACAGGACACCATTCAGGCTTTGAAGATAACCACAACTGATGTTACCTTAATAGCATACCTGTCTACTCTGGAAACGATGTTCGGTAATGTGGAGAAGTCATGCAGAGTTATAATTAGATTGCCACCCACTGAACAAAGACAGGAGGAGAAGCTCTGAATTTCTAATGAGGCTGCAGTGATTGGCACAGAGGGCATACCAGAAAGGATGTATGTTTGCCACAGATATGGACAGTCTGAATGGAGCAAGTACTAAGGAGCAGTGTATTCTGATATGATAATGACCAGTCTGCATCTGAGAGATGGAATGAATAGGTTGCTTTCATACAGAGAGCTCATATGAGAGGTGCAGAAGGATAGAGGATAGATCTGTGGACTCGCTGAGTAACCTGAGGGTAGCCCACAGTTAGATGCCCACAGTTAGATGTCCATGGAGGCAGGCTTGACAGACTCCAGTGCATTAGTGAGCAGTGATGTAAAGGAACAGATTAACAACCAAAAGAGCTAGAGTCAAAGCTTCCAATCACTTATGACCCTCACAAATAATGGCGATGCACATAGAAGGATCTGATGAGCAATAACTTGCTGTACTAAGTGTCCCAGTAAGGCACCAAGTGGGGACTGCCCCAAGAAAGGTGGCAAGGACTGGAAACCCTTGGTTAGGCCACAACTTTCTGAGACCAACAGACAAGGAAATTTTCTGCTATCACTGTGGGCAAGATGGACATCTGAAGAGAGACTGTAAATCACCAAGGACTTGAGAGATATGGTTGGCTAGTGACAGACTTTTAGACTAGGTGAAGTTTTAAAGAGTTGCTGATGCCCTTGGACACATTTTTGAAAACATAATATTTAGCCTCAGTTCAGCTTGTATGTCATTTACCTACTATAGATTTATCCTCCTCTTATTTATTACTGAGGACGTTCCCACAAAAATAGGATCTTTATCTGTTAGAGTTCATTTGCCCCACAGCACATTCACTACTTGAAATTATAATGCTCTATTGTGACTTCACAGTTTGTTACCATAGGAATAACAGTGATGTTGCAGGTAGGATATTATGACATCAGTTTGGAAAGAAGCAATAGGACATGATGAACCTTAAAGAACAAATATTCTGTTTTTATGCATACAACCTCAGTAATAAATATTGACAAGAAGTAATACAGAGCTCATGAGTAATACAAGCTGCTTTATGTCTACATATTGTATTTTTGATGTTCTCCTGAGGCCTCAGTGGCTCTTTAATAGTTATTGTATAGTAGTAGTACTTTTTTTGTAGGGGCTGGTACTTGAATTGAAACTCTAACTGGTACATTAACACAGTTTTTTGCAAAGAATTTCCTTCCTTTTGAGATGGTAGACTTGTTTTCTCATTCACACAGGTCCCTTTGGGATCTACATGAACACATCCATCTGGCTGTGGAAGTACAGAGGCCCTCCTGGCCCTGCACTTCCATGCCTACATAGCTGCATGCATCTGGCTCGGACCCTGTGCTTCCATGCCTCCAGGAAAGCAATTTATCTGTTTATTCATAATTGTTTTCTTAAAGGGCTCACTTCAAAGCAAAAATATATTAAGTGTGCCTTTTCACTGCTAATGGTTGATTGTATTTGGATTAAAATGTGTTTTCTTTTTTTATGCTTAAGTCACTACATTTTGTCAGTTTGGTCTGAAAGTTGCTAGGCTTGTACTCTAAGATAAGATACACCTTTGTTGCATTTTTGCTGATGATTGGACTTTTTGTTACAGTTAATCTTTTATTGAAATCTTTGCATTTTACATACAATGTATGAGTCATTCAGTAGTCGTATATATAAACAATGGTTATCAAGATATGGAATCTATAAGCAACTGTGGTCATACAGGAAAGACAGTAAAGTTTCAGCAATACAGATTGTCAATGAAACAACAATAACCTCAGTAACACTGTTAAGGCAGAGAGTCTCACTATGGGGGTATCAGGGCCTGCGGACTGATCTACTTTATCTTTGGCAGAGTGGCGGACTATGTACTGTAGGTATGATGACCACAATGCTTGGAAATAAGTATTTTCTGTTTGAGTTGAAAGGTCAGCCTGGCATTCTTTGCTCAGGTTTCTAGTGAGACCAGCCATAATTATGCAGTTGGGATGGTTATGGATCTCCACTTAGTAAGAATTAGTCGCCAGCCTCTACAAAAGCTGCAATTAGCCATTTCAGTTTCCTTAGGGGCAGGAGGTATCCTGAGGCTGACAACCCAGGAGTAAAGTGCATGGGGCCATGGGGATCTTCACGTCAGGAACAGAGAGCACGTTTAGGCAACCTCTGTCCAAAATGGAAGAAGGTGGTGGCATGCCCAGAGGATGTGTAGTAGGTCAGTTGCTGGGGAGTCACATCTCCAACAGGTGTCCATTGGGGACACTCCCAGTGCTTTGAGCTGTGCTGAAGTCCTGTACCAAGACTGGAGTACCTTTTTCTGGATCAGCCCACTTTTGATCAGTATAGGATTGTTGAGTCTATCTCTAGCAACTGTGCCAGGCTTTTTCAGAGATATCTGTCTGAGGGCTGTCTGCCATTTGGTCCTTGCACTGATCGTGGGGTCTGGTTGGCATCCTGTAGCAGTTGGTAAATGGAGCCTATTTTGGACTCATTAGTCCCCAACCATTCCCCGAGGGTCAAAGAGGGTGTGCTGTTGAGGATCCTACCTTGACAAGGTTGGCATTTGCACAGAGTTTTACTTCATTGGAGGTATACAGATCTAATTTGGAGATACCTCCAGAAATCCTCTGTCTGTAAATTATATTTTGTTTATAGCCCTCAAAGGTGCTCACGGTCTTATTGTTCTCAGTTAGGAGGTCACTAATTGTGTGAATCAGACTGTCTTCCCACATGGGCCATCTAAAAGGCTCTCGATCAATGCGGAGGTCTGAGTTATCCCATATGTACATATGTCTCCTGAGCCTAGGACACCTTTTAGCAAGTTTGGCTGTTTGGGCCCACGCCCTATGAGTGGCCTGGATAGTCACCCATTGGGTGGCCTTCGTGGGTAGTGATAACCCCAGGAATAGGGATGGTGACTTATCCCCATAATGTTTTGTTTCTATTCTGCATCAGGACGGTGGGAGAGGCCCTAGTATAGAACATTTGAAATGTCCTAGATGTGATGAAGGCATACAGTACATATGGAGCTTTAAATGCAGAAGGTTCCACCCACCTCAGGACCAGTGAGCTCTAAGCTTGGCTCTGCTAAAATCTAGGAGGAGATGTGTCCCATAGGAAGTGGCCTATTAACTAGTCTGACTTTTGAAACCATTTATCCATGATTAACATGGGGAGGTGGGCCAAGAGATAGTAAATTTAGGGGCTAACATCATTTTGACTGAATCTATTTTCCCGGTGAGGAGAGAGTTAAATGCTGCAGTCTATTTAATTTTTTGGAATGTTGTGATCAATGGCTGCATACTGAGCTGATTGAGTTTATGGATGTCAGGGTTAGAGTAATCCCTAGATATTTAATTTGGGAGCTTGCCTATGCCAGGCCCAACATTTTCCCCATCTCTTTTGTGGTGTAGTTGTTAAGGGCAATATTTCTGATTTAGTTTTATTAACGTTCAGCCCGGAAATTTTTTCAAAGTTAGTAAATATACTCAGGATGTGGTCCAGGTTGTGTGAATGTCACTCGTCAGGATAAGGCAGTCATCCACATACAGCTTGGCTTTGAACTCTTCCTTACCTATTTTTATTCCCGGATGTAATTGTGGGCATGAATGGCTGCTGCCAATGGTTCTATAGGCAAAATGAAAAGAAGGGTGAGAGGGGCACCCCTGCCTCCGTGCCCTTTGTAAGGTAAATGACTCAGATAAGAGACCATTGGTGAGAACCTCTTATGGATGGACCATTGTACAGTATATCGTGCTGACCCAACTCCCAAATCTCGGCCCACACTGAAGTGTTCTAACACTGTCTTGAGATACCCCCATTCGACTGAGTCGAAAGCCTTCTCAAAATTGATGGTGATGGCTGCTGCGGGCGGGCAGGAGGGAGACCTGTTGGAATAGAGTAACTAAAGCTCTCAGATGGTCAGCACTAGCTCTTCCCTTGACAAAACCTACCTGTGACTCATGAATAATGGATGGCAGTACCTACTGCGTCTGGCTGCTAAAATTTTGGCTAATATTTCAGCGCCTGCATTTATCAATGAAATAGGTCTGTAGCTGGTGGGAGAAAGTGGGTCCTTGCCATCTTTAGGGAGAACAGTGATTACTGCCTCTTTCAGTGAACCTGAGAAGGATTGGGCTGTATGTGACTCTCTCGACATCTGGAGCACAGGTCTTTTATGATTTCCTTAGTGACTTTGTAGAAGTCCATGAGGAAAGCCGTCACTCCCTGGGGATTTATGTGGGCCATTCCTCTATTGCTTTTACCGTTCGGTGTTTTCTATGGGAGCTTTTAGCAAGGCTCGTATTCTTCCTGAAAGCCTCGTGGAGAGGGGTCTAGGATAAAAGTGTCAAACCTAGGCTTGTGAAAGGGAGCCTGAGTTCTGAAATAGATTGTCATAAAGTGTTCTCATGATTTTGTTTATAGCCCTAGGTGAGAATTGCACTGCTCCAGATTCATCCCATAATTTATCTATGTGCGCTCTGCCGTTGTTTTCTTAACCTGTATGAAAGTAGCTTTCCTGCCTTATCCCATTGGTCCCAATACTTGTGGTGTAACCTGGCCATTTGCAGTTCTGCCTTCCTAGTGGCTTAAGTATTGAGCCTAATTGGAGAGCAGTAAGTTCGCACCTTAGGGATTGGTTACCTAACTGGTGGGGGTCACTTTTATAGATTGCCTCCTTTGTGCCAGCTGTGCTTCTAGCTGGAGAGCCTCAGCTTCCCTCTGTCTCTGCCTATGCACAGCATAGGAGATGATCCTGTCCCTTAGTGTGGCCTTGAAGGCCTCTCATATCATATCTGAAGAGGCACATGTTTCAGGGTTGTCTTGAAAATGGTGGGACGCCTCCATTTTAAGCCAAAGTTGAAACTTCAGGTCCGCTGAGAAGAGGGGATTAAGTCTCCAAGTCACCGAACGTGCAGAGTTAGTATTAAGGTAGGCCTGGAAGACCACAGGGGCATGGTGCAAAATGTACAGGGAGCAATGGATACTTTGGCAATGTCCAAATTTAGGTTGGTGGAAGAGAACCAGTAGTCCAGTCTGCTAGCCATGGATCTAGCCAAAGAGTAGTACATGAAATATTTTTCAGTAGGATGAAAGGTGCACCATATGTTTGTGAGTTGATGTAGGGCTAGTAGGTCTGACAGGGATTTTAAGGCTTTGTTGTGAGGTTCCGGTTTAGCATTAGTCCTGTCCAGCAGGTGGTCTAGAGCCATATTAAGGCCCCCAGAATTATGTCAGGACACTCTTCAGACATTTCTAACAGCTTTTGAGAGATTTCACTGAAGAACTCTGGGGCATTCTCATTTGTGGTGTAGATGTTGCCAGGACTAAGGGACCTCTGTTTGTCATGACCTTCACCAATAACCGTCTCCTTCTTTGTCCCCGTGTTGTTCTACAATGTTCCACTTAAGGAGTCTGTGACATAGGATTGACACCCTTTTAGTCTTGCTCAAAACACTGTGTGCTTCCCATTTCACCCACTCCTCCCAATTTCCCTCATCCTTTTGGTTAATCTTAGTTTCTGGAAGGAAAGCAACTTGTGTTTTAAGTTTAAGCCTGGACATTACTTTCTTCCATTCAGCCCTCTAACATTCCACGTGGTAAAGGTTGTCGGTAAGGGGAATCCATAAGGAGTGTATAAATACATGGCTCCCTTGTTATAATCAGGCCCTTTCGCTTGAAAGACCTTATAGGAGAAGGTAATGTCCATTTGACTTTTCGATGTCCTTCCATTGCCTTATACAAAATTGCTACAATGAACTTCATAATTTTCCACAGTGAGCCGGATGTGCCATTACTGGATTTCTTTTCTATTTAACAGTTTGTTTTGGCTCCCTCTGCCCACACATAGGTTTGAGATGGAGCCCACCTTTTGTTTTGGTCACTGTGCAGGCCTTTGATGAAGAATATCCCATCTCCGGGCTGGAGCAGGCCCCTCCCCATCTAGGAGAGAATGGGTTCCTACTAATGCAGGGAGGAGCTGGCCTCTGCTCTTCAAGGACTTGAGGAGCCCCTCTGGGCGTCATTACAGTATAGCATAAACATAGTAAAAACAGTTCTAACAGCTTAATTGCAAAACCAACCATTTCTAAGGGCAGCTGATGCAATGATCCCTTAATGAACGTGGACGCCATCCAGAGCTAAAAACTTCATAACTGTTATGGTAATCAAAACAAAAACACCAGAAATTCTTTGGGGGGTCAAAACCACCTACCCTACTCCTGATTATGCAGGTGTTTCACCTGGTACTAGGTAAAGTATCCCCACATTATAAGTATATGGGGAGGGAGGGGTACCAGGTAGTCCTTATGCATTGTTCTGGTAGCCTTTAACCTAAAGGATTAGGCCTGTGCCCACTGATGGTTTTCCAGGCTGGGCAGCTCACCTTCTCACTACTGAAAGGGGTGCTTCTCCTTGTCTTGGAGCAGGCTGTAAAATCAGCAAAGAGTAACAATACATTAGTCACAGTGGGAGCAATCCCGAATTACTTGAGACCCATATTTGATCAAGGCAGCAGCCACTTTGGAAGAAAAGTGGTGAATCAAGGCATGCATCTGTTTCCAAATGTGATAGGAGGAGCTGAGTAAGATGCTACTGCCCCAGGCTGTCAGTGACTATCTGTTATGGGGGATCCTGGGCATCAATGGTTGGGTATGGAAAAGCAGGCTGGCATCCACCTATACAGCCAAGATTGATGTCATCCTGTCTTAGATCTACTCTTACCCTGAAACCTAAAACATTTAAGGTTGACCTCCACAACGCATGTTCAATGGGGTCACTTATAAACCCCAGATACTGAGGCCCCCGCCTCCCCCTCAGCCCCTTCCCCATTGAACCCATCCCAGTATGGGTAATAGCATAATAAATTACTACTCAGGGAAAACAGGTAGCCAGAAAAAGATATCGAAGCCTGTCAGACAGGCTGAGCCAGTCTGAGGTGTCCAGGAGTTCTACTAGTCTTTCAATAGAATCTTCCTCCTCAGTTGTGTCATCCAGCAGGCAGCTAGCCCAGTCTGAGGGTAAGGGAGACCAAACAGCACTACTCATCTTGATCTGTACCAGAGATCATCAGGTCCCTCTTGGGTGGTATAGAGAGATCCAAATCTGTGGGGGTCAGATCATGCAGGGGTTCATATCTGTTAAGAGGTTTTAATAGGTGTGACCCTGTGTAAGCAACTGCTTGTGTCTGAGCAGAGAAATCTCCATTGTTTGCGTGTGATCTCTGCCCTCTGGTTTGCAACAATGTATTTTGTATGGCTTTTGATTTCTTTTCGATGTTCTGTCTCTAGATGTAGATAGCCATGTTGATTCCTCCCTAACTTCCCATTCTTTCTGGTGCTTCTCCACCTCCTCTGTGTGTAGGTAACCTCCATATTGGAATCTTGTGTGCCATGGGGTGAGTGCTGTCTTAGGTCATGGCCCTGTCCTCTCATTTGGAATTCCAACACATGCTGTTTAGCTGCATCTGGGGTGTCAAAGGTTAGATAGCCCCCATTTACCTGACATCTCAGTGAGGCTGGGTATCTCAGGGGTGTGGGGATGTTGAGATGGTAGCATAGTTGCTTAACCCCTGCATATGCTATTCGGTGGTTAGATAGCCCCAGCGAGAAGTCCTGAAACATCTGCACTCTACATCCCTGCCACTGAAAGTCTCTTGTTCTCTGCCTTGTTTCAGGCAGAATTCTTTGACTGGATATCATAACAATTTGCATAGAATAGGTCTTGGTCATTCTCCCCGGTTGGGGTGAGGGGCAAGGGACCTGTGTGCCCCTTTATTCTGGAGGGGCAGGTTGTTGATTTCACCAGGGATGGTAAGAAGGTTGTTAGAAATCCATTCATGTCCCTACCCTCAGCTCCTCAGGGATGCCCACAATTCTAATATTTTTGCAGCGGCACACACAAATCGCATAGCCTGAAATCCCTTTGTGATGAACTAGGTCTTGCCCAGATAATTAGTGAGCCCACTAGGATTAACACCACTAACATTGCCAATAGTTCTCTCATCAATGTCATACTTACCACCCATACCCACAAAATACTGACAATCAGCTGTTTTTCCAACGATATGAGTGATCATAGAGTTGTGGTCTGTACAAGACATCAAACCAAAGCCCAATCAGCCTAAGTTCATAATCAAGTGTTCCTTTCGTATTCTAACTCCTGAGCTATCTGACTGTCCTTAGCAAGGTCAAATGGCAAGATCTGTACCTCTCTAAAACAGTCGATGAGGCTGTCTCTAACCTAAATGAAAATCTCACCACCCTGGCTAACAAGCATGCCCCATTTATTAAGGTGCGATTACTAAGGTCTCCAACCCTGGTTTACACCGGAGCTCAAAACCACACTTATAAACCAAGATAAACTCTGGGCTCTAGCAAGAAGAACTAAGAATCTGACAGATTGGCAGACATTTAGAGCAGCTAGGAACACCTCATAAAACATATTGCTCTACCAAAGCGAATTACTATGTTTCCATGCTGGAAAAAGCCAAAGGAAACTCACAGAAAATTTGGAGGACCATCAAGTCTATTGAAGGCTCGACTGGCTGCTCCCTCCATCCCAGCTAAGATCAACATAAATGGCACAGTTATTGAGAACAATTACCAAATCCTTGAAGAACTGAATTCTCACTTCGCCACAGCTGGTCTAGCTTTGATGCATCACTGTACACATCTCGCATTATCCATGCTAGCCCTATCACTGTCCCGAAGCTACAGCCCAACCTTTCCAGCTGCTCCCTCAGCTTCAAAGAAGTCGAGGATTCACTCATCAATTTAGATACCACAAAAGTGCTGGAGACGATGGCTTAGAACGATTTTTCTTAAAAGTCGGCTACCGCTATCTTACTGCTCCCATTCTCCATATATTCAACCTCTCCATCTCTTCTGCCGTAGTTCCATTATGCTGGAAATCCGCTCATATCATACCCTTATTTAAATCTGGTGACCTATGTGACTTAAACAATTACAGACCAATCTCAATCTTGCCTATCCTCTCAAAAAGTCCTCGAAAAATTGATTTATATACAATTGAAGAATCATCTGAAACCTACTGTCTCCTCAATCCAGCCCAATCAGGCTTTCGCTCTAATCATAGCACCTGCTACTGCACTAGCTAAAGTCACCGATGACTGGATCTCAGCCAAGGATGCTAGAAATATTACGGTGCAGTATTCTTAGATTTGAGCAAAGCATTCAACACCGTTGCTCATACTTTAATTGTGAACAGCCTCACCAATATTGGCTACCCTATCTACTACCAAATGGTTCTCCAGTTACCTATCAGGTAGGATGCAGAAAGTCAAAGCTGGTGGGCTGTTCTCTGCCTCCTTACCAGTTACTAGGAGAGTCCCACAAGGTTCCATCTTAGGTCCTATACTCTTCTCCTATACATCAACAACCTCGATTCTCAAATAACTAGGTCAACCTTGCATTTCTTTGCAGATGATACAGTTTTGTATACATCCGCCATACAATATTGGAAGTCAGAGATATACTTCAAGTTAATTTAGCACAGCTAGAAAAAATCTCATCAATACCAAACTCCTCCTAAATGCTAAAAAACTAAGGCCATGATTTTCCCCTAATACTTCCTCCATCACCCTCACTGTCCCACCTAAAGACTTCATCGTTACATCCCCAGGTGAACCACTGGAAGTTGTCTCTAAATTTAAATACCTCAGCTTTTGGTTAGACAACAAGCTTTCCTTCAATGAGCACATTGACGACTGTCCAGAAGACTAAAAAGCTAGACTAGGCTCCTTCTTCCAAAATATGTCCCTCTTTCCCTGGAAACCAGACTCAGGCTTGTTCAGACCACCTTCCTCCTTTACTTGACTATGGGGACATATTATACACTTCTGCAGCAATTACTAACCTAAACAAATTGAACATTCTCTATCACCACGCCCTGCGCTTCATTACAAACTACCCATACCGAACCCACCATTGCGAACTATACACAGCTGTTGGTTGGAATTCACTTACCATAGACGCACACTCCATGCTGGCATTTGGACTCTAAAACTTCTTCTGAATAAATTACCAAGCTATTTAGTCGCACTTATCCGTACTGCCCACAGCTTTTATTTCCTTAGGAAATCAGATTTATCCTACTCAACGCACCTAGGACTCATACCTCCTTTGGCAGACAAGCCTTCTTGAGTGCCCTACCAACTATTTGGAACCAGCTGCAATCCACTCTGAAACTATCCAGTGTAGTCTCAGTAAATTTCTTCAAAAAACTGGTGGCTTCAAAATAAAGGACACCTGTAACTGTTTCTAAACTCCCTCCGTAGCTTTCTCCTTACTTCCTTAGTTTGTTCTCACTACACCACCTTCCTTAAACAACTTGTACTAAATATTTTTTGCTTTTGTTTTTCACCCAGGACTGTTTGCCCATGTACCTTGTAGGACCTGGTCCGTCATTTATGTATTGTTATGTTATTGCCTGCATTGTATATTTGTTGTAACCATGCACCCATGACTTCCTTTGTGAATGAGCTTGCTCAATGGAGCTTTCCTGCAATAAACTTGAACTTGAACTTGGTTTTCAGGATCATCCACTTTATTTAATAAACAGTTCAGCTTCTGGTGATGATCCTGGAGCATGTCTTCATGCTCCTTAATCGTGGACACTGTATGCTGGATTATCTGCTCGGTGTGGGACACCCTTGTTGCCAGGAGAGCCAAGTCCTTCATTTTGTGCAGATAGCTTTAGATCTGCAGTGTCTAATAATATTTTATCCAGCTTTCCCATTACTAAAGAAATATCTAGGTCCGCTTACTTGAATTGAGGGCTGGGCACCGATGGGAGTTGATGCTTTCATGCCATGCTTACCCCTTTATCTATCTGCCACTCAGAGCTTTTGGCGGGCTCAGAGTATGAGAGCTACCCATCTGAGATGACCCTGTGCCTCATGGTGCTGCTCAGGCTGAGAGCTTACATTTCCTGTGGTGATTTGGACAGTTTTAGTGTCGTTGTACAGCAAGAGGTTCCCTGTGCAGAAAAATTACTTCCTGTTACATAAACAGCTAGTGCTCTTAATGGATGAGTTGAAAATGCTCCTGCGATGGTCTTCTGATGAAATTACACTGCCACCATGACAGATGGCAAGCTCCGCCCCTGATGATTGGAATTTAATTGTGGATTTGGCACCATATTGAAGTTTGGAGGTAGTTTTGGGGTGCAGTGCATATCCTGTGACTTTTTGGGGGTATTATGTGTTAGTCTTGCACTACCCATTGATACCTATTTTGATATAAAGATTGTCCCTTAACTCCAAATATTGACAGAGTTAGGGCTTGTTAAAGTTGCAATATTATCCTGTGGGAATTTTCATTTTTATATTTTATGTTTCTTTATATGTCTGTTTTCAGTTGGTATTTTGTAGGGACTTAATTTATTTATTTATTTAGTTTTTGTTAACTAGGTAAGCACACTAGACAAAAACAGCTGCCTATTTTCAGGTGCGACCGGGAGGTTACAAGGAAATAAGGAAACAGATTACAAAACAGGTTATGCAGAGCTCAGGTAGACAAATATATAGACATTTCAAAGATAAGCCAGGAGAGGCAATTCAAAATAACATACAGTAACATACACAGGAGCAGGTAAATAATATACAGACATTTCAAAGTGTGACAGAGAGGCAAATTTCAAATACTATAGAGCACATACACAAGGAACACTGTGGGCAGGTAAGGCTAGGAGGACAACCAAGTGCAGAGCTCAGGTAGCTGCCCTCAAAGAGGACAAATGTATCAGGTGTGAAATTTGTTTAGGAGGGCCACTGGTATCTTAAGTGTAACTGCAGGCTGAGGAGAGCAGCAAGTGATCCCAGAGGAGTTATGGAAACAGGTATGGAGGGTGTAGTACCAACATGGGCAGGAAGGGAATTCCATACTCTAGGAGCACATGAAGCAAATGCTCTATCACCAGTTTGGGTGTGGGTATTGGGAGCCTGGAATATCGCAGGACCATGAGACCTTAGGGAGTAAGAGGAGACGGCAGGTTTGAGGAGCTCTGCCAGAATAGGAGAACTGGCTGTTCTTACCACCTTGTCAGTGAAACGACCTAGGACAAAGCTTCGATGCTGGCCTGGTGGAAGCTAAGTAAGCTTATTATAAAGGTCACAGTGGTATGGTGGGTGAGGCGAAGGGCTGTAGGGCAAATCGGCATAAATATTTGTAGGCCACGTCCCACTTTGAGAGGTGAGTTTTAGCAGCATGAGCAAATGTGACGTGTCCATAGCAGAGTGTGGGGAGAAACACCCTCTTGCCAGGGCAATATGCACAGCGGGTAAGACTGTTGTGTGCTCTGTAAGCCAGGCCCAACTTACTATTTACAGCTCAGCATACAAGGTGAATATGCTGAGAGAGGTCAAGCTGAGGGTCAAGGGTAACTCCTAAGTATTTGACCGAGTTAGCGACCATCAAGGGGAACCATCCGAACCTGTAATATGCAAGGGCATGGGGACATTTTTAACTTAGCCTGGGAACTAAAGAGTGTGGCCTGTGTTTTCCTGAGATTGAGGATGAGTCTGTTCTCTTTTAGTCCAGATTGTATATTGCTAAAGTCAATGTTAAGTCGCCGGTTGATGACACTAATGTCACAGGAGTGGGTAAGGATGACCAGGTCATCTGCATATAAGGCGGCATTGCAGTGGGATGGTACCATGGGGAGATTGTTTACAAATAGGGAGAAAAGGATGGGCCCAAGGACAGACCCCTGAGGAACTCCAGATTTAACTCAGATGACCTTGGATAGGGCCTTGTTAAATGTTGTGAGTTGCTGACATCCTTGGAGGCAATTGGAAAACCACCCAAGGATGGGGCAGATAAGCCAAGGGACCAGAGTTGTGAGCACAGGAGTACATGATCAGCCAGGTTGAAGGCCTTGGAAAGGTCAATGAAGATAGCACCAATGACTTTGCCTTGATCCATGCCAACCCTGACCTCAGAGGTAACCTTAGCAAGGGTAGAGGAGGTGCTGTAGCCCTTACGAAAGCCATGTTGAGCTGGGGTCAGCAACTCATATGACTGGATATATTCAGAAAGTTGAGAAGCAATAACTTTTTCGAGGAGTTTGCTGACAGCTGATAAGATGGCAATGGGCTGATAGTTTTCAAGGTTTTTGGTTACATTGTTTGAGAACTGGGACCACCTTGACACCTTCCAAAGGTCAGGGATATACCCAGAGGACGGCAATGAGTTAAATATATGGGAGATGGGTAAGGCAATGAAGAGGCACCAAGGTGGAGGAGTTTGGGCTCCAAGTTATCGTGCCTAGCACTAGAGTGAGAGGAGAGACCAGAGAGTAGTCTCTGCATCTCCCACCTGGACACAACCTTGAAATAAAATGAAGGGCTAGGGACAGATTCTGACTGGGAGCAGTGAGGCATGCCTTGCTTATCAGGATCCAGATGAGGAAACAGGGAAGCACATGCAGACAGGTCAGAGAAGTGAGAATTAAAGGCATTAGCAATTGCGAGCAGCACCTATAGTCACATCTGAGACATCTCCTTTGAAGACCCACTAACTATGCTTTTGATATTTCACCAGAAATTCCTAGAGTCTCTGGCTGTGGATAGCAAGGCAGATTTGCAGAAATTACTCTTTGCTGACCCAATAGCTTTTTTGTACACATTTTGAGATGTCTGTATTTCTGGTACATAGATATGTCATGCGTGGTCTTGAAACTAGCCCAGTATTTATCCCTAAATTTCATAAGGCAAGTAGTCTACCATGGAGCCATTTTGTAACAGTACCCCTTACTCTTCTTTTTTTATAAGATGAGCATACTTGTTTTGCAGGGCAGTAAAGATGGCAAGAAAGTTGCTTAGGGCAGTAGAAGTGTCAGGAGAATTAAGTATTGAGGGCCAATCTGTATGTCGCAGGTCTGTGTGGAAGGATTCCAAGTTAAAGTTGGAGAAATCCCTCAGGAGGATTCTGTGCAGAATCCTTGGTGGGGAGACCTTCCAGACACAGAAGATAGGGGTGTGATCCAAGACAGAGTCCAGGAATGTACACAGTAGGCCACCCTCTCTGGTCTTTTGACATCACCCAATCAAAGAGAGTACTTTTCCCCCTGTTGTAGAAAGCCTGGTAGGCTCCCAGATAAGTTGAGAGAGAGGTTAGCCCAGCCAGCAGGGGCTTGTATTGTCTAGCATTGCCCCTAACCAATTGAGGTTAAGGTCACCTAGTAGCAGCAACTCGTTCTCACAGACCATATTAGTTATGGAGTCAAGGAGGTATGTTAACCCTTGCACACCACCCTTAGGAGGATTGTATATAGAAACTAAATGCAGTTTTTTGTATTACCCAGCAGAAGAAGTACATGAAGGAACTCACACAAGGGGAAGGAGGGCAGCTGGTGGAGTATAAAGGATACAGTTAGGTGATTTTTGTAATAGACCAGTATCTCATCCTCGTGTTTTACCAGCACGGTCACACCTGATTAGGTTGAAACCAGGAGGAGCACACACAGAGTCAGGGGTAGTGGACTTCAACCACATTTCAGTCATCTAATACTCTTTGAGGCCTTTCTTTTGATATATAAATTGTCCCTCAACTCCAAAGACTGGGTAAGTTACAGCTTGTTACAATTGCAATGTTATCCTATGAGTTATGTTTTATATGGCTCCTGAATTTTTGGCAGCATTATGTGTTAGTCTTGTAGTACTTATTGAGACCTTTTTGATGTGTTGATTGTCCCTTAACTCCAAATATTGATGGAGTTATGGCTTGTTAAAGTTGCAATGTTATCCTCCTGAATTTTCATTTTTGATTTTTATGTTTTTATATGTCTATTTTCAATTGGTATTTCTTAGGGACTTAGTCTTGTGGTACTTATTGGAGACCTTTCTTTAATATATACAGTATGTTGTCCCTTAACTCAAAAGATTGGTGGAGAGACAGCTTGTTAAATTTCAGTGTTATCCTATACAAATTTTATTTTTAATTTGAACATTTTCTACATGGCTCCTGAATTTGGGGGAGGGGAGTTATTATGTTTTAGTCTTCTAGTACTCAAAGACATTTTATTTTGGTATAAAGATTGTCCCTTAACTCCAAATATTCATGGAGGTATGGCTTATTAAAGTTGAAATGTGCAAAAAAAACATAAGTCCAAATTCTTCTTTTGTATTAACTAATCCACTTTTGTCAGATTTTCATGAGCTTGTGAAAAGGATTGGTTCATATGAAAGAAGAATGTGAAAGAGACTAAGTCCAAATTCTTCTTTCTTCAGAATTTGTCTTCTTTCATGAGATTTTCATGAGCTCGCCAAAGAGGATTGGTTCATATGAAAGAAGAGTGTGAAAAAAATGAAGTCCAAAGTCTTCATTCTTATGAACTCATTTTCTTTTGTGAGATTTTCAAGAGCTTTTCAAAAGATGCCCTCATACAAAAAAATGAAAAAAACTAAGTGCAATTTCTTCTTTCATATGAATTCATCTTATTTCATGAGATTTTCATGAGCTCAGAAAAGATGCCTTAATATTTATTTATTTAGCTTTGTTAACCAGGTAAGCTCACTAGCCACAAACAGATGACTATTTTCAAGTGCCGGGAGGTTACAAGGAAAATACAGAAACAAATTATAGACAGGCTGAGGATGCACAGAGATTTCAGGTAAGCAGGTAAACAATATACAGACATTGCTAGATGTAACAGGAAACAATTAAACAATAATTAGAATTTATAACCAAAACAGGAGACAATTCAATAGTAATTAAAATTCATAACCAATATGAACAGGTAAATTTAGGCAGACAATCAATACAGAGCTCAGGAGAGTGCCGTAAGGAAGGCCTAAAAGTGTGAATACCTGTATGGTAGCCTACTAGCATCTTAAGTGCAATTGCATGATGAGGAGAGCAGCAGGTGATCCTAAAGGGAGTTTTGAAAACAGGTGTGGAGGGGAAGTACAAACATGGTAGGAAGGAATTCCATAGTTTAGATGCACATATAGCAAATGCACTGTTGCCCATTTTTGTGAGGGTATTTGGAACCTGGAATACTATAGAACCATGCGACCTTAGGGAATAAGAGGACTAAGCAGGTCTATGAAGTTCTGTCAAAAGGATGGGTGGCCATTCTAATGACATTGTCAGCAAAACACCCTAGGACAAAGTTCCAGTGATAGCCTGGGGAGAACCTAGTAAGTTTGTTATAAAGGTCACAATGATGGGTGAGATGAGGAGCTGCAAGGGCAAAGTGGCATATGTTGTTATACACCACGTCCCATTTGGAGAGGTGAGTTTAGTGGCTTATGTAAATGTGATGAGTCCATAGCAGAGTGGGAGGAACACATCTCTAGCCAGGGCAAGGCAAGCAGCAGGAGTGAGGGTGTTTTTGCTCTGTATGCCAATCCCAACTTACTATTTACTGCCCTACATACATTATGGATATGCTAGGCGAGGTCAAGCCAAGGGTCAAAGGTAACTTCTAAATATTTGATAGAGTCAACAACTTTCATAGAGGAACCATCAGAGCCAGTAATAGTCAAGGGTTCAGGGACACTTTTATTTTGCCCTGGGATCCAAAAAGCATGGGCTGGGCTTTTTTGAGATTGAGGGCAAGTCTGTTTGCCTTTAGCCTGGATTGTATATTGCAAAGTCGACACTTAGTTGCCAGTGTGTGACACTGATGTCATGTGGAGTGGGTAAGGATGACCCAGGTCTTCTGCATATAGGGTGGTACTGCTATGAGATGGTACAGTGGGTAGATTATTAAGAAATAGTGAGAAAAGGAGGGTCTTAGAACAGACCCCTGGGGACTCCAGAGTTTACTGAATAAGCCCCTAGAGATCCTTACTGAATTTGGTTAGTTGCCGCCTTCCTTGTAGGTAGTTGGAAAACCACCCAAGGATGGGGGCAGACAGGCCTATGAACTGAAGTTGCGAGTTCAAGAGTACATGATCAACCAGGTTGAAGGACTTGGAAAGATCAATGACGATGGTGGCAGTGAGTTTACCTTATCTATAGCAACCTGACCTCTGAGGTAACCTTAGCAAGGGCAGATGAGGTAATGTAACCCTTGTAGGAACTGTGTTCTGCTGGTGATAGCAGCTCGTGAGTCTGAATATTCAGTCAGCTGTGAAACAACAACCTTTTCAAGAAGTTTGTGAACAGCTGACTAGATGGCTATAGGCTGGTAGCTTTCTAGTTTTTAGGATTGCCTTGTTTGAAGACAGGGACAACTCTAGCCACTGTCTAGAGGTCAGAGATATGTCCTGAGGTGAGCGAGAAGAAAAATGTGGGAGATAGGTAAGGCAATGAATGTGGGCACCAAGGTGGAGGAGTTTAGACTCATATTATCATGACCAGCACAAGAGTGAGGGAGAGACCAGAGAGAAGTCTCTGCATCTCCCTGATGGACACTCTTTAAAATAAAAGGGAGGGTGAGAGGAAGATTCAAACTGGGTGATATGAGGTGCTTTTTGATTAACATGAGCAGGTCATGGAATAGGGTGTTATAGGCAAACAGGTCTGAGAAATGAGAATTGAAGGCATTAGAAATTGTTAGGGCATCATTGCAATTTGTACCATCTATAGTCATGTCTGAGACATCACCTTTGAGGAGCACTAATTATATTTTGATATTTCTCCAGAAATTCCTGGGGTCTCTGGCTGAGGTAAGCAGAGAAGATTTACAAAATTCAATCTCTGCAGACCCAATAGCTCTCTTACACACATTTCTGAGACACCTGCTCTACTGAAATATAGACATGTCATTTGAGGCCTTGAAACTAGTCCAGCATTTAACCCTAGACTTCATGAGGGCAAGTGGCTACCAAGAAGCCATTTTGTAGCAGTGTCCCTACCCTTCTTTTTGATGAGAGGGGCATTTTTATCTTGCAGGGCAGAAAAATGGCAAGAAAGTTTTTCAGATCAGTAGAGATGTCAGAAGAATATAACACCGTAGACCAGTTAGTAAGTCCCAGATCTACGTGGAAGGATTCAGGGTTAAAGTTGGAGAAATCCTCATAAGTAGCATTTTGCATGGTATTCTATAGTAGAAACCTTCCAGATGCAGTATATGGGGTGTGATCTGAGATCGAGTCAGGAAAGTTCCAGAGCAGGATACCCTCTCAAGTCTATTGGACAATACCCAATCAAGGAGAGTGCTTTTACCACCTGTAGTGGACATCCTGATAGGCTCCCAATAAGTTGTGAGAGGGAAAGGCCAGCCAACAGAGGTTCATACTGTCTGATATTGCCACCTAACCAATTTAGATTAAGATCACTTAGAAGCAGCAACTCATTTCAACAGATCTTGGGATAATAGAGTCAAAGAGATAGGTTAGCCCTTGCATGCTGCTCTTAGGGATTGTACGGCAGACTAAATGCAAATTTTTAATGTTACCCAGCAGAAGAAGCACATGAAGGAACTCACATGGAGGAAGGGAAGGTTGCTGGTGGGGTATGGTGGATAAGTTTAGGTGACTTTTATAATAGAACAGTAATCCACCTCCACGCTTATTCCCAGAATGGTCAAGTCTAATAAGGTTGAACCCAGGAAGAGCACACGCAGAGTCAGGCCTTGTAGACTTCAGCCATGTTTCTTAACACCAAGGATGTCTGGTTTATAGTGACCAACCCAAGTGGTAAGTTCAATCAGGTTAGGCATGAGGCTACTAATGTTGAGGTGGCCACTTTTAGTCCCCTAGTGGATAATAACCAGCTGGGGGGGGAGAAGTTAGAGGGGCTGGAGGGCAGGTAGGGCCAGGGTTTAGATCAACATCACCAGCCAGGATGATAAGTAACAATAGGAGCCATACAAGGCACAAGAAGGAAAGGTGATCTGTGGAGGGTCATGTGTTACACAAGAATCGCTTTGACCAGTTTTATGGAGGACATGATAGACTTGAAGTTCATGCACCAGATAGGCCAGAGTTCCAAGTTCACAGTGGCTAGAAGGTTAGAGAAGATATAATCAGACTCAGAGAGCTGCCTAGATATATCTTAGGATCCACCGTTAGGGGAAATAATCCACAGTGATCAGCACCAGAGACAGGAGGTAATTATGCAGGACAATGAGATAATAACAGTAGAAGGGGCTTGGGTGCAGTTTTGTCATGCTGTAGGGAAGGCATGAAGGGAACACACCTAGGCTGCCGTTTAAGAATAATAGAAGTGGGATGCCAGTATATTGGTTTAGCCAATAATTGGATAGAACACTTAGATGAGGAGGGTAACCGCATACTTCAATGAGGCTGTTCTCTTAATATTTTAGGACCAGAGGTAGGACAATCAGCAATTTTAAATTAAAAACCCTCAAATGCAGGGCTGAAATTAAGGCAAATAGCAGAAATACAAATACAGAGACCTGACTTTCAAAATAGAAAACAACAGTACTATTTCATTGCCCTCAGACTCATTTCTGATTATTATATGCAGTTTCATTGTCTGGTGTGCTTCCCTACTTAATCACTGAGACTCAATACACTGAGGATTTAAGGGTGTGCAAGACTGCTGAAAGCAACAACAAATAGCAGTATGAACATACTGACTTCCAACTTTAAATCTTTACACAATTTACCTACAGAACACTCCGCTCCCTTTTCCAGCTACCCAATCCATGACTTCAACAAGGGCATTTAAATAGTCGAGGTGTAGGGGGGCAATTTTTCTTGTTAGTGTTCCTGACTCCTGGAAACAGAGCTCAGTGCTTTGGCTGGCAATGCAGGATTTCTGCTCCAGTACAGGAGGACGTACGAAAGGTCTTAAAAAAATTGCAGTAAATAATCCACTGCCACTGCTGATGATTCCTGGTTGGTGGGGGTCCCAGTGGGGACCAGTCCAGTCTCCTTCCCTATGCCTCCGCAGTGTTCCTGGCTCCTGGAAGTGGAGCTTGGTGCTTGGCTGCCTGGTGCGGCAGGATTTCTGCTCCGTACAGGAGCAGGATGGCATGAAAGGTCTTAAGAAAAATTGTGGCAAATAATTCACTGCCAATGATTCCTAGTCAGAGGAGGAGGGGTCCCAACTAAGCCCAGTCCAGCCTCCTTCCCTATGCCCACTGCATTATTCCTGGCTCCTGGAAGTGGATCTTGGTACTTGGCCACCTGGTGCAATGCAGATTTCTGCACTTATACAGGAGCAGGATGGGCCAAAAGGTCTTAAGATTTCTGCTCCAGTACAGGAGTGGGAAGGTCCAAAAGATCATAAGAAAACTGTGGCAATAATCCACTGCCACTGCAGATGATTCCTGGTCAGGGAGGAGGAGTCCCAGTGGGACCAGTCCAACCTCCTTCCCCATGCCTCTGTAGTTCTGGTTGATGCTGTTTTGTCAGGCTAATTTAAACTGCACTTGGCAGTTTACAACTGGCACCTTTTTCTTGTTAGTGTTCCTGGCTCCTGGAAGCAGAGCTCGGTGCTTGACCACCCGGTGTGATGCAGAATTTCCGGCCCAGTACAGAGTGGGATGGGCCAAAAGGTCTTAAGAAAAATTGCAGCAAATAATCCATTGCTGCTGCTGATGATTCCTGGTCAGGGGAGGAGCGGGTCCCAGTGGGGACCCGTCCAGCCCTCCTTCCCTATGCCCTCTGCAGTGTTCCTGGCTCCTGGAAGCTGAGCTCAGTGCTTGGCACCGGTGTGATGCAGGATTTCTGCTCTGGTACAGGATGGGAAAGGCCAAAGGTCTTAAGAAAATTGTGACAAATAATCCACTACCATTGGTGATGATTCCTGGTCAGGAGGAGGGGTCCCAGTGGGGACCAGTCCAACCTCCTTCCCTATGCCATCTGCAGTTCTGGCTGGTGCAGCTTTCCCAGGCCAATTTAAACTTCACTTTTTTCTTATTAGTGTTCCTTGCTCCTGGAAGTAGAGCTTGGTGCTTGGCCGCCAGTGCGATGCAGGATTTCTGCTCCAGTACAGGAGTGGAAAGGTCCAAAAGATCATAAGAAAAACTGTGGCAAATATTCCACTGCCACTGGCAATGATTCCTAGTCAGGAGAGGGAGGGGTCCCAGCTAGGCCCAGTCCAACCTCCTTCCCCTATGCCTGCTGCAGTGTTCCTAGCTCCTGGAAGTGGAGGTTGGTACTTGGTCACCTGGTGCGATGCAGGATTTCTGCACTGATACAGGAGCAGGATGGGCCAAAAGGTCTTAAGATTTCTGCTCCAGTACAGGAGTGGGAAGGTCCAAAAGATCATAAGAAAACTGTGGAAATAATCCACTGCCACTGCAGATGATTCCTGGTCAGGGAGGAGGGGTCCCAGTGGGGACCAGTCCAATCTCCTTTCCCTATGCCCTCCACAGTTCTGGTTGGCACTGCTTTTGTCAGGCCAATTTAAACTACACTGCAGTTTAAAAATTAGTGCCTTTTCTCTTGTCAGCATTCCTGGCTCCTGGAAGCGGAGTTTGGTGTTTGGCCACCTGGTGTGATGCAGAATTTCTGCTCTGGTACAGGAGTGGGATGGGCTGAAAGGTCTTAAGAAAAGTTGCAGCAATAATTCACTGTCGCTGCTAATGATTCCTGGTCAGGGATGAAGGGGTCCTAGTGGGGACCAGTCCAACCTCCTTCCCCTATGTCTTCTGCAGTTCTGGCTGGCACTGTTTTATCAGGGCTATTTAAACTGCACTCGCAGTTTAAATTGGCACCTTTTTTCTTGTTAGTTTCTCTGGCTCCTGGAAGCAGAGCTCGGTGCTTGGTAGCCTGGTGTGATGCAGGATTTCTGCTCCAGTACAGGAGTGGGTCGGGCCAAAAGGTCTTAAGAACAATTTCAGCAAATAATCCACTGCCAATGATTCCTAGTCAAGGGAGGAGGGGGTCCCAGTGGTGACTAGTCCAGCCTCCTTTGCCGATGCCCGATGCAGTTCTGGCTGGTGCTGCTTTGTCAGCCCAATTTAAACTTCACTCAGCAGTTTAAAATTGGCACCTTTTCCTTGTTAATATTCCTGGCTCCTGGAAGTGGAGCTCGGTGCTTAGCAGCTCGGTGTGTGCAGGATTTCTGCTCCAGTACAGGAGTGGGATGGGCCGAAGGTCTTAAGAAAAATTGCAGCAAATAATCTACTGCCACTGCCAATGATTTCTGGTCAAGGGAGGTGGGGTTCCCAGCTTGGACCAGTTCATCCTCCTTCCCTATGCCCTCTGCAGTGTTTCTGGCTCCTGAAAGTGGAGCTTGGTGCTTGGCTGCCCGGTGCGATGGAGGATTTCTGCTCAGGTACGGGAGTGGGTTGGGCCAAAAGGTCTTAAGAAAATTGCAGCAAATAATCCACTGCTGCTGCCAATGATTCCTGGTCAGGGAGGAGGGGTCCCAGCGGGACCTCCTTCCCATGCCCGCCTCAGTTCTGGCTGGCATAGTTTGTCAGGCCAATTTAAAATGCAATTGCAGTTTAAAATTTGTGCCTTTTCTTTTTAGTGTTCCTGGCTGCTGGAAGTGGAGGTTGGTGTTTGGCCACCTGCGAGTGCAGGATTTCTGCTCTGGTACAGGAGCGGATCGGGCCAAAAGGTCTTAAGAAAAATTGTAGCAAATAATCCACTGCCTCTACCGATGATTCATGATCAGGGAGGAGGGGTTCCAGCGGGACCAGTTCAACCTCCTTCCCCATGCCCTCTGCAGTTCTGGCTGGTGCTGCTTTGTCAGGCCAATTTACACTGCACTTGTCAATTTAAAATTGATGCTTTTTCCTTGTTAGTGTTCCTGGCTCCTGGATATGGAGCTCTGTGTTGGCCACCCTGTGCATGTAGAATGTCTGCTCCGGTTCAGGAGCAGGACAGGTACGAAGGTCTTAAGAAAAAATTGGCAAATAATTCACTGCTGCTGCTGATAATTCCTGGTCAGGAGGGGGTCCCAGCAGGGATCAATCCAAACTCCTTCCCCTATGCCCTCCACAGTACGAAAGAAGAATGTAAAAATATGTCCAAATTCTTTTTCATGAGAACCAATCTTCTTTGTGAGGTTTTCACGAGCTCACGAAAGGAGACTGATCTTTACAAAGAAAATGTGAAAAACCTAGTTCAAATTCTTCTTTCATAAGACTTATTCTTCTTTCTGTATGGCTCTCAAAAGAATAGGGCCATCATGAAAGAATAAAATCATCTTACGACAGAAGATTTTTAAATGCTCCAAACACACATTTAGGGATAATTTTTCAAAATACTATGTAGAATCTAACTAAACAGGTCTCATTTAGCTAGAATCATATATTTGTGTCTCTACAGGGTATCACTTTTATGGGTTTTCAAAAAATATTTTTTGAAAAAAACAAACAAAAAAAACAAGATGTCTGCCATGCGAAAGAAGAATTTTCTCTCATGAAAGAGGATTATCCCATCATGAAAGAGAAGTCCTATTTTGCATGGCCAAATTCTTCTTTCACATCAAAAATCTATCCAAAAGACACATAGTGAGAACAGAAATTTTAAATCCTTATAACAAACCAAACCAATGAAAAGTACTGTTCTAGGCAAGCCCATTCTAGTTTGAAAATTTTGGACCAAAATGTCAAACCATCTGGGTGCTAGGTGAAGACAAACAGGTAAAACCGAGCAATTTTTTTCTAAAAAATGCACCATCCAGATCTTGGAATCCACATATTTGATTGGAAAAGCTTGGCAAATCAAAGGCTTTGCCCCATGACTGCACATGCAAATTTTGTGCAATTCCATTGAATGGGGTAAAACTATTAAGGTGCAGAGTTAGGGTTTAACATTAAACAAACAAAATAGCAGGTGACCACCAGATAGGAATGCTGAGCCCCTGACATAATACTCAACAGAAAAACAATAAGACTGTGCTCAGGCAGCAGCAGGAATCGAACCACATTTTGCAGTTTGATTCAAAATGTTTTATTCAAAGCATGTATCTCAGCATTACTCCAACTACACCAAACATTTTCGAGTCCCTTGTGCTCTATCTGAAGTCCTTGGGAAAGAGTATGAGGGCTCAGAATGTTTAGCATATTGTTGGAGAGCTGCTGAGACACATGCTTTGAATAAAACATTTTGAATCAGACAACCAACATCGTGGGTCATTTTCTGCTACTGCCCAAACACAATCTTTTATTGTTTTTCTGTTTAACATTAAACAGCCTACTTGATTATATAGTGGCACTGATGTGCCACTATATCAGCCAGAAACCAAACCCTATAATTTTCCATATAACAATCTTTTGTGATGTCACACTAAACTTATACAGAGAAAGTAACATCTGAGCAATTGCCTACACAAGAAGCTGTGACAATGTCACACTAATGGAAACAGTTAGACAGCATCTGTTAGCATACTCGCACTTTGAAGTCAGACCCTAACAGATATTATAAAAGTTACAGAATGTGAATAACTGTGTGATTATTCCAGGTTTTTTACACACCCTCGGGTGTTTGCTCTATATAGACCACTTGCACTTTGGCACTACTGATTCTCAAGGTATTGTGGTATATTACTACTGTGCCTCACTAAAAGTCGTGTCTGGGTTTCCTGGTCGTACCTGAAAATAGTCATTCCTATGGCTAGCACCTACCCGGTTAACAAAACTAACTAAATAAATAAATAAAAATAAAAGTAAATATATATATTTTTGGTATATAACTATTTGTTTTTATTTTATCATAGTGCCAACCAAATACAATACAACAGAAGAAGCCTAACCAGTAGCAGAGGAACCAAGTAGGAAACACTGTAGGGGTCCATTCAAAACACAGTAGAGCCTCAAAATAGTGTTGCTGCTTTAGTTAGTATAAAGATACAGAAAAAGTTGACAATTGCCCTTGTGGGTCAGCTGATACTACATCAGGGGGCACCATGAGTATTTGAGTATTTGAGTGCTTCTTGCCTCATGGTTCCTCAGTACTTTGTCTGGGTTTGCAGCCCAAGGATAGCACTGACAACCCGTTACAGGACATGCTGCAATTTCTTCTTCTCCATATAGCCAACTGCAATGCCTCCCTATGCCTATTTTTTCATTTTGTTATTATTTTCTGACACTTTTGCAGGATTCACCTGCAAATGCAAGGAAGATTTGGTACTGCTGGCAGAGACTGAAATGTCCGCAATGTGATTTTAGTCATAAAATGAATTAAAATTAATTGGAAAATTACACAGTTACTCATTAAATAATGTGTAGTAATACCTAAATTCAGAAATAGTTGAACAATATTTTTTATTAAAATTAAGAAAGTCATCTAATTTTATGTATTGTTACAAAAGATAGTAAAGATACAGTCTATTGGAACAAAAATAGTATCGACACTATGAATTTGCCAGTTTTGCTGTATCACAACTAAAACACTTATGTTAATAACATATTGAACAAACTCTGGCCAGAGCCAATAGGGCTGCGATGAGCTGCCAAGTGAGCAAAATTACACTTGTGCATAGAAATTATTGAATGCGCCGTGTAACTTGGCCATTTCTTGAGGTGATTAGACAAATTTTCAACATGGCATTTTGGGACCTCTCCTTGTGAAGAGTGCCAGTGTCATTTTGTTCACTTGTCCCGAGAGTGATTTTGCAGAGTGACTCGCCCATTCTGTGTCACAGTGTGAAAACACATTTTGGGCAAGATGATAAATGAAAGATGTACTGTTAAAAAGGAGGTGTGCACAAATGGCAATGTTGAAATGTGGAGTGAAAATATTAAAACTGGCAAGCTAGGAGCATGTGTAGAAACTGCACAATGCACACTGTAATGTAGTCATTTTGTGGAATTTTTTCACCAGTTGACAACATGGGCTGTTTGCACCCCATATCGTAAAAAGTACCACTGTCATTTCTTGAATCGGTCGTGAAAGGTGATTCCATGCAGTGACCGTGAAATCACCTTTTGGGACTGAGTAACGAAATGACAGTGAAAGTTTTCATGAGGGGGTCCCAAGAACCCTATGGTGAAAATTTGGGGCCACAATTTAAAAAAAAAAGGATGATTTATAAACATAAGTTGAAACCCAATTGAATGACATTATAGCACAGTTATCTTTGATTCTTCAGTTTGTGGTTCAGCTTTGAAGAGTGCAGACATGTCCCGTCCAGAGAAGATGACAGCACCAACCTCTGGAGGTAAGTATGGGTTAAGGGTAAAGGGGTGAGGAGGTGGGTGCTCAGTGGGAGGGTGGGATGGGAGGAGGATTGGGGACGATGAGGGGCTGTTTCTTTTTACAGAAAACAAAACCATGTCATGGGACTGTTTTCTTTATTTACAGGAAAGGAAAACAAAACAGACATTTGGGTACACTGGGTGGGCTCTCAGTGTGCCACATGAGAGAGGGGTGATACATGATGCCACATGGGGATTGGGCACCAGCATTGGCAGGGAGCAAAACATGTTGGGGACTGTTTTCTTTATTTACAGGAATGGGAAAAACAGACATTTGGGCACACTGAAGTGGGCTACCAGTGTCAACATGAAAGGGTGGGGTGGTACATGATGCCACATGGGGAACTGGGTACCTCAATGTTGGCAGGGCAGGAAAATAGACATTTGGGCACACTAAGGTGGGCTCCCTCTGTGTGCTACATGAGGGGCTACATAATGCTGACATGAGGATTGGGGACTTGATATCAGCACATAAGTAGGAATGGAGGAAGCAGGGGACAGCAGCAGAGGGAGGGTGTGACATGGCTGGTGGCGGTGAAGCATCTGCACATGCACAGCACTCGCACATGCGCGGTTGTGGTGAATGGCACACTGCCATTCACAACATGATGGCATTTAGCAGAACTGTGCATGCACGCAAGTCGTGTATGCACAGTTCATGCCCCTGAATAAGGAAGTAACAGCCAAAATAGTGCTGCTGTTATTCTGTAGCTGCCAATCATGGCCAAGGGTTTCAAGCTTCATGGTTTGAAGGATATTTCCAAGTCCAATGGAAGGTTCCACAATTGGCCATTTTCAGAGATACTGAGCTTATCCCTAAATGGCTGTAGACTCTGCCCACAGCCCTAAAAAGCAGGTTCAAATAGTATTGATAGATACAGAACAGTACTGGCATATAATCATAGAATTGTCAGAGTTAATTCTTATTGGCTGGGCTCCAGGCTTTCATCCATAGTTTCTAGCCTCAAGAGTTTTAAAGTTAGAGCTTTTAAACAATGGGTTTCTTTAAAATGTGATAACTTTGGAACCATTAGAGCTAGAGACTTATTTTTTATGAAAACTTGGAGTCAGCTAGCAGATATATCAATAAGATAGTTCTGTATTGACCATATATTGATTTAACAAACATAAAATATTTCATATCTATATAAAAGCATTTTTCACTAAATGTTTAGCTTTTAAATTTTCAACTTGGGGTTCTTGGACCCCATCTCATGAATTCAGTCACTGTCATCTGGTTATTCACTAAATGTTTAAGGTCCTGTCATTTTTAACAACATATTACATTGACATGCACAGACATATAGTATATGGTTAGCCTTTGTTCTGTATAAAAATCAGCCTGCTTAAAACCTTGTGCATATTCCAAGGTGCTGTTGTGTGCATTACGAGCAGTTGTTTAGCACAGTTCAAAGGTCATAAAACTTTAAATTCCTCATTCACCCAGCACCTAGCTGATTACTAAACACATAGTGCCCAAATCTGTACCTTTTAACTTGTAAAAGTCTATGCATTTAAATTTCAATCATAAAACAGAACAAAGAAATGGCAAGTTTTTTTCTTTGTTTTTATTTAGGAGGTAACACTTCTAGGATTTATGTATACTGAAACCATACACTATATATTATAAAATATGGGCAACCACATTATCACCGGCATGTGTTTTCATCTCAGGGTTGAGATGACAGCATGGACCTTTCTCGACCTTCACTCTTGAGGTCCATATGCTATCATCTCAACCCTTGATGGAAACACAGCTTTGTTGTGTATGGGTGCCCATACATTACTTTCGTAGTGACTCCAAGAGAACTGTATTGCTAGGATCTATATATGCTGATTGGACTTCAAACTTTCATAAAAACAAAGACAAACAAAAACAAAAACAAAACAACAACAACAACAACAAAAATAAACTTTCGTTTTTATGGTTAAAATATAATAAATTTTATTTTAGAAATGGTCAGAAGGTAGTACTGGTTGTTTTGCTTAAGAATACACTCATTCTTTCTAGTTTAAAAAGGTTTACCAGAGAATAGTTATACTGAGCTCAGAATAGCTAATTTCCAGATGTGTCCTGGGGACAGCAAAGCAAGGAGTAACTATGCAGTGTAGCTATATGCTTGTGTAAACAGAGTGAGGACTCCTTAGTATCTGTGCTTGAGAATGCTTTAATGGAGATTATAAATGGCAGGGTAAACTCCAGTAATCTAATTGGCTCTTATTTATGTGTAAAATATGGGTTACACATGGTTAAAAAAGGACTGCTCAGCAGTGAAGAGTCTGGGACCCAGATCAATGGGCATTTGGAACACAGGCATTTCAGTTAGCCCCTACAGCTGGAACTGATCTTCCACCACAATATGGCTGATACCTTTACACTGTAAAAAACTTCCAACTGGGCCCTAAAAATAAAACTACCTTAAATAAAAATAAAACAAATTCATTAAATGTTGTTTCTGATTATCACACTCTCCTTATATACCTAAACAACTCAGAAATAATAAGACACTTATGGTTTTCACTGCAACTGTTTCTTTGCTGACAGTGAAAATCCCCCTTCTGTCTTTACCTGCTCATCAGGGAAATCTCTTCTTCTTGCCATGACAGTGAGATAATTGAGTCTCTGGCTGTAACAAAGGCCTTTGTTGTTTGTGTGTACACTGTGTTAGGAGAGAAACATTCTGCCAGTAAAACTGAGCAGAATTTTGAATCCATGTATTCCATGGTAAACATTCCATGATAAACATTCCATTCCTTGAATGTGGAGAAAACAGAGAAAGAAAAAACATGAAGAAGAAAGTAAGCAATAATACAATGGCATCATCACTATTATCACTTGCAGTGGGCAGAAGGACTATTTTATCACAAATGCACATAAGCAAGTCTATTATTTCTACATATAAACATGATTCTCCCAACAGCAAAAAATAAAAAAAGGAGCTAGTTTATAGTGCAATATAGCACTCAGGGATGTATGTAAACATATTTTGTAGCACCATTGGCTGAAGTCACTCGCCTTTGGCCTTATGCCTTACTACGCCCTGGCTGTGCTGTAAAATATGATTTACATACACCTCTTCATGCCTTATTGCTTATTCATCAGTGGATGGCTCATACCAGGCTGAAGCTTAATCCCGAAAGACTGAGTTGGTACTGTGGGATCATATTGTCTCAGGTTTCCCATTTTGGAGAGCCTGGATCTTCCTAGTTTTGAGGGAGATAAATTACAGGCTAGGCAGGTTGTTTGTGGTCTAGGGTCTCACCTGAACCATTGGAGCCTACAACAAGAGAAGTCCAAAGGACCAGCCCAGTTCAGTTGAGAATTTAGGAAATGAAACAGTACATGAAAGACTGACAACTTCACATCATTACAACATAAGCGTGATGTCAACCCAAGATTCAATCTTCTGAATAAATAGTAATGATAGTTACCTTCTAACAGCCCCATCCTAAAGAGTCAAAGTACCTTCCTGTGCTGTTTGTCCTCACAAACCCAATATAGTATTCCTGTCCATAGTTCAGTTTACATTTTCAATATATGTCAAAGGCTGCCAAGGGTAATTCTAGAGAAATCTTGTTGAGAAACAACTTGTAGTCTTTGTCTTTCTAATACAATACAAACTTTAGTGTTCAAGGATACTTTAGGGACCATCTGTCTGGCAAACCCATTTTCCTGAGTATGTTATCAAGCTCAGCAAACCAAGAGCATTTTCTCCAAGGGTTGCAGCCAACCAACAAGGTTTCAGTAGCCTAGTAATGTCCATTTTACCTCACTAATTGAGGGGTCTTATCATGATTGTACATTCAACTGCCAACACACCAGTCTCTATACGAACCAGTGGCCCAGGGATATATTTATGGTGGCCTTATATCATTTTATTAGTTATTTTGGACACTTTCTAAATGTTTTGCTCCTTTGAAACGCCCCAGATTTTCATCCATACAATAATTGGTCATTTATTTTGCATTAAAAGATATTTGCATGAGCCTAAAGGAGTGTCCTGCAATGGCATGTGTAAACCACGGAATTCCTTTGCAGGTGTCATGGCATTGTTATGTTTGCTTGCACGCATGTGCAAGAAACATAGTGCTACCATACAAGTTTTTGAGGTATGGCACCCTGCTGCCAATGCCCTGATCATTTTTGCAGGCACGGCAGCAGGGCAACAATGAATGTCAGAGCTGTCTATGACAGCAGTTCAGATGCAGTGGCAACAATTGAAAGAGAAAGACTCGCTACAATCAGCAGTGGTAATGTGTAGGCAATTTGCATACCGCCGTGCCTCAGCAGTATGTAAATTCACCCACGCCACCACCTTAGCAGTTGTTCCCTTTCAGCTGCCATGCCACTGCATCTCCCAGCATGATGCACTCCTCATTTATTGTGTGCTGAGGCGGTGCCCAATCCCCTCAGCACATGTGCACTCCCTCCTCAAACACACTGTATGTCCAATTGGGTGCCCAACTTCGTTGGCTCCAGTGTCCACCCAAAAGCAACTCAAGGTGCCACACTGGGAGCCCATTCCAGCGTGGCAAAAGTACCGTGTCATCATGTGCTCCCTCACACTGTATTGCCAATGGGGTGCCCAATCCCCCATTGGCTCCACTGCCTCCCAAACAAACTTCCAGGTGCCATGCTGGGAGCCCACCCCAGTGTGGCAAAGTCCTGTGTCGTTTTTTTTTAAACCCTGTAACAAAAGGAAATGGTCCCACGTTGACTCTCTTGGCCCCCAACCCACACCCACCCTCTGTGTACCTCCACCCTCCACACACCCTCACCCCATACTTACCTCTGGAGCCTGGCATGATGATCTTTAGTGGGTCGAGATCATGTCTGCACTCTTCAAAGCCAACCGCGAACTGAAGAAATGCTGATAAGTTGTACAATGGCATAAATAGGGTTTTTCAACTTTGGTTCATATCTGGGTCATTTTTTCAAATTTTTGTACCACATTTTCAACGTGGGGTTCTTGGGATCCCATCTCATGAATTCAGTCACTGTCATTTGGTTATTCAGTCCCGAAAGGTGATTTGTGGTCACTGCATGGAACCACCTTTCGGGACTGATTAATGAAAAATACAGTGTCACAGTTCATGAAGTAGGCCCCAAACCCTATGTTGAAAATTTGTGAAAAAATTCCCAAAATGACTGTTTTATGAGTGTCATTGCTCAGTTCTTACGCATGCTCATAACTTCGAGAATTTTTAGAATTTTCACTCCAGATTTTCAACATTGCCATTTTACCATACCTCCTTATGAACAGTACAGCTGTCATTGTTCATATCTCTCCCAAATGTGTTTTCGCACATGTAGCTCACAATGGCACAGTCGGTGTGTGAAATCAATGTTCAGGACAGAGTAAGAAAATCACAGTGACACTGTTCATGAGCAGAGTTGTTAAAATGGCTATGCTGAAACTTTGGTGACAAAAGTCCATACAATGACTGTGTTACGAGTGTGCATTGTGCAGTTTCCACGCACCTCTTAAGTTCATGAATTTGTAGTATTTTCAGTCCAGATTTTCAACAACTGGCATTTTTCCACACCTTCTTATGAATAGTACAGCTGTCATTTTTCACACCCTGGCTGAAATGTGTTTCGCACTTCCGCACAGAATACCATCTCCCAGCCAGGTGTTAGTCATGCTACTACTCCTGTCAGGGAACATTCATCCAAACCCTGGCCCGGTTCCCAGGAGCTCCCCGACTCACACCACAGGCCTATGCATGGTCTCCATGAATATCTGTAGCCTCCTAAAAGTTTGACTCACTACAATGCCTGGTCACATCAATTAACCCTGATGTCATTGCTCTGGTTGAGACTTGGCTGTCGAAATCCTCCCTGACTCCCTAGTCTCCCTTCCTGGTTTCACCCTCTTCCGGTCCGACCGTGTTGGGAGACAGGGTGGCGCTCATGCCTTATGTCAAGGAATCTCTCCGCACTAGCCCTGCCTGCTCCCATCCTCTGACTCAGGGCCCAGGCGCCACACTGAAACTAACCCTGACCCTTTAAAGGACCCTTTATCTGACTACTGCATACGTGCCCCTAGGGACCAAATGCAGGCCATTGCCTCTCTTACAGAATACCTCACTACCTCCTTCCGCTGATCAAATTCTGGTGGGTGACTTAAATGTCAACTGGCTCAGCCCGTCCTCCTCCTCTACCCGAGACTCCTTTTCTGCAATAGACCTAACGCAACTAGTTACCCACCCTACCAGGACTAACCCCAAGAGAGGCTCCAGTACCCTGCTTGATGTGGTACTCACCAACCGCCCTAATCGGATCCCCAATGTACAAGTCCTCCCAGACTCTCTCAGTGATCACTCCCCATTCTATTCCACTGGTCATCCTCAGTCCCCAAACCATAGCACAGTCCACATGCCGCGGCGCCTAATACCTGGTGGACTGATAAAACTTAAGGAACTTCTGTCCCAAATTGACTGGTCTCCTATACAGGCAACTCCTGACATTGACACAGCCCTCTCCTTCTTACACCAAACTTTAATAATGCCTGTGATATCTTTGCCCCAATGTTGACCCGCTGTTCTAAAAGGCAGAATGCCCCTGGTAACCCCAGCTTTGATCCACCAACTCAAACATAGGGACAACCTATGGCACCATGCCATTGAGACTGGCCGCCCAATGACAGGCGGTTATATAGCTGCCACTAAACAAGTGCACTCGGCCATCAGAAAGGCAAGTCTGAGCACTATCGGTCCTCACTCACTGCCTCATGGTGGAACCCCAGAACCTTCTGGGATAACATTAACAGTTAAATGGAGTGCACACTCCCCCACCCACCAGATCAACATTAATGGTGTGATCTCCTCAGACCCAGCCCTCATAGCCAACCACCTCAACACCTCATTCACTGATCTTAGCCCTATCCTCCCTACAAATTTTTGACCTCCTCCCCAGCACCTGCCGTAAATCTTTCTCCCCTTATTTTCTCCCTCCGATGTTTCTGCCCAGAACTTAGGGCTTGACCTTTGTCACTGCCTCAAGAGTAATAGTACAGGCAGTGACACCCTGTGATCCAGTATCCCACGGCTGGTCTTAGACACAGTCCCACTCCATCACATGCCTCATCAACCACTCTCTTGGCCTGGAGAAGGTTCCAACTGCCTGGAAAGTCACCATCACCCTATCTTTAAAGGTGGTGATAGGACTGTGGCTGGAAACTATCGACCAATCTCCATTCTCTCTCCTCTCCAAGGCCTTGGAAAAGTGGTGGCCTCTCAAATCTCTGACTACCTCTCCACCTCAATGTCCTATGTCCTGAGCAGCATGGCTTCCCGAGCGGGCCACAGTACCAACACAGCCCTCCTAGAGTTCTATAACTTTCTCCACCTCCTTAGACACTGGTTCTCTGGCTGCGGTCTTCATTGACTCTCTAAAGCTTTCACACTGTCTCCCACCCTCCTTCTTGATGCCCTTAGTCTCTCTGGTTTTGCTGCTGGGCCTATCTCCTGGTCCACCAGTTATCTAGTCTGACTGCTCACAGCGTGTAAAAATTAATGGGACCTCTCAGACATCTGTCCCATCTTTTCTGGGGTTCCCCAGGGCTCCATTCTGGGCTCCTTACTTCATTCTCCTTTACCTTAACACCCTTCCACGCTCTTGCTCGGGAACATTCTATTGTACACTGATGATGCAGTCATTTTGCCTCAAGTATAACCCTATTGCCCTCCAGGACTCACTGCAGAAGTCCTTCGAAGCCGAGGGCTGGTTCAAGGAACATAGATTGGTGATAAATCTTAAAAACAAAACCATGTTCTTCACTCATTCTCAAAACAAGTCCTGCAACTTCAAACTCCTCACTCACTCTGGGTCCTCTTTCCCAATCGAACAAGTTTGCTCCTATAAATACCTAGGGATCCATTTTGACCCCTCCTCTCCTTCCATGGACACATCGCTGCTAGCCACTGCCACTAATATCTGATTGGGCATCTTACATCGTATAAACACCTGCCTCCCGGAGGGCTCTTGACTCGCAGTCACCCTCCCATCCTGTCCCTAGTGTACTATGGACTGCGGTGTCGTGCTGCTGATCAGACCGCACTCCATAAAATTCGCACTACTCTGAATAAAGGCCTGCAGGTTAATTACTGGGCACCTAGGCTGACACCTGTCTACTGTATGCCAAAGCGCTGGTACTTGATCTGACGGTGCCTCAAATATCTGACCTGTACCTTACAAAAGACCCTCCTTGGGCTATCCCCTCCAGGATTGACCACCACCATCACAGCTCTGCTGTCCCACTAGTTCATACTCTCGGACCTCTGGGAGGAAACTTCTCTTGTTGATCCCTAGAGCTAGGACCTCTCACGGCCAAAGAGCCTTCAGCTTTAGGGGCCCCTTCTGGTTCAACACACACTGCCCCCTCCATCTCCAAAGCTCCAACTATATCGTGCTTCAAAACTTCCTTACTATGCACCTTATTAACACCCGATGCTGTAATTGCCATTAGTCAAAAGCCGTGACTAATACTTATGACAAAGCTACTACTAAGCTGCTAAGGACAACATAACTCTGGTATTGTTTGCATCAATCCCACCTGTACCAGCTTGTTTGTATCTATGTCTTAAGTTACTATTATACTTATGTGTTGTACTGCTATACTGTGTGTATTTTCGTTTGTCTTACTGTGACAAGGTACCTTTGTAAATGAGCCTATGGCTCAAAGGTTTTCAAACTGCTGTTTAAATAAAATAAAAAATAAAGAATAGCACGGTTGCTGTGGGAAATCAGTGTTTGGGACATATTAAGAAAATCACAGTGACACTGTTCATGAGCGGTGGTCCCAATATGCTTCGTTGAAACTCTGCTGTAAAATATCCCCAAACTAATTACATTACAGGTGTGCATTGTGCAGTTTCTATGCACACTGTGCCTTCCCAGTTTTTTATATTTTCACTCCAGATTTTCAACATTGCCATTTTTTTTAAACTTTTAGGCCCAGATATTCAAACCTACTTCCAAAATGTGCGCAACAGCAGGAGCAAGCACAATGTCAATTGGGCATATGCCAACAGACACGATATTCAAACATGGAGCAAAACAAATTGCGCAAGCAGCCAACGCCTGAATATCGCACAAACTGCGCCTACAGCGCAACCAGGAAGGAGAGCTGAGCAGAAAGGTTGCGCCATAGCTAACAAGGCTAGCCCAGCTGAGCAGTCCAGAGGTGCCATAGCTAAGCAGCAGCCCCCCCACCTCAGCAGAGCAATGGAACTGCACAACCAGGGAGGCAGGCTGGGGCCCACCACCACCCATGCCACACATGGGCACAGGAACACACTGCAGAACCAACAAGACACCTGCACACCCCAAGCACAGCATCACTGGGGTGGGACGGATGATCTACTGGCCCATGGGGACAAGCCAACAAAGCACAGCAGGGCCATGACACCCCAGCACAACCACTGGCAGGCTGAGACTGCCACACACAAGGTTGACAACCACAGTACATCAGCCCCGTATGCAGCACACCTGCACCGTGACCCCAAGACACCACCCATGTGCAGTGACTGGCACTCCAGGAAACACCATGCATCCCCGGCACACGTCAACCTCGTGTAGGCAGAGAACCATACAAGCCAGACCACCCTGTGCACCCAGCAGTGGGTGGCAGCAGATGGCAAGACCAACAGAAAGTCACCACACACTGGAGACACCTCCCCATGCACAACACGCACACACACACACACACACACACACACACACACACACACACACACATACCCAGGACCATACTACCCCAGATGGCATGCACACCACTGCAACTGAGCAACCATAGCCAGCTGCAAATCAGAGACCAACACAGTATTCATATCAAAATATATATATATTAGAAAAATGTAAAAGTACAAAATGAACAACAACAAAACTATTTACAAGAGGGGGTAGGGTACAAGGTAGGGTGGGCAAGGGGTAGGGATGAACAACTTGGAGGGAAGGCAGGGTGAGAGATGGGTGAAGTGGGAAGGGGAAGCCGGCCTAAGGCCTAGCAGGCTATCCTCCGCTGCCTGGTGCTGTCTTGTTTGGCCGCGGCTCCTCCGTAGCTCCATGGCGCTGTATATCCTGGAGGGATGTTCCAAGCTCTTCCAGGGACACCCGGGTTAGCTGTTGTGCCCCTCACCTCATGGAGCACAATGAGGCCTAGGAAAGGGAACACAGTCAATGGCTATGACTGACCACAACCCTGAACACCACCCAACCTGCAAGCCATATATAGCCCAATGTCCCGCACCTGTGATGGTATGCACCCACCCACAGTGACCATGCACATGACAAGCCCAACCATGGGCACCAGCTATGAGCACCACTGCACACTACATACTGCCCATGTCCATCACAGCACAAACAAGGCTGTCAAGTACGCAGCAATGTGGTGCGATGCCAGTTCCACAGTCATGTGCCCAGTGCATGCATGGACCACCAGTAGCGCACACACAGGCGTGCAGTGACACTGGACAGTGATGAATGTCGCCTGTGTCTGCATGGTTGTGTTGTGCATGTCTGGTGGTCATGCCCACCTCCAGCATGCAGTAGCATCCATTATGTAATGATACTCACACTAGCAGCAGCTGGCTGCTGCTGCTGCTGTGGCCCACCCTCGCAGCACCACCCACCGCCACCAGGGCTCCTGCTATGGCCCTCCCTCATCCTGCCTGCATCCTCTGCCCGGCCTGTGGGAGACAAATGTTGAGAAAAACATCAGTGTGACTCCAAAGCAGACTGCCCCTGCTCCAGTGAGAGTGCCTGCCCTCACAGCCAGACCCATGCATCTCACACCTGCACACACTGACACAGCCAACCATGTCAGAGCCATCACCCATGCACAGCCACCAAAACACACTCACACCCCACGGAGAATACAGGTGCATAGATGGTACACCCACCTGGCCTAGGCACAACGTCCCTCCTGGCACGTGATCGTAGCCTGTCATGCACCCGCCCCTCCTGCAGAGGTTACTGTACCTGTGCCAGCACTGCTCGCAGACCAGCGCCGCCCTGTGACCCCACCAGGTCATTGGCCACTTGCAGCCAGATCTGGGTTCGAGCCATGGTGAGGGGCTCTCCTCATACAGTGCCCCATAGTGGGTTTCACCAGGGCTACTCAGGTTGGCCACACCTCCACTGGCTCATTGGAGTGCCCTCCTCATGCGCCATTGTTCTAACTTTACAGCAGGCACATGGCGCAGCCGCATGGCAACCCCATCGAAATGTTGGCGCATAGACCACTTATAGCGCTTCCAATCGCTACTGTTTGTACAGCGCCGCTGGATTCATATAGCACTGTCACCAGACAGCGTAATAGGGCTGTACATGGCAGCTAACAGCGCCAGGGGTAAAGGTCGGACACCAGGTCAGGGGTCTATGACGCAAGGCCACGCACAGCACCATCTGACTCCCACGATCCCGCGCGACCGACCACCCGCGTGCCAGTGCCACAGTGGACTATTGCGCAGTAGTGCCCACAGCACCATATAGTGCCCAGTGCTGTGCACCACTGGCACAATGGTGGCAATGGACCTGAATTGCTGATCGCACAGCACGTCATCAGCGCGGCAGACACCAGCGAAGCTACCTGGGCATGTGCAATGCAGTGTACCGTACAGTCACAGATCTGGCGCTATTGGCTCAGCCGCTCAACCAGAGTTATGGTGCTTAATGGCGCGATATTCAGCTGACACATGCAAATCATCTGATCAGCTATTCAGCGCAGTGCGCGGATTTGCATCTCATTACAGTTGCTCCACCCTAATTTGCATGCATTGTGTTATAAATGTACATACTACAATGCGCGCTGCTAGATTCGGTTACTGCAGGAGAGGTGGTTGCATGCTGTGGGATGTTCTGGACAATGGGCATGGGATAACGCTGTAGACTGCACAGTGACAGGTGTCCACTTCCACCCATACAGATAGCCATGACCGTGCAGAGCCAAGGTAGGGTGAGGATGGTGGGCGGGAGGAGGAAGCCAACTTCACCATGGCAGAGACTGAGGCCCTTCCAGGCCTACCTAGAGGAGGAGTCACTACTGAGTGGATGGCGGGCACTCTCAGGCCCGCGCGGCTGCATGGAGGGTAGCCTGGGCAGTGAACCTGCATGGAAGCCACCAGCGCTCCATGCAGGAATGCAAAAAGATTGGGACAGACCGCAGGAGGGTGAAGGAGAAGGTGGCAGCCCTCAGGGTGGCATGTGCTGGCACTGGCGGGGCCAGCCAGTGGTGGTGGAGCTGACCCGGCTGAGGACCGACTGGCTGCATCAATGCAGTGCAGTGCTATTGAGGGCGTACCAGGAGGTGGATTCCAGACAGGTGAGGCTCATCACTGCACGGTATGACATGGTGGTGGTGTTGGTGGGGGGAAGGTTGTTCATGCACTCACATGTCCTCTCTTTCTGTTACAGATCCTGTTCATCTTCAGGGAAGGTGGTGGTGGGTCCAGGCAGTGAGGATGACCTGCTGGACATGGAGGAGGGTCCATTCACCTCTGTCACCAGCCAGCATGCACTGCACCAGCATGCACGCTGGGCTGCCAACCTGGTGTCGGGAGTCGGGTGTGGGGTGCACAGCCTGTGTCTCAGCAGTCTGGCATGCAAGCATGCCAGCACACTGTGATCTGTGGCTGTAGCACGTACCTGTTCATTGATGATGCAAGGACTGCAATGGGCAGTGACATGTGTGTGTCCCATGATGGACACAAGCAGGCCAGCACGTGCCCTGGGCCTTGCTGGTTCCAACTTCTGTGCCAGCATGTCGGCACAGTCCCAGGCTGTGCCTGTCAGCACCGTGGGCAGCACCGGTGGCTGTGCAGGTGTCTGCACTGCTGCGCCACAGCAGTGGAATGAGTGGTCCCTGGGGCACAGCGGTTTGAGGGGCAGCAGCAGCAGTCACCCACCAGGTCTGGGGATACAGTGTCCAAAGGTGGCACATGCCCGCCTCCTTGATACACTCCATTCCTGGTCCTGGAGAACAGTGCCCACCCTCAAGGGGGTGTTGTGCATCAGGACCTTCCACACCCTGGGGACAGGATGCCGCTGTGGCAGGTACCCATTGGACGAGCACACCCGCCTGCTGGGAATCAGTACAGCAGCAAAGGCGGTTGCAACGTCTGTGGAGGCACTGTCAGGCGCGGCTGTGGAGCGGCACAGCAGGGAGGGTGCCTTGACCATGCAGGATGGTCCATATGCGATGGATGTGAAGTCGCCATTGACAGGCAGAATCCAGGCATTGTCGCTGTCGGCTGCATTGGGCACACACGCAGGTGTTCCTGTACCGCGCACCCCACACAGTACGCTCTCCACTCCTCTGCTCCTGGCATTGTATGACACCAGGCCTGTCGATGCCGGGTTCTGCTGTGGGCATCCCAGCACCCTGGTGCAGGTATATTTGGCATCCACAGACCCCATGCGGACAAGGTCACATCGTGGCAGTGGGACCTCTGGTGGTCCATCGGTGCCACCCCATGTGGCCCTGCTCAGCCTGCCAGTGCTGTTGGGTCATGGTGGGGCCGCCCATGCATCCGCGGTGGCCGTGGAATGGTGCAACATGACTGACCTGTCTCCCAGTGCGGCCCTGTCTGCTGCTGCCTGGTGCACTGTGCGTCATGGTAGGCAGTGCACTGGTGGGTGCCCTGCCCATCACGCCGACATACGGACCACCTGCACACCATCCTGACTGCTGTCCACAGGTGCATGTGCATGATGATGCCTGCATTGTACTGTGCACCAAGGTGCAAGGGTGCCCAGCATCTGACACGTGCTTGGACAGTACAGGTGGTGGGTGTGGTCTGTGGATCTGTGTGTTTGCCATGTCTTGTTCCTGCTCTGCTGTGCACCTGCCCATGTATGCTTTGTGCCTGGTGTGTTGTGTGTGTGTGTGTGTGTGTGTGTGTGTGTGTCCATATGACTGTTCGCCCCTCCCTGATGGTGTGTTTGTGTGCCTGGTCCCTTCCACCTCCCTTGCCGTCATGCACCCCTTTGTGTGTTACTCTGTGTGCCTGTGGGTTGTGCCAGGACAGTGTTGTTTTGTACATGGCCCCTTGACTTACCTGTGTTGTGCATAATGCTCCTCCATGATGGTGTCCCGGTGCAGCTGGGCCTGCGGATCAGTCGGGGTCCCGCCATCAGGGGGCTGCTCATCACCATCAACACCGGCGCCGCTGTCGTCCCATCGCTGTCCCCTCTTCAACCTGTATGGCTATCCACAGTCATTGGCCATGTTGTGCAGGATACAACAGGCCAGGAATATCCCACAAGCCTTTGAGGGGCTGTACTGTAGGGGCACCGCCGGAGGTGTCTAGGCATGGGAGCATGCCTTGAGCATCCCAAAACACCCGCTCAATGATGTTGCATGGCGGCATGTGCCTCATTATAGCGTTGCTGCGATGGGGTCATGGGACACTGCACGGGTGTGAGCAGCCAGGGACGGAGTGGGTATCTGCTGTCACCTGTGTGGAGATAGTGGAGATCAGTCTCATGTTCAGGTCCCTATTGCCCATATCCCTGTGTGCCACTACCATGGCACCTGTGGCATTCCCACCCTTGCCCCGAGTTTGCATTTCCTACATGTACTCACCCACTAGATGGCCTGTGGGGATGTCCCCACTCTCAATCGATGGCACAGTGTGGACTGATGCCATATAAAGGCATCATGTGCTCCACCAGGGTGTGTGGCACAGACATTGATTATACTCCCAGTGGCATCACACACCACCTGGCAGTTGACATTGGGGAAGCTCTTTCTATTCCTGTATGCGGCCCCATCAGAGCCAGGTGGCGTGCGAATCGGCCACATGGGTGCAGTCTATGGCCCCTAGCACACCAGGCATATGTGCTACCCTGTGGAACGCCTGCATGTTTGCTGTACGCTCTACCATGGTGCTGGGGAAATGGATGTGCTCCTGAGCATGTGGCAGCAGTGCGATGAGGTGGGTGAGGATGCGTGACGTGGCTGACTGTGTGATTCCTGTGGTGTCCCTGTTGGCCTCTGGAAGGTGCCTGTGGTGAGCAGGCACATGCAGGCTGTCACCTTGGTCTCCACTGACAGAGCATGACTCCTTCGTGAGGGTGCCTGCATCACATCACTGCACAGCCTCAGAGCCACCTCAGTATTGCCCTGTTCAGGCGGTACCAGCCCACGATCTCTACATCTGTGTACAACTCAAAGCTGATGCGGGCGCGGTACTGCCTGTTGGGGCATAACACAGACGGGCCCATCCACGGCCATGCCCCCTGCACCTTGCATTCTCACCCCCCTCATTACAGCTTCCATGTGGAAGCTGCCACTGTCCATCTCCCTGGCTTGTGCTCCCGGCTGATGTTGCTCTGTTACCCCGCTGTCCTGACTGCTACTTCCACTGCACTCGCACCCCCCACTGGCCTCTGCAGCCTATGACCCACACTGCTTCCCTTGCCTGCCCTGGCCTGTCACTTCTGTCTTTCTCTCTCTCTCTTCCCCACTTGGCATCCCTGTGGCGTTCTTGCGCCTCTTCCTTGAGCCTTTTTATTTTGGCTCATTTCCGCTTCAGAGGCGCAACTTCCGCTGGTCCGCTGTTGCGCATTGAGTAACTTTTTGGACATCGATTGCGCTCTTTATGCATGGATCCACCCCTTCAGTTGCGCATGCCGTCATTTGCATTGCGCTGTTGCTCAACATGTTTTCATTGGCGCCAACTGCCTCCTGCTGAATATCGTAGAATGACGCCTTTTGGACTTTATGCAGGGCGCAACTCTGTTGCGCATGGTGCAACCTTTGAATATCCCACCTTAATCTTTATTGAAATTTTTCCATAAGTTTATCAATGCATACAATCCAACAGACCAGGTCACATTACAGAACCAGACAAGACAAAATAATAATAAATTATCAACCAAATAAACATACAAGCACTAATACAAATCAAAACCCTATACATGGCACTTTTAAATCAGAATTTTTTTAGTATATATCAAATTCCAGTAAACCAAGAGTAGATCAAGAGGGAGTAAAGGGAAGAAACAGAATCAGGGCGTAAGGATGGGAACCCTTAAACCCATCAGGGGTCTGAGTCAACAAACATACCTGAAAGGAAGGGATCAACCCGACAGGGCAAGGGATCCATAAGGACCCACAAAGGAAGAGGATCCAGGGCCCCTTATATCCCAATCCACACCCTTTCTAAGGCACAAAATCAGACTTGACCGACCCCATATATATATTATCCATCTTCTCCACAATAGCTTGAATTGAGATTGTCTCTTGTTAAGAACTGCTGTCATGGCTTCAGCACTCTATATTGAGACCATTATCTCATGCCATCACTCTATGGTAGGTTCATTTTCGGTAAGTCACAACCTGGTTATCACTTTCTGTCCTGCAAGGAGGGCATATTTAAGAAGTCTCCCAGTACTTGGATCTCTACATCCCCTTGGAGCATCAACCAAAAATGCAAGGATACAGTCATTCTCAGTTCTGGATTAAATATTGATTGCAATGCTAACTCCAGCTCCCTTAAATATGTCCTTAAATTCAGTCAATCCCGCATTATATGGTACATGGCAGCTGTAACAAACCCACGTCCCCTCCAGCAGGTAGCTGAGCTTAGCTCCTGGTATTTGGCCTGGATAGCTGGAGTCCTAAAAACTCTAGTATACATTTTCCAGGAGAATTCTCTCCATCCTATAAGTGATATGCCCCTGTATAATCGTTTTTGTGTCCAGGACCATATATTGTCCTTTACCTCAACCTCCATGTCCCGAGACCATGCAACCCTAAACGAATCAGTATTGTCCCTCCATGATACGAGTGCTTTATAAAGATGTGAAATCATGTGGGATAAAGATGCTTTGTTCTATACTGCTGATCTAAGCACATGTAATATTTGAGGAGGTAAAGAGTCACCCTCCCCCATACCAAGCTTTTTGACATAATCCCTAATTCGAAAATATCTCAATCTGTCTTTCCATGAAATATCAAATGTATTCACCAAATCTTGAAAAGACCTTATTTCTGTTCCCTCCAGGAAGTGCCAGACCAAGTGGAGCCCCTCCTCTCCCACTCCCAAAACCCAGCATCCAAACTTGCTGGCCCAAACCCCTTGACATAAGGGACTGAGTACATAAGGTGTTTCCAGTTACCCAGACCTTTATTCTTAGTCACTCTATACCATGCATTGATTGTTACCTCTGTGTACGGGTTAATTTCTTCCACAGGGTAACATGTCTTCCTCACCCAATACAGTCAAGTGTAAATTATCCAGACCCCTCCCCAGCTGTATGGACTTCCATTTGGCTATATAATTTTTATTAAACCAGTATAAAGAGGTTCTAAGATGTGCCGCCTTATAAGTTAAAATTGGGTAGGGCCAGACTTTCCTCCATCTTTGGAGTTTGGAGTATCGACAACCTGACTGTCAGTCTTTGTGCACCCCAAATGAAATGGGAAATTCTCCTATTAAGGCGCCATACACGAGTCTGGAACTGCAACAGGAAGAGTTTACGCCAAATGTAAAAATCTTGGGAGAACCACCATTTTTATTGTTTGAATTTTTGCAGTAATGAGATAGAAATACCCTGCCATTTCTCCAGATCCCTTTTAAAATTTACCAGCATTGGGGAATAATTAGTCCTATATCCCATAGTGTGATACACTAGAGAATACTGTACAGGACTGTCTTGTAAACTGGGCTTCACAGCCCAAATGACATGTTTCTTTCCTGTCTAAAAATACATTTTTACTTTTACTAATTAAGCTCAAAAGGTTTTTCAGGTTCTAAACTAATCTGTACCCCAGATATTTTAGGTGATTTAAATTCTACTTAAATGGAAACTGTCTTTTATTTCTTCTAATGGTTCATAATTAACCTGCAAAACCTCTGTTTTGTTGGTATTAACCCTATAACCCTCCACTTGGCTAAATTCCTTCAGGATGTTCCATAGTCAGCCAGAGTCTGCTCCAGATCTCTTAGATAGAGCAGCAGATCATCCAGCGTATAAGGCCAATTTGTGCTCCTCTCCCCAACCTCGACCCCTCGTGCTTCCTCTGCCTGCCTAAGGGCCCAAATGACATGGCAGATTTTTAATACCTTAGGTAGCATGCCCTGGCTGCAGTAGTAGGACTGCCTAGTACTATATGCAGCAGTGCTATGGTGCATTGTGGAAGCAAATGAGTCTGACAGTCTTGAACACTGCCCTGGCTGCTATCACTACTGCTGTTGTCTAGTGGTAGGCAGCACTCCACCTGGGACCATTGCATGGTGCCCAGTTTTGTATCTGATGGAGTTTGATGGCCAGTGGTGGGATGGATACTGCTGGCAATACCAACAAGAAATTGCACCTGCCCCTGAATCCAGCCCAACATGGAGCAGAATCCAAAATTCTTCCTGGTGGAACTTCCCTCAAACCTCATGGGCCTGGGTGCCACTGCACCCCTGCACCCTTGTAGCTGCACCCCTGGGTAGAAGGAAGTAGTACTTTGCATGCAAAGTTAGGACTTAACACCTTGGTGAAGTGTCCCCTGCTTTGTGAAGCCCAAGAACTTTGCAAAGGACTTTACAAAGCAAATTTTCAGAACTTCGCCTTTGCCTACCATAGTGCTCTTACAACATGCTATAGTACTTGATCTCAACTACAAAAGGCATGGGTGGCTGTCTTCTCCTAGATTCTTGGAAGTTTCACTTATAACTCAGTTGCATGGATACTACAATGCAGAGTGGTCTGGCTGAGCATGTCACCTGAGTTCTATTATACATAGTTGACAGCACATCTGTCATCAGCTACAAGGCTATAATTAAATAAAAACATCTTGGGAATCTAATTCCCTGAAAGGTGTGTTTAGATTCATTCTTTCAATGTTATGTAATGTGTGTCAATAGTTGCTCAGAAATGTAGAAGAATGTCACGTAGAAGGACTCCTTGGGAGAGAAGTTTAAAGCATGCAAGATAATGAAAACAGACATTCGTGAGGGTCATTCTTTCATGCCTACTTTCATAACCAAATTTAGTGAAGCGTGTTTCCACATGTGAACAATACAGGTGTAGTAACATGGGTTTTTTTTGTTTTCTTGAGAATGTTTTGTTAATTTCTTGACCATAGTTGTGTGGTTGCAGCCTATAACAGTTCCTTGTAAAAAGAAAAAGATATTTACAGAAGAAAAGTGAAGTCTAATAGACAGAAGGATAATGAGAGTTCAGAAAACTTCCTGAAGCTGAATGCCTTCTACTCAATATCCCAAATGCCTTGAAAAATTAACTTACACTGTGAAGAAGTAAGGAAAGGTGAGAAAAGAATGGAAAGGGATTTGGTTTTATATAGTGCATTTCATGCAAAATGTGTTCCAAAGCACTTCACAGGACTTAAACAGTTGCATCAGCCAAGAAAAGCCATAATCAGTCCACTGATACTAATGACATCTTCATGCAAAATACAAGTGCAAATGCACAAAGTGCAGTGTAACACACAGGGTGCCACTTACATCTCCATAGAAGCAGATTGAAAAAATGCCAAACATGTTAACGCTTCAACCGATTTAGCTCTAAGCTTCATCAAGGGAAAAGAATGCTGCTGTACATTCATTATATATAGGAGGCCCTTAAAGTGATAATGCTGTAGAAGTGTGCAGTGCTAAAAACTCAGAGACTACAAAATATGAACAACAACGTTCAATATTATAATCTAAAAACAACAATAAGAATGGAATGGATTACAGCAAACGTTATAGAGCAATACATGATCTCAGTTATGAAAATCAATCATTTATCATAGCATTTCCTGATTAAACTGGCCAAGAACATATGATGCTATGATGTTCCCTGTGGATTCCCTTATTATATCTTAGACATGCATCTGAAATATATTCAAGAAGAAAATATGTTTTACATGTTTACAATTTTCAGTGGTTAACGAATGGCACAAATTCAGTACTCTTATTTAGTCCTACTAGGTATAATGTCTCCAGTTGCATAATCCACAGTGCTTCTATTTTTAACAGCAATGTGTCAATATTCCTCCCTTCATTCCTACCTACACTTTTCTAATCCACAAAATTTGAATCGTGCTCCCCATATTTCTTTGTGAATGGACATTATGGGCGCTGCATTGCTCCAGTCTTTCTTAAGCAGCTGCTGTTGTAGGGGACACAAAGGGGAGAGATTGCTGGAGCTTGATGAGTTTCTGTGGGACATTAAAGAGAAGAAAGGGAAAGGAACTGAGGCGGGTCAGCACCCTTCCAGCCCAGGATGAATGGTATTATGGAGCTGAAGGGGTGCTTCACAGAACAGAGAGAAGGGAAAATAGGAGCTAGAAAAAGGGCAAATAGCAATTGCCATAGGGGACCTCAGTAACCTGGCAATTGAACAAAAAAGTGGAAGAGGAATTTGTGGATATGTTTTCATTGGCACTGTAGATAAAGAGGCAAGTAAGTGAGCAGAGGGATGAGAGGATAGGTAAAATGGACATAGCACCAACTTTGGTTCTGCTGGAAAGCACAGCAGAGGATACAAGCTATAAAAGGTAAGACACTGGACCTCTAACTCCTTAGGTTCCTGTATCATAGTGCCATTTGCTGCAGAAGTAGTCTGAGCTAGCCATCCCCTTTGCAATATGTCTTTATTATTATGAATGGCTACAATCTGCAAGGGAGACACAGGAGGTACCTGTATGGCAAAATCTTTAGTCAGCAGTTAGCATCACACAGGGATGTGAGATGGGAGCTCAGGAAACCAGATACTTTGTTAGAGACAGTCAGTGGGGTGGGTGGGGTGATTGGTAGCAGGGGTGGTAATTTAAAGGCAGCAACAAATTTTCAGGGGCTTTAATAAGTGGCAGTGCATCAAGGGCCCAGTGCAATCACATAGAAACATGAAGAGATAGACAGTGCTGGCAAAAACAGACCATTGTTCCATCTAGTCTGCCCAATTTTACCCTACTCTACCCCTGACCTATTATCTGATGGGGTGTTTGCCTCCTATCACCCTTGCTCCCTGTCTTACTGCTACCCCTAAGTAACTATTAAGCTCTTTACTCTGTCCAAGCTCTACTTGATTCCATTAATGGTTTTGTGCCTACCATCTCTGCAGGCAGGCTGTTCCAGGCTCAATCACTATCTTGGTGAAGTAAAACATTCTTGTATCTCTCCTGAATTTTGCCCCATCATCTTGCTTTTGACCCCATTCCAGCTAAACAATTCCTCAATTTTACTTGTTTCTTCCTTTCAGGAACTTGAAGGCCTCTATCATGTCAACCCTGAACCCTCTCCCTTCTGGCCTCCTGAGAACATGTTCAGTGCCCTAAGTTGATCTTCATAGGATCTGCCATGTTGGCACTAAATAATTTTAGTTACTCTACATTACACTGTCTCCAGCCTGTCTCTTTCTTTCCACAGTTGTGGACTCCAGAACTGGGCACAGTACTCAGATGGGGTCTCACCAGTGATCTATAGAAAGGTAATATTACCTTTTTCCTCCTGCTTTCAAGACTGCTTCCAATACACTCCAGCATTTTGGCTGCCTTGCTGTAGGCCTTGTTCAGCTGGTTAATTTGTTTTAGGAAGTCGCTTTTTAAAATTGAATATATTTTACTGGTTTTACAGAAAGTCCAAACAAAGTACACAACTGTTAAAACATTAAGCAGCAATGAATACTGAATTACAATAACAAACAATAAAAAAAATTAAACTACCTCCTCCCACTCTAAGCTGGCCGACGACAACTAATAAAGGAAACCTCTGAAGATATTAAACCACAGTAACCTTTATTACACAATATAATAAGACTCTTAAACAATAATTAACAAACAACAGGTAAATTAGACAGTAAGTAACCGTGTATATAAAAGGCCCTATTTGGTCAAAAATGCCTGTGATCTGTTCGAAGATTAGCAATATGTAATTCAGATTCAACATTTAGGGCACCAAGGAGTTCAGCATGCCATTCTGACCATGAAGGAATATTGTTTATTAACCAACATCTGAGCAGGTCCTTCTTTGCAGCACCAGAGATCAGGGCCTGTACCCCCTCCTTCAGCTCTGTGACACCTGAAGCAGAGGTAAGATGTCTGATGACCAACACAGCAAAGTTTCTGCGGTGTAAAATAAAGGTTTTGTAAAATATTGAATTGCTGCAATCTATAGCGATCTTGTTTAATATATTTATATAGGTCCCTCAATATCCTTTGCAACTCTGAACTAGGCCACGGAGTGTAAAACAGTCTGTTGCAGATACCAGAAAGGTTCCTGGGTTCATTAGATTGAAAGAGCATGGACATAAGTAGCATGTATCAAGTCTTCATAAATCAGTAGTTCCTGAGTAGACCATGGAGAGGGACCTAGGTAGGCAGTCAGAGCATGTGAGAGTTGAAGGTATTTAAGCGGTATACTTATGTTATGCTGAGTCTCACTATCCTGACACTGACCTGCCTGTGCATATTGCCTGACAGGTACAGTATCTGGATAGTGAGAATCTGGCAATTGTAAACCCGACAGACATTTACAGGAGTAAGGTAGTGGAAGTGATAGGTTGCTACCTTACCCTGCTGATGGTTTACAAATCCTGGGTTGATCTGGAGGCTGGCTATGATGCCCTGGTGGTGCTGAGGACTAAACCACTGGCAACTCAGCCAGCGTGCCTGGGGAGGCCCAGGTTCTGGTCCACGCTGTATGCATTTGTTTTGTAGCCCTGTAACAAATTATTTTTAACTCTAAGGTCCACGCCTCCTCAGAGTTAGTTGTGTTAGTTACAGAGGGTGGGCAGAGCTCCCACATGGGGGTTCATGGGGTGAAGCCCTTGAATTGCATTGTATTTTCAGTCAGATGTCCAACATTGTATTGTCAGGCATCTTATTGATTCAGGAGTGTGTATTTCAGGCCAGTGAACTCAGGATTCTGAGACTCAGGATCTTGAGTTTAGCGTATAACATAATATATCCATTTAATAAAGAGGAAAGGGAAGGTTATATCTCTGCCATAAAGAAAAAAAGTCCAATAATCTATCAGTGGCAGAGTTGGCGCTCTGTGGCATTGGTATCCTGTGGGAAGACAGAAAGTGGAATTGGCTGGTAGGCTATTTTAAAATATAGATTCAGAAAAAGAGGTTGGCAAATGCTCCAAGTGGGTGTCAAATGAAAATATTTAGTGAGTTGCAAGTGGGCTCTAAGTGACCAATAAGTCAGAGTCCTCTTTAAAGCCTCGGAAAGGGAAGGGGATAAAATCAACAATGCTGGAAGTTGAATCCAATGAATTTTATGTAGGACCACTTCAATAGTTAACCATTGTGGGACATAGGGATCTAAAGTTGGATCCGTGGGGAAGGATCCCCATTTAAAATATTTATTTCCATGAGATGTGAGATAATAAAAATAAAAGATAGGGGCAAAGGCTGGCGAGGAATTCTGGAAGTGTTAATTTCATATAGGCTCTACGAATAGCTTTGTCACACCATAAGAAAGAGGTAAGTATGAATTCAAATGACAAAACCATGTTTGGAGCAAAATAATATTCAACATTCAAAGGGATATAGAATACGGACAAAATATTCTAGATAAATGGGTCAAATTAAGGGTAGCTTTTGATGACTGCCAGGTCCCTTTTCTCTGAAGTAGTGAACAGCTTATCCTCCCATGCAGTAGTCCTTCCTGGGGTTTTGGGCCCTATGTGCATCACCTTGCACTTTTGGAGTAATTTCAACAGCTAGACCTTGGACTACCTCTGTAACTTCTGCAGGTCCCTCTGCAACTGCATTACTCCCTCCTCACTGTCTACCCTACACAGAGCTTAGCTTTAGTGTGGAAAGACACATCTTGCCCTGCATTCCTTCTCCTATGTTGCTGATGAGCATATTAAAAGGACTGGTCCCTAGACTGACCCCTGTGGTATCCCACTTATGACCTCCTTTCTTCTGATTGGACGCTGTTTACCATCACCCTCTGCTGTCTTCCTCAACCAACTTCCCACCCATTTAACTGGGTCCTTTGCTGCTCCCAGATCCTCTAATTCTTCAACAACCTTCTGTGTGGCACCGTCAAATACCTTGCTAAAGTCATAACAGAGTGAATGTACTGCTTGCCTCTTATCCATGACTCTTTCTACCCAGTTAAAGAATACTATCAGGTTGGTCTGACAAGCCCTCCTGCCACAGACCCATATGGCTTACTATCCTGGAGCCCATTTCACTCCAGGTAGTCCATAAGGTCTTCTTTGACTAGTGTCTCCAGCAATTTACCTACAACGAGGGTAAGACTGAGTCCTGTTACTTCCAGGTTCTTTCCTGTCCCTCCCTTGTGGAGTGGCACCACGTCTGCAATCCTCCAGTCTCTCAGAGCCACTCTTAATCATACTGAGCTATTGAATAGCCTTGCCAGGGTTCAGCCAATTCTAATGCCAGTTCCTTGAGTACCCTCAAGTGAATTCCATCAGGCACTGAAGCATTGTCTGTTGTTAGGGTTGCAAACTGTTTTCTATTCTTTTCTCCCGTAATTACCATGTGTCCCATTTCTGGGATCCCTTGCAGCAACCTTTATGCCATTTCCAGCAGAAGCCCCTAGACTTCTCTGTGAATATTGAGCAGATGTAGTCATTTTGAATAATTGCCTTCTGCTTGTCCTCCTCTACTACCTTGCCCCCCTCTGTCAGTCTAACAATTCCCCTCTTGTCTTCCTTGTTTTCCTTATGTTCCTGAAATACTATTTTCCTCCTTGACCCCTTCCACAATATGCAGTTCTGTATCTGCTTCTGCTTTCCTAACTACTTTCCTGGCCTCTTTCATCTTTACCTTGTATTTGCTCCATTTCTTATACCCAGTTTCTCCTTGTAGCCAGTGAAGGCCCTTATTTTGGCCCTGACTGCCATGCCCTTGACTAATTCCCTCATCTTATCAAAGTCTGTTTGATTGAAATCTAGAACCACAGCTTTTGACAAAGGTATACTGATATCCATGGCCAGTTCAAACCATATGGTGTTATGGTCACGGGACTCAATGGCTCCCCACCTTTATTTCACCTACCACTTCTGAGTTGGTGGTATGACATTGTGAATGGCAACCTGTCTTGTAGGTTCCCTGACCAGCTGCACTAGCAGGCAGTCCCCACAACCACTGCCTCACATGTTGTGGCCCTTCTCATCATCTGCCCCAAATTCCTATCCCCTCATCTCCTTGTCCTAGTGGTTTATAGACCACCCCCATGCATAACATCTTTCCTGATACTGTCATGAACTGTCTCAACAGCAATTCTGTCTCCCCTTTTCTCCTCTGATATATACATCCTGTAATACCTCTCTGCCTTCCTTGACATAGAGGGCTACCCCACCTTCTTTTCCCTTACCTCTGTCTCTCTTATACATGGCATACCCCAGCACTGCCAGGTTCAAGTCATTATTTCAGAGATCCATGTTTCTGTAATAGCTGTGAAATCTAATTGCAATTTGCCACTATCACATGGAGTGCATTAATTTAGTTACCAAGGCTCATGGCATTTAGACAGAGTGCCTTCTAGCTTGTGCCTATACCATTCCTCTTCTTGTGAGCTCCTCTTCCTTTGTCCTCCCTCATTAATGTTCTGGTCTTCCTACTCCCTGCTGGCTTTTTGAGCCCCTTTCTCAACATATTATGGACCACTTCTTTGTTGCTTTTATTCCCACTGCTCCTAACCCCTTTTCTGGGGAGTCCTAGCTAGGTTCACCATATGCTCTCTGTCCTCTATGGTTCCACCAGCCTCAGTCTCCTCATCTCAGTTTAAATGTCCACCTACACAGACATCAAACTTCTGCCCAAGTGCACTGGTCCCTTCTCCTGATAAGTGAAGGCCATCACCCTTGAAGAGCCTCCTGTCCCAGAAATCCCCATTCTCCCACAGACTGGTAACCCATCTTTGCAATCTTTTAACCACCAATTAAATTCTTCAGTCTCCTCCTCCTTCCTTATTCTATTCTTCCTGGCCCCTACCCCACACAGGGGGACCTCAGAAAAGACCAGGAAACTGAGTGTGCCTTCAGTCTGTCTCCCAGCCTTGGAAAGTTATGCTTTACTGTCTCAGTCAGCTCGTTTGTTAGATTGTTGGTACCTAGTGGGGCAGCTCACCAAGCTGCCCTCCTCCACCATCCACCCTATCTTATCTATATCCCAGATGACTGATAATCTTGGAAGGCATCTGACAACTGCCTCCCCCTTTCCCCTCCATTACACCTTCTACATTTCTCTAATCATACAGTCCCTTACTATAAGGATACTCCTTGCTGTCTTCTTCTTGTTCTCTCTACTTGGTACTACCTAGTCATCCTGTTCACCCTTCCCAAATGGCTCAAAACTCCCTATAAAAGTCGTCCACCTCTGCCTCCTCCAATGGTGGAAAACAATTGGCAGTTTGGACTTGGTGAGTTTGGATAACTTTCTTTTGACTGCTCTTGCCACCTCTCCTCCTTCTAACTGAACTCCATTTTACAAGCATGGATGCTCCAAATGTGTTGGTCCCAACCCGGTGATGTGCTGTGAGGGTGATGGGAGGAGCAGGTGGCAATGGCCTTTTCATGGGGATAGAGAGAATGCAAGAACAAAGGGAGGGGCAGGATGAGTCTTACACTGGAGAGTACTCCCATTTAGGTGGGGTCAATGAGAAGGTTGTTAGACATGCATCCAAATGGGGCTGTTGCAGAATTAATGCTTGAAGGTTTTCAGAATGGTTTTCAAGTATATTATGGACGGCCCAGGGTACACAGGAAACTGAGAACCTGAGGATGATAAGGCAGGCAGAAGGGATTCTAGCAGAAAAGCTTTATAAGGAGAGATTGGTGTAGAGGATAGAGGCCCCTCTCTGAAGCACCCCTTCCTGAACCTTTAGGCTTCACATGTAGGGCTTGTGCCCAAAAGGAGCCAGGTACATACCAGTTGATTAACCAATTGTGAATTGACCAGTAACACACCCAGATGGGGAATCAGTTGATGATCTCACAGGTCAGGCTAAATGTGGTAATGTACATGACTATAGACCAAGCTGTTGATCAGCACATAGGAATGGGGCATGACTGGCAAACAAATGACAGAGGTGGCCTTCAGGCTATTGCCTCTGCACAAGGACAACTGAGATTTTCTAGGTTTGAACTCCAAGGGAGACTATTTTGAAAAGGCAACGCCTATGGGTTGCTCAGTGTCATGTGCCACATTTGAGCAATTTAGCAGCAGGCTGGAGTGAGCCTTCAAAGGAGGTTAGCGGGCAATGAGCAGTTGTGCATTATTTAAATGACTTTCTATTTATTGAGGAGGCCTGCCAAGAAATGCTGGACCAGTATTGGGTGCTGTGTAAATGGCTGTGGTCCTATTAGCCCAGACAAGACTGAGGGCCTGAGCAAGGTACTGGAGTTCTTGTGAACTTACTGTAACTAGACACCCAGGCCATACAATCCAGTCTCCAGGGGTCAAGGTAGATAAACTCAGGAGCCTGCTGTGGGGTGCTGGCAAAAAAGTGTGCAGCTGGCTCTGGTGCAACAACTGCTAAGTCACTTAAATTCTGCATGCAAGATGATTACGTCAGTTGATAGTACAATGCTTGCACTGGACTGTTTCATTCAAAGCATTGCATGTAGAGGGCAATGGAAATACAACTGCTGACAGTCTTTGTAATATACAGCTGGACAAATTCCAGGCAGTAGTAGTAGTAATCATTTATTCTTGAAAGTCAAGAAAAGGATAGCCCAGTTGAGCTGAAGCTCATTTACAGTGGGTCCATCAAGCTCACAAGCAAGCATACACATCAATTACAAAAGTTTCATTCAAAATGCAGTTAAATATATTTAAACATCAAACATCATTAGTGTCAATTATGAATTATTACAGTAAATTCAAAATATCTATTAAGATAAAACCATTCCATATAATAGTACCCAACTATCTTTTTCATCAGGGTCACAACATTTTTAGGTAGTGAAGATTTGTTTGAAAGCCAGGATTTTATCAAATCCCAAGATTTTTCCCTATTTGATTCTTTTAAGGGTGTGGTAATTTATTCCAGGCCCAGTCCAAGACTGATTATAGCTGAATTGCCTTTAGATATTTTCAATACTGGAACTTTAAGTTCAAGTTACCAACTGACCTCAGTAGCACTCAGGTCAGAAGCAGTCGTATTGAGGTTTGGGCCCAGTTGTGGAAGATTGGGTTGAGCCAGCCCATTCACTTTTTGGAGTGCCTAGGTGGAAAGGACCCTCATGGCATAGGAATCCTCATGGCAGGAGAGCAGGTTCCAAGTAACTTGGCCAGTGCCTGTATCACAGGTGGCCCAGTCTGTGGTGCACATGTCCAGAGAGGGTATTACACTGGCTACTGATGATCAAGTGAATGATGCGGTGTAGCACAGGAAGCATGAGATCCTGTATAGCTGCTGGCCATTGTTGGTGAACGTCTTAGGGGAAATGGTGTGGGGGGCCTCAGTGGTATATGCCCCATCAACTGTGAGGTGTGTCTGTTCAGTGTTCCTTCCAGCTAATTATTTGGTGGCCTCCAGAGTGAGTAGGGTAGTGGTGTAGATTAAGGGAACTTCAGGGAAGGGATTGTACAGGTGGGAGACATCTGTGTTTTGGATAGTAAGGTGTGTGTCTACCTGGTGCAGTTCAAGACAGAATAAGATGGCAGTGGAGATTACTCCTGAGGGACCCTGGGGCACTGTGCCCAGTTCCTGGCATCCAGAAATTTACCAAAGTTAGACTTAATATCCCAGGCTCATTTTCTTGCTTTGGGAAGGTTCCTGTTGACCAGATACCAGATCATGGTGCTGATAAAAAGGCCATTGCCTTTGGGGGAGGGGACCTGGGGAGTATTGCTCCCTCTCTTTCAGGATTAGTACAGCACCAGAGATTGCAGTGCTGGAGTACTCAGGTGAAGACATATGGGGGTTGGCCAGTGGTGCTCTAAGAGATATCAAATTTCTGAGGAAATTAGAAATGAGTTAACACTATATATTTTCTACATATGCCTACCAGACCAGCCAACCTGGAAGGCAGCATGGATCTGTGGCCATTCATTCATTCAGTCTTTCAGGAGGCAGTACAGTGTAGTGGTCTAAGGCTCTGAGCTGCAAATTTGGTGACATCCAGAAGACCAGACCTGGGTTTGAATCCCACAGCTTCCACTTGCATACTATGTGACCCTGAGCAAGTCACTTAACTTCCTGTTGCTCCTGTAAAAAGCTTTCAGCTTAGTGTGCTATTCCTGGTTAAACAACTAAATAAAAAAATAATTCATTCTTTGGGCATAGGAGGGTGGCTATATGCCTGAGAGGAGTGGAACAGCTTTACCTGCAGCTTTCAGATCGATGTCTATTGGCATGACATTTGGGGAATGAGGTGATTTCAGCTATTACCAACCTTACTACCACTGAGATGCCAGTAGCTGGTGCCAGATGTTTTGATTATAAAGTTTATGGAGATTGAAATGGGGGAGGGGGCATCCATGGTTTAATCTGTTTTTAAATTACAGTGGACATAGGCAGGATAGAGTACACATGGCTTGGGTATGTATTATATTTTTAGAATTAGTAGCTAGAGGGTGTGGAGACTGGCAGAAAATGTGGAGGAAATGGAGAAGGCCAGGAAAGGTTTAACAGGAGGATTACCAGTTTTATAAAAGAAGGAGAAGGGGCACCGTAAACACACAGACTTAAAAATGGCCTGCTGAGTTTACAGGAGAGACAGAATATGTCTTGAAGAGATGGGGTTGCACTTCTTTAACTTGCACCTTAGGGAGGTGGTGAGGAAGCCTTAGCTCAGACCTAATGGGGGACTGACATCCTTCATGTTGGCTGGAGACAGGCTAGTGACATGGAAAATTTGAGGGTGGGAGAGAAAGTGGGGCACCAGGGAGAGAAACAGCAGGGGCAAGGGTAATAGGCAGGGACTGAAGAGGCCAGGGAAAAAAGTTAAGGAATGGGTGAGAGGCCCAGGAGACACCTCGTCAAGGTGAAGTTTAAGTGGGGACCTGGTTAATATCAGGGAGTAGTGTGCCTGTTCTGGTGTACATCGGGCATAACCAGAAGAAACTAGGAGAAGGTAAATGGTGAGGCACTCCCTAGGGTAGAAGTAAAGGTGTGATTAAAGAATGGCTAATGAAACTGTAATGAGAATATTATGTATATCTATAAGAAAGCTGAGAGATTAGATAGAAGTAATGATTAAGTGGTTTACATTTATGGAGACAAGTGTAAAGAAATGGAATATTAAAAGAGAGATTAAACACAGTGAGGTTAAGTTAGAGTCAAATATGTTAAGGATAGCTCTGGAAGGTTAAGTGGACAGAAAAGAAAAGAAGATTAAGAACAGGAGGTCACAGTAAGTGAGATTCAAGGTAGGTTTATATAGAGAATAATGGCTGGGTAGGGGTTATAACGTTAATTTACACCCCCTGAGGTGTGGATGCACATAAACCCTGAGTGGAAGTTTGAGGGGTTTATTAAGGCATCCCACACCAAGGGTGTGTAAATTAATGCTTTATCCCTACCAAGCCTTGATTTTATATAATTTCTGGTGCTCATTTTCACCACAGCAGTTATACAAAATAAAGATAGCTGCAGACCAGTTGGGTTTCAGTGTGGTCCGTGGCTTGTGACAAAAACGTTTTCTTTTTTTTTCAGTCAGCAGCCTTTAAAAAAAAAAAAAGTAAGCCACTTAACAAAAACTGCTTGTTTGTTTAATTAACTTACTGCCTGTGACTCAGATTGCAGCAAACTGTGGAGTGTTGGCAAGGGCTGGAGGCACCAGGAGAAAGATCATGACTTGCACATGCGCAGAGCTAGGGAAACCGGACACATGTTCACTGTTATAACCATCTGGTTATAATGGCAACATTACAACTCGGTTTCCCTATGGAAAAAAAAACATCAATTGTTATAATGCATTTCTTTCCCCATCGGAATGACTTGCAGGGGCAGTAGCGCATGAAGACCTCTTATACTGCTAATAGGTCTTGGTGCATTACCAAGTCAGACTTCAACTGTGACATTCCAGATTTTTTATTTTCCAACCTGAACTCTGTGTCATAAACAGTGATACAATCCACTCAAGTAATGAAGTGGTAATGTCACCAGCATTTACTATACAGAAGAAGAATTGCTCTTAAAAAGAACATCAGACAAGTGTTACAAATTTTAAGCGGTAATGAATGGGTCCATGAGCACAATGACATTCCCAATAGTATACTGCTGATTACAGCACTAGGTGATATTTAGAACTTGTGTTTTTGACAAAGGAATAAACAATTCAACAAAATAAATAAAAATACCGTGATATATTTGCAGTGCTATATATACTTGCTAGAGCCATGATTTTGTTAGTCACACTTGGGGTTAGAGTTTACACTGATAGCAAGTCACAGAGCACCAAACACTCCACATCTCAAGTGAGTAAACCCAATAATCATACACTTTTTGTAGCAGAAGAAATGGGGGAATGAGTAGTAAAACAAACTCTGGCAAGAGCCAATAAGACTGCACAATCTTTGGTATTGTGGGCTGTGAGAAACATGTAAACTAACAATTTTGCAATAACGGGCAGGAAAAGTGTCTGGAACAATCTACCAGCACTATGGAGTTGTCATAGCTCACTGATGTATCTATTACAAAATGCCTGCCTCCAGTAGATACAGTACCAGTAAAGGCAATTGAAGGGAAATTTTTACAACACCTCACTGACCTTACCCAATCTAACCCTGGCTATCACCCTTACCTTCAGCCCTTCTGATAACTCAATGGCTTGCTTCCATCAGAAAAGGGTGACAACTGCTGGCAATGTTTTGTTTGTGTAGTTACAATCTATTTGCCCAGGATAGATAAGCGGAGATGCAATTTCTAATTTTCAGTGGGATTCTGTTGCTACCCATTTCTACAGATGCATGGACAGCAGCACTTGAAGTTAAGAGGCTTAGTCAGTGTCACATACTGAGTATTTGGGTCTAGCATGTTTTTAACCTGTGATTGCCTGGGGACACTAAATTGAAAGTTTTGTTCAGCAGTTTATGTACCCAGGATAGTTGAGTAGGAGCATCTTGTTTTCTGTTGGGTTTTGCTTCTTGCAGTCTGGGCTACAGTAGCCCCAGATACAGAACTCTGGAGCACAGTTTTCAATCCCATTGATATAGCACAGACACACTGACCACAAAAATCACAATGCAGAATAAATAAATATTTGCAAAAGTCAAACAGGCCTTTATGGTTTTGCTCGTATCAACAAAGTACTGTTGTTACCAGTCCTCAGACCCTCAACTAGCTGCCAGTCTCATCAGTTGGCCATTTAAAAAAGTGAAAGCCGACACTTGAGGTGAGGCTTCAAATGTTATCATTAAAAAGTGAGAAGTCAATACCGAGATGGACTTCTTGTGCCAGTATTTAAAAAAGCAAATGTTGACACTGTGTAACATTGGTGACTGCACCGTTCAGCTTACCCACCTAAGCGTAACTAATAGGTAGATCACTTACCTGGGTCCTGATGAGCCTGGGATGGGGTACACAGGTGATGTAGAATCATACCTGTAAAATAAGAATACCAATGGAGCCACAAAGGATCTGCAGTTCATAATGAACAGTATAGAACAGATGGAAATGTTAAATATAAAACAATACTTATATGGAGTTCCTGTCAGATTGGGGTCTCTGTCCTTTCAGGCCTGTAGATATAAAAATGTGTTAGTATAGGGAAAAATATTGCTGAGAGTAGATGTACAAGAGTTATAGAGGTATGAGAGATACATGATGAGCGTAAATATTTAAGTAAAAGGTATTTTTCAAAGAAAAGGTACAGTTTATAGTAAAAATGAGAAACATCAGAGTAATAAACTGAGAAAGGCAATGAGGCACAGACAGGTACAAACAACTAATGTAAAAAGAGGTTGAGGTATTCAGGATTACACTGCAGCACCCTGGGTAGCTTTATTTAAATTTAGTATTGCCCCTACGGGCCAATGGGCTACCGAATGCCTCCTTTGGGCTAGGTCCTACATATGCAACAAAAGTTTATCTCTGAACTGCAGAACTCCACACAAAATGAATGTTTTCCTTTGTCAAACTTTTATGATCATAGAATAAGGTGAAGTGCTAAACTCACACATCTTTGATGTGGCCAGCAGGTACAGAAATGAGAACACCTCTTCACCTAGCTCACTCAGGCCAGCCCGTGGCTGCCACTCCAGTGACATCACCACTGTCATTACACTGCCCACTAATGGATCCTCCCCATCACCACCTGCTGACACTAAGACAAAAACAGGGCTCACCAGCCTGCAATGGATTTTGTCATTCCATCGCATTCTGCTACTTCCCATGCCACCTGTGTTGCCCACAACCCTGCTGACACTGATAGTCATGTGGCAGCTATGAACACACCTAGAATGCCCCATGGTAGAGAAAGCTACCCGCTCTCCATAGGGGTTGCTGTGAGGTGAAGCCTCAGTGCACATACTCAGACTGAGGCATGCTAACATGGGCAATGCTTGTCCAACACCCAGCTGCTGTTCCCAAAGCCATCAGCCTGCTGCTAAATCCAGGTAACTGGAATATCCAGTCCATCAGGAAGATGCTTTCAGTTTTATGATTGTACTACTTTATGCAGGATAACTCATTTGAAGTGCAACATTTAGGCGGCTGGCTGATGGGCTCTCTGAGTCAAGTGAGCCCCCAGATATTGGGGAGAGTTACTCATCCATCCTACCTCTTTTCACAGCCCTGTGTGCAGTAAAACTGAAAATAAACCTTCTCCTCTCTCATAAAACCAAATTCCACACACACAAAAAGAAACCATTCCTCCACCCTCATAGAACCCATTATACCCTCCTCCGCCTGTCATGGCCAGTAGAAAAGAAACATTCCTTCCTCCCATGCTTCTAACAATCACCCCCAGGCCCTACACCAGCAAGAATAAAACCTGAAGAAATGAGAAACCGTGTACTAGCACAAACCTTTTTCACCACCTCAGCTGGTCACTATCTGAATGAATGACTGCAATGCACATAAAATACTATTACCCAACGTGTGCTGGTTCATTTAGATAGTAGCCAGCTGACATAGTGACAGGAGGGTTATTATCGGTTGCTGTCTCAGATTTTGCAAGCTTTATCCTCGCTGGCATAAAGGGATGGTAGGATGGGTGCTATGAGGATGGAGGGAGTCTGTTTTCTTTTACTAGCCATGGCTTTTGGAAGGAATGGCACTAGGTGCTACGAGGAGAGTGGTCATCCCAATGACTACCTGAGCTGCTCAATCATTGGGGAATGCACTGATCGGGAATTGCACACACATAATGTATAACACAAGCATCTCACAGTCAACAGCCCATCAACTTCAAACATCAACCACGCTTTTGAAACAGCCTGCATTTTGCTGAACTTCACATTAAACTACCAGCTCAAGCAGCAGCTGTCAAACAGTCACACTGTAAAGTAGTGGCCAAGCCACTGTTCAGGCAAAACAGCCAGCCTCCCAAAAAACACTTGATATAGAGGACACGTGTGTGTGTGTGTGGGGGGACTTGACTGCCTGTGATGGGTGAGCAGGCTGACTTTGTTTTGCTACTTTATACACACTCTGGGGGATGGCGAAAAATGGCCATTGTGGGGAAGGATGATGCCCAGCCTGCCACCCATCTCAGTTACAGGGCCAGAGACAGAGCTACTGGGCCTGTTCTCCCTGTAAATTTCAAATGACCCCCACTGGCCAACACTACCCTCACAAAATACAGTAAACATTAACCATACCTCCCCATCAGACTGAAAAAAAAACACCATGGTGCTGGGCTGGGAGAGAGAGAGGAAGGTGTGGGGGTATCTGGGACTATCCCTTGAGCCCTCTTGGACTCAGACTCCTGGCTAATCGTAATCTGACTGCTGGCATCACTGGGTAATGACTCTTCTGACACCCAAATTCCCCAAATGACTTTAAAAGATGTGCATCTAATCATACCTGCTCCGCTTTATCCTGTTTCATAAAGCAACTTTCTGCTGTCTTATGGGGGAAGGGGCTGCAGCACCATCAGAGATCTCTGCTGGTACCGTTATTGTTACCACTATGAATGTGCCATGCTGTTTATAATGACACAGATGTCCTGGATGAAAAGGCCTGGCAACAATTAAGTAAAGCAAACTTTTCTCTGATCTGCAGCAACCCCAGAAGTCTCAGCAAACCATGGGGTGATAAACCCAGTGTCGTGCAGGGATCCTGGGAGCCACTGATCTGGCAGCAGGGCTTAACTCTCCCACCCCACACAGTGCAGGAGTCAAGGGAGCCATGGACTGAATGGCAAGTGTGCCCTTCCCCACCACCATGTTGTTCAGGGTCCAAGAAGCATGGATTGGGGACAAGTGTGCCTCCAATGCTGTACAGAGCCAGTGAGTTAACTGTGGGGCTGCTAGTAACAAAAATTCTGTGAACATTTTACTGGTGTGCAGACCATCTAATTCCATGATTATATTGTTTTTACTAGTGATCCTAGACAATCTGCAGGACTAATATCCTGAAATTAAAGCTTAGACCACTGAAAATATCTGCTTTTATAATTATATGCTTGGATGTCAGTTGAGCACTAGAGTACTATTACATTTTGTTTACTATAATATTGTTACTGCCCATGTTTCGGAAGGTGAAACATCTAGTACTGAAACTGACTAAATGAAGTGCATACACACACACACAGTTATTTTGTGTTTCCTTGCTATACAAGAAACACCGCAGGACAATACCGCTTTTTGAGAGCTGTGTCAGGTACAGAGTCCAATGCAGAGCACTGTACAGTGGTCATGATGCTGACACACCAGTGACCACTAAGTCAGTGTGATGATCATCAGAATTTCACAGTGGGAGCCGGCTCACACTTGAGAGAAATGAACTGCACCAATGAGAAAGTGTGCTTCATTCTCTCATTTGTATGCTGCAGTCCACCCACATGCACCCTCTATTCCTACCGACCTGGCTGTCCAGCATTTTTACCCTCCCGCTGCCTCCACTGCTGCTGTCTTCCCCACTCCTGTCCTGGCCGGGAATCTAATCTAAGGGGCAGACTGGATGGACCACAGGTCCTTTTCTGCCATCAAGTTCTATGATTCTATGATTATATGAAACCCTTCCGCTCCCTCCCACTGTGTGCTGCCCACCCCTCACCCTCCGTTCCCATGCCAACAATGGGGTACCCAATCCCTGTGTCAGCATCATGTACCCCAACTCATGAGCACACTGGAGCCCACTCCAGTGTGACCAATATTTTGTCCTCCATTCCGTGCCAACATCGGGTACCCAATCCCGTGTTAGCATCATGTACCACCAACTACTCATGTGGCACACTGGGGCCCACCACAGAGTGGCCATTTTTTTAGTGCCTGTAAATAAACTAAAAACCATCCTGACCTTTTTGTTAACTGTAAAAAAGAAAATGGTCCTCATCATCTCCCCAGACCCCTTCCCCATCCCCACCCTCCCACTGAGCACCCACCTCCCGAACCCCTTACCCATACTTACCTCCAGAGGTCGGCGCTGTCATCTTTTGAGGACCAGGACACATCTACACTCATTAAAGCTGACTGGTAAACTGAAAATCAAAGATAAGTGTTGTATAATGGCAGTCAATGGGGTTTTCAACTTAGGTTGATATATTAGCCATTTTTAGGAATTTTGGCCCCAAATTTTCAACATGGAGTTCTTGGGACCCCTCCTCATAACACTGTCACTGTCATTTCGTTTACTCGGTCCTGAAAGGTGATTTCATGAGTACTGCGTGGACTCACCTTTTGGGACCAATTAACAAAACAACAGTACCACTGTTCATAAGGTGGGGTCCCAAAAGCCCATGTTGCAAATTTGGTGAAACAATTCAAAAAGTGACTGCTTTATGAGTGTACGTTGTATGCATGCTCCTAACTCCCAATTTTTAATATTTTCACTCAAGATTTTCAACATTGCCATTTTTCACACCTCCACATGAATGATACAGCTGTTATTTTTCACATCCTGCCTGAAATATGTTTTCACACCTGTGGCGTAGATTGTTTGGTCACTCTGCAAAATCACCTTTTGGGATAAGTGAATGAAAAGACAGTGGCACTCTTCATATGGTGGGATCCCAAAAGGCCATGTTGAAAACTTGTGAAATTTTCTGTTCACACATGTAACTTTAATCATTTTCAACATTTTCACCCAATTTTAATACAGTATAGTCTTTTATCACACCACCTCATGACCAGTACAGCTGCCATTTTCACATCCTGCCCATAATGTGTTTTCACACTTGTGGCGTGGAATACCATTTTCCCATGGATTTGAAAATTTCACCTACAGGGTTCATGAAGTGGGGTGATAAGACTATCTTAACATTGAGGTAAAAATATGAAAAAAATTACAAAGTTATCATAGACTCATAGAACTTGATGGCAGAAAAAGATCCCATGGTTCATCTAGTCTGCCCTTCCTGCCCAGACAGCTGCCTCCTCCCTGGGAACACACCCTTCCCTCTCATAGCCCTTATGCCTCTCTCAAGCCCTCTTAAATCCAGGCATTGTCTCCACCCCACAACCTCCTCCAGAAGCCTGTTCCAGGCATCCACCACCCTCTTCATAAAGAATCGCCCCTCATGTTCCCCTGTAGTGTCCCTCTTGTAATCTCAGGCTATTCCTCTAGTAGTGGTGTCCTTCTTCATTTGAATAAGCCCCTGGACCCCTTTGTTTAACCCCTTGATGTATTTGAAGGTCTCTATCATGTCTCCTCTCTCCTTCTAGTCTCCAGAGTGTATAGCTCTAGCTCGCAACATGTCTGCTCATATGGTTTGCCCTTCATCCCTAGCACCATCTTGGTTGCTTTTCGCGAACCCTTTCAATCAGATCTATGTCCTTTTGCAAGTGAGGCCTCCAGAACTGGACTCAGTACTCCAGGTGCGGTCTCACTGCAGCCTGGACGGGGGCACTAGGACTTACCTCCTCCTGCTGGTGATTCCCCTGCCAATACTAGCCAGCATCCATAGGCCTTCCCACCACCTTAGTACACTGTTTCATCACCTTAAGGTCACTAGAGACTACTATACCCAGATCCTTCTCCTGATCTGTTTCCCTGATTCCCTCCCACCCATTTTGTACTCTGTCCTCGGGTTACCATGTCCCAGATGCATAACTGCACACTTCCTGATTTTAAATTTTATTTGCCTGGTCTCTGCCCTCACTTCTAATGTCCTTAGATCCTGCCGCATGTCCTCCACCCCACCCTCAGTGTCCACACTATTGCAGATTTTGATGTTATCCATAAAGGCGCCACCTGTCCTTTCAGTCTGTCCGTGTGTTGCATATAGATGATAAGAAGGAGCAGTCCCAACACCGATTCCTGAGGTACTTCGCTGGTCACTTGCCCTCACTAGAGTGCTCCCTTTCACTACCATGTTTTGGGCCCTGTCTTGCAGCCAACTTTGCACCCATCTAGTTATTTTGTCCCCACCCCCATATTTTCCAGTTTATTGACCAGTCTTCTGTGGGGATGGTGTTGAAAGACTTTACCAAGGTCCGGGTAGGCTATGTCCCTGCCCCCTTCTGGTCTATTTCCTGCATCACCCAGTCGAAGAATTCAATAAGACTGGACTGGCATGACTTCCCCTTGTGCACTCGTGCTGGTTGTTGTTCAGCAATCCATTCCCTCTAGAGTACGGTACTACCCTCTCCCTGGTGAGTGCTTCCATGACCCTCCCACCACTGTGGTAAGGCTGACCGGACAATAGTTCTCCTTTACTCTCTACTCCCCTCTTGTGTATTGGCATGACTGTGGCTCTTATCCAGTCCTTTGGCAGTTTCCTAGAGTCCAAGGACAGGTTGAATAGCCTTGCCAGGGGCAGCTCACTCCTCCCTTAGCTCCCAGATCACCCCTGGGTGCAGTCCATCTGGTCCCATCACCTTGTCCACTTTCATCCTAGTTCTTCCCTGACTCTCTCCGTACTAAATGGACCCATCTCCATCACCTCCACCTCTTCCTCATCCTCAACCCCTCCTCCTCCTTCATAAAATTTGAGCAGAAGTACCTGTTCAGCTCTTCTGCTTTCATGTAGTCCTAAATGCCTCTTCTTGCCCCCTACCACCCTCGCTACACTCCTGTTGAACCACAGAGGCCTCCTGCTTTTGCTCTCTTCTTTATCCTCCTTATACACATGTGTGAGGCCTCCTTGACCCGATCTGTAACAGCCCCCATAGGTCCTCAGCTTTCCTTATATCCCTATATCACCCATTGCTTCCCCACTATCCTTCTCATCTCATTAAGTCTGCTCCCCTGAAGTTCCAATACCGTTGTGCTGGTCTGGATCACCTACCTGCTGGCCCTATGGCCACTTGTTTGCAATTTCAGTACACGTGCTGGTAACTGTGGAATATGGAATCTGGAATCAAATATTTGCACCCTACATTTTTTTAATTATTTGTACTCAGCCATCCCAGTGGCACTGAGGGTTGAGCGCTGGACCACACCTCGCTCCATGCCGGTGACCCGTGTTCAGGACGAGCCGGGCTGCCAGGGGTCAGAAAGGGGAGAGAGAGAGAGGACTGAGCATCTGGAGGACATCTCCTCTCTCTTGGGAGAGGGATGCAGGGATAGCCCGGCACTGCAGTGGCCTCTGGCGGAAGTTGGAAGCACTGCCATGCTTCAGGGCTTTGAAGAGGGTTGGGCTGAGTACGGTGGACACTGATAGGATGTCATTGCACATCCGGGCTCAGAGGAGGGGACGGAGAGGGTGGAACATCATGAAAACAACCATCTTCCAGCGATAGGCGATGGCGCCTCCCTACCCCTCAACGTCCACACTCCCAGTGTTGGGTTCTCCTCTTTACTGTGCCCTCCTCCCTGGCCCAGAGCTCAGTATTCTAGATAGAGCACCCTGGGTGGATAGGGTGGCCCTTCCCCAGAGGGTTCAGACCTGGGGATGTGCCTGGCTGGGGCTGCAGGGATGGCATAAGCCACAATGGGAAATAGGGCTGGCAGTATAGCCTAGAAGTTAGAGGAATGAGGTGTGAATGACCTTGGTACATTCAGCAGACCAGACCTGAGTTTGATTCTCACAACCTCCATTTGCATACTGTGTGACTCTGAGCAAGTCACTTAACCACCAGTGTTCCCAGGTCACGCTGAAAACAGGCACTTGTGCCTAATGGGCCTTACCTGGTTACCAAGACTAAAATAAAATAAAACAAAATAAATAGAGATATGGGAGGATATAGGAGGTTGCGGAGAGAGTTTGCTAGATCCAGGAGGAGATAAAAGAATTCCCTCCCAAAAAAATTATGTGGACCAGCAGACACCGACCAGTTACACCCAGGGCTTACTCTGCCCGGCAGAAGTTGTTGGGAAGCCACCCCACCAAGACCAGATACAGTACAGTATTCAGAACTGTGACTATTAGAGGTGGGTCCTGCCAGCTCCCTCCATCATTCGCCATGAGCTTTTTTCTCCTGGTTTGCTCCCTTTAGGGGCGGAGTGTACAAGCATGCCATCGATGGTGCTGCATGTGCTCCTATCCACGCACCCCATCAGGCATCTGCTTCTCCTCTGACCCAATGTCTGCAGCATCGTGTGCCAGCCCTTAGCCACTGCTAGGAGTCAGGCATGCACTGACAACTGCTCACCCTTCTCCCCAGAAAAGGAGAGCTGTCCCTGGGATGTTCAATCTTTCTCCTCCAATGTGAGCCCCAGCGGCCTGTGCTCGCTCCCAAACATGGTCGCCAGCATAGTGTGAGGTGTGGCATCCAGCGCCTCAACACTCCAGCTCCACCAGGCTGGTGATGCACCCACATTTTCAACACAGCCTTCTTATTACCCAAGCTTCTGTATTTAACTGCAGTCCAAAAGATGACAGCTTGTTAAAACATAGTTCAGGCAGGCTTTTCCTTCCACCAGAAGTTCAACTAACACATACACACCTGTCACATAAACCATGCAATGAAACATTCGGCATTGTCAAATGCTTGTTTTATGTGTGGTTAACCCTTTTTTTTTTATTCTCTTTATGGTGCCCCACTGGACTGGAACTCTCAGGCTACCAGCTCACTTGCCGCTCTGCCGCACACTGAGACCCCAACCTCCTCAAAGTCATTAGCTCTCCCCATGGGACCCCCAGCCCCTAGCTCCGGCGAGGTTCAAGGGGCAGAGGCAGAAGTCCAGTTGTGGATGTGTGGTGGCCAGGCACTGTGGAGCCATTGCCTTGTCAGCCAGTGGGGGTTTTCTAGGTATCCCTGCCCCGGTGTGGCGTGCAATGATGCCATGGCGCATAGCAACTCTGCGGCCTGCCATGCCCAACCCGCGCAACTATCTGGACCGCTATCCTGCAGTACCCCAATCTCCGCTGGGACACTGGCCATCCCAATACCTCCCCGGAAAGGAGAGCCATCCTGAGGGCGCTTAATCCATTCCCTCCCTGCTGACCCCGGCTCCTGAGCTCGCTCTCGAACTCAGGCCGCCAGTGTGGCACGAGGGTGGCATCCAGCATCTCAACCTTCAGTGCCACCAGGCCAGTGCAGTTAACCCCTTGTTAACCTGTATTTGCCTGCACCATGAATGCGTTGCTGAGAGTTACATATTCAATACAGGAACTGTTGAATCGAACTTTGTATCATAACCGTCATTAACAAATTAAAAGAAATGCAAAGTACACTGTGAGAAACACCTTCCTCCTCGAGAGACCATGGGCTTCTGATGTGGTGGAGAGACTGTGGGAGGTCCAGCGTTTCTTACTAACATACAAACATATGAAATTTGCCAGCAGATAAGTGCTTAGTGGTCTATCAAGTCTACTTGAATGTGCAGCTAGCATCCCTGATTCTGCAGCTGCCTCTCTCTCTCCCACACTCCCTTCCCTTGACCCTCCCTTGCCCTGTCCCAGACCCTTTGAAGCAGCCCACTGTTCTACTGGATACCACTTCTACTGTAGCATTCCACTCACCTACCGCCTCTCTGTAAAAAGTATCTCTCATCTCCCTCCTGAATCTTCCTCCCTCCAGTCTCATATCATGGGCCGGGTGTCCCTCCCTCCCTTACTTTGAACAGTTTCTCTGTGCCTGTCTTGTTTATTCCTTTCATGTACTTGAAGGTTTCAATCATATCTCCCCTGTCTCTCTTCTCTTCTAGCAAGTACTCGTTCAACCCCTCAGCTTCCTTTCGTATAATAGTCTCCCAGCCCCTGGATCATCTTTGTTGCCCTGTACTGCACTCCCTCCAGTAACTTAATTATCTCTCTTCAGATCGGGCGCCAGTACTGCACACAGTACTCCAGGTGCGGTATAACTAATGATCTATACAGTGGCAGAATCACCTCCCTCTCCTCGAGGATATACCTCTTGCAATGCAACCCAGCATTTTCTTGGCCTTTGCAGCTGCCTTCCTACATTGTGCCGAGTTGTTCATTGACCCCATAATGAGCACCACCAGATTCTTCTCCTCCTCTGTCTCCGCTAGCTGCACTCCCTCAGCTGGGAACTCCTCCTGGATTTTTGCCCCAAAATGCAGCACCTTGCACCTTTTGGCATTGAATCCCATTGCCAGGTGTCTGACTAGGTTTTCAGCTTTGCCAGATTATCCTGCAACCCCTGCCATCCCCTAGGTCATCCACCACTGTTCTCATCTTGGTGCCATCAGTAAACAGACTGATCTTTCTCCTGATGCTCAATGATATGCTTGCAATGAATATTCCAAACAATACTGCTCCCAACACAGAGTCATGACATTGCTAATCCCTGCCCTTGGGATGAGAGCTCCCCACCCACCAGCACCCTCTGTTGTCTTCCCCAAAGCCAGTTCCCTACTCATCTCAACAGCTTTGTGCCTGCCCGTGCCTTCTAACTACTTCCCAACCTCCCATGCAGCACCGGCCGAATGCCTTGCTGAAGTCCAGGTACAGAACATCCACTGCATGGCCTCCATCCAACTGCCTAGTTACCCAGTCATAGAACTCCACCATGTTGTTTTGGCAGGATCTGCCACTGATGAAGCCATGCTATCTGCTATTCTGAGCCCACTGACCTACAGGAGGGATACCAGGCTCTCCTTCAGGATAGGCTCCATCAGCTTACCCACAATGGATGTGAGGCTTACTGGTCCGTAGTTCCCAGTTCATCCTTGGGCCACTCTTGTGGAGGGGCACCACATGAGCCATCCTCCAATCCTGAAGTACATACCCTGAGTGTAGTGAGGCATTGAATAGGTCTGCCAAAGGTCCCATTAGGACCTCTGCCACTTCCTTCAGTACGCTGGGGTAGATGCCATCTGGGCCTGGTGCCATGTCCACTCTCAGTGCCCTCAAACCCTCCAGAACTCTGTCCTCCATGATTTCCCCATCTGTCACCCCCTCCTCTGTTCCTCCCCACCCTTCCCCTTGGGTATCACCCCCTTTTCCTCAGTAAATATCAAGCAGAAGTAATTGTTTAGTGCTTCTGCCTTACCTCCCACTGCTTCCACCCACCACCCTCCTTCCTAATACTTACTATATGGTCCTTACAGCTCCTTTTCTCCCTGATGTGCCTGAAAAGTCCTTCTCCCCTTCTTAATGGCCTGCACCAGCCTGAGCTTCTTAGACTCCTTGGCTGCCCTTACTGCCCTTGTCACCTGCTTTGATTCCTTCAGGTACTCCTCCTGTCCTCACCCTCCCTGTTTTGTTGTACCTCCTAAAGGCAGCTCTTTTCCTCCTTACCTTTTCCATGACCTCCTTGCTCACCCAGCTAGGTTTCTTTACCCTATAACTTCTTGCTCTGGGCCTTGCTGCAGGTTCTGATTGCCTCCACTTTCCCCAGCTTTATGAGCTCCCACCTCTGGTTAGTGCCCATACTAGGTTGAATTCTGGCCAGGTACCCTTTTACCACTTCTCCCATCCTCCTGAAGTCAGTCCTCCTGAAGTCCAGAGCCCTTGTGCGGATTCCACTCCTTCCTTACCCATATCCAACGTGAACCATGCTGTGTGGTCGTTACTCCCTCAGCGGTTCTTCCACCCTTAGTTCCCTCACAGACTCCCCATTTGCCAGCACGAGATCAAGGATATTCCCTAACCTGCTTGGTTCGCTGACCATTTGCATCAGGAAACTGTCCTGGAAGGCATCCAGCAGTACCTGCTCCCTTCTATTCCTGGTTGTTGTGGTACTCCAGTTTACTCCTGGCTTGTTGAAGTCCCCACGATCACTGCACTCTTCATGCAGGTCCTCCTGATCTTTCCCACTAGTTCCCTGTCTAACTCCTCTGTCTGAGAGGGTGGCCTGTACACCACTCCCATCCTGAGAGTCCTATTTTTGGAATCCTGGAGTTGCATCCATAGTGATTCCGTACTACCCTTCCTCCCGTACACACTTCACTCCTTCACTCACATATAGTGCCACCCCTCCCATTGCTGTATCCCAATGAAATATCTTGACCCTGGTACCGACAGGTCCCTGGCATTGCATTGGGTTGTCCATGTTTTGGTGATGGTTGCCATGTTCACCTCCCCTCTGCCTTGAGAGTCTGTAGCTCTGCAGTTTTCTTCCCAAGGCTCCTAGCATTCAGGGTGACCACCTTCCACTCCTTCCCCGTCCTCCCTCCTCCCCTCCTGCCTCCTTTACTAGCATCATTACTAGTACTTGCCCTTTGTCCTCTGTCACTGCTATGGGGCAAGCTCATATGCTTCAACCTATGATCTCTGCGTGTCCCTTGCCCACTTGCCACCCCTACTCCTAGTTTAAATTCCTAACTACCTCTGTGTACTCCTCCACCCTCTGTTTCAATACTTTCTTTCCTCTTCTCTCAAGTGCAGTCTATCCTTGGTGTATAGACTACTGTTTCTTCCTTTAACAGGTCAACTGCTCTGTGTTGCATTTTAGAAGGACTGCTGTGTGCCATTTAGCTGTTATGTCAGTATTGCCCTTACCCAGAAACCAGAAATCTCTTGATTTGCTACCCTCTGCACCTTTTGCCATAGCAACAGATAGCAAGCCTTCTTTGATGACATACTGTATAAGGGACCATACCTACCCCTCTCAACCTAACTGACCACTGTACATGGGACACAGTCATCACATCATAGAGACAACTCAGAATGCTGTGAAAATTATTGGTGTTGCTTGAGCAACAAAATAAATTATATGCATCTGTACTTTAAAATCATCCAGGCTAGACTGATGCCTTTGTGAGGATAGCTAGAGGCATTACCATACTGCCTGCAGCCAAATGGAAGTCCATGACTTCAGTCAGGTGTTACAGAAAATCATAACTCTCAGCCTCCTGCCTAGCAATCCAGGGACAAGAGTTTAAAAAAATCAAAGCATACCGAAAACAGGGACATAGCTCATGAAATGGTAATATCAGTTCCCATCTGCTAGATCTGATGGCTAAGTGTGAAAAGCATTTTGTGAAGGAGAATTAGACTGCTACATTAACGTCTGGCAATATTTTGGGCTTCAGATCCCTACACTTCAGCAAGAGAAATGCCAAATTTAGGAGGACTTGGGAAATACCTGGGGCCAGTGGTGGAGCTCGAGGTGGGCTGGGTGGCTGGTCGCCTCTCCTGGCTACCCCAGTGTGAGTAGCTGTGCCCCACCACCATCTTTATTCACTGTTTAGTGCCCATTGTGGAGCCCATGATTGACTGAATGGCCTCCCCAGCTCCCAAACCTGGCTCCGCCACTGCCTGGGACAAAATCAGGGAGATTTAAGAGGCATGCTGAAAAGTATGCAATGGACGCACCTGCCACCAAATTATGCACCCCAAGTCACGGAAACCTGAAACATGACACTGAACACATTCTTGATCTGGTCCCTGCTACTGCTGGAACTGAGGCTGCACTTATGGAGGTGAAACTAGAGTGGAATGCACACCTAGAGTTCCAGAGACCTTTATTTATCTTTGTGCAAGCCGAGATTTTTAGCTGCTATGTTAAGGGGTTAAATGAAACTGCACTCGATCTCACATACCAAAAAAAAACAGTGCTGGAATTACACTGTATGAGCTATGGGGGCTGGGACGGGGCTTGATGTCTTATCTTTAAACTGAGTGTCCCCAAATTCCATTATATATTAAAAAAGTAGTGATCGTGAGCTATCAGGCTCACTTCAGAGCTGAGGGTGAACCCTGGCAAGCTCCCACCCCAATAATTCCAGCACTGGAATTCCAGTATAGTATGCCGCTCAAAATTGGTGCCAATGCAATCCCATTCTTTACACACCAGGTTAAAAATATGTTAATTGTTACAACAAAGTTACAGTTGACAAACACCTGATTTCTTTATACTGTTACTGTGTTCTAAAAAAAGAAAGAAATACTCAGTGGGCAAACGTTGGATTTGTTCATACTGTTACAGTGTTCTAAAAAAAGAAATACTCAGTGGGGACAAACTTCACTTGCAAAGAAAATAATAATAAAAAAAAAAAAAAGGTACTTGAACAGTACACAGGCTCCAGTAAAATGATTAGGGGAACTAAAAAGGCTACGAGTCCACTGGAAAATATGAAAATAACAAGGAGGGTTAGTTATGTTAACTAATTAATGGACAGCGTTTTTTATAACTGGATAATAGTACTTTTATTTTTGGTTACAGCCACCGGTTAATATTTTCGTTACACCGGAGGTTGTAATCAGTATCGCCAATCAAACTCACCCTGAGAAACCTCATTGTTTGCCTAACTTTCTGTGGGTGGCTGTCCATCTCACAGAAACATGGCCATTCTGTTCCTCCGATAGCAAACATTCTTATTTATTTTATTTATTTTATTTATTTACTGTAAATTGGAATTACAAACCTTTGCGTCAAAGACTCTTTTGCAAAACTCCATGCTCGATTACAGAGGGTGGAGGGGAACGAGTTGGGAAGACAGACGGAACAAGGAAAATTATTTACAAGCAACATTATATACAAATTTATGTACAATCACTTTTTTTAGTAACAGTAGCTCCCGGTGGTTACAGAGGGTGGAGACATATGACAGTCAAGGCAAATGGAAAGCAACTTTCAATACATAATAAAAATGATTTACTGAATTTATTGCTGGCATGATAGCAGAGACTTTATTATCTGGTTAGAGCAAGTAGGAGACATACCTCGACCCTAGATTGAGCTTGGGGGTTTCGATAGGCCTGAGGGGCCCTGTGTGGGTGTGTGGGGAGGGGAGGAGACAGGTAGGCAAAGTAGCATTCACATTTAGAGCTAACCAATAGGAAGGTTTTAGGCCTGTTTTGAAGAGTTGGATGCTGCTGGACTGGAGAGGGAAGGCGGAAGAGTGTTAAGCCATTTGAGGGCACGGTAGCGGAGGGATCTCTGCAGGGATGTTTGACATGGGGGAACCGTGAAGGATGTGGTAGCCGAAGTCTGGTCAACGCCTGAGAGGGCCAGTTTGATGATGGGGTGTAGGACGGCTGGCGCTAGCTGGAGGTGGATCTTTTTGCTAGAATGCAGGTGTGGTACTGAGTCTTTGATGGAAATTAAGCCAGCCAGTCAGTTTGTATAGGTCACAGGTGTGGGTGGTCTGTCACAACCCGAGACAAGGCGACATGCTTTGTTTAGCGAGTGGTTATGCAGCTTAGGGTGGAGTTATCAGCAGTGCGTAGAATTACAATCCCGTAATCGATAGGGAGAGGATGGAGGATGTGACAGCTATCTGCATGGCATTGCGGGCAGACTGTTTTGATTCTGTAGAGGGTACCCACTCTCGAGTTGATCGCTGCCGAGAGGGCGTACATGTCTGTGGTAGGAGAGGAAGGTATCTAGGGTGACACCCAGGCATTTGAAGTGATTGACGTGTTCAGTAGGGAACCATCCGCATTGAAATGTGAAGAGCCATCTGGCTGTGTGGGCTTTGGCGATGAGCAAAGGTCATGGCCTTGGTTTTGGAATAGTTAATGATCAGTCAGTGGTCAGCGAACCAACTTTCCAGCTCCCTGAACTATTCCTGGAGGTGTGCTGGAGTGTGTAAGGTTGGGGTGTTTCCAGTAGAGAACCGATCGCATAGAGTAAGAGATGACCGCTGCAGGCTTTGGGGAGAGAATAAGGAAGAGAGTAAAAGCAGCGGGCCTAAAATTGACCCTGTGGAACACCGGAGCGAACAGGCTTGGGGTGGAGATGGTGGGTTTATTCTTACTTGCTGCGGCGTCCTGTGAGGTAGTCCTTAACCAGGTTGCAGCCTTGGGGACCACATTTAGTTGCGGCAGAACTTGCAGGAGTAATTCGTGGCTGACCGTGATCAAAGGCCTTAGTTAAGTCTATAAAGATAGCCCTGCAAGTGACCCTTGGTCAAGCGCCTCATGGATGAACGTTGTGAGTTCAGCGAGAGCCGTGATGGTGCTGTGGCCAGCTCTGAACCCATGCTGTTCCTTACTGAGTAGGTTGTGTTTTGTTAGATGCTCAGTAAGCTGGTCTGAGACTATTTTTTCCAGGGCTTTGAGAGAGGAGGGAGTATAGAGATTGGTCTATAGTTACTGGGAGGGTGGGATCACCGCTTTTTAAGATAGGGGTGATCACAGCTTTTTCCAGGTAGCGGGAATTGGCCGAGGCAAAGCGAAAGGTTTAGGATTTGTGTGAGATGGGGTATGGTGACATCAGAGGTAAGCCTGATGAGTTTTAGGTCCAGGAGTCATTGCTGAAGTGAGTGTTAGCGATTGCTTTGGAGATATAGCGTTGATTAAGGCGCAGGGGATGGTACGGAGCCGGAAAGGGGGAGGGAGGTCTGTACTCACCATAAGAGGAGTAGAGGGGTTTGGGAGGGTGGAAGAAATTAGGCGGGAGGATATGTGAGAGGTCTGAGAAAGATTCATTGAGGGCTTCAGTGATTTTAGCAGGATCTTAGGTAACGTCCCTGCTCAGACTGAGTTGGGTATGGGTGGGGAACATGATTTGCCACTGATTTCTTGTACATTGCTCCAGAACTTTCTCCCATCTCCCAGGAGGAGGAGAGGTGTGCTGATAGTAATCAGCCTTGGCCTGACGTGTGGCCCAGGTGCATTTATTTCGTGCCTCCTGTAAAGTCATCTGTCCTGGGTGCATTGGGAGTCTATGGCCCTGTGCCAGAGGTTGTCCCTGTGTTGCATGAGTTTTAGGAGGGAGGGTATAATCCAGGGTGTAGACCTGGTTTTCACGACCTGCCTAGTGAGGGGAGCAAATATATCGCAGGCTTTGTTAAAGGTAGCTATAAAGTGGGTGAGCGGCATCAACCAACTGTGCGTTATATAAAGGTAGCCAGTTACTATTGGCTAGGTATTCTTGGAGGTTATTAATGCCTCCTTTTTGAGTTTTCGGTGCCATGTGGTTTTGGGTGGTGCAGTGGGCAGTTTGCCCGACCACCAGCAGATAACCGGGAGTGGTCACTGATAGAGTCAGGGAGCACTGAGGCCTGGTAATATTTTGTGGCCTGTTGATAAAAATGAGGTCTAATAGTGAGGATGTCCGGTTCTTGTGTTGCACCTTGTTGGGGAGGTGATAATTTGGGTGAGATCCATAGCCTGGGCAGCGCCTCTGAAGATGGAGGAGGATGGGGATGCCCAGTCGATGTTGAAGTCACCCATTAATATGGTTTCATTAGTATTTGGGAGGTGTGAGACAGCATGAAGGATGGATTCAAATGCAGGTTTCTGGTTTCTCGGGCGGATATAGGCTGAGATGAAGATGATTGTTTAGAGCCCAATCTAATTTTGACTGCAGAGCCTGGGCCCCATGTTCGGGGGGCCAACATGGTGGCGCAGAGTGTTGATTTAATGAATATTGCACAGCCTCCACCTCGCTTACTGGATCTATCCATCCTAAAGAGGTTATAGTTGCTTAGGGAAACAGCATCACTGGGGATTTTATTTGATAGCCAGGTTTCAGAGAGGGTTAGAATGTCTGGGCATGTTGGGCAATCCAGCCCTGCAGTAGGGTGTGTTTTTGGGAAGGCTACAAATATTAAGTGATGCTAGCAGTAGTCTTCCCTGTGGTTTGTTTGGGGAGGTTTTGTTGAGGGGACCAGGGTTGGAGTGAATGTTTCCAGAAAGGAGGAGTAGAAGTAATATGCATCGTAGTAGGAGAGCCTGGAGAGCTTAAGAGATGCATGCTGAGAGCGAAATGGTGAATGTTTTATTTTTTGTTGTGGGTGGGACTGGTAAACTAGAGATGTCACCGGAAGAAGGAGGAAGCAATGGGGAAGTGGCACTTTGTTTTGTAGTTGGAGGGCTGGGTTGTATGTTGGGAAGAGCTGTGGTACAGTGTTTACCCAGTTGAAGTGAGGCGTGAACAAGGGTATAGGCGAGAAAAGGTAAGTTAGGACTAGTGGGCATTGGCTTGCAGCGTTGGGGTGACTGTGCCAGCAATTATCAGAGAAAGCTAAGGGAACAGGGTTGGTGGTGGAGTCATGGGGTGGAGGAGCCATGGGGGGGTTGAAGAGCAAGGAGAGTGAGCCTGCTGGTCATTAGCATTGTAAATAGGATGTAATGCATAGTGGGTCTAACCAAGCTAGAATGTGAGACAGCGGCCTCTAGGGCTGGATCTTTATAACCTGCAGCTGGAAAAGTGGGCTGATAGGTTTATTTTGCCTGTCACCTGACCTGTACAGGGTATAAATTCAGGAGCCGAGCAAGGGTGGTGGTGGGGGCGGCGGGGCTTAGCCTGTTCAAATTCACTCGCTTTTGAGTTCCCAGTAAACTTGCTCTTTTATCAGAACAGTAGGGCTGGTCACCCGTTCACCTTTGCTCCGCTTCAGCCTGTGCTGGGACTCGCAGTGCGAGGTGGCTGCGCTTGGCTGAGGAGATGAGCAGCCGTTTGAAAAAGGCGCCAAAGACAGGTGAGCTGTGTAGTTACCTGGGTCGGCTGGTCTTCTGGGCAGGAGGGCTCAAGTCTGGCTCTCACAGCCTCCGTTCTCCACGGGCAGGGGTGGTGTTTCATGGAGAAACAAAGGGAGAGAATTTGGTTTAAGTAGGCAGAAAGGGAGGGTAATTTAGGTTAAGTACTTGGCGGACTGAGATTGGCTGGTGGGAGATGAAATGGAGCTGGAAAACCCGCAGGGATCAGGGGTCTGCAGTGCCTGGGCTTGAGAACTCAGAGGCTCTGCACAGCAAGTACCTGAAGAATCTCTCTGTAAATCCCTAGTGCTCTTATTTCACCAGGTCCGTGAGTATTAGCAAGCAAACTGTCCCCCAGAACCCTTATTGAGTTTCCGAGTCGCCTAATTACAACAGGGTCCTGTTGCAGCAGCAAACAATCCCCTGGTTCCCGCACAATGTTTCACCTTAATTTATATTATTTCCAGTCCGTGAGGAAAAATGCAGCTTTTACATCTGAATAGTCATACAACAACTAGCAGGCATGGGAAAAGACATGCAGTTTGCAGAGAGGCTGGGTTACACTTAAAGCTATCTGTACAGGCTTAACAAACTGTACAGGCTTAACAAAACTGTTCAAATTCGCTCACTTTTAAGATTCCAGTAAACTTGCTCTTTTATCAGAACAGTAGGGCTGGTCACCCGGTTCACCTTTTCTCCGTTCAGCCTGTGCTGGGACTTGCGGTCGAGGTGGCTGCGTTTGGCTGAGGACGAGCAGCCGTTTGAAAAGGCTACAGTATTCATGGAGTCCTCACACCCAAAAAGGTATGCACTCTAAAAAAAAATTTCAAGCATATCTGGTTAATCCTGCTTTGGAACCGACTCCTTCCACTTTCCTGAACTGTTGCTGTAGTGAACAGTGGTAGGAGCCCTCCCACCTAAAATGCAGTGGCGGTGGTGTGTGAGAGAGACAGAGAGAGAGACTAAAATTATAGAAAGCCAGCATTGATCACAACACCAACATTCCCACTACAATAATGATAATAAAAAATAACTAAATTAATGTCTCTACTAAAACAGGCAAAGGCAGTGTGTGTGTGTGTGTGTGTGTGTGTGTGTGTGTGTTCTCTCTCTCTCTCTCTCTCTCTCACACACACACATAAAATCACTAGCCATTAATTAAATAAAATAATACATACATGGGTGTGTGTAAACCAGAATTTTAGACACACTTTTCAGTGTGGGATGCTTTATAAACCTCTTGGGCTCGCCTTGGGGTTTATGTAGCATCCCACATCTTGGGTGTGTCTAAAATTCTGGTTACCCCACCCACCCATGTATTATTCTATATTTATTTATCACCTCCTTTCTCTAAATTAAATAAGTTTACTCTACTATTATAAGCAACAACGCTGTAAGCACTACCAGGAGCACATTCTCGACCCTACCTTGCATGGTTACAAGATGAATGAGACCATATAAGAACAGATGAAGCCTACACTCCTCCTCTGCAGAAAGCATGAGCAGAACTGAGTAAGTGAATGGATGTGTGATCTGCTCTGCACATAAAGGTTGTGTCACGTAACTGGAGCAGAAAGTTTACCAGTGGCAGAGTCCATGGTGCCCAAGATGGCTGCTGGAGTTATGTGTGCATGCTTGGGAACTGGCGTACGTGTAGTAATCACCTGTGGCCATTGAGAACATGGCAGACAGTGCTGTGTCCCAGCCACTGAACAAAGTAGTGCGGTGGACACATGTTCGCCTCCACTACTACCAGAAGTCCAAAGAAAAGGGTGGGACGGTATCTGGTCAGCTCCTTTTCTCTCAATCCCAAAACAGTTGCAGGACTCCACCCACTGCCGTCATAAAACAGAAATACATGATAAAAATTAAATGAGTAGTTTGTGATGCTCCTTGGCTAATCAGGAGCATTATCTCAAGACATCATTGTGTTCTAGAACTGGTTAGCTTTGCTTCACAGTTCTCAACTCAAAGATAAGCCCAAATGACACTCTTGATTAACTAGAAACATCTCAGACTACCCATTTACTTATAAAGGAACTCTTTGGAAAGTTAAGCAGAGACAGAAGGGAAATTAAGTATATAGGGTAACTGAGAGTCAGGTAGGTTGAGGAAAGCTCAGGAAGGTTATGCAGAGAGAGAGAGAGAGAGAGAGAGAGAGAGAGAGAGATTAGGAACAAGGAGGGTAAGTGACTTGCACAAGGTCACAGAATACAAGGTGACAGTTGAAGTTAAATCTGAGTCTTCATGTTCACAACATTGCACTAGGGCTTTCCTGCCCTCTCAGTGATATTTTTAACTACAGTAGATGGAACGAAACCCTAAGATAAATTAAAAAAAAAAAAAAAACTACATAGAGGATACTGGATGGGAAACTATGCACAACCAGTGTGTTCTGTCACAGAGGGTCCTGATTTCTCTGACCTCAAGAGTGAAATTTGACAGGTCCATGGGAATTAGAATGCTGAAGTGACAGAACACACTGGTTGTGTACAAGTGCACATCCAGTATCCCGAGGTGCCGGCATGGGAGGGTGCGAGCAGGATCAGTGTTGGCTCTCATCTCCTGGGTAAGAGGTGGAGTCACCCACCCATAGTTCTGCCATCACCGAATGGAGTTCTGTGCTGGCGCAGGCAGTCAACAGTGCAATTGGCAGGAGGGGCATCCCATAAGAAAATACGAAAAATGCCAGCAGAAACAGGCCTCATGGTCATCGAGGTTGCGCTCGAGTGTGCAGCTAGCACCTTATAATGCTGCTGCCTCCTTCCCCCACCCTGTTACCTCTTCCTCTATCCCAACACCTCTTGAAGCTGTCTACCATCTTGCAGGCCACTACCTCAACCAGCAAGGAGTTCCACTTGTCCACCACTTTTCTGTGAAAATATGTCTCCTCATCTCTCTCCTGAATCTACCCCTCCAATCTCAGTAGGTGTCCTCCGTGTCCTTCCCCTTTCTCCTCTGAAAATCCTCTCTGTATTAGTCTTGTTTATTCCTTCAGGTACTTAAAGGTCTCAATCATATCTCCCTGTCCCTCCTCTCTTCCAGAGTACATATTCAACTCCCCAGTCTTTCCTTGTGTGACTTACCCTCCAATCCCTGGATCATCTTTGTAGCTCTACGCTGTACCCACTCCAACAAGTTGATGTCCTTCTCCAGGAACAGGTGCCAGATGACAAAGCAGTACTCCAGGTGGTGCCTGATCAGTGACCTATACAGGGGTAGGATAACCTCCCTACTTCTGGAGAAGATCCTCTAGCTATACACCCCATCATTTTGTTGGCTTTGCTGCCACCCTTCTGCATTTAACAGAGTTGTTCATGCTCCCTGTTATGATCACCCCTAGGTCCTTCTCTTCTGTGGAGCAACCAACTGAACCCCATTTAAGTGATAATCCGTTTCCTGGTACCGAGCTCCAAAGTGCAGAACCTTGCACTTCTTGGTGTTAAACCTCAGTTGCCATTTATCTGCCCATTCCTGCAGCTTAGTCAGGTCCTCCTGCAACCCCTTCCCTCCATATCATCTAGCACAGCTTGATCTTGGTATAATCTGCGAACAGACTGATTTTGCTTTGGATCCCAAACTGAGATATCTGCAATGAAAATCCCAAACAGAATTGGTCCCAGCATGGATCCCTGTGTTACCCACTTGTCACCAGTCTCCGTGATGAGAATTCCCACCACCACCCTTTGCAGTCTCCTCTTCAGTCAATTCCCTTATCCAGGTCACCATTTTTGGTCCTGCCCCACATACTCCAGCCCCCCATTCTCCCATGCAGCACTGAATCAAAGGCCTTACTGAAGTCCAAGTACAGGACATCCACAGCATTGCCCTTGTCCAGTTTCCATGTCACCCAGTCATTGATTCTATCAGGTTTGTCTGGCATGAGCTGCCTGTGACAAACCCTTGTTGCTGTTTATCCTGAATACCATTTGCCTCAAAGAAGCCATGAGCCTCTCCTTTAGGGTGGTCTCCATGAGTTTGCCCACAATCTAGGTGAGGCTCACTGGCCTGTAATTCCCTGGTTCATCCTTTGACCCACTTTTATGGATGGGCCCCATGGCCATCCTCCATTTCTGTGGTACACATCCTGTCCAGGAAGGTGTTGAACAGGTCTGCCAGTGGCCTCTGCCAGCTCCTCATATGGCATGTTGCGATGCCTCCACATGCATGTGCTACATCGAGGATGCGGTGGGGAGCGGGAGAAACCTAGAAACTACAAATGTAAAATAAATAAATAAATAACTAAATAAAGTAATGTAAAAACAGTTTGATTACATTTTAATACAAAATAAATTATTTGCTGCTGCATCTTATTCTGGAATTTAAAGTTAGTTACTAGGGTCAGTGATGTGGTTGTTAGGGACCAGACATTCCTCTGTTTATAGCACAGACTTCCATTGGTTGTCAACTGCATTTGGGAGGGATTTAAAAATATAGCAGCTCTATTTCTCGCTAAGTGAGAGGACACTCATTTTAAGGAATTGTGTTTTATTATGTGAGCAGTTTTAAATATCTAGTTGATTCTGCATTTATTTTTATATAAGTGAAAATATCTGATTGACCCTATGTTTTATTTCATATTTATTTTGTCTTATTTATTTTTATTTAAACATTTTCTAACTGGGAAAAGCACACAGAGACAAGGCTCATTTCCATGCGACCTGGGGATATCTGGTTGATCCTGTATCTTCAGGATTTATGTGAGTGACTGTGCCACTGCTTTAATGTTTTCCTGGTTTATCCTGCAGTTTCTGTTGTCACAGCTGTCTTTTAAGTTGTGTGGCTTGTACACTTTCCAAATCAGCTGGAATGCTGTTGTACCACAGAAGGGTACAATTGCGTTCCATGATGTGTGAACTGTGTTACAAAACCGTTCAGATGAGATGGAAATGGGCTTGAAACAACATTCCACCATACACTATAGTATTGTACAAACAAAACTATTCAAAAGTAAAGCCATGGTTGATGTGTTTCACAGTGATTGAGCATCGTTACTTACAGAAAAGTTATATTTTCTTCATTCAGTGAAGATATACAATTACTTGAGACATCCTCAGCTTTGTGTTTTCATTGATGTCAAGAGTCAGGCTAAAACTGATATTAAACTTAACCAAACTGCTGCCTGTATGCAAGCTAGTTTCACTGTGTTGTTATTATTATTATATAGTGGAGGGACGCTAGTGAGCCACTGTCCCAGATGGCTCCCTGATTCCTGAGCTCCATCTAGCTGTTTCATAAACTTAATTAAAAGGGTCTCGAAATGATCCATTCTGATAGATTGCCAGCATACCTACAGCCTTACATTAATCTCTGTTGCACTGTCATGTACAGCTTGATCACCGGTGCATGAATTCTGCACGTCAACATTCCATTCTCTAGTGCTGCTGAATGACTGGGACAATGCATTGTCATTCTGAACCAGCATTCATAAACAGCTGGTGGCTGAACTCTTTATTGAAACTCTCCTCTCGATGAAGAAAACATTCAAAAGGTACACTTCTAGCACTTTTCTTCACTTTTCTTTGAAATAAGTTTTTCTTATAATAGCAATAAGGTGCTCCAAGGAGCTGGATTAACAGTCAACCACCTTCTAAGGAAAATATGGTACTCAGCTGCACCTCGTGCTACATTACACCCCTAGGGGTGGTTACCAGGGTGTTAATCTAACACCTGATCATACCTTATTGCTTAAAACATTTGCCCAGTCCCAGTGCAGGCAACTAGTTCAAAGCAGAACTATTTAATTGTAACCATAGAAATTAAATAAAATAAAGTGGACTGGAAAATTAAAGAAGGTAAGGCAATGGGGTGAGATGGGATCTACCCCAGAGCACTAAAGGAACTCAGGGAAGTGCTGGCGGAACCACTGGCTGCCCTTTTCAATGCATCACTAGCGACAAGGGAAACACCTGAGGACTGGAGGAGGGCAGATGTGGTCCCTCTCCACAAGAGTGGAAGCAGAGAGGAGGCAGGTAGTTATAGGTCTGTAAGCCTGACTTTAATAGTGGGGAAACCATTGGAGTCCTTACTTAAGGAGAGGATTGTGAATTTTCTGGAGGATAGCGGGCACAGGATCCAAGGCAGCATGGATATCAAGCGAGAAAGTCCTGTCAGACAAATCTTATAGATTCTTTGACTGGGTAACTAGGGTGGTAGACCAGGAGGGGCGGTGGATGTAGCCTACCTGGACTTCAGCAAGGCCTTGACACCGTCCCAGATAGGAGATTGCTGAATAAACTGGGGAGCCTGGGAGTGGGTCCTAGGGTGGTAAAGTGGGTTGGGAACTGGCTCAGGGGCAGGACTCAGAGGGTGGTGGTAAATGGCATGAAATCTGAGGAGAGGGAGGGTGACCAGTGGGGTGCCACAGGGATTGGTGCTGGGACCAGTCCTATTTAAAGTCGTCATTAGTGACCCATGAGACATCTGGAGGAAAGGGTGCCTCTTTGCAGATTACACGAGATCTGCAACAGAGTGGACACACCAGAGGGGTGGATAAAATGAGAAAGGACCTAATCCTATTAAAGGAGGATCGGATGTCTGGCAGTTGAGTTTCAATGCTAAAAGTGCAATATTATTTACCTGGGTCACAGGAACCAAGGGAGGCATACAGGATGGGTGGGAAGATCTGGCCACCACAAGTCAGGAGACAGACCTAGAGATTATCATATCTGATAACCTGAAGGTGACCAAACAGTGTAAAAGGTGGTGGGAGACAAACAGAATGTTGGGGTGCATAGGGAGGGCATAACAAGCAGGAGAAAAGAGGTGGTGATGCTACTGTACAGATCACTGGTGAGGCCTCAGCTGTAGTACTGTGTCTAGTTCTGGTGACCACATCTCTGGAAGGACATTGGCATAATAGAGGCAGTTCAGAGAAGGGTAGCAAAGATGGTACATGGACTGCACCAGAAGCCCCACGAGAAAGACTTAAGGACCATAATATCTAATCACAGGTTGAAAGATGGGAGAGGGAGCCATGATAGAGACTTCAAGTACCTTAGAGGAATAAACAGAGTACAGGCGGAAAGCACATTTTAGAGAAATTCTGCACAAGAGCAAGGGAGAGGGCATGATATGAGACTGAAGTGTGGAATGCTCAGGGTAATGTTAGGAAGTTCTTTTTACTGAAAGGGTGGTGGAGCAGTGGAAAAGTCTTTCAACAGTGATTGGTGCAAAAACAATAAAGGGTTGAGAGTGCATTTAATAGACACAAAGGTACCCTGGTGAGGTGCAGAGCAGGAGGCTTGAGATCAAATAGGATCTGCGGCTGCAGCATTGAGTAGGTAAATGGGCAGACTAGGTGGGCTGTATAGTCCTTATCCACTGACAGATTCTATGTTTCTATGTTACCATATAGTTTTTTCAGCAATAATGTTTGTCAGGCAGAAATATTACAATACCCATTTTTCTTTTCATTTTCTTTAATTCGGAACCAAGATATGGTATGTTGAAGTTTTTAAAGTTCACAATCTCGTACCATGCCCGTCATGAAAAAATAAATACCTTGGTACAGTGCAGTGCTATTTACCACCAGAAATACATTTTTGTTTATTTTTAATTTCAGTTTTGGAAAGATACCTTTGAGTCAAAACTCATTTACAAAGGTTCCACGTCACATAGATTAGGTACAGACAAACATTACCACGATTGTTAGAGAGTATAGAGATCAGATTGTTACAAGGAACAGTCAGACTAACATTCAAGTGCTAGGGTAGCTTATCACAGTTAATTACAGAGTACATAACAACCCCAGGGAGACTCAGTTTGAGCACTAATGAGGAAGAGGTGGGCCAGTGGCCACTGTCAGTGGATAAGGGAAGGAGAGGCCGGGTTCAATTACAATCACAGGTACTTGTGGACAGGAGATGGACCCTAATGTGGGTTTTAAATTGTCCAATTGTTTGTTTATTTACCAAGGAGGTGGGTAGACTGTTCATCCACAAGGGGCCCTGTAGCTGAAGGATCTTTGGAATTGAGAGGTATGACAGGAAGGAATCGAGAAGAGATGGTTGTCTGAGCTACAGGTGTACTTAACCTTAAAGTCAGGGTGGATTAATGGGGTGAGCCCAGTGGGAGAGCCTAAGGTGATTTTGCAAGAATGCAGGTGCGAATCTGATCCTGTTGTCAAGATTAAGCCAGTTGGTGTTATTATAAAGTGAACAGGTATGGGTGAGATGATCACAACCCAATACAAAATAATGAGCTTTGGTTAGGGGAGTCAAGTCTAACCAGAGCTGAGGTGCTTGCCTCCATATATCAATATGCCATAGTCAAGCAGAGAAAAGTACAAGAGGAGACTGTGAGCTAAGGGCACCAAGAGTAAGGCAATGTTTGAAGCAGTGCAGAGCCCAAGCCTAACATTGAGGGCCTTAGATAGGAGGTGAAGATGCTTGTGATAGGTTAGCCTGTGTCCAAGGTGATGCCCAGGTATTTAAAGGAGTCCACTTGTTCCAGGGTAGTCTGGGTTGATGTTAGTACTTGTTTTTTATAGCTGATAATAAGGCGTTGTGAAAGAACCAGCTTTTGGCAATGTTGAAGGAGGACTGGAGGAGCGGTGAAGTTGAAGGGGTCAGGGCTGGAGGAGAGATAACAGCATCATCCATATAGTAATATGTTGGTGGGGCAGGCCTCAGGGAGGAGTTTAGGAAGAGTCTGAACAGGTGAGGTCCCAATATGGACCCCTGTTGGACACCCGAGAGAACAGGAGATTTGATGGATAGAGCATTACCAATTTGACCTGTTGAACACCATCCTAATACATACTGTTATATCCACATTATGCATGTACATTCAACAGGTAACCTCGATGGAAGAGATTTTTAAGATATGTTCTTTCTCCATTAATCCTTTCAGTAGCAGTAGCTGCTTTTTCTATGAGTTGATATTCTACATGAAATGTTGTATTCTGTATTATTTTGTTTAAATGGCAATAAACAGAAAGTACAAACAAAATTGAGAGTCGTCCACCTTAATTATGTGAATTATTAAACACAAAATAACTACAGTATAAAAGCTGTTTTGCAATATCTAAGAAAACTAAAACATTTATTTATTTATTTAAGCGTTTAACCAGGAAGGCATGCGAGCAGGCTACTGCTTGATTCAGATGCATCCTGGGGGAGAACATAGACAACAGTTGAAGACAGCATTATACAAGTGAGTACATAGTGGAGAATCACTAACATTTGGTCCTGGTAGCTAGTCATAGTGGGTTGAGAAAACAGTAGATAGACAACAGTTGAAGACAGCATGATACAAGTAATTTCATAGTGGGGAACTCTAACAAATTGGTCCGGATAAAAGACAAAGTGGAGTGAGAGAACAGTAGTTACAGGCACAGATTAATTGCATTACTAAGTGCAGACATACTCAGTCATACCACTCAGTGAACTGAGAAACTGCCTAGACACATGAGCAGGTAGGAGAAATGAGCTTGGAGCAAGGAGTTAGGTGCGGGGAGGAGAAGTGATGAATGTTTGCTGGGAATGAGTTCCACAACAGTGGTATGCGGTAGCTGAATGCTGTCTGACTGACAGTAGTGGACCTATGTGGGACAGCCAGGGACTGAGAGTCCAAGTTTCTGAGAGAGTATGCTAAGGTGCAGTGGTTGGCTAGGGTGGCGGTGAGGCAGGAGGAGTTGCTGGGAGCAAAACTTGGCAGGGATCTGGGCGCTGTGGGACTGTCAACGATTATCTAGAGAGGTGAGTGGTTCATAGATTGATATAGGGCACAGTGGTGTGTGGAGTAAGGATAGTTCAGGACAAAGCAACAGAAAGAATGGAAAAAGGGTCCAGTCTGGCTAAGGTGGACTTAGGGCTGGTACTATAGACTGTGTTCCCAGTAGTCGAAGACAGGAGGATAATTTTCTGCACATTGGTCCTCCGGCAGGTTCAGGATGCTGTCACAATTCCAATAAAGTGCACCAAGCCTGGGGTGTAGCTTCTTGATTATGGAGTCAATGTGTGTGGAAAAGTTGAGATGCTGGTCAAGCCAGATGCTGAGGTATGTGAAGGAGGTACAGGCATCCAGGGTGTCCCTTCCAGGGTGTGGAATGTGATCGGGAGGGCCTCGAAAGTCTCTGCCTTTTGCCAAAGGTTAATGAGACTGTTTTCTTGGCATTGAGGAGGAGGAGGTGATTTGAGTGAAGCCACTGCTGGGCGTGATAAAGTCCTGCTTCAGTCTGGTCATAACCTCTGCGGTCGAAGGGTCGAATGCATACAGCACAGTGTTGTTTACATACATGTGGATTGAGGTGTGTGTGGGCAGACAGAAGGCAGGTAGTTCAGAAAGATCAAGAACAGGAGAGTGCCTAGGACAGAACCTTGCAGTACCCCAGTGGGGACTGGGAGGGTGCCGAGGTGGAAGAATTGATATTTATGGATTGGGACCTGCCAGCAAGGTATGAGTGGAACCAAGATGTGGCCCAGCCAGATAGACCAGTGTTGGCAAGTTTGGCCAGGAGGAGAAAGTGGATGACTGTGTCAAATGCCTTGGCCAGGTCGATACAAATGGCAGCTGTGATGTGGCCAGCATCCATCCCAGTGAAGATGGAGTCGGTAAGCTTGAGAAGGAGGTAGTGGTGGAGTGGGATATTCTGAGGATGAACCTAAGGATGTCAGAAATACATTTGTGCTAAAGAACAATATGATTTCTGTTTTTGCTGACTAAAAATACTACTGCTTTAACTTCTCATTTTTAACCACAGTCCTTGCTAGTCCAATTCATGTTATTTTATCCTATGAGAACAGATATGGTCCAAGATATTGCAGACTTTTGTGGTGGCCTTGAAGACATCAGTGCTGGGAATGGTGGTGCAATCCCCATCAAGCCTCAACGGTCTCAGTGAAATTAAAACATGCTGTGTATACTTCTCCAGGAGATGCCCTCAGATAGAACCATGCTTACATTCATGGAGGAGAGGACTGAGTTGCTGTGGTGCAAAACAGAAGACAATGAAATGTATGTCAAAGGACTGCAGTTTCAGGTCCTATCATATCAAGATCACATGAATAAGCATGAACAGTGACTTTATTGGCTCTGCACCAAGATCGAAGACCCAAACAACAGGGGCACAACAATAATTTAAGATCTGTGGCTTCTCTGAAGAAACTTAGCAAGCAGCTGTATGCTCAGCAGCAGTTAATGGATGCTTGTCCAGCACTTGTCAGACCACTGAACTGTACATAACATCCATTGTGTCTCATACTTTTGGTGCTGGAGAATCTATTGAACTTGCTGCATTTGATCATTGTAGTGATCCTGCAAGGGTTTTTTTACCACTCTGTTTACCTCCCTGAGCCTTTGGTACTCTCTTGGGCTGGACAGCTAACCTGCCACTCTAACATCCACTGTGACCCTGATCTCCTCAAGGACATTACTTTCTTCCCACTGGACCCCTCCTTTAGGGTCCGCAGGGCAATTGATGGGAGGTAGGGGCCAGTATTGGACATTTGGTGGCCAGGTGATGTGAGCTGTTGCCTAACTGGGCCAAGGGGTGTTTTTCTTGTTTTACCCATGAGCTCCTCCCTCCCCTGTGAGCAAGGCATGCAATGGCACCATGGCGCATGGCACCCTGCCGCGCCTGCTATGCTCGTGCTGTAGATCGTCGACAGGGGCCCAACAATAATTTGAGATCTGTGGGCTTCCCTGAAGAAATTTGGCAAGCAGCTGTGTATGTGGTTTCTTGCAGATAGACCACTCTTAGGCCCTGAGACATACTCTACAGTCAATCCTGGCTAACTTTTTATGTTTCAGTGTGAAAGAACAAATTTGTCTCCAGTTCAAGGAAAAATATCTATATAGTGGACTGAACAAGAAAGCATGAGTTTTTAGGATTTCTCCACTCAACCTGCAGGTTGTATTTCAATGCAGAAATACAATGCAGTTAAAAGGACTTAGCAGAATTGGGCAATCCCATACAGCTTGAAATATCAGCAAAACTATGTCTTCAGTGGAATGGGTGTGGCATATTTGAGTCACCTGAAGAAAATAATTACTGTAGTTTATCTCAAGGCATGGGCCAGAGTTCCTGGCAGCCACACATCTGAATCCTGAGGGTGGAATATTAATCTGTCTTAAAGCTGTGGGCTGTGTTCTGACCATCCTAACATGCAAGATCTACCCAGTCTATCCTCCAATATCAGACAGGGTCAGGATGACAGATAGTTGAGCCAAAGTGGTCCAGACCTATGGATAAAGAACATCTTTCATGTGCCTTAAGATCCACCCCATCAGCACAGGGGCAGCAACTGTGGTTCTCACCTGTCCTCTCAGGTCCTCTGCTCTCTATAGAACCACACTGCCAAAAACCAACAGTCTTGATATCAGAGCTGCACACAGTCAAATGGACAGTGAATGGAACTCCCACCTAAGGACAGCAATGCTCTGAAAGACCCCAGCACTGCCATCTTCATCAGGTGAAGACTGTGCTAAAACTGAATTGGGCTGATATAGCTGGTGTGACCACAGTGGACATTGCAATAGTCCCAGAGATAGGAGACATTCAAGAATTCAATCCCAGTACTCAAAGCCCTGCACATCACTGGGAGACTTTGTTGCTCTGCTAGTGAGTATAATTATTGGTTCCATAGGTTGCCAGTTGTCTTAAGGTGTGTTTACATGGTTCATCTGCTCCACTGTGCATCCATTTCAGTGTTCTCCTGAGCTCCAGAACCATGGTATGATTGTGATTTACCCAGCCCTCTCTGTGCAACCCATGCTTGAGAGGGGCTTTGAGTCTAGCGGAGCGTTAGCTGCTTGATGATGTTAGCAGTGATGTGTCTGATGGTACGCAGACTGCTAATGTCTTCCTGCTACTACTGGCTTCTCTTGCTAAACCAAAGCTTAGTGCAGTTCCTTCCTATACACCTTAGCTCCCCACACTTACCATCTACTGGCCTGCTGCTTGCCTATTTAGTCCACCTGTCCTGAAGCCCCTGTGGCAGCAGTAGTATCCAGTTGCTGAGTCACCTCACTTCCTTGTTCTGGCTGGGTCTAGGAGGATGCTGGGAGCATGCACTGTGTACCAGAGCAAGTGGCATAGTCTGTTCACACAGCTGCTTAAGCTGCTTATTCCAGAATGTATCCCTACCCTTGCGCTGCTCAGGGAGAAAATCAAAGAATGACTTACCATGCTATGGTAGTATCCACAAAGCTGCTTTTTATCACTGCAACTTGTGAGCTTGGGTTGCTTTGGTAGAAAGGTGGCTGTGTAAACATGCATTTAGAACTGTTCACCTGCTTTAAGGAGTTCATACTGATTATTGTAATTACTACCTTTAGATTCACTACATGAATACAGTGGAGCCAGCCAGGATGAACACAGTATCTTGCTGTACCTATGTCACAAAACCCTGCATGACAAAGGGCTTAATTGCCATTGAATTGCACTCTTCCTTGCAGTGTATTGAGCACTTTGCAGCAATACTGCAAGGTACTGCATTACATCCTTGCTGGCTCTGCTGTATACACTTTTGGATTCTGCTGGGGTTTGAGGTTCAACCATGATGTGGTTGACAGGCAAAAGTGGATCCACAGATGCCACTGCATGTTTAATACAGTATTAATTCTGGATGCAGCTCATGCCTTATGGGGCATGTGTGATTTTGTATTTCATGCCTTCAGCTGTCTGAGGGCCTCCAATTTGAAACTGCTCAGTTTCTCCACATTCAGTGGAGTCCAAGGACCTTGGGCTGTCTACGGACTGGGATAGTCACACAAGCTGCACTAAATGGGTCAAACTCAGGCATGTTGAGGAATCACATGACACGGTTGATGTGAGAAATGCATCCCAAACAAGCCCATTGCTGGCAACCACCTAATTTAATTAAAAATTAGCATTTAAGTGTAACTTCATCATTTTACTACCTTCAAATCTCACCAAAGCACTAGTGATGCAGAAGGAGGACCTCAGTGACTTTATCATTCCTGAATCTAGCAAACAACCTGCAAAAAGCTGCAGGCAGGCTCTCTTCTCCAATATGGCACCATGGAGGACACTGAGCAGCTGAAGTGGTGGTTCAAGGAGATGACTGCCCTATGAACCATAGTCCCTGAGGAATTGGTAGACCTCAAAATATAAAAGGCACAGTTGCTTCCCATACCACAAGTATCTCTGATGCTGAGGCGTGGATCACCAGCCTTCAGGATGCTCTTGTTAAAAACAAACAAAGCAGGATCGCTGCTAGCAGGTGTTTGAAGAAACTGGAAGACAGGGCCAAGTACCAGGAGGATTACTCTCACTGAAACAATTTGCTGATGTTTGGCCTGCTGGAGGGGTACAAGGGGCAGAACTGGCTCAGTTCCTAAACAAACTACTGAATAAACTGATTGGCTCCTTCTTTCCCTATGGTTAAGGGTATATGATAGAAAGAGCACACCAGAGTGTGGTGGCTAGAATGTGCCCCAAAGACCAATACATGGTTCTGATAATGAGGTTTGTAAATTTCCAGCACAAAATATTTGTTCAGCACCAAGCAAGAAGACTGAACTCGATTACCTATCAGGGTCAAAAGCTGCAAATTTTTAATTTGAGTCAAAGTGTCAGGGAGAAAAGAAACCTTTATGGAGATATTAAGGCTGAGCTCCATAAAATGGGCACACAATAGCTCTAGATCTGTGCTAAGGTTACTCACAAGGAATGGAACCATGATGGTTTATTCAGTTAAAACATGTTTACTGAAAAACATGCTGCACTCCATTTAGTACCTAGTGATTTTGAACACTTCATGTTCTTTCTCAAGGCATAAGAAGTAGTGTTGCTCGGACAGTATCCTACAAATTCAGATGCCATCAGGTACTATCATTTTGGTTGGCTGTTGGATAGCTCGGATAGCATAGACTTCCAACCAAGGATCTGACCTCCAAGATCCACTGTAAGTATCTGAGGTATCCGAGGATCCAACCTGCATCCGAGGGAGCCACCCAGAGATCAAATGGATCTGACCATCAGATCCAACTGTCTGAGGTGGGTCTGATGGATCCAACCATCAAATCCAACTGTCCAAAGTAGGATCCGATTGATCTGACCACTGGATCCAACTATTTGAGGTTGGATCCGATGGATCCGACCACCAGATCCATTTGTCAGATCCTAGGTTTGATATGACAGAGGATAGTAGGGTCAACAAAAGCATTATCCAAGCAACACTAATAAGAAGGGTGACAGCTGTTCCCCATTTAAAGGGGATTCATAATGGTCCATGCAGCAATCACATAAAAACTTTTTTTACACACAACGAACTATAAATCTTCACAATATTTATACAAAATATTAACAACAAACATTCATGTTGAATTCATTATACTAAATTGCAGCCTCAAATACATCCACAACACTAAGATCCAGTGCATAATTTATCTAGGTGGTCAATGACCTTGCTCAGTGTCACCAAGTGATGGGGTGGGGGAGAACAGAAAATGAGACTTAGATAAAATGTGATTAAAATAGTCACCATAAAATATATACCATATCTAGTGCTTTTGTATTTGATATTAGTACTCAAGGATGTACAGAATAAAACTGCACTCTTATTAGTTACATCATATGGCTAATTTATGATGTACGTGCTGCTCCATAATTTATTCAAAATCCCTCAAAGATGAGGTACTTGCTCTCACCTTATGTACCCAACCAGATTAAATGTATGGCAGGGTAGCAGAACTTTAGTACTGTACAGAAGGCAGAAACAGTGCTCAAAGCAGAATTTCCAGCACCTTCTCTTACAAGCACCCTCATTCCCCAATGAGAGACACTATGGCCTGAATAATTAGGTTGGTTATCCCATTTGAGCAAACAACTTTAAACAGAGTTTCCTTCATCCCCAGGATCCCCCATGAAAGTATGCAGTATGGATATGAGCCTAAAGAAATGTTACTGACACCTAGGCAAATTCCCCAATCATGGAGCCTCTACCTACTTCAGATTTGGCCCTCAGTCCACCTTACACTACAGTAACAAGTGACCAAAGATGGCCCTCAGATCCGAAGTTGCGTGCTGCAGCTATATTAAAGAGAATACTAGGATCGCACAGGCTGCAAAATTCCACAAGGTTAATGGTAATTTCTCTTCCCATGCTCAACAGCAGTTAATGGATGCTTGTCCAGCACTTGTCAGACCACTGATCTGATGAACATCCATTGTGTCTCATACTTTTGGTGCTGGAGAATCTATTGAACTTGCTGCATTTAATCACTGTAGTGATCCTGCAAGTTTTATTTTTACCACTCTGTGTACCTCCTTCGGAGCCTCTGGTACTCTCTCGGGCTGCACAGCTAACCTGCCACTCTAATGTTCACTGTGACCCCTGACCTCCGTAAGGGCATTACTTTCTTCCTTGCCACTGACCCCCTCCCTTTAGGGTCTGCAGGGTAATTGAAGGGAGGTAGAGGCCCAGTATTGACATTTGGTGCCAGGTGCTGCGAGCCGTCACCTAACCGGGCCAGTGGTGTTTTTCTTGTTTTACCCATGAGCTCCTCCTCCCCGTGAGTATGGCATGCAATGGAGCCATGGCGCATGGCAACCCTGCCGGCATCTGCTATGCTCGTGCTGTAGATCATCCTGAAATTCTCCGGTCTCCATCGGGGTCGCTGGGATGTCGGACATCCCTAGCCCTCCCCTGGAAGAGGAGAGCAGTCCATCAGATGCTCAATCCTTTCCTGCCCTCCTAGCCCAGCACTCTGGGCTCACTCCCGAACCCAGGTCACCGTGCAGCATGAGGTGTGGCGCCCAGTGCCTCAACCTCAGTGCCAATGGCTGGCCTTTATCCTGCAAGTTAACAGGAGCTGTTGTACTACATGGACAGTCACCACTTTATAAGTTAACTAGCTGTGAATATCCGAGAAGGCTTCTCCAGGGAAGTTGAGATCTGAGGGGAGAAGCCTCGCTAGTATTGACAAACCAGGGTTGAACACGCTTATGACCTGGGGCACCACCTATTAAGACCTTCAAAGGATAAATCTTTTATAAAACTAGGCATAAATGGATAGCCAAATATACTTGGGTCAGGCTTAAAGTGGTTTCAGAACTGAATTTGTTTTTAAGAGGATGCCACAATGTGTGCTAAGAAAATGGGGCAGGGTGAACGTTCTCTCTGTTCCTACCCGGGTCAGTTAGAATCGATTTAGTAATACTGTTGTACTAAGTTTGTAGTTATACTAAGTTGCACTGGGCCCGGTTCACAAAGCCCCTAGAATGACAAGGCGCCTGCAGCAAACATTAAAGACGCAAGTGCATCTTGGCGCCAAAAGATGCCCCATTAGTAATTAGAAAGGCAGCCTGCAAACACAGGCTGTGTGCACCATAGGGTGATTGTAGACCAGCCACGCCCAAAAGGGCTGTGGCATGGCACTAGGGGGGCTTGCAGAAGAAGCAGGCTGCTATATCCCTCTTGGTACTCACAAAAGCCAGAGGGCTACATTCTAAGTACCAAATGGTCTCTGGGAGGGTTTTGACAGTTGCAACAATGTGCCGTGGCCCCGTCCCTTAGCCTCAGTCCTTGTAAACAATAGGCCAAACATCCCTGGTGGTCTAGTCCCTGAGCATCCATGATCCCTGATATTTAAAGTAAAAATAAACCTGGTGGTCTAGTGGTCCCCAGATCATCCCTGATAGTTAATGTAAGTAATAAACCTGGTGGTCTGGTGGTACCACAATCATCCCCAATCCTGATATTTAATGTAAATAATAAACCTGGTGATCTAGTGGTCCCCATCATTCCCAATTCCTGATACATAATGTACACAATATACCTGGTGATCTAGTAAGCCCCACCCGGGCAGGCAGTGTCCCACCACTTTCCCCGGTCTGAAACAGAGCCGATGACTGGCACAGCCCTTCTCCACACCACTGCGTTTAGCCACTTGCTGAGCTATCAATAAGGGAGCATACTATACGCTTCCTTGACAGCTTAGTTGGTGGCCGATGGTGGAGGAAGGAGGGTTGTGCAAGTCGCCAGCTCTGTTTCAGGTTGGGGATAGGTGGTGGCACACTGCCCGCCAGGGTGGGGGGCCACTAGATTACCAGGTATATTGTGCATTATATATCAGGGATCAGGATGATGGAGAGATCACTAGATCCCCAGGTTTATTATTTACATTACATATTGGGGATCAGAGATGATGGGAGACCACTAGACTGCCAGGGTTATTATTTACATTTTATCGGAATCAGGGATGATGGGGAACCACTAGACCACCGGGACCACTAAGTTTGAACACAATGGGCAGGATATTCAAAGCTTAGTGCCATGCACAAATGGATTGCGCCAGGATTGTGCAGTGTTTGCACAGGTCAGCCATATTCAAAGCAAGACATAGCACTGGTGCAGTGCGATGGCGCTGGCACAAAAGATAATGTATGCAAGGGGCAAGTGAGGGCAGGAACCTGAATACAGGCAATGGCATATTCAAAGAAATGTGGTGCAAGGCCCCATTGCGTGACATGTAGTGTAGCACTAGTTACCGCTAATGAAAGGCAGGTCTTATCCTGGGGCAAACCACAGAGAGGGGTGGCCAGAAAAGGAAGCCAACATGGCTGTATTTGTAAATGCAGTAATGTATTATCTGATGGAGGAAGTAGTGCAGGAGGAGGAGAGGAATCAGGCCCATCATGGCCCACAATGCAGGCCAAGGAGGAGATATGCTGCACACAGGTTGTACCAGCCCAGAGTTTCCTTTTGAGACCCTGCCTGATGAGCACATCGCTGGCTGGTACAGGATGAGCAGGGCCATGTTGAGGCAGATATGCAAACTCCTGCATGAGCAGCTGCAGCCATGCCATGTCAGTGTGGGAGAAGGTGACAGCAGCGATGTGCTTTCAGCCACTGGGACATTCCAAACCTCAGTGGGAGACACCACTGGGTATCGCAGCCTGCCACCTCACACCTCCTGACCCAGTTCCTAGATGGCTTCCTGCCACATGCTGCCAAATTCATATTATTTCCCAACATGGCAGCTGAGCACAGAGTAACCATGCAGCAGTTCTATCAAGTTGCGCACCTACCAGCAGTACTTGGTGTCATTGACTGCACCCATGTTGCCATCCATGCACCACCTGGTGATGGCAGTGACACGCATGTGAACAGGAAGGGTACCACTCCATCAACTGCCAGGTGGTGTGCGATCGCAGGGTGCATCAGCAATGTCTTTGCACGGTTCCCCAGCAGTGCCCACAATGCCTTCATATGGCACCAATCTAGGCTGTGAGAGCCTTTGAGGAGGGCAGGATTCCCAGTGGGCATCTAGTCAGTGAGTATCACCTGTGGGCAACAGTGCAAGGGAGGCATGTACGGGGAGGGGCAGTCAGGACAGTAATGCATGTGTAGCACCATGGCAATATCCATACAGCAGGAATGTGCAGCTAACTAAGTCCCGTTTGTTCACAGTGGACAGTGCCTATCCCCAAGACCCTGGCTGCTCACACCAGTACCACAACCAGCAACAGTGGCAAGGAATGGTACAATGAGGCTACGCTGCCACAAGGAACATCACAGAGAGGGTCTTTGGCATGCTGACGATGCGGTTCTGCTGCCTTGACTTTTCAGGTGGCACCCTACAGTACAGCCCTCAGAAGGTATGCCGTATATTTCTAGCGTGTTGCATGTTACACAACATGGCACGAAACAATGGTATACGTGTTCCTGAACCTGATGAACAGCCAGGCAGTGAGCCAGAGCCAGAGGCCCAGGGGATAGTAGGGCAACTCAAGAGGAGACACCGAATGGCCAGGAGATACCATGAGCACAGGAGGAACATCACTAGCACGCTAGCGCAGATGGGAATGTGATTAAACAGACCACAGACAAACAACCACTGAAGTATGAGTTTATTAGATGTACAATGCATGTACAATGCTGAAATGTACATAAAACCTGGGTGAAGACAGTGTCACAGTGTGCACATGAAGTATGTGTGTGTGGATCTGCACAGTGACAGTCAAGTATGTGGGTGACCTATGAGTGCTATGTGTGCAAGGTGTGGGCAGGGGTGTTGATGTGCAGGTGGGTAACTATGTGTGTGAAGTACCACTGTGGGTGAGGGACTGTGCATGCACGTAACACTGTGTGTATGATGGGAGTGTGGACAGGACTGCCCCAATGGCCAATGTCCAGGATATGCCAGGCTAATGCTGGTGCCTACCCCACAGACATGTCCTGCACCATGTCTGCGGGAATGGATGTGAGGGTGCTCTGTGTTGAGGACACAGGTGGTGAGGACTGTGGGATGTTGTCAGTGCAACATGCTGACATGCATGGTTAGAATCTGCACCAGTCCTGGAGGGTGAGTGGCCATGTCGCTATGCCTGGACCTCGGAGGACTGGGAGGCTGGGGTGGATGACCCAGTGGCCACACCACATGCATGTGTCGCATGCCGAGGTGTTGTGCTGGCCCTCCTGTGGGTGGTCGAGACTGTACCATGCCGACCAGCAAGTAGTGTGACATGCATTGTCTTGGCATGCACATGCACAGCCACAGTGAGGTCCCCAAACCCTGTCCCATTGCGCCAAGGAGTCGAGACATGCATTCCTCAGCACACTGCTCTGCACGGAGCATAGAAGCAGTAACTGTCTCCTGCAGCTGGGAGGCTCAGCGTCACATCTCACACCTCAGGTCATGGAGATCCTGCTGCATTGCATACTGCGACTCAAGTGCAGCACGTAGCATGGGTCTTGCACCATGGCCATCCTGTGCTGTGTGTGACAACCTCCCCAGCAGTGGGTGAATGGGGTGATTGCTGTTGTGGCTGCTGGAGCTGCTTAGCAACCTGTATAGGCTGCTATACCTGGGCCACATGCTGCTGCTGCTGTTGTTGGCCAGCACAGGACTGTGTCTGCCACATGGGCTGTTCAGCAGGCTGTGGCAGGCAGCCAGGGTCCTCAAGGTCTTGGACACAAAAGAAAGTACATGCCCCTTTTAAAGTGAAAACCTGGATAGACATTCTTTGCCACAGGTACATAGACTATGATACAATGACATGGGGTCCCAAAAGGCTGGTCTCTCTGGGTACTTGATTCAGAGACCCTGGCACCCACCATCTAGGTCACCCTATTGGAACCACTTTGTCCACGGTCCCTCTAACTTCCAGGCTCTTGTTAAACCACTTCCTTGGGGCTAGTAGTAACAATCTCACAGGGATGATAGCCTTGACTTCAGTGATACTCCCCTGGGAATGATGTTCACTGCTTACCCAGGATTCAGTGTACTGAGCCTGGGAAGAGATGCTGGACTGCCCTCCCGCCTCAGGGTATAAAACAGTCACAAAATCAGCAGCTGCAAGACTAGAGGCTTATGGGATAGCAGCTGATGTTTTTGAACCAGCAGTAAAGCACACAGTAGCGCAGAGGTTTTTCTGGGAACTCAAGCACTCAACTTGCTACACAGTCAGCATGGAATCAGAACATGAAATACTATGTACATGGGAAGCCACAACATGTAAGGCAGTTTTAACTTGCATGATGCCATTCCAGGGTAGAGATTTCCACAGGCTAAGTAGTTACACTGGGGCTCAATGCATATATCTGACCCAGGCCCAATGCACTGAGCCTGGGAGACCTGCAACCCCAATCCCCTAAATTTCTATGGCCTGCTTTAACCATTTTCCTAATGGCTAGGAGTTCCAAACTCACAGGGGTGATGGCCCTGACCCCAGGATGATCTCCCAGGGTAGGGATTTCCACAAGCTAAGTTATAACCCAGTGTCCCAAAGCATATACCTTACCCAGGTAAAGTGCTCTCAGCCTGGGGAGACCTGGTACTCTCACCCCTAAAACTTCCAGGGCCCACTGTTAACACTTCGCTTGGGCCCAGCAGTCCCAAGCTCCCAGGGTAATGGTTGTCACCTCTTGATTTCCTCCCAGGGTAGGGACTTCCACAGACTTAGTTATTACCCAGGGTTCCAACACTTTTACCTTACCCAGGAAAGTGCTTTCAGTCTGGGTAAAGCTGCTGACATGTCACCTGAAACTTCAGGGCCTGCTCTTAACACTTCCTTTGGGCCTTGCAGTCCCAAACTCCCAGGATAATGGCCCTCACCTTCCTGATGCCCTCCAGGGTGGGGATATCCACTGGCTTAGTTATTACCCAGGGTCCCAAAGCATATACCTTACTCAGGGAAAGTGCTGTCAGTCTAGGTAAAGCTGCTGACATGTCACCCTGAAACTTCCAGGGCCTGCTCTTAACACTTCCTTTGGACCTTGCAGTCCCAAACTCCCAGGGATAACCCTCACCTTCCTGATGCCCTCCAGGATAGGGACATCCACAGGCTTAGTTGTTACCCAGGGTCCCAAAGCTTTACCTTACACATGGAAGTGCTCACAGCCTGGGGAGACCTGGTACTCTCACCCCTAAAATTTCAGGGACTGTTATTGCTTACTTCCTTTTGGGTTGAGCAGTCCCACACTCCCAGGGTAATGGGCCTCGCCTTCCTGATGCCCTCCCAGTGTAGGGATTTTCACAGGCTTAGTTATTACCCAGAGTCCCAAAGCATATACTTTAAATACCCAGGAAAGTGCTCTCAGCCTGACTAAAGCTGCTTGCATGTCCCCTGAAAATTCCAGGGCCTGCCCAACACTTCCTTTAGGCTTTGCAGTCCCAAACTCCCAGGGGTAATGGCTCTCACCTTTCTGATGCCCTCACATGGTGGAGGTTCCACAGGATTAGTTGTTACTCAGGGAACCAAAGCATATACCTTACCCAGGAAAGTGCTCTCATCCTGAGGAGGACTGCTGGTGTGCCTCCTAGTGACTTCCAGGCTCAGCCTGTAAGGCTCCTCTTCAAGCCATGCCCAGCAACCTGCATCACAGTCTGGCAAGTCCTTCTAGAAACTCCCTAGAGCAATTATTAAACCCAACCACAGTTATTTAGAAATCACAGCCATCAGCAGTCAGGGCCATCTAGTCCCACTAGCTCTCAGGGCCATTGGTTCACAATAGCCCTAAGGGCCATCAGGTCACACTAGCCCTCAGGACCATCTGTTCATACTATCACTCAGGACATCTGGTCTCACCAGGACTCAGGGACATCTGGTCCCATTAGTTCCCAGGACTCAGTGCTCTCAGCCTGGGTACAGCTGCTGGCATGTGCCTAAAACTCCCAGGGTCTGCTGTAAACACTGCCCTTGGACCTGGCACTCCCAGACTCCCAGGTATAATGGTTCTCACATCCTGATGCCCTCCCAGGAAGGGACTTCCACAGGATTAGTTTTAACCAGCATCCCAAAGCATATACTTTACCAGGAAAGTGCTCTCCGCTTAGGTGCAGCTGCTGGTATGTCCCCTAAAATGTCCTGGCCCTGCTGTTAACACTCCTTGAGCCTAGCAGTCCAAGACTCCCAGGGTAAGGGCTCACCACCCTGATGCCCTCCTATGGTAGGGACTTCACAGGATTAGTTTTACCCAGCATCCCAAAGCATATGCCTTACCCAGGAAAGTGCTCTCAGCCTGGGTACAGCTGCAAGCATGTCCCCTAAAACTTCCAGGCCTGTTGTTAACACTTCCCTTGGGCCTCAAAGTCCCCAACCTCCTGGGGTAATGGCTCTCTCTCTCTGATGCCCTCCCAGGGTAGGGTCTTCCACAGGATTAGTTTTACACAGGGCCTTAAAGCATGCCTTACCCAGGGCAGTGCTCTCAGCCTGGGTACAGCTGCTGGCATGGTCCCTAAAACTTCCAGGGCCTGCTGTTAACATTTCCTTGGACCTAGCAGTCCAAGACTCCCAAGGGTAATGGCCTTCACCCCTGATGCCCTCCCAGGGTATGGACTTCCACAGGATTAGTTTGTACACAGGGTCCCAAAAGATATGCCTTACCCTGGCTCAGTGCTCTTATTCTGATGAGAACTGCTGGCATGTCTCCTGGTGACTTCCAGACTCAGCCTGCCAGGCTCAACAGCAAGCCATGCCCAGCAACCTGCATCACAGCCTGGTTAGGCCTTCTAGAAACTCCCAAAAGCAACTATTAAGCCGGATCACAGTTATTTAAAAAATCCCAGCCAGAAGCAGTCAGGGCCATCTGGTCCCACTAGCCCAAAGGGCCATCTGGTTCCACTAGCCCTCAGGATCATCTGGTCATACTATCACTCAGGAACATCTGGTCCCACAGAACTCAGGACATCTGGTCCCACTATCACTCAGGGATATCTGGTCCCATTAGGATTCCCCAGAACTCAATGCTCTCAGCCTGGGTACAGCTGCTGGCATGTCCCCTAAAACTACCAGGGTCTGCTGTTAACACATCACTTGGGCCTAGCACTCCCAGACTCCCAGGGATAATGGCCTCCCACCTTCCTGATGCCCTTTCAGTGTATGAACCTCCACAAGATTAGTTTTACCAGCGTACCAAAGCATATGCCTTACCAGGAAAGTGCTCTCAGCCTTGGTACAGCTGCTGGCATGTCCTCGAAAACTTCCAGGACCTGCTGTTAACGCTTTCCTTAAGCCTAATAGTCCCAGTCTCCCAGGGTAATGGCCCTCACCTCCTGATGCCCTCCCAGAGTAGGGACTTCCACAGGATTAGTTTTACCCAGGGTCCGAGTATATGCCTTGACCAGGAAAATGTCTCAGCCTGGGTACAGTTGCTCCATGTCTCCCTAAAACATCCAGGGCTGCTGCTAACTCTTCCCTTGGTCTAACAGTCCCAATCTCCCATGGTTAATGTTCAGCACTACTAATATTGTCCCTCTTTACAGATGCCTCTCTGGGGATACCAAGCAAGACAGTGAGACCCTAGGGTACTGCACAATCAGTGGTAAGAGAATTAAGCATCTACCCAGGCACCTCCGGGAGTACACCACATGACACCAGGAAAGGCATAATGCACTGGAGGCAGTAACTTCTGACCCAACCTCCAGCAGTTAAATGCTTTCACAAATGCCAGCAGCCAGACTGCTTTGCTATTTTATGAGATCTAAGTCAGCACTTTCAGAAGGTACACAAATGCACTCTGGCCAGCTTTAAGCCTGACCAAGTATCAGAGACACCAAGACTGAATATTCTCCATCTCTGGATTTGCCACATTCTCAGCTGCCTAGCCAACCTACAGAGCCAGAGCTACAGAGTCCTCAACTGTTGAGTCTCTGTAGATCTTGGCTCCAGACACAGTGGGAGGAAAGAATCACCAAGAAACAGTAACTGCTCACCTGTAGATGCTGACCCACCTGTGGAACTCCATTGACCTGGCCCTTTTGCTCACATCCCTGCTGGGTTCCAGGGTTTTCATAAGAGATGCTTGGATTCCAGAGGCTGAAGCCTCCGGTTTCAAGCCAGTCACTATCAAGTGTTATATAAACAGCCTCATTCACTTCCTGAAATTCTTAGATTTGAATGGGTTTGCAAAGACCCATCAGGCTGAACCTGACATGCTCATCAAGGTAATTCATTTCTGGACAGCAGGCCTCAGTACCTCCACCATGAAGAGTCACAAAATCCGGCTAAGGGACTCACAAATGCAGATACCACCAGAGACAGCATCCCTGTATAAGGACATCTCTGCTGCCAAGGAGGCAGTCAGGATAATTAACAGTTTACCCAGAGCCAAGACACTTGGAAACCAAGATCACTGCCTGGAAACCAAGATCACTGCCTGGGAAGACATCACCTCATCTTTAGCTTGGTGCTCACAATGTCCAATGATCTGCTGCCATCCTAAATATGTGACTCGAAGAATGCAAAGAGACTGGTGGGTTGATGGTGATGACTGCTATGTCTTAATCATTTTTCTTCACATAACCATTGCAGCACATGAAACAGCTAGACTGGAGATAGAAGAGAGCTATTCAAGTTACTTCAACTCTATGCACACCACACAAGGTGGCTGCTCCCCAAGCTGAGACCATCAACTACTGAACTTAATGCCCCTGTGCTTGTAGACAGACGGATCAAACCTGGCGTGTTCTGCCATGACAAAAGTGGTGAAGAGACAGGCAGCCATACTGGGAATCAAACACTTCTCCATGACCCTGTGGTAAAAGTACTGTAACAAATGTAAGTATGCCTCCTGACTCCACACTCAGCCTGGGTAGAATTGATAGCCTGTCCCCTATAGCTCCCAGGCCCAGCTTCAACCACTTCCCTCAGGGCTAGAAGTCCCAAACTCACAGGAGTGATGGCCCTGACTTCCTGATGCTCTCCCAGGTACAGACTTCCACAGGTTTGGTTATTACCCAGGGTTCCAAAGTGTATACCTTACCCAGGGAAAGTGAAATCAGTCCTGAGAGCCTGGTACCCTCACCCCTCAAAATTCCAGGGTCTGCTTTACCGCTTTTGTAAGGGTTAGAGTCTCATACTCACAGGGCTAAGGGCTCTGGCCTCCCTGTTGCACCCTCAAGGCAGATGTTTCCACAGGCATATTTGTTACCCTAGGTCCCAAAGCATATACCTTACCCAGGGCAAGTGCACTCAGCCTGAGTACAGCTTCTGGCTTCTCCCCTAAATCTTCCAGGGCCTGCCTTTACCACTTCCCTAAGGGCCTGGAGTCCCATACTCACAAGGGTAAGTTCTGATCCCCTGATGCTCCCCAGGGCACAGAGCTGCACAGACCTAGTTTTAACCAGGGTCCAAAATCATATACCTTACCCAGGAGCGTGCACTCAGCCTGGGTAGACCTACTGTCATCTCCCATAAAACTACCAGGGCCTGCTTTTACCACTTTGTCTTAGGGCTAGGAGTCCCAGGGTCCCATACTCACAGGTATAAGGGCTCTAATGTCCCTGATGCTCCTCCCAGGGCAGAGAGTTTCACTGGCTTAGTTATTATCCAGGGTTCCAAGCATATACTTTACCCAGGGCAAGTGCATTCAACCGGTAGACCTCCTGGCATCTCCCCTAAAACTTCCAGGAACTGCTTTTATCACCTCCTTTTAGGACTCTGAGTCCCAGGGTCCCGTACTCACAGGTGTAAGGGACCTGACCTCCCTGAATCTCCCCAGGGCAGAGGTTCCACTGGCTTAGTTGTTACCCAAGGTCCCAAAGCATATGCCTTGCCCAGGGATAGTGCCTCAGCCTGGGTACAGCTGCCCATGTACCTAAAACTTCCAGGGCCTGTTGTTAACACTTTTCTTGGGCCTAGCAGTCTCAGACTCCCAGGGATAATGTCCTCATCTTCTTGATACCCTCACAGGGTAGGTACTTCCACATGATTATGGGAACCAAAGCATCTGACTTACTCTGGCTCAGTGCTCTCATCCTGGGAGAACTGCTGGTGTGTCCCCTTGTGACTTCCTGAGTCAGCCTGCCAGGCTCAGCATAAAGCCATGCCCAGCAACCAGCATCACAGCCTAGCTAGGCCTTCTAGAAACCTCTATAGTGACTATTAAGCCTGACCACAGTTATTTAGAAATCCCAGCCAGCAGCAGTCAGGGCCACCTGATCCCACTATCACCTGGGGCCATCTGGTTCCACTAGCCTTCATGGCCAAGTTCCACTAGACTTCAGGGCCATCTGATCCCACTAGCCCTCAGGGCCACCTGGTCCCACTATCATGCAGGGACATCTAGTCCCATTAGGATTCCCTAGGAATCAGTGCTCTCAGCCTGGGTACAGCTGTTGGCATGTCCCCTAAAACTTCCAGGGCCTGCTGTTAACACTTCTCTTGGGCCTAGCAGTCTCAGACTCCCAGAGGTAATGGCCCTCACATCCCTGATGCCCTCCCAGGGTAGGAACTTACAGGATTAAGTTTTACCCAGGGTCCGGCATATGCCTTACCCAGAGAAAGTGCTCTTAGCCTTGGTGCAGCTACTGGCATGTCTGCCTAAATCATCCAGGCCTGCTATTAACACTTCCTTGGGCCTACCAGTCCCAGACTTCCAGGGTAATGGCCCTCACCTCCTGATGCAGTCACAGGGTGGGACTTCTACAGGATTAGCTGTTACTCAGAGAACAAAGCATCTGACTTACCTGGCTCAGTGCTCTCATCCTGGAGAACTGCTGGCATATCCTGGTGACTTCCAGACTCAGCCTACCAAGCTCAGCATCAAACCATGCCCAGCAACCTGCATCACAGCCTGGCTAGGCCTTCTAGAGACTCCCTTATAGTGATTATTAAGCCTGACCACAGTTATTTAGAGAAATACCAGCTGGCAGCAGTCAGGGCCATCTGGTCCCACTAGCCCTAAGGCCATCTGGTCATACTATCACTCAGTGACATCTGGTCCCACCAGGACTCAGGGACATCTGGTCCCACTATCACTCAGGGACATCTGGTCCCACTATCACTCAGGGACATCTGGTCACATTAGGATTCCCCAGGACTTAGTGCTCTCAGCCTGGGTACAGCTGTTGGCATGTCCCCTAAAACTTCAGGACCCACTGTTAACATGTACCTTGGGCAGGAGTCCCATTCTTCCTGGGGTAAGGGCTGTGACCTCCTGATGCTCACCCCAGGGCAGAGAGTCCCAGAGCTTATTTGTTACCCAGGGGCCCAAGCATATATCTCACCCAGGGAAAGTGCACTCAGTCTGAATAGACCTCCTTGCATCTCCCTAAAATTTCGAGGGCTTGCCTTTAACAATTCCCTTAGGGCTAGGAGTCCAATACTCACATGGATAAGGGCCCTGACCTCCATGATGCTCCCCAGGGCAGAGACTTTCACAGGCTTAGTTATCCATGGTCCCAAAGCAAATGCCTTATCCAGGGCAGGTGCACTCAGCCTGGGTACAGCTCCTGCCATTTCCCCTAAAACCTCCAGGGGCTGCTTTGACCATTTCCCTAAGGGTCAGAAGTCCCAAACTCATGGTGGTGATGGCATTGACCTCCTGATGCCTCCCTCCATGTTGGAGACTTCCATAGGCTTAGTTGTCACCCAGGGGCTCAAAGTTTCTTTCTTCTTTCTTTCTTTCTTTCTTTTCTTTCTTTCTTTCTTTCTTTCTTTCTTTCTTTCTTTCCAAGTTCCACACCATTCACCCTGAGGAGAGACATCAGCGCGCATCACACATGAACCACCGAGCCACAACAGCAGATGCATACTATCACCTGATGGCCAACGAAGAGGAGAGCATCAGAGTGAGCTGACAAATATGTCAGTTGACCACAAAGGCACCATGCACCACCAACACACACATGCAGGTGCTCCATCAGAGGCTCTGGAGGCAGTTCAATCACCATGGATAAACCAGGAAAAGGGCCATCTCTTTCACCAGGTACCTCCATTGCAACATGAACAAAGTAGACTTAGCTCACAGGACATCTGCAAAAGCCAAGAGATGATGGGACACACTCCACCTAGGAGGTCTCCACATTGCCAGCAATTCTTTACTGAACAACAGCAACTGGCAATCAAATCTGCATTCCATAAGCCACCTTACACAAGGTCAGATCAAGACAGCTGATGTTACACATGCAGCAGATTGACACTTCCCTCCTGGCTGCTTCCCCTGTCCAGTCAAACCAAAGACTTGCCAAGGCATGTGATGCAGAGTATGGACTTTGGCCGTATTCATGCCAGAATTAAATCCAACCAATGATTTCATGTTGCACTTAAAAAAATAAAAATGTTGAAATTATTAAATCTGTCAGACTTCATTTCTAGGGGCCCCACTCTACCACACTTCCCACTGAAACTTCCAGGTCTTGGGTGAATTGCCTGCTGGGAATACCCCCACAGCCATATTGGGGACAAGGGTGTGGGTACAGGTCAATTGGCACAGACTTGTTGGCATCATGGCCAACAGTTGTCAACTGCATGGTGACACCCTGATCCAGTGCAGACCCCTTGCTGGTCAGATATGTGCAGGCCCTGCACCCTGTACTCCCTTTCCCTTTCCCAGGGCCCTCAGTTGTTGATTCCACATCAGAGTCTGAATACCCCCAACCCTGGTCACTGGTGACCATTAGTGATAACAGTGCCCCATCCAAGTCCTCCACGTGTGCATCCTCCATAGGTATGGCAATGTCCAGGGTCTCAGCAGCCTCACTGTCACTGGAGTCCTCTGCAAAATGTGCTGTCCTGGGGTACAGTGCTGGACAGGTGCCATGGCCACATGCACCCTATGATGGTAGTCCACATGAGGTCATGCGCCACTCCCATGCCAGACGTAGACGGCACCTGCCGTCTGCCTCCAGCTCATCCACAGTGTCTGCTGTACCACACTCTGCCTGCACACTTGCACTTTGTAGACCGGTGCTGTGAAGTAAGGAGGACACTGTTAGTGGGACTGTGCACCACTGTTCACACCATCCCAACCACGGGTACCAACGTGCCACCATAGTGCACAGCATCCTGAATGTCCAATGCCCCTATTGTGCAGTGTAAGTTCCCAATGACAACAGTGCAACCAAATAGTAGTGAACAACAAGTGTAGCATACACGTGCACAGTGTTGTGCAGCTAGGAACCACAAATGCATAGCAAACACCCATAAGTGTGACTTCACAGTGCAGGCCAGACCCGACAGTAGACAACTACACAACCAGCAAGCCATAACATGCCTACACTGTCTGATGCAAACCATGTACATACCTGGATGTGGTGGTGTCAACTGCGTCTCATATCCTCCTCCCTCTACGCCCTCCACAGCCACAGACCACAGGGTGGATGCAACAAGGGACAGGAGGGGTCCCATTCTCTCTGGTCCAGGGTTGTGGCCCTCCCTGTCCTGAGGCATTCCCACAGTCTCTGGGCCTCCTCCTCCTTGATTTGACACATCAGATTGTGCCATCTCTTGCAGACTGCGTCAGGGCTGTGGCCACATCCCCAACAGCATCGACCTCTGCAGCAACCTCCTCCCACAACTGCTGAACCAGGAGATCCATGGGCTTTCTGGTCTGCAGACACCTCTCCATTCCTTACATGCATGTACAAGGGCACGCAGCTCATCCCACTAAATCTGTGGGCATGAAGCCTCTCCTGGGCAGTGGCAACACCTGTATGGGACAGATGGCAAGTATTGGTTATGCATGGTTGTGTGGAGTGTTACCATTTTCATCAATACATGTGGATCATGTCACACCACCCTACCAGTGTTATTGCATATATCCATTGTGCCTGCACAATGGACAGTGGTCACGGACACTGTGCACCTTTACATAAGTGCCCCCAGTGTGCAGCACTGTGCTGTGCTATGCAGTTGCCTGTGCTACATGCCACAAAGGTGCTACACCTACACCAATGTTACAGTGTGGCTGTGTGTAGCATTCACCCTTGTTCCACTCATACATTCAAAGTATGGCCAGAGGACATGCGGGACACCATGCTACCAACAATACCACTGTAGCCCTGCACAGTTGTCTGTTGTCAGTACATACAGTACCTGCTGCATCCTGTGGCATTGCCTGTGCCATCCTGCAGTGTGTATGCATACACAGGTTAAATAATGTGCAGTGCAGTTCCTGTGTGTACCACAGGTGGTGCACTGAGAACCTTAAATAGCCCTGTCAGGCAATCCACCATGACTGGTATGCAAATGACAACATAATAAGATGCATATCAGCATGTTTGCCTCTACAAGGATAACCAGCCTCATTAGGATACTGCCTTTGAATATTGCCACTGTTTTGCACAGCAGAGCAATCCTGTAGCATGGGGCTATTCCAGCGTGCACAGCGCAGCACTACTAACAACAAGCGCAGTGCTACTAGGTGTTAATGCAACACATCTGCACATGTGCTGTGCATGCACATGTGCTTTGTACTGGAGCTAGTATGCGCTACACCAGTGCTGTGGCGCAGTGTTTTGCTGCTATTGCACAGGCCTCTGTGCATGCACTAGTACCAGCACTGGGGTCATTGGTGGGTCATGCATGTGCAATGTATTCACTTCTGGCTTGCGTGGCACTATCATAATATAAGCGCCTTATGTGCACAATAGTGGGCATGTTTTGTGGCATAGTGCAGCTCCATCGCCTGGTATCAGGATAGTTTCTGTGCATTCCTTCCACTGTGCCAATACAAAGTGCAGTATGTCAGGCAGAAGGCACCAGTGATCCGTTGTCCACAGGGACAGGAGGTGGGGAGGTGGAGACTGCCAACCTGGTGGAACTGGTTGTGCAGAGGCACAGGTGCCTGTTTGGGAATTGAGGGAGTGACCTTCCACGCAGACAGGTGTGGGCCTCCATTGCCTGACACCTGATGTCCTGAACTGGGATACACCATGATGGGGAGAAATGCAGGCATTGGTCGTGGACCTGCAGAGGCATCAAAGTAGGCAGCTGGAGTGATTTAAGTGCATGGTCTGAGATGGGACTGTGCTAGTGCCAGGTGGGTCACCAGTCTCCATGCGGTGATGGCCATGTGTCTCTGTGTGTGTGCATGGTGTGTATAAGGGTCTCCCGTTACTTGTGTCTGTGTGTTGTGTGTGCCTGTGTGTGTGCTGTGATATTATACAGGTGCCACCCCTGCTGTGTGTGTGTGCCCTGCCACTGGTTGCCCGCATGTGGGTACCCTATCCATTGTGTGCACAGTGGCTGCTTGGTGTGTCTTTGAGGTCACACCTGTCCAACCATGTGCTTGTCATGGGTGATGTTATCATCTGGTGGGGGCTTGCATGCTGGCTGGCATGCTAATGGCCCCGTGTGTGCTGTCATTGTTTGGTTTATATATGCCATTTATGTGTATGAATCTGCTGTGCTTTGTCATTATGTACTGATGGACCTGTGCCTTTCCACCCAACAGAGCTCAGACCTCCAGTCGAAGATGGTGGCATGTCACAGGAGGACAGCTGACACTCTATGAGCCTGCAGGATCGCAGGAGGGTGCCCCACATACCCCAACATGCAGAGGAGAGCAGTAATGGACACCATGTTGTAGTGCATGAGTACTCTGTTTGGTTCTACAATGCTTATGTCTTGTACCATCTGGGGAGAGGTATTCTATGCCCTGCCACTGTTGCTGTTTCCCTGGACATGGCTGTATACATGGTACACTGTGCTGTGCTATTCTGTCCTGTACTGGACATTCCAGTATCCGGTGTCCGTATGTGCCATGTGTTTGGCAGTGATGTGTCGAGTGTGCCCTCGGTATCTGTGGGTCTGCGAGGTCCTCTGCTGTGCCAACATGTGCTGCAGTATCCATTGATTGCCTTTCTTTTCAGGCCTGAGTGTGTATGGTGGTGCTGTTGTTGTCTTTACATTGCTGGGCCTAGGTGGGATGTGGGTCACAGTTCCTATTGCTGCTGTGCAACTACACTTGGTCTTTAGCTGACACATTTGTGCCACTGCACAGTGCTCACCATAGCAGCACATCTGTGGCAGGTCCTGTTCCCTGTTCTGCCATCGTTGCCTGTTCCACAGTGAGACAGGTGCATATCGTCTATTGTGCCTGTGCTGTGACATGTGTGTTGCTGTTCTACCTGTGTGCTGTTCAGGGTTTTGCCCTTGTGTTGGTGTTTGTCACTGGGTGGGGGGCTTCATGCCCTACATGCATGTGCATCACTGTACCTGTCCTGTGTGTGGCTCATGGTGGTCCTGGTACTGTGAGTGCATGGCAGTCATCATGTCATGCCTGGTGGTATCCCTGCACTCCAGTGATGTGTTTGCTACAGTCCCTGTGGTGGGCCATGCCTCATACCTTTTGGGCCACTATAGTGGCTGACTACCACTGTGGTTTGTAGTTGCTGTTCCCATTCCTCTGGTGCTTGCTGAATGTGATTTGTTCCACAGTTCTGTTTCTGTGGCCAGCATGTCCCATCCTGTGTCATCCCATGTGTTTGTCGTGCAATGCCCCATTGTCAAACACATCTCAGGGGTTAGCTGTCTGATTTCACTGTTTTACTGTGTGTGCTACAAAGCTGTGTGGTGTCCACTGTTCTGTGGTGCTGTCTGCATGCATCCATGCATTTCCATTTAACATAGGGTGGTGCTGTCTGCCTGTGGCATCCTGCCTGGTTCTGCAGGCCCGTGTCAGGTGTGTCTTCTGTATTGTTCGGATGTGCCACATGGGCATGGTTGCTGGGACATGCTGTCCACCATTTGTTTGCTTTCTGCAGTTGCACTGCACCTCTGTTTCATTCTCACAGTCTAACATAGTCCCCCATTCCCGTATAGGTCCACGCCATTTGTCCCTATGGGCCACCCAACCTGAGGAGACTGAGGGAGGGATGATCTCCTATGCTGCATTGTTCGGCAACATCAAACTCTTATACAGCAGCAGGGTCTAGGCTAGTTTGCCCACCAGGCAGGGCTAATTTAGCTCCGGGGCAAACTTTTGAATATCTGGCCCAATGCATTCTCCTGAATTGTTCACTTATGCATTTAATCTAATGTTTAACAATCATAGAAAATATTGCCTTTCTTTTATTCTATGCAACGAAGTTAAGATATGCAAGTGGGAAATCAGTGTGGTGGCTGCAAGAGTGCACATAGTGCATTAGGAGTTATGGATCAGAGAAAAGTAAAATGAGAGTAAGGACATTCTCAAATGAAAAGTTATGTACTATAGAGCTTAAAAGGACACACCTCCTAACAACTGCTCAAAGCACACAAGGAAATAATATCATACCAATCTTGTTCAGAATATGGGTGATATACTGTACAATAAAAAAGTTATCCTGGAATGTCAAACATACAGTATGCAGGCTAGGGCCAAATCCAACAGATTCTGTGGCATCTCAAAAGAAATGATATACATATAGCAGTCATCCAAGTAACCCACATAAAAAGCAGCTGATGCAAATATGATCAGGAGGCATTGGGTTGGCTTGGCTTGTAAAGCTGAGATCAGTAACAAGAAAGGGGAGTTCACATTTTATTCCACAGAGCCCTTAACTTTACAGCTGGAATGACATAGAGACATCCCAATGGGCACATACAGATTGTAACAGGATCTATAGCAAATACTAAAACAGCCTAAACAAATGTTTATGGTCCTAGTGTATCCACAAGACAGCATCCTACATTGACTACTAGTTCAGTTCCAAGGAACTTATTCCAAGCATACTATCTGAATCTGTCCTTCCCACAATCATTTCAGATCATGTGATAATGGGTCTAAAGGTGAAGCTACATAATAAAATTAAAGCCACCCCTTGATGGAAGCTCAGCAATTTCATACTCCACCAGGAACAATATCAAGAGGAAATCAAGGAACATTATTAAGGAATTCCTCACACAGCCTGCCCACTGATTCCAACTGGGCCAATATGGGACCCTTTCAGATGCAGCTTGCTTGGTAAGCTTATAGCACTGGAAGCCAGGAGAAAAATAAAAAAAAAAAAAAGGTTGAGGAAAAAAGGAAACAAATTCTAGCCAGAGCCAATAGGGCTGTGAAGAGCTACCAAATGACCAAAGTTATTTTCTTGTTGGTGCCATATAGTGCTGTTTAGTCACCATCATCATGCTGCTGCTGGTGTGTGTGTGTGTGTGTGTGTGTGTGTGTGTGTGTTTACCCACAGGAATCAGATAGATAACGTAGATGCAGACTGCACTGTCCGTAATCTGACACTGCAGTCTGAGGTTCAGTGGTTCAGTAAACTCCAGAAAACTTATAATGAGTTAACCCCAGTTTTCTGAAAGAAATAGAATACATCTATTAGACTGAGCTGGACAGATGATAGAAACAGCAGTTTAAATTTTTTTTGTTAATACTCTGAGAAGTTCTGAGGTACAATACAGTAGTACCCCCTCCTTTCAGATGCCTTTAACATAGAGCAGCAAATAGGAAAAATCAAAGGGAGTGCACTATTTTGCAGCTGTGGAGGAATACATCCAAATATCAAAAGGGAGTTCAAGATCAGCCGTTTAGAATTACAATCCCAATAGTGCTGTGTGCTCCAACTAAAGCCCTAAAAATTACTTGTTGATATATCCAAAGCTGAAGATTTTTCTCCTTATATCTATCACAAATGAAGATACATGTCAAGCCTGAGCTGCAGCTAAACATGCCTGCAATAACAACATATGAGAATCAGCAGATATGCAGTATCAGAAAGTAATGGGAATACCGGTTCTACATATGAACCAAGAGAGAACTAAAGTCACCATACTGATGATAGAGAGGAGAACTCAAAATAACTCACCTCTGAGCCTTTTTCAATAAATAAAAGACTGGATTCATAAAGCCCCAAAACTCCCTCAGCTGTGGAAAAACCTGGCACAAGTGGGTTGCCACTTGTGGAGCCACAGTTTTCCTGCAGCTACTGTCTCACAAAGGTGGAGCTGGTTTATGACTGGATCCAAGATTTACAGCAGCTTGTGGGTGGTGTTTCCATAGAAATCCCAGCTGCAAAAACATGTTAAGGCCAGTGGGACCAGCCGTAGCATCCTTCCATAGCTGCGGATATGAATACCAATCTCCTCAGCTGTGGAGATTTTGGTCTGCAGCTGGAATTGTGGAGTGGGATTTAGTCCCATTTTCCTTTGTGAATCCAGCCCAAGAAATGTTCTGAATTCTGTAGGTCACTTAATACCTCAGAGGCCCTAACACAACAACCTTATGTGATGAATTCTTGAAGATGTGCAGCTACCATCCTTATACAAGAGAAGGCAGATATTCTTGGAACCAAATTAACCATGATAGAAAGAGAAGAAGCACTGTCCCTCTCACCAGAGACAAGGCACCTGGCAATGATGAGTTTTCCTAGACTTCTACATCATTTTACCTGATGGCAGTATGCAAATTGCCTACTACGTACATCTTCACTGCATTTGAACTGTCATAGACAGTTTTGTTGTCACCCAACTTATGGCATGCAGGGAGCCCACCCCAGTATGCTCAGCCCTCCCCTCCACCTGTGTGCACTGTATGACTGATGGGGTACCCAATCCTCATCAGCTCCGCTGCTGCCCCTCAAAACAGACCTTAGGTGCCATGCTGGGAGCCCACCCCAGCATGGCAAATGTTAGTATGGCCGATGGGGATGCCCAATCCCCATCAGCTCCACTGCCACCCCCAAAATAAACCTTTCAGCTGCCATGCTGGGAGCCTACCCCACTGTGGCAAAAGTCCCACGTCGTCTTCTCCTAGAAGATGCCATGCTAGGAGCCCACTCCAGCATGGCAAAGTCAATATGGCCAATGGTGGTGCCCAATCCCCCATCAGCTCCACTGTCACCCTCAAAAATACCCTTTCAGCTGCCACTCTGGGAGCCTACCCCAGCGTGGCAAAAGTCCTGTCATCTTCCTGCAGTAGAAAAAACTGTAAAAAAAGGTCCCTTGTTGACTGTCTGGCCCCCTCCCCAACCCGCACCCACCGTCTGTGCACCCACCTCCCCACCCCACACTTAACTCCAGAGTCTGGCGTGATGATCTTCAGTGGATTGGGAACACGTCTGCACTCTTCAAAGCCAACTGCGAACTGAAAAAATGCCGTAAGCTGTATAATGGCATAAATGTTTTCTTTTTCAACTTTGGTGCATATCTTGGCTATTTTGGTGGATTTTTCACCAAATTTTCAACATGGAGTTCTTTGGGCCCCTCATGACACTCAATCACTGTCATTTTTAATATTCGGTCCCAAAAGGTGATTGCGTGGTGACTGTCGCGGAACCACCTTTCGGGACCAAGTAACAAAATGACAGTGGCACAATTCATGAGTCAGGCCCCTCAAAACCCTAAGTTGAAAATTTGGTGAAAAAATTCAAAATGACTAGTATTCTGAGCGTCGTTACACAGTTCCTATGCACCCTGTAAGTTCTCGAATTTTAATATTTTCACTCCAGATTTTCAACATTGCCATTTTACCACACCTCCTTATAAGCAGTACAGCTGTCATTTTTCACATCTTGCCCAAAATGTGTTTTCACAAATGGGACGCACAATGGTGCAGTTGGTGTGCAACATCAATGTTCGGGACAGATTCAGAAAATCACAGTGACACTGCTCATGAGCAGAGCTCTTAAAATGGCTATGTTAAAAATTTGGTGATAAAAGTCCATAAAATGACTGTGTTACAAGTGAGCATTGAGCAGTTTCCATGCACCTCGTAAGTTCATGAATTTGTAATATTTTCAGAGAGATTTTCAACACTAGCATTTCCATTCCTCCTTATGAACAGTACAGCTGTCATTTTTACACCCTGGCTGAAATGTTTTTTCACACTTTTAGCACAGAAATGCGTGGTCACTGTGGGAAATCACTGTTGGGACAGATTAAGAAAATCACAGTGACACTGTTCATGAGCGAGGTCCCAAAATGCCTGTGTTGACAATCTGCTGTAAAAATCCCCAGACTAATTACATTACAGATTAGTTGCACAGTTTCTCATGGCATTGACTTCACCAGTTTTTTTATATTTTCCTGCAGATTTTCAACATTGTCATTTTACACCTCCCCATGAACAGTACAGCTGTCATTTTCACATCCTGTTCAAAATGTGTTTTCGCAGCTGTAGTGCCAAATGGTGAGTCGCTGTGCAAAATCAGCTGCCAATCTAACTGATATTGCCACTGTTCATAAAGTGGGGTCACAAAAACCCATGTTGAAAATTTGGAGTGAAATACCACGAACGCCTGAGGCATTAGAGTTCATGACCATAACGCCCCACCCTATAGAGTGACAGGCATCAGGGTGTGACTTGGGATTGTTGTCTATAATGCTCATACTATTTCACCCCACCCACACCCTGCAGCCAGTGAGAGGCATCGAGGTGTGCCTTGGACTCTTGGCCCCAAAGTTCACCTCATTCTCCTATACTGCACCCATCTCACCATATTTCCTGATGGAATGGAGTGAGCATAAGGTCCAAAGACCCCAAGGCACACCGTGACATTTGTTGGTGACTGCAGGGTAGGGTGCGGTGAAATGGTGGCTGCTATGCCTGACAACACAAAGGCACACCCCAATGCCTGTCAGTCTCTGCAGGGTAGTGGTGGGTTGGCTTCAGTTACATACTTCACTGCCATTCCTATTATGCATCTTTCTCACTCCTACACTACCAATGGCAATGCCAGCAAGCAAACATTTGGCATTGACAAATCCTTGTTTTCTTTCGATTAGCAAGTTGATATTTGCAGGTTGTTACATCAAACATGTGCTCCATCTATCAAACTTGAGTGATCCCTCATTTGCTCTCATCCTGTGTGTGGGTGGGCAAAACACTTGCTGCAAGATGTCGCTCCAAGTCCCTAGCAGGTTGTAACAACAACAATCCTTGCCTCTTAGCACCTTTGTTTATCTATCTAGTTGATCCTACCTATAAATAAAACAAAAAAAAGTTATCTGTTTGATCCTGTGGTTTGCTTTGCCAGCTTCAGCAGATGAAGACTATGACTGGGAATGGGCATGTGGTAAGTGTGACCGTGATCCCCATCTCAAGTAACTAAAAAAAACTAAAGAAATAAGTAAAAGAAAAAAACTGTAACTGGAGAAAGCATGGAGGTAGACACAACGACTGTGCATGTGTGTGCATGTATGTGTGTCTATCTGTCTGTCAGATCAGAGGACTTGGGCTGGAAAAGAATTGGTCACCAGATATCATATAAAATAAAGATGGGGAATTGTGTAATACTAGAACAGAATGCACACCCTTGGTGTGGGATGTTTTAATAAACCCTTAGGCTTTGCCCTTGAGGTTTATGTAACATCCCATGCCTCAAGTCCGCATTAAGTCTCATATCACACTTCCTCAGTCGTGCCCCTATATTTAGGGTTGAGTAGGCACTTTAATGTTAAACCTCAAATTTTGGCATTAATAACTTTGCAACCGTTCAACGGATTTGCATGAATGCACAGTCTGGTATGGTAGATCTTTGATTTACTAAGTTGCGTTTTAGGTGGATATATGATTTTTGTGCAGCGAAGCACCAAAATGCACTTTTCACCACTTTTGCGCATTGTTTGTCCATGGCGCCTGGACACCGTGGTGGTCTATTGGTCTGAAACCTGGATGTAGAAAGAGTTTGCCCCAAGGAACATGCTATCATTTGCTTGGTGAAAACTATTAATCCATTCAAAAGTTATTACAATTTGAAATCCCGATTATATTCTATGGGAAAATTTATATGTATTTTTTCAATGTTAATGAGAAAGACCAGATGGCCCTAAGAAAGTCTAGATTGCCCAGATTAGGATGACCATATCTCAATCACAGTTTGGTCTTTTAACTTGAAATTTGCAGGGTGTTGAGGGGATGTCCTAGAGATGTGAATTATGCTGTTTATGTGTTGGGGGATTAATTGGTTGTGGAGATATTCAATGACATATTTGACCTTTGTCCACAGGATTACATTGCAGTCTGTGTCATAACTTTCGGTAGCCGTTATCTAGGAAACAAAGTGAGATACAGACTTTTCACTACATTTGGCTTAATTCACCTTCAGGTGAACTATGCCATTGGAAATTTGAAATCGTGAGTAAGTCTAGTGGAATTTCTTTAATGGTTTACTTGCAGGTTCATGAGATATTGTGAAATTACTGTCACAAGGGTTCAAGGAGTGCATGTCCAGTGCTTTCGGTGCCTATATCTTGGAAATTATGTGAAATACAGGATTGTTCAGTGCTTGTTTCATGATCTACTCACTGTCACAGTTACAATGACACTTGAATTTTTTTCTAGCTGTTACGGTTCCCAAGAAATGGACAAATTACTGTTACAAGCATTCAGTAGCCAGTAGGAATGCTGCATGGCTCTGTAGCTATGTGCAGTGGCGCACAGGCCCAGCAGGCCCATGCTTTTACATTTGCATATTGTTATGCAGAATGGGCAAGCTGGTGGGAGCATGGGCCCTCTCCCACCAGTACATGCTTTTAGTGAGTATTATAGGGACGCTGATGTGAGATATAGGTGCAGTCATTGCAAGATGCGTGAAGTACTCACTGTCATGATTACAATGATGCTAGAATTTTTTTCTACCTTTTACGGTTCACAAGATAGGCACAAATTTCTGTTTCAAGGGTTTGGTGCCCTATAGTGCTGCTGCATGGCTCCGTAGCTTTGTGTAAGTGGGGCGTGGGCCCAGATGCATATTGTTGTGCAAATTGGCAACTTGATGGGAGCTGGGCTCCAGCGCTCCACCAATATGTGTTTTACTACTTATATTACACTTTTTTCAAAAGTAATGAAATTCAATGCAAATAACTGTGTTAATGCATCATTTAGGGTTAAAGCAAAAAGTCAGGAAATGAGACATTAGGGTTGAACCCTAACCCCTCACAAATGCCCCAACCTGATCCTCCACAGACTGATAGACACTGGGGTGTGTCATTGGGGTCATGAGGTCTAAACTTCACCCCATTCTCCTTTACTGTAGCATGTCAACATGCTCACACATGGAATGGGGTGAGATTTAGGCCTCACACCCCAATGACACACCCTGGCATCTGTCAGTCTGTGGAGGATCAGGATGGGCATGTGTGGGGGTTAGGGTTCAACCCTGTCTCATTTCCTGACTTTTGCTTTTAACCCTAAATAATGCAGTAACAATTTTTTTCATGGAATATAATATATATATATATATATTTGCCAGCTTCAGCAGATAAAGACTGTGACTGGGAACAGGCATGTGTAAATGTGACCGTGATCCCCATATCAAGTATAACAAAAAAAAAACTAAAGAAATAAGTAAAGAAAAAACTTTAACTGGAGAAAGCATGGAGGGTAGACACAAAGACTGTATGTGTGTGTGTGTGTGTGTGCGTGTGTGCGTGGTGCATGTGTGTCTGTCTGTCTGTCAGTCAGATCAGAGGACTTGGGCTGGAAAAATTGGTCACCAGATATCATATAAAATAAAAGATGGGGAACTGTAATACTTGAACTGGATGTACACCCTTGGTGTGGGATGTTTTAATAAACCCCTTGGCTTCGCCCTTGAGGTTTATAGTAACATCCCATGCCTCAAGTGTGCATTAAATTCTCATATCACACTTCCTCATCATATATATATATATATATATATATATATATATATATATATATATATATATATATATATATATAGAGCTTGAGTTGCCCTATATTTAAGAGTTGAGTAGGCACTTTAATGTTAAACCTCAAATTTTGTGCATTAATAACCTTGCAATCATTCAACGGATTTGCATGAAATTTGGAATGCATGGTCTGGTATGGTCTTTTGATTTACTAAGTTGCGTTTAGGTGGACATACAATTTTTACTGAGCGAAGCACCAAAAATGCACTTTTCACCACTTTTGACATTGTTTGTCCATGGCGCTGCATGGACACTGTGTGGTCTATTGGTCCGAAACCTGGGACTTAGAAAGAGCTTACCCAGGAACATGCTATCATTTGTTTGATGAAAAACTATTAATCCGTTCAAAAGTTATTACAATTTGAAATCCGATTATATCCTATGGGAAAATTTATATGTATTTTGCAATGTTAATGAGAAAGACCAGATGGCCCTAAGAAGTCTAGATGGCCCAAACTGGGATGACCATATCTCAATCACAGTTTGGTCTTTTTACTTGAAATTTGCAGGGTGTTGAGGGGATGCCATATATATATATATATATATATATATATATATATTCCACGGATTTATAGAGTAGGGATTACAGATGGTAACTGAAGTTAAAATAAATTTTAAACAGGGAATGAATATAATTAGGGATTTTAATTTTAATTGCATTCTGGAGCAAAATGGTGATACTAAGGATCTATTCTTAGAGATAGGAGTCCAGCAGTTAATCTCTGCGTCACTAGATTTAATTATAAAGCTGGCAGAGGCACCAAATTGGATGGGATGATGGTCACACACCCAAATAAGATTGTTAAGTATGGGGTATTAACGGATGCTGTTACTGACCACTGTCTAGTGTTTTGCAAGTGGACTGCCAGATCAGTGGGAAATACCCTCTTTACATAGAATCTAGAAATCTGAAAAGAGTTAATATTGAGATCATGAATGAGGCTTGCAGTGAAGTTGATTGGACCTGTTGGAATTAATTAAGGAAATTGATGGTTTATTGAAACATTTAGTCAGCTACTAAATCAGGTTGCTGATAAAATTGCTCCAAGGAAAAACAGTGAGGATTAGGGCCAATAGAAACAAATGGGTAACCCCAGAGCTCTTAGAATTAATGAAACAAAGAGATAAAATGTGGAAAAAATGTAAGGTAACTAGATATACTGTGATATTACAGAATTATAAGACTTTATGCAATAAATGTAAAGCTGATACTAGAAAGGCTAAAATGTTATTTTTTATACAACTAAGCAGACCAGCTCTCTGGTAACCCCAGAAAACCTGGCAAACATCAAACAGCCTATTTAGAAGGGAAACTAAGGAATGCATTTTTTCATTATTTGATGGAGACCATTTGATTAGTGAATCAATTACAGTGGCTAAAATGTTTAATAATTACTTTGGTGATCTAGATAAATTTAAAACAACTTCTAATACCATCAGGACTGTAATTGATTCACCAATGGTTATAACATGAATCATCCAAAATCTTATTTTAAATTTGACACCTGATGAAGTCAAGGATTATGTATTAAAGTATGACCCATGTCCTAGCACAGGTTAAGATGGTATTGACTTTAGGTTTATTAAGCTTGGAATTAATAAACTGGCCTCTCCTTTAGAGTTTCTATTTAACTATTCTCTGTGTTATGTTTTCCCCTGCATGCATTCTGGCGCCATTTGCATATTTCATTTGAATATCAGCATTTTATGCCTGGCATAACTCAGATGCTCAAGCGCAGTTCCGTTTCAGGTATTCAGATCTGTCATGGGGTTGTGCTGGCATCGCATTTTGTGCTGTTCCAGGTATCGATATATTCAGAAGGGATGTGTCATTGCTCATCTTTTTGAATATATCCCCGCAACTCAGTTGTTCGGAGCAACCACTTGTGCCATTGCCAGGCACACTTTTAAATATCTAGCCCATGGTATGTGGTTTTATAACTTTTTACTTGTGAAAATGGGCAGTTTTGCTCATCAGCTAACAAGTATAAAAAATAAAAGCGTAATGAAAATATTGTGGTAGGAAATACTGGAGATGCCAGAGTAGGACTTCACAAAAGCATGCAATATACAGTACCTGACTGCCAACACAGATAAATGCCAAATTCTTAAATTATCGCTTTGTGAGAGACCTCCATCCTACAGGAAATAGATCACTGACTCATTAAAATGTCTACACTGGAACATGTGGCACATAGCTTGCACAATGCTCAACAGGCATAACTGAGAAAATTTGAACCCCTAGGAGGTTTTATCATGATACTGGATGGAGACCCATAATACACCAACCACTATCCACCCTGAGCCAGAGTTTCACTTAACATGCCCTGACTCAGATCTATGTCTCCTTATACTCCCTCACCCAATACATAGTATACACATTCTTACTAGTTCATGTGTTTAGTTAACCTCATAAATCAAGATATATCCTTGGGTCCTATGAACCTCAAATGAATGGTAAGAATGGTTAAAAATGATGATATCTTGTTCTTGTTTGTATACATTCTAAGTGTTTTGTCAGTCTCCTAAAAAGTAGTTGCAATATTACTTATTTTAGTCAGAGAGCGAATGTCTAAGTATTCCATTGTCCTCAGAAGTCCAACCCTACTAATATGCATATCCTTAAGGTTGTTCAGTGTACAACCAGAGCTTATTGCATGCTTCTATGCAACAGGGTTCAGGACCCACTGTTAGATAAAGAGACATGTTAGCACTGCACAGATCCTGAACTTCATGTCTGTACCTATCAGCTGTGGTGTGTACAACCCAGAAAGCTGTGGATAAATAAATCAGGTATGTTATTCTCTCTGCTATATCACTGTGTGAACTGTGGATAACTACCCTTAGGATGTCTATATGTTGTTCTGTAATATATTGCAAATTTGCATGTTGGAAATTCAATAAAATTTAAGTCTAAAAAAACCCTTAGGCAAGCCAGTTTACATTCATATAGGAAACTGCCCCCAAGAAGTATGCCCTATATCAGGATCTCACATCGTGACTTCACTCTGTGACATTTGGTCATTCTCAGACCTCTCTTCTCACAGGAATGCACATTTCTTTTATACCGTTATGCTGTGAACACACCCTAAAGGTTGGTGTGATATTCCATGGATGTGATGCCCCGACTGTGACAAGACTGGGCGCTGAAGATGCTTTTTCCTATTGGCCTTGCCTGACAACTCAGCAGCATTCTCTTTCTGACCTCTGGTGCATAATCGAAAGACATTCTACACTAAGGTGCAGAATTCCTCTAATAGAGATGAATTACAGGCACACATTCTCCAGTCTGGCAAAGATTACTTTTAATGAAGGTGCTTTTCAGTGCTATTTAGTGCTCACAACAGTCACATGTACTAAAACAGCAACTCATACAGACTTCAAAAAGTTCACAAGACAAGCCTGTGACATCTCCTGATGACTAGTTGATGTGTTCCAAGTTGTGCCTTCTGGGTGCTGGTGCCTTCTAGCTACTAAGATGCACATCATAGACATGGGGTAGTGGCTATGGAAGAGCTGCATGGCCAAGAATGCCAAGAAGATAAAACTGTTTCCAATTTTCAAGTTCTGGAAGCCAGTGACCTCAGATTACCAGCACCAGAAGGCAGCTTGTAAACACGTCTAATTGCCATCAGGAGATGAACCAGGCCAGTCTCTGAATGTTGCTTTATGTCTCATCTCATCTCGTCTCAAACTAATCTCATAGATTTCTTTGACTGGGTAACCAGAGTGGTGGACCAAGGGGAGCAGTTGATGTTGCCTACCTTGACTTCAGCAAGCTTTTGGCACTGTTCCACATAGAAGATTGATAAATAAGCTGGCTAGGCTTAGGGTGGGTCGAAGTTGGTCAACTGGGTGGCAAACTGGTTGACAGGCAGAAAACAGAGAGTGGTGGTAAATGGTATACAGTCAGAAGAGATGCAAGTCACAAGTGGGGCTCCTCAGGGATCAGTCCTGGGGCCAGTCCTCTTCAACATCTTCATTAGTGACCTTGCAGATGGACTAGAGGGTAAGGCTTGTCTGTTTGCAGATGACACCAAGATCTGCAACAGAGTAGATGATCCAGATGGGGTGGGCAGAATGAGAAGAGATCTGGATAAACTAGCAAAATGGTCAGAAGAGTGGCAACTGGGATTTAATGCAAAGAATGCAAGATCATGCATAGGGAAGAGAAACCGAAGCCACCTATAGGCTGGGAGGAGTTGCTAGCAGTCACAAAGGAAGAAAGAGACTTGGGCATCATCATCACTGATGACCTGAAATCATCAAAGCAGACCTCTAAAGCAGTAGGTAAGGCTAGGGGGTGTTAGGGTGTATTAGTAGGGGTATCACAAGTAAGGGTAATAATCCCTTTTTACAAGACACTAGTTAGGCCCCATCTGGAGTACTGCGTGCAGTATTGGAGGCCACACCTTCACAAGGACATTAACCAAATTGAGGCAGTCCAGAGAAGGGCAACCAAAATGGTGCAAGGACTGCATCAGAAGACATATGAGGACAGATTAACAGAGCTCAATATGTATACCCTTGAGCAAAGGAGGGAGAGAGGTGATATGATCGAGGCATTCAAACACCTTAAGGGCATTAACAAGGTGAAAGAGTCTAACATGTTTAAATACAAGAAAATATCAGGACAAGAGGACACAGCATGAGATTAGGGGGCAGATTAAGGGGAATGTGAGGAAATTCTTTTCACAGAAAGGTGGTGGATGCATGGAATGGCCTACCTCAAGAAGTGGTGGCTATGAATACAGTGCAGGGCTTCAAACAGGCATGGAATAGGCATAAGGAGCAATACAAATGAATATGAATAGATAGGCCACTGAGAGCAAAGGCCGATGGCACATTTATAAGGTAGAAAAGAAATGGGCAGACTGGATGGGCCCTATGTCCTTATCTGCTGGCCAACTTCTATGTTTCTATGTTTCTATGTCTCAGTAGTGGTGAGTGCCACACTGTTCTGAATACTTGTGAATAGGGTCAGGAAGCTACTTTATGAACAAGCAAGACTTTTCAAACAAAAGACTTTTCCCAAGTACTGTACCTCTAAATGAAGCAATAGATTACAAAATAGTTTTTGCACATTTTGTATGAGTTGTCATTTTGCATATTATTGTGAGCACTAAATAGCACTGAAAAGCACTTTCATTAAAAGTATTCTTTGCCAGATTAGAGTATGTGTGCCCAAAGTTCTCCTCTATTAGGGATATCTAAGCCTTGGGTAGAGTGTCTTCTCAATTTGCTCACCTTAAACAGAGCACCAGGCTATTGAAAAGGCACAGTATAGCATGGACAGTTACATTTTCTCTGGTGCATACTTTAATCACTTATGTTGAGCAATTGGTTTATGGTTTATAGATGTTTAACTGTTCCTTTTCTACATTCTTAACAACCATGTGTGTTATAGTTCAGTTAGTGATACATGTTCTTTCTCACTGACTCTGCCACAGTTGCACAACTGGACCTCTTGCTGTATGTTTGGACTGTCCAGATCACTGGTATCTTCAGCAGTACTACAGAGGAGGGGCGGAGGCTGAATGGAGTAGAGGATTATTCTTATTCTCCCATGTTCTGCAGTCCCACTTTTCCTAGAATACAAAGTTTCCTTATGGGTTTAAACACACACAATCTGTGTTTACTGCTAAACACAGGATGGCAGTGTTGGATTGGAAATATCTCACTCTAATCATTTGTGTAACTTTTCAGGTTTACTCTTCTGATTTTCTTTCTTCAGCTGAGTGTATTCTTCATGCCCTCTATCTCTTAGTACCTTCCTCTATGACAGCTCTTCATGGACCCTTTTCCTGGTTCAAGGATATAATATTCTTGTGGTGTCCTCATTACTGGCTGTCATCACAGGTATGGAATTTCATTAGTCCATTTTGTGGGGATTAGGCTATTCCTTGGTTTGACTGGCCAAAGAGCATTTCATGGAATTTACAGTATATTAACCACCCGTTAAGAGGTGTAAAAATAAATAGAAAACTAGCACACCTAAAGTCCCTTCCATGCAATATTGTTCTCTTACAGGGTACACCTCGTGTCAAAGATGCAGTGGCTAAACTACATAGGAGTGGTTTCAGACAGAGATTGGCAGTGTCAGTGGCTCAGCAGATAACACACTCACTTCTGAGGCTGGGAGATCAGAAGGCTGTGAGTTCTAGCCCCACACCGGGCACATGGGTTAATATACCAATACTGACATGTAGTGCCGCATGAGAGGGTGCTGCACTCTGAGGTGCCATCTTTCTGATGAGATGTTAAACTGAGGTCCCATCTGCCTGTTCTGTTAGTAGTTCAAGAGGATGTTAAAGATCCCATGGCACTTCTCAAAAGAGTAAGGAAATTTCCACAGTGCTCTGGCCAAATTTCCCCTCATTCACTAAAAATACCATCAACAGCTTAATCTGGTTCAAGGTCAGTTGGCATTCATCTGTATCCCCTCCCCAGGTCATGCCTGAAAATAGGCAGGATTTGTCTAGTGCACTTATCGGTCAGCAAAAACTAAATAAATAAATCTCTAGCATCTATACAGCTAAAAATTAAAGAGGGTCAATTTTATAAGCAAGCAATGCCCTTGGTAATAGATAAATCCATGGGGTGATAAAAGGTCAATGGGTCATGCTGGGGGGACACTATAGCCTGGATATTCAAAAGGTTGCACCATGCAATTGGGTTGCTAAAGTGCAAGTCAGAAAATCGCCATTCCGCGATATTCAGCGGGGAGGCAGTTGTGCCACTGAAAACATGCTGAGCAACAGCGCAATGCAAAATGAAGGCATGCGCAACCCAGAGGTGGATCCATGCATAAAGAGCGAATGCGATATTCAAAGGCTTAAGTAATGTACAACAGTGGATTAGCGGAAGTTGCGCCCATGGTGAAATGAGCCAAAATAAAAAGGCTCAAGGATGAGGCGCAAGAACCCAACAGGGAATGCTCATGAGGCAGCAACAGAGTGCAGGCCACAGCACCAACCAGTGCAGGCCAGGGAGTAGGCAGGACAGAATAGTGGCAGCCAAGTGTGGGGCCACAGAGTTCGGAGGCCAGTAGGTGTACCTGGTGCAGTGGAGGTAGTAGTCAGGACAGTGGGGGAGCAGAAGAACAACAACAGCTGAGGGGACACCAGCCAGGGAGATGGACAGTGCCACCTTCCACATGGAAGCTGTAGTGAGGTGGGCGAGAGGCATGCTGCAGGGGGCGTGGCCGTGGAAGGGCCCATCGGTGATCGCCTCCAACAGGCAGTACCATGCCCACATCAGCTTTGAGCTGTATTCAGATGTTGAGATTGTGGACGGTACCACCTGAATAGGGCAATACTGAGGTGGCTCTGTGAGCTGTGCAGTGATGTGACACAGGCACCCTCACGAGAGTCCACGCTCTGTCAGTGGAGACAAAGGTAACAGCCTGCATGCGCTTGCTGCCATGGGTACCTTCCAGAGGCCAACAGAGGACACCACAGGCATAACACAGTCAGCCACGTCATGCATCCTCACCCAATTCCTCAGTGCACTGCTGCCACATGCTGTAGGTACATCCATTTCCCCAGCACTGCGGCAGAGTGTACAGCAAACATACAGAGGTTCCACAGGGTAGCACATATGCCTGGCATGCTAGGGTGATAGACTGCACCCATGTGGCTATTTGCACGCCACCTGGCCCCGATGGGGCCGCATATCACAACCGGAAGGGGTACTCCAGTGTCAACTGCCAGGTGGTGTGTGATGCCAGTGGGCGCATCATCAATGTCTGTGCCACCCACCTTGGTGGAGCACATGATTCATTCATATGGTACCAGTCTGCACTGTGCCATTGATTCGGGAGTGGGGACATCCCACAGGACACCTAGTGGTGGTATGCATGTAGGAGGCGGCAAAGTTGGGGCGGGTGGGCAAGCCACAGGTGCCATGGGGGTGGCACACAGGGCTAGGGGACAATATGGACCTGAACATGACACTAACCTCCACTATCTCCACACAGGTGACAGTGGATACCCTCCGTCCCAAGCTGCTCACACCCTACCGGTGCCCCATGACCCCATCGCAGCAATGCTTCAATGAGGCACATGCCACCACAGGCAACATTATCGAGCAGGTGTTTGGGATGCTGAAGGCACGCTTCGATGCCTAGACACCTCGGTGGTGCCCTACAGTACAGCCCCTCAAAGGCCTGTGGGATATTCCTGGCCTGTTGTATCCTGCACAAGATGGCCAAAGATTGTGAGATAGCTGTACAGGTCGAGGAGGGGCAGCGATGGGGGCGCGGTGGCGCTGGTGATGATGGGGATGAGCAGCCCCTCTTGGACGGCGTGACCCCGACTGATCCGGCAGGCCCAGCTGCACGGTACACCATCACAGAGGAGCGCCGCAGCACAGGTAAGTCATGGGGCCATGTGCAACCAACACTGTCTAGGGTGCAACCCACATACACACAGGGTAACACACCAGGGTGCATGATGGCAAGGGGAGTGGAAGGTACAGGCGCACAAACACACCACCAGGGATGGGTGAATAGTTACACGCTACATGAGACACACACACACACACACACACACAGGCACACAGTGCACAGGGCAGTTGCACAGCAGAGCAGGAACAGACATGTCAAACACACAGATCCACAGACTACCCCCACCACCTGTGCTGTCCATGTATGTGTGTCAGATGCTGGGCACCCTTGCACCTTGGTGTACAGTACAATGCAGGCATCATCATGCACACGCACCTGTGGACAGCAGTCGGGTGGGTGTGCAGGTGGTCCGTATGTCAGCGTGTTGGGCAGGGCACCCACGGTGCACTGCCCACCAAGACACACATTGCACACAGGGCAGCACCAGACAGGGCCGCACTGGGAGACAGGTCAGTCAGGTGGCACTGAGCCACGGCCACCACGGATGCGTGGGCCCGCCATGACCCAGCCACACTGGCAGGCTGAGCGTGGCCACATGGGGTGGCACCGATGGACCACGGGGTCCACTGCGCGTGAGCGACCTTGTCCGCACAGGGGTCTGCAGCATGTCAACCTCCCCCACCCCCACCATGTCATACCGTGCAGTGATGGGCTTCCACCTGTCTGGAAGCCACCTCCTGGAACACCCTCGATGGCACTGCGCTGCATGGATGCAGCAAGGCGGTCCTCCGCCCGGGTCAGCTGCACCACCTCTGGCTGGCCCCCGCCTGTGGCAGTGTGTGCCACCCTGAGTGCTGCCACCTTCTCCTTAACCCGCTCCTGTCTGTCCCCACCATCTTCTTACATTCCTGCATGGAGCACTGGTGGCTTCCATGCAGGATTACGGCACAGCTACCCTCCCATGCAGCAGCATGGGCCTGAGGTGCCCTGCTGTCCACTGAGTAGTGGCTCCTCATCCAGGTAGGCCTCATAGAGTGCCTCTGTTTCAGGCCTTGTGAAGTTGGGCCTCCTCCTCCACCCACCATCATCCACTCACCCAGTCCTTGCTCGGCCATGTCACGGTCTGTATGAGTGGAAGTGGACACCTGTGACTGTGCAGTTCACAGCATTATCCCATGACCATAGTCCATAACATCACACAGCATGCAACCTACCTATCACCTGCAGTAGCCGAATATGGCCACTGCAGATCACTGTCGCACATTTATAGTGCAATGCATGCAAATTAGGAGTGGAGCAACTTTAATGGAATGCAAATTGCCCGCTGCGCTTTGAATGGCTGATCAGCTGATCTGCATATGACGGCTGAATATCGCGCTGTTGCTGCTTTACACACGTTGAGCTGGCTGAGCCTATGGCGCAGTTCTGTGACCGCGTAGTACACTGCACCACGCATGCCCAGGTACCTTACGCAGGTGTCTGCCATGCTGATTATGTGCTGTGCATGGTCAGCTATTCAGGACATAGCCACCATTATGCCAGTGGCGGCTACAGTGCTGGTCACCACATGGCGGCTGTGGCACAACCGCGCAATAGTCCTCTGTGGCACTGGCACGCAGGCGACCACTACGCACTGGATGTGTAGATGTCCGATGGTGCTGTGCGTGGCCTTGCGCCAGAGATGTGACCTTGTGCCTGACCTTTGCCCCTTGGCGCTGTCGTCCTAGCATGTGTGCAGCTCTATAGCGCTGTTCGTAACAGCACGAGGGACCGACGGCGCTGCCTGAACAGCACGATAGGGACAGACGGGGTTGTATTGGCGAACATTTCCATGTGGGGTTGCGCGTGCAGAGCCGCAATATTGCCTTCTATCAAGTTGATGACATGGCATGCAGGAGAGCTCCCCAGTGGAGTGGCTTAGAGGTGGCCAACCCTAGTGGCCGTGGTGGGCTATGGACCACTGTTTGGGGAACCCCTAGACTTGCCCGCACCCAAGTGTGGCAACAGGTGGCCACTGTGCTGGAGCAGGTCACAGTGCAGCACAGGACAGCGGAGCAGTGCAGGCACTGCCTACAGTGACCTGCACAGAGGGGAGCAGGCACTGCTGGCATGCCTCAGGTCCCGTGCCAGGAGGGGCATTGTGTTCGGCCAGGTGGGTGAGCCATCTATGCACCTGTATTGTCCGCAGGGGTATAACTGTGTATTGGGGCCAGAGCATGGAGGAGGGTTGTTCCATGGTTGGCTGTGTCAGTGTTTGCAGGTGTGTGATGCATGGGTCTGGCTGTGTGGGCAGGCACACTCATTGTGGCAGGGGCTGTCTGCATTTGGATCTCACTAATGTGTTTCTCAACATTTGTTTCCCACAGGCATGGAGGAGGCGGAGGAGGGCCCAGGCTGAGGTGCACAGGGGTGCTGCAGGGGTGGCCGGCAGAGGAGGTGGCAGTATGGGCCCCAACAGCAGCAGCAGCATCATCAGCAGCGCTGCTGCAGCAGCAGCAGTGGCTGGATGAGGTTGAGTGTCATTACATCATGGATGCTATTTGCGTGCAATGGGGGATAGGGCATGGCCACCATCCACAGACAACGCTGCCATGCCTGCTGACGTGTGACAGTCAGCACTGTCCAGTGGCACTGCATGTCTGTGAGCGCCACTGGTGGTCGATGCATGCACTGGGCACATGGCTGTGGCACTACCTTCCCACCACGTAGATATGTCACTGTACTGCCTTGGTTGTGCTGTGCTGGACATGGGTGGGGTGTGTGTAGTGGCACACCATGGCTGTTGCTGCCTGGTTGGGTTTGGCCCATGCACGGTCACTGTGAGTGTGTGCAGTCCATCACAGGGGTGTGGCACTTGGCTGTATGCCATGCATACTGGGTGGGCTTCAGGGGTTGTGTACATTCCTAGCCATTGATTCTGTTCCTTGCCCTAGGTGTCCAGGTCCTGTGCAGGATCAAGCAGACCATCTACCACCTGTTGGAGATATTCCAGGAATCGATCAGCATCCTTGGGAGATGAACCGGAGGGTGTGCGACACGGAGAGGACACGGGTCCGAGCCGGCCTTCAGATCTGCAGCCTGGGGGCAGTAGCTGCCGCACAACTACACCCTCACCCTTCCCTCACACCTGCCTTCCCTCACCAAGTTCCTCCCCACCCACACCCACCCCTACCTTGTACCTGTACCCCACCCTGTATTGTATATATTTTGTAAATAGTGTTATTGTTGTTCCTGTTGTTGTTGTTGTTCTGTTTTTCATTGAATATATATATCTATTTTGTTATGAATACTGTGGTGGTCTCTGATTTGCAGCTGGCTATAGGTGCTCAGTTGCAGTGGTGTGCATGGCATCCGGTGTGGTGTGGTCCTGGGATTGTGTGTGTGTCTGCATGGGGGTGTCCCTGGTGTGTGGTGGCTGTCAGCCGGTCTGGCGTGTGCTGCCACACACACCACTGTGGGCTCCTGGTGGGTCTGGCTTGTGGTTCTGTGGTACACACAGTTGCATTGTGCCAGGTGGGGGCATGGTGGTTCCAGCAGTGCCAGTCACAGTCACTGCTCATGGTGGTGTCTTGGGGTTCCAGAGCAGGTGTGCTGCACAGTGGGGGCTGTGGTACACCTGGGTTGTCCTGCCCCTTTGTGGCAGAGTTTGCTTGCCAGTGGGTGTGCTGGGGTGCCGTGGCCCAGTATTCCGCCCCTCCACTGGTGATGCTGTACTTGGTGTGGGGTGTGTTGTTAGTTCTACTCTGTGTTCCTGTGCCCGTCTGTGGCATGGGTGGTGAGCCCTGCCTACTTCCTGGATGTGCAGTTCCATTGCTCTGCTGCTGGGGGCTCCTGCTTGCGCTATGGCGCATCTCGACTGCTCAGCTGGGCTGGCCTTGTTGCGCTATGGCCCAACATATGTGCTCCAGCTTCCCCTACCTGTGGTTGCACTATGGCGCAGATTGTGTGATTTTCAGGCGTTGCTGGTTGTGCAATTTGACTTGCTCCATCGCTTGAATATTGCCTGCTGCACATGTGTGCAATTGACTTGTGCTTGTCCTGCTATTGTGCACATTTTGGGCACAGTTCGAATATCTGGGCCAATAAGTATAAACTCATCTGTAGTCAATAATGTGCATGTTTATGATCCAACTGAAGATGGTGCTAATGTCTTTTATTTCACTGGCAAAAGTCATATCAGATTTTGCAGTAGCCAATCTTCCCTTTTGTCGGTGAAGACTTTAACTTGGTCTGCAACCTTGTACTGGACAAATTAGCCATGGCTCAAGTCAGCCTTTCCCATAGAAAAGCTAGAGAAGCTGTCCAGTGCCTATGTTAGAGTTCAATCTGTCAGACCCATGGAGGTGATAAACCCTAATGACTGGGATTTTACACTTCCTGGTATGATTTCCTGAGCTGACTGGATTACTTCCTGGTCTGCTGCAACACACTATGTAAAGTGATTGATGTCCACTTCGACCCTAGTATTCTATCAGACCATACACCAGTGGCACTTTTCATCACTTTCCTCAACCTCTGGTCAAATCTCCCTGGTGGTGGTTTAATCTTTTTCTATTGCAATCCAAGGAATTCTGGACATGGATTACCAAGGAGTCTCAAACATCCTGTACTTTGAAATTAATATGCATGAAGAGATATCAGACCATTTTATCTTTTATGCCTTTAAAGCATTTATTAGGAGTTGCATTATTAATTTTGCAGCACATAAGAATAAAGTATATAAGCAAACCCTGTCTACCCTGAATCCAAACTATTGGACTTGGAAAGGCTTATTATTTAAATGTAGTTGGCTTGCAATGCAATTTGCACAAAACACTAAGGGTGGATATTCTAAAGGAGTTGCACATGGTGCAATAGGGTTGCACCACGCACAATCCACCAATGCACCCGCACGATATTCAATGGGGCAGGTTGCACTGCTCAACCCCGATGCACCAGGGCTCATCAGTAATGTATGTGGCGCAAGTGTGGGGGCATGCCCATGCATATGCAGCACATCCTGATATTCAGCCCGGGATGTGTGGTGCATATGCTGGCACATACCGCCTTCCACACAGGTGCACAAAGATGCACCTGGCAACACCAGGAGCAAGTTCTGGCCACCACCAGGCATCCTGCCATACTGGAAGGTGCAACATGGCAGCTGTCTGCCGTGGGTGGCCACCTGACCATCCAGGACACAGTCCATGAGCCCCCTGCCCAGGGGGCGCCATGCATCCCCGCCGGATCGTGAGCATGTGTAAAATGAAGCCCTGGTGGTCCAGTTGTCCCGATCCCCTTCACCCAATCATGGGCATGTGGAATAATAAGCCCTGCTGGTCCAGTGGACCGATCCCCAGTGCTCGATCGTGGACATAGGTTAGAAATCCCTTGTGGTCCAGTGGAAACCTCCACCAGTGCCTGAACATGGGTGGAATGCTCAAGAGACACCCTGGTGGTCCAGTGGTACCCCTCCCACCCGTCCACTGGGTCCCCACCACCCTGCACCCCAGTCAGCGGCTGGCGCAGCACCCACCCGCAAGCTGCCCGGCCGCCCACCAGCTGACAGTGTACGGTAGGGCTGTACACCTGTTGATCCACATGGGCCAATGGACAACCAGAACCATACTGTACTACACGGTCCTAAATTGTGAATGAATGCTCATTCACACTGGGACTGTGTAATACAGTATGGTCTGCATGCCCATGGGCTCATGTTGTGGACCAATAAGCGTAGCCCTACTGTATGCTGTCAGTCAGTGATGCCAGGTGGCTTGTGGTGGGGCACTGCCACCACTGCTGACTGGGGGGTGCAGGTTGGTGGGGATGCAGTGACAGGTGGGGAGGGGGTTACCACGGGACCACCAGGAATGGATTTTCACTACTGCCCGTGATCGGGCATTGGATAGTGGCACACTGGACCACCAGGAATAGATTTCACTACCGCCCACAATTGACATTGGATAGCGGTCCACTGGACCACCAGAGAGTTATAACTGATGCCCACATGGGTGAGGGGATCAATCCACTGGACCACCAGGGATTGTTTATACACATGCTGCGCTAGGCAAACAGGACTGGAGCCTGCGGTGGGGCTGCAGGGCATTGGTCCCTGATGACTGCAGCCTGGCATGGTGCCAGGCGCAAGTCACTGGGGATCAGTGCACCACATGCAAATGGGGCCATAATGACATACAAATGGACCCATTTGCACCTTGCATGCATTATGGCCTCATTTGCATACCCACGGGTTGAAAATCGCAGTTGCCGTACCTAGCAACCAAACTTGCACTGGCACAGCCCCTGCTCCCCTTCTGCCACTTGCACTGGTGCAGTGCCACTGTACCATGCTCAGTGTGTGCACCCTCAGTGCCATATTCAATGGTGCTGAGCCATGGCGCAACACCGTTGAATACCGCCTGGTCCTGCCCTGGCTCAGTCCAGATGTGCTGCACCTGGCTTCTGCCCCTGCCTGGCACAGTCTGAATATCCAGCCCCAAGTCTTAAATATTGCATTAACATTATCCTCCCCACCAAACTGAGTGGGTCAAATTTTCACTAAACAAAGGTACTGGAAATCCGATGAGCAAGCCAGCAAGTTACTGGATTATCACATTGAAGAAAAAAAGCCAAACTGGTTGTAAGAAAAATAAGTAAGAGTGATGGGTCCCTCACTGCTCGCCTAACAGAAAATGACAAAGCATTCAAGGAATACTATGAGATTTTTATGCATCAAAGGGGGCTTTGGTATACTTGTTTAGAGACCGTTAGGGTAGTACCTCTCTTTTCATATCAGTCCCTATGTGGCTTCTTATGTTAGACTCTTTAATTTTGGTGTGAGAGGTCACTACTGCCATGGAATCCTTAGCCAACAGCAAAGCACCCAACTTAGATGGTCTGAATCCTAATTTTACAAAATTGTTTCTGATCTGATATCTACCCACCTTCCGGATGCTTTTTATAAAGCTCACAGAGACACTCAGTTGACAGCATCATGACAGGAGACTGCCATCATGGTCTTGTCAAAACCTTGAGGGACCCAAGTCCTTGTGACAGTTACAAGCCAATATATCTGTTAAATGCTTATGTTAAAGCAGCAGTATTTGTAGTATCTTGTGATATGACTCAGTATTATTGAGCGCTCAATATGAGTGACTCAAGTAATACTGCTTGTACTTTATGGCAGTGGTACAAGAGATTGAACTATCCTGTATAGTGAGTATAGCAGTGAGCTACACTTGCTATAGTAGGATACAAGAAGGTTTTTGGGCCAAGCCTGCCAAGCTGGTCATTAGGAAATAGTGGCTAGAGTCACTGCCTATGCAGCTGGTGGATCCGCAGTGGGTCCTGGTGCAGGATACATTTTTTATGCAGCTTTTTCATTCTCCTCAAGTCTGCCTCTCCCTGGAGTTGATAATGATTTAGTTAAAGGGTGTGGGGGCATAGCCTCCTGCATAAAAAAATCATTTGTTTATGGCTTCCAGTTAAAGGTTAGTGACCATCACTGTTTGTGGCGGCCAATGTTATTCTGGTCACCCTTTTGATGTTGGGTGCTTTTGTTCGTGGTTTGTGTTCCGAGAGATAAGGAAATTGTGCTTATCACGTAAAACTGTATTTGTTAGTCAGCAAAATTATATCAATATTTGTTTAGCAAAATGTAATTCAAACATCCTTAGATTCATCATCAGTGTATTTTAGTTTTTCAGATATTTTTAAAGTGGCTTTTATAACTAATTTGTAATAATGACCCACATTATTAAAGATTGCTGCCATTCAAAGTTTTAAAATTTATTCTGTTGATGTTACCTGTATAACATACATACTAGAGTAATACTGTGGATATATTAAGATGATGCTACCATATGTTTCTGATGGTGAACAGTACATCACTGTACCAAAATATTTAATTTGTTCATGGAAGGCATGGCACAGGAGTGGAACTTATAAAAACTTCAGTATCCCATATCTTGGTGCTGGAATGAAGGAAACAAAAATGAACCTCTTGATATTTTTGCCAGACTAAGAATATTACTGGAAAAAAAACATACAGTGACTAAAAATACTGCAGTAGAATCCTTGCTAATATATTAGCCAATAGGCTGAAAGCATGTTCTCTAACATGTTATACATGATTCTCAGACTGAGTTTATGAGCGGAAGGCAGGGACATTAGGTCTGCATGAAATCTTATTGAAATGGCCCAAAGAAGGTGGTCTCATCAGTAATCATTGCAACTGATGCCAATACAGTTTTGATTTCATCAAATGGGACTACATCTGCAACACTTTGGAGTTGAGATGAGTAGAACCTGCCTTCATCCAGTGGATTAAAACATCTATGCTTCTCCTAGAGCCAGTATCCTCACCAATGCCATTATTGGCTATTCATTTCTTCTACAGAGGGCACCCATCAAGGATACCTGCTTTTGCCTCTTCTTTTCCTGATTGCTATAGAGCCTCTTGCTCATCTGTCAGTCCCATCAAATCTCTGGAGCCATGGTGGTGAGACTGAAATATCTGCTGTATGCAACTGATCTTCTGTTAACCCGATTGGAGGCAAAGGACTACCTGCCTGCTACCTTAGACATCCTGCTGGATTTTAGGAAGCTTTTAGGGATGTGTCCATTTGACAAAACAGAAATCCTTCCTTTGCCAATTGTCCTCTTACAGTGGCCTCCTTGAAAGGGTTTAAACCTGAATGTTTCCCTGAAAGAATCAATATCTAGATACTCTCCTTACCTCCATCTAGGTATCATGGTGAAGTTATACATTTCTCCTTCATTTCTAAACTTTCCTTTAACTGTGACAGGTGGCGGAAGCTAAATTTATCTACTGTATAACCAGAAAAACAATGTCCTTTAAACTCATGGTAGCTGCTCTATTGATTAAATAATCTCTCCTTTTTAAGAGACCAGACTATGGTGTCAAATGGAAAAATAATTATAAGCTCTGTTCTATGGCAAGGGCTGCTTCTGGATTTAGTAGGTCCTACCTTTAGGTTACGTGCAGGGAGGTATTTGGAGCCTCCCATGGGTATGGATTATCATTTGGCATTCAAGTTTAAACAGGTCCTCCACTGGATAGGGGATGACTAGACCCCTCCACATGAGTAACAGTAGAAAACAGCATCTGTGGGACTTTACCTATATCTTTTTTACTTCAAGTTTATTTTACTATTAAAGGTACAGTATCAGTATAGAGGTACAGCATAGCAGAAGCACATTCATGTAACTGATATATAGCCTAGGCATACATGTGGAACTCAGTACATTATTCATAAAGACAATGCTATGTTTTATAAGGACATCTTACTTTGTTAGCATAACAGTTCAGTCTAATGCCTGCGTTTTAGCCACTTGCATGCCATTCCATACCATTTGCTATGTTTACATTTCAGTTTTTCTCCACTAGATGTTAACCATGATCCCAGTGTGATTAAGCTTCAGTTATAAACCAAGAACTTTGTGTCTGTTTATTAGGTTGAATTCTTGCTAATCTGCCTGTGGCATATGGGTCCAGGGGCCTGCCTGGGACTTCATTAACTCTGGTTTGCCAAATATTCATGCCAGACTCTTCACTTATGTAGGCATTTCTTTTGAGCCAGCTGGAGGGTTGCTGTAATCCTCTCCATGTCTACTACTGTTGCCATCCTGTCCCTCCACTCTGTCACAGAGGGTAATATAGGGAGAGCCAGTGTGCAGTGATGCATTTCACAACCATTAGACACATTGCATAGGAAACTTCTGCTGCCCTCTGCCTTTGATGGTCGATGGGAAGTCCCAGGACATGGTGTTAGCAACTATGTGCAATGCCTTGGCTCCAAATCAGTGCCAGTCCAGTTTGGATCTGGTGCAATATACTCTGAGTCTCAGAATTTATGGTAATGATTTCCTTTGCCAGTGCACCTTCACCAGCATCTGTCAGTGCTGCCCCTCAAGTGGGTTGTTATGGCAGGTGTGTGACAGTATTGTATTATCACCTTTCAGCCGTGCTCTCACCAGCTCAGTCAGGCTGTCACTCTCCAACCATGCTTCAGCAACTTTTCCCAAGTTTGTTGTGGGCTTTGTTCTCCTGACTGTGTCCCCACTTCTCCCCTCTGACCCTCTAGGGATGTCATCCAGCTTCCCAAAGTAACTTGTAGATCATGGCCCAGATATTCAAAGGGTTGTTGCACCATGCAAACCCACTGATGTCTTGATTGTGATATTTAAAAGGAAAATGCGCCTGCACAAATCCCGATGTGCCGGGCGCATCAGTAATGTAAACGAGCATAGGTGTGGGAGGCGTGCCCATGCATAAACTGCACAGCCCAATATTCAGCCGGGCCATGCAGAGTTATGCAGGTGCAACCCTACCTGTGCCTGCACAAAGTTACCGAAAAAAAGGAACAAGTTGAGGGCCACCCACAGGTGAGCTGCCGCATTGCAGGGCGCAACACAGCAGCTGCCACCTGTGGGTGGCCTCCACTTGTTTCCGCCCGACCTGGTGGCACCCCCATGCCCTGATCATGGGCTGAAGTGTCACCCTCTGAGTAGCCTGATCATGGGCAGAACAGTATTCTTCCCCCAGCAGCTCGATCGTGGGTATAATGGTAGTCTACCCCCATTAGCCAGATCGCGGGCATAAATAAACATCCCCCACCCCGAGTAGCCCGATTGTGGGTATCAGACCCCCAAAGTCCAATATCCCTGGTGGTCCAGTGGACCACGGTAGCCGATCATGGGCTGCATCTTACCCCCAAGTATGATATCCCTGGTTATCGGTATTTACCCACCGCCCGGGCCCCACCACCCTACTCCCCGTCAGCGGCGGTGGCAGCACCCCACCTCCTGCTGCCCACCACCCGCTGACTGACAGCTCAGTAGGGCTGCATGCCCAGTGGTTCAGAGCATGAGCCAATGGGCATGCCATCACTCTCCTCTAAGTCAGGGCTAATGGGGGTAGAATACCATTATGCTCATGATCGGGCTACCGAGGGGTGGTGATCGCTTACTTATACCCGCGACGGGCTAATGGGGAGTAGAATACCATTATGCCTGCAATCGGGCTGCTGGGGGAAGAATACTGTTCTACCTGCAATCAGGCTGCTGCGGGGAAGAATACTGTTCTGCCCACGATCAGGCTGCTCGGGGAGAATGCTGTTCTGCCCGTGATCAGGCTGCTGGGGAATACCGTTCCGCCTGCGATCGGGCTGCAAGGGCATCGGTCCCTGATGGCTGTAGCCTGGCAGGGTGCCAGATGCAAGTTGTTGGGGATTGGTGCACTTGCATGCTAATGGCATGCAAATGGGGCAATAATCAGATGCAAAGCCCCGTGCACCTTGCCATAGTGTGGCCCCATTGCGCATGTCACCCTTTGAATGTCGCGGGTGCTGTGCATGGCGCAATGGCACTTGCGCCACCTCTCTCAATGCTCCACTCTGACCACTTGCGCTGGCTCAGTTCCACTAGTGGGTGTGGCCAGGGGTGATATTCAAAGAAGTTGCGCCATAGCTCAACTCCGTTGAATATAAGCCTGGCCACACCTCTCGCAACTATTTTGAAGCGGCGCGGGGCTTGCGCTACAAAATGGCGCAGTTTGAATATCTGGGCCCATGGAATATTCCTGCACTTTGTGGCCAGATGGATTACCCAGAATGAAAGGTCTTCCCATTTAATTTGCTGTCTGGTGATGCTTGCTATGTTCTGCCCAGTCATCAGATAACGTCTAATTTGTAAATATTTAAATAGATTCCTATTAGGAAGACCATCGTTTCTTTTGCATTGATCAAAGTTCACACATATCCCCTTCCAGCAACTGAGCATATCTTTTAAGGGCACAGTGATTCCACCTTAGAATTCTCTTTCTTTGCTCATGTGTAACCCCAGGTCTCCAGTAATAGGAGTGACTCAATGCCTTTGGTTGTTTTGTCACTGCTCTGATTTTAAGAATCACTTTCAGAGAGTAGGTTGTCCAGGAGTTGGCAACCTGTTTGAGAAGTGAGGTGTGATCTTTGCTATGGGTAGAGTAAAAAGTGAGGCTGGCAGGCTTATCCTGTTCTCTAGGGTGTATACACTTGAATCCAGGTGCTGCTTTGCTATTGTCATTACCTGTGAGGCCTAGGCTGTTCAGTAATATAGTTCAGAGTTTGGCAGGCGAGGCCCCCTGCTCTTTAGGGAGATTCAAAGTAACTGTCTATCCTAATTCTATGGCCTTGCCTGAGAATTTCAAAATGAGTTTCTTTAACTTTTGCCAAAGGTTGAGGACATTTTATGGGAGGGCCTGGCATACAAACATTAGTCTTGGGAGAATGTTTATATTCACCACTTCATCCTCCACCCCAGGCAGTGGACGCAAGGCCCAGGTGTGCGTTATTGTCACCTCCTTGAAGAGTTTGAGGATTTGCTTCACACAGGTGTCCAATGCTGGAGTGATTGAAATGTCTAGATATTCAAATGTGTTGTTAGTGGCCACTGAAATAATTAAAAGTGATTTTAAAGGGGCACTGTCAACCATTTTGCATCACAGTATTTAAAGCTTAGAGTCCATATTTTATGATTGCTTATCTTCTCTAAAATTCATTGGTGTTTCCGGTGGTTTAACCTGTTTCCTTTCTCAGTAGACCTGAAATACATAGTAATTGTGTATTGATGTACCCAACCTCGTTTTGTTTCAGTCCTTGATCTGTTCTTACTGCTCACTTCCTAAACATAAGAAACACCCCAAGTTGTGCAGCCCACATGATGCAATAATCTCTACTTCCACTACATCTTGAGTGGCTAGACAGTGTTGGGTGTATTCCCAAGTGTGAGAGACTGTGGGAATAGATGGACATGGACACCAGGATAGACAGAACAAAAATAGCTTTATTTCAGCAGAATATAAATTAAAATGGACTGGTTATGTCAAAAATAAATAAAGAGAGCATAAGTAACATAACATACAGGAACATAAACCAATGCATTTGTACCACCAGTAAGAAGCTAGGGTACCCTCTGGGTCAGTACCTCACTGAATCCTACAGCAGACTGCCTAACATAGTAAAAAGTGCTCTTTTATTCTAGGATTTGATCATGTGGTAGAGATAAGCTCCACCCACTGTCACATCAAAGTCTTAACAAAAAACATACCTAAAGCCTTTCAAAATTAGACAGTTTCTTAATATGCATAAAGAATAACAGAACTGTCATTATAATACATAAAATCACAGAAAATCTGCTTTTTGAACACTGACTCTGCAGACAGACCCCTCCCACAAGCTCTCTGCCCTATTTCTAGCAGTGCGAGAGGGCTGGCTGGCTCTGTAGTAACAGTGTCAGTGCAGATGGCTTGTGAGGTCCTCCTGGATGCAGAGAAAGTGTGCCAAGAACAGAGCAAACAACAACAAAAACATGTCTGATAAATACCTCTTATTTTACTATTGTTTTACCTTGTTTTCTTTGGGAAAGGAATGCTTCTTAAGCGGACTAAGCAAATGTAAGCTAAATGGCTGAGTTGGGTGTGGTACTGAGTTGCAGCGCTTCAAACTCAGCATAAACCCGCCCCTCCTTCTGCTCTGCACTCTGTTTCCCCTTTTGTTTGGCAGTTCTACTGAAATAGAATGTCCTTACAAGCTCTCTGGGTACAAAAAACTGGTACCAGACTTGCGATGAGGAATGAACAAGTGATATGCATTCATGCATATCCAGTTTAGAGAAAAACTTTTCCTTCGGGACAGGAACTTTCAAGGACATATCAATACACACTTACAGCATATATAAAACTACCAGCACCTTGCAGAGAGATTACAGTTGAGCAGTACTACATAGAGACCAGCACAAACATTTACTCTAGCAATATCACCAGCTATCGCTATCACTAAAGTGTACTGTTTTGAGTTCCCAGGTGTTGCATTACAGGGCATACATCTACGCGTTCATGCAGACAAGTGTACTGCGTTCGTACAGGCCACCATTCGAACATGCATGAAGTATGCCTCAATACTAGGGTGTTTTCTGGTGTGTGAATCACGGAGACCAAGAGGTACAGAGACAAGGGATAGAATGAACATCTGCAGGTGACCTGCTTGTAGATGGGGAAAAGTCAGAACAGAAAAGAAAGACAAGAGGAAAGCTAATACATGCTGTTGCAAGAGACATGATGTACAAAGGATGGTGTGTAGTGACCACTGACCCTTTCACAACAAGTCCAGGCAAGATGCAGTGGTAGTTTTTATGTTTGCTTGTGCACATGTGCAGAAACATTTCATCATAGCTTAGGAGATAAGCGGGGTTTTGGAGTGCAGACTATGGGCCAATGGCCCCAGTACCTTTGAGGCTTGGCCCGCTTTCCCCAATGCGGTGGCATGCTGTTGCTGACACTAGTTCAGCGAGTGTGCCACCATCTTGAAATGAATCCACCGCTGCAATGAGGGGCGACTTCGTCATTGTGGGGTGGTACCTTACCATCCCAACCCAGTTCATTTGCTGATGGAGAGACCACTCCCGTCAGCATACTGTATCCCTCCCCATTTATTGTGTGCTGAGGGTGACCAATCCCCTCAGCATCAGTACCCCAACAGTCTTTCTTTGCCTTCAGGGGCCCAATCCCCATCAACTTCAGTCCACCTTTCCAGTTCAGTTTGCAGATGGGGAGCCCACTCCCCATTGGCATAATGTCCTCCCAATTTCTTGTGTGCCGAGGGGTGCCCAACCCCATGGCTCTCGCCCTCTGTATGTGCCGATGGGGGTGCCCATCCCTCTTCAGCTACAGCCCCCAAAAACACACTCAGGTGGCATGCTGGGAAGCCCTCCCAGCATGACAAATGTCCTATAAAAAAGTCCCACAATGTTTTTTTTAAACTGTAATACAGAAAGCGGTCACTCGTTGAGTTCACCGCCCATCCACAACCCGTGACCAGCCTCTGCACACCCAGACTGCCCCACATCCTCCCTCACCCCATACTTTCCTCTGGAGCCTAGCATGACGATCTTGGTTGACCGGGAACATGTATGCACTCTTCCAAAGCTGACCCATGAACTGAATAAATGCCGGTAAGCTGTATAATTACATAAATAGGGTTTTTCAACTTTGGTGCGTATCTCAGGCATTTTGGGAATTTTGGCACCAAATTTTCAACATGGGGTTATTGGGACTCCTCCTCATGAATTCATCCACTGTCATGGAGTTATTCGGTCCTGAAAGGTGATTTCGGTCACTGCATTGGAATCACTTTTCAGGACTGAATACGAAATGACAGTGCCAATGTTCATGAGATGGGCTTTCAAAAAGCCTATGTTGCAAATTTATTGGAGGAAAATATGAAAAAATGACTGTTTTACTAACATGTGTTGCGTAGTTTCCATGCATGCTCGTACCTACGAATTTGTAATATTTTCACTCCAGATTTTCAACATTACCATTTTCCACACCTCCTTATGAACAGTACAGCTGTCATTTTTCACATACTGGCCAAAATGTGTTTTGCACTTCAGCGCAGAATAGCACAGTCACTGTGGGAAATCAGTGTTTGGGACAGATTAAGAAAATCATAGTGACACTGTTCATGAGCAGAGGACCTAAAAGCCTAAGTTGACATTTTGGTGACAAAAGTCCATAAAATGACTGTGATACAAGTGTGTGCGCAGTTTCTACGTATGCTTGGAAGTGCACAAATTTGTAATATTTTCACTCCAGATTTTCAACATTGGCATTTGCCACACCTCCTATGACCAGTAAAGCTGTAATTTTCATATCCTGCCTAAATATGCATTGGCACATCTGGCGCACAATTGCGCGCCCGCTGTGGGAAATTAATGTTTCAGACAGATTAAGAAAATCATAGTGATAGTGTTCATGAGCAGAGGTCACAAAATGCCTATGTTGAAAATTTAGTGATAATCCACTAAATGAATGCGGTACAAGCATGTGTTGTGCAGTTTCCACGTACGCTCGGAACTTTGAGCATTTTAATATTTTCACTACAGATTTTCAACATTGCCATCTCTTCACACTCCCTATGGATGGTACAGCTGTCATTCTTCATCCTGCCTGATCTGTGTTTCGCACATCTGGCGCAGAATGGCAAGGTCACTGTAGAACTCAAAGTTCAGAACTCATTAACAAAATCACACTGCCACTGTTCATGAGAAGAGGTCCCAAATGCTTTCATGAGGTGGGGGTCACAAAAGGCCATGTTGAAAATTTGTAGTGCAAATACCAACACACGCCCTGGGAGTTAGGGTTTCTAACCATAACGTCACACCCTGTACAGACTGACAGGCATCAGAGGTGTAACTTTGGATCACCGGCTATAATGTTTATGCCATCCCATCCCACCCCCACCCTGAAGCCAGTGACAGGCATCGAGGGTGTCCCTTGCACTCTTCAGCCCCAGACTTCAACCCATTCTCCTGTACTGCAGCCATTTTGGCGTATGTCCTTATGAGATGGGGTGACTGTAGGCGAACACCCCAGACACACCTCAACACTTGTCAGTGTCTACAGGATAGGGTGAGGTGTGAATGCCATGAGCATTATGGGCAGCGACCCACAGACACACTTCAATGCCTGTCCATCTCTGCAGGGTGGAGGTGGGATTGGCATGAGTGCAATTCTTCACTGCCACTCCTATTCTGCATCTGTCTAACTCCTGCATGTCCAATGCTAATATCAGCAAACAAACATTCGGCATTGACAAATGCTTGTTTTGTAATTCTATTTTCTATCCTACTTTGGGGCCTTCTCTCAGGCGTGGGTTCTCAGCACTCAGCTCTGCTGCCTACCTGAAGCCTCCATCTCTGCTTTTCAGAAGGGCACTCCCCCACCTCACTGGCTGTTCAACCCCCAGTTCTGAGGCCCCCAGGGTGGGACCACCATCTCCTACCAGCTCTATATCTAGAATCCAGTTGGTGACCAGGGAGGAGGCGAGACCAGAAGCATGGAGGCGGAAGGGTCCAGAACTGGGCATGGGCCTGACCACTGATCCTGCCATTGCCTACCCCTGAGACAGGAGTTTTTCCTCCTTCATTACCCCCAGGAACACAGACATACAATGATGTCCAGTGCAAGGCAGGGGTGTGCTCCTGCACCCTCTTGCAGGACATCCGCCAATGTTCTCTGCCTCTTGTACATGCTCCACATTGAGCTGCAGCCTCCAGCCTCTGCTATAGCTGCTATAGCTGCATGGGCAACAACCTCCCTCCCCAGGAGAAGAGCAGTCCTCCAGACACTTGATCCTCTCCTGCCCCTGCTGCCCCCAGCACTTGAGTTCACTTCTGAACCTGGGTCGCTGGTGTGATGTGATGTGGCATCCAGCGCTTCAACCCTCAGGGCCACTGGGCCAGTTTAAGATGCAGTGATAGTTGATTAAAGAATGTAAGTAAACACATTTTGGTGTGGTAACACCAGTATAATGGGCAGTCTGTTTTCACTTGTAAAAGAAATATGGAATCAGAATCAAACTACCAGCCACATCAGCACATGCTGTCTGAAGTGCATATCTAAGCTGTTCCACTATCCATTGCTGTATGTGTTCTTTAAGTGTATCTCCTCACTTTTTATCTGGTGTGGGAATGCCTCGTCCATTGTAAGCTTATGTGCTGCTTCCAAGTGAAATAACTTTTGCTCTGGGTCTAGTCTGTGTGCTGTCTCCCTTTTTTCTTTTGTGAAGAATATTGTATAATTATTTCAGTAACAGAAGCCTTATAACATCCTACCTATCTGACAAAAATGTATCTTCTATTTTATTGGAAGCTAGATAGTCTTTGATACCCTTCTGAATTACTTCCTTAAACTCATCTTTATTTAATAGGAGTTATTCATTCTCCACATGGAGGTGAGACTGATAGTAGCCACACCAATTCTATTGTCATTGGGGTATGGTCAGATAAAGTAGTGCTGCAAATGTGGAATCTTGCAGAATATGTACCCTTTCCCTGTGATGAATATCATGTTTATTCGTAAATATGATCCTTTTGGGACTGAACAGTATGTAAATTCCCTGTCTACTGGGTGCAGAAATGCCAGGTATTGTGAAGACCTACCTCACGTGTAAGGAAGTTAAGGCATTGTTCCACTTACCTCCTCATGCGGGTGCTGTTCTGGTCAAGGCTCTACAGCATGACTGAATTGCATCACCCCTATTATGTCTAGCTTACGGGGTCTGAAGGTACTGTATTGACAACAGCATTTTTCAGAAAATATCTCTATCTGCATGTTCGTTTAGGGCATACACATTCAGGATATAGATAGGGTACCTCTGTAAATCCCGTCGATTACTATGAATCTCCCATTTGAATCCTGAGTTGAGCTGGTAGCTGTAGGGGACATCTTTCCTAATTAAAATAGCTACCCCTTTCTATGTGAGTGTGAAGTACATGTAGAGGAATAACAAATCTCTACCAGGGGTGCCTTCATTTCTTATATTCCTCTTGACTGGGGTGCCTCTCCTGAGACAGTGTTACTGTGAACATTGCCTCTGTAATCCTTGCGACAGTCAACTGCGATTGATTAGGCTGCGAACCCTTTACATTATAGGTGATTATTTCCATGTTCAGAGCCATTTGTAATTGCCTTCTGGTCCAAGCCTGCATCTTAGGTGTCCCTCCTTTTGTCTGCTGCTTCCTCCCATCCCTAAGTATAAAAATGCTTAGTCTCTACTTCTCTTACAGAATGCGTTAACATAATAACACGAAACACATTGTGTCATTTGGGCACAACAAACTAATCATATACATGTTCTCTTCATGGTGTAAGTCACAGGTGAAAGTCTTGATGGTCTAGGTGAATCTGTGGTTGTGTATAACCAGAAGTGCTAGTAGTGTTGACATTGCGGTGGCAGTCTCTGCCCCCTCTTGCCTGTGACCGCCCTGTGTTCACTTCACCATGTCTCAGCAGCTGCTTGGGTCCTGGTCTTCTTACTGCTACAGGGCAACTTACATTTATACATCCCCTGTTTAGTATCGGAAGGATCAGCCATAAAGTATTTTGTGCACTCTAAAGGGGATGCTACATCAGCCATCATTTCTACCATGGTCTGCCCCTTGTCCGAGACCGGTGGGACCTGCACCCAATAAAAGGCCAAGAGGGCTGGCTCCACCTAACAAAGTAATGTCCAGCTTTTGGTTTATCATTTGTACTGAGATTAATGATCATTTGAGGCCTGAGACTACCATTTGCCATAGCCCAACCCAAGACTCATTTAGAGAGGTTTTGTGCAATTGTGTCTAATTGTAGGGGTTGTTTTGCAGTTAGTCTCTCCATTTAGCTTCTTTGTCTGTGGCTACCCCTTCTTTATATATTTAAGGTCTGATAGGTTGGAAAGTAAACTGGGGTGGCATGTATCCTACCCTCCATTCTGTGTGTCTGGGTAACCTTCTGGGGCTGTTTTCAGGCTGCCATGGTATTTTGGCCCTATGTATGGGGTAAGACTGTACCCCAGGTATTAATCTACATAATATATCTCTGGTTGTGCTTTGCAACCTCCTGCAGCACATCTAATAGCAGATTTACTGCAAAAGTAAATGTCTGGTTTCCCCAAATAGTCAGGTACATAGTGGAGTCCCTGATATGTTTAGTGTAGTTTAATAAAACACACCACTGCAACTACCATAAGGTGAGTTGAAGTTAGATACAAAAACACATCACGGTACATTATCATTTCCAAAACAAAACCAAAAATAAACACAATTTCAGACAGAATTAAAAATTCTAATCTAATATAGATTAAAATGTAATACTCCGGTTAATCAAAATTAGAAAGCAAGAAAAACATTTTCAGAAGAATTACATTACTTTTAATGGGAAAAGAACAGTTATGATACACAAAACCTATCTGTTGTTCACCAAGCCTATCTATTTTTCATCGTTTTTACATTTTAACAAACTTTTCTTATTACCAGTACATATTTTATATGTCAAACCATAACACCTATTAAAGGTATGGTGTGGAGAGGCTACTGTCCCATCCCAGGGTGGTTCCTGTATGGAAATTCTCCAAAAGAGTATGTTGTCTTTATAGGTATGTTACATGGGTGATCTCCCCAAACACTATTTGGCTTTTATAACATGAGCTTTCAGGCAGTGGTTCGGGACATCACAAGGTGGCTACAGTACCTTAAATGGGCTTAAACATTATTAACTTTGTTTGTAGTTAACTAAATTAATAAATTATGAATTTACTCTGATGAAATGGACAGTCTATGACCTCACATCTCTTGGCTGTCAGCCCTGCATTGGAGGTTACCACTGCACAGTGGATCGAGGTCCCAGGCACAGATACCTAAGGAGGCAGTCTGGATAAACCAAAAGAAAATAAACTGGTTGTACAGGTTTTATCTATCAGGAATGTCCCAGTCCTCTTCAGCCTTGTGTATCAGTGTCTCTCTGAGCCTCAGGATCCTTGTGCATTCCCCTGTCTGGTCTTCTTCTATGCAGCTGTGGTGGACTGTGGCCTCTTTTCTGCCACACAGTCCTGACTTGTGGATCGATCATGTCTGCTTCAGTTAGCCGTGTTCAAGGCTCATACTGTCCAGGTTGGTCGGGAGTTGGTAGGAGGATTCCCAGATTCTTTAATAAGTCTCAGGTATCAGTCTCGGGTATCATCTAGGCCCTTGAAAACCTTGGTCCCATTCTCCTCATAGATCTTCAGCTGTGTTGGGGCAAACAGCTGAGCTTTGATTCCTTTTTTTCCATTGCTTTAACCACTTGCAAAATTTTGCAGCACTGCTTCAATTTAATCAGGTTTCGTATAAAGACATATCTCTCCGGATGACAGTTTTTTTGTCCATGCATCTTTAAATTTGCATTTTAACTTTATAGCCAAGGGACCTCATCATAAATGGCGAGGTCTGGAGTTAGGAGCTCTGGGCTTTGGTGCCAGTGCCCTGTGTGCTCTCTACAAATCTGTCTTAACTTTGGCAGGGATGTTTAAGAGTGTTTGCAGGAGAAATGCCATAAATGCCATGATGTTGGAATTCTGGTGCAGCTTCTGATTGCATGGCAGCTGTACCCTGCCGCTCTGCATTGTGACTGCATGAACCAACGATAAATAGCCTCTTCTAGAAGGAGAACTCCATAAAATATGATCCAAAAGAAATGGCTAGCAGTAAACAGAAGGAGAGGTCAAACAGATATGAGGACTTAGCTATAGAAGATGAAGTATCAGACTGAGAGGCCTCCAACTCTGGCAACTCAGTGCAGTCGCACCAATCAGCATGCATGTCCTCCAAAAAGACCTGTAAAATAAAAGGACAGACCTTAAATAAAATGGATGATAAACTCAATCAAATTTTTACTGAATCACAGGACATAAAAGTGGATTTTCACAGTTTTTACTTGAGCAGGAACAAATGCACTTGGAGGTCATTGAGCTACAGACAAAAATCACACAGATAGAGAAACTCATACAGTTCAAGTAAACACCACAACTCAACTTCAAACTATAGTAGTACAACTGGTAAATATTTGCCAGGCCTTGGGGAAAGACAAGAGGATGCTGAAAATACACATCGCTGCAGAATTTGCAGATTTATGGTCTACCAGAGGACAATGAAGGCAACAGCATAGAAGATTTTACAGGCATGCTGTTTTATACAGCTCTAACCTTGAAGGCTGATTTTCAGTTGGAATTGGAGCAGGTGCGCTGAGCCCTAGGCCCAAGGCCGACCCAACTGAGACCCACCCCAACTCAATCATCCTCCAATTTCTGCATTATTCCACAAAAGAAACTATACTCCGGAAAACCTGGGCTCAGGGAAAACATATTATGCAGCATAAGAATATATTTTGATAATGATTATGCCCCTATTACTATACAGCACCAAATAGAATTTATCTCCTGTTCCCCATCCAGCGTGGACTTAAACTTAAATTCTGTACACCATATCCAGCCAAGTTAGTGATCCTATATCCAAATGGACAGCAGAGTTTTGACACCATAGAGGCTGCCCTGGCTGACCTGAAACAATGGAGATATGAGCTCCTGACCAGATTCTCCTTACTGCAGTGCCTCAGATGCAACAGAGGGACAGAAGAAAAGGATGCCCAGAACCCACAATTGCAACAAGCCACTGTGACTTCAATTAAACAGCTACTACATCAGTTTGCTAGAAAAGACACTTGAAGGAAGATGAGAAAGGCTCCATTCTTGACTGCCTGAATGTAGAGTGGAGGTGAGACCCTGAGGGTACTGTTTTTTGGGCCTGCTGGTATGGCGGGACCTGGGGGTGTGTGGGAGGACCATGCCATGGACTCTAACCATGTGAAGGCCTCTGGATGGTTAGCTTGCTCTGTCCCTGACAAAGCCAACTGCCTCTGTGGTTCAACTGAAGGAGGCAAACTCCGGCAGTGAATAGACACCATCTAGGATTGGGCCCTGACCGATCCAGCTTTACACTTATAAGCTTATTTGGGCATGGATTTTGTGGTGGCATAGTCAGAGACAGAGGCCTTGTGGGGGTACTGGGTCTCACTAAGTACGGTCTGGGGTTAATCCATGTGGGACTTTCACCCTCCTGGAAACAGTAAGACAAGCTCGAGGTGGGACTGGGGATAACATCTCTTTCTTTCCTGGCCTGACGGACAGTGGTCCCCTCTCTAAATAGGGGGAATCAACTGACACTAATGCCACATAGCCAATGGTTAACTATGCTCAGGCCCAGAATCATAGAGACTATAAAGCCTCTAAATCTGGTAAATCCAACTGGTTTGGGTTGGCTCATATTGTTGCCCCAAGTGAGCTAACCTCTCTTGTAAGGCATAAGTGTCAAATACATGTTGATGTTCAATATGGAGGGTGGCTTGATGCTGGGGGCCTGTTATGACAGACATCACTGCTGGAGTCCCAGATACTTCCTCAATGGGTGACCCTACTCGGGGCACTATCAACACAGTAAGGACAGATGGCAGGCTGGCTCAGGAAGATAAAGACTGAGATGAGCTGACTGACTGGGGTGCTGTGGGGCCCTTCCGCCTTTACCTTGGGCTGTCTTCCGGGGATACCAACCTCTGGGGCTCCTTGGAGACTCCTGCATGTGCAGCTGTAGCTGGCCACTGGGGCTCATTGAGATTGGGAGGGTTCCGAGGCCCTCTCGGAAAGCGTAATTAAGCTACACCTCGATGGGGCATTGGACAGCAATCAATAATACAGTATTGTTGAGTGGCGATCTCTCCGGGAGTGAGGAGATCCATAAAAGACTAGCAAGGGCTGGAACTGATATAAGCTTCCTTATCAATAGACACTACTTCTGAACAATACAGGGTCATGTACCCCAGCAATTGAATTTATTTTAATTCCACCTCCATTGGAAATCTTAAGGGGCTGGTGGGAGAAAGAGACCTGGGATGGCACTTGTTTTAGAAATATGCACCTTTTGTCTTGTTACCTTCCCAAAGTTAATAATCCTTAGCTCCCTCGATGTTGGGTTAATTTTGTTTCCCTTAACTAATTTTTGCTCTATTTCATTCTTATGAGGAATTTTACCCTTGAGTGCACTTTGTAGCAAGTACACACTCTCTTCTGGTGGCAACTGTTTTGTCAGGGTCAGCAGTCATAACACTGACTATGGAAGTCACATGGGTTAAGATGCATATAGTTTCTATAATTCTGTGTGGTAAATGTTATTTGAAGCTTAGGCATAGGTTAAAGTTCTGTACTTTGTGTTATCAGGGACAGAATGTTAGGTGTGAATAGTTTTAAGTTTCAAAAAAGATCCCAGGCAGGGTGCAAAAGGGTCATGGAGACAAATCAACAATTTTCAGGTAACAGATGGGCCATTAGGTTAGCCAGCAATCACGCATACTAACATCTCCCTTTTTTTTTCATTTGTTTAAACCAGTGGCACTCTAAGCTGAAAGCTTGTTTACAGGTGCGACCTGGGAGCACAGAAAGTTAAGTGACTTGCTTAGGGTCACACAGTATGCAAGTGGAGGCTGTGAATTCAAACCCAGGTCTCCAGATTTGCAGCTCAGAGCCTTTAACCACTGCACTGTACTGCATCCCTTGGGAGAGGAGGTGAAATTTCATTTTCTCGTGTTATGATACATACACTTAATATTAAAGTGATATTCCACAATGTAAATAGCCTGAGTAACCCCATTAAAGAGGAAAAGTTATATCACAACAGAGAAACCCACCCACAAATGATACTAATCCAAGAAAGCACATGAATTCAGCAGAGCATCAGAAACTGACTAAATTTGGAATGTTGACAGTGGTATTCAGCTCCTACCAAACAAGCAAAAAGAGGGCACTGCGATATTAATCCATAAATATTCATCTTTCCAGTTACAAGACACCTATCAGAACAAAGAGGAACATTGGCTGTGGTTGGGGACCTGGTGGGGTGCTCAACACACAGTAGCCAATGTTATATCCCTCAGGTGCAGATGAATTCACTCTCAAAACTTAATAGAATTCTACAATTTCGACAGGGAGTTTTGTTGATGGGGAGACCTGAACCTACTGATGAACCCAGGATGTGATGCTTCAATCCACGTCCCCATGCATGATTACAGGACAACAATATGGGAGGTGTTTAGTGAGGGACCTGGGCCTTACAGATGTGTGGTGCCATATGAATTGGGTGGGGTGACAATATACATTCTATTCAAGTGCTCAGCACATATTCTGGCATTGATTATTTCTTGATAACAGCAAAACATCGGGACTAGGTTAGACAGATACATATACATCCAATCTATTATCAGACCATGCACTGATTCAGATTGAGCTCTACATGATGATAGAATAGAGGCGAGCACAATGGCCTTTAATGACTCTCTATAAGGGATCCATATTTTGTAAAACTAATACACCAATGTATCCCCAAAATAGTAGCTCAGAATACCTCTCTGAACTTAAGTCAGGGATATTATAGGTCCTAATAAAGCAATCATTAAGGGAATCCATTATATATGCAGCGGAGTTAAAAATGAAGAGAACAGCAACAGACAGACCTTGAAGCGGAACTTTAATTCTGGCAGGCAGCCCACTCACAGGGACTACTCAGCCCAGACACAGATCACCAAGATTAAAATGCAACTACAAAGTATTTTGAATTATAAAATGGAGCAGACCCTTTTATATCTCAAACAGATGTATTATGAGGGGCGAAATTCTCTAAAATCCTAACATACAGACTGTGCTACTAAGCGAAAACAAGCGATGTTCACTCAACTCAGACACCCTCTATCATGTCAAATTCTTACTACAACTAATGATATTTTAGAAACGGTTCAAACACTTTTACACAAACCTATATAAACAGGACACTGAACCTGAGAACAAAAATATACCTCCTTTTTCAAAACTTGGCCCTCCTTCAACTTACAGAATTCCAAAGGCAGTTATTATTGCAATGTATCACTCCCAAAGAGATAAATAGGTTTATAAAGTCAGCAAAATTGGGAAGAACCCAGGCCTGGGCAGCTTGACCTTTAAATTTTATAAAGCTTTCAAAAGATCTACTCCCTATAATGGGAACACTCTACGGGATTTACAGAAATATGAAACGCCCCTCCCCATCCTGGCAATATGCCACTATATCAACCATCTTGAAATCTGATAAAGACCCACTTAATTGTGAATCACATAGATCCATCTCAATCCTAAATCAAGATTATGGTAGTATACTTGCCCATCATTTAGAACTTATACTCCCACCATAACCCATAGATATCAAACTGGATTTATTCTTCAGAGGTGCACCAGACAACATTAAAGAACCCTTTATATATTGGAAAAATAGAACAGACACCAACTCCTCTTCTTCTTCCGAATATGGATGTCCAAAATCGTTCGATCAGTATCATAGAAATTCTTGAGATACACTATTAAATATTTTTATTTTCCTATAGAATTCAGAGAATTGGTTGGAGCCCTTTACACTTCCCTCAAGCAGTAGAGAAAGCAAATGGAATGTTTTCGAACTGCTTTCTATTCACTAAGGAGACACGTCAGGGCTGCCCCTCTCACCACTAGTTTTGTGTTGTATCACGGAACCCCTTACACAGGCGATTAGGATGACAAAGGAATCACAGGCTTAGAAATCACAGGAACAGAGCATAAAACAGCATTTTATGTAGATGATTTATTAATTTACCTGACTCATCCCACTACTTCCTTACCCAGGCGTGTTATGGTGTGGGAATAACAGACACTTAGGCAGGAGATATGATGCATAAAATAAACACACAGATGTGTTTATAATTTTTATTCAAAATCAAACAAAATCAATATTGACAGAAAAAATTACCAAGGTATTAGTCAGCACACCAAAATAAACAAAACTCTGGGGATGACTCTTCCTAGTCACTTCTCTCTTAATTTGACCACTTTCTTGAAGTAATTTACTGGTGTGTGAAAGCAAACACATCTCCTCCTACAAAACCAGCAGCTCACTGGCCTATCTCTCTAAACTTCCCCTAGTGGTGAGTTTTATAGCCTTATAGCTGATGACATCATAGCGGTGACCAACATCAAGGGAACAATTAGGCTTTTATTCTTTTTATTTTATAGAATAAATACATTTTATTTCATGCATTTCCAAGTCCTTATAATCCTCTATTTGATAATAGACTTTAGTTTAAAACACCTACAGGTAGAGATCAATAATAGCTATTTTGGGCTTAATTGGGACTCATTTGGAAGCAAGCTCCTCCCTTGTTCTGATGTCACTGGAGCCTGCACCTTTAAAGCCAGCCATTTTGTGGGCAGCCAGCCCTATAGCAAGAACTGCAGGAAACCCACAGGTAATTACAGCATCATTACTGTTTCTGTTTTCAGCCGTCTCTGTATTGGCAAGGAGAATGGGAGATAGAGCACGCTCCTTATATCCCTTATTCTGCCAGCTCAGGAGACCTGTATCTTTATTTCAGTAATTACCATTTTTATCTTGTAATAACGTCACAGCCATTATAGCCCTCATTTGGTTTAAGCTGATGCCATGTTACTTAACCTTGCGGGCTCGTTACTAGATTCCTTTGGCAGTCCCTGCCACTATGCAGCAATTTCCTTTTTATTGCTTCAAAGGCTGAAATGTGCAGCCGTTAGCAAAACATTTTCATTGGGCCTTTCTAAGCCCATTTCCAACCTTTTAGCTGTTTCTTTATTGTAGCCTGGTTACAACATCTCTGGGCTGTTTCTTTGTACGAATGTTTTATTCTTTATCTAGACACTACTCTTTGCTTTGGGCAGTAGTGCTAACTAGGGCACTCAAGGAACTCAGGAGTGTTTTCACTTTAAAAGTAAAGCACTACTCACGTTTGGACATATCTCCCACTAGGAGATTGCTTTACCTGCAACCAGTGCTATCTGGTGCACCATGGGGAAGGGATAGAAAAGTAAGCAATCAGATATGTCAGGTTGGCCACCCTGACATGAAAAAGAAGGAAAGGACAGAAGAAAGATGAAGAGTATAGGACAATGAGAGAGAAAAGGGGAGGTGGGTCACCTATATATACTAGTAGGGAGTAAACCTTACAGGAACAGGGATCCTGTTACACTCCTCCCCACACAAGAGGCAACAACTGTTGACTCAGACCCTTCTACCCCTGAAGGGTTGGAACTTTCGCCCACACACTCCAGAAGTTCCCTCAGGGACCCTTATAAATACAGTAATGGTATATTAGTATCTAGATACCGACAATAGCTACCATACCGTTCTATTTCCTGAGGTTTTGTGTCTATTCATGATACATGACAAAACTATCACCATTTTGTTGCACAGTTCAATTTACTATTCCTTCAATGTCTGGTTATCAGCTCCAAATCTAGACAAAAAAAATCATTATTTTATGCTGGGCACCTGCTCTTGCTTGTCGTAAATTTATATAGCTATAGGGCAAGGTACCATCGCATAATCCATGCATTCTCCCTCATCTGGTTTAACCAGCACAATGGATTTTGGTCTGTCAAGATGGTAAACTCAGTGCCCCACAGGTAATAGTGCAAGGACTCAATGGTCCACTTCATGGCGAGACACTCCTTCTCGATGGTCCAGTATGTCCGTTCTTGCTCATGAAGTTTTCTGCTGATATAGATCACAGGATGCTCTCCCTTTTGTCAGTCTAGGACAAACCAGCCTATCCCTGTGTCTGATGCATATGTATGTACCTCAAAGGGCACCTGGAAATTTGGACTCCTAAGGACTGGGGCAGAACATAAAATAGCCTTTATGTTCTGGAAGGCTCTCTCACACTCAGTAATCCATTTAACCTTATTAGAGAATTTGTTTTAGTGAGTTCAGTCAAAGAGATCGCTATGGTTGAAAAATCAGGGATAAATCTCCTGTAGTACCTAACTAAACCCAGGAAAGAACTAACATGCCTTTTGGTGGTGAGAATATGGCTATTTGCAACAGCCTCTACCTTACTCTTTTCTGGTTTTACTGACCAATGTCCTATTACAAACCCTAGATACTTAATTTCAGTGTTTGCTAGGGCACATTTTACTGGGTTAATGGTCAGTCCTGCATCAGTAATGGCTTGTATGACTGCACTTAGACTTGTCAAGTGGGTTGCCAGTCTGGATTAAAGACAACAACATCATCCAAATATGCAGCACTATACTGTGTGTGTTGTATAAGAATGTGGTCCATGTACCTCTGAAATGTGGCAGGAGCACCATGAAGACTGAATAGCATTGTCGTAAACTGATAAAGACCAGTGGGAGTGCAAAGACAGTCAATTCCTGTGCATCTAATGCCAAGGGTATTTGCCAATGCCCTTTACGTCAAGTCTAGTGTGCTGATGTATCTGGCTGTTCCTTTTTATCCAGCAAATCATCAATTCTGGGCATGGGGTACCCATCAAAGGATGAGAATTGATTTTCCTAAAATCTAAACATAGCTTTAGACCGCCTTCCTTTTTGGGACCATAACCATGAGTGAAGACCAGGCACTCCGTGAAGGCATTTCACTCCCAGATGTTCCATTTTCATACCTCATCTATGACCTCTGACCTCTGACCTCATCCTTTCAGGTAACCTATATAGTTTTTGATGTATGGGTTTTAATTGTATGACTTTTATGTTATGTACCACCCTTTTGCTCGACCTGGTGTATTTGTGAAGGTGTGCAGGTAGTACTAGAGCAACTCATGTACCTCTTTGCTCTGTTCAGTGTCTAACTCAGGGTTGATCTGTACATTCTGTTTCTCTTGACAAGGATCTAATCATTCATAAGCAACATCCAACTCAGGGTGCACCTGTTCAGGATGAATAAAATAGAGTGGGGGCTGTTTTCTAACCACCTATGCAGCAAGTTGGCATGATAGAAGCCATTTCTGGGGCCGACTCCCTGGCATCTCAATCTCAAAATTTACCACCCTGTTTGGCATGTTACCTTAAAGGGACCCTGCCATTTCATCAACAGTTTGTTTTCTGTTGATAGCAAAAGAATAGTAATTCTGCTCTCCTGGGTTAAAACATTTGTTCTTCAGTCCCATTGGTCAACATTTTCTGCTCTGCCTGGTTACTGGACACATTCTGATGTGCCATGGTGACAAACCTCACCAACCTTTGTCTTAAAGAAGTCATGTAGTTCAGTATGTTAGTATAGCCCATTTTACCTTCCTCTCAATGCTCTTTCACAACATCCAGGGAGTCACAGGGATTCCTACCATGCAATATAATGAATGAGGAAAAACCTGTTGTAGCCTGGGATATCTCCTTACATGTAAAAGAAGGTGGGAAGAAACCTGTCCCAATCACCCTTCCTCCTGCACATACTTTTTAGCATAGTTTTCAAGGTCTTGTTGAAGCGTTCTATGAGGCCATCCATTGGGGATGATAGGGGAGGTTGATACTACAGATACACCCAGAAGCTTGTACAATTCTTTTAACAATTCAAGTAAGTTACTTCCTCTGTCAGTCAGGATCTCTGAGGATATCCATACTAATAAACATTTTGCCAATTCCTCGGCACTCCAAGGAGCCTTTGCAGTACATAAGGGTATCGCCTCAGGGTATCTGGTAGCATAATCACAGACTACCAAAATAAACATATTGTCTTTTAAACTGGTTGCCAGGACCCAACTATGTCCATTGCAATGTGCTCAAAGGGAGTGATGACATATGAATAGGTTGCAGGTGTACCTTATCTGCTTTCCACCTTGGGCAACCAGTTGGCACTGGAACATGGTTGGCAATAAGCTATGTTCTTATAAATGCCAGGCCAGAAAAATCTATAGGTTATGCGCTCAAGGGTTCTATCCCTTCCCTCATGGCCTGCCATGGGTTGGTCATATGCTAACTGCATCAGTTTTCCCTGTATACAGTAGGAACCATAAGTTGTTCTACACAAACTTGAGTTACTGGATTAACACAGTTACAGTATAATAACCCATTTTCAACACAAAATGAGGCATTCCTTCTTTTGCTTTTTCTGGCCTGTGGAAAAAGGTTTTAAGGTGCATCAGCCAACTGTTCCTTTTAAGTCACAGCTGATCAGACCTTGTGCAACCTCAGACCTACCAACCTGTTTAGTTTCCAACCATAACCTTTTCTCTTTTTCTTTGTTTCCTGGTCTTCTTGGTTTTCCTGGCTGTCAAACATGTCCTCAAAGGGAAATAGCTGGGGTAACTCAACCTATTTAGCTTGGGACCTGGTGGTAACAGTCACAAGTTCATTGGTAGCATGTTGGGTATTCATTAGGGTAGAAAATGGGAAAGTCTTGCTCTATGATTACTGGTACAGGTAGTTTTGGTACCAATCCACATTCATGCAGTGTTGCTGGTTGTTAACAGTCACTTCAACCCTGGCAGTTTGGTATTGATGAACATCACCATGGACACATATTACAGTTGTATCAGCCTGGGTATATTCAGTAGTAGGCAGCAGATCTGCTCTCATCAATGTCTCTTTACTGCCGAGTCCAGCAGGCCCAAAGTCTTGGGCTGTCCAGTCCTCACAGTGGTGACATATTCAATACTGGCCAAGGCTAAATGGGCAGCTTCTGATCTTGTTGGGACAAGTCCTAACAATATGCCCTTTTCCCAAACATCCGTGGCATATAATCTCAGAATAGGGTACCCTTCCCCTCTGTCTCTTCTTACATAATTAGCCTGTCTCTGTGGTATAAAATTGAAAGATCTTACCAGTGCCACAGGTCTGGGTGCCACATTCTGTCCTCGGGGTCTTGCCGCCAGGTAGTCCTCAGCAAGCTGGATGGTTTTGCTGCAGTCTCTGGCTTGTGCTCCTCGCAACACTTGTACATCCTGGGGTAGAATCTGTACAAACTGCTCAATCACAATAGCCTCCATAATTTGGCCTATGGTTTTTGTTGCCAGTTGTAACCACTTATTACAATAGTCTTTCAACCGAAAGTCTCCTCAGGGCATTGGTATAAGACAAGACATCTTCTGAGGCTGAAAGCGCTGCGGTACATTTCAATATTAATGTCATTCAACATAATATTTCTTACTTAACCCGATCATATACTATGGTGTATGGTATAATTAACTGACTATAGATGAGCTGGACACTCCTGGAAAGATATAATACAAGTCTTATTACCCACTGGTCCCGTGGCCATGTACATGCAAGAGCAATACACATACGAATGAAGTAAGACACGCCTCTATGTCATCATAGTCAGTTAATTTTGTTAGCCTAATGTCTTTAGGTTCCTGTATGATCAGATTGTCCTGGTATTAAGGCCTAGATTGTCTTAATAGTGTCTGTCCACTTCACCTCCTGTCATTGCCGATCCTACTCCTGTCATTGCTGATCCTCATCTGCTGCCATCTATCCTCCTGCTACTGTCGATCCTTCTCTTGCTGTCAGATGCACAGCCACCTCAGGAGCTCGCTGATATTCTCTGGTGCTTCCATCTTCTTCATGTCCTGCTCTTCCTCCTCCTCCGACTCCTCTTCAGTCTTCCTCACCTTGAGCTTCATGCTGAAATCTAAGCCAGGTCCAGGTTGCACACATGTCTTCTCAACCATTGCCCTTATCAAGTGAATGACCTTCCCTGCCTCTGTTGCATCAGCTGGGTACTAGATCCAGTACCCACTAATGGTGCCTCCCAAGCAGTTACAACACCACCAGAGTCCCACTTCTCACACAGTGTTACGGTGTGGGAATAACGAACACTAGGCAGGAGGTATGATGCATAGAATAAATGCACAAATGCGTTTATGATTTTTTTATTTAAAATCAAATAAAATCAATATTTACAGAAATAAAAAAACAAGGTGTTAGTCAGCACACCAAAATAAACAAGACTCTGAAGATGACTCTTTCCTAGTCATTTCTCTCTTAATTTTACCACTTTCTTAAAAGCAATTCACTGGTGTGAAAACAAACATGCCTCCTCCTACAAGACCAGCAGCTCATGGGCCTACCTTTTACTCTAAACTTCCCCTAGTGGTGAGTTTTTATAGCTTTATGACTGATGACATCATGACCAGGTGACCAACATCAAGGGAAAAATTATGCTTTTATTCTTTTATTTTATAGAATAAATAAATTTTATTTCACCGGCCCAGTGGCACTGAGGGCTGAGGCACTGGATGCCTCACACAGCTGCTCAACTGAGCGCCCAGGTTTGGGAATGGACTCGGGTCACCAGGGGTCAGCAGAGGCAGAGAGGATTGAGCATCTGTGGACTGTCTCCTCTCTGGGGAGGGGACACCAGCTGTTGGCACATTAGCAACCTCTGGCAGAGGCTGAGGATCGGTGCAATGACACTGCACAGAAGGGGTGGGTTTGGGGCACAACACTGGGAGGGCGCATGCAGATATGTGCGCATCCCTCCATTGGTGTCACTGCAAGCCCCAAGCTTACATCGGAAAAACAGTGGAAAATGGCTCCAGTCATGGTGGCATCATGGCCATCTCAATAGGGTATCATTCAGCTCCGAGTGCGTGGCACATACTGGATCCTGGTTTGGTGGATGGGCATGAGGGGGACTCTCCGCCCGCACCGCTGTGGGGCAAGCCATGGGGGGTACACGCTGTAAGACCTGAATGGGAGCTGGAGGGATCTTCGGGATGGCAGCCTGAAAGACCAAAATGATGCCAGGACATCAAGGTAAGCAGACTGGGGGCCAGGTGAGAAAAATGGACTAACAAAAATACATTTTATTTCAAGCATTTCCAAGTCCTTATAATCCTCTACCTGATATTAGACTTTAGTTTAAAAACACCTACAGGTAGGGATCAATAATAGCTCTTTTGGACTTAATTGGGGCTCATTTGGAAGCAAGCCCTCCCTTGTTCTGATGTCACTGGAGCCTGCACCTTTAAAACCAGCCATTTTGTGGGAAGTCAGCCTATTGCAAGAACTGCGAGAAACCCACAGGTAATTACAGCATCATTACTGTTTCTGTTTTTCAGCAGTCTCTGTGTTGGCTAGGAGAATGGGAGAGATAAAGGGCACGCTCCTCATATCCCTTCTTCTACCAGCTCAGGAGACCTGTATCTTTATTTTAGTAATTACCATTTTTATCTTGTAATAACTTTAGAGCCATTATAGCCCTCATTTGGTTTACAAATGCTGCCATATTACTTAAACCTTGCAGGTGCTCGTTACTAGGCTCCTTTGGCAGCCCTGCCACTATGCAGCAATTTCCTTTTTGCTCCAACGGCTGAAATGTGCAGTCATCAGTAAAACATTTCATTTGGGCCTTTCTAAGCCCATTTCCAACCTTTAGCTATTTCTTTATTTAACAGGCAGGTTAACATCTCTGGGCTGTTTTCTTTGTACATGCATGTTTTATTCTTTATCTAGACACTACTCTTTTGCTTTGGGCAGTAGTGCTAAACTGGGGCACTCAAGGAACTCAGGAGTGTTTTCACTGTTAAAAAGTAAGCACTACTTACATTTGGACATATCTCCCACTAGGGAGATTGCTTTACTACAACCAGTGCTATCTGGTGCACCATAAGGGTGTTGAGAAAGGGATAGTAAAGTAAGCAATCAGATATGTCAGGTTGACAACCCTGACATGAAAAAAGAAGGAAAAGGACAGAAGAAAAGATGAAGAGGATAGGACAGTGAGAGAAAAGGCGGAGGGTTCACTATATATACTAGTAGGGGAGTAAATCTTACAGGAACAGGGATCCTGTTTCAAGACTATTTGACCTCCTCTCAAATATTGAAAACCTAGCAGCTTATAAACTAAACCTCCAAACGGAAGTCCTTAGATTGAATTATGAACCTGTCCCAGAACTACAGGCCTGCTTTCCCTTAAGATGGAACAGCCAGAAATGTAGGTGTTTAGGGATCATAATCCTCAAGACCTTTCTCAACTATATGAGGTGAACTCCCCCCGTAATCTGTAAAGTGAAATCAGATTTACAAAATTGGGCATATCTTCCTATTCCTCTAATACAAAGGGTGGAAATGATTAAAATTAACATTTCCCCACTTTCTTTATCTCTTCAAAATCTTCCAATCACACTCATGGCAACAGAATTTCTGAAGCTAGACAGGATATTCTCAAATGTTTTATGGAAAGAAAGAGACCTAGGAAGGTGTATCACCTTCTTTAGCTCACTAAGACAAGGGGGGCTAGCTCTTCCAATTTTTGGGCAGCACAATTGGCACATGCCCTCCGTTGGTGGGACCAGAATACAGATACCCTCTGCAAGAGAACTGAACTCAGAGAAGATGCATTGGCAATAGAAAATCATAGGAAGCCCCTCCCAATAAGCTCAAGACAGAACAGATTATCACATCCAGATATACTAGACTAATTTTAAAGATATGGTGTGAAGCGATATAGGATCCCTTGAATAGAGATTTAGCTAAAGTCCTAGTTGTCCCCTCTGGGCCCAACATTCCTCCTGGCAAATTTAGACCATACCTTTGAAAGCTGGAGATGACATGGCCTGCAGCACTTCTACCAGTTATATAAAGGGAATATTTAGAACTTTTCATGATTTACAACAAATATACCAACTTAGTAAACAAGACTATTACAGGTACCTACAAATTAGGCATCACTCACAAGACAAATGTGGACTGAGTTGGGAGGTTAAGCAGGCCCACCCTTTGGTACAGTTAATAATTGAAACCAAGGAAGGATGACTGCTGAACGTAATTTCTTGACTTTACAAGGCCCTTCAACCCAATACAGTTCTGGCAGCCATGGCACTACTAACACAGATGGAAGAAAGACTTGGGGTGGAAATACCAGATCACAACTGGACAGAAATTTATTTGAGTCAATATAGGGCCACCACTTCCTATGTATGGAAGGAATATGGTTAGATATGTACTGTGAGATATTTTAGAACCCCCAAATAACAGGAAATATAATAAAACACATGGTGCCAGCTGTTGGAGGATTGTGGAACCGGTGCAATGCATACACATATTTTTGGAGTGCCCATCCTCCAAGGGTTTTGGGAGACAGTAGAGATGCTCTGAAGGACCTCTTTCAGGGAATGGAAATCTTATATCTCGGGGGCCTTCGTTCATTGTTTCCCAGAGGAATTAAAGACACAAACAAACAAAAATTGTTAATAATTCTTCTCTTGGCTGCCAAGAAAGTGATTTCAAGATGTTGGCTCCAAAGTCCCTCCTACTATTAAGGAATTGGAATCCACGGTGCAGGAGGTATATACAATGGAAAAGCTCACAGCCACCATGAGAGTTTAAGACTCGATAGTTTTAGACTATTTTAGAACAAATAGATTATTTGGGTTATGACTCATAGGAAGAAATCCCTTAAGTGACAAAGGTTTAGGCAGGTTCGATAAAGAGTGGACATGAGATCTTGGGACAAAGTCACTCAAAAATTATAGAGAGGAATGTAATGGATTAAATTTACTAATGTATGGAAAGTTGGCTAAGGTCATACTAGATTTGTCTGCATAACAAATACTGTGAATTTGTACCTGATGATGTCCTGATGTATGCAATTGGAGCACTGATAAAATATTAAAGCAAAAAAAAAATGCCATCATGTCTCTTGGTTCTATGCCCCAGAAGACCGTACACCTGCACATTATTGTGGCGGGATCTGTACTTCAGATACATAGATACATACATAAATGCTGTCAGCAGATAAAGATCTCTAGGTCCATCTAGTCTACCTGTTTAAGCTATCTAGAAGCATTCAGTGATCCTATTTGGTCATTGGCTTTAGCTTTTTCTTCCTATCTCTATTATTCCTTTATTTCTGTCCCATGCATGATTGAAGCCTGCCACTGTACAGGCTGCCACCACCTCCTGGGGCAGGCTATTCCATACATCCACCACTCTTTCTGTAAAAAGAACTTCCTGACATTTCCCTTTATGCAGCCACCCTCAGTCTCATGTCGTGTCCTCTTGTCCTGGCTCTACTATTAATCTGGAAGATGTTGTCCCCTTCCCTCTGTTAATGCCCTTGAGGTACTTGAATGTTTTATCATGTCACCTCTCTCCTCTTTTGTTCCTTGTAAGGCTTGTGATGTAATCCCTTCACCATTTTGGTCTCCTCCTCTGCACCGTCTTTATTTTGTCAATGTCTTTTTGAAGGTGTGATCTCCAGAACTGTACACCATATTCAAGGTGAGGTTTCACCAGGGTCTTGTACAGTGGAACTATTACCTCCCTCATTCGAGCTTGATTCCCCTTCCATACACCCCAACATCCCACTGGTCTCCAACTTTGTGGTGATGGCTTGCTCTTTGAGATTGAAGTACAAGAGAACACTGTTGTGGCCATCTACCTGGGCTGTAGTTATCTAAGTCCTTGTTTTACTTCAATTGTTCTCGACTGAATTTCTTTTATGTCAACTTGGGTTGTTAGAATGACTTCCTCTAGTTTGTCGAGAGTGTTTCTGATATTTCTCAATTCAGCCTCCTGTGATTTTGAGGTGATGGCAATATTTTTTATCACTGTCTCCTTCAGTGGCACTTTCAGGAGCCGCCCTCCATCAGTCCACAAACATCTCTTTGATTTGGGACTTTCAGTGGCAAATTACTTCAGCCTGGAATTAGTTGCCATCCTGATAAGTCAATTTTGTCCATTTTCACCTGAAGGGTCTGTGTTGGAGGAGGATTTAGTCTGATTTATTCTGCCCTATACACAGAGCTCAGTTGTCCTACTGATGCATGGATGGTGACATCACTGAAAGTTTGCCTATTTATCTGTCATTATATAATCCTCTTCATAGTGCCCAGTCCATTTCAGCACCAATGTAGTACACAAGATCGACTTGGGTCAAAATGGCCAGACTAGGGAAATAGACAAGACAAACACTGGTTATATTTGCATCTCTGTGGAATAATCTCAGATTTGATCTTGATAAGAAGACAGTCTTTTGCCATGCTTGTGTAATGCAAGGGCTCTAAGATGCTGGTTCGACATCAGTTTTGTCGACTGGCATACAGCGATGGAATTTATGTCAACGCAATAAATCCTGATGAGCTCGGTCCATTTTTCTATCGGGGGCTTCACCCCCACATCCCTCATGTGGGGCTCTCCCTCCACCCTCATTCTAATTGCAATCAACTCTGAGTCAGAGTTGATTCGGATGTGTAGGACCACGAGACAGTGTGTCCTTGTCTCTGGCACACCAATACAGCAACCTGTCGATGAACTGTCAATTTTGTTAGCAGTGATGTAGATTGCTGTATTGGTGTTGCTGTTGGGGATATACCTAATGGGCACATAACAAGGCTGTTCTCTACTAACACACTTAAATCTGTCCCTGACATACAGCATGTCACAGCATGTGGGAAATGAACATTCAGACTAGGCAATCACAGGTGTAAAACACACCATAGTGTGATATTTATTTTTAAAATTTCAAAATAATAAACTGAAATAAAAAAATGCAAAGAAAAATGCTACTTAACATCAGTAGCTTCCTTTTAACACAGTCCTGGAGCTTAGTTTTCTAAGAGCCTTCTCTTCTGTATTTCTAGACCTCTACTCCAACAGTAGAACCTCTCATCTTCACACTCAAGGCTGATCTGCCATACTTGCAACTGGGAGGTTTTATACCTTTTGGTGGGGTCACCTGACTTAGGCCATAACTATTCCAGGAACAAAAGCTATTTCTAGCTAGGTACATAAATACTTGGTGATCCACCATGCATTTTATAGCAAGATCTCACAAAGTTTGGAATCAAAGAACCATCTCAAATGCAGTATAAAAATACCCTTAAACATGCTTAATTGCATGGTATTTAAGCTTATGGTCCCTCCTTAGTTACTTGGTGAAGATGGTGGTTACCCCCGACAGTGACATTTCACCAGCGAGGTCCCCACAGCAACTACAGTGCCATGCAGTTGTGGGAAGCCGCTGGTACCAGGTGTCTGTCGAGGTCCTGCACCAATCAGCTCCAGGCTTCCGGGAGTTGATAATCCCTAAAGGCGCAGCCCGTAACAAAGGGGTTAAGATGCAAAGTCCTCCTATGAAAACACAGTCAGCCTGTGGAACCAGCAGCTGACTGCAGAATCTTGATCCGACCTGCCGGTGTCGCTGATGGGGCATTCAACAAAAATTTTTCGGCGCACCATATTGGATCCACAGGTTGGTGAGTATAAAAGGGGACTGGAGGACTCTGCTCTCTATAGGAAATCGTATATGCAGACTTGGAGCCAGGTAAGCCTCTACTTTTCTCTCCTGGCTTAATTACATTATAACTGAACAGAAAGCAACTATAGTACTTTCTTTTAGTCAGGATGTTAATATTACAGGAGCTTTATTTATAGGGAAATATGTTTGTTTTCTTTCTATGTTCTTGCTTTTCATGCACCTGTATTTTCCACCTTTATGCCTCTTTCATTTTATCCTATTATTTTCAATTTATTTCTGAGAGGGCTGTCTAACTAACATATGGTGCAAAAGAGGTTTTATCAGTGCCTGAGCACTGTCTTTTTTATCTGCAGGCAAACCAGGGTGTGAGAGAAACTGGGCGATGGTTGGGGGAGTGAGCAATCTCTGTCAGCCTGCTTCGTGAATGTTGATGCATCAGTGTAGCGGGGGAATGAGAGAATTTGGAGCTAACATGCTTTTATTTGTTCCTATCAAGTTCTCTTTTATTGTGGCCTAAAAGGCTTTTGTTTTACTTTTTGTTCACTTTGTAAGTAAACCACATTTAAAAGTCGGAGCGGTGGCTGAAATTTGCAACAACAGTTGCATAGCTTTGATTCTGGGAAGAAGCACTATGGCTCAGAGGAGAAAGCATGGAGACAGACTTGCTCCGGTTTATTTATTTATTTTAGATTTCTTACCTCTTTCTCTCTTACATGCAAGGACCAAGTGCACATCCATACAAGAAAAACAGACCACATTACATAAAGTACAGTGGGAGCTTTTGGCAGCAGAAAGAAAGCCAACCCTGCTACTATTCTTGTTTTCAGTGGAGTTCAAGTGGTCTAATACAGACTGAACAAGTAGCTAGCCTGTATTTTCTTTTTAGTAACATCTACCTACTTGGCTTCATTAAATACTTAAAAGCCATATAAAACCTTTCTTGCTTCATTTCCCATTTCTTAAACAGTTTCTAGGAACATCACATTTCTTTTTTATGACATGGAGAGACAATCAAGTAACAGGGTTTTAAAGTACTGATTTATACCTTAAGGTTTTGTAATGCATTATAAGGTTATGTTGTTCAGCTAATGATAAGCCTCATTCTAAAACAGGCACTTTATTTTATTCAATGCTTTCATACGGTGGGCATACATGAACTTGTTCATATCATACATATTTCTTCCACACCTCTCTGGGTGTTATACACTTGTTCTAGGGATAACATGGATGTATGAGGAGAAAGAAAGAATAGAGATAGTAGGAAGATGACAGGGATAGAAAAGAGCTACACTAGGTGGCCAACCTAGTGCAGGGCAGAAAAAGCCTAAAGTATAAAGAAAAGATTTACTGTTGTGCAATAGAAGTTTTATTAGCTGGAAATAAAGGAGATAGGAAGGTAGTCCATCATCTAGAATCTGAGTGTACAGAGTATCTCCGCCACACAGCACAAATTCTCTCAACCCAAAATGTATACAAGGAAGTACTTGCAATTAAGGTATGCATTTAAACTATGGTTGGGCCCAAGTTATGCAGCTACTTGCAATAACATGACTGATAGAATTGGCAATTGGCTCACCAAGAATTATGGGGTGGGGGCAGCTGTCTATAGCTCCATTCTACACCACACAGAACCTTCCCTTGAAAAACATAGGTTGAAGTGTGTAGACAAGACTGGGGACATGCAGACATGCAGACATGCATTAGCCAAGACACCTGGAATACATGCTGGATGGTGACTTATTCTTTATATCCTGATATCTGATATAAGATGATTAAAAATATGGTTCTCAGTTGGTGGAATGTACACCTACCAAACTTTAGTGTCTGAACCTAAAGTTGGATGATAAATGTTGGAGGTGAGACACCCCATGGGGCACATTTACATATGCTATGGGCCTGTCCCACTATCCAATCCTTCCAAGCTAAGTTATAGAATCTGCCAAATATATAGGATATGTGCATCCCACCCCCATTATGGATATTAGGAATATGACTCTCCTGCCAAAACATTGCCTGGTACTGTAATTTGACATTTGCTTTCTCAGTGGAGTAAAATGACAATTACTACTTACTTGAAACAAAGAACATGTCCTCTTATAACCAGTGGCTTGCAGAACTCACTAAAATAGCAGAATTCATAAAGATGTCTACTGGAGGGACAAACTGCCAAATTATCAGAAAATATATGTGGTCTGTGGATAACACACTTCCACAGGGGAAGGGTGATAGAATGAACTATCTTTGTGCTTCTCCTCACCCATTCATCCTAATGTGTCACCCTCCTCACTCAATCCTTTCTGCTACTTCAACACACTTTTCACAAGTTGAATGTAATTACCAGTTATAAAATGGGTAGGAGAAGTCTGCATCCTGATTGGCTAGGACCAGTGCATTGTAGCAGCATAATACACTGTAAGAAAACATGTCCTGCAAAACAGGACGCAGAACGTTCTGAAAATCAATATTTTTTTAAATAAAATGGATCCAGAACAAATTGTTTGTTACCTTTTATCGGACCAACATAGATGTAACAAAAGAAATGGCAGTGGTGTGGGATTCCAATGGACTTTCTAGCACACAGAGAGACAAAAGGCTGCCAGTAGAAAATTGTACCTTAGCAGTCACAAAACAGGAGATGCAAGCGAGTGCACTTTTACAGTTGTTGTTTTTCTAGTCAACTCAGCTTAGGGTAGGCAGAGAGTATGAGCACCCAGGACTATGACAGGATCACTTTTGCACAGCTTCAAGAGGTGCCAGGAAGGGATTCAGTGGGATGGTCAGGGCAGAAAGGAACTCATAGGAGACCTGAAGGACCTTGCTCCAAAGCAGAGGACCACTGTAAAGGAACCAGAGTTGTGGTAGCAGCTTGAGCTTGTGCAAATGCAGATGTGTCAGCAGAAACTGGACCTCAAGGCAAAAAGCTAGAAATGCAAGCAAAGAGACTGGAAGCAGAAATGGAAGCTTTTAGCCTGGCACCAGCATTCGTGAAGATTTGTGCCTGTCTCCACTGAAAGGTAACAAGGTCAGCTTAGATAAGTTTCTTTGTCTGTCTAATGGAGGCAAAATATTTATGATAGAATAGCATAGCTCGTAGTGCTTTCCTTTCTGGCCATTTGTTGTACAAAACATTTTCTTTTGCTTTCCTTGTAAAATGTGATGCTTCTTTGTGCTGTATTTATCCTGCCTTGTTAAAAATCTAAGCCTTCTAGTAAAAGCATATTTACGTGGAAGTTGTGGCTGTAAGCAGTACTAAGGTACTGCATGTTTAATTTTCACTGGCAAAGGTAAAACTGTCTGGCATCCGCCATCTGAACAGCATTCTACCAGAGTCAAATAGTGACCTGTTTTGATCTCCCTTGCTCTGTGCAGGAATAACTGAAATCCTGAGCATACCTCAGGTTGGTGGCAACAAATAAACAGTGTTACATCTATGTTGGTCCAATAAAGGTATCAAACCATTTTCTTCTGGATCTGTTCTTACAAGGACCATCAATGCAGCTAAACTAATTCTGTATATTAAAATAAAATGGACACCATTTTTTCAGTGCTGTCACACCAACATATTATTTACTTTTATTTGTCTTTATAGCCACAGTGTTAACACAGCTACACAACATATACTGTTCTTCATTTCATTTTAAGTAGCCTGACCTAATCCCCACTGTGGCATATTTTATATTTTGATCACTTGCTCACAAAATGATGTTACCTTCTCCATCCTGCCTGATCACATAATTGTCTCACTTACTGTTCACACTCTTTTTGAAAACTACACATGATCAAAGAAAGTCTGCCTAGCACAAAGACAGTCTGCTGGTAAGCGGACTCAATGATCATAAAAGTATAACTCCCAGCTCCGCTTTCTCCACTGATTCAGGCCACCTGCACAGAGACCACCACAACTTCCTTGAATCATGCTACTGCAGCTGGTAGCATGCTACTGGCTATCCACTTGCAGAATCTCGGTCACTGGTCTCCTGTTAGTTCATCATGTTGTTCTTATTTTTTGACCATGTTATGTGCTGACAGGTCTCGGAGTTTTCTCAACACCATTTTGAAGACACTCACCTTTCACATGCCAGCTTGATTTCTAGATCACTCTCATCTTAATAAGAGGTCACAGGACTGTGGTTGAAGGAATGTCTCCTGCTATTTTCTGAGAGGGCTGACTGCATATGAGAGCCATGGGCAGGGGAGGAGAAAAACAACAGAACAGGGAACAGTAGCTTCACAAGAGTGGAAGATAAGAAAAAACAAAACAAAACAAGGTACAGTACCTCAGATAACCTCTCCTAAATCAATGCCCCTAGTGGCACCATTGGAGGAGGAACCTCTTTTACATTTCCTTAACAACTACTCTGCACGCTGGCAATCCAGGGTTGTGCTCTGAGCCTGGATACCAGGGTGGAGGTCAGCAGGCAGGGAACTGACAGCATCGTTTGGATGCTTCCCTCCTGGGGAGGGACCTGACTAGTCACTCAACTAGCGGCTCATGATGGTGGATCACAGAGGCAAACTTGGTGATGTGGGTGGCCACACACACTGCCATACGTTCCTGCCTCAGGACACTGCCAGGGCCATACACATTGTGGGAGGTGGGTGTTTGCCCCAGAACAAAGAAAATGGCCACCCATAGCACTGGATAATGGCCCTTCTATAGGACCCTCCTGCCACCAACCTCCCATGCCTGACCGACTGACATCCCTGGTGTAATGCTCACTTACTCCCCTGGCTCCTCACTGTGGGGGGCAGGGGACCCTAGCTGCAAAGATAAGCTGGACCTCCATGGAGATTGTCAGCAGAGCTCGGGATTTCAAGACAGGCACAGCAGTGAGGGTTGGGTCTGCAGTCCAGAGGGGGCACCAACATGACAGCCCAAAGGAGTGGGGCTGATGGGGCATGGTAGGAGCAAAACAACAACAAATAAAACAAAAAATGTTTTATTTAATTTGTTTATTAATTCTTTGTTGGATTACACTGTTTACCTAAATACCCATTTTATAAGTGCAATGAGACACTCTGGAGGTGTCCATTACACGGTGATAAGCACACTTCCAGGGCAATTAGTCCTCCAGCCTGCAGCCTTGTGCCTAACCACTCCTGTGGAAGTGCAGTTATAACAACATAATGTACACCATATCACGTCTTTTGTTTACTTAATTGTGAAAGTTATAGATTTGTTTTATTACCTTTGTTTTGCTTCCCTGACCAGTTTTTCAGGGTAGTATTTTCTTACCGTGTGTGCCTACAACTATACAATATGACTTGTATCCATATGAAACAGATTTTGTCTGTATGTTTCAGAGAATACTCAGATGCCATGTATATATTTTTGTACTGCTATACAAAAAAGTAATAATATAGTGTTGATAATTAGCATTGGATATAGCTAGATTTTTGCTGAAATGGGCAATGCAGATAAATGAGGCACCCACAATGAGGAAACCTGGATTCTGACATCTGTAGTGGATACTAAAGAAACAATACATGAAAGGTGTGGTACAGTATAGTGCAGTGGTTTAAGACCGTGAGCTGCAAATCTGGTGACATCCAGCAGACCAGACCTGGTTTGAATCCCACAGCTTCCACTTGCATACTGTGTGATCCTGAGCAAGTCACTTAACTTACCTGTGCTCCCATGTCACTCCTGTTAAAAAGCTTTCAGCTTAGTGTGCTACTTCTGGTTAAACAACTAAATAAATAAAAAAGCATTATGTGATATTGTCATGTCTTGGGTGTGCTTTGAAACATGACCACATATAGAGTGCCTTCGCCACCCATGAAGGATGATATCCCATTTTACAACATACTGAAAATATTCTGCTGCTCTGATTGGATAAAACACATCACAGGCATGTGATTATTGACCCATAATTAAATATGAGATCTCTTTTTAGCCAAAGAACCTGAGAACATAAGCATGAAAACATATCAGTACACAGCATATTCTAGCACAGTTCAGCCATAGTCGGGATTGTTTGCTTCTCATGAGTATTTCAACCAAAGATTTTCACTTGAAAAATGGCTCCTAAACAATTTAGTAGGACCTTGCCCAGAGGAAAATGTCCTGAATCTGCTCACCAAACATCCTGTGCTCCTAGTATAAGTTCATCTGAAAACAAACCAGGAACTGGAACAGTGAGTGGATAGAGCACCATAAAACCTGAACAACTAAATCAGCTAGAAAATGGAAAAAAATAAACAATGCTAAAAAGCAGTCATCATGGGCTATATCTGCTTTTAAAAGCTGTTTGCAGAGAGAAAGAGAAGGTGAACTAAAAGTGCTAACATCTGAAACTCTAAATGAAGTACTGAGAATTTCATGTCTGGCTCAAAATTCTCAAAGAGAACAGTACAGCCTATCCAGTTACAGCTTGGCATCTATTAATAGATACTTAATCTCTCCCGAAATCAGTAGGAACATCAACATTTTAACAGACCGTGCCTTCAACAGCACTAACAATGTTTTGTGGCAATGGTTAGAACATTTCACAAACAGAGGAAAGACAACAGTGAGCACTATCCCTGCATCACTAAGGAAGACCTCCACAAACTCTACCACTTACATGCTCTCTTTTTCATGACACTACTGGGTTAGTAAAAGGTCTGGTTCAACCTATAGCTCCATGTAGCTGCAGATGAGAGGATAGAAAGAATGAACTGTACAAAGTTTTTTGTTCAGCAAGACAAGCAGGGGCTGTGATACATAATGATGTCCTTCACAGAAATATCAAAAATCACCAAAGACTTATACAAGCCTAACAAGGAGCAACTGAAGTGCTTTATATTCAAGCAACTGCTCGATCCCTATCCCCAGTCCACAGCTTCCTCAAACACTAAACAAAAATACATCAAGATGCAAAACCTCTCTTCCTACACCAAAAACATGCTGAACAGCACAAACTGGACTGCCAATCTACTTGGTACAATCACAAGCCATGGGCATTCATTTCCTAACAACTGTGCTCCCCAGATTGTCAGCAGAAGCAGAAATAAGCCACTGGTACACTAATTCATAGCACAGCTATGCACCGACATACTGATGCCGATCCGAGGCTAGACAAATCATGCCCATCGTGGGACATGAAAATGAATCAAGCCTTACCAACTACTGGTCAGATCTGATTGACAACTGCAAATGATGAATGACTTACTTGGAAGCAGCGGAGAAAGTGGAGGGCTATATTCCAGATGGTGATGAGTCTTCCACACCAAAGCAGTAGAAAATGAGTGCTGGTGACAAAAGTTACAGGGCTCCACATGTGCCACCATTTACACAGGTCCCACTGCCAAGTATTTCAAGACCTGCAGAATTACCTCCTGTCCCCATCACTTCATCTCCAGTTCAAGTCTTCTCAAAGCACAGGAGCTCTGACCCACCAAACATCAATGGTGGCACCACAGACTGCCAACCAGTCACTGAAGACCCGTTGCCTAGAAATGAAGAGATGCTGCCTAGACATCTAGAGTCTCAAGACCAGTCACACAAAAGGTACAAGACAACTAAGCAGACCAAACTGAGCATGGGAAATTTAAAGCCAGCACAACACTACAAAGGTGCACAATATTTGGAAATGTTGTTTTTAACATAAATTAAATTGCATCACTTTGCAGTTTGGTTTGCAGTTCACAACCACATGGCAGCAGCTCACAGTTCAAGTTCCAAAACAGTTTAATAACTTTGTAATCCCAAAAGACAAAAGAAATATAACAACTTTGAATAAATCACATGAATGTTTGTTAATCCATTTACAACAGTTCAGTAATTAAATTTACAGTTAAAAAAACTAAGTTTCAACAAGGGATTAGTCTATGTCCCATAACTTAAAATGAAAACAGTTTCTTGCCTGACTTTGTGAAGCACTTTTCTCGGTATGTTATAAGTATCGATGAGACACATCAGGGTGCATGATTATGGTCAGTAATCACACATCCCTCTTGGATGTTTAAAAGCACTCAGTGCAAGTCCCTCATGCCTAACAACACTCTTAAGAGGTGTATGATTATTGACCCATAAACACATACTCTCTTGTGTCTTATTGCATACATATTCCACAACATGGAGTGCACTATTGTGATTATAACATGGCCCCAAATGGTAGGAAATGGCTGATTTTGGTAGTCTGTTCGGAATTGGGATGATATTTGATTAAACAATAATGCACAACAGGGTGTGTGTGTTCTGCTGGGATAATGTCACATCTCAGGTGGTTGGACATGAGGCCACAAGCCAGTGCATCCAACACCAGAAATAATGTTATCCAGCCGACACACCCAAGTGCATATTGCTAATATATATTGGCTTACTGTTATAAGAGAAAAAAAAAAAATCTTAAAGATGTTGTAATTAGGGTGGAAAAATATTTTTATTTCTTAAAGATGCAAGCAAACCAAATCCAAACAGTCAAGAGGTTCACAGTGCTGAGACTAGACCCGTGATGTTGTACTGGCATAGCATCATTGGTCTAGCCCAACACGGACCAATCAAGTCCAGGATTCTTTCTTGCCATTTTATAATTTGATTTATTGGATAATCATTGCAACTAACTAAAACAAGGGAAGGTCAATGTTGAATACATCAGAAAAACCTACAAATTAGATCTTTGGCAATCATACAAATAAAATATACAAAGTTTACATTTTTCCATCAGATCTGCATAGCTAATTTCTTTGCCCGTGATACTTTTAAGTGCTCCATTCTGACTTTTCAACTTTCTTACTATACTTAGATATTATCATGGGTCAAAGAATGCTTCAGTCAATCAGCTTCTGGGATTTATCTTATCCATTTTATATGTAAGCAATAACCCATGACAGGGTATGTGGTTATGGGGACTTAATGGAATGCTGGGTGCCTTGTGAGGCACGAGGCTGCAGGTTGAGTGTCCTCCACGGCACCCCGCCATGCATTAAATCCCCAGAACCCCATACCCTGAAGTGAGTTATTGTAGTAGTAGTAGTAGCAGAGGTAAAATGCTTTATTTTTGTACAGGATAAGGTCTCATATTCACATCTTTAGGTCTTAAGATCCAGTTAGTTTCAAGATGGTCCTGAATAATGCTTATACAAAATTCTAAACATTTCCACAAGTAAAAGCAGATTCATTTGACATAATAGTAATTTGACAATATACATAAAACATTAACAATTGACACCCAAAATATTGATCCATACATCCCAATCCCTCTAATCAATTTCCAGACATATACCTTGAGGTGCTTTCCATTCATTCATTGCACATACATTTTATTCTTAGCTCATATTTTAGTGATTTTGTGAAAACATTTTGGTTGGTGGTTTATGTTCTTCACATTTTGTCTAATATGTTCCAGATGGAAACATAATTGGCCCTCAGAGATATTTTCCCATTTGAGTTTATTGTTGGTCCCTGTGGACCTCATATTTATGTCTGTGTACATTTTGATCCATTTTTCCATCAGGTATTTTGTTTTCTGAGTTTAAAACTCTATGGATTTGAGTTGCCAGCTGCAATTTCTCTTATTTTCAGGTGACAACCACCCCAGTTCCTGGTACATATCACAATGATGGCATCTAAGCATTAGCACCATAGTATAAATCTAGCTAGGTTGTTATGTGCTCACGTCGACCTTCTTTAATAGGGTTTTGTTGGCTAGTCCATAAATAGGGCTGCCATAATCTAGATTGGAATTAGCAATTGATTTACAGTATCAATGCACATTTTTTCATTTGTGCAAAACTGGTACAGTGAAAAGTGCTGAGTTTTTGTTTATCTTTCCGATCATGTCCAGGATATGAAAATCAAATTTTAATTTTCCATCAACCCATGTAATAGCATTTCTACTGTGTCTTGCCCCAGGGTTTCATTTTTCAAAGTTTTATATTTACTTCCTGCTTTATGTGATGTTTTTCTTTAGAGATGGATAAAAAAATAGTTTTAGTCTTTTACCATTTAAGACTAGTCTTGACTGAAATAACCATTTCTCTAATTTTGTGAAGTCAGTTGGAGTCCACTTTCCACTTCATGTACAGTTCTCCCATTAGCAAGTACTGTGTTGTTAGCATAACGTTTGATGGTAGTTTGGGATGCTGTTTTGACCAAGTCATTTATATACACCACCAGGAAGAAAGTGGGCCCGGTATGGAGCCGTGGGACTCCCTAAGGGCCATTTCTTTCTTACATAGGGTATCCCTATTTGGACCTGCTGGGTCCTATTTGATAGATAGAAGCTAAACCAATTTATTGTTTCATAGTCCACTCCAAGAGATCCCAGCCTTTGGATTAAAATCCTGTGATCCATGGTTTCAAAGGCTTTGGATTAATACATGAACACTGTGCCCACCAGCCTCCCTCCTTTAACTGGGATTATTGCACTTATAACATGGGTTGCACAAAAATGGATTTGACTCAGAGAAACAACTTTGCCACTGTGGAAACACAGAAAAGGGATTGTATCCAGCTACCTAGAAAGCAGTCCCTCCATAGAAAAATACACTGCATTGGTGTTCTGCATGGAAATTTGACACATACACTTGCATGTCATGTGTCACATTTCCTGTGTGTCTATATCTGCCGACTGGTTCATGGACATCTAGCTTATGCACCCCAACACACCATTACACTGGCTCTACACACTGTTGCTGCAGGCACTTATTGTGTACTTTGTAGCTGCACAAAAAGAAGGAAATCTCTATCCACTTTTGGATTGTGCCTGCCACTGCCAACTGCTGTGTCATTCAGGTTGTCTGTTTGTGTGGCTGGGGGTAGCTGACTTTGTTCTGATGTTCCCTCTCACTCTCATGCTCTTGGTGATGTTTCTTCATCTTTCTTTCTGTCTCCTGCACTGACATGCCAGTTATCCCATTTGTACCCTCTGATGACTTGCCAGTCTGTTTTGTATGTCCACCTGGTGACTGAGACAATGGTACCAATGAAAGGACCACTTCTGGGTTACCAACACACAAACTGGACCCCAGACAGAGGAAGCAGGAGGAACCTGACACAACTGATACTGACAGCAGCAGTCGGTACATCTTTCCATCTGAGAGCAGACAAACCAGGAGAAGTCTGGCAGAAGTGCACTGTGTGTTTCTCTGGGGGCACTATTGTCAACAGTTTATGACCACAGAGACTCACATAATATAGGGATCAATGAGAGAGGGAGAGAGAGAGAGAGAGAGAGAAGGAGAGGGGAGGAGAGAGAGAGAGAGAGAGAGAGAGAGAGAGAGAGAGAGAGAGAGAAAATGAACTCGATTTGTATGCCATGCTCGCAGTTACTGTATATAACTTTTTCACCTCTGTCTGTGTCTGTGAGGCTGCCTGGGAACACTATTTAGAGACCACTAGGTCTTTAGGGACTGCTCAGACTTGTGTCTGTGTCTTGACGGTACCAACTGACACTGTCAGAGTGTCACACTCTGTTTGGTGGGGAGTTCAGTTCTGCTCCACATGTCTACAAACAGCAGATGACTGAAGACGGACACAGACCTCTCTAATGTCTGTGTGTCTCAATGGCATCAGGGTGCTAAACTCACTTCCTCTAGCCAGCTTGGGCTTGTTGTCAGGATGGGTCTAGAATGGATGGGTTGGGGGACTTGTGCTGCACCAGGCTCTACTGGACACTGGATAGCCACAGAAAGACAGCGAATAACAGTGTGCCCTATACTGCATGATGAACACACAGAGAGACACTGAGAGACACATGAAGTACACTGCAGTAACTGTGATTATATATCCCACCCTGCTCTCGCTATGTCTCTCTCTCTTGCTCTCTCTTTTCTCTGTTACTCTTATGATTGCCATTGTTCTCAGATTCACAATGGGAACATGCCTTGGCCAAGACACCAATAGCACCTCTGACAGACCATCAAGTCGGACAGGTGAGAGCACTCCACCAGCCCTATTACACACTATGTTATATGCTGGAGCTCTCTTGCATCCCCACATCTTGTAATGCTGCTCTCCCTTGACTTTCTGAAGTAAGGAATGAGGCTAACAGCCTTGATGAGTCCCTCAGCATAATCATGCATTACAAAGGGAATTGTATGCATGGGCATGCAGAGGACTCCCCAGTGAGGCTGAATGTTTTAGCAACTCATGTTATAATCACTATTGTATTTTGGATCCAGTAGCAATACTCTGTATAATGGTGATACTGGTGGGATCATCCTTGATAATTCCTCAGGTTAGAGACCAGCATACCTCATTATCTTCTCTGCAAAAAGCTCCATGCCTAAATTTGCAATTAGCCAGTGTACCAAGCCATTCTATGATGGGTAATGACCCAGATAAAGATAATTAATTACAAATATGGGAACAATAATCTGGAAAACATGCCCCGGAGTGGCTCTGTTCTGGGTAGTATTAACTGTTGAATCACTGAGCTATCCCAAGGAGTATGAACAGTACAATTACTGTACTATCTAAGCACCACTGCTAACAATTTCACTGATATGTTCTAGATCATGCATGGCATTCCTGCAAGGCAGCTGTAATCACTGGAGGCCCTAATGTAGTTTTAGGTTTTGTGTGGTACTGGCCATTGCACAGTATGTACATGCAGATCTCTTCAACTCAAGGCTGATGCAAGCAAAATACCTGATAGGGTGGGCAGTATTGGGCTGTACTGGACCGCTTCAGACCTTATAGCCCTGGAAGTCCAGTATAGCCCATATTCGCCTAACTTTGGAGGGTATTATTGCACTTAGAAAATGGTCTTACTTTAAATTTTAATAAAATCTAAAAAGTAAAAACAAAACTTAGAATGTAGTAAAAATGTTTTGTAAAATGCTGTAGTCCCTCTATTGGTATACATACAAACAAACCAATTTTGACAGCGCAAACACTACTGAGGGGTGCTCCTACAGCTAGTCTCAAAATTCCAACCATAAAGCAAAGAAGAGCACTCCAGATAGAATATTGCAAGTTTAAATACTGTGATAGCCTTTATTTCATGCCAGAATCAGGCCAGGTACTCCTTTTGGAGGTATGTAGTAGAAGAACAACAAGCTCACATATATACTTGCAGGATATCATTAAGCTGTGACACCAGTAATAGAAATATAGTATGTACCAAATTATGTTTATACAGAAAGCAATAATCAAAAAGGATTTTATATATATGAGAAAGTGGTTGAAAAAAGACTAATCTATACAATATAAAATACATCAATTGTTTAAGAAAGACAATTTACATGTGCAGACATACACACATATTCATACTCCTATGCACTAAAAGTTCCCTAATATTTATTATTTTAGTTACATCAATCAATGTCTACTTAAAATGAATTTCAAATATGTCTACACCATCATTTCTTTGTTAAATCACACTGGATTTCAGTTGTAGCAAAGCACTTGTGTGGTATCAGGTCAGCAACTGATTTTTATTTGTTTACAAGTAACAAAAAGAAAAAAAGAAACAGAGAAAAAAAGGGAAAAAGAAAGGTCAAAATAGAGGAGATAGTGCTAAGAGATGTCTCAGTGTGATCACCTTCAACGACTTCCAACCTTAAAATGGGAGAAGGACACTTTCTTTCAGGTGGGATCTACAGGCATACAATCTCCTGTGTTCCTAAAAAAGAGAAAGTGAAATAAAGTTAATTTGTTCTAATCATAGCATAAGTAAATACATTGTCATTTTTTCTATCTTTCAAAATGGTTTCAGACCCCACTGATCATTAAGTCCATTAGGTTTAATTGTTCCCAGTCTGTAAATCCATCTGCTTTCTCATTTGAGAAGTTCATTGATTCTATCACCCCATATCTGAGAGGTTGTTGCCAATCAATTCCCATAAATCTTAGACATTCTTGGTCTGAGTTGTGCCTCTGAGAAAAGTGCAGACCAACAGGAGTGTCAGTTCTAACATTAATTATGTTTCTCACATGTTCTTGTATTCTCTGATTCAGGGCTCTAGTAGTTCATTCTATGTACATCTGTTCACAATCACACCATAGTATGTAGATTACAAAGTGCCAGAGATGTACAATTCACAAAGTCTTTCACCTCATACTGATATCCTGTTGAGGTGGACAAGTTCTGAACCTGTTTTACAGTAGCTACATATGCTACATCTCTGGCATTTGAAGTTCCCTATGGTGTTTGTACCCAGCCACATACTTTTACTGGTTTTGTTAATCTACTATGTACCAGTTTTTCTTTCAAGTTTTGTCCCCTAGAAAAAGTAATGCATGGTTTAATGCCAACCAGTACCCAGATTCTTGTCTGAATGTAATAGGTGCCAATTCTTGTAAACAATGTTGCTAATCTGCCCTGACCAGTTATTGAACTCAGTGACAAAAGTGACAGTGTTAGTGTTGGGGGAGGATCCTCTATTTTTATTTCAATATCTCTTGTCTCTTTTTTTAGCATAGGCCTTGTTCATAGCCTGCGTCAATAATTCATCCTATACCCTCTTTTTACAAATCTTTCTTCAGTTCTTCTGCTTGAACAAAAGAAATCTGCATGAAATAAAGGCTATAACAGCATTTGAACTTGCAACATTCTGTCTGGAGTGCTCTTCTTTTGCTTTATGGTTGGTCATTGCTGTTTGCAAATGTTGTTTTGTGACCCTGTCAGCCAGTTTCCATTGAATGGATTGCTTCCTTTTCTTTCCATGGTTTCTTTTCTCTCTGTCCTCCACTCTGCCAGAGAGCACAGTTGGAGTAATGGAGACCCTTATCCCATATCACACATGCCCGCTCGTCTGCGGCAACTGTGGGCTGCACATCTCCCTCCTGCATCCCACTCACCTACCTTCTGGTGAAAAATTAGTGATGGAGTGATCTGGATGCAAGCCTCATATAAGGTGATTTAAAAAAAATGAAACAACAGGTTGTTTCAGTTTTTTCCAGTGAAGGTTGAGTTGCAGTGCATGTGGAGAGGGATGCAAAGTGGTCATCTGGGATGTGCATTGCTGAGTCATATGACCAGTGGTACTTTCTTGGGTTACCACACTGCAACTAGAGATGTGCTGCTGGCTTCCAGCACTATTATAAGCAGGCAGGTGGCTACTGGGCAGGGATAGGTTTCATTGAGCGGTGGCAGATTGTCTAAGGCAGGGTATCATTTGTGTCTTTCAGGCAGTCAAAGTAAGGAATGACTTGTGTTTTACTGAACTTAATAGAAAGGCAGTGGGAGAGCTGCATTACTAAATAGTGGGTGGGTCCAAATGCTCAGTAAGCATGAGACATATAAGGGCTGCTGTTACAAACTGGATTGCTGTCTGGCACAGTGTCACCTGGTGATGGGGCACTGGGCAGTGGGACTGTTATTTCTCAGTCTGTGTTGGTAAGTAAATGTACCCCTTGCCATGGGTCTCAGCTAATCACTGGCTGAGAAATGTAACTAACCATGAGGAAAAGTCCTCTTTTAACAAAAATTAAATATGAAGAAACAATATTGTTTACAGACAAATAATGGTGTAATTATGTGCTGTCAGTAATAATTAAATTAAAAAGTTCCCTTTTTTTCTCCATTGCGTTGCTGCTCAGGATGTGAGGCAGCTACGGTGGTAACAAATTAGGTAATAGCACCTTTAAAATGATTGTCACTGCAGTGTATCTTAATAGAGCCTCACATCCAGAGTGACAAGTATTTTGGTTTTAGGATTTGAAAAGGATTTTGATTTATGTAAAGAAAAGTTTATTGGATCATTATAGTTTCTTTTTTGATAACATGAGCAACAGGAGTTGTTAAACACGTTGGTAAACAAAAGATATATAAAGCGTTAAGTTGCCCAAATGGTAGTGAAGCATAATTTGTCTCTAGGATAATTAAGCATGCAATCTATATCTAGGACAACTAATTTAGTGGGATCACTGATTGGGTATTGGATTGAGAGCACTTTATTTACAACACCTATAGGCACAGAATGTATAAAGGATGGCTAGTCACATTCATGCCTCACCCATGATGAAGAGATCCTTGTGGCCTTGAAGTGCTGGGCTGTTTGCACTTTCATTGGTATGTGAACCACAGTAATTTGCATTGTAACATGTATTTGTTTGTTACTTTCTTGTTTCCTTTAAATATATAAAATAACTGTTTAAATGCTAGCCTGGAGTGCTGTGTGTTTTTGTTTATTGCTGAGAAATGCATTGTCCATTTTCAGTAAATGTGTGCACCTGTTTTAGGGTCAACACCAGCCACCAGGTAAGTGTGCTGTGCATTTATTTAGTGTAAATGGACAGCGGTAAATGTCACATATTCTAGAATAAATTCAGCACTGGCCTCCATGCATGTAAAGGTTTCTAATCAAGGTTAATCATAGGGCTCGGTTTTCAAAGGTCAGAGAATGACACAAGGTGCCTGTATCAGAAAAGAATGAGGCAAGGAGCAAGCTGCATCAACATATGTGGAAATTCTGATCTTTTAATGCTGCTTGCGTCAAAAGCAGAACTGCCTGTGCCAAAGTGCTGCGTCAGGCTTGTGTCAAAAATGGTGTGCTGTATCGTAACAGCGCTTGAATCAAAAAGACACACCATCCCTTTTAATATTTTCAAAAGTGGAATGTTGACAATATACTAAAGATGCATGCCAGTGTTAGACCAGCCAGAGTGGGTCTGACAGTGCAACATATCAAGGTGAAGTAGATTATGTAGTGGGTTGGTTATCGAGCCAATATTCCCCTGTGGGACTAGTTTTGAGCACTTCAGGGGCTTAACATGCCATTGTCTTGGCTGTTTCATCAGTAGTATTTTTGACTTGGCTTGAGCCATTTCTCACCCCATGCATTGTCTTTCTGATGCAGTTTGTGTCATTCTCCTCCATTCATCACTCATCTTTTGACACAGCTTGAGTCATTCTCACCAGCTGCATTATCTTTTGATGCAGCTTGTGTCATTCTCGCTCATCTTTTGATTCCACTTAGTTATTCTCACCCCTGCATCTTCTTTTTGACTCAGCATGAGTTATTCTTGCCCATTCATTTTTGACTCAGCATGTGTCATTCTGTCTACAGGTGATGAAGTTTTGACCAGCAGAACTCTTGCATCATTTTAGGGTCTTTGCCACATACATTTTTTCTTGCAGTATACAGCACTAAGTATTTGGTGCACCTTAATTTGACACACTATGGTTGTTTGATGCATCTTGCATTGGTCTATGGGCCCTTGGAAAATATAGCCCATGGTGGTTATCACATGCTCAAGTTTAATAGTTGCTACCATACACACATGCAATCCTTCAGAACAAAGTGGACTTTGGCATGTGTCTCAGGTCCAGCACTGGCCAAAATACGCATGTTCAATGCTTCTGATAAAGAGGCCATGACATGTGTCACTGGTTCATCAGAAAAAGTTGTGTATGCATGTAATCTATGTAATCATTATCAAAAATATTTACTGAGCAGTGTGGCTGCACTGAAATGGTTTAGCTAAACTTGTTTTAAAAATGGTTTTCAAAAACAGTTCTGTAGTGTGTCCAGGGCCTCACTGTTTTCTTGTTCAATGTTTTCTAATACATACTTCTCACACTTAAAAGAAAAATACACTTTCTCATCAAAGGACTGTGTTTATGAAGTACTGTGCCCATGATTAAAATAATTTGAACCCCTACCCAAAATGTGCCCTCACATGAAACTGCATGTTTAACTATAAAGACAATTAAAAATGTATTTCTAAATGCATTACTAACACCAATGCTTCATGATTAAAATAATTTGAACCCTTCCCAAAATGTGCCCTCACATGAAACTGCATGTTTAACCATAAAGACAATTAAAAATGTATTTCTAAATGGATTACTGACACCAGTGCTTTCAAAGTTTTGAAACTATTAAAAGACAAACCACACACCAGAACACAGTGGCAAAATGACTAGATTTGTCTACAAGCACGATCTTCTATGCAAGTTGGGTCATGGGGGTTAAAGACTGGAGATCAGTTATGGTCCATGACATAACCACATGGTCAGAAGATTAAATATCTTAAAATAAACATAAATGCAAAAGTAACCATTTCAAGAAGAAAATGCAGACTGTGACAATTAACAGTTGTAGGGTACATTAAGCGCATCTGGACTTATTTGCTGCATATGCATCTAAATTGCTAGGGGTTCTGACCATGTTAACCCTTCCTCAAGCCAATCTAGCTACAGTATGTCTAGCAATAACATGAATGGAAAGAGTATGCATATGAAAATGTATTAATTATGCTGTACATACCCTAAGACTCAAAATGTGCCTCATTTGGCTGCCATGATGTCTTTTATTAATTTGAAACAAAAGACAATGTAACAAGACACTGGCCTCCACACGGAGCTATTAAACAATAGAGCAAACTGCACTCTGGGAAGATTGCCTGGGACAAGATGCAATAAAAAAAACCTGAATAGCAGGTTGCAGGGTGTATAAAACCACCAGGAATGTTAACATCCTGTTTCTAGTGTCCCTGATAAAATAAAATAAATACAGTTGAGATGTTTTTAATGTCAGCTCTGATCAGAATAGCTTTTAAAATCACCAATTGTTTTCTTGCTCAATGTTTTCTAATACATACTTCTCAGACTTAAAAGAAAAATACTTTCTCATCAAAGGACTATGTTTACCAAGTACTGTGCCCATGGTTAAAATAACTTGAACCCCTCCCAAAAAATGTGCCTCACATGAAACTGCACATTTAACTGTAAAGACAATTAAAAATGTATTTCTAAATGCATTACTAACACCAATGCTTTCAAAGTTTGAAACTACTAAAAGACAAACTACACCCAGAACACAGTGGCAAAATGATTAGATTTGTCTACAAGCACTATCTTCTATGAAAGTTGAGGCATGGGGGTTAAGGCTGGAGATCAGTTATGGTCCATGACATAACCACATGGTCAGAAGATTAAATATCTTAAAATAAACATAAAAGGAAAAGTAACCATTTCAAGAAGAAAATGCAGACTGTGACAATTAACAGTTGTAGGGTAGGTTAGTGCATCTAGATTTATTTGCTGCATATGCATCTCAATTGCTAAGGGGTCCTGACCATGTTAACCCTTCCTCAAGCAAAGCTAGCTACAGTATGTCTAGCAATAACATGAATGGAAAGATTATGCATATGAAAATGTATTAATTATGCTGTACATTCCTGAAGACTCAAAGTGTGTCTCCTTTGGCTGCCATGATGTCTGTGGTTAATTTGAACAACAGACAATGTAACAAGACACTGGCCTCCACGCAGAGCTATTAAACAATAGAGCAAACTGCACTCTGGGAAGATTGCCTGGGATAGATGCAATTAAAAAACTGAATAGCAGTTTACAGGAGTATAAAACCACCAGGAATGTTAATATCCTGTTTCTAGTGTCCCTATAAAATACAAAAAATACAGTTGAGATTTTTAATGTCAGCTCTGATCAGAATAGCTTTTAAAATCATCAATTGTTTTCTTGCTCAATGTTTTCTAATACATACTTTTAAAACTTAAAAAAAATACACTTTCTCATCAAAGGGCTATGTTTACCAAGTACTGTGCCATGATTGAAATAATTTGACCCCCAAATGTGCCCTCACATGAAACTGCATGTTTAACTGTAAAGACAATTAACCAATGTACTTCTATGCACTACTAACACCAACGCTTCATGATTAAAATAATTTGAACCCCCTCCCAAAAATGTGTGCCCTCACATGAAACTGCATGTTTAACTGTAAAGACAATTAAAAAATGTATTTCTAAATGCATTACTTACACCAATGCTTAAAAGTTGTGAACCTACTAAAAGACAAACTATGTATAATCTATATATAACTATATGTATGTGTGTGTGTGTGTATATATACAAATTGAATATGGTAAACAAATGTTGTTAATCCCAAAAGTTTAACTTTATGTTTTTAGTTATGGTATACTCTAACTACCTATAAGGTGAGTTTTTGCTACTTAGAACTGGTGCAAAAACTGAAGAGATTGAGCAGAATAGCCAGATGAGTGCAGACACAACCACTGTAACAAGTGACATGATTAAAACACACACACACACACACACACACACACACACACCCCAGAACACAACTGGACAAGGTACCAACACTATATCTAAACAAATTATTGATTAAACTCATCCAAAATTTAGAAGTGTGTATCCTCTTTAAGTAGTATTCTGTCTGTGGCTGAGCTGTGACAGACCCTGTAACAAGACACTGGCCTCATACAGGGTGATTAGATATCATATCAAAGGGCACTCTGGGAAGACTGTCTGAGACAAGAGGCTATAAAAGAAACCAGAATGGCAACCTCCAGGGCAATAGACCAGCCATGGAAAGTTTGACAAAAAACAAAAACTATCACAGCCAGAGGGAAAATAACACACTGTGAAGAGGTTAGAACAAAGAAAAAAGAATAAAACATATCTTTTTCTGATTTTAACGTGAGTTTTCCTCTAATTACTTCACCAGGCAGCTCTGATAATCAGTTGTTCCAACATGATCTACCTCATGCCCCTCCCACATGAATAAACACAAAAATAATTTTTCTAGTGTCCCTGATAAAATAAAATAAAAAATACTGTTGAGATTTTTTAAATGTCAGCTCTGATTAGAATAGCTTTAAAATCATCAATTGTTTTCTTAGTCAATGTGTTCTAATACATACTTCTCAAACTTAAAAGGACAAAATACACTTTTCATCAAAGACTGTGTTTACCTAGTACTGTGCCCATGATTAAAATAATTTGAACCCCTCCCCAAAAGTGCCCTCACATGAAATTGCATATTCAACTGTAAAAACAATTAAAAATACATTTCTAAATGCATTACTATCACCAATGCTTCATGATTGCAATAATTTGAACCCCCTCTCCCCAAAAATGTGCCTTCACATGAAACTGCATGTTTGACTGTAAAGACAATTAAAAACTGTATTTCTAAATGCATTACTAACACCAGTGCTTCAAAAGCTTTGAAATTACTAAAAGACAAACTAGATATAAAGTATGTCTATCTATATATGTACATATACACACACACACACACACACACACACACACACACACACATATATAGGCACCAATATGCATACGAGAGACAAAGTGTGACAATCAGGTTCCAACATTTATTTGGGACAATTGTCATAACCATATCATATTTACATTGAGTGCATGTGGTAGTATTTCAGTCCCCAATATAAAGATAGTTTGTAGTTCAGAGGTGGTAAAAATGGGATTAAAAGTTCCCACAAGGGCAATGTAATGTGAGTAACATCGTGTCCTTGACAGCAAATTTGTCATATTATCAAACATATCTTTTTGATATTACTATGTCTATGGTATCTATTTAGGTAGCATAATATCTAACTTTTCAGTTTTTATCATAAACTTAACTTGTTGGTAATTATGCCACAGTATGTTTCCTGATCGCAGTATGCCAAAATCTGGACATGTTTAAGTTTGACTACCACATTCATGTCCTTGATTTTCTAGCCCATTGTTATTTTGCACAACTGTATTACCTCTATAGGGAAAGACAGAAATCACTGAATTTTCAGAAAGTGAATTATACTTTATTTACAAGGTTTTTTTCCACAGGATGTCACGTGAGTAACTCAGACTCACAGGATGTCAAGTGAGTAACACAGACATGACACAAGAAGTCACACGAGTAACATGGACACCAGAACAGTAGTACCAGTATCATACCAAGTGTCTCACTAAGTCATACAAAAGTTATTGCTAATGTTCAACCAAAAATGATTGTCATTCTATGGATATTTGGTATAACATTTTATGAACATTTTGAAGATTGTACTATAGTCACAACATTATATTAACTTAAGATATTCACAAATGTATTATCTCACCTGGTCTGTCTATTACATATACCAGCTGGTCCCAAGCCTACAATAAGAGAGGAAACCAACTATATCTTTATGAGATGAATGGGGTGTTTGGGATTAATACATGCCCTTGCTGCTTGTGATATTCAAGGCTGAAGGCAAAACACTGAAAGTGTATTAGTGACTTATAACATGGGGTAGGTAAAGGCAGGTGAATGGTAAACAACCATGAGGTGACCATTGCTTACTCCACAATATATGACAGCTAGTGGTGAACCATCCCTCTGAGAGATCAGCCTGTGTTTCTGTTCTGATCTTGTTATAGTGCAAAATTGCAGTCTGTGAGCAACCATTACTATCCCTGCTCAGTGAGGAGAGCCGAGGCCTGCCATGTAGTCCCAGCCAGTGCAGCAACAGTAGCTGTAGTGTTCAAAGTTTGTAGTCTTGCTTCTTACCCAAGCTTGTTCCCAGAGTGAAGTGTGTGGCCCCACGGTCATTTTTCTGTCGATAGGCAGATTGACAGGTAAATCCCATAGTTGTGGCATAAAGTCAGATGTAACAGTGTGAAGAGAGGAGACCCCTCCCAATGATGTAATGATCTGAAAGTGAGCTTTATGTTGGAGGACAGAGAAACAGAGTTCTAGCAAGACCTGAAGGCTCTGAGTCCCATTAGTTGCCATTTCTTAATTGGTAGAATACAGTCTGGTAGACTGTGTGACTGCACTGCTGGAGAAAATGTTTACTTGCTTGCCATGCATTAATGTAACCACAGACAGAGCAGCTAAGCCAGTAGAGGTATAGACACGTGTCTGTACCCACAAGAGGCAACTCCATATTTTGCACTTCAGAGCTACTGTGCTATCTCAGAAGGCATATCATGCCAACAAATGTCAGAGAAGGCATAGCAACACTTTCCTTCTGACATTTGTATGTGCATGACAGCCATTTTGTTGGGGACTATTTTTTAGGCAGCAGAATACAATAATTTGCTTGTCTTTTATAAAAGGAGAAAAACACATGTTGCTTTCTCCTTGTTTTGTAGTGCACCCTCTGCTATAAATTTAATAGCCCACTCCAGGGTGTACGGTTATTGGGGATTAATCAACACACTGGGTGTTGTGAGGACACTCAGCCAGCAGCCTCATGCTTCACAAGGCACTCAGGGCATTGATTAATCCTAATAACTGCACACCCTGGAGTGGGTTACTCCTTTAATAGAACTATGCCCTTGAGTGTGTTGCTTCAATCTTAAAATGTGTTTTAAGAAATGAAAATGAATTTAAAACTGACTTCAGGGGCCAGATCTTCAAAAGCTTGCCCATGTGCAAAGCCTAGTTTTCCACACAAACCCAGATTTGCGCAGATGTCCATATTCAAAGCATTGTTATGGGCAAACAAGGTTTGTGTCCAGGAGATTTTCTGAGGTTGGCATAATACAAATGGAAAGTCATGGACCTGAAATCTGGTGAAGTCCTGTAATCACAGAGTGCAAGGTAATTTTGCGTGGTCCCCTTTAATGGTGCAGATACACACAATTATCCCTGTTACTAATGATGCCATCCTCCAGATCACAGCCACAACTGAAGACACAGGCCCTTCCTGTTGTCAAATGGACCCTCCATGGTACAATCACTCACTGTGTCCACAGCATGGTCCTGCAGGTGCATATGGCAACCAGTGCATTTTGGGAGAGGTGCACTTTTAGGTTTCTTCAGCTATTGTAGTGAATGTCAGTAATTGTTTGATATGCCGTGCTGAGCCCTCAGCCTATCATGCAGCACAGCACACTAATATTGCTTGATTCTACAACAGCAAAGTAAGCCTAGAAGCACACCAAAGCCTGAATAAAAAAAATACAGAACAAAGGTAACACTTTAACAGTCACTGACAGCAATTATCCCACTTGTACTGCAATGGAAGCCATTTAAGGCATATCATGTAGCACATAGCCCAGTTACTGAGGTAATGCTGCAACAGCAGCCAAATGAGACTAAACTGCACAAAACAATGAACAGGGTTGATGTTTTGGTGACTGCAACCAGTTACCATCAATTACAGTAATTTTACATCTATTTTGGTGTTTGTGCCCTTTTAGGCTTGTTTTACTGTTGCATTGAATCTCAGTAATTGTTTAATATGCCATGCTAGACTCTTGGCCTAACATGCAGCACATGGCACACCTAAAGATCACAGAACTCTCCAAACTGTAGAAATGGTGTTCTGATGCCTTATACAAAATGAGCCCCAGCACTAACCAGGTCCAATTGATATACTCCCCAAACTGCAGTTTTTTTCCCAGTACAGAACAAACTATTTAGCAGCAGTAACGTTAAAGGGCCTCTGATGGAGAATAGGATCACACAAAATGCCCCCACAGGGACCAGGCCACACAGAATGATCCCCATGTAGAGACTTGGTCTAAAGAGTAGGTAAATATGGATAACCATTTAATCTAGGAAACCTGCAGTTGTTCAACTTTAAAATGCTTTATAATCAACTCTCTCTGCCCTACCCCACTCTTCAAACCCTGAGTCCAGCATCTTGGGACCATGAGGTAAGGTCCGACTACATGCCTCTGTGTTTCCCAAAAGCAAATGTGTACCTTTACAATCTGCAGACATCTGACACACTGGGGAACAAAAGAGCAGCTGAGATGCACAGAGAATAGCTCACTGTAGTGCCCGTAACATGTATAACTCCAAACTTCAGGAGGACAACATGTCTTGTCCAGAATGTACGTGGCAGTACAAAGAATGCAGACCCACCAGCTCCACAGCTTTAGAGAGCCATGGGGTGATGACTGAAGGTGTCAGCATGCATTTCTGGTTCTCAACATTCTGGGCCAGTGGAGGAATCAATAGTAGCATGGTTACAAAAGGACAAGAAAATAACATGCATTGGGAAAAGGAAATTTCTAAATAAATGAGTTATAACAAACTGCAAGGTTTTGGCAGCATGTCAGTAACAAAAAGAAGGTCACCAAACACAATAATGCTTTTGGACAACAGTTCATGCAAATTAAAGGCACAGTCTGCTTAGGATGAGGTACTAGATGGACACTACATGTAATGAACGTTACAGCTGTATAACATGATTAAATAAAAGCAAAAACATTTATTCTGTACAGGTAGTTCTTGGGAAGGCTTAAATGAAGTAATTAGATAACACTTTAACAACAGTTGGGTTTCTAAGGCACAATAAAGGACTGTATTTAAATACTTAAATTGGGAATGGAAGCAATGTCACAAAATGGAACCCTATTTGAAGGGTAAATCAATGCTTGTGATAAAACTGAAAGAACACAGTGGAACCAAACTGGGTCATGTTATGTTTAATACAGTATCTCTCCTAATGTGGGACTACAAATTAGGTATCATGTGAACCTTTAACAATTCAGCAAAAAGTTACAGGGTGTCAATGTGCAGTAGGTATGAGTCTCTCAATATGTGCTATATATATATATATATATATATATATATATATATATATATTATTATAGCAGTCACACTATAGTTAGGGTTCAGTTGTCACCACATACTAAAGTCAAAAGTTTGGGCATTAATAACTGTGGATCCATTCAATGGATTTGCCTGCAATTTAGTATGCATGGTGGAGCATTGTAGATCTCTTGATCTGCCAAATTTTGTTTTGGTTGGACTTACGGTCTTTGTGTATGAAAACGCTAAAATGCAAAATTAATTGTTTTGGAGCAGCTTTTGGGATTTTGGACGTGGCCCTGCACGGCTGTCATGTGGCATGCTGCTCTATGAGATAGCTTGTTTGAAAGAGCTTTGGTGGCCGAACATGTCGCTTTTGTTTGGTAAAATGTCAAGGCATTCAAAAGTTATGCCACTTTTAAATTCCCATTATAAGTCAATGGGAACATTTATATGTATGTTTTGCAAACAAAGAATTGGGTTCTGGCCATCTCGTCCCACCTGGTGATCAAAGAATTTGCAGCCTCACGGTTCAAGAATCTTTGTCCCTGATAAATATTTCTGAGTGCCTCTTTGCATTAGCGGTCCTAATACACAGTTGGTGACTGGCCATAGAGGTGACAGGTGGGCTGTGCCTGTCGCCGGCTGGGGAAAGGTGGGGGGTGCTGGGTGGGCTGGCATGGCTGGGTGGGGGCCACTAGACTACAAGGAAATTGCAGATCATTATGTATTTTATTATGATGGGGCCCGCTAGACTACCAGGGATATGAACAACTATAATAATTTTATACAGATCGGGGGCCACTAGACTACCAGGGACATAGAAAAGCAATATTTATGAAATATGGATTGAGAGGCATCTAGACTACCAGGGAATTAGAGATTGTAATCTATTTTATCATAATTGGGGGCCACTAGACTACCAGGATATGAACAACTATAATAATTTCATAGAGATCGGGGGGCACTAGACTACCAGGGATATAGAAAAGCAATATTTATGAAATACACATGGAGGGACACTAGACTACTAGGGAATTGAGATCGTAATCTATTTTATCATGATCGGGAGGCCGCTAGCCTACCAAGGATATTGAAAACATGATTGTTTTATTCAGATGGGGCAAGCAGAAGCCCCTGAACAAATTCTACCCTCATTTAACTTCCTAGGGCACCCTGGGCTGAGAAAATAGATTTTAAATCTGGCCATCTCGTCCCTCTTTCTTTGTTCGTGAGCGAGCAATTTCTTTGATCGCAAGTTTGCAGATTCTTTGATCGCAGATTCTTTGATCGTGATCGTGCATCGCGAGCAAGGGACGAGATGGCCAGATTAAAAATAAATGTTCTCAGCCCAGTGGTGTCCTAGGAAGACAAATGAGGGTGGGTTTACTCAGGGGCTTCATTCTAACGATCCATGGTGGTGGTTTACCACATTACTTCAGTTTTTTGATTTATAGCATTTTTATTCTTTGTTCGTGAGCCTGCAAATTCTTTGATTGCAGCCTGCAAATTCTTTGACTGTGAGATTCTTTGATTGCCATCTTTGTTCACGAGAGGGTGGGACAAGATGGCCAGATTTTATAATGAAATAGATAGGAAATTTTACCAATCTTTAAGATTGAATAGCTTGGAAACTTTTGTCTTTTTACTTGAAATTTGGAGGGTGTTTACGGCATGTCCTGTAAATGTGAATTATGGTGTTTATGTGTTTGAGAAATTTTTTAGCGGTGATATTAGTGATGCACTTACGTGCTGTGGACAGTGTTTTGATTGTGCTGGTGGCTTGAAATAGATAGAGTGCCTAGCCTGAGTGTCATGTATGTAGTTTGCAGTTGTTGTGTGTGTTAAATGTCAGCAGGTGTGGAACTGTGCCACTCTGATGAATGAAAATTTCAAATTTTGACATATTAAATCCCGGACACGGTCTGGTCTTTTTAATTGAAATTTGGAGGGTGTTGACGCATGTCCTCTAGATGTTAATTGCAGTGTTTATGTGTCTGACAACATATTTTTGTGGATATATTGTGTGGTGCAGTTTACGTTTTGTGGGCAGCGTTTTCTATTGTCCTACTAGGTTAACATTTGTTTGGTGTCTGGCCTTGCTGTTGTCAATGTACTTTTTAGTCATTGGGTGTGTAATGTGGGCCCACACTTACACAAACTTGCACAGCTTTCTACTTTATATTCTATCTTAAAAGTCTGTTCTTTAATATACCAGGACAATTGGAATGTAAGTTGTAAGCTCATCTTACATGTATTAGAGAGAATGCCACCCCAAGGTTTTTTATCACTAGAATGCTTTCTTGGCATACTGAGACATTTTAAATGTATGTGACAAGAACTCTCTGGCTGTAGAGAATTCTTGATAACCTTTGCCCTTCTGAGGCTCCTCAGTTAAAGGCATACTGGTGTTAATTAGCTTCTCTGACATAATCTGTTATGTTTTAAATGTATATGTTAAACCAATGATAATTATTTCAGTTTTTCAATATAATCTGGTGTTAATAGTATGGGATATTTGAAATAACTGCCACAAAGCTTCTGAAGAAGGACCTGGTTGGTTTGAAAGCTAGAGCACTTTGTTCTTTTCTGTAACATCCATGTTGGTCCAATAAAAGGTGTCAAATCATTTGTTTCTGGATCTGTTCTTAAAAGGACCAATACGGCACCTACAACATTTTTTTGCATCATGGAAGATACGAAATTCGCCACAGGACATGGCAGTTGCATAACATTAAGAATAAACTAGTACAGCTAGACAGTGACATCTACTTTTTATCCCAGTGCAAAGGAATAACATTATCCCTAGAGGTCTAGCTATTTGGAATCCACTGAGAAACACAGATACTTGTACATATGCTGAATAACTTTGTCGTGGGACCTCTGAGAAATTGAGAAATCACAGAATCCACAGCTCATATGCCAAAAAGCATTTTTGAAGAAACAGTTTAATGAAATAGCTACCACACTGGAGAGGATGTCTGGTGAGCCTATTCCAGACATCTTGCATAAGATAGACATGAACTACCAAGAACCTTAAGAAAAGCCATGCTCATTAAAAACAGGACGTTAGATGCCCTTCAATTTACCATACTTCCTAACAACCATGAAGAACAGAACAGAGTGACTGAACAACTAAGCCACACAGATGGGCACCTTTCGGTTGTTAATTTGTCCACCAACACACTGACTACTGGGGAATTAAATGTACTTTCTAAGGGCCTCAATTTCTGCCCAACTAAACCACTGGACAGAATACAGTTTTGTGGTGAAATGGAGGAATACTTCCGCAGATTGAGACTCAGGAATTTTTTCATGGCAGAGAAGAAATCACAGACAGGGAAGAAATCACAAACAGTAAAAATATTATGGATAAGAAAAAGAAACCATATGAGTTTACCCCATCAAGTGGCCGTAACAAGAAACTGGACAAATGCACTGATTGCTTTCCAGAGAGCTACTGGTGAGATTCTTAATAGGCAGAAACAGGCCCGTTATAACCTCTCTCCATTGGAATGGAGGGCTATACAAACACTAAAATAAAACCATAACATTGTCATAAAAAGCTGATAAAGGCTCGCCAGTGGTGATATTGAATCAGGAAGATTACATTACGGAAGCCAACAGGCAGCTAAGTGACCTTACTTACTACAAAGTACTGGGAAGTGACCCAACTACAGACTATAAAGAGAACTACAGAACTTAATTGAAACATTTCCAAAGCATGTCCAAGACAAACTAAAGGCCCTCATCCCAGTGAACCTAAACCAGGGACATTCTACATGCTTCCTAAAATACATAAGCCTGGTAATCCTGGTAGACCCATAGTCTCTGGTAATAGCACCTGACAGAGGGATATCAGGGTTTGTAGAAGCTATTTTCAAACCACTGGTTATACAAAGGGATCGTGACATCAAGGACACTATTCACTTCCTGCATAGACTTTCTGGTTTTAAGGGCTTACCACCTGATACCCTTTTAGCCACGATGGATGTAACCTCCCTCTACACTAATATTCCACACACAGATGGCATTTCAGCCTGCCTCAAATACCTGCATGACAAAGAATTGGACCCCAACATTGACCCTGGAGTTGTGGGTAAACTCACTGAATTCATTCTGACACATAACAACTTCAGCTTCAATGGTAAACATTATGTTCAAACTATGGTAACAGCAATGGGAACCAGGGTGGCTCCACAGTATGATAATCTTTTATGGCAAATTTGGAGGAGGATTTTCTAAGGCACTGTACACATAAACCACTCGCTTATTTCTGTTACATTGATGATTTGTTTATAATTTGGACAGAGGGCACTGACACACTTAAAGATTTTCATCAGGAACTTAATAACCTCCATCCAACTATAAAGCTTTCCTGGAATATTCTGCCACCAGTGTACATTTTCTGGATACCACTGTCACTATGAAGGATGGAACCCTTCATACCTGTCTTTACAGGAAACCAGCAGACAGACAGAGATACTTACACAAGAAAAGTAATCACCGAGCCACACAAAGAAATCTGTCATATATAGTCAAGCACTTGGTATCACCGCCTCTGTTCAAATGAGGAAGACAGAAATACACATCTGGTGATGTTGAAAAACACCTTTATTGAGCAGGACACTCATCCAGAGAAATTGACAGAGCAGTGGAACGTGAAACACAGGTCCCAAGAGAACAGCTACTGCAATATAAGGAACAGATGACTACCAACAGAATACCTTAGTAGTCACATACCATCCTGACCTTGAACTCCTACATAAGATTATTAAGGATCTCCATCCAATAATTAGTGAGGATGAAACCCTTAACTGTATTTTTCAAGAACTACTACTGCTATCTTTTAAACAACCACCTAATTTAGCCAACCTGATTATTAGGAGTCAACTTGAACGGAACAGAATACCATGACATCATATGGTACTCGACCCTGTCATCAATGCACATGTAAGACATGTAACCTCATTTCCACTTCAGACTGTGTGGTTACATCACAAAACAGACTATTCAGGATACAGGGAATTATACATGTACATCAAGTAATGTGGTCTATTTTATCCAATGCAAGAAATGTCCTTGCACAGGTTATGTGGGGAGATAAGCCAACAACTCTGCACTAGAATGAATTCACACAGACATTCTATTAATCACAAGATGATTGAGAAACCAGTAGCCCAGCACTTCTCCAAGGATGACCACTCAATTCAGATATGCCTGTGATGGTCTTAAAAGGACATTTCAACAGTACACAACAGAGACGGGTTTCTGAAATTAGACTTATTTTACTTCTCAATATGGTGGACTGAACATTGATGTTGGTTATATGACACATTGTTCCACTTAAACTTATGGACATAAATACTTTAGTTCTTCAGCGGGCCTTTGATTTTGTAAGTTTATGGTTATCTACATGTTGACTTCTCACCTTAACACTGTGGTGAGTGCTTGTGTGTGTGTGTGTGTGTGTGTGTGTGTATACTGATATCTGTATGTATGTGTGTGTTTGTGTGTGTTTGGATGTGTTGTGTTTTTGTGTGTTGTGGGTATGGTGTGTGTGTGTTTTGTTTGTTGTGCGTGGTGTGGTGTGGTGTGTGTGGATTGTGTTTGTTATATTTGTTGTGTGTTGTGGTTTTGTGGGGCATGGGGGGTGTGTGTGGGGGTGTAGTGTGGTGTGTGTACACACATATGTGTGGGGAGCGTGGCATGGGGCAATTGTTATGTGGCTAGGACACTTAGTTTTCACATATAGTGTACATTTACTTCCTTCAACTAGTTGTCAGTGGTTGGATTACACACTGTCACATTTTAAATCTGCTCATATTAAGATGCATATCTCATTTACTTGGGGGTTCATAAAAGGTGTAATTCCTTTGGATTTTTATTTAGATTTCTTAGACTGATTCTGTGCATTTTGTTGTACATGGACCCTGTGTTGAAATCTGCACTTATCAGGCTCATGGTCTCATTTTCTTGGGGGTCCTTGATAAGTAATTTTTATTTGGCACTTACAAGTGATACTATTATGCATCATGTATATATGTGTATGTTAATTTGAGGCTTGTTTTCAACTTGCAGTTATACCTATTTTCAGGATTTTGTCTCTCATTATCTGTTCTTTAATATACCAGGACAACTGGAATGTAAGTTGTAAGCTCATTTTACATGTATTAGAGAGAATGTCACCCAATGTTTTTTTTTTATCACTAGAATGCTTTCTTGGCATACTGAGACATTTAAAATGTATATGACAAGAACTCTCTGGCTGTAGAGAATTCTTGATAACCTTTGCCCTTCTGAGGTTACTCAGTTACAGGCATACTGGTGTTAATTAGCTTCTCTGATGTAATTTTCTGTTATGTTTTAAATGTATATGTTAAACCAATGATAATTATTTTTTTTTCAATATAATCTGGTGTTAATAGTATGGGATATTTGAAATAACTGCCACAAAGCTTCTGAAGAAGGACCTGGTTGGTTTGAAAGCTAGAGCACTTTGTTCTTTTCTGGAACATCCATGTTGGTCCAATAAAAGGTATCAAATCATTTGTTTCTGGATCTGTTAAAAGTAAGGAAATTCAAAAACTTCATTAATGCATGAGTTAGGGTTCTTCTACAGTGAAAAAATGAGGAAATTCGGTTTTAGGGTTCCCACCCTTGCACCTCACCCCAGCCGTCCCCACTAACAGGCATCAGGGTGTCGTCGAGGTTGTCGGCCCTAACTCTCACCCCATTCTCCTACACTGCACCACCTCAGCTTGTTTACACATGGGATGGGGTGAGAGTTTGAGCCAACAACCCCAATGCACAATCTGATGCCTGTTGGTGGGGTGGGGTATGGGGTGGAATCCAAAATCGAATTTCCTCACTTTTTCACTGGAAGAATCCTAACTAATGCATGAATGATTTTTTGCATAGAACATATATATATTTATATATATTCATGGCAAAAACTCAGTTTAATGCATCAGTTAGGGTTGTTCCACAGCAACAAAGTGAGAAAATTCGGTGTTAGGGTTTGAAAACCTTAACTCCGCATTCCTCCACCCCCCAGCTCCACACACACACACACACACACACACATATATGCAAGTAGGGAGCAGGACCAAGGCAACATGATCAAATTACAGACAACCAGCAGCAGGTGACAGAAATAACATACAACTGTCTAAACATACCACAAGACACATCCATCATCATGGGCCAACAAGTGTGCAAGTTCTGCTGGCATATACGTAAGTTTATCTTCTCCATGCATATTGCTCATCAGTTGCAACTGTATAACAGTATGCATTATTTATATGTAATACATTTTGTATATCTTGTCAATTACAATGTGTAGATAATCATGACTGTAATAACATGACAATGCAGTAACTGGCACTAGTGTTACAGCCCTTTGTCGACTGTTAATGCCTCCTGATGTTACCCAGAATAAGACAATCCTGTATCAGTATAATATTCTCTGCACAGCAGTATTGCAAATCATATTATATTGTAGAATGTAACATCACTGTGGTAATGTCAGAGCTGATAATTCACAGGTAACACTATGCAATAGCTCAGTTGTTAAAACTTTGTCATTTTAAACAGACAATTGTGTGCCTCCACTATTGATACAGTGTCATAACTATGGTATTCAAACCATCAATGTTTAGATATCTATTTTCATAACTACATAGTAGCACAGATCAGTGTAATAAAATTTACTGTGTCTAACAATGCACTGATTTTACTATCCTATAAGACACAGAACTGCAGCAGTACAGTATTATCTAATAAGTCATTCTCCACTATTATTTGAAGCTTTACAGTTCTATATGACACTGTCACCCAAAGTATTCTTTTTTTTTTTTTTGCAGGGCTCCCCACTAGATTTCTGCCCTGGTCATGGCCCCTGGTCTTCCACCTACTGTCTCGCCATGATCTCCCAGTCACCCCTGCCTTTCTCCCCAGAGGGTGGGGCCATGGAAATGGTCCCCTATCCAGCCCATAGAACCAATATCTGGTTGGGGGATCCAGTGACAGAGGCTAATTGAAGCCCAGGATGGGCTTCATAGAGGTGGAGACACCCTTGAGTTTTCATATTTTGCCCACTGGTGAGACGGATGTGCAATGATGTCAACATACTGGCGTGCAGACATCCACCGGCTCTCCCCATGTAAATGCCCACACTGTGTGAACACCCAGCCTCTGCTGGGTGTCACTGCAGTGGAGCATGTCCCTCATCCACCCCAAAAGAAGTAGAGCTGTCACAGGACACTCAATCCTTCCTTCCCCGGCCAGCCCCGGCAGCCCGAGTCTGTTCCCGAACCGGGGTCACCAGCGTGGCGCGAGGTGTGGCATTCAGTGCCTCAATCCTCAGTGCCACTGGGCCAGCTCACCCGTATTCTATGTCAGTAGTTCAGTCTTTTGCCTTGCTCTGACTCTGTAACTGTTAGCGCATGCTTATGTTTCTATACACATTACTACCTATGTGGTATCAGTGTGTTCAAGCACAACATTTTTCCACATCTCTACCTATGAATTAATAATATTAGACTGCTTTAAGAAAAGGGTTTTATGTCTGTAAATGGCTCATAATATTACCACTACAGTAACAAATAATGTATTTTAACACAATAATCAACAGTATGCTGCTCACTGCTATCTAATCATAAACACATCAACAGCAATGTCCAACTGTAATGTAAGAAACTGTTGAATATCATAATGGGCCATGGTGCAAACTATCATGCAAACCATTTTGCACATATTCACAGTCATATGAGTATTATCATAGGGCTGAAAATCATGACCCATCTATAGCAGTGTTAGTTTTGTCAGTGGCTCTGCATGAGCAGTACAATTACAAAAACTTATTTGACATAATATTTTGCATCGCTAATAACAGAAGTGTCACACAAGTACTGAGTACTGTATGTATTGATAGATATGTAAGAAGTTACCATTCATGCAACATGTGTGTCTCAATGTGAACAAGCACATCTTGATTTAAACAAGTATCTATTTAACAATACATGTTACTTAACGGGTCTCATACTGTATTTTTTTTCTGTGTTTGTCCATGTCACATAATGCACAATGTGATAGATAGTTTCTTGTATGTTGATACCTCATTATGTCATTGCAGCATGAACAATCTATATCATAGAAATTCTATGTGTAACAGTATTGTGCTGACATGTGACCATATGAAGATGTGTACAACACTCTGTACACCATGACTTTTAAAATGCATCAGTTGTTGGCCCATGATGATGGATGTGTCTTGTAGTACGCTTAGACAGTTGTATGTCATTTCTGTCACCTGCTGCTGGTTGTCTGTGATTGGTCTTGTTGCCTTGGTCCTGCCCCCTACTTGCATATGTGTGTGTGTGGGGGATGGGTGGGTGGGGAATGCAGAGTTAAGGTCACAACCCTAACACCAAATTTCCTTGCTTTTGTCACTGTGGAACAACCCTAACTGATGCATTAAACAGTTTTTTTGCCATGAATTTCATGTCTTTTGAGAAATAATTATGTCATATTAATTTGAATATGTTGTTTAGAACATGCCTTAATTTCCACAATACAGTCTCAACAAGATATAGATACCTTTGTCTGAATATGTAGTTCTGTGATGGTATTTATACAGCAATAGCTCATGTTCTGAGCCTTTGTTGTAAAAATACTATGCTCAGTGTATGGAATAGAAGAGGAATCTGTTCACCGCATTGGTGTATAACAGCTAAACAGTGCAAACTACGTTATCTGCACTGATGAGCATGATACACTATGGATAGATGCATGAATACACCAACAGCAAACATGCATATTTGCACTATAACTTTATGCTTAATAAAATACACAACACAGGTAGATAAGGCTTAGAAAAGATTTATTGCCCAATTAAAATTATTAAAAAGGCCGAATTAAAAAATTCAATTTGTGCACAAAATAGTCTCATAAAACAAACATTTAAATGTTTTCATCAGTGTTTGAAATACATGTTAAACAGTATCACAAATAGTCAATGGCAACATGTGATGGTAGAACACAATATATAAACACATGTACCACAGTACTCTCTGCACACTGCTTACAGATATCAAACAGTTGTGATGTTGTTGTCATTGTGTGACTGATAGTGGGAATGTTTCTGGGTGGACAAAACCAGATACAACCGTTAAAGTAATTGCAGCAAAACAGACAGTCCTCTCAAGAAAATATTCATCTGAAAGTTACTGTTAAACATTTAATTGTAGATATTTTATGTGTACACATACGCATATGTATACACATACATATACATGTTAAGACATATCACTATGTTACTGCATTTGGAAAATTCCCACCCGACCCTCAATAGAGCGATCAAAAATATTATCAGGGACACAAAAATCAATTTTGAAAGTGTCTGATGTACAATTCTTAACTATTATAAACACACATTTAATTAACTTACCACATAACTAAGTCAAATAGCACATGGAGACAGGCAGTATATGCCTCAGTTAAAAGAATCAAATCAATGATCAAATTACTACTAAACTAGTAAAACGCCTACATCTGTCACATCTTCTACTTACATGAATGAAATAGTTACCAGAATGCTATGAATACGACTATTAATCCTACTATGATCAGAAAATGTCACTTGTACACAATTATCAATATCTAGTGCAACACTTAAGTTTGAGATCTATTATGGCTATATGGAATAACAATTTACTATATATCTGAAACTACATAACTATGTCATACCAATAAGTATATTCTAAATGCTTATGAATGTAATACTTCAAAACAGTCAGATATTTGTTATTTCTGTAATACAGCAACTAATATGGCAAGTAACACAGCTACTGTAAATGTCACAGTTACAAACTAATACTAAGTGATTTATTAACTAGTATATATACATAAATACAATAGAGATGTATGAGAACAAAACAGGTATAGCAAGACACTGTTGCAACACAAAATGGTATTCAGTGAAGACGTAGCGGATACAAAAGGAACACAGGGCACATACTGTATCATATTACTCAACATGTACAGAGTGAAGGTAATTTTTGAGTATTGTAGTCTTAAATACAGATCATCCGACCATGTAAAAGAACAGAGCTGAATACTGCTCACACAGAAGTGGAATAAACAGCAGGATATCTTTTAGTTATAAAATATCCTAATAATGTTAAGATAAAGAACATCGTAACAAACATATATGTTACACTGTTATCTTACTGCACATGGACAAGTATTGTGCCTTAATAGAGGCACAGACTTGGCAAGTGTGCTAAGTAGCATTGTTTATGTCTACATACAACATACTCATAAGAAAAAGACAATGACAGAAGAGGGCAACTAGAAAGGAATTTCTCTTTGACATTAAAATGTCTTTCTTAGACATATAAGTGTGTTTTTCTAGTGACTGTGAAGACAGCTGGCACCAATTGAAGACCACTGCAGTTATTTTCACTGTGTCATTGATCAACACAACAATCTTATAGGTCATATTGTGTAAGCATATGTTATTCAACCATGTGATATGTTACTGATGTGGCAATGCATATACATCTGTAAAAAGTATGACAATGTACCAGAACACACTCTGTAACAAGATGGACAGCAAAGTATGTCACATGTTTGTGACTATTCCTCTGACACATGAAGATTGTCGTAATTCTTCAATATCAGTATGTATGCATTTTTAAGTGTCGCGGTAGTCTCTGTTTGAAAGAGCTTGTTGAGTCATTGCAGTCCACCCAGCCAGTTCTGTACCTCAACAAACAAGTGTAATGTCCAGAATGTACAGACTGGGCACAGTGGTAATCACAGCATGAGTATCAAACACTGCTTGGTTAAAACAATTCCACCAGCTGTGAAATCTGTGATAGGTGTCTCAACTCTGAGCCCATTAGAGTCAAATCTATGCAATACAAGCATAAGATATTGAGATGAAGTCCTCAGGCGTATGGACTGAGTACATGTACCTCCACACCTCACACACAAGTGACCACTTTCTGCATTTGTAAACAGCTGCTGGAACTTGACACTTTTAACATGAGGCACAAATAGAGAAACCCAAAGCATGTCTTCTATTGTTTCTCATTCTGAATGACCACATGACACATACATATTTGGTTACATATGACATAGTGAAATACTGATGCATTGGAATCCCTCTTCATCCAAGCTGTTTATGATTGCCATCATGAACTCTCTAGTGTTCTGCAGCTTGTTTGCAGCAAATGTACTGCAGCTGTCATATGTCCCCAACACCTGTTGCAGAGGTGAAAGTGACTGTACATTGTTACCTTGATCAGAAGCACATTGACAACCTGCTTCAATGCCTTTGATAAAGGAGTGTCTTGTGAAGCAAATATTGTCTGCACAAAGAGTGGCATGTGTAGAAACACTTGCATTGCTGAATTAGCATAGCAGTTTACTCTAGTAGTGTTATCAAACATTGGGACAACAGCCATACCAACTGACTTCTGACTGACAGCCGGTTCTGCATCTGTATTTGACATTGTGACCTTCTTACCACTCTGCACAGTTGAATCACTTGTAGAAGCTCATTTTCTTTGTTGCCAGATGTAGCTGTGACTGTGGATGTGAGACAACCACACATGTAGGTAGTGGTGTTAAAGACATCTGTGGCTGATATAGAGTATCGTCATCTGTTGTACTCAACAATACATCACTTGTCAGCGTGTATCTTCTGAGTGGTATGATGCAACCCAGGAAGACTATGTACATGTGAAAGTGTGATGTAGCTCATGCCATCTTTGAAAATGTCTGTCCCTATGTCCACCATTGCTAAATCAAACTCAATCCCTGATACTTGTGAATTGAAACAGCATACACAACACATATTGGAAACTGTTTTCTGTTAACATAGATATCCTTAAATACCTGGAATTTAAGACAGGTATGATCAATCTGTACAGGAAGTTCCATGTTGTCAAAGTGGACAAGAAGTGTCTCTATAAACATTTTCTGAACATTGTAAATGAAGTCAATGATATTACCCATGGCACTGTTTACCATGCCGTGTTCCACATCAAGATTGCAGTGTAGCATGACATGCATTCTTACAAACTGTAAGAACAGCTTCTAGTCCAGCTGTGCGTGAAACATCTGACTTCAGTTCAGAGAGTTATTCAGTCATCTTTGCTACCATTTTTTGGCTTAGAATGACACCATCAACTGTATCAACAGCATGCAGAGTGAAAATCTCTTGATTCTCTCTCTGTAACATGACACTGTTGAACTCAGCACATTTCTTCAGTCATGGCATAAGACACACAATGTGTGTGCCTGTGGAGTACACATCAGTGAAAACATCACATGCTGTTTCTAAGGATGTAGTATCCATTTTGATTCTTCGACCATGTAACACTGAAACATGTTCTGGTGACAGAGAACCTGTATGAGCTTGATCCAACAGTGCCTTGTAAGTCAGATCACCACTTTGTCACATGTTCTGATACAGCTCGACATAGGTAAATAACTCCTACAGGTTAAAACCTCCAATGCAGCCTAGTATATTCTTGGCCTGCTTGTCAGTCAGAGCTGCAAAGACATGTTCTGCATTAACTGGTGCAAGCTGAAGAGGTCTTCAAACACAACAATGCTTTTACCACCAAATGCATCTCCATAGTCAGTCCCCAAGATCTCCTGTAGATGCAGGTGTATACAGGCAAGCATCACATTGGAGACCATACTAATCTCATCAATGATGAGTGACTTCATCTTACTAAACATACAATGAAGCAGAGATGCAACCTCAGATGACAGTTTGCGATACTTTCCTCCTGCTTTGCCATACTCCACTGGCAACACGAAGAGACAGTGTAATGTAATTCCACCAATGTTGTATGCAGCGAGTCTGGTAAGAGTACTAACAGCAACAGACAATGATGACGCTGTCAGGTTCTGTATTTCTGCCATTATGGCCTCTATAAGGAAACTCTTCCCTGTCCCAAATGAGCCACTAACAAACATCATCAGTGTCTTGTAGTCAACACAGTCACATTTCTTGTGTTCATGTAGTAATCCATGCCAGACAGCATCAGTGACCTCAGAGTAAACCACCTGTTGCTGCTTATTGAATTTCTCTCAACTCAGCTGGGTCAACACTGCAGTGTGTGCCATGTTACACAGCACTCTCCACTTCTGACATGAGTACTTCTGGGGCATTCAGAGGCAGAGGTTGTCCAAAGATACCTTGTCCTTCTGGATCAAGATTCTTCTGTGAACTGACAGGAGTGTCCTATTCAAGTAGTTTCTGTGCCTTCTCAAGTTGCTCCTTCTCAGTATCTAGCCTCTGTATATATGTGCCAGAGTATTCACTTTGAATGACTCATAACTGTGATTGAATTCTTCCTGAAATGTATCAGTCACCTTTTAATTCAGATTCATTCCTCCAGGATCTAAATAGAAATAGGAGAGCAAAGTAATAATGCTCTCTGCTCTCAGATGTGTCTAAATGTAACTTACAGTGGTCAATGAGCCAAGGCTTATGTCTTTTAATGAGACAGCTGTCCACTCCTTTAACTTTGTAAATGTTGCATGTACAATCAGGTGAGACATCCATCTTGTAGTCATTCCACTTAGCCACCTCAAATAAACACATTCGATCCATGTCTTCATGTCTACAGGGTAGTACGTGTCAATGAGGTTATTCTTCAAGATACATCTTGAAGATGGTCTCTTGAGAGCCAATTCCTCAATCTCAGCATGAGAAATAAGTACACTTTTACGCTTCTCTTTGTAGTTTACACTGAGAAAGCGCGCAGCATCAGACTTGCCATACAAATGTGTACCAATCAATCGATCGCCGGCCTCATAAGCACCACTTTCTCTGTGTGATAGGGTCTTCAACCCCAGTGACCACAACTGAGATGTCAGTGACTTGCTTGAACTGGCAATATCTTCCCAAAGATCTTGTAAGCTAGTCTGTTCATGTTTAGTTATGTATGAAGTGACGATCAACCAGAGCCAATGAGTTGGGCACAAACTGAACACGGCAAGGCAAGGCAAAGTTTATTTAAAAGACGCCTAATCCCAAAGGCTCTGGGCACCATACAAATTGTTTATAAAACAGCATTTGAAAACAATATTACAACATCACAAAATTATTTAACTAAAAATAAAAAAAATAAAAAATGTTTGCTTGCCACATTAGAAGAAGAATAGGGTTGTAGTCATTGATGTACACCTCATTCTCTTCTCTGGGTAATTCATAAACCCTCTTGGTTGATTTTGCCTTCAAATGGTGTCGCATAGCTGAAAAAGTTCATTCATACAACCATCCTGACAGACACGTCTAGGGAATCTGAAACAGCATCTTGTATACCAATCAGATTTGGTGATTGGTGGTAGTTCAGGTGGATGTTAAAGATCCCATGGCACTTATTGAAAAGAGTAGGGAAATTTTATTAAGAATATAAAACAAATACAACAAAATAAGATGAACAAATATAATCAACAGAACACAATGCAAGGAAAATTAAATACAAACAACGATATATAGAAGCAATTAATCAAATAATGAAAGAGTAGGACGTTTAACCTACCCAGTCTACATTCTTCAAAGAAAATACCTACAGCTGTCCCCATAGTGTGGAATTCATAAGCACAGAGAGCATCCAATTCTTCCTGTATATGAAAAAAACTTCCTGCAACTGTAAATGTTTGTTCTGTAACACTCTTGAGCACCGAGCCTGGCAAATATGCCATTTAAGGCAGGCTAATACAACAAACACTTTACTTTTGTGCCATTTGTGCCATCCTGCTGGAATCTGTCCTAACACCAAGATGTTATAGGTAATAGAACCAAAAGTGGTTCTCCCCACCAATGTGCCAGAGCATACCAAAAGGATTTAGTATGAGAACATTCAAAAAATTGCTGCATTGTCTCAAACTGCCCCTGACAGGAGGGCTCCTGGCAGACTCTATCACATAACTGCTTATGTTTATGATTTGCCCTCACATTAAGTTTCTGATGTGCACACAACCAGACCACATCCTGCATCTTTATGGAATTCTAGGGTCTCTACATTTGCTAATAAAGAAAGCGTATTCACACAAGGAGGGACAGAAAAAAGGGTTCCTCAAAATAGCAAGTAGAAACAATATCAGTATAAAAGACTTCTGTTCATGTGAAACAAACCAACTAAGCTCTATTTTCCACAATCTAATGTATTTCAATGTGTGTTGAAATACAAGGGTAACTGTTTATCCACAGGATGCCATTTCCCGTCCCAGGCTGTTAAAGGCCGTCCCTACAGGGACATACACATACAACCCATAACATTTTTCTCCAACAACAAAGGTCTAATTGAACTATAAAAAAATTACCAAAAAATTGAACAATGGGATGTATCATACCCAGTCCCCCTTCTTTCCAGGGTCTGTAGGTGTGTGCTCTCTTCACTGGGTTTAAACAAGTACCCACAGCAGCTGGAAAAAGACTCAAAAATTTTGGAATGCGTATCAAATGGTAATGGGAAAATACAAGAAATTAATGAAAAAGAGGAGCAATATAGGATTTTAACAAAACCACACGTTTTTCCGGTCATTTTCCAAGATTGCCATTTTTACCTTATGAAGTGCTTTATCATAAATTTCATCCCAATTATATTGTACTGAGTCTGGGGATCCAAAATACACACCAAGAAGTTTCAATTTTTATCAACAACCAGAATATCAAAAATTGAATACTAGGAGCCTGACCTAAAGGCAATAATGAACACTTAGAGGTATTGATTTTAATGCCAGTGCTAAGTTGCACTGAATGTAAAAAACAAGAACACGTCTCCCAGAGTCAATATCAGAAATAGAACAAATGCCGTCATCCACATAAGCCAAAATTTTAGAGAAATTATAACCTTCTGAAGAAACAATAGCAAGAACATCTTTATCCAGCTCAATAAACCGCAGCAAGGGTCCAAACCAAAACAAACAACAACGGACTCAGCGGCAGCCCTGCTGCACTCAACCTGGTAAGGAACTGAGACACCCAAATGACCATTAACCATAGGTGTTACTTTAGCTGAACTATAAAGGATTTGGACTAAATCTAAAAATGAGTAGGAATACCATAATATTCTAGAATAACCAAAGATAATCATGGTGTATAGCGTCAAAAGCTTTTCCTGATCTAAAGCTAACAAATAACCAGATAGTTTGTTCCAAGACCCTGATCTACCAATTCCCTAACAAAAATTAAGTTCTGGGAAATATTTCTGGCAGGAGCTGCACAAGTTTGTGTAGAAATTAACAACTGATTAACAATCTTTGAGAGACGGTGATTTAGAATATTGGCCAACATTTTGTAGTCTGAGGCCAACAAACTCAATGGTCTCCAGTTTTGCAGAACAGCAGGATTTCTTTTTATGAATAAAAATCATTACCCCATTTTCCATGCTAAAGGTTAAACTTTTTCTACCCAAACAGCTTGAAAACAACAAGCAGCCAGGGTGCAAGAACATCCGCGATACATTTTATAAAATTAATTTGGTAGGCCATCTATCCCTGGTTTAGCATGTGCAGACAAATGACCTATAGCCTGATTAATTTCATCTATAGAAATAAAGATTCTAGTGCTTCAATGTCAAGTTCTGAAAGAGACGGGTTTCAGTATGGTGATAAAAGGGAAAAAGGAATCAGAATCAGGCTTATTAAAACTCTGTGTAACATATGTTTGAACTATAGACCAAATACCTCTAGTATCATGAACTAATAATCCATCTGAAGACTGTAAGGCTGTCATACATAAGTGTGGCAATTCCTGATCAGAAAGATCAAAAGGGTTCACCTGCTCTTGGGTACCAGTAACAACATACTTTTGTTGATATCTATATCTTTTTCTGTGTGTGAAGAAAAGCATTTTGCCTTAATATCTAAAAACTGCTGATGCTTAGTACCCTGTGAAGAACATGCCTGTGATAACAAAGCCATATACCTAGCTTTATAACCCAGATTGGTAAGATAAGAATTCGGCTTTAGTCTGAGAAACCTGAAGAAAAAGAAACTTAAGGTCCTGTTTTGTGTCTTACCACCAATCCAGAGGACTATCAAATAAAAAAGCTATATCAGACCGCAGTGAAAAAGAAATGTAGCTAGAGGAAAAATCCACATCCTGTAATAGGGTTGTATTTAATTTCTAATAGGCATGTCGCAGCAAAAGTTTTTGATAATACCCAATAGTCAGTTTCAGAATTAGATGGTCAGATGTCTCTAATGGTAATGTGGAAATAGCAAAACAGGAAAGTGTCCTGGACAAAACCAGAAATCTATCCTACAGGAGATAGATCCTTTATGAAAGGTATGCTCTAGCTGCTGTTGTAATAAATCATAAGAATCCATCAAATTATTAGTTTGTAAGACTTGCAATAAGGCATTGGTGTCACAAACATTTTTGAGTCTTAGTCCCCAATCTTGAGCAGCTAATCTGCAATTAAAATCACCACCCCATAAAACTAACTTGGAAGTGTGTAACTATGGAGAAATATGGTGAAACAGAGCTGATCTATCAGCCTTTGACTGAGGGCATAGATATTTATAAGACGATATGTACAATTAGAAATAACAATGTCCATAAGCATAGCTCTACCAGGTAGAATATCTAAGAGTTGTAAGACCTGAATAGAAACGCTAGAAAAACAAAAATACCCAAGCCATCACACACATCTTCTCCTGGTGACCAAAAGGAAGCACCCATCACCAATCCTTTCCTGCTTCTCTTATACTTTCTAGGGAGCCCAGTCTGGTATCTTGTAAACGTATAACAGAACCAGAATATGCACTAAGACTGGCAAAAGTAAGACGTCGCTTGATTGAGATTTAACACTGTTTACATTAACAGTAATAAAGGAAATGGCTTCTGCCAGAGGAAAAGAAGGAAAACCAAGAACTAAAGAAAAACTTATCACTTCCTTTTTCCTTTTTTTCCCTTAGCCTCTGCATCTAGGGTGTGATCAGGAAGAGAGGAGGCAACTGAGGAGAAATCAGATTCCACCCCATCATCATCTCCCTCATGTTCCAGTAAAGGGGCAAAAGATTAGCAGTAATAGCTAAACCAGGCTCAAGACAAGTGGGAGGACTCCAGAACCAGTTTTGGTGAACCTAGATCAGGTAACTCTTTGGAAGGAATATCAGTCTGTACTCCTGGCAGAAGCATACAAGGGGTCTCCTGAGTACCTAAAGGTGCATCAGCCTGGGTAGTAACAGTAGCAACCACAGGAGGTGCTCCTTGTGCAGCAGACATAGGAGGGAAGGGAAACCAGATCAGGGCCTACATCCACACCAGTAGTGGAAGGGGACAGTGGAGCCAGGACACTAGTATCCATATCATCTAAGTCTGGAATCTGAATCATCTCCCTCAGCATGATCAGGAGAAGGGTGAGAAACAGGGCAGATACAGCAGGACGCAATAGTAAATCCTGCATCTTTGACACTCTTTTTGTGCATTTGCAACATAGATGTCTTGTTCAGCCTGAAGAGCAGGGTCAGCCTCATTATGAGAAGCCCATGAGCAAAGAGCGAAAGTGTGTCCCTGCTCATCACATGAATTACACCTCATTGAACATCTACAATGAGCCCCTATGTGACCTAAATCCCCACAGAGCCCACATTTCTGTTGATCACATACATTGCTTAAGTGTCCCAGTGCCCCACACTTATAACAGGCTCTTGGTTGTCCGGATAAAAGAGAACACCCTATCCTGGCCCAGAAAAACAATTAGGCAAATGTTTAGTTAGCCCATTCTCTAAACGTAAATCAATGAAATATCGCCAAACCCTATCCAGAGATGTTCATCATCAAGAAGAGGCTCAGGGGACCTTTGACAATACAATGCTGCTGTAACCAATAGGTTATATCGGCAACATTAACCCCTTCATTCGAAATAGGATCGTAATTTTCTTAGAAACTGGTTTTGTCAAACAAATACTAAAAAGGTATGCACAAAGGTGCATTTTTAAAGCCTGATATTGTTTCCAAAATCTGTCCAATGCTGTTGGATGCTTAAAGCTGATGTCAAAAATAGTGTCCCCAGGCATATGAATCAATGCATATATTTCATATGCATAAACTCACATACAGTTTTCAACAATTCTAACCAATAAAAATCTATTGGGCACATCATCCAGAGACCCTCAAAATTTCAAATGTACTGCATTACGTCGAGCAGCAGGCTCATTTAAGAAACCAAAAGTAGCAGGAAACAGTTTTCATTTATCTTATCATGCCACAGAGATGAGGCTTTCTCCTTTCCAAGCTCAGAAGCAGAAATAGATGGCCGAGCTGCAGAACCTTCAGATAGGGCCTCGGGGCAGAGGAGAGTAACAGATCACCATCTTCCAATTGCCTGATGTTTTCCATGAGATCTGGACTGGGAATAAGGGGCAGGGGCTGAAACATCATTAGGCACTTGTCCAGGGGAAGACCCAAGCCTACATCGGTAGAGGAAAGCATAATATCCCTTCAGATGCCACATTAGCATCGCATGACTTCCATCTGGGGATCTCACCCGCCCAGCAGCATCAAGGGCTGTAGTTACCCATGTGGCAGAAACCTCAGTCTCTTTATTCATAAGAAGCATGTTTTCAGAAGGGGGGCATCTGGAACAGGCAGAGGGATTTTCTGCACTGTAGAAGCATGAGTTGAATCCACAGGGCCCCAACAAGTCTCTTTTACTTTTGGTATTAAGCCAATGGAAAAATGCCCCATGTTCAGGCCATGAAGCAGTTCAGGGACATCTGCTGAATCAGAAGAAGAAGCTATAGTCCTGGCAGCGACTGCTGGGTTGCAGAAACACCCAGATCTGAGGAAAAGTCAAAGCGGAACAGGAGGGCATTGAAACAGAAAGTCCAGTCTCCAAAACATCTTCCGACGGTGGTCCGACTACAGGGACTGCACAGCACCAGTCTGTACCTCTTCCTGTTCCTGTCCATTAGGCAATACAGCACAGTGCTGCTGCAACTCTTGCAGCAAGACGTTCCGAGCAAAACAAACTGACGCTCCACAGCATGAAGCTGCCTACTAATTTCAGCCACATCATGAACTGGAAGCACTTCACCTGCCTTTTGGAGATATTGCAGGAGCTTCCATATCAGGTACACAATCCGCTGCCGTTGCAACACTTAAAGCCAAAATTGGGTCCAAACCATAGTTGATCACGCAGTCCGTTGGAAGCTGAGGAGGTGATCAGCCCTCAGCCTCCCACGCCTTGCCTCTCAGCCGCCTGCAGCACTTTGATGAATCTCCGTAGTCTAGCAGCACCCTCTCATGAACAGAGTAGGGGAATTTCCTCTGTGTTCTGGCCAAATTTCCATCATTCACTAAAATACCACCAACAATTTCATCTGGTTCAAGGTCAGTTGGCATTCATCTGTATCCACCTCCCCAGGTCGTGCCTGAAAATAGGCAGGATTTGTCTAGTGCACTTACCCGTCAACAAAACTAATAAATAAATTTGTTCTTCACTACTCTGTGGCAGTATTTTGCACAAATATGGCGTTGAAACTTCTGCACCAACTTCCATAGTGTAGGACTGTTGTACTTGTCCAGAATACTGCAAGTAATGTACTGCTTAATTAATGCTAGCACTTGTGCTGCTTCATGTTTACCTATGCGTAAGCATCCTTGATCCACAGTAACATGTGAATATGAGGAGTGCCATGTGCCTGATACTCCATCCTCCAGAAGAAATGCTCAACAATACCAAGAGGCGCATTGTCCTTTGACAAAATGAAAGTCAGAATGTCATGGAATCGCTTGTGAAATGCCTTGTCACAGATACAGGGTCAAGTGAGCACATTTCTCTAACAGTCATTGATGAAATGCCTCTACATCACAATTTGCCCACTTCAACAGTTCTATTACCTCATCCCAGGCATACTCAGCACAACAGAGTGTGACAAACCATGTGGCTGGACCATACTCTCACAGCATGGTCATCACCTCTGTGTGTCTGCGATACCAGTATTCTTTGGTGCCACGTAGACTTGACAGAATGGAATACAAATTCACTTGCATATATTCATCCTCTTCTGCTTCAGTTTCTTCAGGAACTGTGCAGCTGTTATTCCATCAGTGGAGTTGTGAGACAAATAGTATGCTAATAGACACAGACAGTATGCTAAGCTCACTCTCCCACAGAAGATGAAACAGGTACTGTACATTACATCTGAATTTGCCATCCTTACTGAGCGCACATGTAGTATGGTACTCAGTACCTGTACATGCACTTCTTTCATCTAGGCATCCACCAGACCCTTTTGGGAATAAATCTGGAAACAGTGTGCTTCCAATGTAGCCTCCCAGATGCTGACAGGCTCACCTTCCATCTGTTTCATTTGATAGAGATCAATATTGTCCCCTACTGGATCTCTGCCATGCAGTCGGTGAATTGTGTACTGTTCATACACATTATCGTTTGCCTGCACATTGACCTTCTCAATCATTGGTTTAGTGCTTTTCAACAGCTCATGATCAACAGACACACTGGTCATGCAATCACTATCAAGGTCTGCATAAAGGGATAGTTGCTCTTTAAATAAGTAAGAGCAAGCTTCACCTTCTGTACATTGACAACATCCTGCCAAATGACCTTGCCTTCATCGGAACACCATTGACAAGAATCACCAAAGTATTCTCAGTAGAGATCGCCTCACATTTTCCTGCAGAGGAAGTGGAAGATACATAACAGAACCCTCAAGAGATCTAATGAGTTCTTTTTGTGAAATGTTCCGTCTTTGTGTTCAGCTGTAGAATGGTTTGAAATGGTTTATTGTCTCGAATTAGAATCCATTCAAACATATTGAACGTGGTAATCTCAGTTGGTGTAACATGTGCCTCCATGTTGTTCAAGACTGACCTTGGTGGCAGAATGTTAGACTTCACTTTGGAAAACAGTGCTTGCACATTACAATGATTGGGTGTAACTAAAAGTCACACTTTAACAGCACAAATGCTGACAGTTGAAACCACATGTCATTGTATGGTGACAAGGTTTCCAGGTTCACTGTGACCATTTGTTTTTCGTAATAGAGTCGATCACATGACACACATATACAGTCAAGTTTTTCTGTCTTTGCCAACTCAAATTTGGCAATTGATTTCCCAAACTATTTGAGAATATCACTTTCTAAGACAGACACACAATTTTCATCAGCAATTGATGACTGATCAGTCACAGTATCTGTGACACTGCTCACATGCCGCAGCTGTTTCAGAAATGCAATGGCACCATGCATGTCACCAGACTGCAGTAACTCATTCAGATGAATATACTGAGTGACAACTCAACAAACATCATAGACCCTGTACACACAGTTTTGCAAGCCTGATTGATGCACTCCCAGCATATGCATGTGGTGAAAGACACTGTCATGAACACCACAATCTAGGCATACAAGCTTAGTGACCCATAAGTCCATCATGTGGACGAATCTCACTAAGGTCTATACTCTCAAACAGTTTATGCCTGTCTTTATGGTCAGTAATGACAAACAGGTTGATAAAGTGCTCAACTTTGTCAAAGGATGATTGCCTCTGGTTGCAAGTCTCATCACATGCCCATGAGAGACAGTGACATTTACGAGGCTGAGTAGTTCCCTCCATTCATCATCTGACTCCACTGTAGTGTCATCACACACACTGAGCACATTACACACTTTACCAGACTCATCAATGCTCAAGTTACTGTCCTTTTGTGAGTAACATGACTCCTCCCAGAAATATGCCTCTGAGTGCTGTGTGTGCAGCCACTGTCCTGTGAAAACATCACAGAAATTGTGCAGGCTCAAGACAGGATACCGTTGTAGCCTCATCTTTATGTTATACACATTTTTCTGAACTGCTCAAGTACATGAGACATCTTACCACAAACGTTGAAGAACAAAAACTGCTTTACTAACAGATGTGTGTACTGTGAGGTGCAATTTCATCAAACTGAGATGACTCTTTACTTTTTGCACTCACGTCTCATCACAGCAGCAATAAGTCTGTCAAACTTAGCTTTAGAAGCTAGTGATTGAAAATACTTTTGCTTCCTCAGATGAGCATCAGCAGCTATGAATTTATGACGCTGCTTACCACATGTATTAATGCGTGTCTTTGCAACAGTATCCTTTCAGTTCACAGATCTGCACAACTGTTGCTTAGCTGCACATTCTTTCTTTGGTGTTGAGCAAGCACGCTTTTCCTGCAGAGTGATGAAACTCTGAATTCACGCTTTCACTGGAATGCTGAATCAATTTATGTCTTGAATTAACATACTAACATACTAAAATGCCAGCAGAATAGGCCTAACGGTCTTTCGTGTCTGCTCATTTGGTCAGCCCCACCCTGGGAGCTGACCTTGCTGCTCCCTCACCCTCTCTGGCTTCTCCTTCCTTTTATTCTGACATACTGCAGTTAGCCCCAGCACTTAAACTGCCCATGAGATGAAAGAGTTAACTCTATGCTGGAAGCATAGAATGTTGAGCTCGAGCTCAGTTCAAACCACTGTCTGCTGCACTTGAAGTGTAACCATCAGATTCTATATTCCGCTAACTGAACAGTTGCTCGAGTTTGCTCCTCCCTTTCGGTTCGGTAAAGTAATTGGCAGTTTAAAACGTGAGATTTTCTCTCTTTTCTTGGTTCAGATCCCTGTCTGTGGTACAGTAAGTGTTATAGGTAGTAGACTATAGGGTTGTGAGAGTTATTTGAATTGTGAGGAAATTGCAAAGTTTTTACTTGCGTTTGGTTCAGCTGAACTGATCATTTGTTATTGTTAAGCATCTTGTAGGATTCGGTACCTATCGGTTCTAAAAACAAAAAGCATTTTTGTTTTTTCCAACACCCATGACATGGTGAGGAACCGATAGTTAGACCTGGCCTGAAGCCGTGTAAAGGGTGAAGTTATTTGTTGTTGGCCATGTCTGAAAACCCAGGAAAAAAATGGGCCCACTGGGTTTCAGTATTGAAGCGTGTGTGGGGGAGGCCTTTGCTAAGGCTGATCCCCACACCACCTGTGTATATTGTCTGGGGTTTGACCACCTTGATTCAGACTGCCAAATTTGTAAAAATTTCCCAAAGACCACCCTGGAAAATGATTAGGAAGCCTTAGAGATAAAGAGGCCGAGAAGTCCGCTGACCCGGATGGCCAGCCCAGTTCAGTTCCGACCGAACCTGAGGGAGTGCCTCTGACCAGGGCTAGACTTCCTCAGGCAACAGGAAAGCTGACTTGAGGGGTCGGTTCCTTCAAAAAGAAAAGAAAGGAGGAATGTCCCTGATGAAGGGATCACTTCTGAAGCACTGGGGCTAAGTGGCTGTGGTGTGAGGTCCTTAATGCACAGTTGTCAACATTTGCTGTTAAAAGCATTAGATTACATTGGACTTGTGGAGCTTCATTTGTACTCCAGGAGTGCAGCCTGGCACCTTTGAAGTGAACTTGATATTCTCTCAGGCTGCCAGCCTTCACCTGCACCCTTTTCAACCTGGGCCACTTGCAGTTGTGTCTTTCTGGATTTTTAATCGAATGGGACTGGATTTTGTCTTCATTTTAAGATCAAGAATGGCTTCTTACAGATTAATGAAGGACACCACTTGGCGCCTACTAAGTTACATGACCCTTTTAGTCGAGTGGTGTCTTTCCTTAATCTGTAGCGACCATCCTTAAGGTTAAAATGAATATGAAATCCAGCCCCATTCATTTCAATAGGTGCACCCATGCTCTCTTGGTCACATGTCATTACGTACTTGAGTGTGGGGACGTGTCACCACCAGAGCTTTCAGAATCAGTTGGGCTATTTAGAGAAATCTCAGATTACAAGTGAAAATAGTAAGGTATGACAAAAAATGAATTCTTTGAACTAGGCTGGAGGAATAAGTATCACTGAGGGCAGATACCACAATATGTGAGTGGTAGCTGCTGTCACTAAGTAGGAAAATCACTTTAAGCTACAAGGCACAACAGAGTGTGAGTTATGGGGATATACCCACAAAAGAGTGGGTAATCACCCAGTAACTCACACACTGGACTAGGAGTGAGGACTTATTGTGATTATGTACAAATGGATGGACCCATGTTAAAATAAATGTATAACATGTTTTATAAAGCTATTCCTCCACCATGGGTTATACAGGATTATACAATAGCAAGAAAGAATCCTGGCTTCTGATTGATCAGTTGGCCATCACAGCAGAGCGGGGTGTTATCCGGCATAACATCTCTGCTGATAGACTAGATGAGCATCCCAATGATATTGCCTGATTATTTGCATCTTCTCTTAAAAAATATTTTTAAACACTAAAACAAAATTCTTGAAAATTATTTTTTCTGTATACAATAAAACAAAACATTGTATAATAGGATGCCCTCCAGGGTGGGGTGTTATGCTGGATACTATCCCTTCTCAGGTATTGGACACCTTGGCTGGTGGCTTGGGCCCAACCACCGAGGTGGGATGTTATTTAAGCAATCATACGTGATAGGGTGTGTTGTGTTGGGAGGATAACAGGTCACACCTGTGCAGGAAGGCAGCAAGCCGTGCATCCCAATGCCCCCCATGTGTGATGACATCCCAGTGGCCAGCGACACAGAAAAACACCCTGGAGTGCATTCTTGCTACTATACAATAATGGCTTGTTGTTCATACATGACATTAAAAAACATTTAAAAAATGTTTTAGTAGATTTTAGTGAGCAATATATCTTTCTTAAGAGAAGATATGAGAAATCCAATGAGAAATCAATACATAGAGAATAAATAGCTAAGATATTGGTGATAAGCTGGTTAGATAATTGAGTATGCACTTTGTTTTCCTGGTGCTATGGCACTGTACTTCACTGCTATTTTCACCACCACAGCTGCTTCCTGGTTGTGTAACATTAAAATGCTGCCGTCGCTCGGCGTCAAGCCATGTAATACTGACCACTGGACACCAGGGAAGGGAAGTAGTTACACTTGGGGTGAGTGAGAGGAGGATAATATCATACTACTCATGTTACTTATCATACAGGGTGGTGTGTGTCAAAGACTGGGGTGCCACATGCCAACACCACCAGGATACCCTTCTTGGATGGGGCAGCAGAGGGCTGGTTCTTGGCAGGAAAGTGCTGTTCAGGTGCAAAACAGTGCCGCAGCCTGTCCCCATACTAATGAGTCTATCAGGCTCATGTTTTTGCTTCTTAATTCTGCAGAATCCCACCAGGAATAAAGATACTTTTTATTTTATTTATTTGATATATCAGTTTACAACCTTTGAGCCAGAGGCTCATTTCCAAAGCTCCCTCATCACATGTAATACAGAAGCAAATACAGACAGCAAATACAGACATGGTATACCAACAGTTACATAAGCATGTGTTACAGACATTAGTCACTGACATTATTTACAGTATTTACATTAAGTACAGGATGTAGATATTTTCAGACAATATTTACAATATTTGGATGACATTGTGTACAGGATGTAGGTATTTTCAGAAAATATTTACAATATTTGGAGGACAATGTACATCATCACAGCAGAGAGACATTATTGGCTTGAGAAAGCATCTAAACAGAGTGGTCAGTCCTATTCATGGGTTTGGTATTATTGATGTAAGTTGCAATCCATAATGGACTTTGTCAGAGAATTTGGATCAGAGAGGGTGAGAGAGTGAGAATGTTAGTTGCAGTTACAGGAGCGGATATTGAAGAGGTGGTTACAAAGAGTGTTTTTGAAGTAGAAGATCTTAGGTGCACTAGTGATGGTGTTTTGGAGTGCTTTAAACCATGTGGGGCCCCGTAGTGGAAAGATCTCTGGGCAAGGGAGGTTTTACCCTGGGCAAAACCAGTGGTGCTTTCTCTGAGTTGTGGGTGGAGATAGTGGGGTGGCAGGATGAAGAGAGGTGGAGATCCTAGGGGAGAGGTTCCAAACAGTACTTTCTTGGACAGTATGTATGTCTGGTGGCAGAGCCTTTCATTGAGGTTGAGAAGATTGGCAGAAGTATAGAGGAGCAGGTGTGCGTGAGCCTGGGTGCGCCAGTTAGGAGCCTGGAGGCCTTGTTTAGAGACCTGGATTTTTGGAGTGCAGAGTTATCGCTCCTCATATACAGGGAGTTCTTAGTCCACTAGGGACAGAACTGATGAGATAATGGCAAGCCTAAGGGTGTGGGGGGCAGTCCCTGTGTCGGTACAGGATCCAATCTGGGTGTTTGTTGTGGCAGCAAGGGTATTTATGGTCATGGAAAGTAAGGGCCAGAGCTGAGGTAAGTCCAAGATATTTGTAGTTGGATACCTGTTCAAGGGGGTGCTGGGTGCTGGGGAGGATGTGGAGAGGTGCACTTTTGCTTTGTTTTGGGGTGAGAGAAGATTATTGATTTAGTCTTTTAAGTTTATGACCTGTCTCACGGTCCTTAAACCATGTTTCAGCCTGGGAGAAGGCATGTTGGAGGGAGTCCTGAAGGAGAGTGGGTTTATGATGCGAAGCAAAGAGCACTGCATCATCTGCATATAGTAAAATTTTGTGGAGCAGGCCTTTGGTAAGGAGTTTAGGTAGAGGGAGAAAAGAAGTGGCCTGAGGATAGAGCCTTGGGGCACCCTGGAGCAGACGGGTAGTGTGTCGGATAGAGTTCCGTTAATTTTGATGCATTGGGACCAGACGGAAAGGTAACTGGAGCACCAGGCCAGGGGCCTGTGGAGAAACCAAGTTGGTGGAGAGAGTTGAGAAGGGAGGGTGGAAGACCGTGTCAAAACCCTTGGATAGGTCTATGAACACAGCTCCTGCAATGTTACCGTGTCTAGGGAGGAGTGCAGGAAGTTGGTGAATCCTAGGAGGGCTGTGGTTGTGCAATGGGCGAGGCAGGCCGTGCTGCTCTGGGCCTAGAATATCATACTTGGCTAGGTATTCTGTAAATTGGGTGGCAACCACTTTTCTAGTGCTTTAGAGAGGGGGAAGAATGAGATGGGCGATAGTTATTTGGGAGGTTTTGTCACCACTTTTTGGAGGGTGATGACAGCAGTTTCCAGACACTCAGAAATTGCCCTAGGCATAGGGATTTGTTGAGCAGGTCCGTTAGTGGGACTAGGACCTCATCAAGGACTAATCAAAGGAGTCTGGTATCTAGGGGTCATTTATGGGGTTATTGCTGTGTAGCGCTTTTTGTAGTAAGGATGAGCTTCATGGGCAGATATTTTATGCAGGAGGAAACAAGGATGCTGCAGGGTTGGGGTTGGGATTGGGGCACAGGTCAAAGAAACAACTAGGAGAACACTGCTGAGGTCAGAGAGGGTGGTGTTTAGACAGTTTGCAATGGCGAGTGTGTCTGTGGAGGTAGTGCCATTTATGGTGAGCTGGGAGGGAGGTGGGGAGTGTGATTTCCCATTGAGTTCTTTGACATTACTCCAGAAGGTTTTGCAGACCCCACGTGGTTGTGAGAGTGGACTGATAGTGGTCTGCTTTAGCCTTACGGATGGCTCGAGTACACCTATTGTGAGTGGCATTATAGGATTGTCTGTCCGCCATCCTGCCAGATTCTGTGGCTTTGTGCCATAGATTATCCCTGTCTCTCAACATTTGGAGTAGGGAGGGGTTATCCAAGGGCATGTTGCCTTTTGGTGCGGAGTTTGGTGAGGGAGGAGGTCGCCAGGCCTTGGTGAAGCCTGTATAAACAGGTTGAGTGCAATGTTGACGCTATGCTATATATACTTCTGGGAATATGTTAACTTTTTGAATTTTCACTTTATCACTACACTACCAGTCTAGCATTGCTTGTAAAGCATGTTAGATACATTGTGTATGAAAAACACTATCATGCTGATTCTTCTCCTTCTTCTTCTGCCTGGGGAATACTTCATCTTGGTATGCTGATGCTGACTCTGGGATACTTTATTTCCTGCACACAGTCTGTTAACCTCTAACCCACTTGATGTCAAAGCAAGTGCCACTGTTATGCAAACACAACATAGCAAGCTCAGGTAGAAATGTGAGGCCAAAGCAGTATTGCAGTCAGTGTGTGTGCTGAATAATTGTTTTGCCTATATTTTCATTCAATAGCCAACTGACAATATGGATAGATAAGTAATAAAACAAGTGCGACAGAAGGAAAGTGACAATGCAGAAGAAGGGCAAGGTTGCTCCACTTCTAATAATCCTGTACCTTTGCAAACTGAAGTGTCAGAAGAGACACATGCAGAAGATACAGCCCCAAAGGAAAAGACAAAAAAAATGTTCTGCAGTCTTGGTTAGCGAAGTTTAAGCAGTCAGACAAAGTATTTTGTTCCATTTGCTAGACATGCTCAGAAAAGAAGCTGTTAACATTTTCCACAAAAGCTGAACCAGGTTTTATTTCATCTGATTTCAAGACTGGAAACATGCATTGCATGGTTTCACATCACATGAAAAATCAGCATGTCACAAGGAAGCTGTAATGAAGCATGCTGCCCTGCAATCTCAAACAAAAGTATCTGCATTGATGTCTGCTAGTTACAAGAAAGAAATGCAAAGAGCACGGGATGCCTTGCACAAAATATTTACTAGCATTCACTACCTTGCCAAGCAAGGACTACGACGATAGGGACATACAGACACTGAATCAAACCTAATACAACTGTTGCAGCTACGCAGCACAGATTCTGATGCATTAAGGCAATGGCTTTGGTTACACGAAATACAGGTGGCTATCGATGTTATTCTTAACGAGATTGTCAAAATGATGGCAACTTCAGTATTACGTAGAATTGTCAAGAAGATCAAGGGCTCTAAGTATTATGCAATCTTGATGGATGAGACTATGGATTTATCTCGGAAGGAACAAATAAGATTTTCCTTAAAGTACGTTTCAAATGAAGCTTGGGAAACTCATGAAGAATTTCTTGGATTCTGCCACACTGATGCAACTGATGCTGCAACCCTTTCAAAATTCTGGAATACATGCTGAGGTTTGACCTATCTTTTCTGATTGTCGGGGTCAGTGTTATGATGGAGCCAGTAATGTGTCAGGCAAATTCACTGAACTGCAAGCCAGGGTGAAAGAAAGAGAACCAAGAGCAGTATTTGTTCACTGTACTGCCCATTCCTTAAATCTTGCCACGCAGGATGCACTACAGAATATTCAGGCATGTCGTGACTGCTTTTTGCTGATGAAGGATCTCATAAATGCCATAAGGGAGTCACTGAAGCATCTGTCAACATTTAGAGACTTTCAAGAAGAAACACAGCCTTCTCTTTGTCCATTGTGCCCATCAAGGTGGACACCGAGGAGCAGCAGTATCAGATCTTTGCTCTGCAATTATGAGGCCATGATTAACTGTTTGGAAGAATTTGAGAAATATGTGCTAATGACTTTGGTTCAAAATGCAGTGGTTTCTTGAAGCAACTCCAGTCTTTTCCCATCTACTTTACATTATGAGTAATTGTGAAAGTGATGAGTCCTTTGGAAGAAGTCAATGGAAAATTCAGAGTCCAAATCTGTCACTGTCTAACATTCTTAAAAAGGTTGAGATATTGCAAGTGGTGCTGAATGGATGATGTGGTGACTCATCGTCGCATCTTCTGGGAACTACACTGCAGCAGGCACAAGTTCTCAATTTAGAGGAGCCTCCACTTCCAAGAACATGCAGACCACCAAGATGGCTTGATGAAGGAAACTCTGGACATACCACAGTGACCTCAAACATTATTTTCATTAACAATGTTTTGAGGTAATCGATGCATGCAAGGTTGCGATCGAGCATCGCCATCAGAAGGCTTCACATCCACAGTCAAACTGAGAAACATATCACTGCAGCAGTCACGGATCACAAGAGGAAACTGACCATGTTACTGAAGTATTCAAGGATGATATAAGCAGGGCAGACTAGCTCTTCATTTACAAATGTTGAGTGACATTTCAAAATTAAGAAACTGTGCTTGATTCTGTGAGTGAAGTGAAGTCCTTTCTGAAAGAAAATGAAGAGTTGAGTTCTTGTTCTGAAGTTGCAACTGTACTGAAGTTGTTCTATACAATTCCAGCAACAACATGCACTGCTGAGTGATCATTTAGCTGCCTACAAAGACTGGAAAATTATTTAGCACCACTATGAGCCAAGACTGACTCAATCACTTGGCAGTGCTGCATGTTCACAAGCAACAGACTGAAGAAATTGACACTGACAGTTGCCTCAATGAGTTCATTATGCAGCTGAACAACGCCGCACCATTTTTGCTCTTCAAGAATCAAGTGGCAAGTGTAAGTGTTATATGCACCATAGGTGGACTATTATTGATTTATGCAGGCAGCAGTTTTCTATATAGGTCATCCTCTCTTTACTAGCTTGAAATCATTATTATAATTTGTGTATTGCAGTATGTCCATATAGCATGCACAACTGGAAACAAAATACTTTTCAAATGTTTTCTTTCAAAATATCCTTTAGGAAGAAGATGTTTGATCCTCTGAGACAAAAGATCATTATGTGGGCTGGGCTGACTGTTGGACATGCTCAAGTCTTCAGTCTTATTACATGTTCTAGCCATGAAACACCAGTCAGCATTGAGGAATTTTGGACAATGGCTGCAACCTGTCAGGGTCAAGAGGCGTATTTGTGACAGTTAACTGAAGTTACTCAGAATACTAATGATAACAGTATACTTGATTTTGTTTCTTATGACATTCAGACACTTAAGTCACAGCTGTTACAGTACAGTTAAGTTCTTTTGTAAAGTGTGCCTGTTCATCTCTAGAGAATGAAGCACTGGGGACACTGGTTGTTTTTGTCCATGCTCATGTTTTCTCATCCATTTGTGATTATACTACAAGTTTTCTCCACTTCTCCTGAAGTTCCTGAATGCTAATGACAGTATCCTTGTTCTTTGTTTCATTTATGACATTCAGACACTAAGTCACAGCTGTTATAGTACAGTAAGTATTACTACTTTGTAAAGTGTGCCTGTCCATCTCTGAGGATGAAGCACTGGGGACACTGGTTGTTTCTGTCCATGCTCATGTTTTTTCATCCATTTGTGATTATACTGTTTTATGACACTTGAGTCTTCTCTAGAGTCACACAGATCTTGCTCTTGCAGCCCAGAAGTTTCAGTCACCTTTCTGAGTTCTTGGGTACACAATGTGATCATCATGTTGTTTTTAACATCACATCAATGGATGTGTTTTGTATGGTAATGTGACTATCAACGTTATGTACTTTCATGGTGATTGATTCTGTTCCATGGTGGTACAAATTGCATATCATAGAGTGGCAGAAAGAGTTCACCAGTACAGCTGGTTATCTTACTACAGGGGAAACCATGCATAGTGGTCACAGGTGGCAACAAGAGGAGGGTAGGTAGGTGAGCAGTAACTGGCAGACAACAGGTGATACTGGTACTCTGTGGCTTTTGACTAAAAAAGCAGCTACAATGAGGTAGCTGCCAAATGAAAACACAAAATACTGAGCTAAAAAGGTCTGCTGAGCAAAATAAGGGGCCTAAACCATAACTGTACTTCACAACACTAAAATGATCCTGAGATTGAGAGATGAGCCTTATTAGGAGAGACTGAGAAACCTCAATATGTTTTCCTGGACAGAAGGGAGACAGAGGATATAATGGAGTCTCTGTTGTTTCCAGTACCTGAAGGGTATGAACAGACTGAGTAAGCACCAGAAATATTATAATCTTAAAATGTGGAAGGGTAACCAGGGGCAGTCAGAGGTTGGAGGAGGCAGATTAAGGAGGGAAATGACAAATGAGGATGCACCCTTTGGGAGGCTGTAACATATTGCCAAGGTGGTGTTATCACTGGACAGTGGGCACCTTCAAAATGGGGTGGGACAGGTCCAGTGGGAGGGTTCAAACCATAAGGGAGCAAGGAGTGAGAATGAAGGATACAAGGGAGAATCAGCTAGGGGAGGGGCAGCTGCAGTGTGAAAGACAGAAATGCTGCACACTCAAGCAGACTAGATAGACCAATAGGCCTGTATCTGCTGCCAATTTTGCATGTTCCTATCTAATGCAACATTTTGGGGATGACACTAAAGACAAGGGTAGGAAGGCCATGACAAGGAAGTGGAACTGTGGAGATCTTAAAAACAAAGGTTGAACAAAACAGAATTAGAAACGGCACAGAACACCTATGGGGATTGACAACTGGGGCTCACCTAGGTGGTATGGGTTAGTTCAGGAGGACGAGATCAGTCCAGGAGTATATGACCAGCCCAACTTCAGACACAGCATTTAGATTTACAAAAAAAAAGATGAAGGAGAACAGGAGGATGAGGAAGACAATAAACTTGGGAAGAACACCTCAGCAAGTTCCATGACAAGCAGACGCATGACATGGCACATAATCATGTATTTCCAGTACACCTAACATGTAATTTCTAGAAGTCAGAAGAGAGAGAGAGAGACAGACAAAACATGACTGGGACCTTCAACTACAAGGGGTAAATAAGTTTGATAAGGAGATTCTCTTTAAGATCAGTGGCTGGCAACACATAACACGAGAAGGAACAGTCTTAAGCTGAAGGGTGGGAGGTTTAGGAAGGAGGTCAGGAAGCACTTCTTCACAGAGAGGGTGGTGAGCACTTGGAATGCACTGCAAGAATAGGTAATCTTGTTGAGGATAGTGGGAAGCTTTAAGAGGCTGCAACAGGCATAGGAGTAGGGTAAGGGCCATTGGTAGGGAGAATGGGAAGACTGGGGAGTGAGGAGGGCACAGATATTAGCTCGCTTGTGGACCATGCAGTACGAGCAGACTTGATAGACCAAGTGGAGTTCTTCTGCTGACTTCTTCATATAATCATTGAGCATGTGATCCTGCTGACCTGGTTGACAAGAAGGCAACCAAATGTGCATGTGATCTCCGGAACAACAAGAAGAGAACCAGGAAAAAGAATGAATGATGAACGAGCCACACTACACACACTAAACCAAGATGGGCACTGAAACTGTACCACAAGACTTCAATTGATAAGCCAGACATCAGGGACACTGCATCATACAGCTGCTCCTACTGAAAAGAAACAGATACATTCCAGCAAAGGTTTCTAATGATATACATGGTCTCACTGCTAACTGTTCTAAAAAGACAGTGGCAGTGGTTAGATGACTTGTTCTATTTGTAACTGGTATGCATCCTCCAGTCCTTTAAAACAACTTGAAGTTGTTCCTTGTTGGGACAGTGTTCCATGACCATAAAGGCACTCAGTACATGAAAGGTGAGAAACCCTTTGACATTCACAAAGTCCCGCTAATTTTCAAAAGAACTTCAAAAGCATGTTTATCAAGACAATTTTATACGTCTTCAGTTGTTTCTTTATGTTAAACCAAAGACCTGCAGCATTCAGATGATCTTGGTACATGCAATGTAGACACTAGATAAAATACTGAAGCAAGCACTTCCACTTTTCTGAGCTAGCTCCAGAATCTGCAAAAGCATTTCTTTTATGAAACAGATGATGGTCTCGCATGACTACTATGTCCAATATCACTCCAGTAGTTTGAGCCTACAGTTGTACTGAAAGAACATCCAGGCATCTTGGCACCATGTGAAAACTGTATCAGACAGAAGTGGTCATACCTGTAAGAGTGGCTGGCTAGTACATATAACGTGGCTGTGGCTTCAGTTCTTGGAAGCAAGGAAAATCTAAATTCAGTAACTCTGAACAATAAATACAAAACTTACTTACTGATGATCTCCGAATGGTGATTCACTGCACCACTGGGACCATTAGAGGACCTGTAGAACTGAAACAACCTTCACACACAAACATCACCTAGACAGCAGGAGAAGTTACAGTTATGCTTCAGGCAGGCTATTTCACCCGGCAGACCACAGTGGGAAAATTGAAACCCTAGTGTAATTAAATAATTATAATCTACTTCATAATCTACATCTGCCTGCTTTGGGCTACACTACCTGTTTTAATTTATTGGGAGAGGAGGTTTAAGCTCAGTATTTTTTTTCATTTGGCTGCTAAACTGTTCTGATGTGTCATGTGTATTATTACTGTTCATTGTGCCTAACGTCCACTTTGTTCAAGTCCCACCCAAAACTAGAAGGAAGACCAGAAGACACCTCAGTCACATCCACCTTCTGTTCAAGTCCCACCCAGTGGAAAAAACAAGGAAGGAATGAAGAAAAAGACCACAACACAATAAAACACACCACATGGTAAATCGGTAAGTACAAGGTTTATTAACATTCACACACAGCAGCAAAGTAAATATCAAGTTTTAGGGAAACTTCCAACTCCAAAATGCTCTGTTACACCCAGGACAATGGCATCCTGTATAACAAAACAACAACTCTTAAATAGTGCTTCAATTTCTTTCCCTACCAAGGGCCAGCCAGGGTCTAAACATGCAGAGACCCACATTATGATACAAGGTGCCCTGCTCCCATAGACCCCTGGTGGTGCTGGTAGGTTGACCTGTGGCCCTAGGTCATGGGCAGTGCTTTAACACCTAAAACCTGATGGTTAACCTTGACCCTAGGGCTGGGGCAGGGCATTGACCCCTGATCCCTGGGCCCCACCAAAATTTTATAAACCTGATTCTTATGCTCATTTCTATTGCCTCAGTTCTGCTTTGGTTCTCCACTTAGGATGCAGAAGCTCTTAGATGGTGTGGGAGGTGGCTCAATTCCTCCCGACATAATACAAGTACACAGTCTCCTAACTTCTGCATTCGCACAGTCAGCGACATACACACTTGATGTAATAGCCTTGTTCTTTTTCTGCCTCTTCACTCAACATGCACTACCTCCTATGCAGAAAATGAGTGAGCGAGAGCTCAGGCTGCCTTGTCTACCACAACCCATATAACCACTAACTGTACTAATTTGTATGAATCTACAATCAGAGAACATACTGTATATCCTAAATTTTATTTTGTGGTTCAGTGGGGTACTGACACTGATCATACATTGCATCGGTCACACCCGCCAGCTACTAAGTTTTGTAAACCTGCAATCAAGGAGGTGTACCATTAATCTACATTTACCAAACATACCTGTTACTATATAATCAAAGGCACACTACTTGCATGAGCCCAGTGCAGCACAGGTAAAGGGGTCATTTCCTGAGTGATGATAGACAACTCCTCATCAGCATAAGTTGTCTGTATCTTAACAAACTAATGCGAGTCTACAAGCATTGTAAAGATATGAGGTAAAAATACATCTGCTCAGATTTAACAGAACCATCAAAGTACACATGCCACTGTTACATATTAATATATGTTTATTTTCTCTTACAGATGTGCCATGGAAAAATGAATCACTGTGCACTGCCGCTGTGTTTGAAGACTGAGCACAAGGTTGACAGTCTAAAGAACTTTTAGGCCTACGGAAAGAACACGTACAAATACTATTGCTACTAACAGCACAGCAGGCGACTGTCAACCTTGTGCTCGAGCCTGTAGAGCACAGCGACAGGTACCAGTGCACAGACCACCAGTACTTCACCTGCAACAGTAACATCTAGTCTCCCTGACCACTGATGGATGGCCTCACAGCTTTGCCAGTGTCTCCCCTTGGTGCAACAGCTTCCACTTCCCAGTGCGCCTCACGTATATCCAACTTCCTCCTGAGCTGCCTCAAGCAGCAGCACTCCAAGAATTGTAAATATTTTTATATTAACAAATAAAACATTTTACAATAAATATTTCTTTAATAAATAATGACAATTTATTTTTCTAAATTAACAATTTAATAAAAAGTTTTACTAATAAACATTTATTTTACACAAGGATGTATATTTGTTTTCTAAATTATGTATAGTTGATTGTTTTTCTGCTATTTTATTATTATATTTTCTAAGAATCAAAGTTTTAAAATGAATATTAGAATGAAAGATATTTGAATGAAAGATATATTTATTTATTTAGTTTTTGTTGACCGGTAAGTGCGCTAGCCAACAAGTGACTATTTTCAGGCACGACCCGGGAGGTACAGTTACAGAACACAGTAATACATAAGAGATTACACAAGCAGGATACATTTGCAGGATACATAAGAAATTACACAGAGCAGGATACATTTGCAAAGGACAAAGTCACACAGTGTAGTCAAGCATAGCAATAAGGATAAAAATTACATGTATGCAGTTGTTGAGAACTAGGGGAGAGACTAGTGAGGGACAGATTGTGAGGAGGTAGAGGCAGAGGAGACGGAGACAGGGGGTGGTAGGGCAAATAGCAAAAGGGGGAGGACAGGAGGGAGGTTAAGGCGCCAAGTGCGCATTAGCGGAGAAGGTTACCACCTGTGGCCGGACGGTGGAACTGGGAGTCGCAAGAGAGACGAGAGGTCAGGGAACAGGACAGTAAAGCTATGGGTGCAAAAATAGAGAGGAGAGAGGGTGATGTGCAGGAGGGCAGTGGGGGACTAGGTGCAAGGTGAGGAGGGATTTGAACTAAAGGAATGGGGAGGGGAAGGGTAGGTGGAAAGGGCAGGGTATGGGGAAAGGGATGAAGGCATGGAACAGATAGGGAAATGAGTGGGTAGAGAGAGAGTGCACCTAGTAAGAGCAGAGCGGAGCAGAAGAAGGGAGGAGGACAAGAGGCGAGGTGGTGAAAATGGCATTGGCGGGTAGAGTAGTAACCTGCGGCCGAGCCGGTGGAACTACGAGACGGCAGGAGAGAGAGGGGAGTCACGCAAACTGGTGGGAGGTGGGACAAAATAGGAGAGGAGGGTGGAGACTGAGCATAGGGAGAAGAGGGAAGAATAAAAGAAGGAGGGAAAGCTGGCAGGGAGAGGGGCAGAAAGGTGAAAGAAAGGTAGAAGGTGGCGGCAAGCACGGTATTGCCGCACAGAGCAGCAGCAACCTGTTACTGCCGGTGGAACCGAAAGACGGCAGAGAGAGGGAGGGAGTGGAGGGCGTTAGAGGGGAGTGAGCAGCAAAGAGCAGGAGAGGAGGGGCAGGAAAAAGGGAGGGTAATGACAGGGTACTGGAGAAATGGCTAAGTGGAAGGGAAGAGAGCGGGCTGGGAAAGTAAGTGTTACAGGAACAGAGGGTGCAGGATAAGGAATGAAGGTGGGGAAACAGCTCAGGAGCGAGGCAAGCTAAGTGACTAGGCAGAATTAGAGACTTTACAATTGGCATCAGAACAACAATGTTATACAGTATCAACAAACATGAAACATAAAAGCAAAAACAACCAAGAATAAAAAGCACAAGTGCCTATAATACATAATAGGGAGGGAGGAGAACAGGTTAGGAGCATGGGATTCAAGAGGGATCAAAACAAACACATTTGTCCATCGAGGTAAGGAAAGCTCTGAGATTGTGCTTAAGTGCATCGTGAGAAGGAGCATTTCTTAGTCCCTGGGGCAGCAAGTTCCAAAAGTGAGGGCAGCATAACTGAAGGCTCCTGAGCCCTTTTGTGTGGCAGAGAGGAATATTCAATAAGGACTTGTCAGAGGATCTAAGGTCCCGTGAAGATATAACCGTTGGAGTAGTTTTGAGAGCTCAGCTGGCTTTGATGCTCTGATGATGGTGTCCAAAGGTTGCAGAGGTAATATAGCCTGGTGGAGGAGGGAGATAGCCAGCCCAGGTCTTTGTATAGCTGACAATGGTGCTTCAGGCACGTGCTTTAGCCACATACCTGCAAACATTGTTGAAGGTGGTGTCCCATTGGTGCAGAGCAGTTTTGCTGGCCATGGTTAGGATGGGAGCACCGTAGGTGAGGTTGGTAACAGGATTCCTCTAGCAATTGCCAGTTTAGCAGCAGGGTAAGCAGGTAGTTAGTCCTGTAAGCAGCCCTAGCTTACAATTGACAGATTTACAAGTTTCCTGGATGTGCAGCTTTAGGTCAAGATTTTGGTCAAGGTGAATGCCCAAGTAGCGAAAAGAGCTAACAGACTCCAGAGGGTTACCATTAATGTCAGGCACAGAGAGAGAGAGAAGAAGAGAGGTTCTTAATTTGTGTGGGATCCAAATAGCATGGCTTTAGTTTTATTGGAGTAAGGACAAGGCTAGTGTGTAGCCAGCGCTGCACCAAGTGGAAGTCTGTGGTAAGGGCAGCATTCAGGTTGGTGATATTGTCAGAGTGGGCATAGATGACCAGGTCATCAGCATAAAGCAGTGAGTGGCCAGAGGTTACTACATCAGGGAGATTGTTTACAAATAGTGAGAAGAGGAGAGGCCTGAGAATGGAGCCCTGAGGGACGCAATATTGATAACAGCACTGTCGGAGATCGCCGAGTTGAATTTCACTGCTTTGAGTCCTGTTGGCAAGGTAGCTGCTGAACCAAGTAGTGACATACAGTTTTGAATAACTCACAACAATCTTAATATGTTATTTTGATTTGATTTTATACAAATTTTTGTAAAAACCTTTAAATAAATATTTTTTAAAAACAAAGAATTTTTATTTTATTGCTTGAATAGATGCCTATTTTAGACAGCTACTGATATCACTACTTGGTCACATGGCATAGGAAACTGTCATTTTGACAATGTGTCTCAACTCAGGCCATACTACATGGTGTGGGGGTCACAGCCCCATTACCTGGGCAATGCCATGCAGCTTGTAGATATGCAAACTTTATGTGACTACAATAGAGAGGGTCAGTTGATATGCATGGCCTGAGTTTAGCAATGTATGTCCACGCAAGGTCCAGAACCTGATCATCGGACGGGTGGGGGGACCATTGCCTGGCCTATTCTCCTGCTCAGTACACTTTCAAAACTACAGGAAAGGTTAGTCTATGGCCAACTCCGTGACTACCTGGAGTCCCATCAGCTAATTGCACATTCACAGCATGGTTTTAGAACTAACCATGGGACTGACACAGCACTCATCCATCTCTCGAATGACTTGCTCAGAGCAATGGATAATGGGTCACCCACTGGTGCCATCTTTATAGACCCATCCAAGGCTTTCAACCTTGTGGATCACAAACTCCTGCTACTAAAACTGGATAAAATTGGCCTAGACCCCTTGCCCTCAAATGGTTTGAGAGTTACCTATCGGGCTGATCCCAGAGGGTCATCTGGAAGGGTGCTGCCTCTGGTCCTCTACCCCTTACAGAGGAGTACCACAGGACTGATCCTCAGCCCACTCCTTTTCTCCATATTTACTAATGACCTAAGCCTTCACTGTGGGGAAGCTTGGTCATTCAGTACGCTGGATGACACCATCATCTACCGATCCCTGGATAACATTGCAGCTCTAGGTCCCCTTCTCCAAGCCAACCTAGCATCTCTTGAGGCCTGGCCGAGAGCAAATAGAATGGTCCTAAATGCAGGCAAAACTAAGGCAATGCTATTTGGATGCAATGCCCTTGGACACAACAGGTCTAAATCTCTGCAACTCACTGCTCTCTCGGAAATGACATTGAGGTTGTGCCCTCCTTAAAATACTTAGGGTCTAACATTGGGCCATTGCCTTACCTTCAAGTACCACATGGATCAGGTCACCAAGACCATACACCGCAAACTTAGTGCTCTGTACTGGCTAAAAGACCAGCTCATCCCTGAGGCCGGGACCTCATTCATCACAAGTGTCCTCCTCCCACCATGACTTATGCTGCCTCAATTTTACAGGGCATGGCCAAGTAGGAGGTCACCAAGATGCAAATCCTGTATAACAAGGTAGCCCAGTTTGCTACCCAGGACCACTCGTGAAGGCACCATTGTGACACACTTGCTCAGCTACGCTGGCCCTCACTGACCTCTCATCTCCTTTACCCCTGCTCTGCTTGACCTTCAAGCTACTCATCCCTTCAGCTCCACCCAGCATTGCTGGAACTATCGCACTCAAACATACCCCCAGGAGCCTACGGACATCTGGACGATGCTGCCTGAAGTTTCCAGAGTCAGGACTAACGCTGGTGGCAGGTATCCTCCCACTCAACCTCTACCTGTGGAACAAACTCCCACCCCTAGTGCAGGATGCCTCCTCACTGATGAACTTCTGCACCAGACTCAAAGTCTGTATGTCTGATACTAGCACTTGTCATTGCCATGGCTGATGACCCCCCCCTTGCTTCTATCCTCCTAATATCCAAATCCTCCAGACACCTTATCAGGTCCCACGGTGCTTCTCTCTAGGCATAGTACCACAGCTAACTTTCCACTGAACCATGCCAGTAGTAAACAATGAGCTTACTATGTAAAATTACATTTCTTCTGCACCTTTGTTAAGTCAACTGTCAACATATTAGTAAGGACTGATGCATGATGATAACCATGGCTGTAACCTGCTCACACAACTGAAACTACTCTGTAACCCAAGTCTTTCTCTGTATGAAAATATGTATTGTTATCCGGGTCGCCCCTGGAAAAGGACCTTTGGGGCTCAGTGGGTCACCAAATTTTAAATAAATAAAATAACGCCATGCAACCTGTAACTGTTCTAACTTCTGTGTTACTGTAATCAAAGTGGTGTACTATTTATCTTGATTTCATGCCATAGAAAACTGTTATTTACACAATGAATCTCAACTCATGCCATACTGCATGGTGTGGGGGTCACGGGCCATTACCTGGCCAGTGCCATGCAGCTTCTAGATATGCTAACTGTTATGCGACTGCAATAAAGAGAATCAATTGATATGCATGCCCTGAGTTTAACAATGTGTGTCCACTTAAGGTCCAGAATCTGATCATGGGAGGGAGGGACCATTGCCTGGCTAACACCATGCAACCTGTAACAAGGGCGTAGCTACCATACATGCCAGACACACCATGGAGTGTAGTAGTAAAGCCGGGGGTAGCACAGAAGCCCAATGTCCCATCCATTCTTTTGTTTAAATTTTTTCTCGGCTTTTTGAAGGGGCAGGGTCCCATGACCTAGCGGACCTGATTGTGGAATATCTTGCCCACCTCAATCAGGTCCGTGTACATAGAGAGGCATGGCACAAGGCTAGAAAGGGTGGAGCAGGGCAAGCAGGCTGTAAATTCCACCTCAACTCTGTGCACAGTCTCTAGTCTGCAGCAGGAAAGAAGGTGCTTTCATGGTGTTGCTGCTGCTGGTTGTGATAGAGACATGTCGGACTCGTGGATTGGATCGATTCGGTGACTGAGTCGGTGGAGTCTGAGCTAGGTCGTGGAGAGGAGTTTGGTCGGCCGGGCGTTTGGATGGATAACTGGGCAGTGGCGGTAGTGTGCAGTGGAGTCGGTTGGAGCCTCTTGGGGAGGAGAAAATTCAGGGCGGGAGTTGGGACTCGGGACAGAGCACCGTACTTTCTCTGGAGTGAGCTGGTGCAGGAGTGCATCAGGTCAGACTCATCTATGCAGCAGAGACACAAGAGAGAGCTAGGTAGACGAATGGAGATGGAGTAGGGACATTGATTCAAGCAAGCGATGCCTGTGAGAGGTAATGCGGCCATATGTGAAGTCTGCTTGCCCTGCTGGTGGAGTACTGGGGCTGATTATGGTATGCTGCTGGGAGTTGGGACACTCTGGGCTGAGGCAAAGGCAGTCTCACTGAGGAAGATGATGAGGATGCCCTTCATCATTTTCACTGCTTGCATAATTGTGTTAGCAGCTAAACTGATGCACAGTCATGTCACTCATCACAATGAGCTGCCTTGTGTTTTTATTTTCTAGCTGGGTTTAATTGCAAAATCTTTTACTTAACTGAATTAGTTTGGTGACTGCTGCACTGGAAATGTGTCTTTTATGGATTCAGCGCACTAGTTTGCAGAAGTACAAATACAACTATGGATGGGTACTGTATGTTTTTTTCCTTTAAAAACTGAAGTCTGAACTACACATTTCCAAATACTGTAGTGCATTGCTAAATTTGACTTGAATATTGACAGTGAACTATTCTATAATACCCGCTGAATTTTTCAGAGTCTGTATTAAGATAGTTTCACTGTCATTTTAATTTCTATATGACCAACTGCCTGCAATCTGTGATCTATCGGTTGCTCTGCTAACAAGAAAGAGAGAGATGATTTTGTGTGCGGCTCAGAATGCTAAGGACTAGAACTGGCAGAGCTTGAGGTCTCTATTTAAGTTCATTTTATGGACAGGGGCTTTTGATGTTTTCTTGCCCCTCCTGCTACCTTGCGCATTTCTGCCAGACAGGATCAAGTCCTTTACTTGCACTAATGAAGCCTAGCCTGTTGATTTGTTTTGGATGATTTCACCAACTTTGCAGGTTCATCTTCACTCAGGTGGTCAAGTGTCCAGAGTTGCAGACCTAAACTGCAAAGAACAGGAGCAAGAATTCAGCAGAATTCCTTTGGTGGTTAAGACAGCGTGGTTCTCATGGGGGAGGATGGCAGCATGTTAATTGGTGGAGCATATGGAGGTCTCAGTACAAGCAGCGGGCTGAGGACTTTTCTTTCCTGACCTAGTCTGTCTGTTTTGCATTCTGTTACTACACATGGATACATTTCTCTTTGTTGGATTTGCAGTACCTGGCCCCCTTTAGCGCTGTGATGGTGGTGCAGGGACATTCTGGGTGAGTTAGTTTTAGCTGCCCTGAGTTGTGCAGAACGGTGGAGGGATTTTACAGGGGCTCACGTCTACAGTCTTATTACTGATTTTTTTTTGAGCATTTTTGGCATGAATTTCTGATCATGGTTCTTTGAGCTTTGGTTGCACTCCAGCCCCTAACTGACTCTAGGGACAGTAGTCTGTCCTGTTAGTGTGTGGCAAGCCACAGGACATTGCCTTAGATTTCTTGACAGTGCTGCTCAGGGCCCTGGTATATGTTCCCCTGTTCTCCTCCTTCTGTTGGGAGGCTCAGCGGATGGGGTAGGGATGGGGTTTTGTGGAAGGGGGAGAATGGATGGGCCCAGTGTGTGGACTGCTGTCTGTTTGGACTTGGGTGTATATTTTGCTTGAATGACTTGGGGAGGAGAGTTTCATTGTCTCTAGGAATATAGAATGGCATTTTCTTTGTTTTAATATTAGCAGCGTGATTAGCTAGGGTGGTATAGCAACTGTAATTCAGGTTCTCACTGCTCCTGGTTTACTCTGCACCCATTTTTTCTTTTTGATATTATTGGACTCAGTTGCTTTTGTTGTAAATTTCAGGTGCGCTTTTGTGATTTAGCAGGGAGATCAGGTGGGAAGGGATTGGGGTACCGGTGTATTTGGTAGAAGTTTTTTCATTCAGGAGCGGAGCCTAGTGGCCTCATGCTACACCACATGGTTCAGCTTGGTGGGATACAACATTTTAATTTTGCATTAATATGCCATATGTCATTCATTATTTTGGCTTATTGCTCTATGATTTTTACTATACTGGCTTGCTGTTCTATGTTTCAGCTGGTTAAGAGCCCTGTTGACTCTATTCAGTTTAGTTATGCTGCTGGTTGGGGAGGGTGGGGGACCCTGCCTATTGTTTTTTACCTTTGGGGATGGGTTATAAAGTGATATCCTGGAACATCTGGGGATTGAACAGCCCAGTTAAGGAAGGAGATCTTCTCTCATTTAAAGAAGCTAAGGGGTCAGATTATCATGTTACAGGAAACCCACTATCTTAAGAAATATGTGGAGAAACTAAAGAAGATGTGGGGAAGGGGTCAGATTTTGCTGCTCTGTACTTGAAAAAGACTAGAGGAAAGATGATGGCATCAGACCCCAGTAGGTAAGTAAGGGCTTGGCTTGGGGGTGCTGAGTGGGAGGTTTGGGTGGGGTGAACTAATGGTGCAACAGACATCGAGGACTGTTAATTTTATAGGCTTAAAAAAGTAAAGGTAAAAAGAAATGCAAGGAAGGTTTTCTTTATTTCAGGTTTTGACACTGGGGAGTTAGGCACCCCAGTGTCAGTGTTATGTTTAGGGGTGGGGATGGGGTGGTATGTGCTGAATGGGAGAGTAGGGTGGGGTGGTGACAATTACAGGGGTACCAGGAGTGGACACTGGGGGATTGGGCACCCTAGTGTCAGCATTAGGTTGGGGAAGAGTTGGATGGTGTTTGCCGAGTGGGAGGATTTCAGTGCAAGTTATTTAGGGGATGGAATAAAATCAGCATGGGAAGTAAAAAACTGTGCTGAATGCTGTAGCATCTTAAAGAAGCTACTCCTGCTGAAAACAGCAAGGAGAAAATGTTGATTTTTTTTTAAGTTGCCTGAAGTTATTTCTTTATTTCTAAAGCATTTTATTCTGACTTTTCCCAATAAAATATATATGACCTGATGGTATAAGGTGTAATGTAAAACAGTACTGTGCCTGGAAACTGATGTACAGTATTTCCTTATGCTGCATCTGCATTGTGACTGCACCCTTTGTGACATCACCCCTGCAGTCTACTTTCTGACAGTTAAAAACATTAATTGCTGACAAGCTGGCATTGGTTAATTTCAAACACATAATTTATATTTGTAGTTATATATTTTGTGTGTTGTTGTTGAAATATCATGCGTATACTCTGTGTAGCATAGACTGATGCAAAACTTATTCATGTCTGCAATGGTGGCATTTTGTGATGACTGAGCCTGAAGGGTAGCTAACAGCAAATGGAAGACAAGACGGTTGGGAAGGGTTTTAATTTTCACTCATTTTCCTGCCCACAGATAATATTGTTTCACTCTGCCTAATGTGAAAAGGAAGTTTCTTTTCATGCTGAACGAGTGAGCTAGTGAGGTTACTGGTAGTTTTCTCTGTGTGAGTGTGTAGTTAACGCTAGTCAGTTACCAATGGCTTTGTGAAATTGAAGTGGCTAAGAATTTTGAGTTGTTTTAGCCATGGTTTGGCAGGCACAGGAGTACAATGCCCTCTGTAAAATGTAACACTTGAATAGGAGCTTACAGATTACTAGATTGTTGCAGGTGTGGCCAAAAATGTTTATGCTGTCATAGGTAATTCCATAATCTTTCCAGTGTTTATCCAGCAGGTATGGTATGATACAATATGTTTATGTTGCCTTGAGAGGGATGTTGGTGAAAGTGGACCCCTGGACTGACCAGGTTGGTTAAATCCAGATTGGCCAGTCTGGCCAGACCAGGCTCAAGTTGCATGAATATGACTGGCCTGGCTTTTGCCAGTCTGGTCTAGTCTGAGGTCCAGTTTTCACACATACCCATTTTAGTGCTTTTGAAGGGGAACAGGTTTGAGCCAGCTCCCTCAGCTTGTGCCATACACAGACAGGACCACAAGCCTTCTCTGCACTGTCAGTTGCAGAGTTTTGTGGCACCTCCTCCTAAGGACTCCTAAGCACTGGCAGCTTGAGGGTGAACTGCACTGCTGCAGTAACCTACTGAGGTGCCATCCAGGGACAGAGTTTGGTCAAGGACCAGTACACTAAGCGGCAGCACTGGGGAAATGGACTAGGGATTGAGTGTTCCCATTGGAAGTCCATGACTCCAGGGCTGGGAAGCAGGGGAGGCCACTGGACCAACAGAAGGAACTGAAGGACAAAATGAACAATTTCTGAATCAGAAGCAGGCCTTAAGGAAAGGTTGGGTTTGTGTGGGAAACATTTGGTGATTGCATAGGGTCCGTGGAGCTCTGGAGGCTGTAGCCCCATGTGTCTGGTGCTGTGTCATGATGCATCCATCAGTGGTGCAGTCCAGTATGCTAGCAGGTACAATTAAGTAACAATGACCAAAGAGCAGGACTGACTGGTTGTTAATCTCTTGGAAATGGCGGCTCTTAGGTCATTATTGCGATTATAAATCTAATCGCAATAATGACATGAGATTTTTATGTTCTGCTTCCCTGTGCCGATAGAAAACAGCTACTGCTGCAGGAAGCTGTTAGTGGGTGCCGCATGTTACTTCTTAGATATTTCAGGCCGGCACAGCACCAATCACAGATGGAGATACCATCATGAATAATTAATTAGACTTATAAACCTAGTAGTGCCTCAGCATATGGCACCCACATTTGTATTGCACCTGGGCCACACGGGTGACTCCTGCCCACCAGTGACTTAGGCAGAGTTCTGTGTGTGGCACTTGGTGGTGCTGGCAGGCTCAACAACCAGCCTATTTGCACCCAGAATTGTGCTGCTATCACTGATGGTTCATCAGGCCTTATTCACTACAATAAGAGCAGTGAAAGTATTATATGTACTGAAATGTAAACTTATATGTGGTATATCCAGTCCATATTTTATGTACTGTACCACAATACTACTATATCCCTTTATCTTTGTTGTATCAGTACACCAGTGTGCTTGTTACTGTACTCTCCTGTGTCTTGACTGAAAATAGACATTTTATTGTCTAACGTTTTACCCATTATCCAAAACCAAATAACATAGAAAAATGTATATAAAGAATTTAAATTTATAGACATAGTTACTGAGAGAAATGGATTTATCACACTCCATGTATGCCCACCCTTGTTGCAGAAATGTATATATGGAGACTCAATGATGGCAAAGTGTGGTATACAAGGAAATACAGTAATACATTGGGGTCAAACCGACATAAAGCCATGAGCCTGAAGGGCAGTGGCCTTATGAGCTTTGACCCTGAGAATGTATTTCATGAGAATGACGGACTTTGATATATTTTATTTTTGTATTGTGTTAAGTTGGACACTTTTGCTGTGTCCTATGTTTTACCATGGTGTGTGTATGTGTGTGTGTGTGTGTGCGCGTGATGTAGGTTGGCTGTTGCATGTAGCTTAATCACTGATGAAGGTGGCATCTAATGGGAGTTAATGCATGGTTGGGACCGTTGTGGCACGAGGCCAGAGGCCAAGTGCCTACAGCGTCCAACCATGCATTAACTCCCATAGATGCCTCCTTCATCAGTGATTAATGCACTTGTAACATGGACATCACTATGCTTACTATGGACTACACATCTTGCTACTGATAGAAGACCTCAAGGTAGGGAAACAGTGTGACAAGGCAGCAGGTAAAGCAAATAGGATGCTGGGATGTATAGGCAGGGCATTACCAGCAGGAAAAGGAGGTCATAATTCCACTATACAAGACACTAGTGAGGCCCCACCTGGAGTACAGTGTACAGTTCTGGAGACCATACCTACATAAAGACATAGACAGGGTAGAGAAGGTTCAGAGGAGGGCAACAAAGATGGTGCATGGATTGCATCACAAGTCCTATGAAGACAGGTTGAAGGAACTGAACATGTACTCCCTGGAGGAGAGGAGGGAGAGGGGATATGATAAAGACATACAAGTATCTTACAGGGAGGAACAGGGTGCAGGAAAACACTATTTTAAGTGAAAAGATGTTCCAGGACTAGAGGGCATGGGATGAAGTTGGAGGAGGACGATTCAGAGGAAACATGAGAAAGAATTTCTTCACAGAACGGGTGGTGGACAAGGGACACCCTGCCAGAGGAAGTGGTGGGGCTGAAACAATCACAGGATTTAAGAATGCATGGGATAGACATAAAGGAATTCTGGAGGTCAGGGGTAAGGTGCAACAGACTTCTAAGAAAACAAACTGAACTTACAAGCTCAAATGGGCAGACTGGGTGGGCCTAGGCCCTTATCTGCCGACACTGTCTATGTATCTATGTAACAGAAAACACTATGACAGTGATATGGTCTGCTGTGATTTTTAATGTTACTTTCACATTTCTCAACAGTACTCTCTTACATACATATGTGGTTATTGTTTTTCAATACACTGAACTGTTTGTTTCTCAATGATTGCTGCACATTTAAATGATTTCTGTGTGGCTGTTTCATTACTAGGTAACTTGGGATGACTGTGATTCTCTCGGTTTCACTCTGTGCAGAGCGTGTGCTTGTCTGATTTGCATACAGGCAGCATCATTTCCTCACCTGATTTTGTATTTCTGTGCTGCTCTCACTGTTGCACACTACTCATTTTGTACCTTTCTGGAGTTATCCCATGTCTGTGGTGTGGTCTCCGTGTATCATTCCTCCAGTATAGTTAAAGTTGACCTTGCCTATGTCCCCACACCAGTGGCAGAATCTCCTTGCAGTAAACACCCGGCACCCCAAAGAGTTCACTGCAGACTCCTTACACCTTAGGCCAGGGCAAGCAGACCCTTGCAAATGCTTTTGTGAACCTGTAAGATTTATTTACCCGGGACTGGTCAGCTGAGGAGCAGTATCTCAGTTTCAGTAAGATCTTGCTTTTACCCATTTTATGGTCAGGTGGACTGAAACACAAAGATTTACTCATGGTCACACATGTGTAAGTGGCTCTGGAATTTGAACCTGGGTTTCCTGTGTCTCTTGCTTACAGTGCCTGCTTCTGCTATGCTGTTAACCATTACTTACTGTTGTCATGGAACCTCGGTCATTTTATTGTAAAATACGCTGCACAGGCCCAGGCAGTTGAATACTGAAACACGAAAAGGCCAATGTTTATTCTGTCATGGGCTAATATTATAAACAAATATTCACTCTTTCATGCGATGGAACTTTCATAGCATTACAACAGTCACACAAACATCATCCTGTGACAATAACAATTGTAAATGCAATATATTAAGCAGTCTGGTGCTGGCTGGTCATGGGTTGACTGGTAGGAGTTTCACAGGCAACAGCACTGCACAGGCATCCATGGATTTCAGTTGACACAGGCATGTCCAGCAGATAGCAGCCATTGTAGACATGATAAGAGAACTAATTTCAATCATGCAGAACTGTTCATTTCGTATACTCATTGGAGGAGTCTCTGGGACTTGTGAAAAGTGTTCTCAGAAAAATGGGTCAAAATAGTTGTTTAGCCACTAGCAAACAGGGCTACTGACCAGGGAAACCCAGTAGCCCCATATACATTTCCATCACCCTTAGCTGGTGTATTTACTGAAATGTATTCTGCAGTACAAAGTGCACAAGGCTAACAAACTTACAGGCCTAATTCAGAATACACCAGCATTTTGACCTCTGAAAAAGGAATCTTGATTGTACTGATTTGTTATGCCACTGACATTCATGAAGCATTAAAACCCAACATCATCTTATCATATAACATTGTAAAACTTTTGAATGCAGTTAGTAATAAGGGCTCCTGTACCACCTGTACAGTATAAACTCACAATTAGTCATTGTGCAGCCACAATCATTTCAAAAACATGCTGCTTAATTTGGGGCACGGTACCCCTTTGGAGTAATCTACATTACAGTGGTTAGCTAAATTGGAATTGTCTAGCTACCATTACTCACAGCCGCCAGACGATCGGCTTGATCCCACTACTTGGTTTGCCTTTTCGCATCTCTTGGCAGACATTCTTGATTTGTACTAGTCAGGCTATTATTTACCTTTTGTTTTGCCTTAGTAAAGGCAGGGGTCAGCTGTGGTTGCACAGGAGCAGCGTTGAATACACATCGGTCAGAAGCTCCACATCAGTGAACAATTTGTTGTCCACTATCAAGGAACAGTACAGTCCTTCAATCTCCCTTTCAAGCATCTGCTGTATTTGCATGTCTTTCCAACAGCCCTATTCTTGCATTTCTAAGGCTAATCTCTTCATTGACAAGATGGAGGTTGGAAAATGCAAGCAGCCATCTGGAGCACATGTCCAAAAGGCAAAACATGCCAGAATGGAGGAAAGATGTGTAGGGTGATGCAGTCCTTCCTCACTCAAGGTTCATCAACCTCTGGGTAAGAAATGCATACTTGACAATGCATTGTATTATAAAGAGCACTGGCAGTTGTTTGGCGCAGTACATTTAAAGTTGGAGCATTTGTGTATTTCAGGGTTCACAACATGGAGCCACAGCCCAGGAGTGCCACAGAGAATGCATTGGATAACTGTGCACCACTCATGAGAGATGACACAGAAGTCAAGATTCAACATTGCATGCCGTTATCGAGGAAGCTAATGTTACCTGTCATTTATTGGACACCTCTGAAGAACTTGCCCTGACAGCTGTGCCTGGATGAACTGACCATGATGGAAGCTGTCCAGAATAGAGCAGTTCCCAGGAAGAACCCACCATTGATGGTTTCCAGACAACTAGCTGTCCACTGGAAGTAGTGGTCACTGCGGATGCCCCAACTAAGAGCATCCCCAACTGGATCAGAATCCCTGTAGCACTGAAGACCTTGGCTGTTTTAATTGGGCACATCTTACAGATGCTTAAAAGAAGCAAATTCTGGAAACACAGTGGCTGCCACCAACAGACTTTCACTTTCCAGGGTGTCTGATGGGTCCTGAAGGCTCAAGCCAGTGTTTCAGGTGTTTTAATGCACAGCTGTTGAATGATTACAGATCTGCAAGGTATTCAAAGACATTGGATGGTGTATTCCATGCTTTGTATTCAGTTCCAGTTGCATGCTTTTGGTATCTACACCAATGAGGGATTGGTCAAATGGTAAAAAGACTCTGAAAAGACACAGCAAAGCAAAGGACCATAGGAATGCTGTTGCTAGAGCAGATGCATTTCTTCAGTTTGTGCTGGGAAGTTAAGAACAGCAAGCCAATCTCTTCTGGAATGTGCCAACAAAATGACAGAGAGGACCATGCATGTCCTACGTTGCATAAGTGTGATTATTCTGTTCTGTGGAAGGTAAAACATTGCCCTAAGAGGAAAATCTAGTGTGCTTGGAAACTTTAATGCCATGGTACAGTACACTGCAGCAATGGATCCACAGTGCTCCCAGATCTACAGGGATTCCTGTATTTTAAGGAATTTTTACTACAAAAATGGGATACAGGAAGGAAATCTTTTATTTTAAAATATCAGGAAATGGACAAACACTACGGAAAATGCCCACTATGAATCTCATGGCTGCCAAGATCAAGACAGAGCTCCAATTGGTGCTCAGTTTGCTGACTTTGCTACACTAAGGAGGGACAGGAGGGTAAAAGAGGAGGAGGAGTAGCTCACATAAGGGAAGGAATCAAAGCAACAGAACAAAAGTGAAAACAAGGAGGAGAAGAAGCACTGTGGGTAAATTTGGAGACCGGCACTGGCACCACAATCTGCACAGGGGTTGTATACAGACCCCTTCTCAGGGAGGAAATGGACAAGGAAATGATAGAAAGTATACTTAGAATGGCAGAAAAGGGAAGATATTGCTGATGGGTGATCCGAATATGCCAGATGTTAACTGGAGTGCAGTTGCATCAGCCACTTCAAAGAGTGAGGTTATTCTAGATGCCCTACAGGGGCATGCCTTAGACAACTAGTATTGGAGCCCACTCGAGAGAGCAATCTTAGACCTGGTTCTCTCAAATGGAGATGAAGAGGATCACAGATGTAGAAGTGGGTAGCCATCTGGGAACTAGCGCACCATCGAACAGTATGGTTCACAATAAACACAGCAATAGAGTCAAGCCTACAAAGGCAAAAGCACTGGGCTTTAGGAGGGCTGACTTTGCAAATGGGTGAGCTTCTAAGGAATGCACTAGCAAATGGGCAGGAAGGAGAGGTGGAAGAACAGTGGGGAATAATAAAACTGCCATCACAGAGGTAACACGCCTTTGTGTGAAGCAAATAAACAAAACAAAACAATGCAAGAAACACTATGGTTCCCAAAGGAAGTGGCAGTGAAGGTTCAAGAGAAAAGAAAGCATTCAGGAAGTACAAGGAATCACAGAAGGAGCAGGACAGAGAACTGTATCAGTTAAAGCAAAAGGAAGCTGGGAAGGCAGTCAGAACAGCAAAGGCCCAAACCGAGGAAAAGATAGCCAACTCAGTTAAGAAGGGGATAAAACCTTTATAGCTACATCAGGGAGTGAAGGAAGACCAAGGGAGGGATAGTGAGGCTTAATAAAGGGGAGGGACGGTGGGCAGAGGGTGAATGTGAAAGGCAGAGATACTAAAACAAATATTTTGCTCAGTATTTACAAAGGAGGAGGAGAGGTACCTAAAACAAACAGTAGAAACACTCTGGATACAGAAGTTGATACCAGCCCATTTACAGAAGAAAGGATTCTGAAAGAACTCTTAAAACTGAAGGTGGACAAAGCAATGGGGCCTGATAGGATTCATCCCAGAATTCTAAAAGAACTAAGGGTAGAACTAGTGACACCACTGACTACCCTCTTTAACAAATCATGGGAGGATGGGTGGTACCCGAGGACTGGAGGAGGGCAGATGTGATTCCCTTCACAAAAGTGGGAGCAGGGCAGAAGCAGAAAACTACAGACCTGTTAGTTTAACCTCAGTGGTGAGAAATGATGGAATCACTTCTGAAGGAAAGAATTGTTGCGTATCTAGAGGCCAGAGGGCACAGGACCCAAGGCAGCATGGATTCACAGGGAAGGTCATGCCAGACAAATCTGATAGATTTCTTTGACTGGGTGACCAAAGTAGTAGATCAGAAAGGTGCTGTGGACATGGTCTACCTAGACTTTAGCAAGGCATTTGACACAGTCCCACACAAAAGATTAATATACAAGTTAGCCAGCCTGGGAGTGGGTCCCAAGATGACAGCCTGGGTAAAGAATTGGCTGGAGAATAGGACACAGAGAGTAATAGTAATTGAGTCCACTCTGAGGAAAGGGGGTTACTAGTGGGGTACCGAGGTTCAGTATTAGATCGGTCCTCTTCAATGTCTTTATAAGCGACATTGCAGAGGGACTGGAAGGAAAAAGATGTCTCTTTGCAGATGACACAAAGATCTGCAACAGAGTTGATGCACAAGGTGGGGTGGAAAGGATGAGAAGGGACTTGCAAGGTTAGAGGAATGGTCAAATGTATGGCAACTTAGATTCAATGCTAAGAAGTGCAAGGTAATGCACCTGGGAAACAAAAACCAGGGAAGAGTACACAATGGGGGTTAAGATACTAACAACAGCAAAATGGAAAGGACCTGAGGTAGTCATATCAGATGACCTAAAGGTGGGCAAGGAATGTGAGAGGGCAGCAAGGAGGGTTGGGGGATACTGGGATGCATGGAGAGGCATCACCAGTAGAAAACAGGAAGTTATTATCCCTCTGTACAGACAGCTGGTGAGACCCCATCTGGAGTACTGCGTGCAGTTCTGGAGACCCAATCTCAGCAAAGACATAGACAGGATGGAAGCTGTCCAGAGGAGGGCAACTAAATGGTGCAAGGTCTGCTCCAGAAGACATATGAAGAGAGACTTAAGGAGCTTAATATGTATAGCCTCGAGGAAAGGAGGGGGACATGATAGAAACGTTCAAGTACCTCAAAGGGAATCAACAAAGTCCAAGAGGGTAGCATCTTTCAAAAAGAGGTGTGCAAGAACAAGGGGCACAATTTGAAGATAGAGGGGGGCAGCTCAGAGGTAATTTAAGGAAGTATTTTTCACAGAGAGGGTTGTGGATGCATGGAACGGCCTTCTGGAGGAGGTTGTGGAGTCAAAAACAGTGGCTGAATTCAAGCATGCATGGGACAGTCATAAGGCAATTCTAGGGGTGGGGGTAGGAAGAAGTAGGCTGCTGGTTAACTAGGATCTGCAGCTTATCCACTAGGTAAGGAAATGGGCAAACTGGGTGGGCCAAGAGGTCCTTATCTGCCATCAAATTATATGTTTCTATGTTTCTATGTAGGCAATTCTTTTGGTCCATTTGCAGCCTGTGTTTCTCTGGGGTAGTAGGTAATGTGCTGGCAGTGTATCTTTCTGAGGATGAATTCAGATCTTCTGATCAAGAACCAGTGAGCTGCTGCATGATGCAAACACCTGCCATGTGGCCCCACTGAAAACAGCAACACCGTTGAGTCAGCCGATTGCATCTCAAATGCCACTGTTCTGGACTGGCAGAGAGCCTAAGCCACTGAAGGTAAACTAGCCTTCTTGTGGTCAGCCTCAGGTTAGTCTATTTTAAACTCACTTTAAGTGCAAAATGAGTTAGGCAAAAGACTGACCACTTGATGATGATATGCTTTGGTGGGGGTGCAAGAAAGAGTGCTTAAGTGTTGCTTGAAGGAAGCAGTGCCCCAAACCACCAAGGCAAACAAACCTTCTGTTTTACAAATTTGTCTATTTTAAGCACATGAAGTGCAAAAAGTGAGCCAGATAAGAGACTCGATGATGGTGGGCTTTAAAGGGTGATGGGACAAAAGAGTGCTTAAGTGCTACTTAGCTTGTTTGGTGCACAGAGCAGAGTTGTGTTTTAAAAGATCACTAAGGCAGCACTTCTTCTGACCAGCCTAGAGGTTGAGGTTATTTGAAAAAAAAATTAGACAGTGTTTCTATTTAATTGTGAGCCTGGGAAAGGTATGAGGTGTCTTCATCAAGATAAGCAGGAGTTATGAATTATATTTGTGAGATCAGAAGGGACCCATAGACCCTGGTCTGGTCTAAGGTTAGTAAAATAAATGAAAAAAAAAAGGAATATTTGTTTTTACCTCTGAGAGTTCAGTGCCACTTTTGTGTGTGTGTGTGTGTGTGTGTGTGTGGGGTGCTTAAGCATGCCACTGAAAAACACAACCATACACTGAAACACTGTTTATTAATGGAGAACTACAGGTACACAGAGCTGTAGGCCCAATGCATGATTGATGTACAGTGGCTATGCATGCATATCTGGGGCGAGTAGTTACTCCACACCCCCTGTGCCCCCGCATGGCATGCATGAAGGGGGAACATGCGAACCCACTGCACCCAATCCCCCATGTCTGCAGACAGCTCCATGATGGGGACATTCCTGGAGGGTGTCAGCACTACGTGTATTCACTAACCCGCTGTAATGCTGGCCGCATGGGTGCAGAGGGTGGTGCAAGGTACACCAGGGAGACCCTGCCATTACCCACAGCATGCCTCCATGAACACAGGTATTTGGTCACGGGGACCAGGACAGTGCACACTGTGTTGCTCCCGACTGCTGGGCAGCAGGAGGCGGCAGGGCAGCTGGATGGGTGAGCACCCAGAAAGTTTATGTGAGGCAGCACTGGGACTGGAGGGTGCTGTGCTGATCCAGGTGCTTGCTGTCAGCATGCACAGCCCCAGACCCATGCCACCTAAGTGTGAGATCCACTGTGGGTCCCGTGGGGCATCCCATTGGATATCTGTCTGGGACAACTCCTCCCTGGCCACCCTGCAGAGTCTTGTGCATTGGGGAGGAGCCGTGGATAGGTGGTCGGCATTGATGAATGCCAGTATGGGTACACCTGTTGGTGAGGTGCCGGGCAAGGGTGGGGTATCGATTTTGTGCATCCTTGTGCCTTTCATGCATTGTGAGCAGAACACAAAATGTATCAGTCTGTGATTAAGGGGTAAATTTGAAGTTAAGGCATTTCATGCTATAAATAGAATACTGTATAAGGGACTGTATTATTACAAGGTTATAATACCTTCAGGAGGTTCTGGAGACATGTGAACCTTGAGAACTGAGCTTTATACGTTCCAATGTGCCTCAGAACCTCAGGATGGTATCATATTGTTACATATAAAGTTCTTATAGTTGTAGAGTTGTTACGTAACATGTTGTAGGTGATTTTGTATATTTAAAATAAATAAGAACACATAAAACAGCCTGAACATTTGTCCTAGTGATTTTATTGACTGGTATAATGACACCAATTGCATTTACTTTGATTTGTGCATACAGGAAAATCTACAGGAATTTCATTCCAGTTTTTCAGAGAAAATACAGGGAAAATTAGGATGCACTACAGGAAAATGCTTTACTTGATCTGGAGCACTGGATCCAGAGCTACAAGAACACATCACAGCAGCTCCAAGGAATGCCACTGCATTGTCACCGCAATTCAAAATGAATTGATAAGGGTAATGGGACAACAGGTGCAGAGACAAATATTGCCCAATGCAAAGGAAGCAAAGTGGTACAGCTTCATAGCAGATGGTAATACTGGACATTTCCACAATGGAAAATATATCTTTATCAGTGCGTATGTGCACCGTGACTCTTCTGGGAACGTCAAAATCTGTGAAGATTTTGTGGAATTACAGAAGGATTTGACAGCACCGCTAGGGTCTCACAGAACTGTTTCTATGGCAACAGCTTGGGGCATGGATCCAACACTGATGAGAGAACAAGGCTATGACAAAGGCAGCAACATGAGTGGTAGATTCAATGCGTGCAAGCAAAGATCAAGGCAGTGGCTCCAGAATCAATGTACACTGTTTGCAAGGCTAACAGCCTGAACACTGCAATTGTCCACTCATGTTCCACAAGGCAAATAGCAAATATGTTTGATACTACTAAGAAAATAATCTTGACACTGAAATCGTCATATAAGCGCCATAATGCCTTTCTGTCGGAGCTCAGAGAATTCTGCAATCTCCCATCTGACTATGATGATGAGCCAGCAGACCATATATCATCAATTCCTGCAGCTGGAAACACCAGATGGACGAGCCAGATGGACTGAGCCAAACTGATTCTCTGGCAAGATTCAAAGACAAGTTTTGGTGGTAGCCAGCACTCTAGAAAATATAGCTGAATATGACAGTGAAGGGGACAGACTGTTGGCTACAATACTGAGATTTGATTTCCTTGTGACACTGTGTAGTGTGGATTTGGTTTTGACCAGAACAAAACCACTCCATCTTTACCTGCAATGGGTCGGCATTGATCTAATTCAGGCCTCTGAAGAAAACTCCACAGTTATTGAAAGACTGAAGGACATGAGGGATAGTTCAGAGAAGACATTTGGGGAGCTGTATCGCAAGATCATGGCTTTGGCAAATGCTGCATGTATCAAAGAGTCGGTGCCCGGACATGCAGAAGGCAAACGCAACACAATAATATCGATGCTGCCACTGTTGAAGAATACAACAGGCGTAATATATTTATTCTGTTTTTAGACCATGTGATTTCTGAACTGCAGGAGCTGCTAATCGACTGCTGCCCTTGTTTCTTACCCAGTACCTTGTGCCCAAAAACTTGGGTTTCTGCAGGAGACACAGATGGCAGACTTGTTTGCTGCCTACCAAATGGACCTAAGCAGCTTGGAGGACCTTGAAGTGGAGCTGGAACTATGGAACACAAAGTGGTGTGGTGTTCCTTTGGCAGATAGACCAGATTCGCTTCTGACTACCTTGCAACAACTAAATCCAGATATTTATCCGAACATAAATGCTGCCTTATCGGTCTTGGCCACCTTGCCAGTCAGTGTGGTGAGTGCAGAACGATCATTCAGTGCCTTGTGGAGGATCAAGACCTGGTTCAGAAGCAGCATGAGCGAAGAATGCCTTACAGGCCTTGCTCTTCTGCATATACATCAGGATATTGACATTGATATAGGTCGTGTGCTCAAAGACTTTGATCCATGCAAAGACAGAAGATTTTCAAGCACATAATGGAATTCAGCAATTGAGCTTTGCCACGGTAACAACTGGCAATCTTGCATGGGGATCACTAACTAGGGTAACAGCTGGAGTGGTGTGGTGGATCAAGAACTGAACATCTGGTGTAGTGTCAAAGGCTGAAGGGAAAGATGAGTTGGAAGAAATGTCTCATACAAGCATTGTGGATTTACATCGCAATGCACAAGAGGCAACATTCTGCATGTGACCAGAAGCAAAACCCGAGCACCACTGAGGTTACCCTATCCCTCTTACTGTAATCTACTGCCTGTTATGTTTCAGTTGCTGACTTGGCTGTGGCTATTCCTGGGCTGCAGCAGTACAAGACTACATTTTGATTGGATTGGGAACTTGGCTCTCTGGTGTGTGTGTGTCTGCTTGTGTGTTTTCAGTGGAGTAGGGAACATGGCTATGCTTTTTGTGGCACAGGGCTCTTTGGGGCATAGTGGTTTAAAATTGGTCCAGAACCAAATCCAGAGGTATAGGCTCTATGGTGTGAACGGTTTAGGTGATGGTTACAGTACTGGAAGCAAAACCGAGCACCACTGAGGTACCCTATCCCTCTTTAGTGTGTGTGTGTGTGTGTGTGTGTGTGTGTGTGGACCTCTGTGGGACTGGCTTCCTTGTTGTGGTACAGAGGTTTGTCACAATTTAATATTGTAACCAAAACCCAGTATGTCTGAAACCTGTTGGTGTGGTATGTCTGGTGTGGTGGGAATGGACCTCTGTGGGACTGGCTACCTTGATGTGGTACAGAGGCTTGTTGCAATGCAATATTGTAACCAAAAGCCAGTCTGTGTTCTGAAACCTGTTGTGATATGTCTGGCGTGGTGGTAATGGACCTCTGTGGGACTGGCTACCTTGATGTGGTACAGAGGCTTGTCGCATGCAATACTGTAACCAAAAACCAGTCTACACTTTTTGGTGGTGTGGCTAGTGGTGTGCTGGCATATAATACATAACATAATGCATTGGGGGTATGGATGAGGAGTAGCTTACCCTAAGGGGTTAGCTCACCTTAAGGGGTAGCAGTGACTCCACACTGTGCAGCTCAGAAATTCCTGGCTACACCCCTGACCTGTAACTGTCCTAACTTCAGTGTTTCTTCAATCAAAGTGATATACTATTTATCTTGGTTTGCATTGTCATGACGAAAATTTCGTATCTCGCACCATTTTCGCGATAGTTCAAAGGCGGGGCATACCACCATTTTAGTCTATGGGAAAATGTCAACTTTGAGTACTGTAACTTGCAGCCATGCAATATTTTTTCACCAAACCACCAAAAGGCATATCTGTGAGATGCTGTCTGCCTTCCCTCCAAATTTTAGCTCAAAAGACCAAACCATTCTTTTGCAGCAGGGTGGCAAAGAACTGCTGTCATTTGTTATAGTCTGAAAAAGTAGTGTCGTGATTTGAAAGCTTTCACAAAAATTTGTGAAAGTGTTGCAGGTGCGACATAATTACTTTGACACTACTTTTTCCAGAAATTTGAAAACATATTTCTGGGGTGTTTAACCTCAAAATAAAGACATAGCTAGCATCCTGAGGGTCCGACTAGGTGAACACAAAAATAATTGTGTTCCTAGAGGGTCCCAATTTTAAATGCCAAGCATATTTCTGATCACCAACTGAAAACAAAATGGCAGATTTGCGACACTACTATGGTCATTTGCGACACTAAAAGTGCATTTGAGACACTGTCAAACTTTTTGTTAACTTTTCCCATTGACTTATAATGGGAACTTGTTTTTGAATAACTTTCGAACCGTTCAATATTTTTCACAAAATCTTCAAAAGGCACATTGGGACCCTGGCCACACATTCCCTGAAGTTTTGGACCAGTCGTCAAACCGTGGACCTGTAGGCAAGAGCAAAGAATTTAAAAAACGTAATTATGCTTTTTTGGTTGTCGCTAATATCTCTGCTGTCAGAATCCAACTGGTACAAAAGTTGGCTGATCCCAAGATCTACCATGCCCAATTTTGCATACCAAATTTTAGGCAAATCTATTGAATGGTGGCAAAGTTATTAAGGTGCAAAAATGTCACCATTTAACCTTGAAAGTGCTACTCAACCTAACTATGGTAGCACCACCGTACTACTATAACATATACATATATATATAATATATATATATTTAATTTCTGATTTTTATATATATTTTTTTTTTATATATTTAATTTCTGATTTTTATATATATATTTTTATTTATATATATTTAATTTGTGATTTTTTTTAGTAAACAGTTGCAAATCTCGACACTACATTGCGGCACTATGGCCAAAATGACAGGAATTGTTTGTCACCCTGCTGCAAAGAATGGTTTGGCCTTTGGGCTGAAATTTGAGGAAGAAAGCCAGCATCTCACAGATGTTCTTTTCATGGATTGGTGAAAAGTTATTGCAGGGATGCAAAGTTACGGTACTCGAAATTGGCACTTTTCCCATAGACTAACATTGCAGCTTCTGCAGTGTTTTTGGGGCCGTGATCTCAGTGTGAGATACGGACTTTCATCAGAAAAAGCTTAGCCCCAAGAATAGGGACAAGGTACAAAACTAGCCAGGAAAGTCATAATTCATATAAAATTGTAATTTTTTTTCTACTTCTACGGTTCCTGAGATATAAGCAATTTAGTATTCCAACTCCTCATTTTCTGCTCCAAGCCCCATTATTATGCAAGCATTCTTTGTAGTCACTGTGTTTCTGTAAGCAGCTGTTGGGGGAAAACAGGGTGTGCGTCCAGTTACTGTTACATGCAGTGTTTCCACTTCATGCTTGTACCGTTGCTTTAGCTGCTCACGGTACGCAACCATGTGCATTATCCTTTGCATTTCTATTTGAGCTTGCATTTGCATTACTCTTACCATTTGTGTCTACAGAACTGTTTCTGTTTCACTTTGTGTCACCATGCACATTACCATTTGCGTTTGCGGTTGCCCTTCCGTTTGTATCTGTCTTTCATTTTGCATCATCGTTGTTACCGTTACCATTTACATTTCCAATTGTGTTCCGTGCCCATGCGTGTTATGCTTTGCATTTCCATATGTGCTTGCATTTGCATTTCTGCTCTTTGGCATTATTGTTGCTGTTACTGGCACCATTTGCATTTCAAATGCGGTACCATGACCGTCGCGGGTTATGGTTTGCATTTCAGTACCACTTGCATTTGCGTTTCGTTTCTGTTTCCTTTGGCATTATCGTTGCTGTTACCATTACCGTTGCATTTACAATTGTGATACCATGACCGTGTGCGTAACGGTCTGTGTTTTTACGCGTTTGCATTCACGTTTCATTTCTGTTTCTTTTGGTGTTATTTTAGCTGTTACCATTTATGCTTTCCAATTGTGGTGCCAATGACTGCATTATAGTTTATGCTTTCCATACGACTTGCATTTGCCTTTGTGTTTCTGTTTTTGGCATTATTTTTGCTTTTGCCATTACCATTTGCATTTGCAATTGTGGTACCATGATGTGTGCATTCGCTTTGCATTTCTGTATGCGCTTGCATTTGCCTTTCCGTTTCTATTCCTTTTGCGTTATTGTTGCTGTAACAGTTAACATTTGCATTTACAATAGTGGTACCATGACCATGCATGTTACCAGTTGCGTTTCTGTACATGCTTGTGTCTCTGTTTGTGCCACTGTTAAGCTTTAGCATCAGTTTGCACTTGTGTTTCTATTTACGCTATGCTACCATTTACATTTGTGTCATCATGTGCATATCCATTAGCACTTGCATTAGTGTTGCAGTTACTGTTATTATGTCACAAGACATCACGTGGCCGGAGGCATGGGGACCGAAGGGCCCATGCTCCCACCACTGCATTCTATTCACTATTTATAGTCCCTCATTCTCAAAAGAAGGGAAATTCATGGCAAAAACTCCATTTAATGAATCAGTTAGGGTTGTTCCACAGCAACAAAAGTGAGGAAGTTCAGTGTTAGGGTTGAAAGCCCTCTGCACCCCAGCCCGCCCCCAACCGCATCGGGTGTGCTTTGGGGTTGTCGGTCCTAAATCTTACCCAGTTCTCCTATACCTCAGCTTGTTTACACATGTGATGGGGTGAGAGTTAGGGCTGACAACCCCAATGCACACCCAATACTCTTCCAGGCTATGGCAAAATGACAGCAAATATTTGCCACCCTACTGCAAAAGAACGTTTGATTTTTGGGCTGAAATTTGGAGGAACGCAGACAACATTTCACAGATGTGCCTTTTGGTGAAAAATATTACAGGGTGGCAAAGTTATGGTACTCCAAAGTTGACACTTTTCCTATAGGATAACATTACGGCATCCGCTGCATTACAGGAATCCTTTGTCGTTCTGCTGCAAAATAACTGTTTGGTCTTTTGGGCTGAAATTTGAGGAAGAAAGCCAACATCCCACTGATGTGCCTTTTATGGTTTGGTGAAAAAATATTACAGGGCGGACAGTGGCGGCACTCAAGTTGATGTTTTTTCCATTGGATAACATTACGGTGTCCATCATGCTTACAGGACCCGTATTCTTGGAAACGGTAGCGAGATAGGGACTTTTCGTCACAGAAATGATAGATACAACACTAGCCAGGAAAGTCTTAATTCATATGAAATTTACATTGTTTTTCTATGTCGTACGGTTCCTGAGATATGAGCAATTTAATATTCAGGTCCTCATTTTCTGCTCGAGGCCCATTCTTATGTATACATTCTTTGTTTTCACTTTGTTTTCCAATGCAGTTTTTGGGATAGAGGGTGTGCCCTTTGTTACTGTGCCAGTTAGTATTTCCAGTTGCGTTTCCGTTACCGTTTGCGGCACCGTTACCATCGACACCACCGTGTGCATTCACGGTTTGCATTTTGCTTGCGCTTGCATTTGCGTTTCTGTGTCATTTGGCGTTATTGTTGCTATTACCATTACCTGTTTCATTTGCAATTGCTGTACCATGCATGTGCATTATGGTTTTCATTACCGTATGTGCTTGCATTTCTATTTCGTTTCTGTTCCTTTGGTGTTATTTTTGCTGTTACTGTTACCATTTGCATTTACAATTGCGGTACCATGACCATGCAAGTAACAGTTTGCGTTTCTGTACTTGTTGCATTTGCATTTCTCTTTCCTTTGGCATCATTGTTGCTGTTACTGTTACCATTTATGTAACAATTGCAGTACTGTGCCTGCAAGCATTTCAGTTTGTGTTTCCATACGCGCCTGTTCCCATTTCTTTTCTCTTTCCTTTGGTGTTATTCTTCATGTTAATTTTACCATTTGCATTTACTATTGCGATACCATGCCTGTGCATGTTACGGTTTCTGACGCATTGTGCTTGCTTTCTCGTATTTCCGTTTCTGTTCCTTTCACATTCTTTTTGCTGTGACACTTAACATTTCCATTTAAAATACCACTGCCATCTCTGTTCACATTAGCACTTGCATTTTCATATGTGCTTCAATGTCCGTTTGTGTCACTGTTCACTTCAGCGTCACTTTGCGCTTGCATTTCTATTAATGTTTCCTTTAACATTTCACGTTTGCATTACCATGTGCGCCACTGTTCATGCTTATGTTTGCGTTCCTGTTCCTATGTCACAAGACATCATGTGGTGGGAGAGTGGAGCCAAAAGGGCCCCAGCTCCCACCGCCTCATTCATTCACTATTTCTTGTCATTATTTTTCAAAAGAAGAAATTGGAAAAAACTCCATTTAATGCATTAGTTAGGGTTGTTCCACAGCAACAAAAGCGAGGAAATTTGGTGTTAGGGTTGAGCTCACCCCCACTAACATCAGGGTGCTGCTGGGGTCCTTGGTCCTAACTTTCACCCCATTCTCCTACACCTCTGCTTCTTCACATGTGATGGGGTGAGAGTTAGGGTTGATGACCCCAATGAGACACTGATGCCGGTTGGGGGGTAGGCTTGGGGTCCAAGGGGCTTTCAACCTAACACCAAATTTCCTCACTTTTGTCACTGTGGATCAATCCTAACTAATACATTAAATGGAGTTTTGCCTCTAATATATACTGTGTATATATATATATATATATATATATATATATATATATATATATATACTGTATTATCGTGCCACTATAGTTAGGGTTACGTACTCATTTAAGGTTAAAGTATGAAATTTTGCATCTTAATAACTTTGCCACCATATGACAGATTTGTCTGACATTGGCAGGCATGGAGTGGTACCATAGTTCTCTGGATCTGCCAAGTTTCATAATGGTCGGATATACGGTTGCAGAGTGATAAAGTAACATTCTGTAGTGCAGTTACTTTTTTGTGCATTCTTTGTTCATGCCTACAGGTCGCATGGTTTGTGTGACTGGTTCAAAACTTCAGAGAACAAGTGGCCAGTGTCTCTGATGTGCCTTTTGAAGATTTCTGAAAAATATTAAACAATTCAAAAGTTATTCAAAAACAAGTTTCCATTATAGTCAATGGGAGAGATTAACAAAAGTTCAACAATGTTGCAAATGCAATTTTTAGTGTCACAAATGACCCTTGTAGTGTCATGAGTCAGCCATTTTTTAGTTACTGATCACAGAAATGCTTGGCATTTAAAAGTGGGACCATCTAGAGACACAATTCTTTTGTGTTTACCTAGTTGAGCCCTGAGGATGCCAGGCATATCTTTAAGTCCAAAACTTCAGGAAACATGTGGCCAGGGTCCCCGATGTGCCTTTTGAAGATTTCATGAAAAATATTAAACAGTTCAAAAGTTATTTAAAAACAAGTTCCCATTATAAGTCAATGGGAAAAGTTAACAAAAGTTTGACACTTTCTCAAATGCACTCTTTAGTGTTGCAAATGGCCTTAGTAATGTCGTGAGTCAGCCATTTTTTTCAGTTACTGATCACATAAATGCTTGGCATTTAAATTTAGGGCCCTCTAGGGATACAATTATTTTTGTGTTCACCTAGTATGACCCTGAGGATGCTAGCCATGTCTTTTGGGGGTTAAACACCCAGAAATATATTTTGAAATTTTTAGCTGTGGTGTTGCAGAGTATAGCACTTGCAACACTTTCGTATTTTTGTGATCTATGGCCAAAATAACAGGAATTATTTGTTACCCTGCTGCAAAAGAACAGTTTGGTCTTTGTGCTGAAATTTGAGGAAGAAAGCCAACATCCCACAGATGTGCCTTTTGGTAGTGGTGACAAAATACTGTATAGCAGCTTATATTGGCACCCTCTTTATTTAGTGCGGAGGATGCAGTACTATTTAGCTCCCTGTTAAATTAGCGCATCAGCTTGATGTCCAATTACAGCACTATGGTCCCTGTAATATTAGCTATCAGCTTATTTTAGCACTTTTGTGTTTTCAGTTAAGCTAATATAGCAAAAATAAACTGAAAGCTAATATTTCCTGCTATACAGTATTACAGGGATGCTAGGTTATGGTACTCAAAGTTGACTCTTTTTCACATAGACTAACATTATAGCGCGCCTCACCTTCGGACCCGTATCTCGGAAATGCTTTGAGATACGGACTTTTCATCTGAAAATGTGGGTTAAGTACAAAACTAGCCAGGAAAGTCATAATTTACATGAAATGTTAATTGTTTTTGTACGTCATACAGTTCCTGAGATATAAGCAATTTAGTATTCCAAGTGCTCATTTTCTGCTCCAAGGCCCATTATTATGCATACATTCTTTGTATTCACTGTGTTTCTCTATGCAGCTGTTGGTGAAAAAGGTGTGTACTTTCATTACTGTCACAGTTAGCATTCCACTTCATGCTTGTAACCGCTTATGTTCCGTCTATGCCACCATGTGCATTACCCTCTCGTGTTTCATTTGTGCTTGATATACTATTACCATTTGTGTTTCCATTACTGTTTCTGTTTGCATTTAGTTTTGCATCACCGTGCATTACCATTTGCATTTGTGTCTGCGCTTCTGTTTGTATTTTTTGCATCATCATTGCTGTTACCATTAGCTTTTGCATTTCCTATTGCAGTACTGTGACTGTGTGCATTACCATTTCCGTTTCTGTACACGATTGCATTTAGCTTTCCATTTGTGTTACCGCTCTCTGTATGTCACCATGTGTGTTACTCTTTGTGTTTTGTTTGCACTTGCATTACTGTTAACATTTGAATTTCCATTACTGTTTTGTTTGCATTTTGTTTTGTGTCACCATGTGCATTGCCTTTTCGTACATGCTTCCATTTGTGTTTCCTTCATCATTGCTGTTACCTTTAGCATTTGTGTTTCCTACTGCGTACTATGACCGTGTGCATTACCAGTTGCATCTCCATACATGCTTGTGTTTCTGTTTCCATTTGCATTACTGTTCCTCTCACGCCACCATGTGCATTACCTTTGCATTTTGTTTGCATTTGCATTTGTGTTACTGTTAACATTTGTGTTACCATTACTGGCTTTGCTTGCATTTCATTTGCATCACCATGTGCATTACCATTTTGCGTTTGCATACGTGCTTCGTTGCGTTTCCTTTGGCATCATTGTTGCTGTTACCAATAGCATTTACATTTCCTATTGCAGTACTGTGACCATGCACATTACCATTTACACTTCCGCACATGCTTGCATTTACATTTCCATTGTCATTACCAATCCTGCATACACCACCATGTGTGTTATCCTTTGTGTTTTCATTTGCGCTTGCTTAACTGTTAATATTTGTGTTTCCATTACTGTTTTTGTTTAGTTTCCTTTTGCATCACCGTGTGCATTTCCATTTGGGTTTGTGTACATTCTTCCATTTGCATTTGTGTTTCTGTTTGTGTTTCCTTTGGTGTCATCATTGCTGTTACCGTAACTGTCTGTGTTTCAATTACATTACCGTGTCCGTGTGTGTTACGGTTTTGCGTTTTGTAGGCATTTGCATTTCTGTTTTCATTATCGTTTGTGCTTGTGTTTGTATTACCATTTGTGTTATTGTTTATATTTAGTCACCATGTGCATTAGCGCTTGCATTTGCATTGCTGTTACTTCACTATTTATAGTGCACATTCTCAAAAAGAAGGAAATTAATGCAAGAACTCGTTTAATGCATCAGGTTGCCGCATTAGTGACAGCAAGGAATAGGTTCCCACCGCCTGCACTTCATTCACCTCACCAACAGGCATCGGGTGTGTGTTGTCAGTCCGCAACTCTCACCCCATTCTCCTCATTCTGCACCAGCTCAGCTTGTTGGTACATAGGATGGGGTGAGAGTTAGGACTGATGACCCAACGCACACCCTAATTTCTGTTGGTGGAGCGGGATGGGGTGCAAGGTGGGTGGGAACCCCAACATCAAATTTCCTTGCTTTTGTCACTGTGGAACAACCCTAACTGATGCATTAAACAGAGTTTTTGCCACTAATATATATATATATATATATATATATATATATATATATATTAATTATAGTGGCACGGTAGTGCCACTATAGTTAGGGTTGAATACCCCATTTAAGGTTAAAATGTGAAATTTTGCACCTTAATAACTTTGCCACTGTATGACTGATTTACCAGAAATTTGGCAGGCACAGAGAGTTATCATAGATCCTGGGATCTGCCAAGCTTTCTACCAGTCAGATATACAGTTGCAGAGTTATTAGCAACATTCTGTAGCACATTTATGCATTTTGCACATTCTTTACTTGCACCTACAGGTCGCACGGTTTGCGTGACGGTCCAAAACTTCAGGGAACATGCAGCTGGTGTCCCGATGTGCCTTTTGAAAATTTCATGAAACAATATGGAACGGTTCAAAAGTTAATCAAAAATAAGTTTCCCATTATAGTCAATGGGAAAAGTTAACAAAAGTTTGACAACCTCAATGCACACCCCAATGCCAGTTGGGGGCGGGCTAAGGGGTGCAAGGGTCTTTCAACCCTAACACCAAATTTCCTCACTTTTGTTGCTGTAGAACAACCCTAACTGATGCATTAAATGGATTTTTTACTCCATTTAATGGACTAATTATTGCTGCTGCTGTTCAGGGGTGGTGTGGAGTCCCTCTGCATGTGGGTACCCCACTGCAACCCTGTAGGATTGGTCTCTGTTGCTGTGAGGGGTTGAGGCACTGGTTCTTCAGCCACCAACTAGGTGAACCTCCCTGTGACTGCCTTTAAGAGACTTTCCCTGCTTTTCAGCAGGAGCTGAGCATTCTGCCAATCACTAGAACACTCTGGGGGAAAAACAAAGAAAAAGTAATTTATATATTTTACCAGCAATAATCCTCCTTCCACTACTGTTCTTACTGTGTTGTATGGACCCAGGGATTCAAGGGAAAGGTTTCTGTGGTGTATGGCTTGCTGTGCAGTGCCTTGGGCACACTTTGCGTGACTGGTCCAAAACTTGGGGAACATGCAGCTGGGGTCCCCGATGCCTTTTGAAGATTTCTGAAACAATATGGAATGGTGCCAGTGGGTGGGACTGTTTGGGCTCCAAAATTTGAATTTAGGGTCTGAGATTGATTGGTGCTTATACCGTGATGTCCTGGATCCGAGCCTTATCTTCCCATTTGGAGCCCCATGCTCACAGTAGACTAGTTGTTGCTGTTGCTGTTCAGGGGTGGTGTGGGAGTCCCTCTGCATGTGGGTACCCCCCGCAACCCTATAGGATTTGGTCTCTGTTACTGTGAGGGGTTGAGGCACTGGTTCTTCAGTCACTGATGGGTGAACCTTCCTGTGACCACCTTTAAGAGACTTTCCCCTGCTTTTCAGTAGGAACCAAGCATACTGCCGATCACTGGAACACTGCTGGGGAAAAAAAACTAAGAAAAAATAATTTATATATTTTGCCATCAATATTCCTCCTTCTACCACTATTCTTACTGTGTTGTATGGACCTGGGGAAAGTTTCCTGCCCACCCACCCCATTCCCTCCTCCGTTAAATGCTCTCTGGCCATGCCCCTGCCTGATCAAGTTTAGTGGTGAAACTTCTGCCTTGGTTCAGTCTAGCTCTGGTTTTGGCTGCCTTGCTTCTCCTCATAAATGGGTGGTGGCTGTGACTGCACTATCTGTAACTCACCCAACCCAGTTTCCTGTTCCTATTCCTGGTGGTGCTAACCATATTGTGCATCTTGTGGGGATTGATCTGTGTGTATCTAATGCCAGTTGCATAGTCCTGCTGTGCTGTTGCTGGTCCTGCATCATGAGGAGGACCTTTACTGCTCCTTATGCTGCTGGGGCTTAAGGTGTGTCCTATACTGTGGGGTTACTATGTGGTTTATGTGATTTACTCATTTCAGTCCCTCCTCAGGCCATAACCTAGAATATCTCACCAAGAGTGAGCTTAGCCTTTTTTTTTGTGGTAGGAAACTGCACATAAAACTACTGCCTGCTTGATCTGCCTAAGCATCCTATTCTAAAATTGTTTAACGTTGTTGTGTCACTCAGTTCCCTTTTAATGGCTATTGCTGTCCTCCTACATAAGGAGGGTACTATTCTGGTCACAATCCACATTCTCACTAAGGGTGATCCATTTACTGTGGTGGTGGTAGCGGCTGTTGGTCGCACACCTCCTTGCTGACCTCTTGGTAGCTCGGGAGCCAGTCTTGTTAGTGCTTCTAATCCCTCCCGAGGTTCCCACATTGCTGTCTGGCTCAATGCTGGCCCAAGCCCTGATGCTGGTATGGGGGTCCTAGTGCCTCTATTAAAAGGGGCTACGCCCATCTTACTCACTTACTCCCTTACCATTTGTCTGCTTACTGTACTAAGCCTCCTTTACCCATTGGTTGTGACACCCTCCTGTGGGGGTCCCCTGGTTTACCAATGTCCAGCATGAGGAGTTGGATTTCACCTTCTCCAACCTAATAGCCTGTGCTGTACAGCCTTTGCTGACAATCTGCTGTCTTGATCTCAGGTGTTTCCTGGATCTTGTCATGATAACCAGGTGATCTGGGCACAAGACACCTGCCAGGACTGGCCCCCACCTCTCAGATATCTCCTTTGTCTCTTACTGGTGATCCTTGCCCTGATGGGAGACATTGAGCCTAACCCTGGCTCTCCCTATCAGGCCTTGCCCTTGCCAGTGGGCTGGATGTCTGCAAAGGGCTGAAAATTGCCCACCTAAATATCCATTGTCTCCTGCCCAACCAAGCTGAGCTCCTTGCTTGGGTAACTCACCACAGTCCTGACATCCTTGGAGTTACTGAAACCTGGCTGAAACCATCAATCCTGGACTTGGCATGTGCGCTTCCTGGCTATGACCTTGTCAGGCTGGACCAGCAGGCAAAAAGAGGGAGGGCGGCATTCTGGTTTACTACAGGAGTCACCTCAACCTGTCAGTTCTGTCCAGCCAACAGCCACTGCAGTCTCCTGTGACCTATTACACACTGTACTGATACTTGAGAATACAAAGAGGCTACATATTATATGTACGTATAATCTCCCAATGGGGGGTATGTGGGATTGCCTTCCTCCTTGATTCCGTTGGATCAATGGCTGGGGATAATGAGTTATTGATCCTGGGTGATCTCAACCTAAACTGGCTTAGTGGGAATAGGAAGTCATATGAGCCCTTGCTTGCGGGTCTCTCACTGTCTCAGCTCATCAAGAAACCAACTAGGTTGTCTACCAATGGTGGTTTGAGCTCCCTCCTAGATTGGGTCTTGTCAAACAGGCCCGAGAGATTAGCTCATTGGGTATCCTTCCTGACTCCATCTCTGACCACTCCCCAGTGTACTGTGTGTGGAAGATCCCTCCTGAAAGTTCCTCACAAAATCATTCAGTTAGGGATTTCTCCAAGTTCAACCTTGGCTCATTTCATGATGATCTCCTGCAGACTGGCCAAGGTGTGGAATGCCCAGGACTCTTCTACAGCAGTGGGTCACTTTCTCAGTGCCTTTGGGGCCCTGCAGAATAAACATGCTATTCTCATCAGGAAGATGGTAGGGTCTGCTACCAAGTGGTTGCATGAGAGCCTACTTGCCTCATGAGGACAAGGGACAAGTGCTGGGCCAATTTTAAGGTCATGATGGACCAGACCATATTCCAGCAGTACAGGAGGCTCAGAAATGAGTGTAAAAAGCATACGTATTGTCAAAAGTGAATTCAGTAGAGCTGCTCTGCTGAATTCGGCTAAAGACCCCAGGAGTTTCTGGAGGAACATTAAAAACATTGTCAGTGGCTCCTCCTCTTCCGAGACTACCGACATACTCATTGATGGAGCTAGCTGCAACAATCCCTTACCATCACAAATGCATTTAACTTGCATTTCTCTGACTTGTCTGCATTTACTTCTTCATCCTCCTGTGGTCAGTAAAGTACTGGAGAAAGTGGTGGCTGGACAACTCTCAGAGTATATTCTGTACCACGAGCTGCTGTCTCCTCGCAGCATGGATTTCAGAAAGGGCATAGTGCATGCTCTGCCTTAGTCTCTGTCTCCACTGGTATCAGAACAGCTATGAACCAAGGTAAACTCTCTGGTGCTGTCTTCATAGACCTATCCAAGGCCTTTGACCTTAGAGACCACACCTTGCTTTGCTCTCAGCTTGGGTCCTTTGGCATGTCTCCCGGTCCTCACTCTGGTTCTCCAACTACCTACATGGTAGACAGCAGTTGGTCAAATACAACAAGGTATTCTTGGGCACCACTACTGTGTCCACAGGAGTTCCCCAGGGCTCAGTACTGGGACCTCTGCTGTTCTCCATTTTGTCCAGCACCCTTCCCTCTTCCACTGTCCACTGCAGCACCAGCCTGTATGCAGATGATCTGGTTATCCTTACTCACTCTCGGGACATTGGGGTCATTAACTGCCAATTGAGTGAGCATTTCAGAACATTCAGTCCTGGGTGTCATCCAACAAGCTGGTTCTCAACCTAAAAAACTCAGGCCATGCTTTTTGAGTCCCTGGTCAAAATCAAGGCCTCCCTGCTCCTCAGCACATCACTGGAATCGATGGTACTCTGGTCCTTGTCACTGGTACCTTCAAATGCCTTAGAGTGTCACTTGACCCTCAGCATGACCTTGGGCATCACATCCAGAATGTCTGTAAAGCTGTAAACTGCAAATTGGGTATGGCTTATAAAGCTAAGAGCAACCTTACCTTGTCGCATGACTGGTGCTGGCTCGAGGTGTGTTTCTCCCTCCCTCTGCTACAGGCTTCTTCTGTTTGCCCACACTTCCAAAGCTTTCTCTCAAGGTGGACTGTTTCCTACAATAATATTTACCATTTTGCACTTGTGGCCCCTCGACTCACCCATCACTGTGACCTGTACAGCAGGCTGAACTGGCTCTCCCTGGCTAATTACTTTAACTTTGGTCTGGGTGCTTCATGGGCAAGGTACTTCACACCAGCACCCCCAAGCTGGCAGAGCTCCTCGTAATGGCTCCTCCCACATTATTCCCTTAGGTCCCTGGGTCCTGCTGTCCTCAAGATACCTGCCATGTGCACCCAGATGGGTGACAGAGATTTTGCCTCATGTGCGCCCAGGTTGTGGAACTCCTTTCCTGTCCAGGTTTGCTCCTCCCTCTCACAGGCTTGCCTTAGATCCTCCCTTTGGAATCACCTTACATTGCCTCAGTGTTTGGCTGTTACAAGCCTCCATAATACTCACCTGCCCCCTGGCACCATTTTTCCTCCTCTCTCTGGACTTGTCAGACCACCTGGGGTTGGCTCAGCCTGTAATTACCTCTGCCCTATGCTCTGGGTATGCTCTGACTGGGGCTCCACTTCTATAGGGACCTGTAATGTGCATAACTGTTTTTATTTACACTTTAAACTGTATATATTGTACTGCTCATGTCTCTATGCATTTGTACCACTGTACGCACCTCACTGGGCATGTAATGTTTTTCCTGACTCTGTTAATCTGATTGTATCTGTACTATGTTATCTATGTATCTGAATGGTATTTTCCTGTACTCTCCCGGGTTGTTCCTGAAAATAGAAAAATGTCTTGTCTAGTGTACTTACCGGTCAACAAAAGCTAAATAAATAAATATATATATATTATAGTGGCTTGGTAGTGCCACTATAGTTAGGTTGAGCACCCCATTTAAGGTTAAAGAGTGAAATTTAGCAGCTTAACAACTTTGCCACCATATGACACATTTGCCTGAAGTTTGTCAGGCATGGAGCAGTACCATAGATCTGTGGATCTGGCAAATTTGTAGTCGGATATACGGTTGCTGACTTATAAAGTGACATTCAAAGTAACATTTATGCTTTTTTCTTCTGGCTCGTCTGCTTCACAAGTCGCACGGTTTGTGCGCTGATTGTCTGAAACCTCAGGACCATGCAGCCAGGTCCCGATGCCTTTTGAAGATTTTTGAAAAATATTAAACGGTTCAAAAGTTATTCAAAAGCAAGTTTCCATTATAGTCAATGGGAAAAGTTAGCAAAAGTTTGACAGTGTCGCAAATGCAGTTTTTAGTGTCGCAATACATTCTTTGTATTCATTGTGGTTCTCTATGCAGCTGTTGGGCAAAAACAGGGTGTGCGCTTCCGTTACTGTTACAGTTAACATTCCCACTTGCATTTCCGTACCTGTTTGCGTGTGTACACAACCATGTGCATTCATTTTGCATTTTCGTTTGTGTTATTGTAACCATTTGCGTTCCACTACTGTTTCTGCTTGCATTTAGTTTTGCATCACCATGTGCATTACCATTTGCATTTGCATAAGCACTTCCGCTTGTGTTGTCTTTCCTTTGGCATCATCGCTACTGTTACCATTACCATTTTATGCTTCCAATCATGCTTACCATGACTGTGTGCGTTACGGTTTGCATTTCTGTACCTGCTTGCATTTGCTTTTCTGTTTCCATTGCTGTTTGCACTTGCATTTCTATTACCATTTGCATTATCGTTTATGTTTGCGTCACTTTGTTCATTACCGTTTGCGTTAGCGTCACGGGCTTCCATTGCATTTCCGTTTGCATTTGTGTTTCCTTAGCGTCATCATTGGTGCTACCGTCAAGCGTTTCCATTTCCAATTTTATTACTGTGACCGTGTGCATTATGATTTGCATTTGCATATGCACTTCGCTTGCATTTCTGTTTTCAGTAATGTTTGCACTTGTATTTCTATTACCATTTGCATTACCATTAACGTTGGTGTCATGATGTGTGCTACTCATTATGCGCATGCTGTTTCTTTACTGTTACTTCACTATTTATAGTGCACATTCTCAAAAGAAGGGAAATTCATGGCAAAAACCTCTGTTTAACGCATCAGTTAGGGTTGCTCCAGAGTGACAAAAGTGGGAAGTCGATGGATGCCTGCCACCTTGCAGACCATCCGCCCCACCAACAGGCATCGGTGCATTGGGGTCATTGTCCTAACTCTCACCCCATTATCCTATAGTGCATCACCTCAGCTTGTTTAACATGGGATAGGGTGAGAGTTAGGACCGATGACCCCAATGCACAACCCGATGCCTGTTGGTGGGGGCGGGTGCAAGGAGTGGCAACCCTAACACTGAATTTCCTCACTTTTGTCACTGTAGAACAACCCTAACTGATGCACTAAATGGATTTTTTGCTTAATATATATATTATGCTAGCACGGTAGTGCTACCATAGTTAGGTTGAGGAGTCATTTACATGTTAAACCCAAAATTCTGCACCTTAATAACTTTGCAACCGTTCAACAGATTTGCCTGAAGTTTGAATACAGAATCAAGACCCATATGCCTTGGAATCTACCAAGTTTTGTACCAGTCAGAAGTACGGCTGTGGAGTTATTAGGCATAATCTGTGCATGCGTTCGCTTTTTGGAATTCTACGGTTGTGCCTACAGGTTGCACAGTTTGCGTGACTAGTACAAAATCTTCAGGGAACATGTGGCTGGGGTCCCTGATGTGCCTTTCAAAGATTTCATGAAAAAATATTAAATGGTTCAAAAGTTATTCAAAAACAAGTTCCCATTATAAGTCAATGGGAAAAGTTAACAAAAAGTGCAACGCTTTAAAATGCACTTTTACTTTCGCAGAAATGGCCCTAGTACTTTTGCAATCCACCATTTTGTTTTCAGTTGGTGACCAGAAAAATGCTTGGCATTTAAATTTGGGACCATCTAGGGACACAATTCTTTTGTGTTCACCTAGTCGGAGCCTGAGGATGCTAGCCCTGTCTTTATTTTGGGGTTAAACACCCCATAAATATGTTTTCAAAGTCCTGAAAAAGGACTTTCACAAAGTACTTTCATGCTCACGACACTTTTGCAAATCTGTGTGCTTTCACAAATCACGAAAGTTCTTTGCAACACTATGGCCAAAATGACAGGAGTTCTTTGCCACCTTGCTGCAAAAGAACGATTAGGTCTTTGGCCTGAAATTTGAGAGGAACGCAGCCAACATCACACAGATGTGCCTTTCCATGATTTGGTGAAAAAATATTACAGGGGAGCAAAGTTACAGCACTCTGAAGTTGACACTTTTCCCATAGACTAACATTCGTCGTCCGCTGCATGACAGGAATTCTTTGCCACCCTGCTGCAAAATAATGGTTTGGTCTTTACACTGAAATTTGGAGGAAGAAAGCCAACCTCCCCAGATGTGCCTTTTGGTGGTTTGGTGAAAAAATATTACAGGGCAGCAAAGTTATGGCACTCCAAACTTCTCCTTTTCCATAGGATAACATTACGACGTGCTCGCCTTTCGGGGCCGTATCTCGGAAACGGTGCAAGATACGGACTTTTGTCAGAAAATGCTTAGCCCCTGATGGCTAGGTACAAAACTAGCCAGGAAAGTTGTAAATCATATGACTTTTGAATTTTTTTTACATCGTACGGTTCCTGAGATATAAGCAATTTAGTATTCTAACTCCTCATTTTCTGCTCTGAGACCCATTATTATGCATACATTCTTTGTACTCACTGTCTTTCTCTATGCAGCTTTTGGGGAAAACCAGCCTGTGTACTTGCATTACTGTTACCATTACGCTTCCGCTTACGATTCCATTCGATTTCACTTACTGTTCCCATCTACGCCACCATGTGCATTACCGTTTGCATTTTCATTTGTGCTTGCGTTTGCATTATTTTACCATTTGTGTCTACAGTACTGTTTCTTTTTCTGTTTCACTTTGCATCACCATGAGCATTACCATTTGGCTTTATGGGCACCGTGTTTCTATGTGACAAGACATCACGCAGGGAGTGCGGGCCCAAAGGCCCCAGCCCCACCGCTGCATTATATTCACTATTTCATCATCATTCTCAAAAGAAGGGAAATTAGAGGCAAAAACTCCATTTAATGCATCAGTTAGGGTTATTCCACGGTGACAAAAGCGAGAAATTCGGTGTTAGGGTTGAAAGCCCCCTTGGACCTCTAACCCCATTCTCCTATACCTCTGCTTCTTTACACATGTGATGGGGTGAGAGTTAGAGCCGACAACCCCATACGCACCCGATGCTGGTTGGGGGTGGGCTGGCGGTCCAACAGAGTTTTTGCCTGTAATATATATATATATATATATATATATATATATATATACACATTCATGGCAAAAACTCTATTTAATACATCAGTTATAGTTGTTTCACAGTGATAAGCAAGGAAATTCAGTCTTAGGGTTGAAAGCCACCTTGCACCCAGCGACCCCCAACTGGCATTGGGGTGTGCATTGTGGTCGTTGGCCCTAACTCTCACCCCATCACATGTTAAACAAGTTGATGTATAGTAGAATGGGGTATTTAGGACCGATGACTAGCACACCCCGATGCTGGTTGAGGGGTCAGACTGGGGTGCAAGGGGCTTCAACCCTAACACCAATTTCCTGTCTTTGTCACTGTGGAACAACCTAACTGATGCATTAAACAGAGTTTTTGCCATGAATTTTCCTTCTTTTGAGAAAAGGACTATAAAATATGAATGGAATGGGAGGTGAGCCGGCCCTTCGGGCCCCACACTCCCACCACATTATGTCTTGTGACATAGTAACGGTTACTGCAATGAAGACGTAAGCACTAATGGTTACGCACATGGTGATGCAAACATAAATGGTAAAGCAAATGTTAAAAGAAATGCAAGCTCAAAGTGACACCAAAGCGAACACTGACACAAACGGAGAAGTAAACGTGTACAGAAATGTAACTGGTAAAGCGCACGGTCGTGGTACTGCTATTGAAAATGCAAACATTAACTGTTACAGCAACAAAAATGCCAAAGGGAACAGAAACAGAAACACAAACGCAAGCGTCATGGAAATGCAAAGCATAACATGCATGGTCACGGTACTGCAATTGCAAATGGTAATAGTAACAGCAAAAAGAACGCCAAAGGAAAGAGAAATGGAAAGGCAAACACAAGCCATAATGTGCACGGTCATGGTACCACTATTGTAAACACAAATGATAATTGTAACAGCAACAGTAATGGGAAAGGAAACAGAAACGCAAACATAAGCATGTATGGAAATGCAAAGCGTAGCAGCGCACAGTAATAGTACCATAATTGTAAACACAAATGGTAATGGTAACAGCAACAATAACACCAAAGAAAACAGTAGCATAAAAGCAAACATAAGCATAAAGGGTGGCCTTTATGGTGGCGTGCAGGAATCGCTATCATACAAAGTGGCGAAATGCAGTGTAAAACTACGATGTAACAGTAAGTGGAGCACAGACCCTATTGTTCCCCAAAAGCTCCATTGAAAGACAGTGAAAACAAAGAATGTATGCATAATAATGGGCCTCGAGCAGAAAACGAGCAGTTGTAATACTAAATGCTAATATCTCAGTAACTGTATGACGTAGAAAACATTTTTAATTTTACATGATTCATGACTGTCCTGGCTAGGTTTTGTTGGTTGTAATGGAAATTCCATATCTCACACGTTTTCAAGATACGAGCACACCGGCGTGGCGTACACCACCATGTTAGTCCATGGGAAACATTTTCAAATTCAGAGTACTGTAATTTAGCATCCATGCAATATTTTGTCACCAAAACACAAAAAGACACATATGTGAGATGTTGGCTGCCTTCCTCAATTTCAGCTCAAAAGACCAAACTGTTCTTTTGTAGCAGGGTGGCAAAGAGCTCCTGTCATTTTGGCCATAGTCTGGAAAAGTAGTGTAAGTGATTTGCTAAAGCTTTAGCAAAATTTGCGAAAGTGTCGTGAGTGCGACACTACTTTTCCAGAAATTTGAAAACATATTTCTGGGGTGTTTAACCCCAAAATAAAGACATGGCTAGCATCCTTAGGGCTCAAATAGGTAAACACAAAACAATTATGTCCCTAGATGGTCCCAATTTTAAATGCCAAGCATTTCTGTGATCAGTAACTGAAAAAATGGCTGACCCACGACACTACTAAGGCCATTTGCAACACTAAAAAGTGCATTTGAGAAAGTGTCAAACTTTTGTTAACTTTTCCCATTGACTTATAATGGGAAATTGTTTTGAATAACTTTTGAACTGTTTAATATTTTTTCATGGAATCTTCAAAGGGCACATCAGGGACCCTGGCTGCACATTCTCTGAAGTTTTTGGACAGGTCACAAACCGTGTGACCTGTAGGTGCGCAAACAAAGAATAGCAAAAACGACAGACTACGGATGTCGCTGAATGGCTCCGCGGCATTATATCCGACCAGTACAAAAGTTGGCAGATCCCAAGATCTATGGTACGCCTCATGCCTGACAAATTTCAGGCAAATCTTTTGAATGTTGGCAAAGTTATTAAGGTGCAAAGTTTCACCCTTTGACCTTAAAGGGCTACTCAACCTAACTATGGTAGCACTACTGTGCTACCATAATATATATATATATATATATATATATATATATATAAGCTGGAAACTCTATTTTTAGACTGATTTGGATGGAACCAAAGCCATGGCTCGATATATCGGGGTCCCTGAGTAAACCCAACGAAGTTTTAAGTCGAAGTGACCCTGAGCTGAGATATTTGTGTTTGTGCAATCAGAAAACTGAAAACAAGATGGCGGAGCTCGTGGTCAAAGAATTTTGAAATTCCTTGGGAACAAAGATTCTTGAACCATGAGGCTGCAAATTCTTTGACTGCCAGGTGGGACGAGATGGCCAGAACCCCATTCTTTGATTGCAAGATATACATATAAATTTTCCCATTGACTTATAATGGGAACTTGAAAGTGCTATAACTTTTGAATGCTTTAATATTTTCACCAAACAAAAGCGACATGTTCGACCACCAAAGCTCTTTCACACGAGTCATCTCACAGAGTAGCATGCCACACGACGGCTGTGCAGGACCACATTAAGAATGCCAATAGGTGCCTCCAGAAATGAATAATTTTACATTTTTCAGCACTTTCATACACAAAGAACGGCACTCTGACCAAAATGCAATTGGGCAAATCAAGAGATCTACTGAGCCACGACCACATGTACCAAATGTCAGGCAAATCCATTAAACAGGTCCAAAGTTATTAATGCCCAAACTTTTGACTTTAGTCTGTAACTGACCACTCAACCCTAACTATAGTGGCACAACTGTGCCACTATTTTATTATATATATATACATATATATATATATATATATATATATATATATATATATATATATATATATATATATATACATTAGAAAGAAAACTCCATTTAATGCATTAGTTAGGGTTGTTCCACAGCGACAAAAGTGAGGAAATTCTGTGTTATGGTTGAAAAACCCCTCGGACCCCTACCCACCCCCCAACTGCATTGGGGTGTGTTATTGGGGCTCAGCCCTAACTCTCACCCCATCACATGTGTAAAGCTGCAGAAGTATAGGAGAATGGCGTGAGAGTTAGGACCGATGACCCCAATGCACACCCCAATGCACGGAAAAGTACTAGTTAGGGTTGAGGAGCCATATCTATGTTAAACCCCAAATGTTTGCATCTTTAATAACTTTGCAACCATTTGATGGATTTTCCTGAAATTTGGAATACACAATCAAGAACCATAGGCCTTGGCGTCTGCCAAGTTTTGTACTGATCGGATACACAGCTACAGAGTTATTAAGCGTGATTCTGTACACACGCTTACACTTTTTCTGGAATTCTACGGTCGCTGTACAGCGTCGATGGTTTATGTGATCTGTAAAAATCTTCAGGGAATGTGGCCAGGGTTCCGATGTGCCTTTCAAGATTTGGTGAAAAAATATTAACGGTTCAAAAGTTATTCAAAAACAATTTCCCATTATAAGTCAATGGGAAAAGTTAACAAAAGTTCAACACTTTAGCAAATGCATTTTACTTTCGCAAATGGGCCTGTTACTTTCACAAATCCGCCATTTTGTTTTCAGTTGGTGATCAGAAAATGCTTGGCATTTAAATTTGGGACCATCTAGGGACACAATTATTTTTGTGTTCACCTAGTCGGAGCCTGAGGATGCTAGCCATGTCTTTATTTTGGAGTAAAACACCCCAGAAATATGTTTTTCAAATTTCTGGAAAAAGAACTTTCATAAAGTACTTTCATGCTCACGAAAGTGTCACAAATTTTTGCAGCTTTGCAAATTGGGCCAGTAGTTTTCTAGTCTGTGGAAAATGACAGCAATTCTTTGGCACTGCGCTGCAAAAGAACGGTTGGGAGTTTTGGCTGAAATTTGAGGGGCGCAGCCGACATCTCACAGATGTGCCTTTCCATGTTGTGTTGAAAAATATTACATGGCGTCAAAGTTACAGCACTCCAAAGTTGATGGTTTTTCCCATAGGATAACATTACACGCTGACGCATTACAGGAATCTTTTGGCACCTGCTGCAAAATAACGGTTTGGTCTTTTTCCTGAAATTTGGAGGAAGACAGCCAACAGCCCACAGATGTGCCTTTCAGTGGTTTGGTGAAAAATATTACAGGGAGGCAAAGTTATGGTGCTCTGAACTTCTCTTTTTTCCCATAGGATAACATTATGGCGTTAGCCACGCCTTTCAGGGCCCGTTCCGGAAACGGTGAGATAATCGGACTTTTCGTCAGAAAGTGCTTAGCCCTCATGGGGCTAAGCACAAAACTAGCCAGGACAGTCGTAAATCATATGACTTTTACATTTTTTTCTACGTCGAACAGTTCCTGAGTTATAACCTATTTAGTATTCCAAGTCCTCATTTTCTGCTTCGATACCCATTATTATGCATACATTCTTTGTACTCACTGTCTTTCTCTATGCAGCTTTTGGGAAAACCAGCCTGTGCGCTTACATTACTGTTACCATTGCCCTTTCACTTGCGGTTCCGTGCCCGTTTCACTTACCGTTGGCGTCTATGCCACCATGCGTTATCCTTGCGTTTCATTTGCGCTATGCGTTTCTGTTATTTTTGCCATTTGTGTCACAGGTACTGTTTCTCTTTCTGTTTCACTTTGCGTCACCATGCCCATTGACATTTCCGTTTGCAGGCACCATGTTACTATGTGACAACACATCCGTGGCAGACTGTTCCCGTCACGCCGTGTGCGTTACCCTTTCTGTTCTCATTCACACTTGCGTTACCATGTGCACCACTGTTATCTCTTCTGTTTGCATTGCTGCTCCTGTTACTATGCCACAAGACATCATGTGGCGGGAGCGTGAAGCCCAGAGGCCCGCGCTCCACTACATTACATTCACTATTTCTTGTTATCATTCTCAAAAGAAGGAAATTAATGGCAAAAACTCAGTTTAATGCTTTAGTTAGGGTGTTCCACAGCGACAAAAGTGAGGAAATTCGCTGTTAGGTTGAAAACCCTAACTCCAGTCACCCCAGCACCACACACACACAGACACACACACACATGCAAGTATGGGGAGGACCAAGTCAACACAACCAATGACAGACATCCAGCAGCAGGTGACAGAAATAACAAACAATTGTCTAAACGTACTATGAGACATCCCCACCCACCTGACCAGGTACTGCATGCTCAGTGGAGATCAACAGCAAAACTGAGGCCATGTACACCAAACATACACATCCCTGACTGCAGCTGCACACACCTACCACACTTAGTAGTTGCATGGCCTTACCTACCGATGCCCCACACCAGACCACACCACATGTGGTGGGCCACCTGAGCAACTGAGTTGAGCAAAACCAAGGAGTTGTACAGGTATAATATCTCTGATTATAACATGGGTTTGAGAAATGCAGCTTTCTAATTGACTGTAAACATTGTAACATCCTTATGTTTAGTTTTTATTAAGATACATGTAGAGCCTAACCATATGATGAACATGGTTTAATGTTGTTTAAAAAACAGTTTTATTATGATAGCAATAAGCCACTTCCAGGTATTATGTTAATGGTCAGTTTATCACTGTCTAGCGACATGTGGCACTGGCTATGCCTCATTCAACATTAAACCCCTACAGGGTGATTAACAGACCATTTAACATAACTGTTGGTCATGCCTTATTGTTAATTGTCTTTATGAGTAGATACTCTCCTCTGCTAGGCACTGCAGCAGCTTTGCAACACAGTGTCCCACCCAATTACACCATACACTGTCTAGTTACTAGAGAATGGCTGTGAATATGAACTCATGAAGATGAACAGTGTAACTTGATCATTACAGTCATCGGAACCTTAGTGTGATTATAACTGACAGAGTCAGTGATACAGAATAACTCCTGCTGTCCTAGTACACTTATCTCATTGTGAGTTAAATCAATACTAAAAGACATTCTGTTTATATCTACACTATACCTACTTGATTCCTGTTGTACCACAATTAACATAGTTATCACTTTGATAGCATCAGTGACAGAAGTATGGCTAACCCAAACACTAGGCATACAGCCTGAGTATGAAACAACTGTTAAAATAATTACACTGTGTCCATAAGTGGCATAGATCACTCATTGCAACACTAGTAAATGTATCACTATTTGAATAAGTTAGTCATCACAGATGCAATGAGATTGTCTTTCTCAGGTACAACATACTCAGTAAGTGCCTACAGGAAAATCTATCCTATAGACATCTCCGATATAGGTACGTCATTGTTGGCTCAGTAGTGCTATGATATTTAGAAGTTGCTTGGCCTGATCCATGCAATTACACTGTTTCTTACAAAGAATACTTACTGTATCTTTAGTATTGAAACACACGAAGGTCTATGTATGTACATCAGCAGTACACCTTCATCAGTAGAATGCATCTGATACTGGCAGTACAATTTCACAGCGTTGAACAGGCAATGCTTTTCCACACGTTTACATCAGCCTCTCTATCTTGAGTAAACAGTTGCAGTAAATGTACTACTATGTAAATCACATACTAAATGTAACACTACTTTTATCTTGAGCATGCTAGTGTCTTGTAGTTAATTTATGTACTTCTCTTAATTAATGTATACTCACTAGTGTTAAAACCTTTCTACAACTGCCATCATGCACCTTCAGCATTTATATTGACTATCGGCACAGCACCAGTTGTGGTGTGGTGTGAGGCATCGGTAGGTAAGGCCATGCAACTACTACATGTGGTACGTTGTGTGCAGCTGCAATCGGGGATGTGTACGTTTGGTGTACATGGCCTCAGTTTTGCTGTTGATCTCCAATGAGCATGCAGTACCTGGTCAGGTGGGTGGGGATGTCTCGTAGTACATTTAGACAATTGTTTGTTATTTCTGCCACCTGCTGCTGGATGTCTGTCATTGGTTGTGTTGACTTGGTCCTCCCCATACTTGCATGTGTGTGTGTGTGTCTGTGTGTGTGTGTGTGTGTGGTGCTGGGGGATTCGAGTTAGGGTTTTCAACCCTAACGGTCAATTCCTCACTTTTGTCACTGTGGAACAACCCTAACTAATGCATTAAATGGATTTTTTGCCATTATTATATATACAGTATATATATGGCATGGTAGAGCCACTATAGTTTTGGTTGAGTACCACTTAAGGTTAAACTCTGAAATTTGGCAGCTTAATAACTTTTCCACCATGATGGATTTGCCTGAAATTTGGCATGCATGGAGCAGTACCATAGATCTCTAGATCAAGTTTTGCAATGGTCGGATATATGGTTGTGGAGCTACATAGCACTGGAGAAGGTGGTAATTATGCATTTTTGCTTGCACCTACAGGTTGTATGGTCTGTATGACTGGTCAGAAACCTTCGGGAACATGCAGCCAGGGCCCCTGATGTGCCTTTCAAAGATTTCATGAAAAATATTAAACGGTTCAAAAGTTATTCAGAAAACTATTTTCCCATTATAGTCAATGGGAAAAGTTAACAAAAGCTTGAAGTGTCGCAAATGCAGTTTTAGCGTCATAAATGACCCTGTAGTGTCACAAATCTGCCATCTTGTTTTCAGTTGGTGGTCACAGAAATGCTTGACATTTAAATTTGGGACTCTCTAGGACACAATTCTTGCTGTGTTCACCTAGTCGAGCCCAGAGGATGCTAGCCATGTCTTTTTGTGGTGTTAAACACCCCAGAAATATGTTTTAAAATTTTTGTAAACAGTAGTGTCGCACATGACACTTTCATGATATTTTTACGTAAAGTGTCGCAAATCACGACACTGCTTCGGTTAATTATGCCCAAAACAATAGGAAGTCATTGCCACACTGCTGCAAAAGAATGGTTTGGTCTTTTGGGCTGAAATTTGGAGGAAAAAGCCAAGATCCCACAGATGTGCCTTTTTGGCTTGGTGACAAAATATTAGAGGGCTGCAAAGTTATGACACTCCAAAGTTGATGATTATTTCCATAGGCTAACATTCAGTCTGCCCGTGACATTCGAGGCCGATATCTCGAAAAATGCTTCAGATAAGGACTTTCATTGAAAAATGTTTAGTCCCCCACTATGGGGCTAAATGCAAACTAGCCAAGAAAGTCATAAATAATATGGTATTTTAAATTTTTTCTCGTCATATGTTTCCTGAGATATAAGCAATTTAGTATTCCAAGTGCTCATTTTCTGATCCGAGGCCATTATTATGTATACATTCTTTGTGTTCACTGTGCTTCTGAATGCACCTTTTGGGGAAAAAGTGTGCGTGTGTTGTATTACTGTTACAGTTAGCGTTTAAGCTTGCTTTCCGTAACCATTTACGTTAGCATTTCCGTTTAGGTCACTGTGTGTATGTTACCTTTGCATTTACGTTTGCACTTGCATTTGTGTTACTTTTACTATTTGTGTTTCCATTACTGTCTTTGTCTGCATTTCCTTTTGTGTTACCATGTGCATTACCATTTGTGTTTGTGTATGCACTTCTGTTCTTTTGCATTTGCATTTCTGTTTCCTTTGGCATCATCGTTGGTGTTACCATAAGAGTTTGTGTTTCAATTGCATTACCATGACCATGCACATTACCATTTGCATTTGTGTACTCCCTTCCATTTGCATTTCCATTTGTGTTACTGTTTCCTTTCATGTCATGTGGCATTACCATAACCATTTGTGTTTCCAATTGCGTTACCGTTACTGTTTGCATTTTCATCACCGTTTGCACTTCTATTGCCTTAGCATTTGCATTTTTGGTAGTGTTTCCATTGTTGATTGCGTTACTGTTTCCTTGTGTATTGACATTACCATTACCATTTGCATTTCTGTTTGCGTTTGTGTTACTGTTTGCATTTTCGTTATCATTTGCATTTGTGTTTCCATTACCATTTGTGTTACTGTTTTTTTATGTTTTTCGTTTCTGTTGCTGTCAGTGTTTGTATTATCATTTGCATTACCATTTCTGTTTTCATTAATATTTGCATTTCCGTTTCTCTTACCGTTTTGCATTATCGTTTACGTTGGTGTCACCATGTGCATTACCATTTACGTGCGTTTGCATTACAGTTACTATTTTATTTTACCTCACTGTTTCCATCACCATTTGCATTAACATTACCATTTGTGATTTTCGTTTGTAGGTGCAGTGCAAACATTATGTTTTTGCTACTTTTCTGCACTGACTTCTGTGACACATAGCACAGCCAATGTGTGGTTGATTGGTCTGAAACATGGCGGGTAGAAAGACCTTTGTTCAACAAACATGCCAGTTTTAGTTTGGTGAAAAACATTGTTCTTTTCCAGCGTTATGGCCATTTGAAGTTGGCCTGCTTCACAGTCTGCCATTTAGTGCATTTTGGCAGTGATTTCCACCATTTGTGGTGGAAGACTTTTAAAGGTACACAAAATAAACATTTTATTTATTTATTTATTATTTTATTTTGTTTAGTTTTTGTTGACCGGGTAAGTGCGCTTAGACAAATCCTGCCTATTTTCAGGCATGACTGGGAGGGGGATACAGTTGAATGCCAACTGACCTTGAACCAGATTAAGCTGTTGGTGGTATTTTTAGTGAATGAGGAAATTTGGCCAGGACACGGAAATTCCCCTACTGGCTGCTGCATGTCAGTATGCAGGAGTCAGCATCAGAGTCGGATGTCGGGAGTACAGGGGCGGGCCTCCTCCCCTTGCTTCAACTTTCAGGGGCCATTGAGGAAGAATGTGTAGTGGCTGAGGTCGCGATGGCGACTATTGTTGCAATGGAGGACCGTGTAGATTTTGTTCGATCTGGATCACAAGCGGAGGATGATAATTTTCAAAAGGTACCTTACAAGCATCTTCAGGCAAAGCGGTTGGCTTTGTTGCAGGAGCTTTCTTCTTGGATTCAGAGCTTGCAGTGCTCCCACAGCAGTTTCCGGCTTCCCAATGATAGACTGTTGCAGTCTGGTAAGCCCCTGTTGACACAGATGGTTCTGCATCATTTACCAGCGACTCTAAGGTACCAGAAGGAGGTGCTGGGGCTGACAGTTACCAAGCAGTTCCTTGGAGTACCCACAGCCCAGCGTGTTTCTTTGGATCCTCTGCGAAACAGGCTAATAAGCAACATTTGGGATATGCAGCTGTTTGGGATGCACTTCCTGGAACCTGGTGAGAGGAGTCGTCAGCTGGGACTTTGGAGCCTGAGGTATTTTTCTTTCCCTTCCCAAAAGCCAGGGTGGAGTAAAAGTCACAGTTCTGTACTATCTGGAGGGCTTTTATCTGTGATAGACCGTGAAATTACATCTCAGGATTGTGGTGGGGTGCCTTGGTCACCCAAAAAGCATTAAGGAGGCTAGTTGGGAGCAGGGAGATGGTGGTACTTGACTCCTGACTCCCAGGACCCAACCTATTTGAAAATGCTACAAAGGCAGTAGATTCTGTGGCCACCAACACTGTTCTGAGCTCCAACGATCCGGGGGTTATTATTGAAGGGTCTAAACAGCATGATGGCACTGTTAGGGTGAATTGCCTACAGTTTTGCAAGCTCAGGTTTCTAATGTTTCTGATGCCCTAAATGTAGATCAAATGGTGATTTGTTCCCCTGTTCTTGTTATTTCTGTGCCCCTAGAAACAGTGGTTCCTCTCAGGATGGGACCTACCCTCACTTGCTCGATTCTCTGGAGGAAGATCCTGTTTGGCCAGTTGGTTTTAAGCTGGCTGATTTATTTTCTCCAAGGAGAACCAGCCCCCATAGAAATGCTGTTCATTTATTATATAAAAGGTGGGTTGGTGGATCCCCTAATAGGATCTATGTGGCTAAAACATTACTTAAAGTTTCTATGAAATGTTTCTCTTGAGATTTTGCCCTTATTAGTTTGGGGAATCATAATTTCGATATTAGTTTTAAACAGGTTTCCAGTTTAGATAGATTTTGCACAGTATGCGGCCTGCCAGAGCCTCTCTTACTTGGTCTCCCTTTCAAGCTATTTCTTTAACGAAGCCTGCAGTCAGAAACATTACTATCATGTTTAAAAATGAAGGAGTTAATGTAGAGGAATTTTTATTTTGGAGTACGACAAAGGTATGAGGTACTTAACAAACCTACCCCCACATTGGATAGTGAGCAAATCTGGGATGGAGGATGGAGAGTTAGAGTAAAATTGTATTCGACTAATGCTGGGCCTAGACATTTATCTAGTTTTTATCTAGGGAAAGACAAAGGACTCATTTTCTATGTGGGGCAGCCTAAATCTTGTTTTAAATGTGGCTCTCGAGTTCACTTTAGTTCAGCCTGCGATACAGTAAAGTGTAGCCATTGTTTTGACTTTGGACACACCTCTAGTGCTTGTCTAAATCTTTTCAAATGTAATCTTTGTGAACGTACAGGGCATGCCTATGGGCATTGTCCTTGGGCATCCCATAATAGGGACGATTGTCCTTCACATGAAGGGCTGATTTCTGGCACAGCAGGCACAGGCTAAAATTAGTGCAGCCGGGACTTGAAAATTAGCTTGCTTTCCTCAGCATCAGGAGTTAGCTAAAGGGACTGATGAGATTAGTATTCAGGAAGCCATGGTCACTCCTCCTCCTTTGGCATTAGATCAGCCTGAGGTTGGTATTTTGTCTTCTGTCACTGAGGTTCCTGTTGTTACAGAGGATCTGGGATGGTTGTTGGTAACATGCCCCCACCACAATCTGCTTCTGGTGCAGAGGTATCAAGTTTTGTTCAAATCCACATAAATGGATTAGGAAAGGTTTGGCTGTGGCTGGTCAGGGTAAGGATGTTAGAGGCTGTACTTGGCGTCTGGCAACAAATTTTCAGTTTTAACCACTGACATCTCTGACAAAGATTCTGGGGGAAGATACGGATAGTTCCTCTATCCAATCTTATATGGATACTGACAGTGGTGGGGACCTGGACCCTATTGCTAAACGAACCAGAGAAAGTCGAGGAGTAAGTCACCCATAGGCACTTAGATGGAGTCATTATCGGTGTGTACTTTAAATGTTAATAGCATTAAAGGTCATAGGAAGCTTGGGGTGTGTTCTTAACTTTAAAAGACTTTAACTGTGATATTGTATGTCTAGTGGATACTAGACTGAAATCAAACCTGGAACTTCAACAAGCTTCCCGGCATGGACCCTTGATCTGTCTTTTGGTCTTCAGGTATTGATAAATGTGATGGCATTGGGATTTTATTTTCTAACTCTGATTTTCATGTATCTCAGTTGGTGGATATTCAGCCTGGTAGGGCTTTGTTGTTGGATTTTACATATTCTTTTGAGAGATTCAGGATAATTGTTGTTTATGCACCTCAGACAAAAGCACAGCGGTGTCTCTTTTCATTTAATTAGGCCTTTTTGTATACTTCTAGGTTAACCTTGTGGGTAGATGATTTCAATTGTGGTTTACACCAGAGGGATAGAGGGTTACAAACCCCAAAATTATTCTGTGATTCTGTTGCTTTAAAGGATGTCATCACCACTGCTCAGCTAGTAGATGCTACCAGTTTTGTCATGAGTCGGAGGTTACTTTTTAAGGACCCTTAAGGACTCATATTGATTTTGCTTTTTATCTAAAGTTTTAATGATTCTTTCCTGTGTGACTATGGGTGTGGAGTTTTCTGATCATGCAGCTCTTAGGTGACCTTTTCGTGGCACAATACCCCAGAAGTAAAAATTGGTGGAAGCTTAATGATTCCCTGTTGGAGGATCCTCGCCTTCTAAAATTGTGGAGGAGGAATGAGCGGCCCAGCTCTCAGTGGCGGATATTTATGAGGAACCATGAGTGGTGGGAAGATTCTAAAACAGACGGAGGCAGATTTTTCAGGGGACAGCTGTAGCAAAGCAAACAGCACAATACTTAACATATTTAGCATTAAGGCAACAATTGCAGCATCTGATTTCTTTATCAGATACTACTGTTGATTATAGTGATCAGATTGCGGAGGTTTGTACCCAAATGAAAACCTTGCAATACGATCGGGCTAGTTCTTTGGAGCAGGAGGCAAGATTTGGGACCCGGTGTCCAAAGGAGGGTTAGACCCATTTAAAGCCTGTAAAGGAAGGGTAGAATCTAAGTTTATTCAGACTCTCGGTCACCCTAGGTGACTTGGTTATGGAACCAGAGGCATTAGTTCAGGTTGTGGAACAACATGTTCTCTTTATGTTAGGTATTTTACCTCTTTGTGAGTCTGTGGACACCTTTTTAGACTCTTTGCACCCCTTCACTCTCTTTAGCTGAGCAAGGTATGTTGTCAGGAGACATCGTAGCCTCAGAAGTGGCTCAGACCACTGATAGTTTAAATACTAATTCCGCTCCAGGATCAGATGGCCTTACTGCCCAGTTTTTTAAACTTTTAAGGAGGATTTAGTTCCGCTCTGACTTTGTTATTCAATGATATATTGACACACCTCTTTTAATAAGTCCATGAAGGAAGCCATTTTGGTCCTAATTTTTAAAAAAGGGATTGGGCTGATTTGCAGAATTTGAGACCATTGAGTTTATTAAATGTAGATTATAAAATTGTTGCTAAAATTTTGTTGGCCAGATTACTGAAAATTGCGGATCGTCTCAGTCTGGCTCAGACGTGTGGCATTCCAGGTAGAAGTCAACATGATAATTTAATTCTGTTAAGAGAATTATTTGCCCTGGGTGACAAAGGGATGGTTGCAGGTTGGGTCTTGGGGTTGGACCAAAGAAGGCCTTCGATAGGGTCTCTCAGGACTTTCTATTTTCTGTGTTGTGAGCCTTGGGATTCCTGTTCAGTTTCTCTTGTTGATTAAGGCCTCTATGATGAGGCTACCATCATTCCTAATGTGAATGGTTGGTTGGGAAACCAGTGAAGATGGTCGGGGGTCAGACAAGGATGCCCTTAAGCCCTCTCCTTTACAATTTTTGTATTGATGCATTGATTAGGGCAATTTCCCTTTGTTCTCATATTTTGGGGTTGGGGGCTCCTTTATTGGATCCCATCAAAATTTTAGCTTATGCTGATGATTTGGTTTTAACTGTAGATGTCGTTACTGAGGAAGCTGAATTGGTACAGGTTCTCTGTGCATATTCCTCAATTTCGAATCTTGTGTTAATTTTAGAAAAGTATTGGGGTACCTATTGGTCACCTTGCTCTTCCACAGTCTAGAACTTATGCAGGATACCAATTGTTACAGCTCCCTTTAAGTATTTGGGTATTTTTTGGGACTGGGAATATGCACTCTTATAATTGGCAGCTAGCCTTAGGGAGGGCTGAGGGTCTGTTTCTGGCTGGAAACAGTACCAGATTGGAAAAAAAGGGTTGTATTACTTAAGACTTTGGTGATCCCCATTTTTTGTATCTTTGTTATGTATTTCCGCCTTGTTTTTTTTCCAGATTATATGGGATTTTTTCAAGGGTTTTGGGGGTCTCGTTTGAACCAGTGAAGCAGAGTACAACATATAGACCATACAAGGAGGAGGGAGTTGGGATGATCTACCCTGTTGCTTTTTTTATAGTTTATTTTCAATTATAATTTTGGAAAAGCACTAAACAGGGGTGGTGGTATGGAAACCTTTTTGTTGAAATGGTTGTTACCTTGCCTTCCAGTCTGGGAATTGGGGAAAAGGGTTGGGTTTTTCATTTGGGCGGACATTCCACTGTATGGGAAAGAAGCTCTTAAGGTGGCTCTGTCCTGTGATTTTTCCCATAGGATTTTTGTGTATTGTCTCGGCTAATGCTTTATGAAAAAGTTTGAAGGAGGGAGGCACAGGATAAGGTAGTTTTCCTTTTGCCCTCCAAATCATTTTGAATGGATCCTTCAGCAACTCAGTAATCCCCATTTGCCTCCCTATGTGTGGGATATGGTTTGGTTGGGTAACTATGGGCGTTTAAGTGTCAAGGGTAATCATAAACATAAAGCATTGGATGCTCGATATTCCCCAGGGATTGTTGTCAGGTTATTATCGAAACTCAACAGCATCTCTTTTGGAGTGTCCTTTGCTCTTGCTTTTGGACTTTGTTAGCAGGCTTGTGGTCTGAACCTTTGATGTTACATTTATCTTATGAACAACTGATGTTCTGTGTACATGGTGCTTTGTGCCGAAAATATCATGCAGTTACTTTATTTGTTGTTTTGCCTTGATTCGTTATTATTAATGGCAGGCCAGATGTATGCTGGTTTGCATCAAAAATGATTATGGTACAAGAAGTAATTGAGAATATTAGAACTGCTATTCATTTGTTCAAATTGCAGGATTTCAAACTTCTTGCAGGGCCTCAGTTTTTCATTTATGGATAATTGTGATCTCTTTTCGGTTGATTAAGTGTTATCCTTTTGTTTCTTTTTATATTTTTTTTGTTTATTTCTATGATTGCTGTATTTTGCTTTAGATGATTGATGTACAGGATATTATTACTTTTGTAATGAAGTTCAACTTTTCTCAATAAAATTCCCTACTCTTTTAGATAAGTGCCCTGGGATCTTTAAAATCCACCTGAACTACCACCAATCCAGGCAGATGGGACCTTGGTTTAACGTCTCATCTGAAAGATGGTAACTCAGAAGTGCAGCACCCCTCTCATGCTGCACTACAGTGTCAGTACTGGGATATTAACAGTGCCAGATGTGGGAACTGAACCCCAGCCCTCTGATCTTCTGGCCTTAGAGGCGGTGTGCTACCTACTGAGCCACTGACACTGAATGATAAATATCTCTGGAACAGTTTGGTCTTTTCACATGAAATTTGGAGGGTGCTGAGTGGATGTCCTGGAGATGTGAATTATGCTGTTTACTTGTTTAAAAATAATTCACTGGAGATACTATGACACAGTTAATGTTTTGCACATATTGTTCTGCATGGTGCTACTGCCTTTACATTTATAGCATAGGTAGCCCTAGTGGCTCGGAGGTGCCTTTGCAGTGGTTTCATATGTAAAACATTAACAGGTCTGGAATTATGTCACTCCAATGAATGAACATTTGGTTCATTACGCTCAATAACTTCTGAACCATGTGTCCAATTTGTCTGACATTTGAATGTACTAATATTTGTAATTCATTTTTCACTGTGCTAATGATGAGATCTGCCCTAAGGAAGACCCACTTCAGGGTTGAAGCGCAGGGCTTGGTCTGTTCAGGTGGCTTACCGAAAATAAATCTTGCACTAGTGTAATTTCAGTTATTGTGTGCCTAGTTTTTTCTTCCATGTTTAATGTTTGGGTCACTGGCACTTACAGTTACTGAATTGTGCATGTTCGTTGTTTGCTCATGGTGCTGTGTGACCATTGAATGGATGTACACACAATTCTGGACACACATTGTGCCATGGTACATGTCTTCATTTAACGATTTTCATTTTAGTCAGTCATACAGTTTTGCACAGTGAAGTGACAAAAATCACATGGTCAGAGCATGGGGCTGAAAGGGCCCCACACCCACCACCACATTCCATTCACTATTTATAGTGCACATTCTCAAAAGAAGGAAAATTCATGGCAAAACTCTGTTTAATGTGTCAGTTAGGGTCGTTCCACAGCTACAAAAGTGAGGAAATTCAGTGTTAGGGTTGAAAACTCTAACTCCGCATTCCCACCCCACCCCAGCAACACACACACACACACACACACACACACACACACACACACACACATATATGTACATGAATATGGGGGAGGACAAATGCAACACAACCAATTACAGACAACCAGCAGCAGGTGACAGAAATAACATACAACTGTCTAAACATACTACAAGATGCATCCGTCATCATGGTCCACCAACTGTAGGAGTTCTCCTGCCATCTGAGTGACTTGGTGGTATACATGCATACTGGCCATCAGTTGTTGGTGGATCACATTAAACTTTTATATCTAATACATTTCTTATCTCTTCTGAATGACAGTGTGTCAGTAATGCATCACTCTAACAACATGCCAATGTCAGGCAGTGGTTTTAGAGACCTTTGTTGACTGTTAATGTCTCCTGATGTTACCCCGTAATAAGACAATGATGTATCAGAACACTATTATGCGCATAGTACTGCTGCACCATTATTTTACATTGTACAGTTGCAGATCTGTGTGGAGTGTCAGACCCAAAAGTCACATAGTCACACCACACAAAACCTGAATTCTGCAAAGTTTCTCATTTGAAATAGGTAAGTGTGTTTCTACTAATTGATATGTTGCTGTTAGCATGATGTTCAAAGGGCCTCATGCTCACATGTTTGTGTTTATGAATGTGTAGTATCAGAGAGCACTGTAACACAGTTTCATGTGACTAAATACCTCCTGATCTTACCATAGGATAAGAAAGAAATGGATCAGTACAGCATTATCTGCAGAGCCCTTCAAACAACATGAAGTCTTGCTGTATTCTGACATATGCAGTTAGCCCCAGCACTTGAACTGCTCCAGAGAAAAGAGCTAACTCTATGCCAGAGCATAGAATGTTGAGCTCGAGTTCGGTTCAGTCCTCTGTCTGCTGCACTTCAAATTGTAACCATCAGATTCTTTACTCCCGCTAAATGAACAGTCGCTCTGGAGATCTCTCCTTCGCTTGTCGTTCGGTCTTAGTAAACGTCAGTTTTAAACCGTAATTTGTCTTTATTTTTTCAGTTCAGATCCTGCATGCGGTACAGTAAGTGCTGTAGGTAGTGGACTTTAGTTTAGTTACTGTTTAATTTCTGTGTTTTGTGGAAATTGTAAAGTTTGTCAATTGGTCTGGTTCGAACTGATTGTGTTGCTTGATTTCATTCTTTAATTTCTTAGTGTGAGGTACCAGTCCTATCTGTTTAAAAACATATTTTTAGACTTTTTTTCCACAGCCCATAACACGGTTGGTGACCGATAGGGGAGTCTTGCCTGGCTTTGAAGCTGCTAAAGGGTAAGTGTTAGGATGGCTACGTCTGAGAAACCAAGAGAAAAACCAGGCCCACTGGATTTAAACACTGTAGTGAGTGTGGGGATGCCTTTGCTAAGGCAGACCCTCACACCACCTTTGTTTATTGTCTGGGGTTTGACCACATCTATTCAGACTGCCAGATTTGTAAGAATTTCCGAAGGCCACCCTGGATAAGAGATTGCAGGCGAGGAAAGAAGGCTGAGAAGTCTGCTGATCTGGATGGCCAGCACAGTTCAGTTCTGAACTACCTGGGGAGTGCCCACTGACCTGCGCGATACTTCCTCAGGCAAAAGGAGAGCCAATCCTGAGGGGTCAGTTCTGTCTAAGAAAGCGAGAAAATCGGCTGGTTTGGATCCAGAACCACACCGTCCAACCACTGAGGAGATTGCCAGATTGATAAGTATTGTGGAATCGCCCATCTGGTTCCGTCTGATCCGACATCCCTCGGTAGGTGCTTGGTTCGGTCAGTTCCTCCGGTTCTAGTATATTGTCCAGATGAATATTATGAACTGGATTTGGAGGGGAGGAAGTTTCATGACGATGACGATGGTGATGATGATGTGGAAGGTCTGGATGAGCCCATTGAACTGGGCATCTCCCCAGACAGACCTTCTAATGTTTCCTCCCAGGCTTTCTGAGTCCCTTCCCACTATTTGTTCTATAACAAAGTGGCAGAGATCCTCCAGATCCTCTGGTTGAAGCTGTTGAGGAACAAGAGGAGCCTGACTATGTAGAAATGATGGACATCCCAGAGTCCAAAAGACTGTCTATTGCCCTCCTTAAATCTTTTGGGAAACAGACACAAAATTATCCAAACACCAAATTCTTTACCTCCTGTGGACAAGAGAATGGACAGGAGGTATATACTGTCAGCTCAGGTACAGAGAACTTGTTCCAACAACACAGCCATGTTAGGTCATGCAGGCTGCAGCCTGTGACAAGCTAATATACATTTGGCTTCACACCCCCAGATAAAGACTCTAGAAAGGTGGATGCTATGGCCAAAAACAGTACTTGGTATCCTCTTTGGGACTCAGGCAGGCAAACTATATGGCTTACAAAGACAGATGGGATACTTTCTGAACTGGCTACACAGGCTTCTCACCAGCTAGTCAAGGAGATTGAGAAGGTGACTGCCGATGGGATCGAGGCATCTAAGATCCAATTTCATGCTGCTGTGGACTCAAATGATGTGCTATCAAGAGTCATGGCTACATCTGTGTCTCTTCTGAGATTTGCTTGACTCAGATGTACTAGCCTCTCACAGGACACCCAGGCTAAGGCCATGGATTTCCTGTGGTGGGTGATTCTTGTTTGGGGAGCAGACAGAGAATTACATGAAAAGATGGATGAATACAGGACCACCTACAGGAGTGCACAGGCCAAGGAAAGGCAGGTAACTCCTCAGAAGCAGCAGTCTAGGGGCAGGGCAGGTCTTTCTACCAGGTAGGCCTCCTCTCTTTTCCTCAGAGGGGTTCTTCAGAGGGAGAGGCATAAGGGATGAGCAGGGCTGCATTCTCCTCCGGTCAAGGCTCCTGGCAAGCAGACACCCTGATGTGTCAGCCCAGGTTGACTCCCTTTTCCAGTAGGAGGCAGGCTGTCTTACTACTTCCAGGCCTGGAAGTCTGTTACCTCAGACAACTGGGTCCTGGAGGTAGTAACCCAATACAAAAATGGGTAATGGTGTTGAAAGTCCTTTTAAATAGAGCTCCTTCGAATGTGTTCTATAGTCGTCCAAGAAATAAACCAAAACTGGGAGCTCAAAAGTTCATTCCACTGTTTTCACTCAATCTTTGTTTCAAAATTAGCTTTTATTTTGATAAAATCCCTATGCTTTTGCTCCTTTGAGCTTGTTCACGGGCATTCAAAATCTGTATCAAGTACAAAAATACAATCACTTTTTGGTTTACATGTTTGTTTTTTTGACATGTCTTTTAACTATTATATTAAAGGACACATTTCACTTATTTACCATCAGTAATTCATTTGCTTTATCCTCTTGTTCTAGAATAACAACTATTCCTATGTGTTTTCTAAAAAAACATAAAAGATTTGACAATTCACAGAGACACTTATTTACAACATAAAGCACAGTCCATAATGTTAGCTCCTAAATGTAACTTCCATCATCTAGATTTGAATTCCCCATCACTGACATGCCTGTATAGCCACTACTTTAATATTATCAAATCAATTCTCCTGGAGGTAGTAAGCCTGGGACTAGCCCTGTGCTTCAAAAATTTCAAAGCTGAGGGTCAGGTCTTTTCCACCTGCAAACATCTCCAAAACCATTGCCCTAGAGGCAGAAGTTTCTCTCTGCTGGCTCTCAGAGCCATAGAGAGAGTTCTTACTCCACACAGGGTAAGGGTCTGTACTCAGATACTTCCTTACCCCAAAAAGACAGGAAATGGCGGCCCATCCTAGACCTAAGATACTTAAACAAGCACCTAGTCAAGCCAAAATTCAAAATGGTGACTCTGGTAGTAATTCTTTCCCTCTGAGACCAGGGATTGGTTAGCCTCCTGGACCTCAAGGATGCCTACTTTCACATTCCCATCAGGTGCTCCCACAGAAAGTACCTCAGGTTTGAATTGTCTTCAGGCCATTATCAGTTCAGAGCAATGCCCTTTGACTAACATCAGCACCAAGGGTGTTCACAGAATGCCTAGCAGTAGTAGTGGCCTTTCTAAGGAGACAAAACATTTCCATTTTTTCATACCTGGATGACTGGCTCATTGTGGGTCAGTCTCAGACCAAGTCAAGTCAAACCTGCAAGTGACACAACAATTGCTCACTTTTCTGGGATTCCTCCTCAATCTTCCAAAGTCAGTTCTCGAACCAGTGCAACTCCTGACCTTCATAGGGATAGAGCTGGACACCTCCAAGCAAAAGCTTTTCTTCCTCTGGCAAGGGTAAAGGTCCTACAGACCTGGCTTCTTCTTCCGCCTTCTGGTGTCTCTGTTCAAGGCATTTTCTTCAGCTCCTGGGTCACATGGCAGCTCCACTGCAGTGGTGCAGGGAGCCAGATTTCAGATGGAGACATTCCATTCCATCTGTGGTCTTTTGGTCTCAGAAAAAGATCCTGTTACCAAACTGATTTCAGTGACTCAGACTCTGATCCATTCTCTCAATGGTGGTTGGATCAGGACAACCTAGACAAGGAGTCCCATTCATCACCTAGACTCATTCTGTGGTGTTAGCCACAGATGCTTCTCTCCTGGGATGGGAGCCCACTTGGGAGCCCTCACAGTGCAGGGAGTGTGGTCCTTCAGGAGTGTCTACTTCATATCAGTCTTCTGGAGCTTAGGGCAGTGTACCTGGTTGTTCAAGCTTTCTCAGACTCAGTACAGAACAAGGTGGTTCAGGGAGGACAGACAACACCACCATCATGTGGTACATCAAGAAGCAGGGAGGCACTGAGTCTATGGCCTTGTGTGTGGAAGCCATGAAATTATGGTCTCTGGCTTATTCCCTGCAGACATCTCTGGTAGCAATCATCTTCAGGGAAAGACAGTGTGCTAGCAGACGCTCTGAAGCAAGATATCTTAAGGCCATCATGAATGGTCCCTGGATCCCCTGGTGCTGAATGTCATTTTCTCAAGATGGGGCACTCCAGAGATAGATCACTTTGCAGCCCCATACAATCATCAGTTCCTCTCTTCTGTTGCAGACCCCAGTCATGGTCTCAGTCCCCTGGATGCTCTAGTTCTGGATTGGGAGGAAATTCTTGTATGCCTTTCCCCCTCACTGTTGTTCAAGGCTCTGGTCAAGATAAGGTCACAGTCATAAAGTGATCCTGATTGCACCTGACTGGGCCAGGCAGCCTTGGTATCCTCTATTGCTTTTCCTAGTTGTCCATCTTCCCCAGAATATGCAAGTCTGCATCTGTCTCAGGGGTTATGGATATTCTCAAAGCCTCTCAAAAACCTGCCATGAGAAAAACTTATAATTTCAAATGGAAAAGATTCAGCATTTGGTGTTCCAATAGAGATGTCTTACCAGATACTGCTGATTTGGCTACAGCTCTGGATTACATGTTTCATCTTAATGGCTTAGGCCTCAGGCCAGCCACTCTGAAAGTACAGTTAGCAGCTGTCTCTGCATTTCTGTCAGTGGGGAAGGCTTCCTCCTGGCATCTCACCCTGTCTTCTGTAAGTTCTTTAAAGGTTTGCTCCATACCAACCCTCCTTTAGAAGCCTACCCCTGCTTGGGATCTTAATGTTTGCATTGCTCAGCTTATGCAATCCCTTTGAGCCTTTGGCTTCAGCAGAACTTAGCTACTTGACTGGAAAACTGTGTTCCTGGTAGCTATCACTTCTGCCAGGTGTATCAGTGAATTACAAGCTCTGTCAGTGGAGCCTGATTTTATCTCATTCCATAGAGATAAGGTGGTCCTTAGAACCAACAGGAGGTTCTTACCCAAGGTGGTTTCAGATTTTCATCTGAACCTGCCCAGGTCTCTTCCTGTGTTCTTCACTGATCATTCTTCTTCAGAGAGAAGATTACACAGTTTGATGTTAAGAGGGCACTTAGTTACTACATTGAGTGCACTAAGGCACTTAGGTTTGACTGTCCTCAGTTGTTTCTCACTTATGGTGAAGTGGGAAAGGGTAAACCTGCTACTAAGAGAACTATTGCCAGGTGGATTGTCTCTTGTATACAATTTTGCTATAAAAAGCTAGGCAAACTACTCCCCTCAGGCCTGAGGGCTCATTCAACTAGAGGTACAGCTGCTTCTCTGGCTTCTGCCAAAGATATACCTTTTACTAGAAATATGCAAAGCAGCCACCTGGAAAACAGTCCATACATTCACCAGGCATTACTCACTGGATATCCAGGCTAGGAATGATGCTAGGTTTGGCACATCAGTACTGCAGAGCCTATTCCAAAATAGGTTCGGTATCCTCCTCCTTGGAGGTACTGCTTGTAGTTCAGATATGTCAGAATACAGCAAGACTTCATGTGGTTTGAAGAAAAATTACTCACCTTAGTAATTGTGTTTTTCTAATGGAGTCTTGCTGTATTCTGACCTCCTCCTGCCTCCCCTCTCAGAACCTGTTTTTGGGAAGTGGGCTGGCAGGTACAGTGTTGCACTTCAAGGGTGTACTTGTCACTCCTCTTTAAAAGGGAAGTGGTTTTGTTTATGTTGTTTTTTAGTTATGTTTGTCACTACCTGGTTATTATTTGGGGTTCTCATCTTGAGTCTTTTGGGACCCACAAAATTAGTTGCCTGTTGGCTAGTTTATTTATAATTTCCACCTAGGAGGTGTAGTTAGTATTAGCTTGTAAGAAGCTGACAGTTACATTTTGAAGTGCAGCAGACAGAGGTGTGAACCGGAGCTCGAGCCTAACATTCTATGCTCTGGCATAGAGTTAACTCTTTTCTCTGGAGCAGTTCAAGTGCTGGGGCTAACTGCATATGTCAGAATACAGCAAGACTCCATTAGAAGAAACACAATTATTAAGGTGAGTAATTCTTTCTTCTCCACTATTATCTGAAGTTGCACAGCTGTATATGGGACTGTGTCACCCAAAGGATTCCATGGTACCACTTCACTCTTCTTTCACTGGCTGACAGATTGTCAGTGCAAACACATGTTTCTGTTTCTATACAAATTTCTACATTTCTGGCAGTAGGGGCAGCCAAAGACACCATACTACCACTTTGTACCTATTAGTGGATAATATCAGACAGCATTTACACTGACCTTTCATGTGTGTAAATGGTTCCTAATGTTATCCTAATAGTAGCAAATAATGTATCGAACACTATTATATACAGTGTGCTGCTGCACTGTCATCTTATCCCATACACTTAGGCAGCTAGGTGATACCATAGAACACAAAGTGTTCAATAACATCATTGGCCATGGTTGACATTATCATACAATCATTTCAGAAAAATAACTGTTATCCTAGGTTGAAAACATCATGCTGCATTTATACCACTGTTAGTTCTGTGGTACTGCTTCTGCAGGTGGCATTATAATAACCAAATATTGCTTCTGTATACTATAATGAATAGAAAACCACAGAGCTGTCACAAAACTATTGAGCACTGCATATGTGCCTAGATTGGTGACCAGAACTTGTTATTCATACTACATGTGTGTGTTTATGTAACCATGCCCATCATGGTTAGAGCATGGGTATATTGGTCACTGCATGTTACTGAAAGGGTACCATGCTGTCATTTCTGCGCCTATGACCACATTATATTACACTTCTTTTATCCATGCTTTTCTATGTAAATGCCTCATGATATTATCCCAGCATAACAACTGATGTATATCATAGGTATTGTGTGTAGAGTACCCTGTTCTGGCATGTTACCCTGTGCAGATGCCCAGAACACTGTGTACACCCATGGCTGCACAAATGCTACAGTTAGTGGACCATGATGATGGATGTGTCTTGCAGTACGTTTAGACAGTTGTATGTTATTTCTGCCACCTGCTGCTGGTTGTCTGTGATTGGTTGTGTTGCCTTGGTCCTCCCCCACTTGCATATGTGTGTGTGTGTGTGTGTGTGTGTGGTGCTGGGGTGGGGTGGGTGGTAATGTGGAGTTATGGTTTTCAACCCTAACACTGAATTTCCTCACGCTTGTATCTGTGGAACAACCCTAACTGATGCATTAAACTGATTTTTTTGCCATGAATATATATATATATATAGATACCAATATGCTAGTCGAGAGACAAAGTGTGACAATCAGGTTCCAAAATTTATTTGGGCCAATTGTCATAACCATATCATATTTACATTAGGTGCATGTGGTAGTATTTCAGTCCCCAACATAAAGATAGTTTGTAGTTCAGAGGTGCTAAAAATGGATTAAAAGTTTCACAAGGGCAACGTAATGTGAGTAACATCGTGTCCTTGACAGCAAATTTGACATATTATCAAACATATATTTTTTGATATTACTATGTCTATGGTATCTATTTAGGTAGCATAATATCTAACTTTTCAGTTTTTTATCATAAACTTAACTTGTTGGTAATTATGCCACAATATGTTTACTGATCACAGTATGCCCAAATCTGGACATGTTTAAGTTTGGCTACCACATTCTTGTCCTTGATTTTCTAGCCCATTGTTTTTTGCACAACTATATTACCCTCATAGGAAAAGACAGAAATCACTTAATTTTCAGAAAGTGAATTATACTTTATTTACAAGGGTTTTTTCCACAGGATGTCACGTGAGTAACTCAGACTACACAGGACGTCATGTGAGTAACAGACACAACACAAGAAGTCACATGAGTAACATGGACACCAGAACAGTAGTATCAGTACCATACCAAGTGTCTCACTAAGTCATACCAAAAGTTATTGCTAATATTCAACCAAAAAAATGATTGTCATACTATGGATATTTGGTATAACATTTTTGAACATGTTGAAGATTGTACAGTAGTCACAACATTATATTAACTTAAGATATTCACAAATGTTTTATGTTATAGTGTAGTATGGATTGAATCTCACCTGGTCTGTCTATTACATATACCAGCTGGTCCCAAGCCTACAATAAGAGAGAGGAAACCAACTATATCTTTATGAAATGAATGGGGATGTTTGGGATTAATGCATACCCTTGTTGCTTGTGATGTTCAAGGCTGAAGGCAAAACACTGAAAGTGTATTAGTGACTTATAACATGGGGTAGATAAAGGTAGGTGAGTGGTAAATAACCATCAGGTGACCATTGCTTACTCCACAATATATGACAGCCAGTGGTGAACTATCCTCTGAGAGATCAGCCTATGTTTCTGTTCTGATCTTGTTATAGTGCAAAACTGCAGTCTGTGGAGCAGCCATTACTATCCCTGCTTAGTGAGTGAGAGCTGAGGCCTGCCATGTAGTCCCAGGCAGTGCAGCAACAGTAGCTGTAGTGTTCAAAGTTTGTAGTCTTGCTTCTTACCCAAGCTTGTTCCCAGAGTGAAGTGTGTGGTCCCCATGGTCATTTTTCTGTTGCACAGCCAGATTGACAGGTAAATCCTATAGCTGTGGCATAAAGTCAGATGGAACAGTGTGAAGAGAGGAGACCCCCAATGATGTCATGATCTAAAAGTGAGCTTTATGCTGGTGGACAGAGAAACAGTTCCAGAAAGACCTGCAAGCTCTGAGTCCGTTAGTTGCCATTTCTTAATTGGTAGAATACAGTCTGGTAGACTGTGTGACTGCACTGCTGGGGAAAATGTTTACTTGCTTGCCATGCATTAATGTAACCACAGGCAGAGAGACAGAGCAGCTAAGCCAGTGGAGGTATAGACACGTGTCTGTACCACAAGAGGCAACTCCATATTTTGCACTTCAGAGCTACTGTGCTGTCTCAGAGGCATATCATGACAACAAATGTCAGAGAAAGCATAGCAACACTTTCCTTCTGACATCTGTATGTGCATGACAGCCATTTTGTTAGGACTATTTTTTAGGCAGCAGAATACAGTAATTTGCTTGTTTTTATTAAAGGAGAAAATACATGTATATTGCTTTCTCCTTGTTTTGTAGTGCACCTCTGTTATAAGTGTAATAGCCCACCCAGGGTGTGTGGTTATTAGGATTAAGCAACACACTGGTGTTGTGAGGACACTCAGTTCAGCAGCCTCGTGCTTCACAATGCACTCGGGGTATTGATTAATCTAATAACTGCACATCCTGGAGTGGGTTACTTCCTACTAATAGAACTATGCCCTTGAGTGGGTTGCTTCAATCTAAAATGTGTTTTAAGAAATGAAAATGAAATTAAAACTGACTTCAGGGGCCAGATCTTCAAAAGCTTGCCCATGTGCAAAGTTTAGTTTTCTGCACAAACCCAGATTTGCATGAGATGTCCATATTCCAAAGCTCTGTTATGGACAAACAAGGTTTGTGTCCAGGAGATTTTCTGAGGTTGGCACAATACAAATGGAAAGTCATGGACCTGAAATCTAGTGAAGTCCTGTAATCACAGAGTGCAAGGTAATTTTGCATGGTCCCCTTGTATGGTGCAAATATACACAATTATCCCTGTTACTAATGATGCCATCCCACAGATCACAGCCACAACTGAAGACACAGCCCTTCCTGTTGTCAAATGGACCCTCCATGGTACTGTCACTCACTGTGTCCACAGCATGGTCCTGCAGGTGCATATGGCAACCAGTGCATTTGGGAGAGGGTGCACTTTAGGTTTCTTCAGCTATTGTAGTTCATGTCAGTAATTGTTTGATATGCCATGCTAGGCCTCAGCCTATCATGCAGCACATGGCACACTAAACAATTACTGTGCTTCACTGCAATAGTAAAGTGCCTAAAAGTGCACAAAAAAGGAATGAAAAAATACAGAACAAAGGGTAACACTTTAACAGTCACTGACAGCAATCATCCCAGTAGGGAAAAAACAGTATTTTCTTCACTTGTACTGCCATGGAAGCCATTTAAGAGCATACCATGTAGCACATAGCTAGTTACTGAGATACACTGCAACAGAAGCAAAATGAGCCTAAAACTGCACAAAACAATGAACAGGGTTGATGTTTTTGGTGACTGCAACCTGGTTACATCAATTACAGTCATTATACATCCATTTTGGTGTTTGTGCCCTTTTAGGCTCATTTTACTGTTGCAGTGAACCTCAGTAATTGTTTAATGTGCCATACTAGACTCTTGGCCTAACATGCCATCACATGGCACACCTAATGATCACAAAACATATTGCTGAAATGTAAATGGTTCTGTGATGGTGTTTGAGGTGCTCAGTGTTGAGTCGGGGTGCAATATGTTTTTTTTAAAGCTGCCATCTTATAGACTTCTGTGGATCTGAGAAATTTGTGGATTACCCAACGCTTTGTTTACTGCTGCTGTCATTTGCTGTTATTTGCTTTTCTGCTGCTAAATGGCTTCGATGCACTTGCACATAAAATAAATAAGTACTGTCAGTACGTTTGGAGTGCTGACCATTTTTATGTTCTACAGAAGTGTTTTTTACAAAATAAATATGATATTAACCAGGATTTCTTTTAAGTTTAGCAGATAAGCAGGTAGTTTAAAAGTAGTTCTGGTGTTCTGATGCCTCAACACAATATAAGCCCCTAAAGAGATCAGGTATACACAAACTGAGCACCTGCAGAGACCAGGTACTATTCATTTACTCCCCAATACAACATGCATTTTATTTCTCATTACAGAACTCTCCAAACTGTAGATATGTTGTTCTGATGCTTAATACAAAATGAGCCCCAGCACTAACCAGGTCCAATTGATATACTCCCAAAACTGCAGTTTTTTGCCCAGTACAGAACAAACTATTTAGCAGCAGTAACATTAAAGGTGCCCTGATAGAGAATAGGATCACACAAATAGCCCCCCACAGGGACCAGGCCACAGAATGATCCCCAGGTAGAGACTTGGTCTATAGAATAGGTAAATATGTATAACCATTTAATCTAGGAAACCTGCAGTTGTTCAACTTTAAAATGCTTTATAATCAACTCTCTGCTCCCTACCCCACCCCTTCATACCCGAGCTCAGCATCTTGGGACCATAAGGCAAGGTCCGACTACATGTCTCTGTGTTTCCCAAAAGTAAATGTGTACCTTTACAATCTGTAGACATCTGACACACTGGGGAACAAAGAGCAGCTGAGATGCAGAGAGAATAGCTCACTGTAGTGCCCGTAACGTGCATAACTCCAAACTTCAGGAGGACAACATGTACTGTCCAGAATGTAGGTGGCAGTACAAAGAATACAGACCACCAGGTCCACAGCTTTAAAGACCATGGGGTGATGACTGAAGGTGTCAGCATGCATTTCTGGTTCTGAACATTCTGGGCTGGTGGAGGAACCAATAGTAACGTGGGTAACAAAAGGACACGAAAATAACACGCCATGGAAAAAGGAATTTTCTAAATAAATGAGTTATAACAAACTGCAAGTTTTGGCAGCATGTCAGTAACAAAAGAAGGTCACCAGACACAATAATGCTTTGGACCATAGTTCATGCAAATTAAAGGCATAGCCTGCTTAGGATGAGGTACTAGATGGACACTACATGTAATGAACGTTACAGCTGTATAAAATGATTAAGTAAAAGGCAAAACTTTTATTCTGTACAGGGAGTTCTTGGGGAGGCTTAAATGAAGTAATTAGATAACACATTAACAACAGTTGGGTTTCTAAGGCACAATAAAGGGCTGTAGTTAAATACTTAAACTGGGAATGGAAGCAATGTCACAAAATGGAACCCTATTTGAAGGGTAAATCAATGTTTGTGATAAAACTGAAAGAGCACAGTGGAACCAAACTGGGTCATGTTATGTTTAATATCTCCTAATGTGGGACTACAAATTAGGTGTGTCATGTGAACCTTTAACAATTCAGCAAAAAGTTACAGGGTGTCAATGTGCAGTAGATATGAGTCTCTCGAATACTGTATTCATGCCTATATATATATATATATATATATATATATATATATATATAATAGTGGCAAGGTAGTGACATTATAGTTAGAGTTGCATAGCCATTTCTATGTTAAACCTCAAATTTTGCACTTTAATAACTTTGCAAGCGTTTAACTGATTTGCCTGAAATTTAGAATGGAGGAAGATTTCTGGTAGGTCTCTGGACTTGGACATTTTCACGTCGATCAGATGTACAGTTGCAGAATTATGGCACACTGAAAACATGAAAAATCCCAACATGCCTTTTCTTTAGATGTCCACTTTGTACTGAAGACTGCATCTGAGTGGGTTCAAAGTGGGTGGATTACATGGGTCCTGGGTAGCAGATGTGGCTTTTGAAGATTTTTGTAAACTCTTGTTCCATTCAAAAGTTATAGCATTTTAGTGTCCATTATAGCCTATGGGAAAATTTATATGTGCAACATGAATGTTGACACAATAGTATTTTAGTGTTGAGCTTGCCTAAAACAGTGTCATGCTGCTGCCAACTTGTTTTCAGTTAGCGAGAGAGAAAAACAATATAACTCAAAAATATTGCACTTTTACTCACCAACCATTGGGTTTACCATTTTAGGGCCCGAGGAACAGGAATCTGGTATTAGTTTTCACCAGCTGGTCTGGAACTGTGGTTTCAGATTTTTCCCACCTTTGCCATTTTTGATCACAACACTATCTCAAAATGTCGCGGCAATATGCATGACCATAAAAACACAAGCCGACACTACTATTTTTTTACGCTCAGGTTGTATTCCCATTATAAAGATAGAAGTGTCATGATTATTTTTAAATTACCATGGTAACACTGCAGAGCTACATTTATGAAATGCTATTTTCTTTGTCACCTGTTTGTGGCAAGCTGGATTGTGATATTGGCCTGATATTTTCTGGGTGGCAAGCCCTACCATCACAGATGTGCCTTTCATTGGTTTACTTCAAAACATTCACCGTGTCCCAAGTTATAGTGTTCCAAAGTTATGTATTTTCCCATAGGATAACATTGTGGGAGTTGTTTTCTTTGTCACTCATTGTGGCTATGTGCGTGTGGTACTGACCTGAAATGTTTAGGTGCAAGCCCTACCCCTACAGGTGTTCCTTTTGGTGGTTTGGTACAGAACCATTGAACATGGCCATAGCTACAGCATTGTGAAGTTTGGAAATTTGCCATAGAATAATATAGTGTCTCTGGTTTTCTTTTTCACCTCGTTGACCAACGTGGATTGGGTATTACCCTGAATGTTTCAGGGTGAAAAGCTGTAGTCTCACATGTGTGCCTCTTCATAGTTTGCTGTGAGAAACATTCAGCAGGGGCCATAGCTACAGCTTTCCAAAGTTCCAAATTTTCCCATAGGATAACATTGCAGCGCCCACAGTGCTTTCCAGGCACGATCTGAAAATGGTTTGAGATACTGGACTTTTAACAGAAAACTTCTTAGCAGAACTAGGTTAAAAGCCCTGAAACTCCTGAAATTTGGTTTTTTCCTAGCATGTACGATTCCTGAGATATTTGAGAATTACTGTTCTAACTGGTGTTTTTCATGTGTGGGGCCACTATCATGCCCTCAGATTTAGCACTCACATTGCGTTTTGGAGCATGTATCTCAGAAACTATGTGAGATACGGGTTCAAGCCATTGAATGGTTGTGAGAACTGCACACTGTCATGATTACAATGACACTTCAGGTTTTTTCTACCTGCTATGGTTCCCAAGATATGGGCAAATTACTGTTGCAAAGCCTTCTTGCCTTATAGAGCTGCTGTATGGCTCCATCCTATATATAAGTCAGGCACAGGGCCTGGAGGCCATGCTCCAACCACACATACATTATGCACAAATAGGTGGCTTGGTGGGAGCCCCAGGCCCCACCCTCCCACCAAGCTGCTCAGTTCTATTACTAATTGCATTACACTTTTAAAAAGAAAGGAAATTTTTGTGAAAACTTTGTTAATGCATCAGATAGGGTTGCTTCCACACCAACAAAAGTGTGAAAATTCAATGTTAGGGTTACCACTCCTACCACCCCACCCACACCAACAGGCATCGGGTGTGCGTTGAGTCATTGTGCTAACTCTCACCCCATTCTCCATACTGCTTCACTCAGATTCTTTGCACATGGAATGGGTGAGGTTAGGTCGATGACCTCAACATAAAGTGAGTGGTGCATCGCCACACCTTTTCAGCAAATTGAGCATCCCTGCATCCTCTGTACTGCCAGATTATGTACTTTTTAAAATTAAAATGCAGCAAGTTGCGGCATGAAAAATGCCGTTTTTGCTGTTAAAAGCTAAACTGAGGGTTTGCTTTTCGGTGCAGGAGCCCAGGATGTCTGGAGTTTTCCTTTAAAAAGATGTTGTGAACTGTTTTTATTTTTCATGAGAACAGTAGAACCATTTATCAGGGCACTGGGGTGGGTTTTCCAGTGTCCCACACTGCTCTGGGGGGTACAACATAACTGGGTACACTATGTCCACTGGGAGTGGGTTCCCTAGAGTCACACACTGCTGGTGGGGTGAGCGAGGGCTGAGATAGGGATTGGGTACCCTGCTGTTGGCAAAACCATTACATACATATTTCAGGAAACTGGGAGTGGGGTCCCAATGTCCCACAGTGGGGGAGGGGTGCTTATCTGGGACACTGGGGTGGGCTCTGCAGTGTCCTACTGTGCTGGTGGTGGGGAGGAGGAATAAGATATTGAAATAGCAAAAGCACAAAAGATAGTAGCTCAATGGCACAAAACTTGTAGCACCAAGCTGTAAAACTAGCGAAAAGGTCAGCACTTCATTCAGTCCTATAGTAAGTTTAAATCTCAGTTCACAGTGTTGCAGAAACAAAGCCTGGCAGATCACCCTGGAGTGGAGATTATGTTAAAAAACTCTAGGGATTTATGCAGCCTGGGGTGGGGCTCTGGGGGCTGTAGAATAGGCAGGGTTGGTTTACTGTTGGTTCCTGTTCCCCCACTGTGTTGGTTCTGTCTACCAAAAGGATTTAGTACTGCAAAACAGCATCCTTGTTCAGTGCAGAATCCCTTTCCATAGGGCTCATACAAAGCAGAATCCTAGTTCAAAGCAGAATCTTAGGTTGAAGCACAGTCCTGGTTCGAATCAGAAACCTAGTTTGAAGCAGAATCCTAGTTCAAGCAGAAGCCTAGTTTAAAGCAGAATCCTGTGTTGTATGGGACATCTATTTTTCCCCATAGGAAATAATGGGAATTCAGCATGTCATAACTTTGGAACAAATTTATATCTTCGCACCAAATCTTCAAAAGGCACATTTGTGAGGCAAGGTTTTCACCCTGAAAATGTCAGTCCAGAAGCTTAAAGTTTTTCTGGATACCGTGACTAAAAAAGTGTCAACTCCCCAAACCTTTATTTTTAACACCCTGTATCTCAGAAATGGCTAAAGCTATTAAGATAAAAGTTATCACTTACAAATACATCCTCAGGGCAATTATGCATGCCAAATTTCATAGAAATAATTTTAACCATTACAAAGTTTTTGATCCAAAATTGCCCTTTAACATTAATAAACAAACATCAAACCCTCAAAATCTGTTTTGTTTTTCAGCACTATGTATCTCAGGAACCAAACAAGGATTCAAACCAAAATTGTCAAGTCAAGAGACCTGTGCCCTGGGCTGAAGCTTGTAAAATTTCCTGCAAATCTGTTGGAATGTTGCAAAATTATTTAAATGCAAAGTACGCACAACGGATAACAGTGTGCAAAATCACTTTCAATTTTACATCTATTTTCTCCCATAGGAAATAATGGCAAATTCAAGATTTAATCACTTTGGAATGGATTGCTATTGTTTTACCAAACCTTCAAAAGGCACGTCTTTGAGGTCAAGGCTTTCTAACCTGAACATTTCAGCCCAGCAGCTAAAACCGTTTCTGAGATACAGGTGGCCAAAAAAAGCAAAAACAGGAAATCTCTGTATTTTCAACACTTTATATCTCAAAAATCTCAAAGGATTCAAACCAAATTAGGTACATCAATGGACCTACCCCAGCAGATGATGCATGACACATTTCAGAAAAATCTGTCAAACCAATTTAAAGTTATTAACCAGGAAAAGTGACCTTCAACATTAAACACTCCTACAAACCCTAACTATACTGGCGTCTACTGGGCCGTGTTGTTGTGTGTGTGTGTATATATATATATATATATATATATATATATATATATATAAAGACAAAGAACCTCTGTGCAAACACTGAGGCAAGGGTTACCCTAAAGGGCATTTGGCTGGGAAGCCAAGTTTCAAGAAAATACAAATCACACATGCCACACAATGCAAAGCATCATGGGCTGCATATGCAAATCACCACAGAATGTTATGCTGGTTCAACTTTAGCAGAATTGCATGGTGCCAAAAGGCTCCTCACATAAAGTTTTCAAATGGTGCTAACAGATGACATAAACACGTATTTCATCCTACCAGGACTCATCAGTATGTCTCATCTGTTTGACACCCCAGTGACTGAACCAGCTACCCTAAGACAGTGTGTCTTACAGTTGTGGTGAACCCATTAAAATAAAAAAACTATTTAAAAGACAAAGAACCTCTGTGCGCAGACACTGAGGCAAGGGTTACCCAAAGGCATTTGGTTGGAAGCCAAGTTTCAAGAAACTACAAATCACATATGCCCACACAATGCAAAGCATCATGGGCCGTATATGCAAATCACCACAGAATGTTATGCTGGTTCAACTTTAAGCAGAATTGCATGGTGCCAAAAGGCTCTCATATATATATATATATATATATATATATATATATATATGTATATTACTTACTGTATGTTATGGCTATTCAATGATACCACTGTCACAAAATTATGGTCCAGATCCCTGCCCCTGAGTTCTGGTACAGTATTATGTCATTCAGCCAGGGGCAGATGGCACTGGAACCTATTAGCATAAGGTCTGTTATCAGGGGTGGGGTGACTGGTCTTTATATCTTCCTTATATTGTGTTTTTTGGACATGCCCACAGTACAAGCCAAAACTAACCTAGGATACCCATAGTCTATTATTTATTGCAGCAATGCATGTAAGCTTGAAAATCACACCTGTACTTCCTTCCATTTTCTATCTTCCTTTCCTTCTCCCTTGTAATATAATACTAAATATATCAAGTTAATGATTCTGTAATACAGGCTGTACAAGAGAACAAGACAACAAACATGGCATGTTTACTTTGAGATCAGAAAAGTGGCACCAAAATGGTTCTGGCTTACTGGTTTTATTTTCCCACAGTTTACTACTGTTTAACAGTCCAGGAAGCTAACTGAACTCTCCCCTTGCCCTGTATTATAAAACTAGTACATACCAATAGATAAAAATAATTCAATATTTATTATAAGATTCACACACACCAATACACTGTACAAATGGTGCTTTATTTTTATTTACCATATTCTTTCTGAGTAATATCAGCTGCTGCTGTCCAATTTCAAAATGGCACTTAAAGGACACTGTCAACTCATTTTCCATCATATTATTTCTAGTTAAACTCCCACATTTTATGATTGCTTACCTTCTCAAAATTCATTAATGTTGCTATTTGTTTTGTATGTCTCCTTGTTTTATAGAACTGAAATGCATGAAAATGTATAGGTATAAACAAATGTGTTTTGTTTCAAATCCTAAATCTATTCTTCTTGAATACTTGATAAACATTAGAAGCACCCCAAACAGTACAGTTACTCATGAGGCAGCAGCTACCTAAACTCCCACTGCATCATGAGTGGCTAGACTGTGTTGAAGGTGTTCTAATGCCAGAAAAGATGCAGGGAGATGATAAAGTAATGTAAACAAATCAGTTTTTGTGTGGCAACACTAGTTTGGTGAGTAGTCTGTTTTTCACTTTTAAAGGAAAAAAGACTCAGAATCAAACTATCAGCTACATCACCAATCTTTACAGAATGTTGGCAATCATAAAATGTATTTTTAAACTAGGGATACCTTGAGACCTAAGGGGATTGATTGACAGTGTCCCTTTAACAACATACATAATATTGTTTATGTTCTGTAGGATTTCTTCCTGCACCATTCCAGTTGACCTGCTTCCAGTGCCAGATATTGCTGCTATGGCACCAGATGGTGGGACACCATAGCAGCCAAGTTAACTGGTTGCCCAGCAGCCATTGTTACAAGCTCATGCTCCCTTTGCTTTCTGAGCCATACAATGGTACAGTTAAGCAAATGCTGGATAATGTAATAACTTATTCATGGGAGTTGAGGTTAACACATTTACCATAGCTTCTGTAGTCTCACTCAATTCATCTCAGCCTATAGCAAAACTGGAATGATTAGGTGAGATTGGTGTTACAGGGCAGTCAGTGAGTCACTTGCTACTGTGTTCTGGCTGCTGAATATAAGCTTGTCTGAGTCTGTATACATCATTTGTGAGTAAAACTTAATGATGTCCCTTACTGTGGTTGTCAGGCATAATTTGCTGTTCCTACTCTGCTGCTGTTTCTGCTGCAGCATCTGTAGATTCAAGTCTAGCTTACATTCAATTGACTGCAGTCATCCTTTATACTTTTCTCCCTCTCACAGACCATGCACAACTCTCTCAAGCAGCTTATAGATGGCCACCTGGGGCACTTGGACTAAAACGCCCTGGATAGCACAACATTGAGGTCAGTTTTATGAGGGCAGTTGCACATCCTTTCACCCACAATGAGGTAACCAGAAAACACATATTGCCTTAATGCTGTCAATACTGTTATTAAATAAAAGCATTTTATTGTATTTTAAAATGAATGCACAAATATTTCTATAGCCAGAATTCTAATAGTTCAGTTATATGGCACATGAGGGTTTCCAGCTGGTACATAACCCTTATGGAGTGCTGACAGCTTATTAGAATGCTCCATTTCCAGCCATTGTGTTCTATTGTAGAATAAAATATATCATAATGTACAGTGTACTGTATAATAGCAAAGTTTCCAATGGTGTATATATAAAAAAACTGTCATATTTGTGTTAGTATTGCATATTGTATTTCCACTTGCTTTTGCAATTGCAATTACTTTTGGTTTAGACATTTTGGTCTTTTGAGGCACTTTTGGATTAGGCAATGTTTTGTGACATGGTGTCTTGGAACAGGTGGGCTATTATTCTCCATCCCAGTGGCATGTGACTGAGTTCTCATTATAGGTGTCCAAATCAGCAGGTGATAGAGTTCATTCCTGTAGTAAGTCATCAGAAATAAACTGCTGGACCCTGTGTGCAGCAGATGTGGTACTGGGGTGAGATCTCTCCTTCATATTCTATGGGAATGCCCTCAATTAAACCTTTATGGGAAAAGATTAATGCTAAACTAGATCCCTCTGGGCCTGGACCAATGTTTTAAGCCTGAAATGTGTACCCTAGGAGATTTTCCCAAATTTTGTACCAGAAAGAAGATATGCTATGTCTTTAATTTACTACTCAGTTAAAAGATTGGTATTAAAACACTGGAAATACTCCCAACTTATTCCTTACTTGGAATGGCTTAATGAACTACTATTCAACTTGAGACTCGAAAAATGATTGCATGCCTTAGACATTGTCCTAACAGTTTTATTAAAAATGGAACAAGTTTCATACACTAACACTGGGTGCCACATGAGATATGTAATGACTGAAGAGAAAACAGACATTCCGACTCCTATGGTTCAATATAATATGTAGACATAGTAAATAGAGTGGGTGAGGGTGGGGGAGGGAGGGAGGGAACAAAGGTGGTTAGGTAGTTAATTACTGTTAATGTAGTTAAGTAAGTTTTATTTTTCTTTTATTATGTTGAGCCGATGTAACCCCAAGGCCAAGTGTAACCTGTCATACTATCTGCCTTACTGAATGACCTTATGTAACATGCTTATCTTAAGATACAAATAAAGTATATTGAATTTCAAAAAGTAAGTCACTGTGAAGCAAAGTACTAAATGAATGGAAAAAATAAATTTTGTCAGGTGCCAACCTCAGGCTACATGTGATGTTGGTGAGAATGATGCTAGGGGAAGGTGAGAGCACCACAACATTGTCATATTTGGCAGTGATGTGATAGTCTTTTATGTATAGCTTAAATTGTGTGATTTTAGCACTGCCCCTCATCACTACACCTGAAGCAACCAGTTGAGGTGTACTTGACTGGATCTCAGGCAGAATAAAGAGATCTGCAAACAGCACTGTACAGAGTACAGTATGCTTATTTATATTTGTGACACAACACCTTGCAATCTTCCATATAATGCTCAATGTGATTTCTAATGTTTCTAATTTCTATGCAGACAAAATGGTGATGAAGATCACTGATGAAGTTCACATTTATTTAAAATGATGCATGCTGATGGGAGATGAATGAAGAAGCTACATGCATTTTTGAGGTGTACTGGAATCACCATTATGGACAATGGATTCCACATAGACATGAAAAGAACCCCCTTTCTCAGTCATATGTACTAGAAGCTGCAATGCACATTGTTAGCTTCAACACTATGTGTCAGTGCAATACTGTGTGTGTACATTTTCCTACTTGTGCTACTGCATGATATTTTCCCACTATTGTGCTTTATGTTTACAAGGAGAACATACTACTGATTGATGGTATCCAAAATGAGGATAAGTGTATTACCAGAAAAATGTCTGAACTGCTGAGTAGGGCACATGAGGTTTCTGTGCCAACAACCTCAGTTAAGAGGATGTGCAGACACATACTGTAGGCTGAACATGTTGAACGGTGTGGCATCTAGTATTTGTGTACCATATTATTTTGAATATGGATCATATTGATCTTTGCAGTTCTTGGATTTCTACTAATGTATATATGTAATTTTATTGTTGCTCCACTTTTTCCCAATGATACATGATGTTAACAAGGTAAAGTGGGTGGAGCAGGCCTTGCAGTGGATTGAGGCAAAGTAGACATTTACATAACATCATTTTATAGATAAGATGATGGTTCTATTGGAGCAGTTTGCATCCATGGTTTCTAAGTGGAATGGCTAGGAGTCTATGAATCCCAAGGCAAGAATTCATGTCTTAGGTACAATTTTGAAGCAGGGTCCAGGCCCAGACTATATTTTCTAGGGTAGGTTTCTTTGCTACTATACACTAGAGATGCTGACATTTTCTAATACAGTTATAGGTTTAAAGTCGCTAATTTCATCTATGCTATCCAGGAACTATGGACAATCTTTTCTTTAAAGATACTATTATAAGGGATGTCACCACTGAATTTGTGTTAATTTGTATCATTACAGCAGCAACAATGACAACAGCATCAGGATGTAGTACTACATTTTAACTTCTGTTTCTTCTAATTTGACCTGGGTAGGCTACCGTCAGAGTTTACTTATTTATTTATTTATTTAAAAGTTTTGCCAGGAAGGAATACTGAGCAGACTACTGCTCAATTCCAGATGCCTTCTGGGGTAGGGGAAAATGCGAATACATACATAATATACAAAGTCCAGCAAGATCTTACATGTGCAGTTTAGTAAAGCAGGCATTCATTCGATGTGCATGATAAATAAATAATTATACACAAAATATACATACAACATAGCAAACAATGCCCAGACACAGACTCATGATGGAGGAGGCAAGACCCATGTGCTAGAGCTAACATGGATGTATGTGCAAGTGGAGGAGAAATGTGCTTTGAGGAGGTAGTTGAGGTGCTGACTGGGGAGGTGTTCTGAGATTCTACAGGTAGGTAGAGCAGAGTTTAGGCATGTGATAAGTAAATGCTGACTGGCATCCCATGGTGGACATGAGTGGGGCTGACAGAAAGTGTAAATCATTTTCCTGGGTGCATACACAGGTAGGGTAGGAGCTGATAGAACAGAGGTGAGATGTGGAGGGAGGACTGGGCCCAGTATTTAGCCATGATGCTAGTGCAGTGGGAGCATTGCCAGTCCTGCAGTGAGGGAGGTCTGGGATCCAGTAGAGGACACAGAGATGGGTGGTGGGGTGACAGTCAAGGCCAAACCAAGAGAAGGAGGAAAGAGGGGTCCAGTCTGGCTAGGGTGGACTTTGTGGTGGCACTGTAGACTACATCACTGTAATCAAAAATAGGAGAATCATCTTCTGCACAATTACTGGTGAGCCCACAACTGGATGCAGCCACGACTGTGGTACAAGGCACCCAGCTTGGGGTGAAGCTTTTTGTGGATGGCATCATATGTGTGGAGAAGTCTAGATGCTAGTCAAGCCAGACCCCAAGATATCTGCAGGAGGTGCAAGTCTCTAAAGAAGTGCTGTCCAGGTTGTGGAAGGTGGGGTGGTGGGAGCCGTGAAAGTTTCTGCCTTGTGCCAAAGGTCATGGAGACAGTTTTCTTGGCATTGAGAAAGAGCTGATTTGAGTGAAACCAGAGATGAACATTGATGAAGTCCTGCTGAAGTCTGGTTACCACGTCAGATTGTGAGGGACCAGATGTATACAGTACTGTATCATCCGCATACATGTGAGTGGATGTGTGGGCAGGCAGTGGGCAGATTGTTGAGGAAGATGGAGAATAAGAGCAGGCCAAGAACAGAGTCTTGGGGTACACCAGTAGTAACAGGGAGGGAGGCAGAGGTGGTGTTACCAGTTCTGACCAATAGGGATCTGCCAAACAGATAGGAGTGGAACCAGCTGGTGGCCACACTGGGAGTCCTGCAAGGGAGAGCTTGGATAGGAGGAGTGAGTGAGAGACAGTGTTGAATGCTTTAGCCAGGTTGACAAAATGGTTGAGGTGATGTGGCCTTTTTCCATACCAGCAAGGTTAGAGTTGGTGAGTCTTAGATGAGAGGTGGTGGTGGAGTGGAACTTCCTAAAACCAGATTGGTAGGATGTGAAGAATGAAGAGGAGTCAAGATAGCAGGACAGTTGTGAGAGGACTAGGTGTTCCTGGAGTTTAGCCAGGATAGGGAGGAGGAGGAATTTAGTTGAAAAATATCAGGAGCACAGGGGTCACTACCTGTAGGAAGGGGATGACTGTGGCATGCTTCCACCAGAAGGGCAGAGACAAGAGAGAATGAAAGGTTATAGAGTGAGGCCAGGGGAAGGCGATGGCAGGAGCTGACAAGAAAAGCATTTTGGAGTCTAGACCAGTGGGGCATTTGCCCTTGGAGGGATTAAGGGCAAGCAGGGCTTTGTGGACTTTGGCCAGGGAAATCTGCCAGAAGGTGAAATATGGGCTGGGGGCCAGAGGAGGTGCTTGATTGGTGGGAGGGTTGGAGGAGGGGTTTTAGGAATGGGAGAGAGGGGACAGAAGAGATGATGTACATTCTGTAAAGAAGGAGTTGAATTCTGAGGATATTTCAAGAGGATCTGTGACCGTGGAACCATTTACATTTAGAGTGGGGGTAGAGAGCTGAGAGTGAGGGAGGGAGGAGGGAGAATATTGATTTAAACACCTTCCAAAATTTAGGTTCCAGAGATAATTAGTATGTCAGGTTTTAAGGAAAGAACAATTGGTTACAGCAGGGTCAGTTTGTGCACGAGGCTGCATATACTTAGGTGGGCAAGTTTTAGGCCTAGTGGGAGTTGGGGAGGCAGGGGTTTCGGCCAGGGTGGGGGTTTGGAACTGGGTTCAGTTTGACATCTCTGGATAGTAGCTTGCAATTGGAATTTGGCGGCTGGACGGACGGTGCTGAGGAGACATGGGTGTTGAATTTCAGAGCCACTAGCCCAGCATGGAAGGTGCATGAGAGGATGGAAGGACTGACCAACAGATTGAGTAGATGAAAAACAGGTGGCAGTTTGGCTGTTGAGGTTAGGGAAGAGGTGTAGAAGAGACCAAGGTGTAAAATGCTAACTGGCAAGGCTGCATCTCGGGGTATGAGGAGGGTGGTAGTGATGCCAAAGGAGCTAGAAGTGAGACTACTGTAATGTACAGAGGCAACATTGTGAGCCAATATTGGTAGAGTTAAAGGAATAGGGTAGGTAGTGGCCACTAGAGGTGGGTGGTAATAATCTGCTAAGGGAAAAGTGGGCTGATTGTTTTTTGACTGACACGTGACAACATGTGATCGTACCAATATAAATAGTCAATCACCAAGGGTGGTGGTGGTGGTGGTAGGGCTGGCGGGGCCTCCATTTCAAAAGTTTGTGCATTGCATCTCTGGCCATACCAGCTTCAGGATTTCTGGGCAGCAGGTGGGGAGTTGGTTTGCAGCTCAGGGAGGGCAGAACAGACCTGGTCCTCATGACCACTCTAGTGGAGCTGAGGAATGTAAGCCAAGATAGAAAGTTATAAGCAGGTAAGATGGAAGGAGGGAGAGTTCAGAGTGATAAACAGGAGAGCTGTCTGTAATGGAGAAACACTGAACTAGCAGAGTGATTTAAATCCTAGCAGCACAAAAATTAAGGTGGTCAAATGGAGAATCACTGAACTAGAAGAATGATTTATATCCTAGCAGTGCAAAAATTAAGGTAGTCAAACTGTGAGTGCAGTTAAGTAACAGCCTTACACTAACTTCAGGAATAAATTTAGCATATTTAAAATTCATTTAAAAGGCTATGAACCTGCAGTAACCAGCACTAAGCTAAATAGGCACAGTATAATCAAATCATCAATTAAAAGGCTTGCCGAAGGACTCAGAGCAAGTGTCTAAAAGGCTGGGATGCACACAAATTTTTCCTAAAGTCACGGCAAAATTGGCAATAATATGCCAAGGCTCGCTCCAGAGAGTAAGTAAAAATACTATCTGTATAGCTCTGCTGAGGAAAATTAAGGCAGAGAGCAGATTAAACAAATTAAGCAAACCAGTTCACATTTGGGTCCAGAACAGCCTGTTTCAAAACTTTGTGCATTGCGTCTCTGGCTGTACCTGCTTCAGGATTCTGGGCAGTGGGTGGAAGTTGGCTTGTAGCTTGGGGTAGGCAGAACAGACCTGGCCTTCATGACCACTCCGGGAGAGCTGCTTCAAGATTCTGGGTGGCGGGTGGGGAGTTGGCTTGTTAACCCCCCACTGCTCCATCAGATGGCATCCCAGGCACTTACCTTCCAATCCCTGTCTTCCTCTATGGCTTACTTCATCAGTGCCCCTGCCATTGTCAATGGATCCAGCTCCTGGACAGGGACTTGTAGCCAGTGCGGAATCTGTGACAGGTTAGTCTGCCATCCTGCTCTGTCTCCACTTGGTTTTCTACCCTGCCTGTTTGTGCCCATCACAATGGCTGAGGGCACAAATGGACAGTCCACTGTCAGTCAGTCTAAGGCTGTGGGAGGGCAGGCATTGCTGGACCCCTACATGGTCGGGTGTGCAGGTCTACAGCACTGTCTCATTCAGCTGTGTGCCATATTGTGTATGCCCTGGTCACCTGGCTTGTAGTCCCCCATCCAGTAGGTACCATGGAGGATACCAACAGGCCTTGGGTCTATCACTTCATTGTGGAGGAGTATATGCACTGGCACAGGCCTATAATGCCAGGGAGGAGGTCATGTCCCAATGTAAAGAGCATGTATGCTGGGGTATGCTGGGCCTGGGACAAGATCACCAAGGAGGTGAATGCCATCAGTGGTCAAAACAGGCCTGTGGAAGTGCTAGAAAGCACTTCAGGTACATTAAGAGATGCACAAAGGAGGTCATTGCAATGGAGTACAGGTGGCTGCATGACACAGGTGAGTGCCCATGAGCATTGGCAGCCACACATATGATGGATCCTGTGGAGGAGGCCATACATCCAGTCTATGGTCCATAGAAGCTGGTCCAACCATGTGAGTGACTGCCAGTGTGATGTCCCATAGGCTATTTGTGTATGTTAGGGTGTCTACAGGTATGGGTGCATGTATACACTAGTACTGGGTAGCACATTGGGTGTAGGCTACACTACTAGTTCCCTGTCACCTGTGTGTGATTATCTGTGTGCAGGTCCATGTCTATTCCCCATGTGGTGTTTCCCATGTGCTGTCTGGTTCTGAAATGTGTTCCATGGGAGGGTGCGTGTGCTTAGTGCTGCTGAGGGTTGTGTCCATTGGTGATGAGTGTGTGTCTTCTGGTGTTGGGGTGTGTGCCCACTGGTGCTGAGTGAGTTTCCACTGGTGGTGGAGTGTGTATTCGCTAGTGCTGGGTGTAGGTACACATGTGTGGAGGTGTGTGCACACTGATTTTGGGCCATGTACACACTAGTGCTGGATTCTGTGCCCCCGTGAGAGAGTGCATATTCACCAGTGTGAGGGTGTACAAGTACCTGTGTGGTATATGCAATTCACAGCTCATAAAACTTGTGCAACATGGCGCCATACACCAGGTATGCATGCTGCCTTTGTCTGCCAACCACTCTATCAGGTACAGTACTATATATTTCCCTCTAATCTCTTTACAACACAGTACATAGGATTAGACACAGAGGAAGACACTGCAGAACCATCAAGTCATGTGTGACCAGTGCCACCTACCAGTCTACACCAGTAAGCAAATAGCAGTGAGGGGACATGGAAGAGGGTGATGATGAGACATATATTGAGAGCTTGAACAGGCAGGGCCCATCCCTAGGCCAGGAGAGGCTGTCCCCCACCAGCCCTCATACCAATGGAGCTCAACCTGTCCTACATGGCATTTACAGGGCACAGCCTACCACTGTGCCTGGCACAGCCACCAATGTACCACCCTAGGACCCCAACAGCAGCATGGTTGCCACCATACCTCCCTGGCTGAAACTGTGGGTCAGCCACTAGTATGCCTCTTCAGGATGCATCCACTGACATGATCACATACCTACTATACTGTACTGTCCCGTCACACCACACCAGCCACAGCCAGCCCACAAAGCCCACCATGGGCCACTGCACCTACCATAGTGTAGCACCATCTCATATAACAGCCACAAATGTTGTCCAACCTTGTCCCAATGGACAGTTCCTAGCAACAGCAGGACACAGCCAAGAACCAGCAGCTGCTGTGGTCTGCAGTGGAGGCACAGATTGTTGTGCAGCAGGAACTGACATGTCTCCACCAAAACTGCACGAGGACATGCACCGTGCAGAGCAGTGTGAGAGCAAGAACACAGAGCACATGGTAGTCCTATGCAAGCTGTGTGCAGCTGTGGCAGTCTGTAGCCATTGTGGCAGGCACTGCGAGGATGAGTCATAGCCCTGGCCCAGCCAATGGAAGTATTGACACCTTTCAACATACACCATTGCATACACTGACACAGTGTAGTGCTGGGTTGTGAACACCCTGTACACCTGGGACTTCCAGGTCATCAAGGACACCAGGCACACCAAGTTGTGAGCTGCTCCATCCCAGGGGCAGTATCCCATGGAGCTGTGGCAAGAGATGGGTTACACTGTTCCTATGCTCATTCCCCATACCGTGGCTGTGGTCCCCCCAACATTGAGGGAACTGCACAAGCATACTGTCTGTATGTGGAGTGGTGGTAGGAAACAGATATAGGCTGGCCATTGCAACCTGTCACAACATGGTTTCCCAAACACCTCCTGTATCCCTGTGACACTGCCATCTGACCTTGTGACATAGCCCAGGCAGTCCAAACCCTGGCATTGATGGCCTGTATTACAACTCCTGTCCTGCTTGGCTGACAGGTATCCCTGTTAGATCCCACTTCCTCCACATGGTCTGTGTTTGTGTATACTCCATGTGCTAACCCCATGCATGGCAATCCTCTTATGCCATGTACCCCTGCTCCACTGTCTGACTGGTGTAGATTCTGCTGACACCATTTTGGGACCACCTGACAACATGGATTTCTGCTTGTGTGTGCCCTATTTGCAACCACCCCTTAACTGGTAGCATTGCATTTGTGTTTTGCCCATCTTGTTACCCCATGCCTAACACACTGCACTGTTTGCAATTGTTAAGAACATTGATAACACATTATTTAACTCATATTGCAGTCTCCTATGTGGTCTGTACTCACCTGCCATGTCCGTAAATGTCTTGTATAATTCAGGCTCTGTACTCTAGGGCCCTCCTGGCCATTCTGGGGTCATGCCTGTTGAGCTACTGCAGTATCCCTTGGTCTTCTGGCACCATATCTGATGTAAGGTGTTCTCTGTAGTCAGCATGCATATTCCATGGTTGAGCGCCACCTTGTGTAGTATTCAACAATCAAGGGATATTGCACAGCCTTCTGAGGGGTATACTGTAGGGCACCGCCTATACTGTAAAGGCATGGAACCTGCATCTTGATCATTCCAAACACCACTCAATAATGTTGTGTGTGACAGTGTGTGCTATATTGTACCTGTCCACTGCAATGGATGTGGGTGGAGGACATGTGTGAAGAGCCAGGAACACAAGGGATGGGTACTGTCCCCTATGCAAGTAAATGGCAAAGGTTAGTGTCATGTCAGAACATAGATACACAGACTGTGACAGCAGGAACAGACCATTAGTCCATGTGGTCTGCCCAAATCCTTACAAGCCAGGACCTATTAGCCATAAGGGTTCTAACCCATCATGTACCATAAGGGGCAGTGGGGGGGACTCTGTGGGGATACTTACCAATGAGGAGGCCACTAGAGATATCCCCATGTTCAGGCCTCTGGCACAGGCAGAATTGTGCCATATGATGGCATTCAAGGGACACTGCCAGGGTACCAGTGCCAGGACACTGCTGATCAGGGCCCTGTGTTTACTGCGATTCTGCAGTTGCAGCAATGGCCTCAGAAATTAGGGCTGACTACAGAAATCAGTGCTGGCTGCAGAAATTGGGAAAACCAGCCACAGTCACACATAAAATGCTAGCTATGCAACTCACACAAGGCAAGGGCATAGCTACTGATATGTTAAGTATGCCATGGCATACATACTCATTAGAAGGGGCAACAAACTGATATGGCCCACTACAAAGCCAAAAAGCTAGTGGCCACTTGGCATCTTGATCATGTGGATCCATTCACATATCTGGAATGTGTAGTATAGTACGGGCTGCACACCCATTGGCTCATGCTGTGAACCAGTGGGTGTACAGCTCTCTACCTATATAATGTCAGTTGGCGGGTGGCGAGTGCGAGGCGGGTGGGGGCCTGCCACCCACCGCTGACCAGGAAGTGGGATGGTGGGGCCCAGTGGGTGGTGGGAGGGGGGTACTGCTGGACCACCAGGGATATTGGATTTAATTTTATTATTATGAATGCTCTAGCATCAGGCTGTGAGTGGTCCACTGGATCACCAGGATACTGGACTTAATTTTATTATTACAAATGCCCGTGATCGGGTGTGAGCAGTCCACTGACCACCAGGGATACAGGACTTTATTTGTTCATACCTAGCTGTGATTGGGCTGACAGCGGTCCACTGGCCCACCAGGGATATAGGATGTGATTTATTATATACTTAAGCCCATGATTAGGTGTGTAGTGGTCCACTGACCACCAGGGATATGGTATGTTATTTAACTGTCCATATGCCCGCGACGGCAGAGGGGTGCATTGCCGCACTGTGCAGGGGGCGTCGGTCCCAATGGCTGCTAGCCTAGCAGGGCGCCAGGTGCAAGTCACCAGGGATCGGTGCACCTACATGCAAATGGGGTCATAATGACACGCAAATGGCCCCATTTGCACTTTTATATACATTATGACCCCATTTTCATGTGCACTTGAATATTGCGGTTGTTGTGCATAGTGCAAGGAACTTCGCGCCAGCACATCCTCTGCTCCACTCTGACCATTTGTGCTGGGTGCAGTGCCACTGCACCATGCACACTGTGGGTGGCCAGAGTGCTATTAAATGATGCTGTGCCATGGCAGCTCCTTTGAATGTCACCTCAGTCAACATCCCTGTGCAGCTGTTGCACTGGGCGTCAGCTTGTACCACAGCTCGACGTAGTCTGAATATCTGGGCCATAGAGATAATGCTTGAGTAACAGTGGTTAACCATGATGTAATCATCTCAAGCAGTTGCCAGAACAACCAAGTAAACATCGAGAGCTGATTATGTCCATAGTTGACCACCCTTACTCAGGCATTGCATTTTACAGTGTATGGAAAAACTAGCCACTGTGGTAAAAAATACATAGTTTTTCAATGTGCATTTATTCTCCTGCTTGGTTATGAATGCCTCCTGCTTTGTATGTTGAGCAACTGAAGTGCTGAAATTAGCCTTGCATCTATACTGAAGCGGTCTGTAATTGTCTGAATAGAATGTGTGTGTTTTGAACAAATGTCCAAGCAGCAGATCACTTTTCTTCCAAGAATTATGACAGGTGGTGACATTCTATCCTGTAATCCCATCATTATGACATTGTTAAGCAAGGTTTACATATTGATGTCACAACAATGGGATTATCAGGTTATAAACTGATTGAAAACAGGGTTAATAGACATCATCCATACGTTATATTTCTTTTGTTTGCTTACATTGATAAAAAATAAACTGGAGGATGACTTCATTAATGTAAGAAACAGAAAACATAAGTTAGTGTATAATTTGGGAACTGTACAGACAACAAAGTGTAAATGTCAGACATACAGTACATCAGTCAATACAGTGGAAAAATCAAATCATATGTCTGAGTTTCTTGGTCATATGGACAGAACACATAATTATCAGTAGCACTGTGTGGAATGTGAAATTCCACCAGTGAAATTCATACAAAAGTAGATTCTGCTTCTGAAATGCTTTTCACAATTTATTTTTAATTCCACAAAATTCTAAACAGCATTTCTATGAAAACAAAAGAATAATCTTCCAGGGTTTGCATAAACTGTGAAATAACATTTGTTGGATTGTGGAAAAAGACTCTGTGGTTTACGTAAACTGCAGATAACTAATCTAAAACATTATGTTTTCAAAATGTTAGAATTCTGCTTCTATTGGAATTCTATGAAATTAGCTAGAAACTTGCAAAATTTCACAGAATTCTGTTCTTTCAGAATTTGAAAATTCTGCACAACCCTATCAGTGAAAAGAACTGGGCCCTGTACACAGTCACATTTTGAACTGCAAAGTGGTCACAGTGATCACTTGTGGAACTCTGCTGCATTGTGCATTTTATACTATATACAACAGGATGCAAGAATTGCCCTGTTCTAGCTCACAGGTCAGTGCACTAACAGGGAAGGGGTAGGGAATCAGAGTTTAATTAGGACATTGGTATGCCCAGAGATGCCATGCTCCTAGCTCCCTCACCCCACTAGTAGAGATGGGTGAAGTGGCCCCAGTTCACTCTGTAAAGTGATTCACAGAGTGAAGGTGGATCATGAGTGCTCCACAATGCGAAGCAGAGATTGCCCAAGAGAATGGTAACGCAAAGACCATTGAAAACAATGACTTTGAGGTTACACTGCCTTCCCAAACCACTACTCCACCAATTCTTAAGGCGAGGTACTTTGAAAACAATGTACTTTCACCTCCACTTCACCTTGTTTTTAAGCTCCAAAGGTGAATTTTGCTGTGATTCATGGGATTTCAGGTCACATGGGCTCTAGATTGTTCTGCACAGCCTCAGTTTGGGGAGTGTGTAGGAAGCCATAGGAGAAAATCTGCTCTGAGAGCTCTCTGTGATTCAAACCTTCTAAAAGCTGTTAAAAAGCCTTTTGAGTCATATTTTTTGCTGAAACTTCAGTTCATTGATTATGAGAAACTCTCCTGTGCTCATATCATTGAGCGCTTATTGTTTGTGTGTAGATTTTGAATGTTAATGTACTACATTCAGTCTGTGTACGGAGAGATAGTGGAAGTGTGCTTTGGGAGGGCGTTTCTGTGGGGTAAGTAGATTGACTTGGAGAGAAAGACAGTGCTTTTGTTTTGGTAATATTTTTCTTGTATAACTGTGTTAATGTACACACAGTAATATTTCAATAATTCTTGCCAGTTTTGCTGATTATTGTGGTGCAGCAGTGCATAATTTTCGTTTGTTTAAAATATGTGGTTATATTCCTGAAGTTTTCTAATTTGCTACTGACATTTAGTTGTGTGTGTGTGAGTATGTGTGTGACGTGGTTGTCAAATCAGACACCTTTATTGTGCCATAATTTCGCAATGTGAACCTGCTATCCATTGCAGCTGTGTGGATTTTGTACTCTTTGTGTATCTTTACTGGTATTAGTACTAGTGACTGTTACTGCAGCAGTGCAGTACAGTGTCCCCACCCCGTGGCCCGCCCCAACCAGCAAAAGTATTCTTTCCAGATTTGAATTTCTGATGGTGAGCACTGGTTAGGTGTTGTGCCTTTGCATCTGCATCTGCATCTCTTCAGTGTGCAGCACAATCTTAATCTGTCTGTGTATTTAGTCTCTTTACGGTCCCAATCTCCACCTGTAACTTAAGTCACAGTTGTTTCTTTGGCTTCCCTTCAGAGTACTGGACTGGTGTGGTGCTAATTCCGCATGAACATTGTACTCATTAATATGTGTTTTAAGTCAGGACCATCATCATGAGTCACTTATGATACAAATCATGTTCTTCATCATCATGGTCACAATGCAGTCACAAATCAATGTTCACGATCATGTCATGAATCACATTAATTTTTTACTAGTTACTTGATGTATTGTAAGCCTGTTTTGTAGTATCTCTCCAGGCTTCACCAGCCCACCATTGTACTCATTAATGAGTGTTTTTAAGTCGGGGAGTTTCGTGATACAGTTCATCAGGGAAGTACAGCCATAGGTATTTGTGTTCCTATACAGTTCCATATTAGCTATCTCACACTGTCAACACTGAATCATGTTCTTCATCATCACGGTCACAAATGAAGTCACAAATCATGATTCATGATCACATCACGAATCACAACACTATTTTTGACTAGTTACTTGATGTATTGTAAGCATGTTTGTAGTATCTCTCCAGGCTTCACCACCCCACCATTGTACTCATTAATTAACGTTTTTAAGTCAGGGAGTTTGTGCTACAGCTCATCAGGAAGTACAGCTATAGGCATTTGCGTTGCCAAGACAGTTCCATATTGTTTATCACATACCATTGGCACCGAATCACATTCTTCATCATCACAGTCACAAATGAGTCAGCAAATCATGATTCATGATCATGTCACGAATCACAACACTAATTTTTGACTAGTTACTTGATGTACTGTAACCATGTTTTGTAGTATCTCTCCAGGCTTCACCACCCTGCCATTGTACTCATTAATGAGCGTTTTAAGTTTGGGAGTTTGTGCTACAGCTCATCGGAGAAGTACAGCCATAGGTATTCGTGTTCCCAATACAGTTTCATATTGGTTATCTCACACTGTCGACATCAAATTACATTTTTCATCATCACAGTTACAAATCATGATTCACGATCATGTCATGAATCACAACACTAATATTTTGACTAGTTACTTGGATGTATTGTAAGCATGTTTTGTAGTATTCTCCAAGCTTCACCACTCCACCATTGTACTCATTAATAAGCATTTTTAAGTCTGGGAGTTTGTGCTACAGCCCATCAGGGAAGTACAGCCAAAGGCATTCTGATTCCTTCCCATAACAGCATGTGAGTTACAGCACTGTAAGTAGTGGTGGGTGAAGGCCCAATTTGTTCCGTGAAGTGATTCAGTGAGTAACATGGAATCTGTGGAGAACTCCACAATGTGAAGCGGAGTAGTTCGCTTCATAAAGAGGAACGCAAGTCCATTGAAACCAATGACTTTGCATTATTCCCTCTTCCCCAAACCACTTCTCCACCAATTTTAAGGTGAAGTATTTTGAAATCAACGAATTCACCTCACTTCACCCTGTAGTTGAGCTCCAAATGAAATTCTGCAGTTATTCATGGATTGCAGGTCACACGGGCTCTAATTGTTCGGGCACAGCCTCAGTTCTGGCCTGGGTAGTGTGTGTGCAGTGGTAGCTGGAGACAGTTTGCTCTCAGAGCTCTGCAATTCAAAATCTCTAAAAACTGTTTAAAATGCCTTTTGAGTAATATTTTTGCTCAAAATTTAGTACATCAATAGTAGGAAAGCCTTCTGTGCTCATATCATTGAGTGTTTATTGCTGTGTGTGGATTTTGAATGTTAATTTAGAACAGCAGTCTGTGTACTGTGAAGTGTGCTTTGGGGAGGGTGTATTTGTGGCGAGGTAGATTAACTGGGAAAAAGGCAGTCTTTTCTGTTTTGGTTATATTTTTCTTGTATAACTGTGTTAATGTACACACAGTAATATTTTCAGTAATTCTTGAACTTTTTTTCTGATTGTTGTGGTGCAGCAGTGTACAATTTGTCTGTTTAAAACATTTGGTTATATTACTAAAGGTTTTCAATTTGCTATGCATTACTTGAGGCAAGCGTACATGCATGCCATCAAATTAGATACCTTTATTGTGCTATGGAGTAATTGCAGCAGTGTGAACTTGCTATCCACCACACCGCATGAATGTTTTATACTGCTTTGTGGTATCTTTACTGGTAGTGGATTGTTACTGCTGTACACAATCCTCTAACTGGCAAAATGTAACTTTCCAGATTTAGATTTGTGACTTATGAGCACTGGTTAGGTGTTGTTGTGCCTTTCGTGTGCATCCTTTGAGTGTTCAGCGCAATCTTAATCTGTCTGTGCATTTGCATGGCACCATTAATCTTGGGAGACTGCATTTATTGTTATGCTCTCATTTCACCTTGTTAGCACTGGGAATTTTCTGGACACAAGACAGTAGCATTTTGGGGATGCACATTAATTCTGGTGACTCTGTGTGTGACCTGACCACTGCATGTATGACTGAGTGCACCACTAATTTTGTGAGCTTTGCATTTTGTTACACTCTCATTTCACTTCATCAGCACTGGGTGGTTTTCTGGACACAAGACAGTAGCACTTTGGGGATGCACATTCATTCTGGTGACTGTGTGGGTGGATGCTGCAATATTGTTGTCATTCCACCTTACTTCATGTTTAAGGAGGAATGACAACATGAAGTAATAATAACAAGGCGAAATGAGCCTTTCCTATGGGGCACTCCGTGTAGCAAAGTGCCAATGTGAAATGGCCACTTTGCATTCACTTCACCTGCCAGATTTTAAAATTGCTGCATCTCTACCCACTAGCAAGACACAGTGACCCCAAGAATTGAGGAACTGTTGCAAGCACATCTTCAATGGATCACTGCCTTGGAGTTAGAATGTGATTTCTAACATGGGAAAGAGCTAGGCAGTGCACTGCACCACTGAATATTAGACATCACAGGAAAAGGGATAGGAGGAGGGATTCACTGCCTGGATGCAAGCAACTGAAATCACCATCAGGGAAGCCATTGCCAAATCATCAAAAATGGGATAAAACTTTTCTAGGTACATAAGCAGAAAGAAAAAACAAGGCAGGGATAGTTAGTCTGACAGGAGAATGGGGAGTGGGAAGAGGACCTGAAGAATGCTGACATATTAAATAAGTACTTTGTTTGGTATTCACAAAGGAAGGGGTAGGTGATAGGCCAAAGATGGTAGAGAAGGACATTAGGAGAAGGGAGACGTACACTGGCCCTTTACAGAGGAGAGAGTCATCAGAGAGCTAGAAAATCTAGAAGTAGACAGGGCAATGGGGCCAGATGGGGTTCACCCCAGGATACTGAAGAAACTAAGAGAGGAACTGTTTGAGCCTCTTACGGCCCTGTTCAATATTCACTAGAAATGATGGAAGTTCCAGGGACTGGAGAAGGGTGGATATGATCCCACTAAACAAAGTGGAAATAGGGAGGAGGCAGGAACTTTGGTGGTGAGTACGTTTATGGAAACACTACTTAAAGAAAGGACTGAAATAAGGAAATCACCTGATTCTGACTCAGAATTCACAAGTTAGATGCAGGCCAGCAATTTAATCCAAGCTCCTTTTATTATTTCAAATGGGAACAAAAGTACTGAAGCAGACTCAAATTGTGGAAAGATGGGTATCATACAAGTCAGTAGATAATGGGCAATCTAAAAAGTATGCTGTAGGTCAAAATTGCCACCATTTTCTTGCACTGCTGCTTTAAAAGATGCAATTATTTTTGTCATGATCTAGCCCTGGGATTTTTTCTTTTATGTATACAGTAGTCCTCTGCACTAAGAAAACAACCCTCTTTTCTGTGCTCTAAGATGTCCTTACCTCATGGCTGTCAAACTAAAAATTGAAAAGGACAAGGCTAACTCAGAAGCAACTTTGATTTACAATTCATACCATAAAGGGTTTTGATTTTAAATATCTCAGAGCATACTTTCAAGAATACTTACTAGCCGAATGTACTGTAGATCTCTGTGATCTCTAATTATAGCTTGTTTTATGTGTTTTAAATATGTTAAATGGAGAGTGGCTATGCTAAGGCACCATTATTTAAAATTGTTAACTCCTTGTTAAATGTGTCATACCAAGAGGCTAATGTTGTTAAAGGCAATTTATAATCATGGCAAACTGTTTAACAGTTAAAAGAAAAACCTTCAACCTAAACATCATAGGTCAAGACAATTAACATCCCTTAATTTAACTAAGCTACTGAGTAACCTTTTAATATAATCCACTATAGTGCTTTTGTTGCTTTTTGTCTAGGGGTAGCTTGCACTGTTTAGGAATGTTTAGAAGTTTTGTTTGAGATTGGGAGGCTGAATCTTCTGTACAATACTGTATATTCCTGCCACATATATTTAGTTTGAGAGTAGGGTAGAGAAATGACTAATGGTCAAATTTGTACACAATGGACAGGACCATTTTGATATTCTGTGTTTTTTAGTACTGAGTTTTTCTCATGTTCCTAGCCCTAAAACTGGTAGCTATGAATTTTCAATTGATAAAAGGTATTCAGTTGTAGAGTGAACCTATGGAGAAATTATTCAGCGGCATATAGTGGAAGCAAAATTTGGTGGAGTCCTGTTAGACGGAAAGACTATTTGACAGAGTTCTACACCACAAAAATGCAAACTGTTATATGTGTTTTTGTAACATGTAGTGGGTTCAGTAGAGGGGCTTCTACCTGGATCTTAAGCATTTCTTTTGAAATACCCTTTTTGTTGGATGGGCTGCCCTTGTTAGGTGACATGGAATGTACGTAAATGTTGACCATACCTTTCAACTGTTATGAATTTTGCATAGTGCTATGATTGTCACACTCAAATTTACTCTTGCTTCACATTGGTTTCCTGATGTTCTTAATAATGTTAGAGATATTTCTGGACAGACAAACTACTAAATCACTGCATTAAGGTGATAAAAACATTCCTTATCACAAACTATATGAGGCCCACTATTTGTAGACATATTGTTGTTTTAAACAAGAAAGTGCTACATTCTGACCCCTTGCTATGATTTTTAAGACCACTGCTATGGTTTTAATGGTGAGAAGTTCAGAGGGTATTATACACTGTGGGTTCAGTTCTGCACCCCACTTCATAGGCCTACCTCTGTGGAGATGGTCAGGTACCACCCTTTGCAAGAAGTAAGCTCTGAAGGCCTGGCAGTGGTACAATATCTATTGGTGCTTCCTGGAGCAAGCAATGACCCAGATGCCATGGTTTTGGCCTATAATGGGGCAATTTCTACAGCTCTGGACAACACTGCTCCTGTCCGTGTTTGTCTTTCTCCCTTGCCCTCAGTCTCACTGGTTTGATGGGACTTTGAGGGAGATGTGGCAACAAGGACAAAGATTAGAGTGTTGCTGACAGAAATCCACCCTAGATGCCGACCACTTTAGATTGATGGAACATTATCAAATCAGTCAATCTGCAATCACCTGAAAGAAGGCAGTGTTCCTGTCCTGGGAGATTGTGGCTGCTCAGAACCGACTGGCTCAGCTCTTTCAGAACTGTAGACAGACTGCATGGCCCAGCCTGCCTGCAGGTTCAAAGGAGCGTTTCACAAGTGGAGTGTGAGGAGCTCACTCAATTCTTGTGACTAAGGTGGTTAACATCAGGCGGAGCTCCAATCAACACACTCTATGGGAGATGCTAGTGATCAGCGCTCAGTCACTGTCCCTCTGTTCTCCTGGAGTACCTTCGATCAGCCAGAATTCATCAATGTTATGTGGATTGTCCATGGTATCCACCCTATCTGCTGTAGTTTGGATCCAGGCCCAACTTCCTGATTATGGGTTGACGTGATACCATCGGCCCAGTCCTAGCATGGATAGTCTGGTGTTCCCTTGAGATGGGTGAGTTTCCTAGCTCCTCAAGGAGGCAGTGGTAACACCCCTCCTGAAGAAAGCTTCTCTGACCCAGACTACCCTGCTAACTACAGACTATCTCTAACCTTCCCTTTGTAGGAAGGTGATTGAGGAAGTAGTGGCCCTACAGCTGGAGAACCATTTGACCATCTATGACATCTGTGAACCTCTCCAATCCAGTTTCTGAAAGAGGCATAGTAATGATACTGCACTGGTTCAGGTGCTCAGTGATCTCCTGATGGCGAGATATCGGAAGAGCTGCTTCATCTTGGTTCTTCTGGATCTCTCATCAGTGTTTGACACTGTGGGCCATGAGGTCCTTCTCAATGCCTGAGGTTCTTCTGTGGCCTGTCTGGTACAGTTCTCAGGTGGTTTAAATCCTTCCTCACTGGCAGAACTCAGAGGGTGGTGGCGGGGATTTATTCCTCCGATCAAGTCTCTCTGTCATGTGGGTACCTCAGGGTTATGTGTTGTCCCCATGTTGTTCACAGTGTGCATGCTGGCCCTTGGAGACATTGTAAGAAGGTATGGCTGAGTTTTCACTGCTATGTTGATGATACCCAGCTCTACCTATCTTTTGCATCTGACCAGGATAGAGTTTTCTCAGTTTTTAACAACTGCCTCGCTGAACCAGGGCTGGATGAATTTGAGCTGGCTGAGGTTGAACTCAGAGAAGACTGAGGTGCTATTGTAGACCTGGGTTATCAGATAAAGGGGTTGGGAGTGGGTTTGCCTTTGGACTTTTTCTTGGAGGCTCCCAGCTCCTCACATCTGAATGGGTGTGAAGCCTGGAGGTGATTTTTGATGATGGGCTGACATTGCGATCGCAGGTGTCGGCAGTCATCAAATCTTCCTTTATCACCTGAGGACCATCTCCAGGGTTAAGCACCTTCTTCCATCTGGTGATCTGCCTATATTGGTCCACGCCTTTGTGACCTCGCACCTGATTATTGTAACCTTTATCTAGGGCTACCTGGGTTGATATCCACCACTTGCAGCTAGTGCAGAACGCTGAAGCCCGGTTGTTAATGGAAATCCCCAGAATTGTCATATCTCTGGGTGCTACATGAACTGCACTGGCTGCCAGTTGCAGTGGCAGATCACCTTAAAGTTGGACTTTAAACTTACAAAGCCCTACATGGTCTGGGCCCAGACTACCTGAAAGAGCTTCTGGTTCCATACTGCCCCAGGCAATCGCCTCCGCTCTGCTGATGACGGGTTGCTAGAGATTCCAAGGGTTTCTTTAAAATCTTCTGAGGCCCATGCATTTATGTACGTGGCCCAGCCCTTGGAATTCTCTACCCTGTCAGATTCAAGAGTGCACAACCGTGGAGAGATTTAAACAGGCCATAAAACTCACTTGTGGCACTGAGCCTAGTCAGTATGATATTTTTTATATTCTGAATTTTATTGAATCCTGTATTTAATTGTTTTTATTGCATCCTGTTTTGTTTTCTTTTATCTTATTGTATGATGCCTTGATTTTTTGAAATGCGATTATAAATAAATCATTATTATTATTATTATGTTGACCTTCTGCCTTGACCTTCGACATGGAGAGTGGTTAGTGGATGGTGTTATGGAAAGTCATAGCACAAAAACTTGAATTATTTATGATAAAAGTTAAAATTATTCAAAATGGAATTCATGCATTAATTTATCCTACATAAAGTGGTTAACAGGATGCATAACAATTAATCATGGTCTAACTTATACTGCTGTATTGGCTGCTAAGTTTTATATCTTGTGTCATGGCTTTTGTACATTTCATGTATGCGCCTTTTAAATTGCAATGACCCAAAAGGGTCAAACAATAAACTAACTAAAATACTATATGTGACTGGCCAAATTCCAATCCCCTGCCTGAACTGTTCACTGCCATAATTAGCACTTCCTTCTAAGGTTATACTAAAACAATAAGCACTCTCCCGCCCAACTATCTTTCCTCCCTTCCCTGGCCTCTAGCTCCGGTAGTATCCCTATATGTATAGGCATAGCTATATTCCTGCTCTCAATGTTTGTTTTTTATGCTCCCCTGGGCCTCCTGCCACTCTCTTCAGGCCCACATAGCTCCCTGTGCCCCCATCTCACCTCTGCTGCCTCTACTGTGCTGGTCATGGTCCCGCATGCCCCACACCCTGAGGGTTCTAGCTCTAACCCATTGGGAGAGCTCCTCCCTGAGGGGAAGGGAGGAGAATTTGGGAATAGAGCACCCCTGTGGCAGGGACATATATGGGAGGTGGAGGAGAAGAAGGTGCTCTTCAGGGACTAGCGTGGTAGAAGGAGGAGCGTCTGTCATCCAGAGAGGCTGGAGCCATTTTCCCATTTTCTGTCTAGGGCATGGCACGCCATGTGATGTCAAGGCCTAGTTGATGTCCATCATGCACCCCTCAACAAAGCCTGACTGGTGCTGTGCCTCTGGCCTGTGCCAGAGGCCAGCAGATGCTGAGGCTCTAACTCCCCTCCTCCCAAGAGAAGGCGAGTAGTCATTGGATGCTTGAGCCTTCTCCCACCTGTCAGGTCTCTGACTCCCGGATCCATTCCGAACCGGTCATCGGCATCACAAGTGGAAATCCCACTGGTGAATCGGCATTCTCAATATTTTTAATGATGTCTCCCTCCTGTGCTTTGATTTGTGTTATGCAAAATTATTGTACTGTGTATTGATGTTATCTCTCCTCGTTGTCTGAACTATGCTATGGCAATTTTATTGTACTGTGTTTTGATGTACCACATTGTCCTACCAGGACCTCATTGTAAATGAGTGTGCTCAATGGAGTTTTCCTGCAATAAACTTGAACTTGTTCTAACCTGTGCATTTCTGGGAATTCACATATTGGTCTCAAACATTCTTAGCCAGTCAGAAAGCATTATATTTACTATTCTCCAAGTTATACTGTCTCCAGAACCACTGTATAGGAATTGAGTGCTTTAAGTGATCAGGCAAATACACTTCTAATGAAACCTCCCAGTTAGGCTCTGTCAAAAACACTGTTGAAAAAGCTGGAGTGTTGTAGGGGTTCCAGAAAGTCTTGTATGCTGGCCAGTTTACAAGTGAGTGGGGTCAATTTACAAAGAGTGGCCATGTGGATAAACATGGTCCCTATGAGAATAAAACAAAAGTAGAAAAAAACAGAAAAAGGAGGTGGAAAAACTGTGGGGAAATACAGGAAAGATACAAAGAAACATAGAAACTGATGGCAGATAGGGACTGCTTGGCCCACCTAGTCTGACCAAGCCTTATTGTACTGTACTATCGTTTGCATTGGTTTTCCCTCCCTCTAGGTACTGTACATGTAACTAAACCCAGGTCGCCCCTGAAAAGGGATTGCAAGGTTCCAGTGGGCCTACCCGGTTACCAAAGTTTAAATAATAAATAATTTTTTCAAACCTATTGTAATACTGCAGATACTACTTGATCAGTGCCCCTTTCCTTACCTCTAAGGTTCCCTTATGCCTATCCCATGCTTTCTTGCATCCCACACCAGAATTTTTGCCCTGCCACCTCTACTGGGAGGCTGTTCCAGGCATCCACCATGCTTTCTGTGAAAAGTACTTCTTTACATCTCCTCTGAGTCTACCCCTTCAACCTCATAGCATGACCTTTTGTTCTTGAGCATATTTTTCTCTGAAAAGGCTTCCTCTTGCACCTTATTTATACCTCTGAGGTATTTGAAACTCTATAATATCCCCCATTCTCTTCTTTCCTCCAGGGAGTTCGTATTGAGGTCCTTCAGTCTCTCCTCATAGGGCTTTTGATACAGATGCAGCACCATTTTAGTTGCCCTCCTCTGGATCCTCCATTCTGTCTATGTTCTTCTGGAGATGTGCTCTCCAGAACTGGATAAGTACTTTAGGTGCGGTTTCACCAGTGATTTGCACAGCCGTATCACTACTTCCCTTTTCTTGCTATTGATACAGTACCTCTCCCTATGCACCCTAGCATCACACTGGCTCTCCCACTGCCTTGTCACACTGTTTTTCACCTTACATCAACCAATATGATTACCCCAAGTCTCTTTCCTGTTTGGTGATTGCCAGTACCACTTCCCCATTGTGTACTTTGTCCCTGAGTTTCTGTGCCCCAAGTGCATGATCTTGAACTTCTTCACAATGAAGCTTAGTTGCCACACTCTTGATCACTCCTCAATCTTTCTCTGATCCCTATTCGTTCCCCACCCCACCCCAGAGTGTCTACACTATTGCAGATCTTAGTGTCATCTGCAAAAGGCATACCTCTACCCTTCTGCAGTGTTGCTAATAAAGACGTTAAGAGGACTGGTCATAGTACTGATCCTTATGGCACCCCACTGGTCACCCTCCCTTCTTTGGAGTGAATTCCATTTACCGTCACCCTCTGCCATCTATCCCCAACTGATTTCTTACCCAGTTTACAACCTTTGGACCCACTCCCAGGCTGTCCAGCTTGTTCATGAGTCTCTTATGTGGAATGATATTGAAGGCCTTAATGAAATCTAGGTAGGCTACATCCACAGCTCCACCCTGATCTAATTCCTTGGTCACCCAGTTAAAGAAGTCTATCAGATTTGTTTGACATGACCTCCCACTAGTCAATCCATGCTGCCTCGGACCTTGTACATCACAGGATTCAAGATATTCCACATTCCTTTCCTTCAGTGGTAATTTCATTATTTTCTCACCGCAGAAGTCAGTTGACTGGCCTATAATTGCCAGCCCCTCCTGCTCCTACTTTTGTGAAGAGGACTACATCTGCCCTCCTCCAGACCCATGGAACCACTCCCATCTCCAGTGAGTGGTTGAATAGGACTGTCAGAGGTGCAGATGGCACCTCTCTGAGCTCCCTCAATATGCTTGGTGTATCCCATCAGGCCCCATTGCCTTGTCCACTTTCAGATTTGCGACTGCTTTCAGGACTCTCTCCTCTGTAAATGGACTAGTGTCCATCTCCCTTCTTTCAATGCCCTTGACACATATCTATGGCCCCCTCCTTCCCTTTCCTTCATAAATACTAAACAAAAGTATCTGTTCATGATGTCTGCCTTTTCCTTGTCCCCTTCCACACTCCCTACTTCCCTCATTAGTCTTACAATCCTGCCTTGGTCTTTCTCCTTTCGCTTATATACCTGAAAAAAGTCTTGCCCCTTTCTTTACTGCCTGAGCTGTTTTTCCTCCGTTTGTGCCTTTGCAGTCCTGGCTGCTTTCTCTGCCACCCTCTGCTTCTCCTGATACACTTCCCTCATCCCCTCCCTCTGTGTCTCCTTACACCTCTTGACTGCTAACTGTTTTGCCTTTACCTTCCAGGTCATCTCTTTTGAGAACCATACAGCCCCTTTCCTCTTGTTTTTGCTTACTTGCCTGACACAGAGGTTTGTTGCCTTCACTATCCCTCTTTTAGTCTTGCCCACTGTTGCTCCACTCCACCAAGTCCTCTCTCCTGTCAGGCATCCTTGAGGCATTCCTCATCTTCATAAAATCAGCACTCTTGAAGTAAAGGACCCTTGTATTTGTGTGACTTCTGCTACAGTTCTTATATTGAACCATGCTGTACTGTGATCACTGGTCCCTAGTTGGCCACCCATGTGATTTCTGCAACACTGTCCCCATTAGTGAGTGCAGGGTCCAATATTGCTCCCTTATGTGTTGGCTCTTTTACTAGTTTCCTGAGGAATGCACCTTGCAAGGAGTCCAGGATATTACTGCTCCTAACTGAAGCTGCAGCTGGGATGCTCCATTCTACATCTGGCAGATTGAGTCCCCACCAGCAGCACCTCCCTTTATTTGCCACCTTTGGATGGCATTCATCAGATCCTTATCTACTCCTCCATTCCAGTGGTCTGTAGATCATGCCAGTTTGAGTAGCAGCTCCATTCTCCATCTCTAGGGTGACCGACAGTACCTCCACCCCTCTATGTGTTCTCTGTGTCTCTGTGGCTTTAATACTATCCCTTACATAAAAAGCCACCTCCCCCTTTCTTGCCAATGCCTGTCCTTCCTGAACAAACTATAGCCTGGTATGGCTATGTCGCAGTAATGATTCTCAGTGCACAATATCTCAGTAATGGCAACAATGTCCAGGTCAGCCTCTGCCATACTGGTCACTAGGGTCTGAGATTTTATTTCACAGACTCTGAGCATTTGCACACATGGCCTTCCAAATTCCACTACTACCCTGCTTGTCAGCTTTCCCTTTTCCTTCTCTGCTTCCATGTCTGCCATCATTCCCATCTCCATTCATTTCTACCATTTTGTTTTTCTCATTTTCAGGTATTCTTGGTGATTTATCTCCTTCAGGTTCTCCTACATATTATATATAACTAAAATGAACCAAATAATAATATATACGGCTAGGAGAACCTCTTAGACATCCCTATTGTAGTTTAAAATGAAATATTCTTGGATCCCTTTAAGATCTGGTAAACACGAATCATACAGACAGATCTCAGTGGTTCTGCTAATAGCTAGTGTGCAGGAAAACCGAATGAAACACAGGCATTGACATAACTGATAAGTCTCAATCTTAATATGATTAAAAGAACAATATCAAGTCGTCATTCCTTTCCAGTGTCTGACATCATAAGTTTGCATATAAACCAGGCTTTGTGTCACAGTAACTCTTTGTTTCTTTCCTCCACTGTTCCTCTTACTTTGATCCTGTCAATCCTCCAGTATGGCTCACTACTCCCAGCACTAGTGGAACAACCTCTGGATGAGATTTACCCTAACTTTTCTTATTGTCATCACCAACAACCTCAGCATGACCAGGGTATGCAACTGAAAACATACATCACACAGAACTGGTGTAAGTTAAATGGGAAATAAACACTGCATGGGTCACTCAACTTGTAAAAGACAATGAAAAAGGTTTTCATAAGCAAAGACATAACAAGTAAAGGAGAAGTGCATTGGCATAGCACTCTGCGTGACCACCAGGCAGATGGAGATTAACCATACCTTTAAATGTTGTGGGTTAGAGGTTGTGAGACTTGGGCTGAGAGGTGGAGATATATATGAGAGGTTGAAAGTGAGGGGACCAATTGGATTTACATGCTAGGGCCCTCACATCACCAGGTATCAATGATCACATTAACCTTATGCCATGTATGAAAAGGAAGACTAGATAATTAGGATTTTGTTACTACCCCATTGTTTGCCTCTCTATAGCTTAGATTAGGTAGCTAGATAAGCACTGTCATTAGTGCATCAGGTCTATTTTGACTAACCCCATATATTACACCTGTCCTTGGATTAAATCTTTTCTAGGTTTTTTTTAACTTTTATTTATAAGTGTTATGATTTACAGCCAACTGTATCTCAAAACAATAAGAGTTGAGGAATGCAGACCTTATCACATCATGTACAGAATTGAACATGTAGACCTATTAAACAACTTATAATTCCATGGGGTGAAAAAGTCTACAGGAGGAGTTACTGTATAGGAGTAAAGTTCAAATTAAGCTTCCTGTAGAATGGTGATCCCTCACCTAGAAGTAACAAATAGCTACAGGAACATATAGCCAAGAAGCCCATCCCTTGTAGAACTTCTAGATAAGGTGGTTAAGCAAGTGTCCCATAACTTGTAAATAGATATTCAGATTGTCTGGGCTCAATTAAGTTGAGTTGCCTCCTCTAGGTATATGCATGGCATGGCAACCTGCTCTAGAGGAAAAACATATTTTTAAAATAACTGGTAGTCAAGTTCACAAACTGAGAATTGCTTACCGCACTAACATTTAAACATTTACAGTTATAGCTAAGGGCATACAAATTAAATTATTATATAGTAAGCTGTGAAAAGAACAGCAACTAATATATAATTCGTTCTAGCATTCAATAAGGGACCTGTGCATCTAGTCTCTCAAAATGTGTAAACCAATGGAGATTCCCTCATTTGACTAGATTAGGAACATAGAATTTATAAAATCCCTTCAACCTTCATCTTCAGAGCTAACTTCTGCCAGTTTAAGGCTCTGAATGAGTTTTTCAGCATACATTGAAGCCACCGCAGGATCTACAAATACGTGAATTTTTGAAGTATGTTTAATCATCAACTTAGCCGAAAATTAAGCTGAGCTGCAAAGCCATGTTGGAGAAGATCTTTCTTTATTATCTACAATTCCTTTTATGAGATTACATTTGTGCAGATACATTCAGAAAAAGGAAAGATGATGGCCCTCCCAAAGTATCTCCTCTCTGGATCAAGCAGCCTGCAACAGGGTGATCAGGGCATCTGGAGTTGACAGTGTGGATGCAGTACATTGTTGCTGTGCAGCTCCTCGAGTTTTCTGCCGTTGTGGAATCAAGAAGGCCTTCAGGATTTGAATCCCACATCAGGAGGCAGTAATTGTAAGTCTTGAAAAGTAGTTGTGACACTGCAGGCAGGATTTCCACTGATCCTGCATACTTGCTAGGAATCCAACAATACTTATATTGGCCTGTCTCTGGGCATTCTCCAGATTCTCAATCTTGGTCCTCATTAGGTTTAGGTCCTTGATACAGGATGCATTCCACTGTGACTGGTGTTCCCTTTCTGATTTCAGCTCAGCGATTGCTGTTACATTTTCTTGTATCGCTCTGATCATTGTCAGACAATTTAGCCTCGACCGCTGACAAATGTTTGTTCATCTCATCACCTGTAGCCTGGATTTTGTAAGCGTGGCTAGTATTTGCACTGTAGGAAGTTCTGTTGGGGCTTGTTCCCTGGCTACTGAAGGCCCTGAACTACTTGCCGCACCTGAGGGGCAGATACAGATCTGGGTTCTGGGACGAGTGCTCAGTATCTTCTTAGGGCTCATTTTGTTGCACAGATGCTCAGGGCCATGGTATTGCCAAACAAGAGCTTAGGTCTATGATGTTTCATATATTTTAGAATACTTTCCTCTCTCTCTATGTCAGAGCTCTTTCAGATTGTTGCCACCATGTTGTTGCTCCACAGCACCCCCATCTTTTCTAGGTTTAATACTATGTTTGTTTTTTCCCACAGGTAGTTGTGAAACATTATGGGTCCTTCTCTGATTTGGGAATACCATAATGGATCCCTGGAGTTGGTATTGCATTAATATGATAAAATTAATTCATCTGGATCTGGACACAAGTACCATGGGAAGACTATATATGTTTACCTGTATTTGTCCATCTGCAAAACATGTGATTGTTTATATTAGTTTAAATGTGGGTGACCATATGGCATATTTTAGTCACATTTTGGAATATTAGAAATTTTTAACACTATTGCATTTCATATGAATACTCTATGGTTTCACTAATTGTGCACTGTCACTTTATGAGGGTCTATTAAATATGTATGACTAACAGAACTTACCCATCCTCCTGATAACGTACTAGTGTTGTACGAAACTGGTCAAGGTTGGTCAGTGAACTTGTTGGTGTGGCAACATGGTGTTGTGATTTTAATAATTAAATATGTTTTTTCACATCTAGCTGAGGTGTGCAGTGTTTTGCATTCAGACATAACAGGTAAACTACAGTAATTATACCATTGCTTACCTCAAGACTTTTCACCCTCTGTTTGTAGTCTGTGTTACCCCATGACAATTACTGCATTTGGAGCCAAAGTGGACAGCCAAATTCTAAAACCAAACCAAATTTATGGTCCCCACTCAAAACGAAACCTGTTGCCAACAGGCTACTGGCATACTTCTTCTCACCTTTACGCTTCTGTCACCTTTACTAATAACCTCTGAAAATTATGCAAAGAAAACACAGCGGTAAGCAGGCATCCAGGAGTAACACACTTATTACAATATGTGGGGGTAAATTTAGTTAACTTTTAAATCTTTAAAACTACAGTATACATTATAAAATTAGAGATAGTGATCATATTATCTCAGCATGTGTTTCCATTTCTACAGTAGGTTGAGATGGTATAATGGACCTCTTGAGCTTCACTCTTGAGGTTCATATAAAGTCATCTCAGTCCTAAAATGGAAACACAACCTTGTTGTGTATGATATCCTCTACACTGTGCTATGTAATGTGTGGCTTATTGTAAAGTATAGGCAGGGAACAGCATTTTGGGTAATTTTTGCATTATGCATGTAACACCACCCTGCCACACTGGAAACATAGGAAACATAGGAATTCTATGGAGCCAGAAGACTTGTGTCCATTGTAGTTATTGAGGACAAAATTTTAAGCTTGATAAAATTTGTCCAGTTTATGTTTAAAAGACTATGTGGTAATGCTGGCCACTACCTCACTCAGCAATCTGTTCCTATTGAATACCACCCACTGACTGAACAATTTGCTGGATCTCAACAGCTTTGTTTGTTTTGCTTTCTAAGTGCATTGGGTGGGACCCAATGTTAAACACTTTGTTGGTTACTTCTAGGCCCAAGTTGTCCCATAAATTATTGTCTGTCCATGCTTTGTGCACTAAGTACGTCTCCTCTTTTCTCCTGTTTTCCAGGAAAAAGATTTAATTCATCCAGTCGTTCCTCGTAAGATAAGATTTACCTTCATGTTGTCTATTCCTCTATTAGCCCTTTTTGGATCCTTTCCAACATAGCCATGTCCCCTTTTGTATGGTGACTAGACCTGAGCTCCATACTCTAGTATAGGTCTCACCAACTGTATATAGAGGCAAGATACTTTCCTGCTTCTTGCATCAATGTGCTTGAAATGCAGATTAAGATGTTATTCCTTTTATGTTATATTTCTACAGTGTGATGTAAACTTCATGTCATTTGAAACCATAGTCCACGAGTCTGTCTCCTCTACTGTAGTCTTCAATAGTTTACTGTCTAACATACATTTATGTTCTGGGTTGTTTCTCCTAAGTGCATGATAGCACATTTATCTGAATTCAATAAAAGTCAGCATTCTTGGTCCATCTCGAAACATGGTTGAGTGCTGTTTGTAGTGGGGAGCTAGTGGTGTTATGGTTTACTATTGTTACCAACACTGGTGAACAAAGCTTTAGCACAACAGACAATATATGAGTACTTGGTTGTTCTGGCTCGTTGATGGGGACCCTGGGTTCATGGTGGTAACATTTGCTTGTTTAATTGTTTTTTGTGCCTCCATTCAAGGTGGATCCAGTCATACAGTAGACCCAGAGGAGCTTCCCTTTGGAAAGATGAATTGTAGATACAGTGATTCTTAACATTTGCTGTCCATGGGGGTGTGGAGTACTGGGTACAAGCTTAGATGCTGCAGTTGCTCTTATGTAGTGATGCTCAGATAGTGTACTATCAAATCGGATGTCACTGGGTTGAATAGCCCAGAAATCTGGATCCAGATTTGAAATTTGCTCTGAATATTAGATTGAAATTTGGATTTTGGGTATTTGAATCTGAATATCTGGCCATTTTAAGCAAGTATTTTAACACGTTTCTTCAGTTTCAAAACAGATAACTAAGCAGTAACATTCCAACATACACAATGACATTGTATAACTAAACTGTAACTTACCTTTGTCTGTAAGATTGTACCTCTTACCTTAAAGCCAAAGGTCATATGAATGAAAAATTAAACTGCCCTTATTTTCATTTTCTTCCTTCATCCAGCTGTAGTCCCTACAAAAGAATTAATAGATAAAGTACATAACAGTACTTTGTTGGTCAAGGATGACTGCAAGCCTTTCTTTCACACACCATAATTTTTACTTATGAAGCGTAGTGGAATTTTCTTCCTTCTACATCTGTGTGTTGCTCCATTGTTCTATAAGAAATGGAGTTCATTTTAAAGTAATTTACTTCATTGAGGACTAATAACAATTTCTTGTCTTACTGTATATTAGTCCCTCATTCAACAGCTTATTTTTGTGATGTCACTTTATTTCACAAGTTAAGCTTCAATTTTAATCATGGTCCATTAAATATCTAAGCTAGCTGAGGTGCGGTATTTTGCATTTGGACATAACAAGTAAACTACAGTAGTTATTATCCATTGCTGACCTGAAGGCTTTTCACCCTCTGTTTGTAGTCTGTGTTACCCCATGACAATTACTGCATTTGGAGCGAAAGTGGGTCAGCTAAATTCTTAACATGAATCCAAATTTATGGTCCCCACTCGAAACAAAACCTAAGTTGCCTACAGGCTAATGGCATACTTCTCTCACCTTTACACTTCTCTCATCTTTACACTTCTGTCACCTTTTTAATAACCTCTGAGAATAGTCTGTTGTTCTAAACAGAAAGTTATGCAAAGAAAACACAAAGGTAAGCAGGCATCCTGGAGTAACATTCTTATTACAATATGTGGGAGTAAATTTAGTTTACTTTAATTGTTTAAAAACTACAGTATATATATTATAAAATTATATATTAGTGACCATACGAGATCTCAGCATGTGTTTCCATTTCTAGGTTGAGATGGTATAATGGACCTCTTGAGCTTCTCTCTTGAGGTTCATATGAAGTCATCTCAGTCCTGAAATTGAAACACAACCTTGTTGTGTATGATATCCTCTACATTGTGCTATGTAATGTGTAGCTTATTGTAAAGTATAGGCAGGGAACAGCATTTTGGGTGATTTCGCATTATGCGTGTAACACCACCCTACCACACTGGAAACATAAGAAACATAGGAATTCTATGGAGCCAGAAGACTTGCATCCATTGTGCTCGCTGGAGGACAACATTCTAAGATTTATAAAATTTGTCCAGTTTATGTTTAAAAGACTGTGTGGTATTGCTGGCCACTACATTGATGGGCTTATCTGTTCCAATCAAACACCACCCTTTGACTAAACAATTTGCTGGATCTCAACAGCTTTGTTTGTCTTGCCTTTAACTATATTGGGTGGAACCTGGTGTTATACACCTTGCTGGTCACTTCTAGGCCCAAGTTGTCCCATAAATCATTGTCTGTCCATGGTTTATGCACTAAGCACATCTCCCTTTTTCTCCTGTATTTTAGGAAAAAAAGATCTAATTCATCAAGTAAGCTCTTACGTAAGATTTGCCTTTCATGTTGGTTATTCCTCTAGTGACCCTTTTTGGATCCTCTCCAACATAGCCATGTCCCTTTTTTGTATGGTGACCAGACCTGAGCTCCATACTCTAGCATAGGTCTCACCAAGTGTATACAGAGGCAAGATAACTTCCTGCTTCCTGCATCAGTGTGCCTGAAAATGCAGTTCAAGATGTTATTCCCTTTTGCATTATATTTCTACAGTGTGATGTAATCTTCATGTAATTTGAAACCATAGTCCCCAAGCCTCTGTCCTCTACTGTAGTCTTCAATAGTTTGCTGTCTAACATACATTTATGCTCTGGGTTGTTTCTCCCTAAGTGCATGATAGCACATTTATCTGAATTCAGTGATAAGTCAGCATTCTTGTTCTATCCTGAAACATGATAGAGTGCTGTTTGTAGTACGGAGCTAGTGGTGTTATGGTTTACTATTTCTCCCAACACTGGTGAACAAAGCCTTAGCACAGCAGGTGACATAAGAGTCTTGGTTGATCTGGCTCATTGATGGGGACCCTGGGTTTATGGTGGTAACATTTGCTGGTTTAATTGTTTTTGTGCCTCCATTCAAGGTGGATCCAGTCATACAGTAGACCCAGAGGAACTTCCCTTTGAAAGATGAATTGTAGATACAGTGATTCTTAGCATTTGCTGTCCCTGGGGTGTGGAGTTTTATTTATTTATTTATTTATTGGAATCTCAGATAACACCTTTGAGCTAAAAACTTGTTTACAAAGGTTCCACATCGTAAGGCAATAGACAAGGTACGTAGACATTACAAAACAGATAGCGGTATATACAGCAGGCAAGTACATTATGGTACATACAGATACAGATTCAAGCCAAGTACAGTTAAAATACATCAGATAGGAGAGGTCAAATTTATTGCAACAGTACTAAGAGCATACCTAAGATGGACAAGCAATTTATAGTGGTAGCTGAGCTTTAGAGCATGCTGATAGAGTTATGGAGGGTCAGAAGTGGTGGTGTCCAAAGGACAGGGAGGACAGAATGGATGAGAGCAGGGGGCAGTGGGGCAGAGAGACAAGAGGGTGACAGAATAAGGGGTTAAGTAGTCAGAGGGTGGGATTGGATAGGAATCTACCCAGGGTTATGTAAGTAGGTGATAGGCAGGGCTGAGTGATGTGAGGGGCATAAGGGAAAGGGTTTTAAAGTGGGGGTGAGGTGAGGGGAACCAGGGGGGGAAAATAGGGGAATAATATTTGTGAAGGGAAAGCAGGAAGGTGGGGGATAAGAGGGACATGGGGGTAAGTGCTCAATGGGGCCACACCAGGCAGGGAGGATGGTGGGGGAGATGGGTGCTATGCAGGACAGATAAGCTATCAATAACAGTAGGATTATGCAGAGGTGATGCAGTTGCAGTTACTAAGAGTGGCCAGGTACTGCAGCAGCTTGGCCTGAAATGGGCATAGTTTCATTTCCTCAATTAGCTCAGAGTTAAAGGAATTTAGCCAGCAGGGGTCCCTGTATTCGAAGGACCGCTGTCCTAGTGAGGTCCGTGGAATGGGATGATGAAGGCAAATTTACTCGAACCCCTAGTTAGTTTGGAGGAAGTGGAGTTTTTAGCAGTTTCCTCACTCCAGGAGGAGCAAGATCTAGGTGTATTTTTCGCTAATAGACAGACTTGGTACTGAATTCTGCTATTCAGATTTAACCAATCAGTGCTTGAGTATAGTTCACAAGTGTGAATTAAGCGGTCCACACCCAGGACTAGTCTGCAGGCTTTGTTTAAGACAATCTTGATTCACCTAATTACTGTATCAGTACCAGCTCCGTAGACTACCAGTCTATAATCTATGATAGAGAGCATGGAGCTGTTAACTGCAGGCTTGATGGCACTTTTGGTGAGGCACTGCCTATGCTGGTAGAGCTGACCTAGTCTGGCACTAGCTGCCTTGGCAACATGGTCTATGTGCTGGCTGTAGGAGATAGCTGTCAAGGTAGACACCAAGGTACTTAAAGTGGGTACAAGCTCAGATGCTGCAGTTATCTTATGTAGTGATGTTCAAATAGTGTAATATCAAATCTAATGTCACTGGGTTGAATAGCCCAGAAATCTGTATCCAGATTTGAAGTTTTAACAGAAAATTAGATCAAAATTTGGATTTTGATATTTGAATCTGAATATCTGGCCATTTTAAGTAAGTATTTTAACACATTTTTCAGTTCCAAAACAGATAGCTAGCAGTAACATCCCAACATACACAATGACAATGTATAACTAAACTGTAACTTACCTTTGTCTGTACTGATTGTACCTCTTACCTTTAAAGGAGAAGACTTATATATATATATATATATATATATATGATTTTGATATGTCTGATGTATTTATTATACATTACATCAAGTACTGCACATATGTCAATAAGAGATCAGCTATTTCTTCTGTTGCAACACATATCTAGAGTTTGAGACTCTGACACAAGGTAGTAAAATGTCAAGCAAGTCTCCATTTACATGCAAATGAGTCACTTGTAATACAGCCCCTCCCATTCCTTGATGTCACTGCAGCAACAGTGCAGAACAAAACATAAGGGTATCAATGCTATCTAGTCTGATTTTAGTTTAAGTTTGCAATGGCTTAAGGCAGTTCTGTCATGCATCTCAAACAGGGAGTAGTACTTGTAGCCTTAATACTGTATGTGTAGAGCAAATAATACATCTAATAGTATTTCATTCACTGGAAACAAAAGCTGTTTCTCTGTACTGCTCATTTTCTCTGTGAGACAGTTGTACCATGTTGTGGAAAGCAGTAGACTGAATCAGTCATTCAACCATCCAATCAATCAATCGAGCAGTCAATCAGTCACTCTGTATTGAACCAGGTGAAAACCCTTGATAAGATTCATTACAAGATGAGCCTGGGCAGGTTACCATAGGATCACACAAGACTGACTTATACACATCCCCTTTCAGCAGCCTGAAAGTGGAGAGCTAGATCATTTACTTTATAAAGTGTATTGTTTTACATTTCAAATGCTCCTGAAATCTGAGCTTCTGACTTGCAATACCAAGACACAGAATGTTTATGACATGGGAGGAGTAAGCTAACAAATACAGAGCACTACAAACAGAGACTGATTAGTTTCTGTACCTACAACAGCTGAGGTGTAGCATCTGACTTGTGAGGGACATCCTGCTTCAAATGATGGCATTACAAAGCGGGGCTGCCACAGCTTATCCTTAGTACCTTGAAAGTGAAGTGTTGTAGCCTCACGTCACTGCTAATGATTTAAAATGGGAATTGGGGCACTTTTAAAGTCATGGACCGGAGGCCATCACATTTTCCAAGGAGGTTAGGGAACTTCTTAAGGGTTAGAGAGTAAGGGACTCTAGTAGGATTTGAACCAGAGCCCCCAGTGCTTGTGCCTGTGCTTTAACCACTAGATTACCCTTCTTCCATATGCTGCAGCTGATGCTTTCTTCATAGCTGAATTCTTTACTGCCTTACAACAGCCATCCAATTACTGACTGCCTAGTTACAAAGGAAAGGGACCTATTTGCAAGATTGTGTCTCACTGCTGGTGTCAATCAAAACAGAGAATGTTAACACATACACACACATACGTACACACACACCATAATACAACAGCTGCATAATACCACTTAAAACTCTTGTTGTACCCAGAGTCATTTATTGGTAAACTGTTTTTGTTAACAGAAACAGTAACACAACACATACAGGCACTTCCTATGAATACTGTATATACATGTCAAATCAGTGCTGCATCACACTCACATGGTCCTAGTCCCTATTAGACCTGCACTTCAGGATGTGCACAACACTTAAAGGGTTCATCTATTACTCAAGTGGGGAACCAGACATTGTGGGTTTGGTCTACTGGTGGAACTGCATTTAGTGCAGCACCATTATCTGTTGCTCTGATGACATCATCCTCCAGCAACACTGATGGTAAAATGGAGGACAAACACATTGATAACTTTTGGGGGCTGTATATTTTATTTATAATCTAGATTTGGACAGCAATAGGACTACTGGCAACTGGAGGAGGCACACAACAGTTACACATAAGGAGTTGGGAAAATATTGGTGTGGAACTATGGAGACTTCCTTTAAAGTTAAAGGTCATATGAATGAAAAATAAACTGCACTTATTTTCATGTTCTTCCCTTCATCCAGCTGTGGTCCCTACAGAAAAGAATTAATAGATAAAGTACATAACAGTACTTTGTTGGTCAAGGATGACTGCAAGCCTTTTTTCATGCGCCATCATTTTTGCTTATGGAGCATAGTGGAATTGTCTTTGAGGACTCATAACAATTTCTTGTCTTACTGTATATTAGTCCTCATTCGACAGCTTATTTTTGTGATGTCACTTTATTTCACAAGTTAGCTTCACTTTTAATCATGGTCCATCAAATATCATTGACATTGGGTTGGATATGCTACCTATTAAAATACAAAATGGAAACATTTATTAAAATGTATGTTTTTTCTGTCATGGATAGCTTAATGATGTGACATGACATGCCAATTGCAACATAAAGATGTAACAAGACAATAGAATTTATGGTGGTATTTATGGTCAATCACTCAGTCATGAAGTATTCTGTAATAACTAATACTGGTTAGTTATAAGTTGTTATATTATTTACTCTTCTCTTCCTTAGCTTTTTGTTGAGTCTATGGTAACTGTTTTTTATAACCATGACATTCTTGAAAATGTGAGTCATGTGCATAATGAAAATAAAAATGAAGGATGATGAATGGACACATTTGCTATGGAATATTTAATGCATTTTTCAGTGGCTTACCTTAGGTTTGATAACAACATGATTTGATGCCTTATTCTGTCCTTTGTCTTGAGAGTCTTCATTGTTTTTTGGTGGTGGTGGTAATGAGGAACAATGTCTTCATTCCTATATGCCTAAAGGACAATAAATACAAAAAAAAACATGTACTGTAGCTGTAATGTCAAATATGTATTTCATGGTCAGTCACACAGGAGAGTGACAGTTGTTCTGGTAAATGATGGTTGATGCTGACAAACAATTGAGGAGATTCTGAGAAAGAGAAAAGGTAAGCTTGGTATCCAATGTGTATATGGCCCAGATATTCAAAAGAGTTGAGCCATGCGCAATAGGGTTGCGCCTACAGTCTGAAATGCGCCATTCTGCGATATTCAGCAGGAGGCAGTTGCACCTCGAAATCAAGCTGAGCAACAGCGCAATGATAATGAAGGCATGCACAACTGAAGGGGAGGAACCATGCATAAATGGCGCAGTCGAGTATTCAACGACTTGCGCCATGCGCAATAGGGACAAGCGGAAGTTGCGCCATAGTGGAAATGAGCTAAAATAAAAGGAGCAAGGAGAAGTGCAAGAACACTACAGGAAGCCACATGAGGCAGAACCCTAGGCAGACAGACAGGGCAGGAGGGACAAACAGGGCAGGCCAGGGAAAGGGCACTCTGAACACCCAGGCACAGGGAAGGTGTGGGAGCCACAGCTAGTGCAGAAGGGGAAAGTGCACACAGCACAGAGGCCACCACAGGCAGGTGTTCCGTGCAGGGGAAGTAGCAGGGAGGACAGCGGGAGGAATACAGCAACTGCTGCCAGGAGGGTGAACACAAAGACAGGGACATGGCCAGTGCCACCTTCCAGATGGAGGCCATTATAAGGGGGGTGAGAAGGTGGCGACAGGGGGCGTGACCGTGGAAGGGCTCGTCAGTGGTATGCCCCAGCAGGCAGTACCAAGCCCGCACCAGCTTTGAGCAGTGCACTGATACTGAGATTGTGGGCCAGTACCACCTGAATAGAGCGATTCTGAGGCAGCTCTGTGAGCTGTGCAGTGATGTGGCGCTGAGCACCCACAGTGGAGCCATGCTCTGTCAGTGGAGACTAAGGTTACAGCCTGCATGTGCTTGCTCACCACGGGTACCTTCCAGAGACCAGCTGGGACACCACAGGCATAACCAGTTGGCCACATCATGCCACCTCACCCAATTCCTCAGCACACTGCTGCCACATGCTGTGGGTACATCCATTTCCCCAGCACAGTGGTGGAGTGCACAGCAAACATACAGGTGTTCCACAGGGTAGCATGTATGCCTGGCATGCTAGAGGCAATAGACTGCACCCACTGTGTGCCATACGCACACCACCTGGCCCCGAGGGGCCGCACATCAGTCGCAAGGGCTATGCCAGCATCAACTGCCAGGTGGTGTGAGAAGCCAGGGGTGCATAATCAATGTCTGTTCCACACACCCTGGGGAGCACACGATGCCTTCATCTGGTACCAGTTGGCACTGTGCCACAGATTCAAGAGTGGGGACATCCCACTGGACACCTAGTGGGTGAGTATGCAAACCACATGGACAATCATAGGGCCTGGGGGCATGGCCAGAGGTGACATGGGTAGGGCCCACATGGCCCAGGGCAGGGTGATGCTGATCACCAAACTAACCTCTGCCCTGTACACACAGATGACAGTGGATACCCACTCCATCCCTGGCTGCTCACACCCTACCGCGCCCGCGACCCCATCACAGCAACGCTACAATGAGGCACACGCCACCACATGTTGGTCATTGAGCAGGTGTTCGGGATGCTGAAGGCATGTTTCCATTGCCTGGACACCTCTGGCAGTGCCCTACAGTGCAGCCCCTCAAAGGCCTGTGGGCTATTCCTGCCTGTTGCATCCTGCACAACATAGCCAACAGATGTGGGATAGCTGTACAGGCTTGAAGAGGGGACAGCGATGGGGACGATGAGGACACCAGTGACAATGGTGATGGGCAGCCCCCTGGCCGACAGGGACCCCGACTGATCCGACTGGCACAGCTGCACGGGACACCATCACAGAGGAGCACTTCAGCCAACCCAGGTAAGTCATGAGGCCATGTGCAACCACCAGTGGCTAAGGCACAACCCACAAACATTCATGGACACAAACCAGGGCTGTATGCCATCAAGGAAGTGGCAGGGCACAGAAGCACACACACAACCAGGGATGGGTGAGGATTAACATGCCATGTGGACGGACACATACACATGCACACACACAATGCACCAAACGTGCACAGAGGGCAGGAGGCACACCGACCAGAACACCAACCCTAGCAACACACATATCCACAGGCCACCACGCCCACTGCCTGTCCATGTGCGTGAGTCAGATGCTGAGCACCATTTCACATTGGTGTACAGCACAATGCAGGCATCATTGTGCACACGCAACTGCAGACAGCAGCCGGAGGGTGTGCAGGTGGACTGTGTGTCCACGTGCAGGGCGGATACCCACCCGTGCACTGCCCACTGAAACACACAATGCACACAGGGCAGCACCAGACAGTAGCTGCACTGGGAGACAGGTCAGTCACGCAACACAGTGCCCCGCCACCACGGATGCGGGGCGGCCCCACCGAGACCCACCAGCACTGACAGGTTGACCACTGGCCTCATGGGTGGCACCAATTGTCCCCCAGGGATCCACTGCATGAACGTGACCATGCTCACGCAGGGTCTGCAGCACACGGAACATGCCTGCGCCAGGAGTGCTTGGGTTGCCCACAGCTGAACCCGGTGTCAACAGGGTTGGAGTTGCACAACACCGAAATGGGGTGGACAGTGCACTGTGTGGTGTCCACGATGCATGGGCACCTGACTGTGTCCCCATTGTGGCCATGATAGCAGTGAATGCCTGTGCATGCCTGTCAGTGGCAGCGGTCACATCCTCCCACAAATGGTCCATCCCTGCCAGGATCAGTGCAGTGTCCTGCTGCAACACTCCTCTGCCCACTCCAGAGCCACTTGCAGTGCATCCACAGACGTCACAAGCCACATCTGCTTCTGGGACTGATGCTTTCAGTAGGTGGGTGTGCTCGTCCAAGAGGTCATCTGCCTCTTCGCATCCTGTCCCTCAGGGTGTGCATGGTCATGATGCTCAGCACCCCTTGAGGGTGGGTGCTGCACACCAGGACCAGGTCTGGGCATGTCCACAGGTGGTGCACAGATACTGCCACTGAACCCTGTTCCCCAAGCCCATTGGCCGACTGCTGATGATGCCCCTCCGCTGCTGCTCCCAGGGCTCAGTGGTGCCACCGCAGTGACTGCAACAGTCCCACTGTCCTATACAGATGCCAGTGCTGCCCCACTGGTGCTGACAGGCACAGGCTGGGACTGTGCTGACCTGCAGGCCTCCACGGCAGCACCACCCACAGCCATGGGTGCGAATTGCCCTGCTGTGTGGCCATCCCATGGCACATGTGTCACTGCCTATGATGGTAGCGTCATCATCACCGGTTACGGACTCTGCACTCGCTACAGTCACAGGCATGCTGGCATCCGTGGACGCCAGCACGCTGGGACACAGGCAGGGCTTCCTCCACACCTGTTACAATGACATCAGTGTGGACAGCCAGGCAGCCCCACTGTAGCAATGATTCACGATACCTGTGGAGGTGGATGGGCCCTCCTGCAACTCCAGCAGACTGTCCTCAGTGGACAGACCCACCACCACTGACCCATGCAGATGCTCGGGGTCTGTAAGGAAAGAAGTCACATTACTGCATGTGACCTACCCTGCCCCCTATAGACAGACCATGACTTACCATGCAGTAATGGGCCACCACCTGTCTGGAAGCCACCACCCGAACACCTCAATGGCACTGCGCTGCATGCTTCCAGCAAGCCTCTCCTCCTGGGGTCAGCTGTACCACCTCCGCGTCCCCCACCTGTTGCAGCTCATGCTGCCCTGATGGCAGCCACCTTCTCCTTTATCCTCCTCCTGTCTGTGCCCATCTTTTCTTACACTCCTGCATGGAGCACTGGTGGCTGCCATGCAGGTTCACAGCACATGCCACCTCCTCCCATGCAGCAGCACGGGCTTGAGGTGTTCCCTGCCATCCACTGAGAAGTGGCTCCTGATCCAGGTAGGCCTCAAACAGGGCTTCAGTTTTGGCCTTGGTAAGTTCGACCTCCTCCTCCTCCCATCACTGTGTTCCTCCTTCCAACACCCTGCTCGGTCATTATGTAGCCTGTAAGAATGGCAGTTGTTACCTGTGACTGTGCAGTCCCATGCATGTCCCTAAACCACAGTCCACACTCCCAAACAGCATGCAACTCACCAATAGACTGCAGTAACTGACTATGGCCACTGCAGCACAATGTCGCACTTTTATAGCGTAACCCATGCAAATGAGGCGAGGAGCAACTTTAAGTAGATGCAAATTGCAGTGCTGCACCATTGAATGTCTGATTAGATAATTTGCATGTGATGGCTAAATATTGTGCTGTTGCGCTTTACGCAATTGTGTTGAACGTGCTGAGCCAATGGCGCAGTTCTGTGACATGCGTAGTACACACCTCACTGCGCATGCCCGGGTTGCTGATGCAGGCGTCTGCCACACTGATGACGTGCTGTGTATGGTAGGCAATGCAGGGCACATCCACTATTGTGCCAGTGGTGCTATAGTGATGGTCACTACATGGCGCTGTGGCACTGGGCCATCATAGGTGCAATGGGCCAACTGCGTGGTAGGCTGCTATGGCACTGGCACACAGGCAGCCAATTGTGCTACGCGCATTGTGTTCCAATGGCGCCAGCGTGTCCATACACCAGAGACCCTTGACCCTGTGCCCGACCTTGCCCTTGGCGCCATGCATCAGGCATGGGTGCACCTCTATCGTGCTGTTCGGTGACAGCGCAATAGGGAATGGCAGTGCTGTACCAGGCAGCATCTGCATCTGGGGAGCGCTCGCAGAGCGCCTATTGCCAACTAGAAAACAGAGAATGGCACGTAGAAGGGCAGCCCAGTGGTCTGCTATTGAATTGGCCAACCTAGTAGTCATTGTGGAGCCACACCATGGGCCTCTGTTCAGGAGGTGCCCTGGACAGGGCCAGGACCCAGGTGTGACAGGGAGGTGGCCACTGCCCTAGAGGAGGCCACTGGATGGGGTAGGAGGCAGAGCAGTGCAGGCACTCACGAGGACCTGGCGGGCGGAGGAAGCCAGAGCTACTGGCACACCTGCGGGCACATGCCAGGAGGGGCACAGTGCCACTGCCAGGTAGGGGTTCCATCAACACACTTTTATCGTCCATATGGGTAACAGTGTTGTATGTGTCCAGCACATAGGGAGGGACCGTCCGGGTTGGCTGTCGTGGTGTTCACAGGGTGTGGGTGGTGGGTCTGGCTCGGTGGGAGGGCACACACCTGGGGGCAGGGGGACTTTGCTATGGGATTGTACTGATTTTCCTTTCTCCATGTTTGCCCCACAGGCCTGGAGGAACACTGCCATGTGCGGGAAGAGCGGCAGCGTGAGGAGCATGGTGCAGCCAGGTGGGGTCGAGGGCCCTCACCACCCACTTGACCGGCCCGATGAAGGTGAGTGCCATACATCCATGATTACTATTGTATGCTATGTGACAGGGTGGGCAGCAGGGCATGGCCACCATCCATCGACACCACTGCCATGCATGTGACTTGTTACAGTCAACACTGTCCAGTGGCAATGCATGTCTGGGAGTGCGCCAATGGTGGTCCATGCATGCTCCAGGTACATGGTTGTGCCACTGCCTTTGCACCACATGGCCATGTCACTAGACGGCCACGGTGGTGCTGTGCGTGACTCGGCCGGTGGGTATGTGCAGCATTCCACATGGCTGTATGCACCTGGGTGGGCAGGTCATGTGGACGTGATCACTGCGGGTGGTCACACACCATCACAGAGGTATGTCCCACGGCCGTATGCCATGCACAGTGGGCGGGCTGTATGGGATTGTGCATTCACACCTATTGACTGTGCTCCTTGTCCTATGTACCCGCCAGCTTCATGAAATCTGGGAGGCACTGCAGGAGATATTGTTGGTGGCAGGGCTCACTGGACATCCTGTGATGCATAGATGAAACCTGGGTCCAGAGGAGGCACAGGGCTCAGAGGAGTCAGAGCGGGAGAGGCACTTCGCTTAGGGATATATTTGTCCCAGTATTCCCTACTCCCTGGACCCACCTCACACCCTCCTTCCCGTCCCATTTGTCCACCCCTGCCCTCTACCCACCCCACCTTGTTTGTGGCCCCCAACTTGTATATAGTTCATATGTAATATTGTATATAGTTCTTGTAATATTGTATATAGTTGATTGTTGTATATGTTTTCAATACATTTAATTTTGATATGAATACTGTGGTGGTCTCTAATTTGCAGCAGGCTATAGGTGCTCAGCTGCAGTGGTGTGCATGGTGTCAGGGGTGGTGCGGTCATGGGTATGTGTGTGTGTGTCCATGTGGAGATGACTATGGTGTGGGGGTAGCTATCAGTCCGTGTCTGTGGTGTGTGTGTTGTGCCCTGTGCACTGGATGACTGTGTGCAGTGGTCCATGGTGTGTGCTCTGTGTCCATGGTGCACCCATCGGCCCCGTCCATGGCCTGTGCAGCTGACACACATGCATGTCTGTGACCTGCATGGTCCGCTGGCATGTCAGTGGTGGCAGTCCCTCCAGGGTAGCCACTGTACCCATCACATTGCTGGATTGCATCCTGTCACTGGTGTGGTGCATGCCTGCTTCAGGTGGCACTGTGGGCACCACAGTTGTTGTCCCACCCTCCATGCTGTGCCTTGTGTGTGTTGTTGTACCTTGGGTATGGGTGGGTGTCTGTCCATACACTGTGTGGCATCCGGTGTTGTGCATGCTTCCACACACCACTGTGGGTGTCTGTGCTGGCTGTTGTGGCCAGTGGTGGGTCGGGGTATGTCATTGGACTACTGTGCAGGGTGCTGTACCACTGGTGGTGGTGGTGTCAAGGGCACGCCCTGTCCCATGTGGGGTACCTCATGTGCCGATACATGGTTGGTCTCTCAGCAGTACCTTGGGGGACAGTGCATGGTGGCACTGTGTCTGCCATTGTTGCATTGCTGTGTGCTGCCACCCGCTGATGGGTGCTCATGGTGGGGCTGGCTTGCATGGTTCTGTGGATGCACAGGGTTGCAGTGTCACAGTGGGGTGGTGGCATGCATGGGGTTTCCTGCAGTGGTGGTCACTGCTCATGGGGAGGTGTCTGGGGTCACAGTGCAGTGTGCTCTGCATTGGGGGATGGTGTGGCACAGGGTGGTCAGCCCTACTTGTGTACCAGTCACAGCTTGCCAGTAGGTGTTGGGGCACCATGGCCCGGCTGTGGGTTGTTTGCTTGTCTCCATGGGCCAGTGGTTATTCCAGCCCTCCCCAGTTGTGCAGTGCATGGGTGTGGGGTGACTATGTCTGTTCTGCTGTGAGTTCCTGTGCCCATCTGTGGCATAGGTGGTGGGCCCTACCTCCCTGGTTGTGCAGTTACATTGCTCTGCTGCTGGGGGCGTCCCTGGTTGCACTATGGTGCCTCTGGACTGCTCAGCTGAACATCCCTTGTTGCGCTATGGCACATCAGATCTGCTCAGCTTCCCTCCCTAGTTGTGCTATGGCGCAGGGTGGTGTGATATTCAGTCGTTGGCTGTAGGCACAGTTTGGCCTGCTCTGTTTTTGAATATCGCATCTCTTGCATGGGCGCATAGACTTGCGCTGTTCCTGCTATTGCGCACTTTTGGGCGCAGTTTGAATATCTGGGATATATATATATATATATATATATATGAAACATTCTTTTACTTACTTGTATCATATACTCATAAACTTTTTGTCTTAGAGAATATAATTTTTAATGCTGTACTGCTTAACTGGTTGGTTTCCTTTTAAGAGTGGTCACAGTGTTCTGCATTTGTTGGGACCCTGGGCATTGGATCACAGCAGAACAGTTTGACTATGAAATGCAGCCAAGGCAAGAAGCCTGTATTGAGATGGTCTGGGACCCAGTGGTCTCATTTTGAAGACTTTCCTGTTTTCCTTTGTTTTATTTATTGATTTGTTTTGTTTTGTTTTTGTTAGCACTGGTGATTCTACTGGGGTCTTTAAAGGGGTTGATTCTCAAAACCCTTAAAATGACACAACATGGATGCATCAAAGATGAAAGATGCAAGTGGCACCTTGCATCAAAAATGAACCCAAAGCAATTCCCAAAAGCAGCCTGGTACAAACACAGGCTGCTTGCAGCAAAGGGTGCTTGCATCAGCCTTGCCCCATAAATTGGGCTATGGCATGGCACTAGGGGCATGTAGCAGATGTAGGCTGCAACATCCCTAAGACAGCATTCTCAAACCCTGTGGAGGACAACTGTCCAAGTACATTTAGACCAGCCAGGTGCTGGTCTAAATGTAGCAACATCCCTCTTGGGTTGTGCCAATGTGCTTCTAGCCAATCCCCAAAGTACAAGCATCCTCCCCAAGACCCAAATCTAGTGTACCTGGTGGGTTAGGGCCCCAAGACCTAATCACCCATAAATGTCATTGAAATTTCCCTGGTGGGCTAGCTGCCCCACCAAGCCCCAAATTCCCCATAATAAAACTGTACTGCTGTCATTCACTGACTACATACAATGTACAGTGGGCCAGATATTCAGACTGCTCCTGGCAGGGTGCAACCGCGCGGCAGCACAACTGGGCTACACTGGGCCAGGACAGGCGATAGTCAATGGTGCTGTGCCATGGCTCAGCACCATTGAATATGGCAAGTGCAGTGCACAGACAGGCATGGCACAGCAGCACTGTGCCAGTGCAAGCCACAGAGAGGGAGCACGGAGATGCGCCAGTGCAAGTTCAATTGCGCTAGGCGCATCACCAGTGATATTCAGCCGGGGCATGCAAAGAGGCCATAAGCCATGCAAGGTGCAAATGGAACCGTTAGCATGTCATTATGGCCCCATTTGCATGAATTGCACAGGGCTGCCTGGCAACATGTGCCTGGTGCCCTGCCCAGCATAATGTGTGTGGTGGGGATCCCGGGCAGCCCCCACCTGTAACACACATGTGGAAATGTGTGAGGCACACTCCCTGTTAGTCTAATGGCCCCCTCCTCCCAAGTACCATAATGGTAGCCTTACCCTGGTAGTCTAGTGGAACCCCCTCCTCCCATGTCCCCAGTCACCCAGAATATGGCCACCAAGTTATGCCCTCGTGGTCTAGTGGACCCCCACCTTTGCCATGTCACGGCATGGCAGAACCTGATTCCTGGTGATCTAGTGGAACCCCACCCCCCCACCCACAGGCACCCTTGCCCACCCCACTCCCCTGTCATAGCGGGTGGCTGCAACCCACGCATACTGCCTGGCCATCCGCTGAATGACAGGTACAGTATGGGCTTGCAGCCTATACTGTACTAGACAGTCCCAAATATGTGAAAGAAGTCATTCCACATATTTGTGACGGCTATCTAGTACAATATGGGCTTACAGCCCATACTATACCTGTCATTCAGCTGGTGGCGGGCAGTATGTGGGAGGGTTGCCACCCACCCATGATGGAGGGAGCAGGGTTAGTAAGGGATGCTGTGTGGGTGAAGGTAGGGGCACCACTAGATCACCAGAAGAGTTGTGTTCTGGCTTCATTCGTTCGTGGCAATGGGTGGGGTTAACTAGATTATCAGGGCATAACTTGGTGGCCGTATTCTGTGATTTGGGGACATGGAAGGGAGGGGATTCCACTAGACTACCTGGGCATAACTTGTCGGCCGTATTCCAGTGATTGGGGACATAAGAGGGAGGGGGGTTCCACTGAGACTACCAGGGATGTGTGTGTGCTTGTGGACAGTGTTCTGGTGGGCGGGTGGCCACCCATGGCTGGTGACTGCTGTGTTGCACCCTGACACAGCAGCCCACCTGTGGTGGCCAGGAGTTGCCCCACATTTACATGGGCTCAACTCTGATGTGGCACAATGCAGGGAGCACTGGCATACAGTATGTGCCACACAACCGGGCTGAATATCGGGATGTGCCACATGGGCAAGCCCCTGCATCCTGCGCTGCATACACTTACAGTGCACCACAGTGCATCAGGAGTTGTGCTGTGCCAGGCAGCCTTCTCAATATCCTGCCGGGTGCACTGTGGGGTTGTGCCAGGCACAACCCTAAATATCCTGGGCCAGTATATGCTCAAATAGAGCTCAGTCGGTGGATGGCCATGGTGGTGAGCAGTGAGCTGTGCCAGTTGCGGATCATGTGCGGGATGGGGAGCAGGGTGGTAGGGCATTGTGAGGGGTCCACTAGACCATGTGGTAGATAACATTCCCAAGGCCAAGTTACTCAGAACCAGACATAACTGTAGTGATGATACAGAATTTCTAGCGCAAGGTACAGGATGTGTGACAGGTTTCAGTGTAAAGGATACAGTTCAGGGCACATTGATAACGTTTTGGTTGACACCATGGACACCTGAGAGAAACACTCCTTATTGTACATGAACAAAGGGAACAAGGGCCTCACAGATTTAATTTTGTAAGTACCTATTGCAGACAGTCCAAGGCTATAGAGGAATCATTAAGTCTAACTGCAGTATCCTTGGGTAAGACCCTTGTTTAGAGAGGACACTTTGCTCCACTCACGTATGGCTTACAGGAGGGGCACTAATTTAAAAGATAAATTGGTGCACAGTCATCTTCAGACACCATTGTCTATGAAGAGTACTTGTTACCAGTGAGCCCACGGAACTTTTTTCATGGTAATTGTAAATACTGTAGCTCCATCTTGAAAAGTAAAACATTTACAACAATAAGTGGCACTAAGATATACCATATGGGAGCATTTTTCAGCACGTCACTGACAACCTTGTATATCTAATCACCTGCAATTGTGTTTTTTTTTCATGTTGAGAAGACTTATGTCCCTTTTGCTATGTTAGGAGAGCATCAAAAGAGTATTTTGGGAGGACATGTTATAAATACCCTGTCTGTACATTGTATCAGATGACAGAAATACCACAGATAGTGTTGTCCATAAATTTCTATGGGGAGCAAAATGTTGTGTTGGGCACTGGGGGCACCTGGAGGCTAAACTTTTAGAGAGGAGGCATACTAGATCTATACCCTGGGCCTCTTAGGTTACCAGGTCTGAACAATAAAATTGATGTAATGCAATTGATCAAGAAAGATAAAAGAAGAAATACGATGAATGTTTTTAAGTAACTGTTCTCTATTCTCTTACAGATGTGTGCAGCTCAGGGAGGCTCACTTTGATTTCAAATAAATTGGATTTTTGGTGAAATCTGAGTTTTACCGGTTTGCTTTTTCACCTGCTGCACTATTAATATCTACTAGTTGAATAAGTTTTAATTCATGCATTATTGTATTAGTGATAATAATTTTTAATGCTATATGTTTAAAGTATATGGGATATGGATACTAGTTTAGTGTGAGGTTTTTATGTATGAATTGCACCATTGCAGTGATTTGCACTTATGTACGGTACGTATTTTTCTATACTGTCACTTTAAACAAGATCTTTTAAAGTGGACTGAATTGCTGATATAACACCTTCTGATGACACTGTGTTACTAATGAAACTGGTCGAGGTATTGTGGGCCTGAGCTGTTTATGGTCTGATTTATTTCTTAATAATGCCTTTTGCACTTGTATGGATGGTGCCATCATTTGACATTTGCTGCACTCACTAGTAACTTTCATTATTTTCAATATTTCAACATAGCCATTTCTGTACACCAATACATAAATGTGACACTTGTCATTTTCAAATCTTTGCGAAAATGTATTTTCATGCCTGTGGCACAGAATGATGCTGAGGTGGTGTGGACTGATGTTTTGGCAGGGTTTTGACAATTTTTAGTACGGATTCAGGAGGTGGGGTAATAAGAAGGCTATGTTGACAATTTGGTTGGTGTCCTACAAATGGGCGCATTCCACAAAACATGTATGCACATCTAGAAGGATGGGAGTGTAGGGCCCAAAGGGCCCTGCACGCCATCAGACAAATAAGGATAAGATTGCACTCTCTGAAAAGTATGCGCATGGGAGCGCAAGGCCTAGGCAAATAAGAATATGATTATACTATTTCAAAAGTAAGGAAATTCTTTGGAAAAAACTGTGTTAATGAAACATTCAGGATTCTGGATAAAGTGACAAAAGTAGGACAATGTGGCTTCAGATTTTCCAACCCAAACCCCTCCTAAAGCAAATCAGGTGTGGATTCTTCCTAGGGATTGTCAACCCTAAAGCTCACTCCATCTATATACTCCAGAAACATGAACACCCAATGGGGTGAGCTTTTTGGTTGACAACCCCTGGGAAGAGTCTGCCCCAATTTGCTTTATGGGTGGAGTTTGGGCTTTAGGGTTGGAAACCTTAAAGCCACATTTCCTACATTTGTCACTTCACGTGAAACATAAAATTGTCAGCAGGTAAGGACTGTCTGACCCATCTAGTCTACCCGTAAGCCCTTGTACTGGATTACTGCTTCCAACCCACCTGCTGCTGCATCTCTGTGGTTCCCTGTGCCTGTCACAAGCATGCTTGAATCCATCTATAGTACCGCCTCCAACCACCTCCTGAGGCAGACCATTCCATGTGTCCACCACAATCTCTGTGAAGAAGAACTTCCTCACATTCTCTCTGTAACCTCCCATCTTCCAGTTTCATGTTATGCCCTCATTCTTGTGCTACTACTGTACTGGAAAATGTCTCCCTGCACCTTGTTTATACTCTTGAGGTACTTGAATGTTTCTATCATGTCCTCTTTTCCTCCCCTTTCCAGTGAGTACATATTGAGGTCCCTTAATCGCTCCTCATAAGTCTTCTGTTTCAAGCCCTGTACCATTTGAGTCACTTTTCTCTGTACCGTCTCAGCCTGTTAATATCCTTGTGAAGGTGCAGCCTCCAGAACTGCACACAGTACTCCATATGAGGACTGACCATGGTTTTATATAATGGCATCACTACCTCCTTCTTCTGCTGGTGATACCCCTGCCTATGCACCCCTTCATGCCATTGGCCCTCCCAGCTTCCTTAGCACTTGCTTTGACATTTTCAGGTTAGGTCAGGTAATAACCCCAGGTCCCTTTCCTTTTTATGGCTGTCAGCAACTCTGCCCCCCACTCTGCCCCCCCATCCTGTAGCTTTTCCCAGGGTATCTGTGTCCCAGGTGCATAAGTTTGCAATTGAATTAAACTTCAGTTGCCAGTCCTCAGACCATTTGTCACACTTCCCCAGTTCACTTCTCAGTTTCTCCACCCCCTCTGCTATCAGCTCTGTTACAGACCTTGGTATCATCTGCACCTTTCCTCCAGCACTTCTGCAATGCTGCAAATGAAGACATTGAACAGGACTGGCCCCAGGACCAATCCCTGAGGCACCCAACTAGTCACCCCTCTTCCCAGACTGCACCTCACTTACCACCACCCTCTGCCTTCTGTCTGTTAGCCAGTTTCATACCCAGTTTACCACCCTGTCCCCGTGCAAGCCTACCCAGCTTGTTTATCAGCCTCCTATGTGTGACAGTGTTAAAGGCTTTGCCAAATCAAGGTAAGCAATATCTACTGCCCCACCCTGATTTACTTTCTTTGTCACCCAATCAAAGAAATCAATCATTTTTGTCTGAGATGACCTACCTGCTGTGAATCCAGGACCTCCTTGTGAATGAGCTTGCTCAATGGAGTTTTCCTGCAATAAACTTGAACTTGAACTTGAATCCATGTTGCCTGTGGTCCTGGGCTCTGATGGCTTCTAGATGCCCTACTATCAGGGTCAACCTTAACTTTTTTGCACTAGCCAGCAGGGCAAGTTGATTCAAAATTGCACTAGCCTGCAGATGATTGCACTAGCCCTTAATTACTATGGCAAATTTTGATCACTTATGCAGGAAACAATGCAAGGAAAGTCAAGAAATACTCTGATTATTGCACATTTATCCTGCTCCCAAATTGCTTCCAGCTCCCCAGCAGAAAAAAAGACTGCAGTGCCATCACAGTGAGCCCCCGTTGTTTTGTACCATAGTCTCCTCTCTTCCTCTTTCTGCCCCCACACCAAACAGAGAGAGGATAACACAACAGCAAATGTTCAATCAAGCAGTTCTAGCTCTCAGCACACAATAGCTGACATCATCATGCACCTCACCACACTGTCACCATCACCCACAGGGTAATAAACAGAGTCAGGCAGAGAAAGACACTCGGCCCCACCCTATATTTATTTATTAAATTTTGATAACCCGGGTAAGCCCAGCTGGGCCTCGAAGGTCCCTTTTTCAGGGGCAACCTGGGGATTACATGGAATAATACATGGGATTGCATACAGCACAGGTACAACACATAAAACAGAGGAACATAATACATAGTAGGTTTTCAACAGGTTACATTTCCTAGGTAATCGTGGTAGCTTTTCAACAGGTTACATTTCCTCGTAGGCAATACAGATGGGGTGCAGTGATGAGTGGGTATATAATGGCTATAGTCAGCTGGAGACCTGCACTTTTGAAAGTTTTTGTACAGTTTCAAGTGAGCCAGAAACACATCTAAGATTTATTTGGGGTGGGGGCTAGACAAACCCTAAGGGGCTTGGGAAATAGAAAACTATGAGATTTTTATTTGTAAAAGCATTGATTTTAATATGCTCTGCCCCAACAATAACAGATTTTTCCTTAAACCTTGTCCTTTCATCAGCCCTGGGAAACAGTACACAGGCATAACACTATACTATTTATGTTTCTGTATAGGATGATCTATGCACACCAGGAATGCCTATTTCAAGGTTTCATATTATGTATTTTATCAAGGTTTATTTTGTACCATACATGATCCACAGCTTTGTTTTTAGGCTGAAAGGACATGCTGAGTGGGATAAGGGTAGAACCCTATATGGATGGTGATGGCTGGCATGGTCCAGTAATGGCAGCTATGGGTGGTCACTTCAGAGTCTGGTCTGCAGTGATGTCCAGGGAAAGAACAGAGTTAACAGATTTGTAGGGAGAGGGATGTTATGGTGAGGTGGGATTAAACTCACCACCTGCAGGGCCGATCCTGTATACCTCTTTGCATTTTGTCACTGAAATGCTGGGTACAAACACTCAAAATGTAGAGAAATGAGAGCCACTGGTCTTAATAATATTGACAATTGTTAGACTAGATAAATTCAGAAAACTGGAACCTAGTGACTTAACAGCACTCTACCCTTGGTCACATACTGAACACTAGCTGAAAGTCTTAACAGTGGAGTGATAATGACTCACATTGAGTCTTTTGTGGGATCCCTCTCTTGAAGGGACAGATAATTGCAGATCTTAGTGAGCTGTTAATCACACCTGCCATCTGGAACACTGAGAGAGCTTAGCATGAAGACTAGAGAATGCTAAAGTAGAGACATTTTAACTTCACTAACAGCCATGAAAATCTGTACTAGTCAAGGCGGGCTAGTAAAGAGTTAGCTGCACTAACCCTGGTCAATTTGCACTAGTGTTTGGGCTAGTAAAACAATGGTACAATCAACCCCTGCCTACTATCCTTTCTTTAAGCAATGTTTCCATGATCTTCCCCACTACTGAGGTGAGGCTGACCAGCCCAGAGTTCCCTGCCTCCTGCCTGCTGTCGGATTTGTGTAGAGGGACCACATGCCCTCCTCCAGTCCCTCTGGTACAACCCCTGTGTTGAATGACTCAGTGAACATGACTGCCAGAGGTTCTGCTATCTCCCTTTGCAGTTCTCTTAATATCCTTGGGTGTATCTGATTTGGTCCCATCGCTTTGTCCACCTTCAATTTAATGAGCTCCTGCAGGCTCTTTCCTCTGTGAATGAACTATTGTCCACCTCTTGCCCCTTGGCAACTGCTGTACTGCTGTGGCTCCTGCTCCTCCTCTTCTGTGAATACTGAATTGAAATATTTATTTAGTATTTCTGCCTTTTCAATGTCGCCCTTCTTGCATTCCACTTCCTCTCCCTTGAGCCTTGCAATCCCCCTTCTTTTCTCCCTTTCACTGATGTACCTGAAGAATGTCTTGTTCCCTTTCTTAACTGACTGTGCTAAACCTTTCTCAGGCCATGCCTTAGCTCTCCTTACTGCCTTTCTCACTTCCCTTAGACATTCCATTTGCTCTTCCTGGTCCTTCTCCCTTGGGTCTCCTTACATTTCCTGAATCCATTCCTTTTTGCCCTGACCTTTACCGCCATCTCTCAAGAACCACAGTGGCTTCTTCTTCTTGCCTTTGGATACCAATCTGATGCATTGGTTTGTTACTTCAATAAGACTTTCTTCAGATGCTTCCACTGTTCTTCCACTCTTCCTGCCCCTGTTCTCTCCAAGGCTCCTTTGATACCCTTCCAATTTCAGTGAAGTCAGCATTTTGTAATCCAAAACCTTTGTCATAGTCTGACTTGAGTGAGTCTCTGTCCCTATGCTGAACCACACAATGTTGTGATCACTGGATCACAGTTGCCCTTCTACCTGGACATTTGTGATGTGAACCCCATTGAACATTACTAGATCTAGAATTGTCCTGTCTCTGGTGCGATCAAGCACAATCTGCCCAAGTCCAGCATCCTGGAGTGAATCAAGGATGCCTCGCTCTCTGGCTGAAGTAGCTGCACTGGTGTTTCAATACATGTCTGGCATATTGAAATCCCCCATCAGTAGAATTTCATCTTTCATTGCCATCTCATGGATTTCCTTCACTAGCTCCCTGTCCCATTCCTCCCTGTCCTGGAGGCCTGTATATCACACCAGTGTGTATTACTGTGCCATTTCCAGGCTGAAGGGTAACCCACAGTGCCTCAGCCTCCCCCTGCCTTCCTCTACCTGTGTTTCCATTATACCCTCTCTGATATACAGGGCTACTCCCTCCATTTTTGCCCTCCCTATCCCCTGAATAGAACATATACCAGTACATTTGTTTCCCACTCATGATTAGCTGTGTACTAGGTTTCAGTTATTGCTACTATGTCCATTTCTCCTTCAGTTATTAAGGCCTCCATGTCTGGGACTTTATTTCCCAGGCTGCGCATTTATCAACAAGACCTTCTAGTTTTACTGCCTGACCTCTGTCTCTTCCTGTTTTGGACCCCTGAATCTTCCACCTTTCCTGTTATTTTTCTCATGTGTTCCTGATTCTGTTCCTACTCAATTTCTGCCTGACTCCAATGACCTTGATATCAACTCCTCTTCCTGCTCCATTGTTCTGCTTTCTCTACCATGTGGGACTGGGCTGCCTGAGTATTCCTGCTCTAGTTGCCCTCCCCACTGACTAGTTTAAATGCTCAGCAAAGCATTTCAACCATCCATTGAGGGCTACCTTCCCTTGCTGGACAGATGTAGTCCATCCCCACTGAACAGGGCTGCATCACTCCAGGTAGGTCCCCAGTCCCGAATGAAGCCATACCCCTTCTCATTGCACCAGCCTTTCAACCATGTGTTAAAGTTACTAATGCGGAGATTCCTCCTCCCTCACTGTGGACTGGCAGGACCTCTGAAAATGTCACAGAGCTTTTACCTTCTCCAGGCACCCTGCCAACACTGTAAATTCCTCCTTCACCTGCTCCAAGCTTGCCTCATCCTGAACCTTTAGCCTGAACCCTAAATGTTGCATTAACACAGTTTGTTCTGCAAGAACAGAATAATAGATGAATCTTTGACTTCACCATATATACTTGCTACAGCACATCTGATGTCGGTGTATATATAAAATTCAATGACAGAAAATAAGGATACTTCTTGGTTCACAATGAGAGATGAACAAGTGAAGGTGTCAGTATTAAACAAGGAAGACATTAAATACACTTTTTATTTCAACAGTATTATTATATAAAACAAGACAATCCTCTTCTGACTAATTAGCAGGCAGTGTCACTGAAATAACAGTTGTGCAATCTCCAAACTAGGAACATAAATTATTGTGCTAGGATACCACTGTTAACAGTTACTAAGAGTTATTTTTGTGTGTGTGTTTTTATTTTTAAAAGTTTTTACTTATGGAGTTTTGTTTTGCACCATGTAAAATCACAAATATCCACAGCATCATGCAACTCCATGTAAACTTTCTTGAAGGTTAGATGATTTGAAGATGGATATAGTACAGGACAATAACAAACTGACAGCACCCCAGAACACTAATGATGAAGTTATTCATAGTACATTTAAAATGTATTGCACAACACGTGGACAAATTGGCATAGATAGTTACAAGCCAATCATCTGGTGTCAAAATTAGAAAGGGATGATGATGATGATGATGATGATGCATATCACTCTACTTTTCAGTCTCATCTTCATTTTATTATGCCTTCTCTGGTTCAACTCCAGCCAGTTGTATTATCCCTCCATGGGACACCAAGTTAAGAGGTAGAAGGAGGATAGCTGAAACCATGCATGATCATTTTCAAAATGTCAGTTTCTCTGCATTAAATGAAGGTAGTCAGGTATGGTGGTCATTCACAACTGCACCAGCTATTTTGAGCACATGCTATGAATACACACTGAAACATAGACATGAGAGGGCAGTACACTGCAGCATGATACAATGTTGCTAAACTGTGCACTTTGGTTTTAGGAAAAAGTGGATCATCAGCTTTGCCTAAGACTTCACTTTCCACACAATACTCATTCACCTGCTTGATTACAGACAAATGATCTCTTCATCCAGATGGTTTTCTGCTGCTCTAAGTCAGTCCATGATGGACATGCATATCAACAGTGATAAACCTTTCTGGGGTATGATGGACTCATTAGCTGCATCACTGCTCCTGCGGTGTTCCTTAGATTTCTTTTCCTGGTTTTCCAGCTGAGTACAACCACTGTCCTTTGTTGCACTGGTCTTGCACCTCCTCCACCACCACCTTCCTCACTATTAGTATCTGGCAAAGAAGCCCACATTGCCATCACCTTGTCACAAAGCACTTTCTTCCAATATTCTGGGTCCACAACAGCTGGCAGAATGTTTTCTATTTGATATTTGAATCATTGATCTAACATGGCAGGCAGAAACATACTGCTCCTGCTTAAACATGATGTTTAGAGTGCATTTTCTGGTAAGACATACTGTATAAAATGAACAGTTGGAGGAAATAGTATCAACATTGTTGCCTGAATCATTTAATTCTGGGAATTGCAGTGTTTCAATAAGATGTAAAGCAGCCTAATTTTGATAGTGTCATACTGTTACATGACATACAGTGGTAGTTGTGCAAAATGTTGACCAGTAGTGTAGCATAATGTGGACATATGGTATTTGTGGTAGCGCAAGTAAATAATTAGACATGAAGGGTGTGTGGTACAGATTTTCCACACACACCCAGGAGCTGCGGCCTCGTGCCTTCAGAACCTGGAAGTGCGGTAAACTCTGTCCCATGCACACCTCCAGAGTGTCTTATTGCGCTTATAAAATGGGCTACATTTTGTTTTACATTTTACAGTTAGAAAAATCTTTTTATGTGTAGAAAAAAGATGTGATTATGTGAATTAATGATAAAATAGCCCTTCCACCTAATACAAAATTACATCATTGTTTTCACCTAATACAAAATGACATCATTGTACAGACCACTATGCTATGCCTAAAATAAAACAATAACCACGAATAACCATCAATAACAAAATAATCCCCAATATCAACAAGTGTGTAACATACAGGCCTTTTTAAATGGATAGGCTATGCAGCTAAATAAAACAAGATGCTTGGTATGATCAGTATCCAGTGTTGTCTAGAGTAAGAGAGTTAGCTTTGTTACCTTACCTATCCTCTTCATCCATGGTGACTGCTGAACAAAGCTGCCCCCTTGTACTATAGTGGATGTTTTTAAAGTGAAGGAGCTGTGGTTTCTACCATGTGATGGAAGAGACAGAGAGAGACAAAGAGACGTGTTTTTTATTTTTATTTTGATCTTGTGATCGATGGCAGCATAGCAGGAGTGTGCAGGGACACACACACACACAATTCCCCACCAAATGGCTATCCTCAACGGAAGATATATACTAAAATGATTGACACAATGTCTTTTTTTTTTTTTTTTTAATTACTGTGGGACCCATGGGCACAGAGGAAGCAGACGTGACATCATGAAAGAGAGACTGTCAGCCAACAGAAATGGTCTAGTAAAAGTGACCCATCAGACCATGCTTTTATTTAAAACTACTCTGTTGTTCTACCAAAGGGTACAATGTGAACAGCGAGTGGCTCCTGGGTTTCCTGATCAGCCGCAGTACCTGATGAGCAGCTATAGCAGGAGGAAAAATGGCGACATTTAAAAAATGAACATTCCAAGGAGATTGATTTTCTTTTTCTACTGCAGTTTTAGGAACTTGTTGTTACTTGTGCATGGAACTGATTTCTTGCACAGGTAACCAATCAGAGAGCAGGATTTCCTCTCACCATTTTATAAAACATATTATTCAACTCCACTGTACAATACATCATGCACTACACCACACTACTGGTCAACTTTTGTGCAACTACCACTGTAACTGTACTAATCTCTTGTGTCACTGCTTTGAAAGGTTCCAAGATGTCCACAAGAGTCTTTACTGTCATCCTGGTCATGGCTAAAAGCATTATGTCAGCACCACTTATCTTACTGAGCTGTAAATATTTATGCAACACCACCTGCCGCTCCCAGAACCTTTACACATGTAGCAGAACAAATTCCAGCGTGTATTCAGATCTTGCTTTTGTACATATTCAAGCAGCTTTTTCTTTTTTGGATCTACCTCAGCTCCTTCCATGCTTTCATAGAGTGTGAGAAGTAAGTGAAGATATTAACTTCAATCAGATACAGAAAATGGGTATAACCATCCTTTGTGACACTTTTCTAGAATTTAATTGCATTGAGCCCTATGCATGATGCCAATGTGCTGTGGAAACTGGGCACATTGGCATAAATATCATGAATGTGGTGCAGCGGGTTTCTGGATCCCTGGCAGCATTCACCAAAGCTACGCTGTCCAGATATGCACCAGTTTCTTGGCTGCATGGGAAACTACACACCAACTGGTCTGGGAAGGGACAGGGGTGTGGCCACACTGCTATTCACAAAGGTGCATAGTGCTGTACACAGGTGGACACAGGGGGCTAGAGGTACAGCAGGGGGACCCTGCCACAACTACATTACGAGCTGCATGTCCACAGATCCACCACCCAGTCCAGGCATCCATTGTTTGTCTACTTATTGTAGGTAAAAACCATTGGGTATAAACTCATTCATAATGGTAACCTTTACAAAAATACAGCAACTTCCATACCACAATCTCTTCAGGCAATTACTTCTTATAAGTCCTTAACCAGACATCCATGTCAATCTCCCCAACAGAAAAGAGGTGATGATATAATATAAAGAGTAGAATAACAGTCTTTCTCTTCTGTATTCAGAAGATGAATCTGCTTGGTGCTATGGAAATTTTGGGAGAATGATTGATAATCAGCAAAAATACAGCACCACAGCATTACCAACAAAATAAAATAAAACACCACTCCTAGACTCAATCTGCCAGTCAAGATGGAGGAGAGAGATGAGACAAGATGAGAGACCTACCAGAGTAAATTGCCACCCATCAGTGTCTAGTGCAGTCCCATACAGCCACACTCAGACAGAGACAAAAGTAGCATGCAAAGAAAACGTATTGCTTTTAGAGCTTTAGAAAACATTCTTTATTAATTTACCTTAAAACCCCTGCTGCTTACATTTAAATATTGTGTCTTTACATCATGTTTTGTAGTTCTAGATTTCACTAGGGATATTTTTATTGTTTTGGTATGGGTTGAAATTTGTGTAGATGCTATTTTTGTTTAGTATGGGTCTCTACTTTTCACTAGTCCAATATTTTGGCTTCTGTACCTTTGAATGCTTCTTTTATAATCTGAGACTTTGCACTGAGCCCCTACTCCTGATGAAAATACAGTTAGGGTTTGAAGTGCTGGTGTTTACTAGTCTGTCCTCTCAGACGGTAGCCTACTTATTAAAGCACTTTTATATATTTTCATGCACACCTGTTTCTTTTGCACTACTTTGTCTCTCTGTGTTGTCCCCTGGTGGAAGTTTTACAGCTGCAACAAGACAGGATTTGTGTACTCTTTATTTGTTTTGTGCCTTACACCTTGATTACCAGACCCCAAAACACCAGAAGAGATGGAGGTGTGATGAGATGAAATTGAGAAAGATGGAGAGATGAGAGAAAGAACCACCCAATGAACAGCATATACAGTAAAACAAAATGGTTGTATTAATTGCAGCTAAATATAGAGTTAAAACCCGATGTTTCGAATTGTAGTGTAGAGGAGAGGTGAGATAAGAAATATAAATGTGGGAAAGATAAAAGGGGAGGATCTGGGAGGAGAAGTGATAAATGGCAAGATAAAGACAGAATCTGGAAAACAAAAGGTGGATGTCAGTATTTAGACTTCAGCAAGGCCTTTGATTCCATACCACTGGGATGCTGGGGGTATATAGGTGGGAACAAGGATAGTCAAATGGATCAATAACTGGCTGAATGGAAGGCAGCCATGGATGATAGTGGGGGAACTCTCATCCCCGAGGGTGGTGATGAGCACGTACCATAGGGATCGGTACTGGGACAATTGCTGTTTGGGATATTCATAGCTGACATCTCACTCAGGATCTGGAGTAGGATCAGTCTGTTTTCAGATGATACAAAGAAGGAATTGTGTTAGATGACATCGAGGGTTGGAGGGGCTGCAGGAAGACCTGACCAAACTACAGGAGTGGTCAGAAACATGGCAGTTGGGGTTAGGAACCAGGGAGGAGCTATCAGCTGGGAAGGGTACAGTTGGAAAGCACTGAGGAGAAAATGGATCTAGGGGTGCTTATAACAGGGAGTATGAACAGCTCAGCTCAGTGCAGAAGGGGTAGCAAAAGCCAACAAGATGCTGGGGTGTATAGTGGAATCACCTCCAGAAATAGGGAAGTGATCCTTCCCTGTGCAGGTCTCTGGTCAGGCTGACCTGGAATGCTGCGAGCAGTACTGGTGCCCTTTCTGAAGAAGGATGTCAGATTGTTGGAGGGTGCAGCGTGAGGTAACAAAGATGATCCAGGGATTGGGGAGCAAGTCCTATGAGGATCAGCTGGGTAAGCTGAACATGTACTCTTTTGGAGGAGAGAGAGGAGAGATGGGGGAGGATATTATTAAAATCTTTAAATACTTAAATGGGATAAATAAGACTACTACAGAAGGATTTTCCAGATTAGAGGATGGATATGAAAGGGCACCAGCTGAGATTGGAGGGGAAGATTTAGGAGGAAATCAGGAGACATTTTTCACAGAATGGGTGGTGAAAAGTGGAATCCTCTGCCAAGAAGGTGGTATTCTGTAGAATGGTGGGTGGTTTTAAGAGGTGATAGGACAGAGTAGGGGTAATGATGAAGAGGGAGTGGGAGGGTGAGAGGCAGCTGCAAGTTGAGGGCTAGCTGCACAATCAGCAGACTCGATAGACCGTGAGGCCTGGTTCCCTAGTGTTTTTGTATGTTTGTATATGACGATGGGAGTGACAAGTCATAATAGCAGTGAATAAGAAAAAGAAGTCCCTAGGTGTGGCCTATTTAACAAGGCCTAGTAAGAAACATAGAAACACAGAAGTTGAGCAGATAAGGACAGCAAAGGCCCATCCAGTCTGCCCATATCTCTTTTCTACCTTATAAATGTGCCATTGGCCTTTGCTCTGTCAGTGGCCTATCTAGTCATACTTATCTGTATTTCTCCATATGCCTATCCCATGCCCTATATGAGCCTGCACTGTATTCATAGCTACCACTTCCTGAGGTAGGCCATTCCATGCATCCACCACCCTTTTGTGAAAAAGAATTTCCTCATTCCCCTTAATCTGCCTCCTCTAACCTCATGCTGTGTCCTTTTGTCCTATTTTTTATATTTAAACATATAGACTTTTCACCTTGTTAATGCCCTTAAGTTGTTTGAGTGTCTCAATCATATCACCTCTCTCCCTCCTTTGCTCAAGGGTATACATATTGAGCTCCGTTAATCTGTCCTCATATTTCTTCTGATGTAGTCCCTGCACCATTTTGGTTGCCCTTCTCTGGACTGCCTCAATTTGGTTAATGTCCTTGTGAAGGTGTGGCCTCAGTACTGCATGCAGTACTCAGATGGGAGCCTAACCAGTGTCTTGTAAAGAGGATTTTACCTCCCTCTTATGACTTGTGATACCCTACTAATACACCTAACATCCCCTAGCCTTACCTACTGCTTTAGAGGTCTGCCTGGATGATTTCAGGTCATCAGTGATAATGATGCCCAAGTCTCTTTCTTCCTTTGTGACTACCAGCAACTCCCTCCCAGCCTATAGGTGGCTTCAGTGTTTCTCTTCCCTATGTGCATGATCTTGCACTTCTTGCATTAAATCCCAGTTGCCACTCTTCTGACCATTTTGCTAGTTTATCCAGATCTCCTCTCATTATGCCCACCCCATCTGGATCATCTACTCTGTTGCAGATCTTGGTGTCATCTGCAAATAGACAAGCCTTACCCTCTAGTCCATCTGCAATGTCACTAATGAAGATATTGAGAGGACTGGCCCCAGGACTGATCCCAGGTACCCACTTATCTCCGTGGCTGAAAGCCACTTGTCCCTCTAAGAATTTGGAGATGACCGCATCGGGCCACATAACTAGTTAGCATGGCGAGTCTTGTTCGCTATCAGAATTAACCAGACAAATCACTCCACTAACTAAGAACAGCCATGCACAACCACCCACAGAATTGAGAAAGAGCTATCAATCTGTCAATCCTTTCTGTGTCTGGGCCAGGTGAGGTTTCCGTGTTGGGTCAAATTAAGCCGCAAGCTCCACTCCTGGTGGTGCCCTTCCATCAATTCCTTTAAGTTTCAGCTTTGAACCTCTACTCCCCAGAACCCAAAGACTTTGGTTTCCTGGAAGCTCCCTGGCGGGTCATGGGAATACGCCACTGGATCACTAGTCGGCATCGTTTATGGTCAGAACTACGACGGTATCTGATCATCTTTGAACCTCCGACTTTCTTTCTTGATTAATGAAAACATTCTTGGCAAATGCTTTCACTTTTATTAAGTCTTGCACTGGTCAAGAATTTCACCTCTAGCGGCTAATCTACGAATGCCCCTGGCTGTCCCTCTTAACCATGGCCCCAGTTCCGAAACCAACAAAATAGAACTGGAGTCCTATTCCATTATTCCTAGCTGAAGTATTCAAGTGACGCCCGCTTAGAACACTCTAATTTTTCAAAGAAGGCTGAAAGGTGGCAAATGGGGAAAGAGACATATATGGAGACATCTGTGGAAAAAGAAAATATGTGTACAGATACAAACAAACTTTAAGCGAAAAGAAGGTGGCTGAAAGATTTTAGTAGAAAATAAGTCTATCATTTAAACCGGAGGCTGCTGGAGCCAAGGTGGATGATCAGCTTGGCTTCCATGTGTTTTCTATGGTTAGAATCCAAGAAAGCCCTGTTGAAGGACACAACCAGAAAGATCATTCACACTGTGGTCTCTGGAGATAAAGCAAAATACCATGAGTTTATCAGTGTCTCCATTCCTGACTGCTAGTGTTCCCTGAAATGGTCAGCAAGGCATCTACCAGTTCTCCGATGGAAAAAGTACTTCAGAGAAGTTAAGAGGTAAAAGGTAAAACAAATTGAAGTGAAACTCAGGCAGCAAGGATGGGGGATATTGGATAAAACTAAGTATTATGGACTGTCTAATGGGTGCTATCCATAACTTAGAAGCATGCAATGAACTAGTAGGCTACATATTTAACAATGAAGGGTAGTGGTTAGATTGCAGTGGTGGCTTGGGAACACTGTCTGCCATCCCTACCCATAGGACAGCATCATGTACAGGTTCTCCAGAGATTGAACTGGTGATGAGGATGTAAAACAGGCAAAAATCTTTTCCCGTTATTTATGTTTGTATGTCAATGTCCTCAGTAACAAAGAACAAAATTACATGAAGTTGAAATGTTATTTGAATGTAGTCAGGCTGAGTTCTGCTGATACCAACTGTGGCTTTTGTGCTGGTGCCTAGACCACCTATTTAATTAATATACATGTGTAATCTTCAAACATGATTTTAATGAAAACTCAGCTTACACTATGATGCAAGGTTTCATTGGTTCCCATTATCTACAGTATGTATAGATTCCAGAGCTGCATAAGTTATAAGTCAGAAATACAGTAAAGGTAAGTTACAACATCTGTGTTACTATATAGCAGTTTATATTCATACCCGTTATATTTAGCGCTCCAAGCACACCCCACATACTGTATTCACGTCCTCTTATTTTCAGTGGTGGAACACTACTGCTGCTATGTATAGTCACCTCCCATTATTCACTATCTTTCTATTTTCTCGATATGGAACCAGCAAATATAGTAAAAATAAAAACGTGAATATTCCTGTTATACACCATTTCCCAACAGGATGAGTAACATGTTCATACAGATAACTTCAAACAAGGGATCTAACTTTCTATACCTCAGTTCTTTTGAGATAAGTACAGTGAGTATTATAAGAATGGAAATTCCAAGTAGTGCATGTACTGTAGTTTCCTGCATTTCTTAAGAGTGACAGGTATGTATGACAACTCTGAAGCATTATATTTACAAACCTGAAAACCAGACTGAAGGGCCTGGAAAGTCCCTGGTTGACTCTAAGCCTTGATATTGCTGGTGTCTGATACGCCCTTAACTGTGTGAAAGGCAACTGAACTTCTTCTTTCAGACATATGATTTATTTCAGAAAAATAATTATTTTGAATACCAATGAGTTGTTTGCTTGTGCAAATGTAAAAGAGTATAGATTCTTTTCCTTTTGTGTTTTGGTGAAAAATCTCGAGACAAAGTAATTCATATCATCTAATGTGCTCTATACAATTTTATTATGTGACTGTTGAAGTTTAGGCAGACAATGTCACTTGGATGGATTTGCACTGTACAAATAATTGAGATACATTTTTTGTAAAATATCTTTACTAAAACAGTTTCGGTATAACAGTTTCAGTAGCATGCCATCATATCATGTGTTTAAAAATTCATGTACAAGAGCCATATATATATAGAGATATCTTTTTTTTTTTATTTGTTTTACCAGGAAAGGCTTCACTGAGCAAGCTCATTTACAAGGAGGTCCTAGGCAGGACAAAAATAACAACTGTGAAAATACACACAATCCAGGATCCACAAGTAGGAGTACATATGCACAGGCAGGAGAAGATACAAATAGTTACAATAGTCCTGTCAATTAGTTCAAAAGGAGATATGTATACCATGATGGTCACATAGTACAAATAGTCTAAAATTTGAATATATAAAAAGATATCCTAGGGTTGAATTAGCCTTCCTACTATATGGCACAGCTGGGTCAATGGGGGTAGCAGCAGAGAATATGTTGTGTAGAAGTGCAAAGTGCTAGATACAATTGCATTTGTCAACGCAGTGTTATTTAGGAGGAGTGAAAGAAAGAGGGACAAGCAACGGCAGATAGCTTGGTTTGCTTCTCCATACTGCTGTGGCAGCCCAACTAAATGCCATTTTCCCATTCTTAGAGAAGTGCCTTGGGATCTCCAGCAATATTCGCATTGTACATTCTAAGAGCGTAGTAGAAGCCACTCAATTGGGACGTGGGTAATCAGGACGCCTGCTTTATTGGGACATCCAGCTGGGAACCAATTAAGTGACCATTAATATCTATGGTATCCCCATCCATTTTTAAGGGATGGGAAGCTGCATATTGTGATGATTCAATACCACTGCCTGCTGTTAACTGGCTGTCTACCTCTACTTTTGGAGTGATTGTCCTGACTAATGACCCACTGAGGAGCCACTGAGTGGGGTGTGAAACACATGCACACACACACACACACACACACACACACACACACACACACACACATTCTTTAGGATGGATGGATGGCATCTAGTATTCTGAGCCTCTGATTTGCCCACTACATAGCTACTCCTAGTGTCTCACTGAAAAGTCTACTTACATCCTTTAACTCCAACATTGCCAGAACATCTTTCAGCTTTCAGTAGAAACAGTCAACATAATTCACCACACCAGAGATGCTCACCAGCTAGCTGTCAGCTTTAAAATTACACCCACCAGCTCTACAGTTTGCTGCCTCCCTATTTTCACTTAAGCAGCATATACAGTACAATCTCCATTCTCTAGTTTTAAACAGTGGCAGTTGAATCTTTCTCTTTCTCTCTGGCACAAAGTTCTTCTCAAAAGGTACGTTCTGCAGTGCTTATGAAGCTTAAAAAAGCAGCAGATGTCTTTTTTGAGCTTGGTGATATGTAGACAGTTGAGTGTATCAGGAAGCAAAACATGAACATGACATAATATGCTGTTGCAGACTTTACATTTAACATACAGAAAAATGCCTGCTGCTGATAATAGGGACAGCCACATAATTGAGACAAAAAGCCCATCACCAGTTCATCCCAATTAAACAACTTCTGCTGTACCAGAAACTCATACATACTGCCTGGGTTCATACAAAGGCAGAACTAACAATAACAATCCCCATACCTTTATGCATATACAGTATGTAATTACCTAGGACCTAAAAGCATTGACATTTATTGGATTTATGTGATAAGGGCAACTCCATGAGATTGAGTCCCAATGGGTGAACACAAGATGTGGAACACAAGGAGGCGACAGAGGAATATGGTGAGTGGTGGGGAGGCACAGGCAGGAGACAGAGGATGCAAGGACACATCAGAATGTATGATGTAGCCACAGGGTGAATGACATGCAGCGGTGAACCCACCCCAGCTACGGGAACAGAGCGAGTGCAACACTGTGCTGGGACAAGAGCACCCTGCAGTGGGTGACAGGATGGGGTAAGTGACACAGGGTGATGTGATGTGGGTGACTGGCAAGATGTTGTGGGAGGGCCTGATGTGGACAATACAGGTGGGGCACTAGAACACCAAGGATGGTTGTGTACTGTGCAGCAATGTCTGTGCATGGAGCATGCATGCTGTGGTAGGGCTGTGTCGGGGTGGGGGACTGCACTGGGCTGCAAGGGACAGCTGTGTGGGTGCAGACCATGTTCAAGGTGTCCATACTGTGCGCAGCCATGTGTGCAACTGTAAGTGGGTGTCAGGGTGCTATCCCCAACACTGATCGATAGGTGCTGTGAGCCACACACGCACTTGTTCGAGCACCACTGGCAATGTGTGTGTGTGTGTGTGTGTGGGGCACTGCACAGTCGACCGGCAATGGCGCAGGTTACATTGCGTCAAGTCACTGTGTGCCATGTAGACACACCTGCAGGCAGGATAGGTGCGTGTGTCAAATGAGTGACTTGTGGGGATGCAAATAATGAGCAGGTGCCCATGCCAGTGTGGGACCACCTCCACTGCTGGGCTAAATAGCAGGCTGTTGTGCCCAGGCTGGCGGCCATGCCTGAGTGGCCACCACTGGCAACAGGTGGTCTATGCCAGGACTGTGGCTGAAGGGTGTCTGGGAAGGGCACAACAGGTGCTGACAGTGTCAATTGGGCATGCCAAAGCTACCCCGTGCCTGCTGACATGTGGAACGTGAAGTTGTGGGCCAGGCCACAGAGGTAGTCGTAATGACTATGGGTATCATATTCTGCCACTACAACCTTGATGCAGGCATTGAGGTCATGGTAATGGTGCTGGACCTGTGCAGACTCTGCACTGGAGATGGTCTGTTCAGCCCACATAACAGCCAGCCACTCCTCCTCACGAAGGCAGTCTAGCAGCCGCCATATGCTGGGGTGGCATGACCTGACCAGGTGCTGAAGGCCCTGTGCTACCCCTGCACAGCGTTATTGGTCCTGGCCAGTTCCTGAATGGTCACACCATGGCAATTGCACTGGTCAATGGGGAAGGTGGCATGCAGTCGCTCAGACTGACCAATAGGGTAACCAACCGGTGACCTCAAAGTAGTCAAGGATTGGCTGGAGGACCTCTTTGTTCGCTGCCACATACTCCTACATCTCCTCAAACATTGCTGGCACATCTGCAGGTGAAATGAAGGCCAGTGCCAGCAGCATCCGGAAGTGCAGGGCAAAATCCATGTCAGCTGTGTATCTGCAGTACCTCTAGGCATTGTTGTATCTTGTGCCACAGAGCCTGCAAAAAGTGGAAAAAGCAACCATGTACCTGGTCCCCAGGAATACAGTGGCCACACCATGCCGGCTGGCATGCTGAAACTCAAGCAGGACCATGGTGCATTCCAGCATTGGGTGGTGGATCTTTAACTGGCCCAGCAGTCACATGCATATCTGTGCCCTCTGGGGCCATATGAGGGCAAACACAGCTGGCAGGACTGCACCAGACTGGACAGCATAGACTGTGTACAGCTGGTTGAACAGGGTGGGGAATGCCCTGAATGTCCCATCCATGAACCAGTCTGGACAGTCCACCATGGTTGTTGGCATAGATCAGCAGGCGGTCCCACTCCCTACCACTGTCAAACAGCAGGAACTGCACACCATAACCAGTCATAGTAAACTCATCCGGGATGATGAGCTCTGTAACTGTTATGGTTGTTGTTGGCCCCCACTTGCCACATGCTGCATGTGCTGGATGGTCCTCCGCATCAGTCGGACACCTGGCAGACATCCTGCCACAGCCATGTGTCCCCTGCTGTAATCTCCACAATGACCTGAGATGCGCTGTCCAGTGTCTGATGTGCCCTTTCAAAGTGACCCAAGCACTCAACACATGCCCCATCTGCCACAATGGGGGCATGGTTGTGGTCACATATGGTGGCTAAGGCATGTCCTCCACAATGCGGAGGTGGGCAAGGCAGTGGTACCTGCAGACCTCTGCGCACCATCAGTAGGCCTTCTCAGGTTCCACCTTGTCACTCCTGTACATGTAGCCATTGTAGATGGCTGAGAGGCTTGCCTTTCTGGCTCTGTATAAACTGCACTGACATTCTGTAGGCAAAGTGACAGTACTGTGGATATTGTGCCCCATGTCCCTTAATTTAGCAGTTCTGGGCCCCACCCTGTGTTGGCCTGAAGATGTCTCTGCCCACCCTGCAGCCTTTATGTGCCTGTGTTTGGACCCACCCCTCTCCCCATGACTGTGCTGCCATCGCCTAGGCATCCTGGTGGCCCCTGCCAGCCACATGCTCCCAAGGGCTGTATTCCAGCCTTTGCCCAGTCACAGGTGAGTGAATGTGGGACCACAGAGGCATGATCCTCATGGGGTGGACTTCCTCAGCAGTGCTGTGTGTGGGTGTGGACTGTGGCCCATACATGGGGAGTGGGATCTCATGGGCCTGCTGGAGGGGGCACTGCTGTAGTGGTGTTGGTCCACTGGGCTTGGGGGTGGGGACCGTGTCCATTGCTATCAGGCTGTGTGAGGACAGTTGTCAGGTTCCTGTCCTCCAGCCTGTGGGGTGCTGCCCTGCCATCTTCGTGTTCACATGGTGCTCCACTGCTTTGACCACAGCTGTTCCATGCCTTCTTTCCCTCTTGTGAGGCTGTGACATGGATGCCGAATGGCAGGTATGCTCCCATTCGTGTATGGCAGTGTGATTCATGCCATCCACTGCCCTCACTTTCCCAGGCCCTTCCTGCCTGGTCTTGCCTTTCTTCGCGCCCATACCCAGCACTCACTTCCATGCTGCACGGGCTTGGTGTACTCGCATGGAGGACTGTAGCTGCTATTTGTATTGCCCTTGCTGGGCTGCAGCCTACAGTCACTCATTTACTGTCATTCTGTGTTTTCAGTGGTTGCCATTTAGGGCAGCCGCTCTTCCGCACTCGCCCACCACAATGTGCTGATATTTTAGCACTCTTCCTGGCGATTACCCATCTACTTATTCTCAAATCATAAAGAGGCAGCTCTGTATAGCTGATTCAAGGGTTCCCTTCCCTCAGTGTTTGAAACTTCTGTATATTTTCTGAACAATATATTGTATCCTTTCCTGGACCATACAGAAAAGCACAGTAGACCTCCACTGAACTATTGCAGATTCTGAGAGGCCCATCCTCTTTGGTACAATGTTTTTTAGCTTCTCCAAGGCCAGCATCCCCAGCAAGGACCCAGAAAACTTGCACATTAACTTCAGTGTAAAGTACTTTACTGTCAATGCCAGAAAGGGTCATCATGGAACAAAGCGGATCAGATGAAAAAGCATGTTTCAATATTACTCTATGAGTACACTGCTAAAACTTGATGGATTAAATGTATGTGCTTTTTCTGGTGTGAAATAGTTTCTAGACAGGAAGCTAAACTGAATTTGCCTCAATCTGTTGTTCAGGAGATTTGAGCAACAAAGCTAATAGTCTCCACCACATATGTTCCAAAATGTCCTCTCCCAGGTCATGAGTCCATTTAGATTGGGAGGGCTATAGCCGAGACTCAATGTGAGGGAATAGCTCCTCCCACATCCCTTACAAAGGTCAGCCTCAATGGCAATTCTCCACTGAGTGTGTTGTGATGCTCTCGGTGTCTAGGCTCCTGTGTGGCTCATGGGCTGAGCCTCCTCATCCTTCTCTCTGCTCCTTTTCTTTTTCTTTCCCTGAGCTCACCACTGTGCTACCTACTCCAGGATTTCTTTTTTCGTTAAATAGTAATTTTATTGTTAACAAGAGACAGCAAAGTGTTTGTTACATCACCATGGATCTCATACATAGATTAGGCATCTCATCAACTTTTCTTTTCCTTGAGAGTTAAAGACTGAAGAAGAAGAGAGAACAGTTGTCAAAGGATAGCTAGACAGAGACGTAGGAAAGAAGAACAGGTAGGAAAAGAGTACAGAGACAAGAAAGAAAGATGACAGAAAGGGGACTTGCTAAGAGGGAGAAAAAGAAAAAACAAGGAAGAAAGATTAAATGAGCTTCTAATTAATATCTTCCAAGTTCCATGAAGCAGACTGTCATTCTCCTAAATCTTATCCAGTACAACTCAAGTCTGTATGTATTTCATTCATATATGGAAGAGTTGGTTTTACTTTTATCAGGCTGGATCAACTATTGTTTTATGTGTACATAGCCAACAGGGTTAGTATATCAACATTGTCTCTTCTGCTCATCAAGTGGGAGAAAGGCAACCATCTCGCTTTAAACAGATCTAGCTTCAATCTAACTTTTGCCAGGTATTCTGATTGTAAAATTTTTAAACAAATAGAGTACCAGGTATCTAAAGTTGGTTTGTTTGGTGTTAACTAATTTGTAGTAATAGTCTTTAAAGCTGCCCCCATTATTATATTAAACAAATATTTCTCGTCCTTTTTTCAAAACTATGGGAGGAGACCAAGTAACCAGTGTTGTGAGTCTAGTGGGAGAGAAACTTCAAATAGATCAGATGTTACCTTCTGAATTTCTTCCAGAAACTCATCACCACTGGACAGTTTAAAATATATGGGAGTATGAGCCTCGCTTGACATTGGCGCGGCATTTGTCTGAGGGATGGTGCCATAATGTTTTGTCACTGAGGTCGAAAAAATCTCACATTTACTTTCCAATCTCCAAAAAGGGATGCTGTTGTTTTATGTATCTCTTCCCATATCTTATCCCACTCCTCTTTAAATAGGTCAAGTCCTATATCTGATACCCATGCCTGCTTAACCTCCCTTAGACAGTCCTGATTTAGGCTTTGCATAGTTCCCACCAACCGATATAATCCTATTATTTTCTCCTGCAGTTACCACTCTCAGTAAAAATCCTCAAGGGACTAATTGGGATGTTATCACTGTCCCTCACATTCCCCAATTTGGATCCTAAATAATTTCTAAGTTGTAAATATCTAAAAAATCTGATTGCCTCAAACCAAACTCCTGCTTCAGCTGTTCAAATGATTTGAGAATCTGGCCTGAGTAAAATTGGCCTAATCACTTTAAGCCCTATCTCTCCCAAGTCCGGAATGATGTGTCCAGTTTTAGTGGCAGAAAATCTTGACAACTAGTTAAATGAGTTTGGAGAGTAAAAACAATGGAAAATCAATCCCTTATTCGCTTCCAACCAAACCTGTGTTGTGGTCTGTAACCATGGATTCAAGCTTGTAGTTTAGATAGCAAGAATGATCCAAGTGAAAAATGTCTGTCACTTTCAATGTTGGCCAGAGATTTAATTCAAGCTCCACCCATTTAGGAGGAGGATCTTGTTAGTGCACTCAACACCTCTAACTGAGCCACCCAATAATATATCTGCATGTTTGGCAACCCCATTCCACCTTTACTTTTGGGTGTCATTAATATTTTCCATTAACTCTAGGTTTTCTAACTCCCCAAATAAATTTAGAGAGGGCCAGCGATAAATCCTTCCAAAACCTGGTGGATGGCCGAACAGGAAGAGCACTGAAAATAAAAAGAAAATGGGGAAGAACATTCATTCTGATTGTCTCTATTTTCCTGAAAGGGAAAGAGGCAGTTCTTTCCATCTATTAAGATCTTCCTGACCTCCTGCAACAACTTCCCATGATTTTTATGGTAAAGCTGCTTCAGATCCCAAGGGATCCATACCCCAGGTAGCAGAAACCATGTGTACACCACTTAAAGGTGCCAGTTTTGGCAGGGTCCCCCGGATAAAGGTCCGACTTCTCTGCATTCACTTTATAACCTGAAAAACAGCCAAATTCTTGTAGTTGTCTTTAATGGATGGAATTGCCAATGTTGGGTTGGAAATATATAACAGAGTATCATTTGCATACAAGGATATGCTCCTCCTCTCCCCAACTCCATGTCCTTGAAAGAATGCTGTCTGCCTTATGAAGGCGCCAGTTCAGACTGACAGCAAAAGCAAGGGTGAGAGGGACAACCTGTCTGGTACCTCTAGAAATTGGAAAAACTAGGGATAGTGCCCCATTCACTTTGACCCACACCTGGTTTGAATATATACCCTCCATCCATGCCTTGAATCTGTCTCCAAAGCTGAACCTCCCCAAGACCACGTTCAAATACTCCCAATCTACTCTATCGAATGCTTTTCAGCATCTAAAGAGGACCACCTAGCTCCTGTCCCCGGAGGTCCAGCTCAGAGAGTACATTCAAAAGCAGGTGTATGTTGTCCTGCAGGTGCCTTCCTAGGATAAATCCTGATTGATCTGGGTGCACTAGATCAGATCTCATTGCAACCGATTACTCAAAACTTTAGTGAATATTTTAGCATCTTGATTTAACTAGCCTATCGGTGTGTAACTGCCACATTTGTAGGGTCCTTCCCTCTTTAGGAATGACAGCTATTATAGCCTCCTTCCATGTCCGGGAACCGCCGATGGATCAAATTTGAATTACAAACCTTGTCAATAAAGGGCCAGATCCTCCAAATTCCTTATAGAATTCAGCTGTATAGCCGTCTGGATCCAGCGTTTTCCCAGTGGGAAGAGTTTTAATTACTGTCAACTCCTCCTGTTCAGTTAAGGGCCTCCAAAATCATTTTCTGGAATAGAATAAAGTAGGGAGGTAACCTTATCCAAAAATTCTTGATGTGTTCAGAATGTTGAGAGCTCTTTTCTGCTGCATATAAGTGTTCATAGTATTTTAAATACTCCTGCAATTCCTTCTGGGAGAACTCCTCATGGGATGGGTTTCTTTCAGGGCCACCTTCTCCACATATCTATCTGCTGCCTGTTTTGCAATCTTTGGGCTAACAGCCTACCTGCCTGTCTCCTCTCTCATAACATTTCTGCCCTAGGAACCTAAGACTATTTTCCACCGCCTCTGCAACAGCATCATATTTATCCGGGCTTGGGAAAGTTTGGTCTGGAGTGAGCTGCGCCTGTTCTCTTATGCTCTTCTTCCAAATTCCTGATTTGATCTAGGGCCTCCCTCAACTTGGCATGGTGTGATTTGTATTTATATGAAGCATAAGAAATTGAGTGGCCCCTCAGCACCGCTTTTAATGCATTCCACATATATTTGGGGTTGCTTTTGAATTTTCCATTATGAACTGCTGCACCTCTTGTTTAATTAATGCCTTATATTGGGTTGTTTAATAGCCCTGTATCAAATCTCCAAAGTCCTCTCGCCCTAGGCTCCCCCAACTCACTCTTGCCTTTACTGTAGCGTGATCTGATAATGTGATGGGGAGGATGCTAACTTCTTTGAAGCTATGTAAAAATCTTTCTGTGTATAAAACCTATCTAATCTCAAATAAGTGTTAGAAGACAATGAAAAGAAAGTATAGTTTCTGGCCTTCGGATTATAACACCTCCATGGATCCACCAATCCAGCCTCAATGTACAAGTTTTTTAATAATCGTGAGCAGGCTCTAGAACCACGGCATCTTGAGGGAACTCCAATCTTTGGCTGTGTCTTCGACACAGTTCCAATCCCATACATATAGTTGTCCAGGAGGAAGGTCGCCATAGTCGTGAATAAGGCTTTAAAAATTCTCCTGAAGGAGGGTGGGGACATACACTCCCCACCAAATGGAGCAGTCTACCTTTATGTAACCCTGTGAGAATCACCCAATGCCCAGAACCTGCTCTCTGCACCTTTTGAGGCTGAAACAGAGACCCCTTCTGATAAGAAAAACACCCCTGCTTTAGTAGCAGTGGGATGTACATCTGAATAAATACTGCCCACCCATGATCTGCGAAGTTTAAGATGTTCAGTTAAAGATAGCTTGGTTTCCTGCAGACAGACAATATCACAGTTTTCTCTCTTTCGTTTAGTGAGTATCTTGGCTCTTTTAATGACATTGTTGATGCCCTTGACATTCAGTGAACAAAGTGTTAAACACGCCATTACATATACAAAATAATATTAACCAAAATCTCCGGGACCCTCCCAGCCCTCATTTGTCCAGTACTATTCATTGCAAAGTTTGAACCTTTAATCCCTATGAAAATATAGGAAAGAGGGAAAGAAGAAAGAAATTGGAAATCACAATATAGATTAGAGATCAGTACAGAATCCATCACCACCAATTATGTTAACATTACTTGAACTCCTCTGCTCCAACTACCCACCCTGTACCTAGTAGGCTTGGAGGAGCAACAATTGTTTGGCAGAAGGAAAAGAAACCTCTGCCTACACCACCTTCCTCCAGTGGTGCTATCCCTTAATCGGAATTTTAGTCTAAGCTATTGAGGGTAAGCACCTAATGTGGGTGCAAGGTTGGAGGTCCTGAATGAACCAGAACCCTCCTAACCTAGCTCCTCTAGACAGATAGCTGAAAAAACAGAAGTTACCAGTGAGGTGAAGCTGTCCTCAGCTTTCTATACCCCAAACTGCATATATAATGCCCTGATTCCAGAGACATCATCACTATTTTACTTAAACCTGTAATTTTTACACTCTGGACCTTTAAGCCCCTTAGATCCTGTGTAATATTACTTCATTTTAAGCTAACACGGTATCGAGGGGATGCAGAGGATTTATAAATTATATTTCTGTGTAGTTCAACGGCAAATACAAAAGTAAACAGTAATCACTGTATCATTTGTCCCAAGATCCAGGCTGGTACTGAAATAAAAGAAGGAAAGCAATCCTGTTTTACTGGGATGTCCCATTAAGATTCAAACTTCCCATCTGATTAAGTCCAATTCACAGACAAGCCCTGGCGACATTGCTCCTCTCGAGGGCCTCTGAGCTAAGTCTAAGCGTTGAATAAGTTCCTGATATTCTCGATGTTCCAAAGTAAGTCCCAAGGCAAAGTCACCAATGCGAACCTCCCAGATCTCCAGCTAACAAGTACAACCTTTAATCATCTGAAGTAAGCACAATTTCCTGTCAGTTGTCTCCATAAGTAAGCGATCGCCGTCATTACTGATCACACAGTCTCCATCACCCACCAGTAGCTCTCCTCCCGACCCACCAAAGCAAGGTGCTGTCCATAGTTCACCAAAACAGTCCTCTCCTCTATTCAGTTTGGTTGCTTTTGCTGAAGCCATTTGACAGATCTGCATGAAGGGAGCAGTGCTTCCACTCTGGAAGCTGGGTTTGGAGTTTCTTCTCTCCTGGGGATTGAGACCATAGCAACTGTTCCACTTCACTTTCCGCATCTCTCTTTTAAATCTGGCAATGAAATACCCTCTGCAACCAGTGTCTCTCTTACGGCTAGCAGGGATTCAAAGACTTTAGGACCCCGAATACAGCCATAATCAATCCGGGTAAAGTAAGTAGAGCCCATTTGCCCTTTTCCTCAGTTGCTTCACCACCCACAGTACCTTTTTCCTTCAAGCTGCCGGGGGAGTCCTGATCTATATACACTCTGGTCCCGTCTAGATTAAGGTCTTTCTTTGCCAGCGTTCGATGCAACACTTTTTCTTTGATAGGATACTGTAAGAACTTGATGAGAATAGCTCTTGGAGGTGCCCTGGTTTTGGTTTGGGACCCAGTGCACGATGTGCTCTTTCAATTTCTAGAGGATATCCTCCTCCGGCCCAACTCCATTTTAGCCATGACTCCATATAGCTTGCCATATCGTCTTGCTCTACACCTTCCGGGATTCCAATCACCTTATATTATTACGTCGGGACTGGCCCTCTGCATCCTCCGTTTTCACCATTAAACCCTCTCTCTTTATGGAGATAGACCAGGGATCAGCTATAGGCCGTTTTCTCTCTGGACAGTGTCCTTATGTTTCTCTATATCAGTTGTTCTGCTTCAGTTTTGAAAGTCTCTCTGATTCTCTGTTGCTTTGCCATCAATTCGTTGTAGAAGTCACAATATTTTCCTCACTTCTAAACTCATTCTGATGGATCCTGAGTCAGAACATGAGTCTTCCTCCCTGAGCCGAGATCACAGAAGATCGAGGTGCAGGAGCTCAGGCCTGGAGTTGCTCAGTCGCACATGGGTTCCGTGTGACGTTGTGGGGCTCGTGGCGCCTTTCTTTTAGTTCTTCCATTCTCAGTACTTAAATTTTACTTTCTTAGCGAAATCTGGGAATAGATACACCGCGCGATTTCTGGATTGCACACAGATATTCACGGCTTGGGGTATGAGCTGAAGGCTAAGCCGCCATATTGGATCGCTTAGCCTCACCCGGAGTCCTACTCCTAGTTTCTGCTCTCTCTTGCTTCTGCTGCTCCTGTGCGTCATACCACATTTGTTCCCCCTTCCTTTCTCTCCCTCCTTCTGTCTGTTGTCTGTTTTCTCCTCCCTTCCCTATCTCTTCAATGCTCCTCTTCCTCATTGCTGGCCCTTGAGCTGTCCCTCCGTTCTGGGACTCGTCATGCTCAGGGTCATCGCTCCTTCCTTGTCTCCTCTTCCAAGGTGCATCGTCATCCCGATATGCCTGTATATTGCCCTGCTGTGTGTGACTTTCTGCCTCACAGATGTGGGGCTGCCATCTCTATCTCTGATTTTGCCTTGTTTATTGTATTGGTAAGTGTTTTGCTGCCTTGGTTTCAGTTGCTTTACTGGTACTTCATGTGCACAGCACCCCTCAAACTGGGCAGGAATGAGCTCACTCTGCTGCTCCTGGCAGTTTTCCTATTTTACTCCTAATTGCTCTGACTGCAGTGCTCTGTGGTATGCGGCTCCCGAGCTCTACTTTCCAGCCCACAGCAGCAAGCCCACAACCTAATCAACTTTACTATCTACCAAATAATTTGAATGTTGTTTTATTGTTGACATGTTTGCAGTCTGGATCCCTGCTTCTCCCTCCCCAAGTCAATTTCTGTATCATGTATGTCTGACTTTTTCCAGGGACTGCTGCCTCCACTGCTCATCCAGGTGGTGTCCTGTGTTGCCCGCACCAGGCATTCACTTGGGCTGTCTAACACGAGGACGAAGCTGCTTTCTAGTCTGCCATACAGTTCTGGATTGCTTTATTTTGGACTCTGCTGTACTTGCTCTGGTTCACCTTGGTTTCACACGGCCGTCACTACTGCTCTTGCATTGCACTGCAGTTCACACTCCTCCATGTTCAGTTCTTGCTGCAACAATGAACTCTTCTCCCTTTGTGATTGTGTTTTTTCCTCTCCTCTGTGAGTGACTGCTTGAAATTCCAAACTCGTGGTCCTTCCATTCCTACATCCATTCACTCTTCCCTTGCTTTCTCCCTGTCTATCTGGCCCACCTGCCTGCACCTTTGTTGGTCTTGTTCTTGTGCCCATCTGTTTTGCTTCTGTATGTGTTCTGACTCAGTGCTGTTGGCTTTCGACAGCACTGTGCTGCCCTCACCGTACTTGCCTTGCTACCACCTGCATGTCAGCAGTTCTCCATTTATATTCTGCTGTACTCTGCTGCTTCCTTATCCCATACTCCTTGCCATCCCTAGTTCTCTGCTCTGGTGCCCCCACCAACACTCTTGTGTGTGTATGTGTTCATTTGGTGGCCATCCCTCTCATTTCACCTACTGCTATCTCTGTTCCCTTTCCTGGGGTGGGTGCATTTCAACCCTTCCTGGTGTTTAACCATTGTCCTTGAATCCTGATGACGACATCTATGGTCCCACCTGCTCTGTACCTCTCCCATTCCTGCCCTTGTCCCATGCTTCCTGGTTTTCCTTTTTGGCCTTTTGCTCCTCCCACATCTCTATTTATGCCCTTCTACAGTCCTGATCTGTGCTACCTCTACCCCTAGTTCAGCGATTGCACCCCACCATATTGCTCCTGGCACCTATACTCTGCTCAACTTCAGAATCATGTTCCCTCATTCTACCTTGGTGCTCCTCACTTTTCAACTTACATGTTAAATGCAACATTCACACCTGCTCCCTCTTGCACACCCCTTGTAGCACCCCCAACCCTCCATTAGCTTTCCTCACTGCTTACATTATTCATTGCATTCCATCGCTATCAGTATGCTCCTTTCTGGATAACTCTAAACTCTCCCTTATGGGCATTCCTGATGACCTCCTCCCATTCTCCTACTCTGACTTGCTTCTTTCCCATTTATGCTGCCTTGCAATTTACCTATCTAAGACTATGCAGCCAGCTGCCTTTTCTTGCTCAGCCCATACCAGCAGTTTGTCCGACTCTGACCCTAACGTGTCCCTTCTGAGGTACTCAGCTAAAGTAGGCTTGCCCTGTTCACTGGGGATGGGTTTCTTTTACACCACCATTATCTACCACTTCCAAACCTGACATCCTATCACTGCTTGGCAGCATCGAGAGAGGTTACTTGCCCTGACTACCAGGGATGGGAGTCATGTCTGCATTCTGTCATGCCATACTTCTGCATTCTGCCTGATACTGATTGTGCTTCCCTTCGGGAATGGGACCTCTTTACTCCATGTGCCTTCAACATCCTATCTCTGTTTAGCGGCCTCGAGTCAAGATCGTTCGCCTCCACTTCCAGGGTGGGAGCCTGAATATACATTTGACTGTTTCAACCTTACGCATTCTCTACTTGATACCTGGTTGCCACCTCCTTCAGCAATGAGATCACTATACACCATTTACATTTCACATCCTACCTCTGCCTGGTGGCATAGACTGAAGATCGTCTCACCGACTACCAGGGATGGCAGCCTGTGTCTGCAATAGACTGTTCCAACCTTATGCATTCTCTACCCAATTACCCGGTTGCTGCTTCCTTCTGAATGGGACCACTTTACCCTATTTGCCTTCAGCATCCTACCTTTGCGTGGCAGCATCGAGTGAAGATCATCTCACCTTGAATACCAGGGATGGGAATCTGCTTCGCATTGACTGTTTCAACCTTATGCATTCTCTACCTGATACCTGGCTGTCACTTCCTTTCAGGAATGGGGCCCTCTACCCTTTTGCTTCCCACATCCTTCCTCACCAGTCTACATCCTGCACTTCCTGACTCATCGTACTCATCACTGCCTTGGCCTCTCATGCTCTGGATTTGAGTCCGCCAGCTTGTTTCATCTCTACTTCCATTCAGTTCAACTGCCTCCTGGACTTCTTTGCTGTTGGCCCCCTTTCCCGACATCCATGTGAGTTTGTCTTTTCTTTTGGAAATGAGATCCTCATGTTATTGCAGCAGTGCATTCAGTCCCCTGCCCTTGTTGTTACCATCATCTCCAGATATGGGACTCTTGTTTCTCAACATTGTGGCTCTTGGTACCTGGATTCACTTCTTTATCTTCCATGGATCCACCTTCTGGCCTTCAGCAGTCTTCCTCCATTCTGATTCAGTCTGCTGTGGCTCTGACTCCAGTTCTATTTCTGTTTGCACCTGCTGAAGTCCATATGCTGGCCTATGTTGTCTTCTCTTGAACTCCTTCCTCCAGTCCACTGATGTCTGCTCCAGACTTTCCACTTCCTCATTGGACAGCTGAATTCTCCTTATCACCCTGGTGGCTCTGGGCTCCTTCCTGTTTTTCTGTGGCTCTCTTTGGGCAGCTAATGCCTATCTCCAGCCAGTATTCCTACCTGGTCAACTATGCCTCCCATTCATCCATCTCATACTCCTACCCTGACCATTCTAACAGCTCACATCCACTACTCAATGGAGCAAAGCAAAGCACATTTTATTTATATGGAGCCCAATCCCAGAGTCTCTGGGTGCCTTACAGAGAAATACAAATGACACAAGCAATAAAAGATTAAAATAAGATTACATCAATGTGATTATAAATAAATAAAATATAAACCAGATGAAAAGCTTTCAGGCTGCCATAATCGGGGACTGAACAAAAACAAGATGTAATTTAGTAGTCATTAAATGCCAGGTTAAAGAGGTGGGCATTCAGCCTTCGCTTAAACACCTCTGGCGAGGGAGCCTCACAGACTGCAGATTGGAGCGAGTTCCACAGGGTCAGCCAGAAATGCTGAAAGCATGATCTCCTGAGGTCCTGAGCCAAACCCTGAGAACATCCAGGATGCCCCTCAAGGAGGAGCGGAGAGAGTGAGCAGTGGTCACCAGTGTCAGGAGCTCTAACAGATAGCCAGGGCCCAGTTCATATAGGGCTTAAAGGTACCCAGCACTTGTTCATTTCACCTGAGGAAAACTACTCTAGAAAGCATCCCTTGGACAACATGCCTCATAGACTCTTACCTCACCATAGAGTTATCTATACTTCCCAATCATCTCCCCAGGATCAGTTCCAGAATCCCATTCAACTGGACTATAGAATGGACTATAGAAAGATCTCATCCTCATCCAACTCTACTGGATACTCCCAGCACATCCTGTCAATTCAAGCACTATGGCTTCCTCATCTACCATGTCTCATAGGATATCTTTACATGGAAAGTGCCTAATTCCTTCTGCCATGCAATGACTCTGTACTCATCATCGCAGTTATGGATAACAGGAACTGCAAGATGCCTCAAGCAGTACTGACATCATTCATTTTACCTTTCCATAGCTTCTATGAGCACTGACTTGATCACGTTACTTGACTCCTACTTCCTCAATAGCCATTGGATGCCATAAGACCTTTCCAGATACCTTTCAGAACTCCCATCATTGGATCTCTGGTGCCTAGCTGCCTTACTAAAGGCATTCTATCTAAACCACTGTTTTCTAGCTCCTGGATGTCACCATACTTCATACAATCATCTATATTCCTTCATCATATTATCATCAATCAGGTCAGCTGCCCATCTTCCTAGCTCATCCCTCATGATTCACCTCCCATACCCTCCAGTGAAGACTTCCACTAAGAGCAGCCTTCCATTGATTCTCAGTCTGAATGTTCACAAATGATCTGTCTGTCTCACTATCCCAGTCTTGCCTCGCAACAGATCTATATTCGACTACAGTGCTAGGCAACCCTGGCATTCTACACCCCTCTCGAGTCCCATTGCCATATCAGTCATAGACTCTTTCATATACCTGTTCTGGGTTTCCCACAGTATTTAGACATTTGATTACTTGTAAGGCAAAATAGTCATGGTCACCTTGGCGCATGTCACAGGGAATTACACCATATAAATATCCATATCTGCTGGCCCAGTGGCACTGAGGGCTGAGGTGCTGGTGCCTACCTCACTCTACGTGACCCCAGTTTGGGAACAACTTCAGTTCACCAGAGATCCAGTTTGGGGTTGGTAGAATGGGATTGAGCTGTGGCTCTCCCTTCTCCCTCAAAGGGGTGAAGCCTCTGCCATAGTCTTGCTCCCACTGGGTGAAGGTCCGGTGCGCAGTGTAGGCAGTATGGAGTGGTGACGCAAGTCTGGGAGGGGCAGAAGGGACCACCGAACCTGGCATGTGCATGTGTTCTCATGCACGTACACACATGTGTACACCGTGGTCCAGGGGTGGAAGGGAGAAAAGCCACAAAATACCAAAATACCAAAAGTACAAAAATACCCATATCTACTTTTCTACTGGTGGACCAACAAGAGGCTATACAAGTATCAGTGCAATATCAATACTCACATCAACTGTCAAATTCATTGTACTGAACCTCCAATTATTCCATAGATATTCAGTTACCATCTCTACAGCATATACCAATCTTCCTTCATTGGTCTAAAATCATTCATGTCACTACTCCTACTAGGCACATAAAGACTCTGTCTGACTCCTTTATCTGCTTTATGGATGCTTACATTACAACTTATTGCTCACTGCTTAACTTATCACCTCCCAACTCTAACTTGAATTTCAAACCTTCTACAAAGTTAGATTATCTTATGACTACATAACCCATCATATTCCTACTGTTCATAGTCTGGTAGCATATTTAGCACATGATGCTCTTCCTGCTCATCAATCTCTGTAATCCCTTTGGACATCATCTGTCATCATCTTAGAAACCTGACTACATTCACCCTTTTTCGACTGGACCTACTCCACTCTCAGGATTCAGATGCTCCTTCAGAATAGACCTTCCTCTTCAACCTCAGAGTCATCCTTCCAGAATGCATCATCCATGGATCTGAAGATGGACCATCATCTCTCCATGCAGTTCTCCTTCCTCCAAAAATTAGCTTATGGTTGCTAGAACCTAGGTTCATCTCCTCTTAGTTTGCCCAGAGAACAGGTGGGTCAGTAGCCTCAGAGGTTTCTTCAACCTGAGGCTTTTCCCTCTCTAGCATGCTACGGTCATACTCTCCATGAGTTGGAGAAGGTATTCTTTTAAACATTCATTGGTAATTCTTTTGAACTTTCTATTCCCTACTCACTACCCAGCTTATCTACCAAGGGTAGGAATAGAGAAAAGCCAAAAGTAAACTATAGTTGCATAAGCACTACTAACCCCTAGTCTATTCCACTCAGATTGAATGGGAGGGCTATAGCCCTCCCACATCCCTTACAAAGGCCAGCCTCCCATGGCAATTCTCCGCTTAACACATTGTGACACACCCACCATTCACCCTGCCTCCTCCTTCTCTGCACTTTACTTATCCTTGGTGCTGGGCTTTCTATTCCCTACTCACTATCCAGATTACCTACCATGGGTGTGAATAGAGAAAGCCAAAAGTAAACAACAGTTACATAAGCACTACTAATCCTATACTCAGTTCACCCAAACATTGAACTAATTTCCTATGTCTCATTCCTTCCCAGCTGAGACCAAAATGTCATTAATGATAATGGCTTTCCTGCCAAATGTGGGTTGAAGATAACTTCTTTCAAAGGAGATCTTCATGTCATATCTGTAAGAGTATGTCAACTCTTTCAAATATATTGTCTATACTGAAAATAAATAAAGAAATAATTTAGCTACAGACTATATTGGAGTTTAAAGTGGACAAAAGACTGGAGAACGCTGTCCACCATCATACTGTATATGTTCCTAATGTCAATAAGGTCAATAAACCTTTCTTCTGTTAGCCTGTGGTGTTCATTTAAGGGCTAGTGATGTGAGACTGAGGAACAAAGCCATGGGAGTAAAGTTGCTTTCATGGATAAAGCTGCATGATGCTGTATCAGCCTGTGACCTTGAAGCCATGCCTGTACTGTGGCTATGTTAAATGAGTTTAAAGGTTTTTATGCACATCTGAGTCAGTGCAGAGCTCAACAAATAATATATCACTGATTTGCCACAGCAGGCATCCTCCATTCATTTTCAGACAGACTGGAGGAATCCACAAGGGACACTCTTGGAGGAATGCCAGTTTGGCTGCCTGGTAATACATATCAAAATTAGGAAGTCCCAGTTCCCATTTTCCAGCTTTCATTTGTGAAATTGACTGTTTCGCCCATGCTGACCACCTTATCTAAAAGAAACAGAGGTTTGTTTATTTTTATTTATTTAAAATTGGTAATTAGTAAACCAGGAAAGGCACACTAAGAAGAGGTTTGTTTCAGGAGTGACCCGGCAAGGGAAAGAAGTACAGACAGAATAAAATGACAACGCATCAGAATGTGATTACATAGACAACATTACAGATGTGGGAGCAATGTGGTTATGGGTATACTGTGCTCATTACCTAGTCATGGTGCACTGACAACCATGACTGAGACATGCTCATACCAGGCTACACGATGTTCAGAAGGGCAGGTTAGCAAGGAAAGAAGGGAGTGGTGCTTTATGTGAGGTCAATAACCACACCTGACATCCTTGGTATCTCTGAGACTTGGCTGAAATCGAGTATTGGACTGCATGAGGTAGCCTTGTCTGGATACAATTGTTTCAGGACAGATTGACTGGGCAAAAGGGCTTGTGGCGTCATCATGTATGTCAGGGTCAATTTCAGTGCCACCCAAATCCCCTTGCCTTGCCCTGCCCCAACTGAGGTGGATTCAATATTCCTTTCTATCACCCTAGGATCTGTTAAGAATCTCTGGGTAGGCTGTGTATACCTGCCCCTAAGGTGGTGGCATCTGGCTTCCACTCCTTCTCTCCTACTATACTAGCCTTCTGCATCAAGACGTTATGATCAGGGGTGACTTCAACACTGACTGGTCGAACCCAAAATCTTCCAGACTGATTGCCTTCCTGGCAGACTCAGATCTGGATCAAATCATCAGTGACCCAACCTGCATCAATGCAAAATCAGGTAATCACCTACTCAACTGGGTGGTCATTTACTATCCCACTAAAATAAAGTATGCAGGCATCCTCTCTGACAGTACAAGTGACCACTCCCCAACCCAATGTATCTGGCAAAACAACTCCCCAAATCCTCCACTGAAAATCATCAAGATACAAAACATGTCAAATTTTGACCCCAACTCTTTCCTGGCGCATCTGTGACTGATTGGAGCCCAATCAACACTCTCCTGATGCTAATTCAGCCCTGGACTTCTTTGTATCTAAACTGACTGACGTCATCGACCATGTATCTCTGAAGTCCTGCTGGACTAAGAAGTTAAAGCACCATGGCTCTCCAAGGAGCCAAGGCAGGAGTATGACCTCTTGGGATAAAGCCTGGAGGACTTTCAATTGTAGTGGACCTCTTTCTGACTGGCAATTTTGTAGGCAGTTATGGAATAGCTGCAAAATTCCATCCAAAAGGCAAAGAGACACCATTTTAAGAGACTCCAGACAGAGCATGTAAGTAATCCGAAGATTTATGGAAACAGATTAATTCTCTAGAAGGGAAACACCACTGAAATCCCTAGCTCCATTGATGCCCAGGGTACGATCCTCACTAACCCTTCATCCATTGCAACCTGCTTTAATGAATTCTTCACTGACCTGCATAAATATACCTCTCTATTCACTAGCTGTCCCACTTCCCTCTCCAGATCCTTGATATCTGTCAACCATATGGCCTGTCCTTCTTTCCACCATAAACCGCAACACTTAACTAAGTTCTCCATCTAATCAAGAATCTAAAGGCAGACAGTTCACCTGGGTATGACACACTTGAACTCAGGTTTCTCAAGGCAGGAGCTGATGCTCTGGTCTGCCACATCCACAAACTATTTAATAGATCCTTCCTAACTTGCACAGTCCCCATAAACGGAAGGTTGTGGTGGTAGTCCCTGTGCACAAAGAAGGTTCCAACTTGATCAGAAAACTTCCATCCCATCTCAATACTCTGTCCCCTACCTAAGTTACAGGACAGGATATTATACAACCACCTCTAAGACTACCTTGATCATCACCAACTCCTATCACCTTCCTAGCATGGTTTTAGGAAAATTACAGCACCACTACAGCATTGATCCAAATCACTTTGGACATTTATCAAGCAATGAATGATGACCTTGTCACTGGTGCAATATTTGTGGATTTGACAAAAGCTTTTGACTTGGTCAACCACAATTTACCTCTTCATCAATTACATGTTCTAGACCTAGATGTGGATATGCTAACATGGACCTGTAGCTATCTCTTTAGCCGTACTCAGCAGGTAAAATGGGAGAGATCCTTATCAGAACCGAGGCCGTTACCCACGCAGCCCTCAAGACTCCATACTGGGCTACTTTCTCTTTTCCTTATATATAAATGAGTTCCCTAATAATTGTGGTGGGCCCTCTATTCACCTCTGTGCTGGTGATGCTATCATCTACCATTCCTCCTTGGATTCTGGATGGCTTAGCCTAACACTAGCATCTGATTTCCACACCCTTGAGGACTGGATAACTCATAATAACTGGTCCTATCTACCAAAAAAACAAATGCATATTACTTACCAACTCAACATTTCAATCTCTCCCCCACCCTTGCTATACTATCAAGCACAGGGCAAACCTTGAATCTGTCTTGACATTCAAATACCTGGGAACACCTTGGACCCCTACCTTTCTTGGACTCCATGTCACTGCCCTTCACAAAACTCTAAACCAGAAAATAGGAGTCCTCTACAGAATACGCCTTACTTCACATCAACCTCTTGTCTTGAGATAGCTGATGCCACTCTTCTGCCTCTTCTCATGTACAGTATGGTGCCCTGCTACTGCCATCTATGGCTTCTACCATTCTTTCTCGACTCTCAGGTTTATCATTGAGTAGGTAGGTTTGCTCTGGATACCGATGCCAGGCATCATTATGTCCTGTTTACCCTGGGTGGCTACTCCATGAGTCTAAGCTTCGCTATGCCACACTTAACATTATACACAAGTTTGTCCACTGTTTCACTCTCCTTGTCTCTCTCAGATGTAGTCCAACCCAAACTCCTCCTAAGGTCAGCCCCTTTCCCTGCTTCAAGTACCCAAACTGAGGCTTTTGTCGGCCTGGAGATCATTTGCCTTTTCAGCTGTGTCCTCCTGGAACTCTCTGCCTCATTCAATCCTGGCCTGCACCTCCATTTCACAATTTCAATGCTCTCAGCTAGTACACCTTGCTGCCCCACCATGCTTCTGATTTCAGTAAAACTAGTGTACAAACTCTCCACTGTTAGATATTATTACTTCCTAGATCTTGCTATACACTGTGACCCCACAAAATATTTTAAAAACTATGTATAATAAGTTCATAGCCTCGTTTAGCTTGTAGCCTGTTGAATGCATTGATTACCCTGTGCTTTAACCTCAGTTTAATAGCTGGTTATTTGTTCTTCTTTCACTGTATTTGTGTTACTCTGTACAATAACTGTATCAACTGCTGCACTATCAATGTACTGCTCTCACCAGTCACCCTGAAAAGGGACTGTCATGTCTCAGTGTGTTTACCCGGTTACCAAAATTCAATAAATAAATAAAATATTTTTCTCGGCCTGTTAATGAATACCTCATTTATTTATGACAGGTTCAGATTAATACCTTTGAGCCATAGGCTCATTTACAAAGGTACCATGTCAGATGCAAAGATATAGAACAGTGAAAAAATGGTCACAAGAAAAGAATGAAAGGACAACACATCAAGAAATAAAAACAGTATATACTTAAACATTCACAACTGGTTACAATATACAGTACATTCACAGTCGATTACAATTTACAGTACCTTCTGATAAAGTGCAAGTGATTTTGACAACACTACATTAATGTGGTTTCAATGCTTAGTATGATCTTGGGCTCAGAGACAGATCCTAGGCTATAGCGTTTAGAATAAAGAAGATGGGAGCAGCCAGGAGTGGCTTTTAAAAACAGGGTGGGAGAGGGGAGGGATGAGGTGGGGTGGAGGATAGGGAGGGTTATGGCATGCCAGGAGGGAGCTAGGTCTAGGAATTAACCAGGAGGAAACTAAGCCATGGTTGAGCTAGGTAAGATGACTTTATAATATACATTCTCACACATTCTCTCTGGCAGATCAGAGCTGAGCCCAGTTTAAATGGACTAATCTTGCTACATCCAGTTAGGTCAGTAGGAAGATCACTAAGCCACCGTGGGCCATTGTAGGACAGGGATCTTTGAGTGATCGTGGTGCGAATATGACTAGAGGTGGTGCTATAGCCACTGGGACAGGGGTACTGGGGTAGAGAAGTAAATAGAAGAAGTCCTTCTCAGGTGATGTGTTTGCTGGAATTTAGACACTGCTGAGAACCTACATCACTTTAAGTTTATTACAATGTGAGGATAGCCACCCTTATCCTGGCCCACCTGCCTGTGATTTGAACAAGCATTTGTCAATGCCCAAGTTAGTCGTTGGTATTTTCAGGTAATCTGAAACAATAACCTCAGGTCCCTTTCTTCCAGTCAGCAACTACCCCCCATCCTGTAGCTCGCTCCAGTCATGGGCGTACATAGCAAACAAAGAAATTCTTGGCAGATAGGACCACTAGGCCCATCCAGTGTGCCCATAAGCCCCATTCTTGCTTACGGCTTCTGACCCTCCTCTGCTTTACCTCTATGGTTCCCCATGCCTGTGCCATGCATGTTTAAATACAACCACAATGCTTGCTCCACCACTTCTTGTGGCAGACCATTCCATGCATCCAGCACCCTCTCTGTTAAGAAAAACTTCCTCACATTTCGCCTGCCACCTTCTAATGTCATGTCATGTCATGCTCCATCTTTCTTGTACTCCTCCTGTATTGCAAGATGTCTCCCACTGCACCTTGTTTATGCCTTTGAGGTACTTGAATGATTCTGTCATGTTCCTCTCTCCCTACTCTCCTCCAGTGAGTACATATTGAGGTCTCTTAATCTCTCCTTATACATTTTGTGGTGTAAGCCCTGTACCATCTTAGTCAGCCTTCTCTGGACTTTCTTCAGCCTGTTAATGTCCTTTCAAAGATGCAGCCTCCAGAACTGAACACAGTACTCCTTGTGAGGCCTGACCAGAGTTTTATTATATAACGCATCACTACCTCTTGTGTTCCACTGGTGATACCCCTGGTTACGCACCACAGCATGCCACTGGCCTTCTCTGCTGCCCTTGTATTCTGCTTTGACATTTTCAGGTCATCTGAAATAATAAACCCCGGTCCCTTTCTTCCTTGGTGACTGTCAGCAACTGTCTCCCCAACATCCTGAGACTCTCTCCAGTCACAAGCGTGCAGAGTGAAACATAGAAGCATAAGACATTGGCAGATAAGGACCACTAAGCCCATCCAGTCTGCCTATAAGGCCTGTACTTGATTACGACTTCTTTCCCTCCCTCTGCTATACCTCTATGGTTCCCCTATGCTTATCCAATAAAGCCCATAACACAGCCATTTTTAAAAAATGTTGACACCAAATTTTCAACATGGGTTTTTGGACCACATCTCATGAACACTGGTACTGTCATTTCCTTACCTGGTCCAGAAAAGTGATTTAGGACAATGACTGTGCCATTCTGCACCACAGGTGTGAAAATAGATTTTGAGCAGGATGTGAAATGACAGCTGTACTTTTCATGAGGTGGTGTGAAAAAATGCATGTTGATAATTTGGAGTGAAAATATAAAAATTGGCAAAGGTACACACGTATAGGAAAATATCAACGGCGCATGTAAATAGGGTGTTGTTTCATATTTTTGCACCAGATTTTCAACATGAGCTTTTGGGAACCAACCTCATGAACAATGGTACTCTAATTTTCTTGCTTGGTCCTGAAAGGTGATTTTGCAATAACGTGCCATTCTGTGCCACAGGTGCAAAAACACATTTCGGACAGGATGTGAAAATGACAGCTATAATGTTCATGAGGGAGTGTGAAAAAAGTGTATGTTGAAAATTTGGAGTGAAGCATAGAAACATAGTATTTGATGGCAGATAAGGACCACTTGGCCCACCTAGTCTGCCTATTTCTCTACCTGATGGATAAGCTGCAGATTCTAGTTAATCAACAGCTTACTTCTTCCTACCTCCTCTGAATTGCCTTATGCCTGTACCATGCATTCTTGAATCGCCCACTGTTCCTGACTCACAACCTCCTCAGAGTCTGTTCCATACATCCACAACCTCTCTGTGAAAAATACTTTCTAACATTATCTCTGAGCCGTCCCCTCTATCTTCAAATGTGCCCTCTTGTTCTTGGACATCTCTTCCTCTGAAAGATACTAGCCTCTTGTACTTTGTTAATTCCCTTGAGAAACTTGAAAGTTTCTATCATGTCCCCTCCCCTCTTTTCCTCAAGGTATGCATATTAAGCAGCTTTAGTCTCTCCTTGTATGTCTTCTGGTGCATACCCTGCACCATTTGGTTGCCCTTCTCTGAATAGCCTCCATGATGTCTATGTCTTTGCAGAGATGGGGTCTCCAGAGTACACAGTCCTCCAGATGGGGTCTCATTAACTGTCTGTACAGAAGGATAAAAACTTCCTGTTTTCTACTGTTGATGCCTCTCCCTATGCATTCCAGTATCCCTCCAGCCCTCCTTACTGCCGTCCCATGTTGCTTGCCCACCTTTCGTCATCTGATATAATTACTCCTAGGTCTCTTTCAATTTTTGTTGTTGTTATTAACTCATCCCCATTGTGTACACTTCCCTGGGTTTTGTTTCCTCAGATGCATTACCTTGCACTACTTTGCATTGAATCTGAGCTGCCACGTATTTGACCATTCCTTCAACCTTGCCAAGTCCATTTCCTTCTTTCCACCCTACCTTGTGTATCAACCCTGTTGCAGATATTTGTGTCATCTGCAAAGAGACATACCTTTCCTTCGGTGCTCTCCAATGTCACTTATAAAGACATTAAAGAGGACTGGTCCCAGTACGAACCCTGCAGTACCCTGCTAGTTACCTCCTTTCTTCACTGTGGACTCCATTTACTATTACCCTTTCGTCCTGTTGTCCAGCCAGTTTTTTATCCAGGTTACCACCCTGGGACCCACTCCAAGGCTGGCTAACTTATATATTAATCTTTGTGTGAGACTGTGTCAAATGCCTTTCTAAAATCTAGGTAGGCCATATCCACAGGCCCTCCCTGGTCTACTACTTTGGTCACCCAGTCAAAGAAGTCTATTAGGTTCATCTGACATGGCGTTCCTGCGTGAAACCATACTACCTTGGGTCCTGTGCCCCACTGGCCTCTAGGTACTCTACAATTCTTTCCTTCAGAAGTGATTCCATCATTTTCCTACCACTGAACTCAAACTAACTGGTCTGTAGTTTCCTGCCTTTGTCCTGCTCCACTTTTTGTGAAGTGGAATCACATTTGCTCTCCTCCCATCCTCAGGTACCACCCATCCTCCATGGGTTGTTAAAGAGACTAGTGAATGGTGTTACTAGTTCTACCCTTAGTTATTTTAGAATTCTTATGCGGAATCCCATCAGGCTCCATTGCTTTGTCCACCCTCAGTTTCAAGAGTTCTTTGAAAACCCTTTCTTCAGTGAATGGACTGATATCAATCCCCTATTCAGAGTTTCTCTCTTGTTTGGTTTAAGTACCTCCCTACCTCTTCCGTTGTGAATCCTGAACAGGAATATTCGTTCATATCCCTGCTTTTCACTGTCACCCTCTGCCCACATTCCCACCCCTTTATTAAGTCTCTGTATCCCTCCTTGGTCTTTTCTTCACTCCCTAATGTACCTATAAAGGTTTTATCCCCTTCTTAACAGAGTTGGCTATCTTTTCTTCAGTTTGTGCCTTTGCTAGTCTGACTGCCTTCCCTGCCTCCTTCTGCTTTAACTGATAAAGTTCTCTGTCCTGCTCCTTCTGTGTTTCCTTATATTCATGAATGCTATCCTTTTCTCCTTAACCATCCCTGCCACTTTTTTGGGAACCATAGTGTTTTTCCTTCATTTTGTTTTGTTGATTTGCTTCATACAAAGGCTTGTTGCCTCTATGATGGCTGTTTTGATTATTCCCATTGTTCCTCCACCCTCCTTCTTGCCCATTTGCTAGTGCTTTTCTGAGGCACTCTCTCATTTTCCTAAGTCAGCCTTCCTAAAGTCCAGTACTCTTCTTTTTGTAGGCTTGACTCTATGGCTGTGTTTATTGTGAACCACACTGTTTGGTGGTCACTTGTTCCCAGATAGCTACCACTTCTAAATCAGAGATCCTTTCTCCTTCCCCATTTGAGTACCAGGTCTAAGACTGCTCCTTCCCAGTGGGTTCCAACAATAGCTGTCTGAGGCATGTCCCCTGTAGGGCATCAAGAATGACCCTGCTCTTTGATGTGTCTGCAGCAAAGGTACTCTGGTTAACATCTGGCATATTCAGGTCCCCATCAACAATATTTCCCTTTTCTTCCATTTTAATGATGCCTTCAATCATTTCTTTTGCCCATTTCTCCCCTGAGATGGGAGTCTGTACACAACCCCATGCAGATTATTGTGGTGCCATTTCCTGTCTCCAGGGTGACCCATAGTGACTCATCAACTTCCTGTTTACTCTTTAGTTCTGTTGCTTTAATCCTTCCCTTATATAGAGAGCTACCCTTCCTCCTCTTTTACCCACCCTGTCCCTCCTGTAGATTGAGTATCCTGGTATGTTGACATCCCAGTCATGGTTCTCTGTGTGCCATGTTTCAGTGACTGCTAAAATATCCAGTCATCCCTCTTCCATCGAGGCCACTAGTTCAGGGAGCTTGTTGCACAGACTCAGGGCATTGGTACTCATCACCTTCCATTTATTTTTATGGCCTTAACCCTTTTAGCCCCATCCCTGTCCTTACTGCCTTTTCTGCATTTATCTCTGTCCTGCTCCTACTGACTTCTCTACCATGGTGTTTACCTCCCAAACTAATGTGCTTTGTGGGGATGCTGGGATTTCCTGCTCCTTTCAGTGCCTACCCCTTGGCTAGTTTAAATGCTTACCAATAAACCATTTAAATCTGTCACCTAGGATCCTGTTCTCCCCAGACAGATGCAGACCATCACACCAGTATAAGCCTGCATCCTCAGGTGGCTCCCCAGTCCCCAATGAAGCCAAAACCCTGAGATCCACACCAGTGTTTCAACCATTCATTGAATCCCATGGTGCAGAAAACCTAGCATCATCCTTGCCATAGACAGGCAGCACCTCGAGAAGGTTACCCGTGCATGCTACTTGTCTAAGGCCTCCCCAACTCCACAAACTCCTCTTGCCCTGCTCTGATCCCATTCACAGCCAGGTCATATATCCCTAGGTCGACAATGACATCCAGCTCTCTCCCTCATGTAGCTGCTCCCATGATCCTGAGGATTCGCTTCTGACCCTCCGAGCCATGGTGCCAGGCAGGTACCTTACCTCCCTATCCCTTCCTCCCCACTTCTACCCAACTAATGATCGAGTCCCACACCAGGAGTTGTTTCCTTCCCCTTGGGGTCTTGTGCCACCCCCTGTGCATCTCCTTTGTGAAGGTTCCCAGCATCCTCCTTGGTCTCCACTGTAGGTGCCTCCATAGAGGAACCACTCTTTGGCAGAACAGCATATGAATTGTGGATAGGTACAACCAGAGGGTGCACCTCTGTTCCACCACCCTCTCCCACCCTGAGCCCACCTTGGTCCAACTGCTCCTCTTTCTTGGCAGCCTCTGAGGTAGCGGTGGTGGCCCAGGTGGTCCCTGGGTGGGGAAAGACTCACGAATCCAACCAAGTCAGCTTGGAGACGGGTAACCTCCTTCCTCAGACCATAGAGGTGCCTGCAAACAGGGCAGCATTGCAGCCTCCAGAATGTCTCCTGGAACACTGCTGCCCCATAGCCATTGCACTGCACCACTCCCATCCTGACTTATTTTGTGTCCCCTCTCCTGTTGCTTTGTATGCTTACTGTCTCCTCTCTATGTATTTTTACACTTACTTACCTACTGCCTATGTGCCCTTACAACTCTACGCCGTTCCTGTTCTAGGACAGGAACTTCCTGTATCTTCAGTAGTCTCCTTCTTCCGTGCTTGGATTCAGACCTCCAGCAGCCAGGGGGAGATGTGTCTCAGTGATCCTCTCTTCCTACTGCCAAACAGAAAGTTCCTGTCATCAGTAAAATTCATTGGCTATAAAACTAGAACTGGCTTTGGGTGGGAGGGTGGATGGGTAGGAAGGAGGACAATTAGTAAAAATCTGTAATTCTAGACTGCTATTTCTTGCTCTAAAACCAAAGTTCTCCTCTGTCAAAAACAGCAGGAAGCTGTAACTGGAGACACCTGCTTTTGTACTCCTAAGCTGCTAAGCCACACCCCAATTAGATTCACCCTCTGCTCTAAAACCTCCATTTTAGTGATGACATATTACTGATTTGGACAGAAGGTAAAGATTCTCTCAAAAATTCCATCATGATTTTAACAACTTCATCATTCCATAAATCTCACTATTGAATACTCCACCACCAACATACATTTTCTTGACACCACAGTCAGTATCACAAAAATCGACATATACAACCTGTTCTTTACAGGAAATCCACTGACAGACACTGCTACCTGCATAATTGCAGCTTCCACCTAATCACACAAAACAAATCTGTAATCTACCATCAGGCAATTCGATACCATCGAATCTGCTCTGATGAAGAGAACAAGAGACAGACAGCTCTCCACACTTGAATTCCCTAATTCAGCAGGGCCACTCTCAAGGCAAATTGACAGAGAATTTGAATGGGCCATACAAATACTATGAGACAATCTGCTGAAATACAGGCAAAGACATAAACTGACTACGCACCCTAGTGGTCACTTACAGCCCCATGCTAAAACTCCTTCAGGAAATTATCAAAGAGCTACAACCCATGCTGAGAGAAGATGAAACACTGAAAGACATCTTCCCTGAACCACCTGTCATTGCCTGTAAGCAGCCCCACAGCCTCCTGAACATAATGTTTCATAACAAACTCCCAGCAGACCAAAATAACCAGAAAACAAGAGACAACACCATGCAACATGGCAAGATGTAAGACCTGCACCACATATGCACACAGGCCACCATTAAGACAAGCCAGAACAACATAATACAAATTAATGGATTCTTCACATGTCAACCCAGCAATGTGGTTTACCTAATTCAATGCAAGAAGTGCACAAACGGTTGCTATATTGGGAAACTAGCCAATCACTGAAAAAGGAAGAATCACCACTGTCACACTATAGGACACAGATTATCAGCATTCAGTATGAAACAATTTTCACAAGCAGATCACTCTGTCCTGGATTTATCTGTCTTGATACTAAGAGGCAACTTCAGAAACACACAGGACAGAAGGACATGGGAATTTAAATATATAAAACAATTTAAATCTAACATTTCTGGACTGAATTGGGACATCAGTTCCATGAACCACTATGGTAAACTGTAATTCTTTTTATTGCGTATTATAAAATGGGCAAAGTTTCAAGCAATCTGATTGGTTGTTAGCCATGCATTAGATCATTAGATGTGTCTACTGCACAGCTAAAACTAGAACTCCATTTAGAATACATGCCATTTTATAGCTCAGTAAGCCACTCCAGGGATGTGCATTAGACAGTTCTAATGCATGGCTGAGGACTGGATGCACGTGGCCTGTGGCCTTGTACCTCACTACATCCCCTAGCTGTACATTAGAACTGTCTAATGCACACCCATCGTGTCTTATTGCTTACCTAAATCATGCCTCTATTCATCACACTTTGTTTCTTTATCTTTCTGAGTATTATATTTTTCCTCTGAGTTCTGCCTGTTCTGTTTTTTTACCCATACCTCACATCCTCCCTGCCTCTCCTATTAACTCCTGAGCTCAGTCCCACCTACTCCTCTTGTTTTCACGCCTCTATTTATCTAGGCCTTTGTTCTTTTGTTTGTCCTAATTTCTTGATTTCCTTGCATCTATTAGGCATCTCCTGTCCATTCTACTCTTTTCAGCCATCCTCTGAGCTCAGATCCTATCTGCATGCTTTTGTCTTCCCTTTAGCTTCCTTTAATCTCCTACTGACTTGTTCCTACTATGCCCCCATTTCTTCTCATGTTCTTATTTTTGCATCTTAGATTTTCATCTCTAGTCCCTTTATCATCTTCCTACTTCACTTTCTGATTTTTAATTGCTCCACAGTGGATATAAATACTGTTTGTTGCTCAGTTGCTATTCACCTAGAAGAAGGAACTGTGTGGCCTGAAAGCTGTGTATAATTCCATCTTCATACAAGACACTTGTTGGTCCAATAAAACGTATCAAACCTTCCATCTTCTCCTGTTTTGCAAGGATCAATATGGCTGAAATCTCTTTTTACAAACCCTCTGCTCTGACTCAGTAAATTATGCTGATACAGTCCCCTTTCTTAGAGAAACACACAGTGACTTTTTCTTTTTTTTACTTAAATGAGACCTCCTTCTTCTAATAAAGTATGTATTTGTGTAATCCAAACATGTACTGACTCCTGCTAAGATAGAAGTGATTTATCAGTAAAAGATCTGTAGTTCTAGACTGCTGTTTCTTGCTCTGAAACCAAATTTCTCCTCTGTCAAAACAGCAAGAAGCTGTAATGGGAGACACCTGCTTTTGTACTCTTAAGCTGCTAAGCCACACCCAATTAGATTCACCCTCTGCTCTGACTCAGTAAAGTAAGCTGATACAGCCCCTTCCTCAGAAATACACAGTGACTTTCTTTTTTACTTGCATGAGACCCCTTCTTCTAATAAAGTATTTGTTTGCTTAATCCAAACAGGTACTGACTCCTGCTGAGATAGAAGTGATTTATCAGTAAAAGATCTGTAGTTATAGACTGCTGATTCTTGCTATGAAACCAAAGTTCTCCTCTGTCAAAATATGAAATATTGGCAAAATGACATGTGTGCATATGAAAATGTGAATGAGCACGTCTAACTCGGGCATTGTTTCATATTTTTGCACCAGATTTTCAACATTGGCTTTTTGGGACCCCACCTCATGAACAGTGGCACTGTTGTTTCATTACTGGGTCTCAAAGGTGATTCCACTCAATGACCCAAAATTATCTTTCAGGACCAAGTAACGAAATTACAATGCCAGTGTTCATGAGGCAGGGTCCCAAAAGACCATGTTGAATATCTTGTACACAAATACTCAAAATGGCTGAGATATCAACACAAGTTCAGTACCCCATTGACTGCCATTATCGGTGCTTCCTTGAATTCTTCAGTTTGCGGTTTGGCTATAAAGAGTGCAGAAGTGTCCCAGTCCACAGAAGATGACAGCACTTGACCTCCTGTGGTAAGTAGAGTGGGAGTAGGGTGCTCAGTGGGAGGATTGGGATGGGAGATGGGTGGGGGAGATGATGAGGGATCATTTATTTTTACAGGAAAAAATACATCATGGGATCTTTTTCCTTTGTACAGAGACAATGCATGGAAATGTTTGGGGACACTGGGGTGGGCTCCCAGTGATCCACAGTAGTGGGGGTATGACAACTGGGGACACTGGAGTAGGTTTCCCAGTGCTCCACAGTGGTCAGAGGGAAGATGCTATGGCACGGGATTGTGCACCCCATTGTCGGCAATGGTCAGAGGGACAGGGATGTTATCCAGATTGTCCAGGGATGCACCCTACATGCTGTAGTTTAGACCCGGCCTGACATCCTTGATAATGGATCTGCTGTTCTACCATGAATTCTGTTACAAGCTATCTTATGTTGTTCTACTTCAACATATTGACTGTACTATTTAGACCTTAGTAATCGACATGTTAAGTTTGTAACCATTGTTTACCTTTGTGTTATGTCACCCCCATCCTCTGACGTGGAACCTTTGTAAATGAGCAGTCCCTGCTCAAAGGTACTTTAATACTAGAGTTTAATAAATAAATAAAATAAATGGGATTTGGTGATTCTATTGGCCGGTTCTGGCACAGATAGTCTGGTGCTCCCTTGACTCTGGTGAATATCCCTGCTGTTTGAAAGAAGCAGTGGTGACACCTTTGTTGAAGAAAGCTTCATTGAACCCAGACTCTCTTGCAAACTACAGGCCTATCTCTAACCTTCCATTTGTGGAGAAGGTGATTGAGAAAGTAGTGGCTGCTCATCTGGAGAACCATTTGACCATCCATAGCATCTACGAACCTCTCCAATCCAGTTTCCAAAGAGGCATAGTACCATGACTGTGCTAGTTTGGGTGCTCAATGATCTCCTGATGGTGAGAGACCAGAGAAAATGGTCCATTTGGGTACTATTAGATCTGTCATTGGCTTTTGACACTGTTGACCATGGGGTCATGCTTGAGTACCTGAGATTTATCTGTGGGCTTTCTGGTTTGGTCACAGATAGTTTACATCTTTCCTCAATGGAAGAACTGAGTGGGTGGTGTTGGGGTCTTTTCCTCTGATCCTATCTCTGTCTTGTGGGGTTCCTCAGGGCTCAGTGCTGTCCCCTATGTTGTTTGCTGTGTATATGCTTCCCCTTGGAGACATTTGTAAGACAGTATGGGCTGAGGTTTCATTGTTATGCTGATGATACCCAGCTCTTCCTGTCTTTTGCCCCGACCAGGAAGGAGCACTCTTGGTATGTAACAACTGCCTTGTTGAAATCCAGGATTGGATGAAGTCCAGCTGACTGAAGTTGAACCCTGGGAAGACAGAGGTGATGGTTATGGATCCAGGTCACTGGATGGGGGTGGGCAGGTCGACCCTTAGGTTTATTCCTTTTGACTCCAAGCTCCTTCCACTGAACAGGTGAGACCTAGGGTGATACTTGACACAGGGCTGACACTTCGGGCACAGGTGTCGGCTGTCATTAGTCATCTTTTACCATCTGAAAAACATCACTAGGATCAAGCACCTTTTTCCACCCAGTGACCTTCCTACACTAATCCATGCCTTTGTGACTTCGTGTTTGGATTATTGCAACTCGCTTTACTTTGGGCTACCGAGATTGATATCCGCCACTAGCAGCTGGTGCAGAATTCCGCAGCCTGGTTGTTGATGGGGATTCCTAAATCTTTCCATATCACACGGTGCTGCAGGAACTGCACTGGCTGCCTGTTCAGTGGCAGATCACCTCAAAGTCAGTTTACTGACATATAAAGCCCTACATGGACTGGGTCCTGACTACCTGAAAGAGCTTCTGGTTCCTTGCCGCTCTGAGCGACCACTCCGCTTGGCTGATGAGGGTTGCTGGAGATTCTGAGGTGTCTTTAAAATCTGCTGGGGCCTGGGCATTTTATGTTCACAGCCCCTACCCTATGGAATTCTCTACCCTGTCAGATTAGGGAGTGCATGGCCATGAAGGTTAAACAGGCCTTAAAAACTTTTCTTTCGAAAAGGCATATGTTGATGAAGATTGCTGATTTTGATGGTATTCTGTATTTTACTGGGATTATGAGATTGTTTTATCTGTTTTAACTGTTTTAATTGTACTGCGCCTTGATACTTGCAAGGCGCATTAAAATAAAGTATATTATTATTATTATTATTTATTCATTCTGCTGATTTTAACTATTTTTTCCAGTCAAATATTTAATACCTTGCTAAATAAAGTTACACAAGGAATGAGTCCTGGAAAAATTTGTTTCTCTATATAATTTCTTAAAACCAAATAAGCTAAGAGTCACTTGAGAGAGATATTCTTTCTCTACTTCTTTAGCTCTGTCTGGTTGCTCTAAAGGGAGTTTCACAGCCTTTAGATTAAGCATTTCCAAAGATAGTTGTTTCTCCAAAGGTACTGAAGGACTCTTTGATGTGAGCAAATAATGTCAACACTAGTTCCAAAGTGGATCATTCAGAAGGATTATTTCTCACTACCCTAATAATATCCTCAATAGAAAGACCAAAAGCTACCTTAAATAGGTTCACAATCTTTTCTTTTAATCCTAAAGATGCATCTTTCACCACCCCAGTCAACCCAAAAAGCCTTAAGTAGTGGTTCCAGGCCTTGTACATGAGGACTGTTGATTTGGTACTGGGGTTTTCTGAATATCATTAGCATTGTTAGGGCTATGATTACAATCCTTATTCATTTCATGATTTTGAACTGTTTTCTATTTATAGGTTGCTTGACTGTTAGGTTGTTCCTCTACTTCATCAGGGTCATCCATCTTGTTGGTATTTAATTTATGATAATGTAATTTCTGTTTTCCTCTGTATTCTTATTAGCTCTTGCTCCAGTTAATGTGCCTTTTAGTAGATTCCCCCTTTTTTTCTTAGCAATTTTTGCCTTTGGGAGATTTACAGATTGCACAGTAATGTTTTTGTTTGTTCATCCAAAGGGATGTGTACCGATTCTACACAGCTCAGGGAATTATTCAGTGAGTTTGATTCTAAATATTCAACTGATGATGACTCTTTGGGTAGTATAATTATGTTTAATATTCTCAGTATATCATCCATTGGTAGACTAGGTGGGCCAAGTGGGCCTTATCTGCTGTTAGAGTCTATGTTCTTATGATTCCATGTTTCATTTTGTGCTCCATTAATGGCAATATTCTCTTTTAAGGTCTCTATTTCATTTTGTGCAATAATGAATTGCTCCATTAACATTAAGTTAGCTACGTGTGGTTTTTAAGAGTTTTACTTAAATCATCACTAAGGCATATGGGAAAGTAAGCTATAGTGTCATTAAACAACTTATTTGCTGTAGTCTGTGACAAATCAGATGGAATTTTGTCATTCTTTATAGAATTTAAAAAGTGGAGTATGAGGCCTCTTGAGAAATGTGGTTGTTTCTAGTCTTACCAGTTCTAACCTTGTTATAATGTTCTAATTCTTTTTATCCTTCTATTGTATTTTGTAATCACAAAGAACATCCTGATAAGTGGATGGTTAACCAACTGCACTATACTCTGAGATGTAAGAGGTTTTAAATTCAACTTTTATCTTTGATTAAACTCAGAATACGAGGTGGGATGCAAGTTGAGAACTGGTAGTGAGTAAATGAGGCTCCATCATGACTATTGAAGGATAGAGTCCTCCAAGAGTCAGTATATGCTGATTAGGTTGATACTATTGGGTTGAAATAATGTCTGTACAGATTTCCTTGTCGCATGTTAGGAATGTTATGGGACCATCCATGGTTGATGAATTTAGACATGGAGACCTCCCATCGGAGTTTGGGCCCAATTGCTCACCCTTTGGGGATGTTAGAATTGGTGTTGAGGCCTGTGAATGTATATTAAGTACACCTATCTTAGTGGAGCTAGAAGCCACAGAGACCATGATGTTTTCTTTTAGTAATGAGGAGTAACTTCATTACATCTGAAATTTTAGGTTGCTTAATGTCTTTCTTATTTTTCTGTAGTTTATTGTCTCTTTCTCAACATGATATTTTTCCTTTTTATTGCCATTGCCTTTTTGTGCTGAGACATTTGATGCCTCTGTTTCTAATTCCAGCCTTATACTGGGTTCTTATACTGGGAGCTGAACAGTAGAAGGCATCATGCCCATTAACACCATTCCCCACCTTAGTGGGACTATATTCCTTGTTTTCTGACAACCATAAATCTATTTCCTTTTGATATTCACTGATTGATCCACTAGATACCACTTTGTTTGACAATTTGTTTATTAGTTTCATTTTCGGCTTCTTCCACTTTATCACCCTGTGTTTTACTTAACTGATTTCTGGTCATGACTATAGCGGAAATTGGTCCAAAAATCAGTTACTCAGAAAATTGTCCAGTCAGCTACAGGTTACTGCTAAAGTGCTATGTCCCATTATCTGACCCCAGAAAACCTCAGGCTTTAAAATCAGTGATATACATTACAAATGTATTATATTGCAATGTATATTGCAATTATAATAAGTTAATATAACCAATATACAATAGGTATCAAAGATTGAATAGATAACAAAGTTGCCAAACAGGTTTTAGAGGACACGTCCTCCTCCAATTTATAGAACTCTGAAACTGAAGGTAGAGCTAACACACTTTTATGGGATCATAATGCCCCTGGCCATAGGAAACCAAGATAGATCAGAGTTATACATGTCCTGATAGGGTTCCTGTGTATTTGTTTAGTGCAACAGCAGAGAATATCTTTATTAACACTTATCACCAAGAGGGAGCTTATTGGCTGCAAACCTTTGTCCCCACTTGCTTAAATGGGGTTACATACAAATATGTAAAAGTCACATAGTTGTTTAGCAACTCAATTTCCAAATTGTCTTCTTGGTTATATTTGACCAAATGTTAACTTGCAGTCATTGGTGGGGGAGCAGAACAAAATTATCCAAATGCTCACTGCATGACACTGCACATGGATTTTGTTGTTCTTCTTACTGATCTTAGGACAACTGTCTGCACTGCTTCTGAATAACACCTGCAAGTGCTGTCACCATTGACCCCAAAGTAGAGCTCTGAAGTACTGCACTGCATTGCACCATTCCTGTGGCCATACTGGCACCTGCTGTGCAGGATCAGGTTTCTGCTTCTGATGGAGATTCCTGTTTGGGGCCAGGTTTTGAGCATCACTCTTGTGGGCTGTCCTTGTGTGGTACATTTGGGGTCAGGATGTGATCCCTGCTTGTGTGCATAGTCTTTGTTTGACCCACTTGAGTCCTGGATTCAGTCCACACTCCAATGAACCATTTTTGTTTGGCCTCTCAGGGCTGGGTCTCAGTGCCACTCCTGTTGATCATGGTTGTTTAACATGCTTTGGTAGAAGTACTGAACTCTGCTCCAATGGGGTGTTCCTGTTTGGCTCATTCCAGCCCAAACTTTAAGTCATTCTTCTGTGTGTAGTTGATCTTTGCCTTCTTGGGGCTTGGATACAAGTGCAGCCTTCAATGTCGGTTATTATGGCCAATGGAGGTGGAAAATGCCAATCCTACTGAAGCCAGATTATGGTTAGCTGGGTATGAAATTTATGGAGGGAGTGGCTTGGACTTGTGGGGAGGAGTGCAGGGACTTGGGAGACATAATATAGCAGTGACTGGGACTAGTCAGGAAGCTCCTGGGACCCAAGAGGACCCACAAGGCCTAGCACATTTGGAAGTACCTGGCACTCATAGAAGACATAGAACAAGAGAATTGTGAGGGGGAAACTGCACCATTCTCATGGAAAATGGCAGTGCCTGTGAGTCAGATTGAAAGGAAGGAAATGGCCATCAGTCAAACTGGAAGTGGTAGATTACCATTGGATACATGAATTCTTGTATAAGCATTTGTCTCAGTTGTGGTGCAGAATATATTTATTTCTCCCTTCCTACAAAACTTATTCTAATGCCCGATTATCTCTCAACCTGTCATGAAGGTGCATACAATCCAGGCAAAGAATTTTTAACTTTAAAGCTGTTCATCTCGAACTTCCTCCTGTTCTCCTGTTTTTTTGTTTTTCAATCATGTTTTTATGCACGGTATTCACCTAGGCATCCTTCAGAGGTGCCCTCTCAATCCTGACCCTTCTTCTCCCACCGTAGCCAGCCATCACTGGTTCACCCTCCCAGAGGAAATTCCCAGCACTGGATCACCCCTGGAATAGGGCCCACCGCCCTCGGGCGGTCTTTCTGAAATTAGAGGGCTCATCCTTCTGGGAGGTCAGCCGTGGATCCCTGGTGGCCTGGCCCAGCAGTGGGATGAGAGGGAGATCCTGGGACCCTCATCATCTCTTGGGTGAGCTGGGGATTTTTGTGCCTTAGTTCCCTCCCTCTCCCTTCGGAGCCTGGCCAGCAAGGCAATGGAGTGCCATGGCTCACACCCAGGCATACGCCATGCTGCTGCAGTCGGTGATCCTCCAGCTACTGTCAGAGGTTGTTTCAAGAGCCAGCACACCCCACACCCAGCCCTGGGAAGAGAGAGCAGTCCTCTGACATTCGATCTCTTCCCCCTGCTGACCTAATGTGGACCCAGCTCATTTCCGAACGCGATGCTCGCCAGTGTGGCACAAGGTGTGGTGTTCAGCGCCTCAACCCTCAGTGCCACGGGCTGACTTCCTTTTTAATATTTTTTAATATTAATTATTTTGTGCCTCTTAAAAAATTGAAAGTGCATTTTGCCCAATTCTGCAAAAATAACTATGTCTAATTCCATCTGTATTATATTAATGTACACACCCTTAAAAAGATTAGTTTTGCTCTTGGGTTCTTACCTAGTTACCAAAATTTTAAAGAAATAACATAAAATAAATAAATAAATAACTAAATAAATAAATAAATAAAATTATCTTTAAATCTTTAAAGAAAACAACCTAGGAAGTAAGGGACTTTTGAGGTTATGTCTATGCTCTAGGGATCTCATTAGTGCTACATGCTATCACTTTTTTCCCCACCAAGCACAATTGTCAGTGCACTACTCTCTGGTGGCCTGACATTTTCCCTGCTAAGGTTCTCAAGATGGAACATGCAATTTGGGGGATGGGGGCAGATGATACAACTGTAATGTGAGCTGCACTATGAGCAGACATAATAGACCATTTGGCCTAATCTTCTGGTATCTTCTTATGTAACATATGTATGGCCAGAGCTTTCTCCACCACATGGGCTGTTGATAGATGGGAGGCCTAGGAGACAGAGAAAGAGAGGGAGAGGTTAGAGAGCATGGCATAGAACCTACAAGCTGTAGCTAGGCAAGGAGCAAGGCCATCCTAGAACCTATACAGGGAGCTTTCTCAGGCAGCTGATAAAATAACTCACTAGGGTGGGGCAGTTCTGGACTTGGTACTCACAAATATAAACAGCATTGCAAACATCACAGTGGATAGTCCCCTGAGAGCCAGTGATAACCATATCGCATGGTTGAATGCAAAGAAGAAGCTGAGGTGAGACACACAAAACAGGGTCCTGGATTTTAGTAGACAAGTTTCAAAGAAACAGGTTAGTGCTTCAGCAAATGCCTGGAAGAGTGGGATAGCTGGTTGGGGGCAGAGATGCAGTGGAAGCTAGTAAGGGAGGTTATTGTTTGAACATTGAAGCTCTGTGTGAAAGAGGTAAGACTAGGAAGCGGGACAGGAGACCATTATGGTTGTCTAAAGAGAGGGCAAAGGCAGTGAAGAAAAAGGGAACATTTCAAAGGTACAAGAAAGAGGACAGAGAAGTACCAAGCTAGGCAGAAGGAAGCAGGAAGGAAGTATGGCAGCTTAGATTTAATGCAAAGAAGAGCAAAGTAATGCACTTGGGAAACAAAACCCAGGGGAAAAGTACACAATTGGGGGTATTAACAACAACAAAATGGAAAGGGACTGGGGGTAGTCATATCAGATAACCTAAAGGTAAACAAGCAATGGTGAGAAGACAGTAAGGATGGCTGAGGCAATACTGGATGTATAGGGAGAGGTGTCACCAGTAGAAAACAGGAAGTTGTTATCCCTCTGTACAGACAGTTGGTGAGACCCCATCTGGAGTACTGCATGCAGTTCTGGAGAACCCATCTCTGCAAAGACGTAGACAGGATGGAGGCAGACCAGAGGAGGGCAACTAAAATGGTGCAGGGTCTGCAACAGAAGCCATATGAAGACAGACTAAAGGAGCTTAATATGTATACCCTTGAGGAAAGGAGGAGAGTGGACATGATAGGAACTTTTGAGTACCTCAAGGAAATCAACAAAGTTCAAGAGGGTAGCATCTTTCAGAAAAGAGATGTGCAAGAACAAGGGACACAATTAGAAGATAGAGGAGGGATGGCTCAGGAGCAATGTGAGGAGAGTATTTTTCACAGAGAGGGTGGTAGATGCATGGAATGGCCTTCCTGAGGAGGTCATGGGGTCAAAAAACAGTGGGGAATTAGAATGCATGGGACAGGCATAAGGCAATTCTGGTGAGGGGTAGGAAGAAGTTGGCTGTTGGTTAACTAGGAACTGCAGCTTATCCAATAGGTAGGAAAACAGGCAGACTAGGTGGGTCAAGTGGTCCTTATCTCCCATCAAAGTCTATATTTCTATGGAGGTTAGGAGAGCAATGGTACAGACAGAGAATGCATTGCCAGGAAGGTGAGGAAGGAGATGACAGTAAGTCAGTAGAGAAAAGTTAGTTTGAGATAGTGAGAAAAGGGGAAGAAAGAGATATGCAGAAGGAGATTAAGAATAAGTTGTCATTTTGAAAAGTACTTTGCACAGTCATCATTGAAGAGGGAAGGGTGGACAGGCCACCAGGGAGCGGTAAGAACAGAGGTGGGGAGGGGTGGACACAACACTATGTTTAGAGGAAAAAATACTGAAAGACTTCCAGCTCTGAAAGTGGATATGGCTATGGGACCAGATAAGACACATCCCAGGGTTCTGAGGGAGCTCAGGAAAGGCTAGCTGTTTCTCTGACAGCCTTTTCAACAGCTAACTGAAAGCAGGAGTTGTTCTGAAGGACAGAAGAAGAGCTGATATGGTCCCTCTGCATAAGAGCAGCTGTGAGGAAGAATCCAGTAATTACAGGGCAGTCAGTCTAACTTCAGTGGTAGGGAAATTAATGGAAACCCTGATATGAGAGGCTGATTACCTAGAAACCAGTGGGTGGCAGGACCACAGGAACCATGGATTCATGGGATGGGGGAGTTGTCATGCTAAATGAATTTAGTATATCTCTTTGACTGGATGACCATGGAAATAGATCAGAGGAGGTCAGTGAACATAGCATAGCTAGACTTCTGCAACGCCTTTGACACTGCTGCACAGAAGGTTGATTAGCAGCTGCCCAATTTGGTTAGGGGCCAAAATGGTGGAAATGAGTTTGCAACTAGCTAAAAGATAGGAGACAGAAGGTAGGTAGTGGTAATAGCACATACTCTGAGGATGGGGAAGATGATCAGTGGGGTTCCACAGGATTCAGTGTTGGGACTAATCTCTTCAACATCTTCATCGGGAACTCTGCAGAGAATCTAGAGGGAAGATCTGTATTTTGCAGATGACACTAAGCTCTACAATAGGGTAGACACCCAAGAGGGAGTGGAGTCAATGCACAGGGATCTCAGGAAACTAGAGAGTGGGCAAAGGCATGGCAATTGGGGTTCAATACCAAAGTGCAAAAGTATGCACCTGGGGCACAGGAACCCTTGGGCTGAGTGTATACAATGCGGGAGGTGTTAACAGTCACTAGACAGGAAAGGGACCTCTCTTATTATTTCAAAAGATATCTACATGGCAGCACAGTGTGACTAGGCCATGGGCAGGGCTAGTGGGCTGCTGAGTTGTATAGGGAAGGGAATCGCCAGCAGGAGGAGGAGGAGGAGGTGGTACTGCGATGTTCCACTCCCTGGTACACCCCACCTGGAGTACTATGTCCAGTTCTGGACACTGCATCTCAGGAAAGATATAGACAGGGGCTGGCCCGCTGGTGCATGGGCTGCATTTCTGCTTTGATGTCGACACCCTGGGTTCAAATCTGGACTCAGGACATTGATGGCCAGCTTGGTGGGGGACTGAGTATCCTGTGGACTGCTCTTCTTCTCCAGGGGTATGTGTGATTGGCACATGATTAACTCCTGCCGGAGGGGTACAGCTACTGGCACCTGTTTCTGTGGAAGGTGGACCAGACATTGGCACTTCTGCTTTGGGTGTCATTGCATGCCCCACCTCTTGGGGTTTTCTCTGAAAAAATCTTAGGGTTCCATCGGTGAGATGACATTCTCCCTGCCTCCAAACCCCACTCTGTAGCAGCATCCTCTACCACTCTGTACTATATATCGGTCCATCCGGGAACCAGTGGCCCTGACCCTGGGAGGGAAGCCAGAGTGCCTTCCGGTACCATAGCATGAGTTCCATTGGGGAACTGGTGGCCCTGCTCTGGGGGAAGCCAGGGTGCTTGTGGGGTGGAGGTGTGTCTGGGATTGCAGGTGTCAGGGCAGAGCTGATGGAACTGCAGGAGGGACTGATGGTGGCCATTGAAACCTCGACGCTAAAAGCATAGTTAATAAAAAAAAGGAATGATATAGACAGTGTGGAGGTGACTCACAGAATGGCAACCAAGATGGCACAGGGGTTGCAAGAAAAGCCTTATGGGAGAGACTGAAGGATCTCAATATGTACACTCTGGAGGACAGGAGAGTAAAGGGTGACATGATTGTGACCCTCAAGTACCTCACAGGAGTGAACAGAATGCAGGAGGAAGCCTATTCTAAAGGAGGATGAGCTCCAGAACTAGGGAACATGCAATGAAACTGAAGGAGGGAATTTCAGGAATGATGAGAGAAAATACTTCTTTATAGAAAAGGTGGTAGAAGCATGGAACTGACTGCCACATAAAGTTGTGAAGGCTAGAACAGTGGAAGGCTTCAAACATTTATATGATAGACATATGGGCATAGCAGTATCGAACGGGAAAGGATGAGTGCTCTCTGAGACTAGTTAAGGTCTGTGGAGGTATTGTACAATAGACAGGGAACCTTGGACAGACTAGGTGGACCTTGTGGTCCTTTTCTGCCAACAGGTTTCTATGTTTCTGTGTATGTACAAAGAGAGCAAGAGTGGGACACAGAGAAGCTGCACCCTTTCTACAGTGGTGGCTGTGGGAACACTGTGTCTGCCATCCCTGCCCATAGGCAAGCATCATGTACAGCTTCTCACAGGATTCAATTGGTGATGAGGATGTGAAACAGGCAAAAATATTTTCCCCATTATGTATGTTTGATGTCAATATCTTCAGTAACAAAGAACAAAATTATATGAAGTTGAAATGTTATTTGAATGTAGTCGGGCTGAGTTCTGCTGATGCCAGCTATGGCTTTTGTGCTGGTGCCTAGACCACCTGTTTAATTAATACACGTGTCATCTTCAACATGATTTTAATGAAAACTCTGTTTTCATTATGATGCAAGGTTTTAATTGGTTCCCATTATCTATATATATGGATTCCAGAGCTGCAGAAGTTGTAAGTAATACATATAGTAAAGATAAACTGCAACACCTGTGTTATTTTCCCAACAGGATGAGTAATATGTTCATACAGAAATCTGGGAAACAAAAACCCAGGGGAAGATTACACAGTGTGGGGGAGGTAGTAACAACAATAAAATGGAAAGGGACCTGGGATAATCATATCAGATGACCTTAAAGTTGGCAAGCAACATGAGAAGAAGGTAGGGAGGGCGGGGGAGGATATGGGATGTATAGGAGAGGCATCTACAGCAGAAAACAGGAAGTTGTTATCCCCTGTATAGACAGTTGGTGAGACCCCATCTGAGTACTGCGTCCAGTTCTGGAGACCCCATCTCTGCAAGGACATAGACAGGATGGAAGCAGCTCAGAGGAGGCAATTAAATGGTGCAGGGTCTGCAAAAGAAGCCATATGAGGAGAGGCTAAAGGAGCTTAATATGTATACCCTTGAGGAAAGTAGGGAGAGGGGGACATGATAGAAATGTTTAAGTACCCTCAATGGAATCAAGGAAGTCCAACAGGTAGCATCTGCTCAGAAACGAGATGTGCAAGAACAAAGGGACACAGTTAGAAGATAGAGGGGATGGCTCAGGGGAAATGTGAGGAAGTATTTTTCACAGACAGAGTGGTGGGCGATGGAACAGGAGGCTGTGGGGTCTAAAACTGCGGGAGAATTCAAGAATGCATGGGACAGACATAAGGCAATTTTTGTGGGGGGTAGGAAGAAATAGGCTGTTGGTTAAATAGGATCTGCAGCTTATCCTCTAGGTAGGGAAATGGGCAGACTAGGTGGGCCAAGCGGTCCTTATCTGCTGTCAAAGTCTATGTTTCTATGTCTTCTAACAATGGACCTAACCTTCTATACCTCAGTTCTTTTGAGATAAATACCGTGAGTAATTAAGAATGGAAATCCTATGTTCTACATCTATTTTCCTGCATTTTTAAGAGTGACAGGTATGTATGAGAACTTGAAGCATTTTATCTACAAACTTGAAAACTAGACTGAAGGGCCTGGAAAGTCCCAGGTTGACTCTAAGCCTTTATAATGCTACTGCTGGTGATTGATAATGCTCTTAACTGTGTGAAAGGCAACTGAACTTCTTTCACACATATTTATTTCAGAAAACAAATTTGTTTGAACACCAATGGATTGTTTGCTTGTGTAAGTGCAAAGAGTATTTATTTGTCTTCTTTGTGTTTTGGTGAAAAGTCTTTGCACAAAGAAATTCACATCAGCTCATGTGCACTGTACAATTTTATTATGTGACTAACTGTTGAAGTTTAGGCAGACAATGTCACTTGAGGGATTTTGTATTGTACAAATAATGAAGTTACATTTTTATAAAATATGTTTATTAAGACAGTTTCAATTAACAGTTTCCAGTACCATGCCACCATATCATGTGTTTAAAAAATTAATGTACAAAAGTGATATTTGTTTTTATTTTTATTTGTTTTACCAGGAAAGGCTCCATTGAGCAACCTCATTTACAAGGAAGTCCTGGGTATGTCAGAAATAACGATTGTGAAAAGACATACAATCCAGGATCCACAAGTAGGAGTACATTTGCACAGCCAGGAGAAGATACAAATAGTTACAATATTACTGTCAATTGGCACTGGTTTAAGATAGCGTGGATAAACCCACACATGAAAAACAGTGCTGAAAGAAGGGCTAATGGTTTCACACTCAGCAACAGAGGGTTTTTAGAGTGTGCAGTTGAAACCACTGCCGCACTGTAAGCTGCCAACAGGTTTTTTTAGTTAATTAGTTATTGCTTTATTGTTTGACAGCTCATGTTGTTTCAGTATTTGCATGAGTTAAAATGCATCAACAGTTTTCATTCTCTCAAATCAATCCTATTTAATTAGACATCCTACATAGATTCTTGATATATAACAATATTCAAGAACTATATAATAATGTAGGGGAATACCTCTTCTATACTTCCAACTAACACGTTCAAGTGAACAGGACTTTTCAATTAAATTTCCCCAGTGTCCTGGCCAAATTTCCCTCATTCACTAACAATACCAAAACAGCTTAATCTGGCTCGAGGTTAGTTGGCATTCATCAGTATCCCCTCCCTGGCAGAGATGCAGTGAATTTAAAATTCACTGATGGCGCATCGCAGCAGTATCTTGCATTGCCACCTGCCACGCTGGAGTAGGCAATGCAAAGTGCTCACTTTGCCTGTCATTACCACTTCACATTGGGCTGCATGACAACGCCAAGTAAGGCAAAGTCATTGTTTTTAATGGACTTCATGTTCCTCATTAGGATTCTATGATCCACTTGGTGTTTCAGATTTGGCAGCCCCCCACATCACATGGCTTAGAGTACTGTAAGTCACGCCCTTCTTTAGCTAGGGCAGGAAGAAAGTTAGTCATACAAGCAGACGCTTTTACTTTCTCCTGTACAGACGGAGAGAGAGTAGTGTGTTTGTGACTACTGATACTTTTAGATTAGAGCGAGAAGGATACTGAAACTTTGATTTAGACCCAATAGCTTTTTTTGTCTTTTTCTGTACTCTTTTTACTTGATTTGTTCTTTCCATAAATTTTATTTTTCTTACCTTTATAAGTAGTTAGTTGTTTGTCTGTGTCTGTGTGACTGTGTGTGTGTGTGTGTGTTGTGTGACAGTGTGAGTAGTGATTGCTCGGACTGAGGGAGCTCAGTAGGAGAGATGGACCAGGGTGAGGGAATATCTGGGATGGGGCAGCTCTGGGAGAGCGCTGTAGTGGTCAGCATCATACCGTGTGCATGTGTGGAGGGCATGGGTGCCCATTCCTGTTGGACCTGCTCAAAACTTGTGAGTGCTCTCCCCAAAGTAGGATCAGCACCGCCTCCTGTCCTGAATCTGAGGCAGTTAAACCACCACCACTACCACCAAGTCCAGCACCAGGTCCTCTGAGCAGGATGTGCCTGTTCTCCCAGGCCCAGGTGTGGATCCCATCCCTGTTCAGCACTGTGATCAGCAGGCTTACAGTACGCCCAAGTAACTACTAAAAACATTTATGTTGTGATTCATGACGTGATCGTGAAATCGTGATTTGTGACTGCATTTGTGACAGTGATGATGAAGAAACGTGAATGTCTATGGCTGTACTTCCCAGGCCCCATGAGCTGTAGCTTAAAACTCCCAGACTTAAAAACAAGTATTAATGAGTGCAATGGTAGGGTGGTTAAGCCTGAGAGATACTACAAAACAGGCTTACAATACATCCAGGTAACTAGAAAAAATTAATGTTGTGATTTGTTATGTGAATGATTGTGAATCATGATTTGTGACTGCATTTGTGACCGTGATGATGAAGAAATATGAATGCTTACGCCACGGCTGTACTTCCCTGATGAGCTGTACCTTAAAACTCCCAGACTTAAAAATACGTATCAATAAGTACAATGGTGTGGTGGTAAAGCCTGAGAGATACTACAAAACAGGCTTACAATACATCCAAGTAACTAGAAAAAAATTAAGTGATTTATAACGTGAAAGAATGTGAATCATGATTTGTGACTGCATTTGTGACCATGATGATGAAGAATGTGATTTGTATCACGAGTGACTCGTGATGATGGTCCTGACTTAAAAACACATATTAATGAGTACAATGTTCATGGAATTATGCACCACACCAGTCCAGTACTCTGAAGGGAAACCAAAGAAACCACTGAGACTTAAATTAGAGATGGCGATTGGGCCCTAAAGAGATGCAAATGCACAGACAGATTAAGATTGCGCTGCACTGAAGAGATGCAGACACGAAGGCACAACACCTAACCAGTGTTCACCCATCAGAAATTCAAATCTGGAAAAGAATACCTTTACAGGTTGGAGCGGGCTGCAGAGGGGGGCAGTACTGTACTGTTGCAGTAGCAGTCACTAGTACTAGTACCAGTAAAGATATCACAAAGAAGTACAAAATCACACAGCTGCAGTGGATAGCAGCTTCACATTGCTGAAATTATTATGTGGCACAATAAAAGGTGTCTGATTTGATGACACACGCACACACATACCACACACATACTAAGTAATGCATAGCAAATTGAAAACTTCAGTAGTATAACCAGATATTTTAAATAAACTAAAATTATGCACTGGTGCACCACAACCATCAGCAAAAAATGGCAAGAAATATTGAAAATATTACTGTGTGTACATTAACACAGCTAAACAAGAAAAATATCACCAAAACAGAAAGCACTGTCTTTTTTCCAAGTTAATCTACCACACCACAGATACACCCTCCCCAAAGCACACTTCCACTGTCTCTCGGTACACAGACTGAATGTTGTACATTAACATTCAAAATCCATACAGACACAATAAACGCCAATGATATGTACACAGGAGGGTTTCCTATAATCGATGAACTAAAGTTTCAGCTAAAAAAATTACTCAAAAAGGCTTTTTAACAGCTTTTTGAAGGTTTGAATTGCAGAGAGCTCTCAGAGCAGATTGCCTCCTACAGCTTTCCTATGCCCACTACCCAAAACTGAGGCTGTGCAGAACAATCTAGAGCCCATGTGACCTGAAATCCCATGAAACACTGCAAAATTCGCCTTTGGGCTTAAAACACCGAGGCAAAGTAAGGTGAAGTACATTGTTTTCAATGTGCTTCATATAGAAGTGATGGAGTAGTGGTTTGGGAAGGTGGAGTAATCTGAAGTCATCATTTTCAATGGACTTTGCATTACCCATTTGTAATGCAAAGTACTCCACTTCACATTGCGGAGCACCACGAATTCACCTTCACCCCGCAGATCACTTTGCAGAGCGAATTAAGTGACCTCGCCCACCACTCACCTCTCGGTCATGCCTGAAAATAGGCAGGATTTGTCTAGTGCACTTTCCCGGTCAACAAAAACTAAATAAATAAATAAATACATTAAAAAAACATAAATGTTACAATGCCCTAAGACAGAGTCAGCACAGTTTATATTCTAATATTCTTAATTATGTAGGCAGTACATAATATCAAGCACCTTGTATGTTTTAATAATAAGTTTCAAACTTGCCATTTGAACAAACCTCTCAACTGTCCCTGATTTTCAGGGACGCCCTGATTTTACCTCAAAATTTTACTCTGTCCCTCCTAAAATTGTGTTTCCATGACCAAACAGTGGGGTTGTAAGTATAAAATAATGTCAAACATTAATGTCACAGACGTGTTCTTCCTCAGGAAATGCATTTACATACACCACTTATTCTACCAGCTTTCTGAGTTGATATCATCAATTGTTAAGGTGTGTCCCTGATTTAAAACCTTTGTCCCTGAAATTTTTAAGTCTTGTCCCTGATTTATGAGGCAGGAGGTTGAGAGGTGTGCATTTAAATACAGCATGACTAAGTTTAAATTCCAATATACTGTATGCTGCTTGCTTTGGTGTTCCTAATAATAATTATAGATAAACCTTTAAACCATTATAGCCAAACACATAAAAATTGGCAACCTGTATTTCAGTATAATTTAGACCCTTCCAACCACTGCCATCCTGCTGTACTGCCAAGCCAAGTCTGAATAGCCAGCCATATGGCTACCTCAAAACCTCCTCAGATGTTCCAGGTCTATACATTTCCATCCACTACTTCTGTTGCCTTGCATATGCCACCACCCAGATTTCTGTGGTAAAATACTTTGTGAAACAAGTCTTTATGCTTTCCAGTGACTCCACCTAATCCTAGATCATACTATATGTCTATGACTTGTTACTCTACATAGGTGCCGGAACTGGGGCGAAAGGCAGTCAGCCCACTTTTTATTTCTGAATGGCAAAACTAGTATAGAAAAAGTGCCCTTTGTACCCTCATAAGTGCCCTTTGATTCTCAGCCCCTCAGCTTTTACTATCTTCTGGCACCCTTGTTACTCTATAAGTTCACTCCACCACTGCCTACCTTTTTATCTATTTTTTTTAATTCATAGCTGCCAGTATTCAGAGGTAAAAGACCCAGAGAACACTCAGTACTGACATCTTTCTGAAAACTGAGTAAAAGGTCCTGTCCCTTTTGCACAAATTGGTTACTAGACAGTTCTTTATCACATACTCTACTTTGGTAAGCACAACTGGAGCACAAGATGTCATAGAGGAATACTCACCCAGTCTTCAGTGAAGTTTAAGAAGTGCTCCCAAGCTAAGCCAATCTTTTCTAGCCAGACACCATGATTGGTTAAATGACCTGATTAAACCGAGACAACTAAATATTTGCAGTAGCTGGCTGATTTATGTACTTTAATTATGATTCAGTAACTTTATCTGATATAGTTCATCTCATTACATCACATTACATTGCTAAAAATATAAAATAAACCCATAGGTACATAATAAAATCCAGTTATGAAATGTTGATAAAACAAACATATCAGAGTCAACAAGTTGCTGAATCAGCATCATTTTAAAACTCAAAGCAGAATCACTGCCTGAAGCAAAACATCTTGCCTCAAATGCCAAAATGGGTCAGAAAATTGCAAAGGGTTCTGATTCAGTACCTGGATTTTCAAAGCAATGCAGGTCTCTCAACCCATTTTCAGGTCCCGCATGCTTAATTTATGTATTAGAATACTCTTCAACAGGAATAAAGAGGGAAGTACCTGTTAGCAGTAAGAACCCCTTACCAGCCTCCAGCTGTCACTATTCAGTGCTCTCATATTAGACATAGCTTCCCATAGGCTTCATACAAAACAAAAGCATGTAATCCTCTCTCTCTCCTTTCTCTGACACCTGCAAGAATCCAAATGGTATTCAAGTTTAGTCTCTAATCCCAATCACCAGCTCGGCCTCAAAACAGCCACACACCCCATCCTTTTCCTTGTCAAACGGACTCCATCACTTTCCACAGCGATATGCTGATAAAGAGAGAAAAAGAGAAAATGCTTCTCTGAGCATTGCATTACTCTTTATGTGGTATCCCTTTTTTCTCCCCAGGCAACAACAGCATACATTCCATAATAAAGTTTAGGCTTATCTGCTGCATTGCTGCATTACTTTCTTCTCGTTTTTTATCCATCTCAAAAGTCCACAGCATCCACAATTTCAGCTGCAGAAGTATCACAGACTATCACCCATCCTCTCTTTTACAATTTCAGTATTTACAGCACCAAAAACACTGAGACCTTGCTAGCATTGGGTGTGTTCACGCTAGAGCAAATAACACTTTGTAGTTTCTAATCTACCAAAAGGACTGCATTTTAGCAATTTGCTGATTAAAATAAATGGAGTTTCATTCATCTATACTGACCTAAAAGATAAATTAAAAACATCAATAAATTTTCAATAAGCGAGGAGCAAAACTGGAGAAGCGAGGAGCGAAGCAGCACTGCAGCCATCTTGCCGCACCCTCGCATCAACGCAACCAACTGCTTACAGAGTGTAAATGCATCGGACTTACTCATTGGAAATACCAGGTTAGTTAATCCAGCAGGAAGGTTAAAGATGCCATTGGGGTGGTGCCTGGCTAAGTTGCTCCTGTGGTGGACCGGCTAGAGCACCTGCCTCTGGTGGTGCCTGGGGCTGCGTTCAGTTCTCCCAGGTCCCACTATGCTGCAGCACTTGTTCTTGCAAAAACAAGAATTTTACTTGAGGTGAGCTTTTTCTTATATCCAACATCCACAGCCCCTTGGAGTTGATTATAATTAGTCTGGTGGGTTTAGGGCAACCCCCATGTGTTGGGTGGTGCAGGGCATAGCCCCCTCAAAAGACAAAGTTGTTGGTGCAGTGAGCACTGTTTGCCATATTGTGCTAATGTTGTTTCAGCTACACTGTTTATGTGATGGCACTGTTGTGGTGCTTAGTTTTGCCTCAACATTATGGCCCCATGTCCTGTCAATCAGTTGAAAAGGAGATACATATACAGTGATGGTCACATAGTAGGAAATAATCAAAATTTGAAAATAACATAACATCCTTGGGTTGAACTAGTTTTCTTGCTATATAAACACAGCTGGGACAACAGGAGTAGCAGCAGAGAATAAGTTGTGTAGAACTGCAAAGTGTTAGGTACAATTGCGTTTGTCAATGCAGTGTTATTTTAGGAGGAGTGAAAGTAAGAGGGACAAGCTATGGCAGATAGCTTGGTTTGCTTTGAAGATATTCCATACTGCTGTGGCAGTCCGATTAAATGCCATTTTCCCATACTTAGAGAAGTGCCATGGATCTCCAGCATGATCACTTTAGAAATATAGAAACATAGAAATTGTTGGCAGATAAGGCCACTAGGCCCATCCAGACTGCCCATAGGCTCTATACATTGTATGTGGCCACTGACCCTATGAGATCAATGGCTTTCGTCACACCCTCCCCCAGCTTCCCTGCCTCGCCCAGGCATGCTTAAACCCTCCACAGTGCTTGCCCCCACTACCTCCTGTGGCAGATTAGTCCAAAACACTACCCTTTCTGTGTAGAAAACTTCCTCGCATGACCGCTAATCTACTCCATTCCAATTTCATATTGTACACTTGTTCTAGCACATTTTCTACATTGGAAAAGTCCCCACCTGCACTTTGTTTATGCCCTTAAGGTACTTGAAAGTTTCAATCATGTCCCTCCGCTACCTCACTCAAGTGAGTACAAATTGAGGTCCCTTAGTCTCTACTTATATGTTTTGTGGTGCAAGCCCTGCTCCATCTTTTGTTGCCCTTCTGGATAATCTCTACCTAATCTATGTCCTTGTACAGATGTGGCCTCCAGAGCTGCATGCAGTACTCCAGTTGAGGCCTTCACAATGTTTTATACAGTGGCATCACCACTCCTCCTCCTGCTAGTGATACCCCTGCCTATGCACCCTAGCATGCCACTGGCCTCCCTGCTGCCTTTGTGCACTGCTTTGATACTTTAAGGTCATCAGAGATGATAACCCCCAAGGTCCTTTCTCTGGGTGACAGTCAGCTCCTCCTCCAACCTGTAGCTCTTCCCAGGTTCCTCTACCCAGGTGCATTATTTTGCACTTTGCATTGAACCTCAGTTGCCACATCTCTGACCATCTTTCAAGCTTCTCCAGGTCCCTCTTCATTTTCTGCACCTTCTGAGTATCCACCTGTTGCAGATCTTCTTGTCATCTGCAAACAGGCAGATGTTTCTTTCCAGCCTCTTTGCAATGTCACTAATGAAGATGCTGAACAGGACTGGTCCTAGTACTGATTCCTGTGGTACCCCACTGGTCAACCCTCTCCCTTGATTGTACCCCATTTTCCAAAACCCTCTGTTTCCTGTCTGTTAACCAGTTCCTAACCCAGTTCACCACCTTGTCTCCCATACCCAGACTACCCATCTTGTTAATCGCCTTCTATGGGGACAGTCAAAATTTGCTGGAAATCTAGGTAAGTGACATCTACACCCTTATCTGATTTATTTCCGCAGTCATCCAATCAAGAAATCTATTAGATTCATTTGACATGACCTTCCTGCTGTGAATCTATGTTGACTCAGATCCTGAGCACCTCTGGATTCCATATGTGGCACTTTCCTTGCTTTCAGCAGTGTCCCCATGACCTTTCCCACCCTTGAGGTGAGGCTGATTGGTCTTTAGTTCCCTCCTCCCTACTGCCATGTTTATGCAATGGCACCATGTGCCCTCCTCCAGTCATCTGGAATGACACCTGTGTTGAATGACTCTGTGAACAGGGTCACCAGAGAAACTTAGAAACATAGACTTTGACGGCAGATAAGGACCGCTGGCACCTAGTCTGCCCATTTCCTACCTACAGGATAAGCTGCAGATCCTAGTTAACTAAAATCCTATTTCTTCCTACCCCCCACAAGAACTGCCTTATGTCTGTCCCATGCATTCTTGAATCCTCCTACAGTTTTAGACCCCACAACCTCCTCCAGGAAGGTTGGTCCATGCTTCCACCACTCCTCTCTGTGAAATACTATTTTTACATTGCCCCTGAGCCATCCCCTCTATCTTCAAAATGTATCCCTTGTTCTTGCAAATCTCTTTTTCTGAAAGATGCTACCTCTTGGACTTTGTTGATTCCCTTGAGGCACTTAAAAGTTTCTATCATGTCCCACTCTCCTCCTTTCCTCAAAGGTATACATATTAAGCTGCTTTAGTCTCTCCTCGTATGGCTTCTCTTGCAGACCCTGCACCATTTTAGTTGCCTCCTCTGACTACCTCCATCCTGTCTATGTCCTTGCAGAGATGGGGTCTCCAGAACTGGATGCAGTACTCAGACGGGGTCTCACCAACTGTCTGTACAGAGGAATAACAACTTCCTGTTTTCTGCTGGTGATGCCTCTCCCTATACATCCCAGTATCCCCCAGCCCTCCCTACTGCCTCCTCACATTGCTTGCTAACCTTTAGGACATCTGATATGATTACCCCAGGTCCCTTTCCATTTTGTTGTTGTCACTAACCCCCATTGTGTAATCTTCCCTGATTGTTCCCAGGTGCATTATTTTGCACTCTTTGCATTGAATCAAGCTGCCATACTTCTGACCATTCTTCCAACCTTGCCAAGTCCCTTCTCATCCTTTCCATGTCTCCTCGTGTATCAACCCTGTTGCAGATCTTTGTATCATCTGCAAAGAGGCACTTTTCCTTCTAGTCCTCTTCAATGTCACTTACAAAAGATATTAAAAGGACTGGACCCAGTACTGAACCCTCAGATACCCCACTAGTAACCCTCTTTCTTCAGAGTGGACTCTATTTACAATTACCTTCTGTGTCCTGTTGTCCAGCTAATGTTTTACCTAGGCTACCACCCTGGGACCCACTCCCAGGCTGGTTAATTTGATTGTTAATCTTTGTGAGGACTGTGTCAAATGCCTTGCTAAAGTCTAGGTAGGCCATGTCTACAGCCCTCCCTGGTCTACTACTTTGGTCACCCAGTCAAAGAAATCAGTTAGATTTGTCTGACATGACCTTCCCACTGTGAACCCATGCTGCCTTGTATCCTGTACCCCACTGGCCTCTAGGTACTCAACAATTCTTTCCTTCAGAAGTGATTCCATCACTTTCCCTACCACAGAGGTCAAACTGACAGGTCTGTAGTTTCCTGCCTCTGTCTTGGTCCCACTTTGTGAAGGGAATCACATCAGCCTTCCTCCAGTCCTCATGTACCACACCATCCTCCCATGATTTGTTAAAAGGGTAGTCGTGGTGTCATTAGTTCTCCCTTAATTCTTTTAGAATTATGGGGTGAATTCTGTCAGGTTCCATGGCTTTATCCACCTTCAGTTTTAGTAGTTCTTTCAGAACCCTTTCTTCTGTGAAAGGACTGCGATTGACCCCCATCCAGAGTGCTTCTGTTACTTGGATTAGGCACCCCTATCCTCTCTTTTGTGAATCATAAGCAGAAGTATTTGTTCAGTATCTCTGCTTTTCACTGTCCTCACTGCCCACCCACTGTCCTTTCTATTCAACCTCACTATCCCTCCTTTTGTCTTTCTATGCTCCTGATGTACCTATAAAAGGTTTTATCCTCCTTCTTAACTGAGTTGGCTACTTTTCCTCAGTTTAGGCCTTTGTCTATTCTGACTACCCTCCTGCTTCCTTCTGCCTTAACTGGTACAGTTATCTGTCCTGCTCCTTCTGTGTTTCCTTATACTCCCTAAATGCTGTCTTTTCTCCCTAACCTTCCCCACCACCTCTTTTGAGAACCATAGTGGCTTTTTGTTTCATTTTGATTTGTTTATTTGTTTCACACAAAGGTTTGTTGACTCTGTGATGGCAGTTTTGATGTTTCTCCATTGTTGATCCATCCCTCCTTCTAGCCTGTTTGCTAGTGCTTTTCTACAGGCACTCCTATCTTGCCAAAGTCAGCCCTCCTGAAGTCCAGTACCCTCCCTTTGTATGGCTTGACTCTGTAGCTGAGTTTATCGTGAACCACACTGTTCGTGGTCACTTGTTCCCAGATGGCTACCCACTTCTAGATCTGAGATCCTCTCACTGTCCTCATTTGAGAGTATGAGGTCTAAGATTGCTCCCTCACGAGTGGGTTCCAAAATTAGCTGTCTGAGGCATTCCTCCTGTAGGGCATTGAGAATGGCTCTGTTCTTGGATGTGACTGCAGCAAAGGTGCTCCAGTTAACATCTGGCATATTCAGGTCCCCATCAACAGTATCTCCTCTTTCTCTGCCATCCTAAGGATGCCTTATATCATATCCTTGTCCATTCCCTCTCCCTGACATGGGGTCTGAATACAACCCCGTGTGGATTGTGGTGCCATTTCCAGTCTCTATGGTGACCACAGTGCCTCCTCTCCTTCCTGTTTACTCTTTGTTCCATTGCTTTTATCCCTTCCCTCACATAGAGAGCTCACCTTCCCCTCTTCTACTCTCCTGTCTCTCCTGTAGGTTGTGCACCCAGGTATATTAACATCCCAGTCATGGTTTTCTGTGTACCATGTTTCTGTGACTGCTACGATATCCAGGCATCCTCTTCCATCAAGACCACAAGTTCAGGAACTTGTTGCTCAGATTAAAGGCACTGGTATTCATTACCTCCATTTCTTGATGGCCATACCCTTTTGCCCCACTCCTGTCCTTATTGCCTTTGTTATTTTTGTATTTACCCTGCCCTTCTCCCAATTGACATCTCTATTTTACTGTTTACCTCACTCACTACCCTGATTTTGGGGTAGTGCTAGGATTTCTGTTCCTTTCAGTGCCTCTCCCTTGGCTAGTTTAAATGCTTGCAATGAAGCATTTCAACCTATCACCTAGGATCCTGGTTCCCTCCTGGACAGATGTAGACCATCATGCCAGTATAGACCTGCATCATTCCAGGTGGACCCCCAGTCCCTAGTGAAGCCAAATCCCTGAGCTCTGCACCAGTTTTCAACCACTGATTGAATCCCATGGTGTGGAGCACCCTAGCCTCATCAATGGCATAGACAGGCTGGACCTCCGAGAAGGTTACCATGCGTGCTACTTGTCTAAGGCCCTCCCAAATCAACAAAGTCCAAGAGAGTAGCATCTTTCAGAAAAGAGATGTGCAAGAACAAGGGGACACAATTTAAAGATAGAGGGGTGGTCAGGGCAATGTAAGTATTTTTTCACAGAGAGGGCAGTGGACACATGGAACAGCCTTTCTGAGGAGGTTGTGGGTCTAAAACTGTGGAGAATTCAAGAATACATGAGGCCAAATCAGGGACATCCCTGAAAATCAGGGACAGTTGAGAGGTATGGCTGTCAGTCGCTGACTGTACCGTTATTGTATTGTTACAGTGTTTTATCTGTAACTAGTGGTCTGACAATTGTTAATAGTTCAACAGCCCAATAGCTTCCTTTTGAGATCCTCTGTGGCTGGATTAACTGGGTGGCAGCATTTCCCGAACTGGATGAGTGACAGGGGCTTTTCTGTTTGTGGTGGGAACATTCTCTGGTGGAGCAGAATGGGCTCTGAATACTTTGCATTTGATCATAATTAGTTTGGATTACAATTGGGAGTCTGACGTGAAATGGATTGCTGGAGAGTCGGGAGAGGAGCCTGGATTTGTTGGTTCCTGGAGTGTTTCCTGATCATTTTGGCATAGTTTAATTCTCCTACACTGGGATCTGGACTTGGACTACTCGAGGTAATGTGACTCTGGGGGTAAGCTACGGAGGTGGCCACTGTTGTTGGCTGGGTTCAGGGTGGGTGATGCCAGGTTTGGGCCTACTGAAGGCAGGCATGAGTTACGGTGTCTCCTAGGCTCATCGGAGGATCTGCTGGTGAGAGGATACTGAGCCGCGGCTGTTGGCTGCGGACCTGACCAGGGGCAGTGACCTCTTGAGAGGTGGGAATTTTCCTTCATTTTCTGTTTCTTGAATTATTAGTGCTCCTGGATGTGGAATTACTATTTGTTACTAACTCTCAGCAATTTGAGAACGCTGCCTACATTGTACTGGTCTGCAATTCTCTCTTTTACTGTATTTTTCTCTCAGACTCTTGGTGAGAGTAAAGTCTTAGAGTGAGAATTTTGGTTTTGGCAAAGGGAAGTAAGAGATTGCTTGGCCCCTCAACAAAACATTTAAAGCTGTCTGCCCAGGTTCATTATTGAGGTGTGCTGGACTGTTGGTACTGAATTAAAGTTAAGCAATCCTGAACTGTGAGAGGATTCATATGGATTGAATATGGACTGGAAATCTGTGCAGGATTTAAATTTGGATTGATGTTTTAAATATTTTGTTTATTTATCTGGATGTTGGGGTTATATTTTCATTTTGATGATTAGTATTTGTGTGTTGTTTATGTATTGGATGGTGATTGTAGTGAATGAATGGTTGACTGGACCTTTTGTGGGGTTGTGTGAGAGCGCTCGCTGAAGGTGAGTGTATATGTGTGGCAACAATAATTGTAGCGTGGAACTGTGGTTGTAAAATTTTGGGTTTTATTTATTTAATTATTATTAATTAAGAAGTGTTGGGAGGGTGTTGAGATGGTCAGGCATTATTCTCCTACTATGCACTGGGATCTACACCCTTGACTGTCCCCCCATCAGTTGAAGTCTATAAGATATGTCGAGTGCTGGGGATAGTGAGGAGATGACTGAAGGGACATGGACTGGGCATAGTGGAGAATGGAGAGGGGTGGACGGATAGAGGTAGTGGGGACTAGAAGATGCCTGGGGTGAAATGGGGTCAGGAAAGGGTGTTCCCTGCTTGATTCCCATACCCAAGGGCTCCACAAATGAGTGGGCAGGTCCTGGATCTTCCTTGATAACCCATCCAACCTAGGCAGTGTTGTGTAATGCCAGATCAATTAGGAATAAGACGCTATTATAGCTGATCTTGTTGGAACATCTGATCTGAATGCATCACCGAGACCTGACTAGATGAGAATGCAGGCCCTATTTTGCATTTGCTGTTCCAGCTGGTTTCTTGGTGGTATACTCCTGAGATTGGATCGTGGGGGCTGTAGCCATTTTGTTTAAAATGGTGCTGGGCCCTGTGGATGTGCCAATGGATGCACTATATCTTTGAGTGTATTCTGGGAGCAGGTGTTAGGTTCAGGATACTCTTCATCTACCATACACCCAATGATGGTGGAGAATTCCTGAAGGAGTTTGGGGACTTCATTGTCGACGTGGCATTGGGTAGCCAGATGGTTATTTCTGGGTGACTTCAATGCCTGGATCGATGATGAACTCGCAATTTGGAAATAATCTCCTCCAGCTTATGACTGTGCTGTAACTTACACAGGTGGTTACCTCTGCTATACATATAGGGAGTCACCATTGGACCTTATGCTTTCTCCTGGGATGGAGATAATGGGATTGGGGTGGAACCAAATGGTTGGTCAGACCATCACACCATAGGTTCAGCTTGGGCACCCAAATAGGCTTGCCCCCATAGAGATTGTCCAGTGTTGCCCTTTGAGGGGGTTACCCAAGGCCTATCGGCAGTGCTGGACCTGTCGGGTTTATCAAGTGAATGCATGAGTCCAGGGAACTTGTACTTGCCTGTAATAAGGTGGTGGGTGATGCCCTGGACTTAACTGCTCCTGTTTGTGTTCGTCCACTCATTCTGCACCTGAGGACCCCTTGATTTGATGGGTCCTTGAAGGAGCTGAGAAGAATGGGGCGAAGGCTAGAGAGCTTGGTGAAAATCCGCCTGGGTGCTGACAGGCTTAGGTTGATGGACCATTATGTGGTCTATTAATCAGCAATCACCTGCAAGAAGGCAGAATTCCTGTTCAGGAGATTGCTGCTGCGGAGTCAACTAGCTCAGTCTTCCGGACTGTGGACAGACTGTGCAATCCAGTCTGTCTTCAGTCTGGAAGAGATTTTCACAAATAAAGTGTGACGAGCTTGCTCGATTCTTTGCAGATAAGATTGCCAACATTAAGTTGGGTATTGGCCCAGCTCTCTATAAGGGATTGCAGAGATCAGCGGAGGTGGTGAGCACCCGTGCTACCTGGTTTGACTTTAGTAGGCTGGAATTCATGGACATTGTGAGGATTGTCCAGACTGTGCGACCAACCAGCTGTAGTTTGGATCTGAGCTCTACACCACTGTTGTTAGGTTGTGTAGATGTTATCTGCCCCATCCTTGCTGAAATTGTCTGGAAGTCCTTGGAGCAGGGGTCTTTTTCGACCCCTCAAGGAGGCGGTCATTCGACCACTCCTTAAAAACCCTGACAGACCCAGACTGTCTAGTAACTATAGACCTCTCTCTAACCTACCCTTTGTGGGTAAGGTTATTGAGAAGGTGGTTGGCATGCAGCAGGATGACCATCTTACAATCCACAATGTCTATGATGTTCTCCAATCAGGGGTTTAGGAAAGACATAGCACTAAGACTGCCCTGGTCTGGGTCTTAAATGATCTCTAATTGTGAAAGATCGAAAGGCTCATACTATTCTAGTCCTTCTCGATCTCTTTGCAGCATTTGATACCGTGGACCATGGTGTGCTTTTGGAGTGCCTGGAGCTTCTTTGTGGACTGTCTGGTTCAGTTCTACACTGGTTTCGATCTTTCTACAGGCAGGACACAGAAGGTTGTCACTGGAATTTATTCCTCTGACACCATCTCCCTGTCCTGTGGGGTGCCACAGGCTCCCATTTCAGTGCCATGTTGTTCGTAGTTTATATGCTGTCATTGGGAGATATCATTAAGTGATACAGTTTAGATTTTCACTGCTATGCAGATGATACCCAGCTGTATCTGTCCTTTAGTCCCAGACAGAATGATGTGATCTCCATGTTTAGCAGCTGTCTAGCGAAATCAGAGATTGGATGAGCACTAGCTAGCTGAGGTTAAATCTGGATAAGACCGAGGTGTTGGTTGTGGACCCGGTTACCCTGAGGCGGTCGTAGGGCTGGGCTTCCATCAGGCTTATGGCTTGATAGCATCCAGCTCTTGACCAGACTGCATGTAACCTGAACGTTATTTTTGATGATGGTTTGACCCTGAAATCACAGGTGTCTGCCATTGTCAAATCCTCCTTTATCGCCTTAGGAATATTGCCTGGGTGAAACACCTGGTTTCTCTGGCTGACCTTCCTACTTTGGTCCACACCTTCATAACCACCTGCCTTAATTAATGCAATGCCCTTTACCTAGGGCTTCCAGGGTTGATATCCATTGCTTGCAGCTAGTGCAGAACGTGGCAACCAGGCTGTTGATGGATACATCCAGAACTAGTCATATTATGCCTGTGCTGCGTGAACTGCACTGGCTGCCGGTTCAGTGGTGGATCTCCTTTAAGGTTGGATTACTGACCTATAAAGCCCTACATGAACAGGGACCCCAGTATCTGCAAGATCTCCTACTCCCTACTGCCCATCCCACCTACATCGATCTGCCGACAAGGGATTGCTAGAGATTCCCAGGATTTGGTTAAAACACCTAAAGTGTATTTCCTTTGCTGTGGAATTCCCTACCTCATAGGATAAGAGAATACCTGACTGTCTCGAGTTTTAAATCAGAACTCAAGACCTATTTGTTTTTAAAGCTTTTTCTGAAGGTTTTTAATAATGTTAATGTATGTTTATCAGATTGTATGGTGTGATTTTAATGTACAGCACGTTGGTATTTGAAAGGTGCTTAAAAATAAAAGTTACTTTACTTTACTAAGGTTTACTACTTACTGCCTCTGTGCCTTTAAGCCCTGATCTTCCTGTTCTGATACAAGAAGTTCTTATATTTCTCAAGGCACTGCTAGTTCCCTTCTCAGCTCCTTTAATATCCTTGGGTGGATGCCCTCTAGTCCCATGGCCTATCCACTTTCAGCTTTGTGAGTTCTTCCAGAACTCTTCCACTGTGAATGGACTGGTGTCCACTTCTCCCCAACACATTGCCTCTGCAACCCAACTGTTGTCCTTGACCTCACCCTCCTTAGTGAATACTGAGCAAAAGTAATTGTTCAGTATTTCTGCATTAATCAGAATCCCCTCCTTACACTCTTTCTTCTTCCTTTGAACCTCAATTACACCCCCAGTTTTCCTTTTTTTTACTGCTGTACCTATAAATGCCTTATCCCCTTTGTTTACAGACCATGCTAAACCCTCTTCTGTCTGCTCCTTCACTCTCCTAACAGCCTTCCTGCTTCTCTTAGACATTCAAGGTATACCTTCCTGTCCTCCTCCCTTTGGCTCCCCTATATTTCCTGAAACTCAGCCTTTAGCCCTGACTTTGACCCCACCTCTTTGGAGAACCATAGTGGTTTCCTTCTTCTTTCCCTTTGGCCACTATCCTAATACATTGGTTTGTTATTCCATTATAGCTCCTTTTCAGTTTCTCCCATTGTTTTCCCACTCGTCTATTACCCTCCTTCCCCAGGACTGCTTGTAAATATCTACCCCTTTCAGTGAAATCCACCTCCTGAAATCTAATACTATTGCCCTTTTGTGGCTTAATTGAGTCCATATTTTCATGCTGGAACTCAGCTGGTCTTTCACCTGTATTTCTTCGACTCTGCTCCCATTGGTCCATACCATGTCCAGAACTGACTTGTCCCTGGTTGGCTCATGCACCAGCCAATCAATCATTCAATCAATCTTTATTTATCTAGGCAAAACATCGTTGAGAAGAACTCATTTACAAGATGGACCTGGTAAACATTACATATGAGACATAATAACATTGGAGTATTCAATACACATTCTCATAGAGTAGATATATTAAACATTTACAACATACAGTTGGGTGTTTATACAAAATGGTTAGGAAATATACAGATGGGTTGAGGCAAAGTACAAAAAGAGAAATAAAATTAATATAATTGACATTCTATTGGCTAGATTAGTAGAGCTACACAAATTGGTTTAGAGAAAATACAATTCACAAAGTACTCAAGAGTTCTAATTGCTAGCTGTACCAACACATACTGATAGTCTTAAAACTGACTGATGGATAGGTCAGTGCCAGTAGGTCAAGGGTCTGCACAGAGGAGAGGTCAACTCTAAAGGTGAAAAACAGATCTAGAGACAGGAGTAAGAGTCCAGGGCAAAGGCTATCTGAGGTATTGTAAATGTGAATAGAAGACATAGGTATGCTGGATCATTTACAAGTGAAGTAAGAGATAGAGAGAAGACATGAGAGGTGATAACATAAGGGTTTTATGAAGAGCACTTATAAATTTCTGTAGCTGTCCTGACCAGTGGACATTTTGTGAAGCACCTTATTATTTTCTGTAACACTCTTGTCTAGTAGACATAGGTTGAGAAAGAGGAAGGTGTTAGCATAGGGTTTTAAGATGAACAATTACAGTTTTCTGTGGCTGTCCTGGACAGTAAGGTTTTGAAGGTAGCCAGGGAAGTTAAGAGGCTATTTGTAGTACTTTTGGAGCTTGTTCCATAGGGTAGAAAGGGAGTAGCCAATGGAAATTTTGCCAAAGTGAGTTTTGACTTTGAGAATAACAAGAGTGATATAGGTGGATTTTCTTAGTGCATACGGACCAGGGGTGCAGATAGGGAGGCAGTCTGAGATATACAAGGGCAGTTTCTTGATGATAGCATGGTCGGTCCAGATTGTGGCATTTTGTATTGTCTTATGCCAAGGGAGGTCCAGCCACCAGGGCATATAAGAACAGTAGTGTGTAGTGTAGGGGACTCTCGAAATGAATCTTAAAGCCCGTGATATAAGATGTCAAGATTTTTAGCGCTAGATGTTCCCTTCTCAGTGATAGAATATCCCCATAGTCTAGTAATGGGAGGAAGGTGGATTGTACGATTCTGGTTCTTGCTTCTAAGGTTAGCAAGTACTTAATACTGAAGAAATGCCGAGCATCTGTTAAAGTTTTTGGAAAGTTCTTCAATGTGGTCAGGAAAGGACAATTTGTGGTCAATCCACATCCTTAGGTATTTAAATTTATGTACCAGTTCCAGGGGTTCATTAGGAGGTAGTTATAGTGGTTTGCCCACCCGCCACATTAGTAGGGCTAGATCTCTGAGAGGAGAGAAGAGCATAACTTTTTTTTTTTTTTTTTTGCATTAAGCAGGAGCTTAAGATGCACTAAGTAGTTCTGTAGATGGTTAAATTAATTTGGAGGTCTGACCATGTTTTGTCTGGGGTCAGTCCAGAAATGTATAATACAGTGTCGCCTGTGAATAAGTGGATGTCAGCGTGATGGATGCCAGTGTGGATGTTATTTACATAGATGGCAAAGAGGAGGGGCCCAGTATTGAGCCTTGTGGTACACCTCTATGTAGGGTTTTCTTAGGGAAAAGTCTCCTTCTACTTTAACCTGCTGCAATCGCCTCACCAGGTAGCAATCGAACCATTTGAGGGCAGTGCAGTCCAGACCAGTGTTACAGAGAATATTCAGCAGGAGGGCATGGTCTACAGTGTCAAATGCCTTGCTTAGATCCAAGAATATGGCACCTACATAAAGTTTATTGTCCAATGCATTCATCCAGTTGTCGGTAACTTTTGCAAGAGTAGAGATAGTGTTGTGTTGAGGTCTGAATCCAGATTGTATAGGGGGAGTAAGTTATGTAGTTGAAGATGTTCTCTAATCTGCAGGCTGACGATCTTTCCAACATTTTGGGTATGGTAGGAAGAGAGATCAGCCGATAGTTATTAAGGTCTACAGGGTCCCTGATTTGAATAATGGGATAATATGGGCAGTTTTTCAGCTTATCTAGAAGGGAACTCTGCATGGGACAGGTTGAAGCTGTGGGTTATGGGGACGGCTAGTATATGGTAGCTGATTTTCAGAAAGTACAGTCAATGAAGTCAGCACCAGTACTTTTTCTAATGTCTAGGTTGATTAGCATGTCTTGACTTGTTTCAGAGATACCTGGCTGAAGGAGAAGGATGGCACAGCCTTTCGGTGGGAAGGTGTCTCAATCTGCCCATAGAGATAGTCTCTCAGGGCATTAGCAAGGAAAAATCAAAGGCCAGTCCAGCTATGGCAAAGTGTTTGTTTAGCCCAATCAATATATCATGTTTATCTGTGAGCATTATGCTGTTGACAGAGATCTTTGATGGACAGGTGTTGGATGTCCTATGACCTTCAACTTCCTTAATGGTCTTCCAAAGGGTGGATGAGCTGAGAGTAGATGCATTCAGTTTGGTGTTATAGTAGTTGGATTTGGCAGCCTTACAAGCTTAGTGCATTGATTTCTGGCAGCTCTGAAGGAAACCCAGTCAACAGGAAGTTTAATTTTATTGCCTTTTTCCATAAGGTATCCCTGTGCAAAAGAGCTAACTTGAGATTGGTAGAAAACCAGGGCAGAAATTTTCTTTGTTCAGGTTTTTACCAGTGGGACATGTCAGTTTATTGCATCCATGAGGATAGTTTGGAAAATATTATATGCTTCAATAAAGGAAGAGGCTAGGTAAAACTCTTGACAATTAGAATGTTGTAGGTCAGCATGGAAGGCGGAAGTGTCAAAATTCTGTCTGCACCTTTTGGATGTACCTGAGGAGGAGATCATTTTAGGCAGGGACTTATGCATGCCACAATGCAGTGGTCACTGAGATCACTAGCAGCACTCCACATGAGAGAATAGATGAGGCTTGTTAACCAATGTTATATCAAGTAGTGAGCTATTGGCTGGATTTTGGTGTTTGGTTGGGTGGGTTCCATGATAAGTTGATGGAGACCAAAGGTGTCACTTAGCTCCTTGGGAGGCTTAAGCGCCAGGCGTACTAATCGAGATTTAGGTCACCTACAACTATGACCTCTGAAGATGCAGAGAGTAGGAGCTCAGGTGCTGAATGACCTTTAGGCCAGCAGATGGGGTCTGTAACATGCAATGATTTGAAAGGGTTGGGAGGGTGACAGTTGCAATTTAATTGATAACTTTCATATTATTTAGGCTCAGAGATAGAGCTGATGATGGAGGTATAGTACTTATCCTGTACATAAATAGGAACCCTCCCTCTGGTTCATCTGTCCATTCTATAAACTTTGTAGGAAGGTATATTTATTTCAGTGTCCTTGGTTGAGAGTTTAAGCCATGACTCAGAGATAGCCAATACATCAGGAGTGGTGTGATTTATCCATGTTTGGAAAAGGTCCAGCTTTCTTATGAGACTACAGACATTTACATGCAGAATTTGTTTCCTTTTATGTTTGTTAAATCTGAGGGAGAGGAATAGTAGAGGGTGGGCCTGGGTTAAGTTCAACATCACTAGAGCAGATTAGAGGAGCAGTAGAATATTTCTGAGAGCAATCAGGGTTATTTTGAAGGTCTTTGTATGGCCCTTCCTGTAAGTGCAAGAAGGTGGCATTGAGGATGCAGTAGGTCAGTGTCAGACACCGCCAAGGAGGCAAAGAGGAGCACCCAGGCAGAGAAAGCGGATGTTGCATAAAACATGCTTTGGAGTGGGAGGAATTGGTTTGAGATGAGCGAAGTACCATGGGTAAGATTGCAACCCATGTTAAGGTGAGGAATAGAGGTACTGTGACCCCAGTGTGCTAGTACTTTGCATGGGGATGGTGCAAGAGATAAGTAGTAGTGTGAGGGGGCCAAGTGGGTGACACAGAGTAGAGTGACACCCTGCATGATGGCAAAAGATGAAGAAAAAGAAATGAGATATTAGGGTCATCCACTATGAAAATTAGCTAAGCGACTGTACCAAAAGAGGATCCCGACTGCCTTGTTCAAGCACCTATTAGGGTCCAGCAGTTTCGTTATTGTGCCAATAGAAGGAACTTTGTAGTCTGTTATTGTGCCAATAGGAAAGTACCTAGAATTTAGGCAAGAGACTGTACCAGAAGAGGATCCTGACTGACTAGTTCTAGTACCAATTAAGGTCCAGCAGTTCATTATTGTGCTAATAGGAGGGAACTTTGCAGCCTGTTATTGTGCCAATAAGAAGGTACCTAGCAGTAGGTGGGTGAGAAGAAGGTGTATTTAATTAAGGAGATGGGTGGAGGGGACAGAAAATCCTCATAATTACTATAATTCCACCACTGTTGGTCCCTGACAGTTAAAAAGAGCCAGTATTCTGCTTCAGCCAATAGGAACAGGAGTTACAGATCATGCAGCCAGTAGCGACTGCCTCCAGAAAGTTCCTCGTCCAATTGGAGAGACACTGAATTTTGGGAATGTTGCCATCTCTTACCCTGTGTTCTCTCGGGGCTGAGGAGAAAACAAGTCGGGTGGCCTGGATGTGTGGCTGGTGTGTGGCTGTGGCTGCAGTTGGTTGCCAGGGGCGCTTCCATGCCAGGAAGCAGGTAGCCATGTGTTCTTTTGGGGCTGAGCGCTGAACAAGCTGGGCGGCCTGGATGTGTGACCGTGTGTGGCTGTTGCCACTGTCGGTCACTAGAGGCGCTCATGCCGGGAAGCAGGTAGCCCTGTGTTCTCTTGGGGTTGAGCCGGACAAGCCAGGCAGCCTGGATGTAGGCCAGTGTATGGCTGTGGCGCAATCAGTCGCCAGGGAGCTGCTTCCATGCCGGAAGCAGGTAGCCTTGTGTACTCTTGGGGGCTGAGCACCCAGACAAGCCGGGCAGCCTGGATGTGTGGCGGTGTGCAGCTGTGGCTGCAGTCAGTCTCAGGAGGTGCTTCCATGCTCAGGGAAGCAGGCAGCCCTGTGTTCTCTCAAGGGCTGAATGCCGACAAAGCCAGGTGGCCTGGATGAGCATCTGGTGTGTGCTATGGCTGCAGTCAGTCACCAGGAGGCGCTCCACGCCGGAAGCAGGTAGCCACCAGCTGCCTGAGTTCAGCCCCTAGCAGGGATCCTAGGATGGTGTGCTTCTGGCTGAAGCAGTGACCTGGGTGGCCCAATCCACATCTGGCATATTGAAGTCCCAAGTAGCAGGATTTTGCCCCTTTAGTTGCCATGTCATGTATGTTCTCCACTAGTTCCCTGTCTACTTCTCCTCTGTACCAGAGGTCTGTAGATCACCCTGCTGTGTATTGCTGTTTCATTCCTGGCTCCAAAGTGACTGACATTACCTCAGCCTCCCCTGTCTTCCTGAATTTCAATAGCCTTCATACCATCTCTGATGTACAAGGCCACTTCTCCCCATTTTTACCTTCCCTGTTCCTCCTGAACAGTGTATAGCCAGGTACACTGACTTACCAGCCATGATTAGCAGAGTAACATGTCTCTGTTATTGCTGCTATGTCAAGGTCTGCATCTGCCAACATGGCCTTCAGATCTGGAACCTTCCCTGAGGGTGGGGAGGTGGGAGTGGGAGTGGCAGTGGGATGACAAAGGGAGGTGGGTGGGCAGCTGCAATCTAGGGGTATTGTTGCACACTCAAGCAGATTTAGATAGACTGGTGGTCTGTTTCGCTGGCACATTCATATGTTCATATGTTCAGTAGGCTATGGGCATTCATTAGCATGACCTTCCATGTTTTACGGTCTCCCTCCCTCTGCTCTTGTTCTTCCTGTCCAGCATCTTCTCCCACTCCTGTTTCTTTTCCTATGTGCTCTCCCATTATCACTCATTATACATTCTTTGCCTCCTGGCCCTCTCTGCCTGCTTTAGCTGTTCCTGTAGTCAGCTTATGTTCCTGCATGTTCCCATGGGGGTTGTTCTTAAGCCTCCTGGCCCTCCTGGCTCCCCACCTTGGGCAGTTTAAATGCTTACAGCTGAAGCATTTAAACTTATCTCAAAGGACTAAGTACCTATCTCGGACAGATGCAGGCCATCATCCTTATATAGGCTTGCATCTGCCCAGGTCAGGCCCCAGTCCCCTATGATCCAAAACCCTCCCTTCCACTCCAATCCTTCAACCAGGAGTCAAAAGTATGGATGTGGTATGCCCTAGCTTCCCTGTGCCCTGGACAGGTAGCACCTCCGAGAATGAGACAGAGCATGCTATCTGTTTCAGGTTTCCTCCCAGATTCCTGAAATCTTCCTGGACTCTGGTGAACTCCACCTTTGCCTGGCTGGGTTTGGTCCCCAGGAGGACAATAACATCCAGCTGCTCCCTCCTAGCTATTACTGTAGTTATCTTATGGATTCACTTCCCATCCTTCCATGCAATGCTTCCTTGGAGGCACTAGACCTCCCTCTCTCCCTGTTAGGTGTCCCTAACTCCACTCCACTCCACTCCTGGACAATAGAGCCCCCAATAGGAGAAGCTTCCTCTCCTCCAGGGTCCCTTGCCTCCTTCCTTGAGGCTCCATCCTGGAGGACCATCCCATCCTCCCTGTTTCCAGCCCCTGGTTCATGAGTGGGGCTTTCCATGCCTCCAAAACAGTGTAGGAGTTACTAAATGGGACATCTTCTGCTCTGCAGCTCATTTCTCATGCTCAGCCTCTCTCTGTTCTTGCTCCCTCTTCTCCTCTGTGACTTGCTTCTCTTGCTCAGCCTCTCTCTGGAACTCCAACTCCATTCTGTGCAACTCAGTCTGCAGCCCGATTGCTTCTGGCTCCATAATTCTGATGACCTTCCCCTGCTGCTGTGGCCCTGGACTTGCACTGGCCCTGCTGTTCTCCCCACTGAATCTGGAAACTGTACTGGCCTCTGGCCCTCCATGCCTAAAGTTTGGTCCTTTACAGTCACAGTCTGTGACTTGACGGTCTGGGCATCTGCTGCTATCGGGGCATCCATGAGGTTCTGCTGATGGCTCTCCCTCATGCAGGACTCCTTTGTCCTGGCACAACTGCTTCAAGTAGTCTGCAGTGTACCCACTGTAGTTGGAAGCCATCTTCTTTCTTAACTATGGCTACTCTAACTTGCACTTTGAAAAAAAATAAAACAGGTAGGTACTTGACTGTAAGCAAAATTATATAGTTCTGTTTTCTTTTAAAAATAAATCACTGCCTTATTTTGCAAGTGAGCTGTAGTATTAAACTGATACACTGAACAGTTAAAGCTTGTGTTACCAACTTTATCCCACCACTACCACCAAATCTGTTACAAACACACTCAGCGGGTCAGGCCCTCTGCTCCCACAGTGACAACCTCAGAGTGCAATAACATGAACAGGTAACAGACAGGGTAACCCTCTTGTCTGCTTTTGGGTCTGAATCACCTTTAGTCTCAAGTTCTGGGGGATTCAAACTGTGAACCTTATTCTAGTGCACCCAATGTAGAGGCTCAGATATGTACCCTCTTCAGGGATTGCGGTACAATCTTTTTCCAGGGGCACCAAGCCTGGCTTCCAAAATGAACTCTTAAAACTCTATAAGAGACCTTAGGTGTAGTCTTTACTCAAGCTCAGTACCACAATCAAGCTCTTGAACAATTGTCAGACTTAATCATCTATACGTGACATGCAAAAGAACTGGCAGACACCCAGGCAGTCTTAAAGAATATGTTTATTAAAAAGGATAAAATATGAAAATTGTAAACACAGAACAATATATCAAACAGCTCATAATCACATTAAAGAACAAGGGAAAAGTACAAAACATAAACTCCTACAGCAATACATTTAGACCTTTTCTGTCTAAAGGATTACCTCTGTAAGTGCCTTTAAAGTTAAATCAGAGAGCTGTGTGTCTCTCTCTGGAGTCCCAAAATAATATATCTCAAACAGTTCAGACACAAGTATTAGTTTAACTCGGTCTCCCACACCCTTCTGTGAGTCATCTAGCTCCTCCTTTTAGAATATAAAATTACAAAAAATTATTTCCTGGTAGGAGATATTTTAAATAATGTGACTTCAGAAGGAAAAGACATTTCCTAAATTATGAGTCTTTAAACAAGCTCTTCCTTTGAACTGGTGGCTTATTCCTGTTTTCCCAAGTAACACCAAATGGTTTATAACTTTTAGCACCATATTGGTATAAACGTTCTTCCTCTTAAGACATCATAAAAGTTTATTAGGCTCATCCTCTGGCAGACTCATAAGTCACATTTCACTTCCACTTCAAAGAGCATAGGCATGTCATAAAGGTAATAAATTGCTACTCTGAAGTAAGTCAGTTAATTAAATGGTTTCTGGTCAGTTTGCATATCCTGTAGCTTCACTGAAACCTGGGGCACCTATGGAAGTACAGGCTCATATACTATATTTTATATTACAAATATCATACAACAATCATAACTAGCTGGCTAAGCATCACATACAGCACTTCAAAATCCTGCAAGCACTTAAGTACCACCTGGGAAACTGTTTTAAAGTTTTGTCTTCTAGTACCACACAATCAAGCAGTATTGGCTCACGATTAGTTTGAATTTCAGCCCATATATGTTGTTTAAAGATGGATTAGCTACAATATTAAAACTATATCTGTCCTGTGCATCAATGGTTTCATCACAGATGTCACAGTCTTATTTTTTAGCAAATGGCAACTGAATACCATGGGCAAATACTTTGCATGAAGCCACTGAGAAGTTGGAATTCCACTCACCAACTTCAGTTGTCTTCCAGGAATTAATGTATGGTAGTGCAATTTTTTTCACTCCATTAGGTTTCTGAATGTGTCCTGTGTATGTTCCTTCTACTACAGTGTCATATGAAATATTGAAAACATGATCTTAACTTAGTACTCTTACCAAGGCCTCCATTCAGGACAGCTGATATGTGTAACTTGAACAGAAATGTATCACAACTCAACATACCTGCTTAGGGATGAATAGTTGCTTGTTACTGGGTAACTGTTGAATTATGCTGAGATAACTTACTTGCTGGGATCCAACATTTCATTCTTTCAGTCGTATTCAATGGGCCATGTGCACACTCTGGAAATTGTGGAAAATTGTAGTGAATGTTCTGAATGTGAGATGCCACTGACTGCCACTTGTCAACCACAGTTTCTTGATCACTACTGGGAGTCGACCCAGCACATTAATACAGGTGACTGGCGATAGGGCTGATCCATGGTTGCAGTGAAGAACAGTTTTGCTGTTTGAGATAGCCGTCAGCTTTTTTGATCCCTACATTGCAGCAATTAGAAAGTAACAGTTTGCATCAGTACCACAGGTAGGACTCTGCTGCAGGAGCAGCTTTCAAATGCTGCTGATCTGTGTTGAACATCAACAGTCTAATAGTGCCCGTAATCAGCTAGTGTAAATCTACAGATAGGGAACACTTACAGTGAGTTTGCATGCCCTACCAGCTAGGTTCTCAATCAATGAGGCAGGCATGAATGAGGCATGACTGTTTATGCAGTAAACCACCAGATTGTTGGTAATGATAACATAACTCCTAGGGTGACAACCTCATTGCATGCGTTACCTTACTGGTGCAAGAATTGTCATTGACATGACCTTCTGCAGCTTACTTGCTGTACTGGTCTCCACAAGTGCAGCGAGCACACCATCATGACCTACAATAGCAGGAGTACTCTGGACATTGGTGGTCCACACTGCATGTGCATGATCGAATGTCAGGAATGCTGCCCTAGTAGTAGTAGTAGTAGTAAACATTTTATTCAATTGACAAGCAAAGAATAGGAAACTCAACTGAGACAAGCTCATTTCCAGTGAGGTTCTTAGTACAAACATTCATGTTGACATCATAAAACAGTTTACACAAAATTATTACATATTTATACATACAAAAACTAACATCACAATAATATTTAAATTACAATAACTACTAACATCCATACAAATAAACTACATAACCATACAACACATACTTTCCCATATAAAAGTGCAAATCTTCATCATATTTAATACATTATGTTCATGGTTGCTCAACAATAAACCTTTTATCTGCTTCAGCTTTAAACCATCTTTTTATTTCTCCTATACTGGGACTAGAACCTAAGTGGCCTGAGATAAATAGGCAATAAATTCCATATATTGGGACCTAAATAGAAAAAAATGTTCTGTACCCAAATCTGTCCTTCTTCTAGGCAAAACATATTCCATACCTTCCACAGAGCTTAGGCCCTCTAATTGTCTTAACCTGAAGTTCATCAGTAATATATTTAGGTACTTCACCCTAACTGAATTAACCATATATATCAGAACATGTAAAGACCTTCTATCATTTGGGTACATCCAATTCAAGGACTGATATAGCTCTTTTTATGAGTTCTCTTAGGAACATCAAAATAAACCTTGCTATTTAATTAAAAGAACATCTATTTTAGCTAACTGGGTTAAAGTTGCCCCTATATAAACAATATCCCCATAATCCAACAAAGGTATCAATGTAACTATAGCTACGCTTCTCACTCTTTCATCCATACAGTTTCTAATTCTATATAGTGCAGCCAAATGTCCATTAACTTTCTTAATTATATAGTCTATGTGATAAATCCATCCCAGAGAACTATCCAGATACATTCCTAAATATCTATAACATTGCACTTGTTCAAGAACAATTTTGTCTTTAGTTACTATACTCAAATAATTCCCGAATAGGTTACACTATTTTCTTTTGAGAACAGTATAACCTGGGATTTTTTGAATTAAGAACAAGTTTGGATTCACTATAAATAACTGAAGTTCATCAAATGCACTTTGAACAGTAAGTTCTATCTGCATTATTGATGAACCCTCCACATAAATGATAGTATCATCTGCATATAGGTGAAATTGTACATCAGGATTAGTTAGAACAAAATCATTCATATATAAATTAAATAATATTGGACCCAAAATGGATCCTTGGGGCACTCCAGAGATAATGACCTAGCATCAGATTCCCATCCATTTATTGAGACCATTTGTTTCCTTCCAGTTAGATAAGCATCAAACCACCTAATCACATTAGAGGAAACACCCAAAGCAGGTAGTCTGGACAGGAGGATGTCATGGCCCAAGGTATCAAACGCCTTGGACAAATCAACAAAATTGCCCCCACCGACATCCCCTGTCCAGAGCACCCAATATCCCAGTAACTTTCAACAAAGCTGAAGTTGTACCATGCATAGACCTAAAACCAGATTGGAATTTATTAATCAGCTTTCCATTTTCTAAATAAGTCTGAAGTTGTTTAGCTATCATCTTTTCAAACACTTTAGCTACTATCGGTAATAATGATATAGGCCTGTAATTCTCCAATAAGGTTCTAGATCCATTTTTAAAACGGAATTACTCTAGCCGATTTCCACATTTCAGGAATTTCCCACATGTGAGTGGCATATTAAAGATGTTAGTTAAGGGTATGAAATAACTGAGCAGTATATTTCAATTGAATATTAGGAATCTCATCTAGCCCCCAGCTTTCTTAACATTTATTCTAAGTAATGCATTTTGTACATCTAATGGGGATATTGGTTCAAAATCAAACTCCTTACCCCTTTCAGGGTCAACTTCTTTATCTTTTTAGAATATTTAATGAAGAGAGACTGGTTATACTTAGATAAGCTATTGTGCCCATGGTTGTGAAATAGTCATTAAAGCTATCCACAACCTGTGGGCCCAATGGAACTTCAACCTTCCTAATCTCAAATTTCTCCAGATAATCCAATTGTTGATCTCCTTCACCTTTTTAAAACTTTCCAAAATTTCTTTGGATTATCAGTCAAATTAGTTGTTAATTCCCTACTATAAAAATCACGTTTAACCTTCTTAAATTCATAATGATAATGATTCCTGATTGTTTATACTTCACCCAATCTATATAATCTTTTGTAAATTTAGCTAGTGTATTACTGAGTAGCAGATTACAGTGAATGGACTTTTCCTTTCTGCTGTGCATTTCTAGTTCATGCTATACCTAACAGAATGGGTAGGATGCAACTGTGTTTCACTGTGTTGGTGAACATGCATTGGCACCCTAGGACATCAACACATGCCAACTACTGCTTCAGAATCCAGGAAACTGATCCTCAACCTGATGCTCTAATTCTGTGTTTGTTATCAGTAAGAGAGAGTTTGGGCACCATGTAATTTAAAATTTGTATTTCTCAAGTCACCTGGAAATGTCATGGTGAATATTTGACAAGTATTGAATCAATTGCCTCTGTTATGTAAAGACAATCCTAAGCTCATCAAAAGAACTAGCAAAGACTAACATACACTTTAGTGACATGCCACACATCATTGATATTAGGCATGTTTTCGTGTACCCATTTGGAAATCTGGCACTGATGATCCACCATGGGCTTGTCAATCTCTAAGTCCCATTCACTTATGGACTGTATACATCTTTTTAACCCTTCCACTTCCATGTGTATGCTTCCACCACACACATTGTTCTGTTAAGGCATTGGAAGGCAGAAGGTATTGTTAATGAACTGGTATGTAAATAAACGGTAGCTCAGGCAGAATGCATATGTAACATTGTTTGTTGTTATGGTGTCATGGAGGTAAGGTGCACAGTACAATTGCAGGCAGTACAAGTTGAAATACAGTGTTTACAGGAATAGTAAATGTATATCCCACAATCTTTCCTTGCCACGTGGATCAACTGAAACACATTGAGAAAATATGTTGTTTTGCACATTTATTAGGATCTGTTGAATTACCAAATGCTTTACTTCCTTCCCTTCTTTCAAACTGGCATGTGTCTGCCAGTCCTGAACGGTCAGTCTTTAAGCCATTGTGATAGTATCACTATTGTTGACTTGCACATCAGACTGCATGGCTCATGGCTACAGTAAATTTTGAATGTAGAGTGGTGGGGAAATTGTTCATCCTTATCCCATCAGGTTGACAAGTATATTTGGCTGCTCCAATTAAGGCACCACAAAAGTGTGACAGTGAAAGAGTGATCTTAATTTTAGATCTGTCCGTGGCCACCTAGTAGGTGCTCCTCAACACAAATTGTACTCGCTCCCAGTAGACCCTAGAAGCACCGGTATTCCTCTGACGTCTCTTCCCAGGTTAGAACTGCTTGGCTGTGCCTCTTCCAACAGAGGACTACATTGCACACCAGCTGAATGTCATGAGTGGGCATGGTAGCAACACAGAAGTGGACCATCATCAATGGGGTCTGCAGTTCTGGTTGCTTTTTCCATTTGAGGTGTGGCCTGCATGGTCATAGTGTACTAAAGCATTGACATATTGCCAAAATCCCTGAATGTAGCTTTGGCAGCTGCCTCACTGGCCTCCAACAGAGGTTGACTAGTTGCTGATCACTCAACCTACCCCCTCACCCGAAGTAGTAGTGCATGGGACATTCAATCCTCCTCTCACCGTGGCTGGAGCTCTGACTCCTCATCTATATTCACGAATTTGGGGTGTCGGCATCGAGAGCTGAAGCCTACAGCAATGATACAGATGGCCAGCAACTCGTGATAAGTGAAAACCCATTACAACTTCATCAGCTGGTACAGTACATTCAGCCAAATAGAAAATGAAGGCAGAGGCAACGCAAGGCAAATTTTATTTAAAAAGATGCCCATCCTGGAGACTCTGGTGCCTGCAAAAATCAAAACAATTACAAAGAAAAAAAGCAACAAAAACATCAGAGTAAATTTAATACATTAAATCACACAATTTAAAATTAAATAGATAAATGATAAAATAACTAATTAAATAAATAACTAAATAGCCTGGGACAGAATTAAATCACTTAAGTTGGTCCAGGACAAGATTATAAAACAAAGTCCGGGAAGGCAAGGCCTGATTTAACAAGAAGGGCCTTAAGGTGGGCTTTGAATACCTCTACTGAAGAGGCTCTTTTATAGCTAGAGGTAGTGAATTTCCATAGATGGGGCCAGTGACACTATAAGCTCTGTCACTGGCAGTTTTCAACCTCCTCCTGGGAATTGTTAGGTGCCCTAAAGGAGGAGGGAGGGAAAGGACTGAGACAGCAGGTGTAAGAAGGTCCTTCAGATATCTAGGGCCCAGGTCATGTAGGGCCTTAAAGCTGAGCAAGTCCACCTTAAAGAGGACCCTCCACCTGACTGGCAGCCAGTGCAGTTCACGCAGCACTGGGGTGATGTGACAGTACTTAGACTGACCCATCAGCAGCCTGGCTATTACATTCTGCACTAGCTGCAGCCGGCAGAGGGTACCTCCAGAGACCCAAGATAGTGAATATCTACTTGCATCAAGTCCTTGTACCTGTTTCCATCCACCTTACGGTCATCTCTTACCTGTCCTTTACCTTAATCTAGCTCACCCTTCCTATATTTACACTCTTACCCATCTCCCTTTCTCTGTTCCCTGCCCCTCTACTTTCTCATCTATGTTTATTTTGTTTTGTTATGGCACTTCTGTTTCATTCTATAATACCTACTAGTACTAAATCCTGTACTTGTACTGCACTTGTTACATCTTTCATATCTCTGTATACTAGCTGATATTATGTACTTTGTTTTTCAACCCTGTATTTTTACAGTTTAGCAAATTATTTGTATTTTTCTGGATATCTTTGTATCCTCATATTCAATATGCTGCGTCACATGGCTGTTGTTGTTTGTTATTGTATTTGACTTGTATTCTCCTGGGTCGTGCCTGAAAATAGGCATCTCTATGCCTAGTGCACCTACCCTGTCACCAAAAGCAAATAAATAAAATAAATAAAATAGAGCACATTACAGTAGTCAAGCCTAGGTGTCACAAAGACATGGACCAAGGTTGGGAGGTCCAGGGACAGAACTAGGGGTTTATCCTGGTGATATTCCTCAGATGGTAAAAGCTGGTGTGGACAATGGACCACCTGAGATTCAGGTGTCAGTCCATTGTTAAGAATAAAGCCCAGATCATGCACTCTAAATGAGGCCTTCAATGGTACAACCAAGAAAAAGCCCCGTCCTCTGCACCAGAGGCCATCCTATCATACCCTCTGTTTGACTGCACCACCAGTACCTCAGTCTTATCAGGGTTCAGTCACAACCAGCTGGAGGCCATCCAGTCATTGAGCTCAGCAAGGCAGGAATTTAGCACATCCGCAGTGCTGGAGGTCCCAAGGGCAAAGAAAGATATAGCTGGGTATCATTAGCTTAGCAATGAAAACCCAAGCTGTACTTCCTAATGAGCTTTCCCAGGGCAGTATGTACACAGTGAACAACACTGAGACAAGACCGAACACTGGGTACTCCACATGACAGGAGGCTAGGGAGGAGGAGAAATTCACCATCACTACTCTTTTGCCTCCTGTTGGTGAGAAAAGACTCAAACCAACAGATGACAGTGTTAGCAAATCCACAGAATTTCCTCAGGTGGTCGAGTAACACACTATGGTCCACAGTATCAAATGCTGAGGAGAGATCAAGGAGAATGAGAATTGCCCTTCTCCTCGATCTCTTGCCCTTGCACCCAAACTAATGCACTTTCTGTGCTATGCCTCTCACAAAACCCAGACTGAGAGACTCATATAGATCGTGGCCATGAGGCATTCCTGTAGCTGAAGCACAACAACCTTCTCTATAATTTTACCCAAGAAAGGAAAATTGGAGATGGGATGGTAATTTACTTTGATGTCAGGGTCTAAAGATGGGATCTTCAGAAGGGTCTCACCAATGCCTCTTTCAAGGCATTGAGGAAGACCCCATCTGACAAAGAGCAATGGACAATCAAGGCAACAAATACTGGGCCAACAGAGTCAACACATCCCATCAAGAAATGTGTTGGCACTGGGTCCAGTTCACAAAAAGTGTGCTTCAGTTTGGAAGCAACCCCAATAACCTCAGCCACCTCCACTGGTCTAAACTCACCCCAACTAGGTGGAGTGCTCTGGATGCCCATGGTGACCACTGTTGGACACAATGTGGCTCACTGGTGGAATTCCTGCTCGATCACAGACACCCTGTCCAAGAAGAACCAAACAAACTCTTTACATAAAGCATCAGAAAAGCTTTTTCCAGCAGCAGACAGGCTGGGTGAAGAAGCCTGCCTACAGTCCAAAAAAGCACAGTTGGTAAATTCCTCTCAGTAGCAATCTCCTGGAAAAGAACTCTGCCTTTCACGGTTGATTGCCCACTGGTACACAAGCTCGCAGGGCCAGTTTTTCCATTTCCAGCCTGGTCTTCCACCAGCAGCACTCTAATCTCTGACCCATAATCTTCATTGCCTTGAGCTCCCCATCATACCAAGGGGACCTCAAGTGACATGATTTGGGTCATCACGTAAACCGATGTGAGGCAGTCAAGCACACCAGACATCACCATATTATAGGAAGCAACTGCTAGCATGCACCCCAATGCATACTGTCCACACTAGATAGATCAGCCATCGCCAGAAAACCCTGGGGTCAAACCCCTCAAAGGGTGATAGCTAACCATGTCAGCAGGGGAGGCTCTTGAGGGGGCCTGAACTAGAATTCCACTGTGCAATGATCGGACCAAACAACTCAATCAGTCTTGAGATTATTTATCTCAAGCCTCAGGGAGAAGATCAGGTGCAACATGTGGCCACCCTGGTAGGTCGTGGAAGAAACTTCTTGCAACAAGTCCAGAGATTAAATCATCTGGAGGAAGTTGTAACTAAGCCAAGAAGATTAGTCATCAGCCCAAACACTGAAGTCCCCAGCACTAAACATCTGGGGGCTCCAATGTTTCACACGACGATGAAGTCAGCTACTTCCTGCAGAAATTCTCTCTGCCCTGGGGAGTGGTAGATCAGAAGATTCCTGCAGCCTGTGCCTGGACCCCCATGAATGGCCACACATTCAAATGAACCTGGTGCTGTCACTGGGTGCAGGGTGAAGCCCAGTTTGGATATAAAACAGATTGCTGCACCCTGCCCTCCATTCCACTCTGTGGCAGTGCACTACAGAGTACCAGGATGGGACAGCGGCCTCTAAAACCGGCCAGCATCATCACCCACCCAAGTCTCCATGATGCAAGCCAGACTGATCAAAGAAATCAAGTCCGCTATAATTGTGGACTTGTTCCGATCGATCTGGCATTGCAAAGCACTGCCCTCAGGGGACTGGTAGACAGCGTAGCCCCTCTGGTAACCTGCCCACTTGGTCTATTGGGAACCCTGGTGATGGGCACCAATCACATCTGGCCATTCCCTTGGACCTGTCTAAACCCAGGGTGCCTTCTGAACCTGACAACCTCAATCCTGCCCCCAGCCACAGTGTATGGGGCACCCCTCCATAGGTGATCAGTGCAGTTCCCCTATTAATCCTGACCTCCCAACAGCACTTTGCTGTGGTGGTAGAAACTGGGAGGTCAGAAAAAGGCTACAGATCAAGCAGGTGAGATGCCCCATACACTGTCCTAGCCCACCCCAGACCCCTATGCTTTCCCAGACACATCCTGCCTGACTAAGAAGTCCTAGGACTACAGAAGCCTAACTATACAGCAGCACAAAATACAAACATACACTAAAACAACAAACCCAAACCATGCACCCCACATACACATTAATAAACTAAAAATCTCATCCTCCACCCATACACTTCTACTTGCAACCTAAAAAGCAGGAAGCTGGCAAATAAGTTTAAATACAAAAGATGAAACATAAGAATTGTTAGTGCTTAGCCCTCCTATATAAAGAGGCAAACTGACTAGGTGCACATAGCAGGTTTAATAAATGATAGTAATATACACTGAAGGTGTAAATGTCTATGCACACTCTCAAAAACATTTGTTTTGTGCTTTAAATGAACTTACAAGCACTTTTCCCTTTTTGAAAATTAACGAAGCTCTTTTAAAGACACCAGACTCTCACCTCTATTCTTGTGTTTAAAATTTCATTTGACGTTTATTTTATTTGACATTTGTTTTGTTTTCAATATTTATCATTAACTTGAAATATTACCAAACAGCAAGAACCAACAATCCATGAAACAAGACCAATGTACTTATCTGGCTTTACAGTCTGTGCATCCTTTTTCAGGTTTTCTGGCTCAATTGCCTGATCTTCAACATATTTTTGCTGTATGCTGTTTGCTGTGCTGCATATTTTTGCATAAGTTCCGCTTGCTGTATGCTGTATATTTTGTTTGCTTGCTGTTTGTGATATTTCAAGTTTATAAAGCATATTGAAAACCAAAACAAAGGGAAAAGGAAAAGTGCTCGTAAAATCATTTAAAGCACAAAACAAGCATTTTCTAAAAGAGGAGGAGACTTTGTTTTTGAGAGTGCGTAGACATTTACACCTTCGGTGTATATTGCTCTCAAGTTTAGATACATTTCAGAAGAGCAGACTGCAGCTGACATACAGGATCTTAATGCTCAGGATCACACAAGATTACAGATAAAGCAGTAATATAGAAAAATGCCAGCTCACAACCAAACCACTTTAAGGCAGAGGGCCCTCTCACTGCCCCAGTCACTTTGTAATTAGATGTTACGGCAAACAGATAAAAATGCAACCACAGAATATGCTCCCAATGGTGCCCCAGAGCCACTCTTCACCACCTACTGGAACCCTGGGGAGATTACCAAAGTCTGGAGATCTTTGGCCCCTAGTCAATAGATCCATGGAGGCACAAGTCCAAGTCCCAGGAAATAATTCTTCCACTCATAACAAACCAGCCACTCAAGTCCACGAGGCAACCCAATGTCCCACAGTGCTCACAGAGCCAGCCAGGCAGCTAGTCCAACAATACACCCTTGCCCTGGGGTCAACAATGCAGAAGTGCCCTCAGCGATCACATACCCTGGGAATGCAGTCTGACAGAAATGATGGATCAAGTCAATGTTGCTGGCCCTCTCATCAATGGAAAAAAGCACCAGTAAGGTGCACAGTTCCATAGAAGCTGACAACTGCACAAATGGTGACCCACAAAGAGTCCTATCCTCCAGATTGACAAAGCTGGGGAAGGGGAGTTTTCTCAGGAGTCAGCCCTCCATTCATCAAGAGAGCACCTTCCAGTGAGGTACCATCCTGAACCTGCAACAGCATACAAGATGGGTGAAGATGAGGCCAGGAATGAACACCAGCACACCTGTAACCAAGAATCCCAGGAAGCAGTTCAAAGAGATGGGTAAGCTGCAAACTATTCTCAAAACAAATAAACTTACTGCCTGGGCTACCTCACTCCTCTGCCCTACCTGCTCTAAAAAGCCATAACTAACACCCTACCTAAAAAGTTAACTGATGTATTTTAGGTTCTTTCAATCAAATTAAAGATGACCTGAGAATTCACGTGGCAAATTCAAAAGTCACTCTCCAAAAGTTATTTTAAAAATTAGCAGTCAAACAGTAAAAGAGGATAATGCTCTCATGGAGAGCCTGGCAAGCTACAGCAAAGCTCTGCCACCCTATTGCTCCTCCCTTGAGCAGTATAATGCAGTGGTCTAAGGCTCTGAGCTGCAAATCTGGTGACATCCAGCAGACCAGACCTGGGTTTGAATCCCACAGCTTCCACTTGCATACTGTGTGACCCTAAGCAAGTGACTTAACTTCCTTGTGCTCTCAGGTCGCACCTGAAACAAGCTCCGGCTACGTATTGCCTTTCCTGGTTAAACAATTTCCCTTTCCCTTTCCCTTCCTTAGTACATACTTGAAGGAAATTGCAAAGCTAAGTCCTAACATGCAATGTGTCATATTCCATATGGCAAACAACATTTGATAAAATGGAGCCATTAGAGTGATTAACATGATTAATCATTACATAAGCTCAATGTCACACCAGGCTACTTCATGGGTTGTGAATGTATAAGTCAGGAATGTCACTATACCAATATGGCATGGTGATGTGATTGCTTGTGGACAGGCATACCGAAATCGTGGGTGGTTCACTGGCTCACAAACCAGCTTATGCATTACAAGAAAAGTGGCCATCCAACTTTGCACCTTACCTCAGTGTCCATAGGTGTAACTTGTTTTGAATCCCTATATATGGGGGCCAGCACAGCACCTGTGGTCTGTAGTGGACTATGCAATGTATCAAGTGACAGACATCATGTATGAAGTGACAGAGATTATGCCACAGTGTATTGAATGCACAGTGTCTGTCATGTCAGACTACAGAATGACACTGAGGTGGGAGGTGGCATGTGGTACTTGGAATACTGGGAGTGCAAATCTCCAAAGACACCCACTGGCACCGGTTAAGTCTGTGGTTTGGAGTGGGTGTTGGTGGCCTGAATATTGTGCTTCTACATGATGTGATTTGATGTTGTGCGTGTTGCAGTAGCAGTTGCAGCAGTACCTACTAGTATGTCTCTTGACTACCATGGTGAGATGGTAATGAGCAGTACTGTGCAACGGGAGTAGCATATCACTGTTCACACTTGCCCATTGATCACTAGTATCCCTACAAACCACAGTGTCATTGAATGAATAAATGGCAGATGATCATGGGATGATGTGTGACAGCACACAGCATAGACACTGGTTCATAGTATTGACCGGCTGTTCACAGATGGGTGTGGTTGAAGGACAATTTGGAGCACATCAGTTGTGCACACATGATGAGCACAAAATGGCTGCAGATCACTTATTTTTTGCATTATCTATTTAATCCCCACTGCATCTTGAGTGGCCTCCTTCAGGCCACCAAGGACTGAGCTCACCTCCCAGGAACCCCATCACCAACTCCTGCCTCATATCACAGCTGGTTCCAGGGTAACCCAATGTATCCCTTCGTTGGATGGGTCTCCTTCCAGAGAGAAAGTGCCTTTATGGCTTACCTTCTTGGCCCTGGGTGCTGCTGAGGTCAGTCCCAGCTGTCCAGGGGATCCGTGGCAACCATAATCCGTTGCTTGAGATGCCATTTTCTCATTTTTCTTTTCCCAATTGTAGCTCCACTCTATAGTGCTCCTGGTCTCCACTAAGAGCCGCTACAGAGCGATGCAAGCTCCCCAACCCACCCCAGAAGAGGAGAGCAGTCCTCTGATGCTCAGGCCTCACCTTCCCCTGCCGATCCCTAGCGCCCAAGTCCATTCCTGAACACGAGTCACCATGTTGTGTGGTTTGGCATCCAGTGCCTCAACCCTCAGCACCACCGGCTGACCAGATCACCTTTGTTTCACATCATAGAGCACCACACACACTAACTCACATCATGCATCAACGTTTGCAACCCAATCTCCATTTGATGATAGGCATTTAATGGATATATTTACCTGCTGTCTTTCTATTTTTTCCATTGCTCCTGAAAGGTTAGGTTTCTTGCTGACATGGCCCAGGCTACCTGGCAAAGGAGCATGTGCAATGATCATAGGTACAGCATCTGGCTTTAGATGCTTAGTTCAAGTTCAAGTTTATTGGCAGGAAAAACTCCATTGAGCAGGCTCATTTACAAGGAGGTCCTGATTAATAACAGGGACATTACACAAGCATATACAAAGTAATATGCATTAAACACGTGAAAAATCCATGAGAAGAAAATAGGACAATTATATTTACATCATGTATACCTAGGTGCACAAAGGCTAGAGTTAAATAAATAGTTATCACTGGGTAACAAGGTAGTGCCATGTGAGGAAGTAGAATTACAAGGCCAGCAAGGAAAGTAAAGATAGCACAGGCAGGGTTGGATAAGGTCAGAGGAAGGGGGGACAGAGGATGGTAGGATGGTAGGATGGAGGTAGGAGGGGTAGACAACAAGGTGGAAGGGGTATGAAAAGTGAATATAACAGGGTGGCTATGTTGGCTGGGGCAAGGGCACTATGGAGGTAGTGAGGAGAGGAGGTAGAGATAGAAGGTAAAGATAGGATAGCTGTAGATAAGGGCAGGGACTGTTGAGTGATGATAGTGTGAGATTCAGACTAGGGGTACATTGTGTGGTGAAGGTAGTGTAACATGGAGAGGGAAGGGGAGAGAAAGAAGGGGAAATGACAGTATAATGGCAAGTCACTTAGGGTTGAGGGGTGGGCAAGAGGATAGAGCTGTTACTGCAATAGACCAGGCAGGAGAAGGCGCTTTATCAACCGCAGTCACCAAGTCCCGTGAGGTTGTCAAAAACAAGTCTTTGAAGCTATTCAGGAAATCAGGTATTGCAGTTTGAGCCTGGATTGGGCTTTATTCCAGGCAGCTGGGAGTGCATGGCTTATAGGCATGTTTCCAAACCAGGAACGGGAGGTTGGAATGTCTAGCTTTATGAAGGAGTTACTGCATAGGGGTAGGTGCAGGTAATTCATTGGAAGAGATTGGAAATATAGGGGGTAGTTTGCCAGCGAGGCTTTGTAGAGCCAGGTGACAGAGTGGAAGAGATGCCTGGTTGCTCAGGAGGTCCACCCGAGGGAGGCATACAGGTTACAATGATGAGTCTGATGGTGAGCGTTGGAAGCGAAGTGTATCGCTTCTGTGATAGAGAGTGTCCAGTTGACATAACAGGGCATCGAAGCATCTGGCATATAGAATATTGACATAGTCAATAAGTGTTAGAAAGGTTGTTTGGACCAGGCACAGTCTGGAGTCAGGATCGAAGAGATTTATTCCTATAAAAGAAGCCAATTCTTTGATGTAATTTCTTTGCAAGGGAGTTGATGGGAGCTGAAAAGTTAGATGTCGATCTAGTTCACAGCATAGGCATTTAAAATTGTGGACTAACTCAAGATCATCGCCATGGAGAGTCTTGATGGGGGCAAAGATGCAAATGAGATAGGGATGGAGTGCAAGTAGTTGGAATAGAAGAACATCACTTTTGTCTTTTAGCGTTTAACAGTAGTCTGGAGATATGAGATTGTGCTGGATAAGATTGAATTCTGCCTGTAATTCTTCAAAGGCTTCGTCTACCGAGGGACTGGATATGTATATCACTGTATCATCTGTGAAAAGGTATAGTTTTGCTTGCTGAGCCATTTCTAATGAGGTTGATGTATATTAGTAGGGAGGTGGTGGTGGAATGGTCCTTGTGGAAAGTAGACTGGTAGGGGTTGAAGAAGGAAGAGGAGTCCAGAAAGGTTGAGGGCTGATACAAGACAATTTGTCCCTGTACTTTGGAGAGGATATGGAGGAGAGAGATAGGTGTTATATTGACTCTTGACATAAATCCCATTTGGTTCCTTTTTTTTTCCATGCACGTTATATCCTTAGGTTGCACCATAAGCAAATTATTTCAGCACTGGCCCTGCCTTCCAAGTCCCTTACCATCTCTCCTACTAAGCCAAGCACCCAACCCTCATGGATTTCAACATGTGGCAGGGCCAGAAAGGTGAGTGCCATCCTACACACAGTGAGTAATCCAGAATCAAGATTGGGGAATTGGCAAGCTGCTTACAGGGCATGATGAGGGCAGGCAGGCAGGGCTTCTTGTAGCCCACAGTGGCCATCTTCATCCAGTAGTTCTGTTGCCATGGTATGGTGGCCATAACTGCATGAGCATGCGGCACCCCTTTCATATGTACCAACGGCCACTAATTCTGAACTAAGTGTGGTACTCCTACCTAGCTTCCACAGGGTGCTAGCAAAGGAGCAAGGCAGCAGATCACACCACTGTGGGAGGAGAGCAGTCCAACATGTGCTCAGTTATGTCCCAACCCTGCTGACCCACCGAAAACACTACCTCATTCATGCACAGGTCACCATCTTGGTGAGAGGAAATGCACACAGTGCCTCAGCCCTCAGCTGCACTGGGCTGACACTGTTTGTACATCTGAATTCATTTTAACACAGGGCAGCTCCAGTGAGACCATGCTGCCTTTCATACAGTAATCCATTGTGTACAAGACATTCTGCATTCCTTTCCTGTAGTGAAGTGGAATATTACCATGGCCACCACCAATGTATGGTTGACATGGCCATAACTGCACAAATTTTCCTTGCTAGCACTTTAAGTCATGCGATTACATCTACCAAATGCAACCATGTGAGTAGAGACCTCCTTTAAACTCATGCCAAGTGTATCCTGAAGTCCACAGATCTTGTCCACCAGCCCAGACATGCAACCTTAAATGGGGCAGGTAAGAGTAACACAAGAACCATGCTTGAGGCAGCAGAAAATCAGAAATCTGATTTGCATAGATGTAGATGATTTTGCAAGATAGGCATGCTACATTCAGCAGTGCAGTCAGACAGCACTTGGCAATGACAGTGACAGTAATAGTAACAACAGTGTCACATCAAAGCCTCACTCCACCTCCGCCACTCTGATAGATCAGGAAGCGGAGCAGAACCTGAAGTGAGGGAGGGGGTTCTGTGCTAGGCCATGGGAATCGGAAGGGCATTCTCGGTGAGGGACCTGCTGGGCTGCTGCTGTGCCACTGAGAGGAGAAGGGACTGAGATGGCTTCGGTGAGGACTGGAGCAGGGGACATAGAAGGGCTGCAGAGAAGTACCTAATATATCGATCGTGGGCAGAAGTATAAAACAAAAGAGTAAATCCCATCCCATCCCATCCATGGTGGTCCAGTGGACCGCTATAAGCGCGATTGCGGGCAGATGTATAAAAAAGAGTAAATCCCATTCCTGGTGGTGCAGCGGTACCACCCTCCCACTGAGTCCCACCACCCCATTCCCCGGTCAGCGGCGGTGGCAGCTCCCCACCCGCCAAGCCGCCTGGCTGCCGGTCAACTGACTGTGTACAGTACGGTGGTACGCCTATTGGTCCATGGCGGGTTATCGATGGGCAGACGCACAGACATAAGTCCAGATATGTGAATGATTCATTCACATATCTGGACTGTGTAGTATGGTACGAAATTGCATGCCCATTGGCCCACGCTTTGGACCAATGGGCGACAGCTGTACTGTATGCAGTCATTCAGCCGGCGGCCAGTCAGCTTGCTGGTGGGGGCCGCCTGCCGCTGACTGGGGAGCGGTTGGGCTCCAGTGGAGGGTGGGGAGGGGGACCGCTGGACCACCAGGGATGGGATTTACTCTTTGTTTTATACTTCGCCCAAGATCGGCTGCTGCTTAGTGGACCACTGGACCTCCAGGGACATAGGACATATATGTTTCAATACTAGTGCCAGCGATCAAGCTGGAAGTGGTCCACTGACCACCAGGGATATTGAAATATTATTTCCTGAAACTTGTGCCTGTGATTGGTTGGGGGCGCTACCAAGACGGATGGTGCCGCCAGAGCTCGGGTGGCCACCCATAGCTGGCAGCTGCCGTGTTGTGTCCTGCAATACAGCAGCTCACCTGTGGGTGGCCAGCTGTTGCTCCTTGTTTTGGATCAACTGTGTGCGGCAGGTAGGGGTTGGGCCTGCATCTGCTCAACACTTCCCGGGCTGAATATTGGATGTCTGGAGTATGCATGGGCACGCCCCCACGTGTGCTGCATACATTACTGATCACCCGGTGCATTGGGATTTGTAGCATGCACTTTCCCTTCTTTGAATATCGCTCTGGGTGCATCAAGGGTTGCGACATACCTGTGTTGTGCCATGCTAAACCCTTCTGAATATCCCACCTCTAATGTTCTACAGTTCTGGAAGTTCTGAAGTATCTGATAATTTACTACTACTTGGAATTTTTACAACTAAGTTAGGACTTGTCTGAACTGTGCCATACTGTACACATTGCACAGCCTACTACTATGCAGACAGTCATTAACACACACACACACACACACACACACACACACACACCGTTCGTGTCAGTATGCAGTTCTCTACTACCAGGTTTGCCGTTATACTTTGTTTGCTTAAATGCTTTACTTTGCTTATTTTACTTTTTATACTCATTTTTATCTTACCTTGGACAATGTTGAATGTTATTGATTTTGCTCTTGTGATTGGCTGGTGAAACAGGAACCAATTAATTCTTTCCTGTTTGGGGACGCAGTCTGAAGCATGCACTTGAATTTGAAGTTTTACTTTGCTGGGCCTTTTGGTGGACACTGGTTACTTAGTAGGCTTGAGATATGCTGCTGTTTCTCTTCATTTATTCTTGAATAATCATTCAAGCTTTGGAGCTGTTTATGACCTGAGACTTGCATGATTTCTGTGGGAGCCACTCCACTGTCACATAACTTCTGTATCATGTGCTTCCTAACTGAGTGGTTCATGATTTTCTCTCAGTTTGTATTCCTGCTTTTTGAATCATTGCTTTCATTAGATTTCTTAATTTATTTATGCCAACTGGCTGTTTTTAAACTAGGATGTTGGGTGCTGGGACTTGCTGTTGGTGTTTATTGATAGGAAGAAAGGTGATTCTGATGTTAAACATTTTCTGGCCTGTGACTCTTGTAAAAAGATAGTTGGTCACTGGGCATCTGATGGGGTTGTTTGGGTGTCATAGGTCCTGGGCTTTTGCTTGGGTCTCTGTGGATTTGCGCCAGACCTTGTTTTTGTCTGACGCCTTGATTAAACTGGATGTATTTTACATTGTTTTCATCACTTTTGCAGTCAATGTCACCCCACTTTATGTTTCTGCTTTCAGTACTACCCTTCACGCAAAAACATTGTCACTATTATCCACATTGTGTTCAGGATGGATTCTGGGGTATGTGGCCCTAGCTGCTCAGTAGCATATAGATTGTCTGTTAGTGTGTCTGTGAGCTCGTCCATCAATGTTGGGTTTGTTGCCTTTTCCTTCGCTTTTGAGTACCTTTTGTTTTGACTGCAGAACTTGACGTGTTGTTTGGAATAGGATAGAGGTGGACAGGGAGTGAGGTAGGTTTTGTTTTAGATGACGTTATATGCTGTTTTAGATGAAGTTCCAGCTACTTATCAAAAGAGTAGAAATTTCCGTGTCCTGGCCAAATTTCTCTTTCACTAAAAATACCACCAACAGCTTAATCTGGGTCAAGATCAGTTGGCATTCATCTGTATCCCCTCCCCAGGTTGTGCCTGAAAATAGGCAGGATTTGTCTAGTGCAGTTATCCGGTCAACAAAAACTAACTAATAACTAACTAAATAAATAAATAAATGCTTTGAAAAATTGATCTTAAGGACAGTGCCTCATAGTTGGTACCATCTCTTATTTTTGTGTTCATGAAAGACTTTGCATTTTCCAGTTCTACTGGTGGCAGTAGGTGTAGCTCTGTTCTGATTTTAGCATTTTTTGTATATAGGTGCAGAACCCTTGCACATCTGCTCTTGTTTTCACATTGTGTTTTGGTTTTACCACTTTGAATGAAGGTTTCTGTGGTTCCCATGTCTATGTTTAGGTGGGATGCCTATTGCAAGTGTTCTCCTGTTTCACTTATTGTGCTTTGCTGCAAGTTCTGTAGGTTCAAGTCCTGGACAGGGATATTTATGGTATCTTCTGAGGATGGTAATTGTTCATTCTCTGGGGTCAGTGGTTGTTCATTTTTTCTGCTGTTCAGCTGTTTGTACTGTTGTTTGCTGCCACAGGTTCTTTATTTCTCTCTGGCTGTTCTTCAAATGGCTCTGTGTCATTTTCGATTCGGTGAGAATTTCTTCCAGCTCCATAATAAATGAGTTGTCTTGCTGTGCCATGACATCTTTTTTAATTATTTATTTTTAAAATATCCTTTTGTCAGGTTTTATTTATTTTTGGTATTGTACTGTTGTTTTCAGAAATTCCGTTTAACATTCCAACTGCCGTTGCCATAGGTGAAAGGTCGGCTGCTGCTAAGGTGCCTCGAGACACCTCTGGTGTTGAAATCTATTATTTTACATGATGTTCTGATTTAACAGATACATTTTATTATCAGAGAGTGGGGCTGCACATCAGGAGAGTTGACGCTCTTTTACTAGTTTATACTCGTGGGCTTGTAGCATGTTATTTGTGCATGTCAGTTACAAAGCTTTTTATTCTGTCACCTGGCTGCCTACACTATTTTTTACTAAATTCTGACGTTTTCATGCAGCCGCTAATGAGGTTTCTTTATTGTGCAATGTGCTGCTTGGTGGCATCACTGTGTTTTTAACTGAGATAACAGATGCTGATTGCAATACATTTCAAATGCAGGTAGTCCCAGCTGTTTTTACTGCTTCATGTCACCATGGTAATGGACATGCTTTCATGACATATCTACTATACAAATAAATCCAGTGTGACATACCTACTGTGCAAACAAATGTTAATGACATACTTGCTATACATCTAAATGGTTCTATTTACACAGCAGCTACGATGCACATTATTTACGGCATGCATTAATTGTTCACACCTGTTCTATATATATATATATATATATATATATATATATATATATTCTTTGCAAAAAATTGTGTTACTGCAACAGTTAGGGTTTTTACAGCGACCAAAGTGAGGAAATTAGACATTAGGCTTTTTAACTAACTCTGACTCCCCACCCCCCACCACCACCCACTGGCGCACACACACACACAGGCACAAACATAGACACACACACACACACACACACACACACACACAACTATGGGGGAGCAGTACAAGGCAAGACAACCAATCACAGACAGACACCATAATGCAACAGAAATAACATACAACATCTTAAACATACCACAACAGGCATCCATCATGTTTCACCAACTGTATCACTTCTCATGCCATTCCAGTCTCCTATGGTGCACAGCCTCCTACATAACAGCATATTGCTGATAGTAAAGCACACATGTTGTTCAGAGTGTAGAGCCATTTTGTCTACTGCTGTGTTACTAACTAGTCAATTTCTCCATAAAAGCATAGCAGTGTGCTACTACCAATGCTGTCATTTTTGCATGAAACCATACTGCACACCTCCACTTAGTTGCTTGTTACTGCATAAAAGTACAGCCACACGGTATCACTAAGTTGCCAATTGTGCATAACAGGGCACTGTGATATGTCAGCCTACTTGCCCATTTGTGGATAACACAATAATATAAATACTTAAATACATGGATTGTTAAGGAAATGGTACTTAGCCCTTAGTGACTTAACAATTTGTACATGAGAACATTACAGTGTGCTACAATGAACTTTACCATTTCTGCATGGCACTATACCCATGGCTCCACCTACTTGCCAGTTTCTCTGTTAAACATTTAAATAACTGGTAAGAGAGACGATTACTGGGGACAAAGGGCCAGCAACTTGACCATTTACACATAGCAGCATATCCCAATCTTTCCACCTAATTCTTGAGTTTTGCATATCACCATGATAAAAACAGACAAACACATGACTTGGTGAGAACACAGGAGCTTTAGGCCCACTCAGTTGCATCAAGTTTCAAAGTTACCCATTTCTGCATACAGTAACAGTATCATATAAAGAAGTACATCTCATATATTAGTGAAAGAGTGTGAGGCCCTCTTACTTGCCACGCTACACCAACTTGCAGATTTGTGGATGATGACATAGTCCATGTTGTCACCAAGTTGCCCATTTCTGTATAGCACCATAATATGAGTAGCAACATAATGTATTACTAACTACCCTGTATTTCAGCAATAAGGCACAACAGGGTGTGGGTTGTTAGAGGGGTTTACCTCGCCTTGTTGTGGTGTCACGAGGCTGGCCAGTGGCTTAGCCACATAAGAAGTGGGTAATCCTCAATAACTCACACTCTGGAGTGCTTTATTGTGATTATACAATGGACCATGTGTAAAATAAATGTAAAATGTGTTTAATTATGTTTTTCATAAATGCTATTCCTCAGGCATGGGTAATGCAGGATTTACCCATGGTCTTGTGATATGTTTTTATCAATGAGGTTACAGGATTTTCATACACCATTGTATAATTGTTACATAAAAACACGGGCCCACATTGTTAGCAAATCTTTAATTTATCTTAAACAGTACCATATGAGTGATGAGGCAGATGTATTGGTAGCTCTATCTGATATGCTTCTAGCACATCTTGCTCTATGAAGACAAGACTGGGATGCTAGAAAAGTGATACAGTTGGTGAAACATGATGATGGATGGCTGTTGTGGTATGTTTAAGAAGTTGTATATTATTTCTGTTGCATTATGGTGTCTGTCTGTGATTGGTTGTCTTGCCTTGTACTGCCCCCCATAGTTGTGTGTTCTGTGTGTGTGTGTGTGTGTGTGTGTGTCTATGTTTGTGCCTGTGTGTGTGCCAGTGGGGGTGGTGGGAGCCAGAGTTAGGTTTGAAAAGCCTAACATCGAATTTCCCTCACTTTTGTCACTGTAAAACCCTAACTGTTGCATTAATGCAGTTTTGCAAGGAGTTTTCTGACTTTTGAGAAAGAAATAAAATGCAAGGTTCTCTTACCACAATACATGTTAAAAGTTTATCAAAGCTTTATATGACACATTCAGAACAACACCTCACCCAAGTTGGAACAATCTCCTCCCAACCTCCATCAGGCCCCTTCCTTGCAGCTGTAGCTACTTCTCAGGCTCCTCCCCTCCCCTCTTGCCCCAGTTGCTCATAGGGTCCCTCCCTGACTCAGGTCTAGCCTTCTATGGCTGGACCACATGGTAATCCCATGCTGCAGACAGCCCCACCTTTCGTTTTCTGAGAAACTCTTACTGTCCATTCCAGGTACTAGTCCACTCTATCATGTTACCAGTCTGTGAGAAGCTGCATATACAAACAGCTGACTTATGCCGATTACGTATTTCAATACAAACTGCTGACTTATGCCGATTACATATTTCAATATACATAATAATCCCGGATATTGTATCCCTTGTTAAATCAGAAATTATTTTCTGTGCTGTACTGCACACTGCTGTTGTTCTTATGCCTATAACAAGAACTTGTTGTATTCTCTGTTTAGTGTTCACCTTGTTCTCGGGTTGCACCTGGAAATGAGCTTCAGCTCAGTGTGCCTTTCCTGGTCACCAATTTTAAATAAATAAGTTATCAGCCCATCCCTGCATAACAGCTACTGCATCGTAAGTCAATAATCATAGCCCAAACAAGACCATGACCATCAAGAAAATATTTGTCTGATACCAACTGTTCAGTAGGTCTGACAGTCATGATTTGTATATTATCAGATATGCAATAAGCTCACCCTCTGTAACCAACAATTCCATTGTGAGTACACAGCAACAGGCAAATTAAGGCCATACACGCTCATGACACACCTTCCATTGGACCTGCATACAAGTCAGAACACTAAATACTTTACATACTGATGCAGGCAATGTCCCCCTACCCAAAACATGTGGTACATGCTTAGTCAAAACCACAGCTGAAGTAAATGGATATACATCAACATCACATGGCTGTTATAGCACCTGTGGATTATTCCTGATTGTCATGAATTGCATAGCCTGAGCCAGGAAATGACATGAACCATAACATACCAGTAATTTTATGCTGAGTAGAGACATACAGTCCAACTAAATACAGGTATATCAATGGCTTGCCTTGTTCACAGCATTGGCTGGAAAGGTAGAACACTGACAAGTTGCATGGTGTTAGGCAGACAATGCCCCCCACAGCAAAGAGGTACTGAATATTCAGTGAAGAGTGTGGATAATTCAAGGATTTATCGAACCTTGTGTGATATGTCATGAGGCACTGACAAATTATTCAACCACACAATAAGTGGGTAAATACCACAATAGCCCAAACCGTGGAGTGCCTTATTGTCAATATACAATGGACCCATGTGTAAAATAAATTGTAAATTGTTAAAGTATGTTTTTTGTAAGTGCCATTACTCAGGCATTGGTTATTACCAGATATACCATGGACATGCGATCTGTTTTACTAATGAGGTTACAGGATTTTCATACCCCATTGTATAACTGCACATATACACCTGTTAAAGTACAGAGCAGTTAGATGATGCCATGCAAACAATGTCCCACCCTCCCAAACCTAGGTACTTAATGTTCACAACAGAGCCACAAGTAAAATCAGGGTAAACATCAACAGTATATGTGATCGGTATCAGCTGTACACATGGTAAGACACTCAGTTGTTGGATAGCCAATCAGTGAATGCACCCGTACATGTGCAACATGACTGTGTATCTTGAGTACACAGCTAAGTCAACAAAAAGGTGTTGACATACACAAGATACATAACTGATTACAGTTCCACCTGTTAGACAGTGGTAAGCTGCACAGGGTGACCCAAACAATGCTCTGAAGCACGGTAAACCAGGTACAAAACCACAGCTGTTGACACAGATGCGAACTAAACTGCACTTTCTTATAGCAGTAGAACATACATATTTGTAATAAAGTGTCAGCACATCATTAAAAAACTATAATATTTAATAAAATATTTTTAGAAAAATATAAAAGTTTTATATACAATACTTATAAAAATGACAAATACAAAAATAAGTAAATGTGTTTCTTCACACACAGAAAGGGAAGGAATAATAAATAAAATGTAAATAAAATAAAGTACTGAACAATAAAATAAAAGTGTTACTTCACACTTGTACTGGGGAGACATAAATAAAAAAAAATTAATAAATGAAAGAAATTATATAATTAACTATTTACAAAAGGGTCAGGAGTGATAGAGAGGTGCTGATCATTCAGGCTGTTGGGCCTTGGTGAGAGGATGAGGAGGAGGAAAAGGAAGGCTGCATAGGAGTAGTGTGGCCTGCTGCCCTCATCTGCAGCTGATGGTGGTGTTGTTGAGGGCACCTTCTAGGGGCTCTTGCTGAGGAACTGTGGAGGGATGGTCATCCTGTAAATGCTGCAGGTCCTGATGGAGCAGGTGGTGGATAGCTTCCGAGGCCTCCAGCTGATTCTCAGCATGCCGCACCATGAGACTGTGCGTGGACTCAAGCGAAGCAACAGAGGCCTCTTCCAGCTCCCTTAGCAAGTGAATCACTTGGGTGAGGCCTCTGTTGCTCTGTTCAGCCCACGGGTGGCTACTAAGGCCGCATGCCCCACACACCCATGACGCTGCAGCAAATCAATAATTTCTGCCTGTTGAGCTATTAACTCCCCTTGTCCTATGACATAATTTAATTTTGCTGCAGTATCATGGGTGTGTCAGCTGCAGCCCTGTTGCCACTCTGCATGGCCTCCAGCAGCTGGCTGATGGTGACACTACCATTTTATTTCGAACAGCTATCTGCCCTGTGGAGACAAAAATACAAGAATAGACATGTCATTAAAGTAAGCTGTCCTGTACTTTTCTGATAAAATCCTACACTGAACTGTGTTTATTTGTTGTATTAATGATAGGTAGATGTATTTACATTTATGTCACATCAGTAAGCCTGTGTTAACTAAAATAATACTGTCATTTACGTTTGTTGGTCACACATTTGCCCCCACCCTTTCAGATACTATGATGTAACACTTCTTCCAGCAGAATGTGGTACTGTAAACCCCAGAATAGGTGCCAATTAATGCTGTTTCTTGAAAGACCTCAAGCACCTCTGTATGGCAATATGTGCAAAAGTTGTATAATGATGAAATCTCAGCAGCTGTAGCTGGTTAACCCCCAACCTGCTGTGATGTGTCCTGCTGTTAATTGTCTGCACTGTGACACTATAATGGCTAGGCAGCCTACTATGATGCACAGCTGCATACACTCAGTAATGCTCATTATGCTGACTGTGTGGGAAGGCCTGTCCAACAAGGCAACAGGTGTGGAAGTGCACTAGTTAAGGGGCCACAGATGCCACCCTCTTTCACAGAAGTACGCAGATGTCCTACATTCCAGTCACACAGTATTCCACAGGTACACTCCCTAGCCCGTGGTGTGTCTCTCCACACCATATGTGTGTGGGTCTCTCAGGGTGTACTGTGGGTCACATATTATGGCGCAACAGGCAAGTTTGTCCTGAGAACCCATGTGGCAAGACTACCATTTGTACACTACTCTATGATCTCTTCCCAGCTCATCAAGTTTCTCAAGGTCAGACAGCATAGTTCAAATAAATTGATTGTAATAGAATTGTACCACACATATCCTGGATGAACATACAGTAAATGTGCTTCCACAGTAAATTTAAGATCAAGCAACATGAATACAAATTTAATAAATTGTCATTATCTGCATAACTAGTAGTAGTCATACCTATAAACAAACCTTCAGCAAAACAATGCAAATTAAGTACCTGTTGTTGGATTTCTATTCATACAAAACAACATCCAAAAACTTTATATTCATTGATCAAACCACATAACAAGAGCTGTATTAATGCAGCACTATATTCACAAAGCTGAGAATAAGTTCATACAGTAACAAATGATTTTAAAATTGAACAACAGTAAAATGCTTGTATAACCCTTTCCACCCACATACCAACATGGTTTCAGTGAGAGTAGATCTTTATAGACAGTGCAACTCAGTGGGTTACTATTTCTCAGACATACTAATCTTCCAGAGAACTCCTATTAAGTACAGTATGTCTGTTCAATAGGCTGGTGCAACTGTTCATCTCTCAGAATTGGAGGTCTCAAATATCAGATATAAGAGAATATCATTAACATCAAACCAGCAAAAGGAGTGCTGCAGTGTAACAGAATGTAATGCAGCAATGCAACTGTGATTTGATATCCGCCCATCAAGAATACCATTCATAATCACAAATTTTATCTTGATCCTCTTCACTGAAGAATATGCACCATATGTTGTTTAAACTGTTAAAAGTACAAAAATAATATTGTGATTCAACGCCTTGTGCAGAGACATACACAAAAACATATAAAATTGATAAAACCTACACAGATCACCAGCGGTCAGAGGAAGAAAGATGATTGACCATACCAACAGATGCTCTGCTCCTGCTAGTATAGGTTCCTAGAGTACATTTAGCACCTGACGCAGCAGTGCCACTAGAAGAATGGGCATCAGGGCACTAGACGCCTCTACAGATGTGGGTTGGTAAGGACATTGTGGGCATTTGACAACAGCATGTGTTAGTACACCAGCTGTTCAGCCTCCAGCTGTCTTATTATCTAATAATGCTGCTTTAGGGTAATGAAGCCACTTCTATACTAAATTCAAAAATTTCACATTTTTACTTTGTACTTGTTCAACAGTTCAGTCTTTGAACTGAAAATCTAAATGCTGGTGTGTAATGCTTGGAGTCTAAGTTGTGTGCAGCTGGTATCAATGAACTATAATGATGATGTCAATGGCTTTGTTGGGCTGTTGCTCTCCACTCATGATGTAGTGCCTGGTCTGGGCAGGAAGGTGAGGTGGGCAATGTCTGGCTAAAGCTATACTACTGGTCAGTGGATAACTTTTCTGCACGTGGTGTCAGTGAAGTATACCAATGATATCCATGGCTTTAGCTGATCTGTGGCTCTGTACTTGGGACGCAGCACCTTGGTGTGTCTTGGGGGTTGCCTGGCTAAAAGCCATGCAAGTGCTCAGTATCCTAACTTGTGTATAACTGCTATCAGCAACATCTACCAACCATGTGCATGACTTCAGTTGGGGTGTGGCTCTGCAGTCACTATGCAGAACCTGATCTGTTCAGGGGAAGGGGGCATTGTCTGACTGAGACTGAGTAACTGTTCACTGTTCTAAGTTGTGTGCAGCTGGTATCAAAGAGGTATACTGATGATCTAGATGTCCATTGCTTTACTTGGGATGTGCCTCTGTACTCAGGATGCAGTACCTGATCGGGGAGGTAGGGATTGCCTAGTTGACACCATTGAACCACACAGTGTACTAACTTCTGTGCAGGTTGTATCACGAAGGTGAAGCAATGATGTCAATGGCTTTACTTGTACTGTCTCTAAACTAATGATGCAGTACCTGATGTGGAGAGACATAGCATTGCTGGGTGAGGACATGCAACTGTTCAGTCTCTAACTTGTGTCCACTCATTATTAGTAAAGTGTAGGAATGATCTCAATGTCTTACTTCGGCTCTACCTCTGCACTCAGTATCACTACATTGGCTAGAAGAGGGATGGTGAGTGGCATTTCCTGGCTAAGGCTCTGCTACTGGTCAGTGCCATAACTATTTTGCATGTGGAAACAGTGAAGCATACCGATGATGTCAATTGCTTCAGTTTCTATGTGACTTGCACTCAGTATGCAGTACCTGGTGGGGGAGGGGAGGCATAGTCTGGCTGATGCCATGCAACACCTTGGTGCCCTAACTTTTTCACAGGTGGCATAACTGATGTATTCCAATGATGTCCATGCCTATAATTGTGGTCTTGATGTGCAGTCAGTATGCAGTGGCTAGTCTGCAGGTGGGGGAACCATTGCCTCACTAACATTGTACAAGTGTGCTGTATCCTAACTTGTGTGCAGCTGGTATCAGTGAGGTATACCAATGATGTCAATAGCTTTATTTGGGCTGTGGGTCTGCCTGGGTATCAGTCCTCTGTACTGACACCATTACAGTAGGATGGACCAAGAGGAAAAAACAGAAAACATCCTTTCAGGGCTGGATGATGACTGATCCCAGCCCCAGTCACTAACCCATGGACAGACACCACAGTATAAGTTGTCTGTAGGAAGAGAACGAAGGTATAGAGACAGCAGATCTAGCCTTGCAATCTAGAAGAAGTGCTCTGTCAGCTATAATGGAATTTGTCAGTCCAAATGAGTGTACTGAGTGGGCAGTAAGTGCTGTTTGAAAAGAAACCTAAAACATGATAGAAGCTACTTACATTCCTCAGCTGGAGGCCCAGCTGGACCTCCTAGCACCCAATAGATGACCCACTGCTGGAAGTCTGGTGTCACCTCCACAGAGGGTTCTATCTCCATAATCTCTAATACATTCTGTGGAGTTTGCTCCTCCAGCAGCACTCTGTAGATGGTTCATCCTCTGTAAAAAACATAGTAGAAGACAAAACATTACTTGTCTGTGAATATTAGTAGGAGTATATATACCCAGTACTATCACTTGTACTAAATTGTGAATCTGATGACTCCAATAGTATCTGCTATGGAATTACCAACCTATTGTAGACCTCCTCTCTGAATCAGAAGACTAACTAGTATTCTTGCCTTTGTTAGTAGCTGCAAACAAGGTAACATGATGAGGAATTTGAAGGCCTCATCAAGACAATCTGCTGCCCATTCTCCCATTGGGCCAACTAGTTTCAAGTATCAACCACAGACTACTCGTGGAACTTTCATCTTTTTAAACTTGAACTTGTAGAAACATCTGCAGCACACTGTGTCACTTTTTAAAAAAGAAAATGTTAAATTTATTCTGTGTTGTCTTGTCCAGTTGGTTTTGTGTGATTTTCTATTTTGTGACTGCCAACACACTATAAAAGATTGTATCAACGTGATACACAAAGAAATTCTTTCATCTTGAGGTTCTCTCGACAACAGAGTACCTTCAAGCTGCATTCAAGAGGGTCTTCTGTCACCTAGAAAACCTCTTAATACAAGAATATGGTCACACACAATCCTCTATATCTACTCTCTTTCTAGAAGACGTACACACACTAAGTACACAGTCACAGACTAGCTAAACATTTCTACATGAATGGAATACACCCATAATATGCCTGCACACAATGTACATGGGTAAATAGTTTAAAATGCACACTGAGAGAATGGCCCCTCCTCCCCAGTCAACCAATGAAAGTTGTCAAAATCAATACAGAACCTTCATTATAGGAACTCCACACAGCTTCTAACAACACTGATGACTTGCATGATATCACCCTGCAATGGTCTGACATATGTAGAACAGCTACTAAATCCTGAATGTAGAGACACAGGTAAGTAAAACTGCACATATTGAATACATACCTCTTCGCATCAGCTGTAGACAGAGAATACTGAATGGACAACTATGCAGAACCACGAGTTCTCCAATAGAGGGATTCTGATACCTTCTAACTTCAAGAGTGAAGCTCGAGTGTCCGTAGGTAATCAGAACCCTGAATACCCAAAACACACTATTTCTGCATAGAGTTCCTCGTGCTGTATTTTTCATAGTGTATACTACTCTGTGAAAAATGTTTTTTCTGATTTCTTCTGCTGTCAAAACAAAACTTATATATTGTCTAGAGAGTTCTAGAATGCTGTCCTACCACAGTAGGGTAGAACAGCATCCCATCACCTTGATCTGTGGAAGAACAGCTATTCAGACAGGGAGTGAAATTCAAACAGAACAACATTCCACTATTCACTACACATCAGATAAGGAGAAGTTGTATTGTCTCACTGAGACAATGCCCCATCCCCAGAGCAGTCCATCAGAGCACAATGTAGTAAAGAGTTTAATAGTGTGACCCAGGCAATATGCCCTACTCCCATCCAAATTAACTATATCATCACTGGATACCTACAGCTTCAAAAACTATGCATACCTTCAGTGAACAGTATCTGTAAGACTATGAACATCTGGAGCACAGACCCATAGTGGAAATTTAAGTCTTAACATGAAGGTAATATTTTGAATAACATGAAATGCCATAAGTAACAAAATAAATTAGCTGTACAGTCTGTTCCACACAATATAATCACACCATGTAACGCTAGATAGTGGACATTGACTTAAAAGACAGTTGTCAGTACATCATTGTAACTCACCAGCAGAGTCAAGCACAAGCAGCTGCTTGACTTGAAGCCCTGTGCTGTACCTTCTGGGAGTGGCATCAGCTGTACACAATGGGAGGAGGCAGGGGCACTTGGTGTAGTGGCTGAGTGAAGAAAAAGAAATCAGCATTATTTCTAACCATTTCATGATTAACATCATACCACTTTACAAATGAAACAGTTTATCCACCTGCATTACCTGTTCAGTTCAATAGCAATAGCAACTGCATGCCCAAAACTGTAATTTTTTAAAAACAGATGAAATGCAATAACATCACTAAATTCTATGCTATTCAGTGTATTTTTCAAACACAAGCAAAAACAAAGTACATCAACCAGTGCCTGGTAGTAATAAAGACAAAATGTTACAAGACACTTAATGGTGTGGATGACAGCAGGATGCAGCCATACTCCTGTGTACATGGAACTCTGGTGTATGCTGGTGTCAAAAGAACACATCAGGCATACCTACATATTGACACTCAAAGAGACCCTTTCCTTATGCAGACAACCTCTTTATATGTGTTAACAATCAATCCAATAGACCAAAAAATGACGATTAGCAAATCATGTGGGCAAAAGTTCACAATTTTAAGTACTAACACCTCAATTACCAACATACTAAGATTGTTACTTGAAATATTTTACTACTCAACACATTACCTGCACAAGGAGCTATGTGAGAGGTAGTATAGTTATTGTGGGGTACTTCAACATGCTAGTAATGTACTGGAGAATACCAACAACCACTTATAGTATTTAGCTTGCATGCTGAATGTCTTGTAGGACAGTGTCTTGATGCAAATGGTCAGTGAAGAAACTAGGTTAGGGAATACCCTAGACCTTCTCCTGTGAAAACTGTCACATCTGACAAACTAACTATGTTAGAAACACTCTTGGTGAGTGAGCACCACTCATAATGGAAACATTGCATATGAGTATGAAAGCAGTGAACTCAGGCACAAGGCTGCTCATCTTCAGCAGCTACAGCTAGAAAACTTAGGATAGTGGTCAAAGGGATGTCTGACCAAAATTCAACCTAGATTCACAATAACCAAAGGTAAAACTCATAAAGCTGTGAGTAGAAAATGCAACCACACCCTCCAAGAAGGCCAAGAGGAAAAGTGTAGCAGAGAAGAGCAGCTGCAAAATAAGTACTTCTAGCTCTACATTGAGCCACACTCTGATAGAACTCTAATACTTTATCTGCAGTGAAATTTTCATATGTCTCGTGATGTTTTGTAGATAAAATATTGAGAACATGAGTTCTGAGGAGTGTCAGTGGCTCAGTAGGTAGCACACTCGCCTCTGAGGCCAGAAGATCAGAGGGCTGTGGGTTCAGTTCCCACATCTGGGACTTGGGTTACTATCCCAATGTTGACACTGTAGTGCAGCACGAGCGAGTACTGCACTTCTGAGGTGTCATCTTTCAGATGAGATGTTAAACCGAGGTCCCATCTGCTTGGATTGGTGGATGTTAAAGATCCCATGGCACTTCTTGAAAAGAGGAGGAAGTTTTATTGAAAAGAAACACAACATCACAAAAGAAAACATAAATAATCAGATTACAATATTATACAGGATACAGAAATATAAGAAGTAAACATATCACAAAATTCATAAAGAAATACACTTTAGCAAAAAGAATCTACTTTATCTTTAGAAAATTTAATCAATATCTCTAGTTTTAACAGAAGCTAAACCATTCTCGATCTGCAAGAACATAGTAGTAAATCATACTGTTTGCTTTGCTGTAATATAAATTGACACCGGCCTGCCATAAAAAAAAATATTGTACAAAGGAAAAAACATTCAAAGTACTTTAATGATACAGGTGTCAAACCCCTGTATAATCTTCTGAGAACTATGGTTTGATATGAAATATGGGTTAAGAAGGGTAATTCTAATGTATGGCAGCGTCCTGCCAAAAATTTTGACTGAAGGGACAAGTGACGAAAAAATGAACCATAGGTTTCTACAGTTTATACAGGTAGGTCGTGAAGCAGAACCTCTCCACAATGGGTTTATATCTTAAATTACCTCTGGACTCCCAACCGCCCTTGCATAGAGAGCCAGAAAATATCCCAACTATGAGAGGAACTCCTAAAATCTGTTAACTTCCTAAGAGAAAACAGCATTTTAGAGGACACATTCTGGAAATAGAACACTTTTTTTGAACATCAAGAACAATAAAGTTGTAAAGGATTTTCTAGAGAGTGAGTAGATGTGGAAAGAGTTTTCCACTGTTGTAGTTTTTTAAAGTGAAAATACCATGTGATGGTAAAAGTCAGACAACAGAATCTTGGGTGGTAGTAAGGACCACTTATCAAGATACCTGGACCATAGAAATTGTGACATAACTGCCAAGACATGGAGACTGGAGACCATAAATGAAAAGGAACCAAGCAGAAACAGGGAGTGTAGAAACAATAGGGTTAACCATAGCCAAACCTCCTTTTGAACTGGTAACTAAGTAATATCCTACGTACAGGTTTAGCCTATTGCCCTAAAGTATCTGAAAAAAGAGACTAAATAGTCTTGTTTCAAATGCAGTGGAGGTGGAAAAATATAACTTAGATATAAAAAACAGGTAGCAAAAATTGTTTAATAATCATTACTCTTTTTTTCTTCCCAAATTTCCAACCCTTCCAATGATGAATTTCAAATTCTCCAATATATAACTGTTTCTCCTCACTTATAGTGATGCCAAATCCTCAGCCCCACACCACAAATACCTAAAATTTTATCAGGGGAAGAGACAACGAATACTTCTAATATCTAAAGGAACTGAAAGTAAGAGTTTAAAGAAAAATACAACTTTTCTCTAAATTAAGCTGGGCTCCAGATAAATTTCCAAAATGATAAAATCTGTAATGAAGTGGCTAGAGAAGGGATATCTTGTATTAGTAAAGTGACATCATCCATAAGTGGTAACTTCTCATAAGGTAATGCAGGAGAAGGGCTAATCCAACAATATTAGTATCCTATAGAATTTGTCTAATTACTGGGTCTAAAACAAAAAGAATAAAGTAGCGGACTTTAAGAGATACATCCCTGTTCTTACCCCGAGCAGGTAAGAGGAATATCTGTACCAAAAAGGCCATTAACCATAGGTACAATAGTAGCTCCTTTATAGGGTAGATATCCAAATACAAAGGTTTTGAAACCTGTACTGCATAAGTAGAGAGAATAAATAAGCATGCCCAACCTTAATAAAGGCTTTAGTCTGGTCTAAGGTGACAACATATCCTGAAATTTTATTGACTCGTTTGAGTTCAAAGTAAGTCTTGTAAAGGTATAAGTTATGTTGAATACGCCTGTTGGGCATTGGTACAAGTCTGAGCCAGGTGTAAGAAAATCTGATACAATAACCTATTGTTAAATTTTAGTAAAATTTATAATCACTATTTAATAAGCCAATGGTCTCCATTTGACAATAAAGTTTTATTCTGATTTATAAAAATAAAGTAAAGAGGTATTAAATCCCAGGTAGGAAGAGGAAGATAAAAAATTAAAGACTTGGTAGAAAATAAAGCATGTATGATGAAAAATTTTAAAATCATTGAGATACCATCAGTCAGTGGTACCCATACTCAATTGAGAATGTAGCAATCTCCACTTGGTGAGGAGAAATGAGCCTTATTAATGTAGATACCTGAAAAATAGGTGCCTGAGGTAATGGCAGTGAACCCAAAGACCTTGTGGAAAGACTGTCGATCTGTCGTGGAAAGAATCACTAACATATTTCTGGACTATTGCTAATATCTCTAAATCGCGGTTACTAAGTACCATTAGGTAAGGTAAGCTGGAGGGGTGTTCTCTAACTCAGTTTACAGGCTTTAAAAGGATGAAGCTGGTGATTTCCTATTCAAATTAGAATTCAATTCTAAGATTTAAACAACATGTCTGTATTGGAAGGTTTACCAGATGTTTTTTATTGCCAAAATTCTAGAATAAATTGTTACTATTACTAGGAGGAAAAGACATTTATTATATTGATTCCATAAGAGAGATATTTTAAATAGTTAGAATTAGCCTGAGTTTACCAAATCGACTGCAACTCTGTCTTACCTGGTTCAACAAACACAAGATCTTTGTAGCAAAAGACTTCAATTTGCAAGGAAGGTTATCAAGAAGAGACATATTCAGTCTCCATCGGTTATATAGGGAAACATTTTGGAGGAAGAGAATGTAAATTAAAAGGCAAAAAAAGAATATATGGTTGGAAAATTTGAGGTTGAGATTTACAAGAAATTGGAACCAGATGTGAAACAAAAAACATGTCAATCGTGTATATATAAATCTGTAATTCTATACCCATAGGGTGCAGTGTACGTGGGCATCTTTCATACTGGCCCCAGAAAGAATTTTGATAAGCGTTGAATCTTGGTACATTTTTTGGTGACTCTGTCAAGGTGGTATCAAAGTGCAGTTAAATCACCTCTCCGATAATATGTGGTTAGAAATGAAATGGCCTAATCTCCCCAAATAATGCAATTCTAGCAGATTTGGTTTGAGGCAAACATTAATAATCTGGAAAGAAAAATCTAAGGGCATCAGAATTAAGGTTCTGCTTGACTAACATCATTATGGTAAATGTGGTGAGTGGTTAAAAGAATGCAATACCATCTGCAGATTCTAAACTAAAGTATCATGGCGACCCTAATGCCGTCGCTTGATTGGTTCCACCTCATTAAGTGAAGAGATGAGTTTCTTGAACAAAATAATGTCTACTGAAGAGACTCAAATAAGGACAGTAGATTGATCTGTTTTTATATGATTTAAACTGCAGACATAAGTGACAACAGTTTTAAAGTGGCTTAAAAAGAAAACACTATTTATCACGGTTCTCCTTTCAAACTATTACTATCTTCCTTTTTCCTCTTTGTTTAGATAGTTAAGTGGATCTGCTTTCTTCATCCCCAGTAACTAATTCTGATCTATGAGAGACATCTGATTCCAAGTCGAGTCCCAGAATCATCCTGCAGGGAAGAATATATCATTGTGGGAATAGGACAAGGAGGATTTCAGTGAAGATCTAGTAAATCTCCTCCTCATAGTTTCAAAAATGGGGGTATAGTGTGTTAGTGAAACATTGAAGAGGTGTCGGTAAAGGGCCTAAACAGGGCAACCTGGAACATGATCTGGGATTTTAGTAGGCCCAGTTTCATCAACAGACAGGACTGGTTCTAGTACAACAGGGTGTGAACAAGATGAAGATTCAGTGGGTAATGATTTTGCTGTTTTTCTGCTGAATCAGTAGTTCATCAGATCCCACCTTCAGTCATATTCCTTAGCCCAGGGGCACTGATAAAGTATGCCTTTATCATCACATAAGTTATATTGGAAGATATTCTCATAAATCTATAGATGTATATCCCCATAATGAACATTTTAGTATATCACATAAACTACTAATGTGAGTTTGAGAGCACATTATAACATACTCTAGTTTGTCCACTATGTGCATACTCCTCTGTCTTTACCTAGAAAAAACTGTTGGCAGATGAATGATATCCGAATTCACTTGAAATAATTTAACTTTAATTTCCACCTCCTGCATGCATATACCTTCTAGATTTAATAAAGCAGCAGGGGTCCAAGTATGTCCATAGCGGTTTTTGCTGTAATGATAGATGTCACTTACATTTACCCCCCTCATTCCTGAACATGATAGAAACATACTGGTTGCGGCCTAGTAAGAGGAATAGTAAAAAGGAACCTACAGAGGTGTTTTTCAGGGTGAATACTTCCAAAATTGTTCCAGGCTGTATTAAGTCGAAACTAACATCAAAGAACTTCCCAGAGACATGTATTAAACAAATAAATCAGAAGCAAAAGGACATAGAGCCTCAAGGTGTTGTTACATAATATCTGTCAGATGAGCCCAGTCCACCTCTATATCTATCTGCTGCATTCCTCCTGGGAGCTTGTTCTGGTTGCTTTTGAACAAGTCAGCCATAGGAATGCATTTAGAGGCTCAGGGCCCTTTCCATTGGGAAATTTTGTTCGATTCTAAAGGTCTCTGGGCCTCCCCACCGAAGTACTGGGCTAAAACTGCCCAGAATCCTCCAACAACAGGTGCGCACCATTACTGTATTTTTGAAAGAAGAACCAGTCTTAATACCTGAGCTCAGGGAGTTGGCATGTAGCAGGAACTTTAGTGTGTCCACCCAGTCAGGATCGGAATCCAAGTCCTGCAGAGTCGAATCCATCCGCTTTGGAAGGAGAATTATCCACTGACCAGTTCCTGAACTGGAGGGTACGCCTGCAAACCAAATTGCTGTCTCAAACTTGAGAAGTAGAGATGCTGAACTTCGCTTCATTGTCTCATCTTTAAGGCATCCAGCAAATCTGGAGCGTGGTTCTTTGAAAATCCTCCGGTGAACCAACATCGCTGCAGCCCAGAAAGATCCCATATCTTGCAACCATAGGTGAGAATGGTCTGCTAAGAAGTTGAAATTTCAGATATGTTAAATATCTCTCGAACGACAGCTCTGCGATTACCTCTAAGGCGCATCCAACATCTCTTGCTCCATTCCCTGATTTCCAGAAGCAGTAGCTTCCTCAGTACATCAGTATAGCCAAAATGGGCCTCCTGTGTGACGACTGATCTTTTAAGGCTGTAATGCTTCTGCCATACAGCAGAATAATCAAGCCTCTACTGGCCACAGAGTGCCAGCAGAGTAGAATTTCCGTGTAATGGCCAAATTTCATTCACTAAAATACCACCAACAGCTTAACTTGGTTCAAGGTCATGGCATTCATCTGATCCCCCTCCCCGGTCGTGCCTGAAAATAGGCAAGATTTGTCTATTGATTACCCGTCAAAAACTAAATAAATAAATAAATAAACATTTAAAGGTAACTCAACATCATGTCTTCTAAACTATATTTCTGCTAGCAGTATACAACTCATAATGTAGCTTAAGGACATAAACAATGTTGTGTCTGCCTGGCAGTTCAATAGCCCACGCAATGGCAGTCCTCGTTGATGCTGTTGAAATGGAATTATAACAGATGCATTATAGGAAATTCCCAGGACAATCTCACGTTCTATTATAACTGAAAATGAGGCAAAACATTTTGTACTTAATTAAAAAGAAAATCAAAGTGTCTACTCATGGCAAATACCATATAGAATGTGAGGATATATATTTCATAGCACCATTAATAAAATATACTTACAAGTATGGTGATGGTCTGTAAATCTGGCCCCTGCTCTCTCACATAGCATAAGTTATGTCCTTCACTCTCACACTCCTGCACATATCACCCCACAAACCACTTTAAAAAGGTCTGGGGTGCACTCATCAGGAGATCTTGTGATCTCCCTCTCTCCCCAAGTGCGATAACCTGCATAAAAACATAGAAAAGAAAGTGTGTGAATCATTTTGTTTAGTAAATGTAGATTTAAAAACACAAAACAGCTGTCACTAACAAAGTGTAACAATATGTCTTTTGTGTGCAGATCATAAATATTCGTCAAGGTTTGTCATCATGTTGGTGTTTAGATAGCAAATCTGTCCCACTATCATGGATACTTCTTGTACTTGTTACACTCTTCTAAGTACCATACTGTACTGGCAAGCTGAAATATGTCTCTGTGGGTTTGTCACTCTTAAAATAAATGTTTCATCCATGCTATACATCAAAACAATGTTTAACTGTTGTATAACTTTCTCTTTGCATGTTAACATAATGAGATCTACTACAAATGCATGTCTTACTGAACTGTACATGAATGGCATATATCCACAGTTTCATTATTGTACTATGTTTCTTACTAAAAAATAGTAATCTCCATTAAATGAATGACCTACCTTGCCCAGGTATGTATCAGGCTAGGTTATTCGCTCGCATGACTAGCTCAGGATTAGTATGCTGTTTAACAGCCTGAACGAGGGCCAGCACCTCTCTATCATCTAGAACTTAGGCATTTTTTGTTGTAAAAAAATGCATTTGTCTAAAAATTTAAATATAATATATATTATGGTGTGACTATCTGAGATTTGTTTCTGTTTCTTTCCACTCAAAATATATTTCTTGACAACTAATGGATTGGAACTTTAAAGCAGTGTGTTATTCAAACAATTAGATATTACCCCCGATTGACAACTTTAGAATAGTAACATAGAAGCACAAACTTTCATTATATATATATTTATATATATATGTTGTATCCATGTTTGTGACATTAGAAAATCAACATTTATTTCAGTGATTTGTCCTGGCTGACAAATACTTGTTACCCACTGCCAGCCCTTTCTAAATGCAATGTATGCAACCAAGTCTCATCTTATCACGGCAGAGGCATTTCTTCGCCACCTTTAAAAGTGTAGCAATCAAAGGCGCAATTGCTCTGTGATTCATGTGTGGTGGTGAAAGCAGGATGTCTTGAAACTGCTGAGTGTCAAAAAGCAGTTCAAGGTCTGTTAGTAATATACTGAATATGCTTCCAAAACATAACACAGTGGGTCTTAGGTTATCTAACTGCTGTGCCACAAACATGCAACCACAGTCTACACCACCATAACACTATGCTGCAACTGCATGAGCTATCAGGGCCAGACAACAGTACAATAGTGGCTGGTAGTCAGTATAGCGCCACAGATTGTCTGATTTTCCTTCTTCATATCTGTCTCCCACACACAATTTAACAAATCTGAGTAGTAGTAGTAGTGGTGTCGGTACTGTTGTACCGACAACTGCTAAAATATTTTAAACATGAGTTTAATTAGTAGCATCATCCACCCTCAGACTGTTGTCTCTAGCTAACACAGCAGAACCTAGAAAACAGGTCGACAAATATAAATTAAATAGTAATGAAATCATCATTCAATGTAGCATCAGTGTGCTAAGCTGCTGAGCATCGAAGAACACAAAACAGGATTACTACTTTTGGTTGTTTGAGCACAGAGAAATATGCCCAAAGTATTATCCATTATCTGTTGAAACAAATAGACATAAGCTATTAGAGAATCAATAGAAAAAAATGATATCTAGTCACAAGGACTTACCCCAAAAAGAAATATACTAGATCTGACTGCATAACCATGTGAACTAAACTGATGGTTATAATGGTATGATCTGTTTATGACTTGCACATTATTTGCAACACTAAGAATTGTAATCTCACCCAGGGAATACCTCCTCCCACCAGACCAGGTACTATTGTTCATTACAGATATACAGCTCAGATAACTTATACATCTATAGTAGGTTCATTATACCAGCTGCGATGTTGGAACACTGAGCAGTTTCATGCTAAGCAACCAATACTCCCACCACCTCTCAGAGCAGAAATGAATGATGAGTGCACTTGCGCTCCAAAACTAAGATGTGTACATCAATAGTATGCCTCATGAAAGCAGATGCACATACTATAACATAGGAGTAACAGTAGCATCCAGGCAATCCCCATGTACTAAATCCTGACTACAGAAAAGAACATAACTGAAGCTTGTGGATAATAGTATAACTGTCTTTTTTTTTATTTTCCATAACAGTTCTGTTGTCTGCAACTGAAGCACTTACCAATGAGGGCATCACCCACCCGCCCCACCTGCAGGGAGAGCCACCATGCAGTAACGTTCTGGTGAGATGTTTACAGCCATAACAAATTCACTGAAGGCTTCCTTTCCTATTTGCTGCTGGCATGAACCTACTCAGTAGATTCATGGCCTGCTCACCGTGTGTCAGGGCACAGCCATCAGCTGCTCTATTCAACCCTCCTTTTCATTTCCACCACAATAGGAGCACAGATGTGCAATGGCATCCATGCAACATCAGATGTCACCATGTATCCTCTTATAACACAAGCACATTCACGGTACTCTGGCTTCCCCAGAGCTGTCAGACATGGGTCTTATCCACCATTTTCCATATACTGCAGGCTTTCGGCAGCTGTTGATCCCAGTCCTCCCCAGACCCTCAAATGGTATCAGCTCATTTGCAAGCCCAGGTCACGGTGTGGATAAGGTGTGGCATCCAGAAAGTCAGCCTGCCACTGCCTCAGCACAAGGGTGATAACTGCACAGCACTTAAAACACAGAGGACTTGCATCCTTAGCCGACAATGACCCCCATTAAAATCAACCATACTCCATCCTCAGTGGAGACTCACATACCAAGAAACTTGTAATATTAAGTATGTCTCAAGCAGAACACATGTCACAAAAAAACAGTTGTACAGCAACAGCCAACTATGTCACCACCAAAGTATAACATCCTGAGTACAAATTGACATCAAGCAACTGATGCTAATGTAATACCCCTGACAGAAATACCATATACCGTATGTTAACCAGCCTCACTCTAAGCTATAGATAATTTTGTATAGTGTAACTTTTCTATTTTTAACCATTTAGATTGGCTCTTGAAATCCATTTTATCACTACCTATGTCATGTACTCGAAGGGCGTGCAATTATTACAGGTACACAATAATCACAGAAGTGTACGGATGCCATTGAGTCCCTAACAAAATGTTATTATATGTTTGAGAGATGCACCATCTTTAATACAGCCGTTATTTGTCATATGTAATTTGGGGTGACCGTGGTATGCATTCCCATGGAGGAATCCAGATATTTGAATGTTTACCTTCTGTGTGATCTTGCAGTGGGACAGTAATCCTCACCTATCCAGATCATGCACTATAATATCTGAATACAGACTTCTGTTGGTAGCATTTCGATAATATGCTGCATCAAACTGTGCAGCTTTAATTAAATCAATAGCCCTTGTTCCCCAATAATTATCTCTGAGATGTCATGAGTATGTCTGGTTCTGGGTGTGTTCCAGCGTGGTATGGTTGGCATGAGCTGCTCCCACCTCATGCCACCCTTCTCAAACCAGACACTGAGCAGTCAGGTGGGTGTAAGTCATCCAAAATGACTACCTCTACCAAAATGTTGCCCTTCACCAAACTTGATCCTATATCCAACCTCAGTCTTGATTTTATGCCATGCTGAGGAGAGACCTCTAAAAACTCAGATGAAGAAATATGTGAATTGTGTCTGTCTGACTACCATGTACTACCTGCCTAATCAGCAGAAGGACTAGTATTCACTTGTATCTGTAGATAAGTACAGTCAAAACAACACAACTAATATTCTGATTGGGTTGGTCTTACAGCCTCAAAGATTTAGTTATGTCTAAAGGCTGTTTCTATTGGCATTTGTTTATTAAAATTCTTTTGTTTTGTGGAGAACACTGCCTGGTCATTGTACAACAGCAGTGATTTCCATTGGATAGACTTAGTAGTCATTGTGGTCTGTGGCTCAATCCTCTCTTTTTCGGCTAACGAGTGGTGAGTGGAAGCGCTGTGTACCTCATCACAGTTTAAAATCTACTATCTATTTTCATTCTGTTGCTATAATTATAGTTGTGATTATTCAGTGCTTATTATGTATTTTCAGAGAATTGGTTATATTATATATTTGAAATACTAATAAGTTTGAAACTGTTCTATAACAGTAATACAGTTAGTACCATCTAGTAAGCTGGGAGAATGTAATTCTAGGTGGTATTGTGCATGGGCTAAAAATAAGTACATATTTAACATATTGTTGTCTGTGTCACATAAAATTAAGTAACTAGCACAAACTGTATTATAAACAAAATGCACTAGATTCCTTTCTGCAAAATTGTAAATGTTGGTAATGTCTCATTAAAATGGAAACTGGTACAAGCAATGGCAAGCTGCGCAGTATGAACATCCAGTTATTATTCTCAAAGTAACACTCTTTATATAACTATTATAACATCAAAAAGATTATCAATCAAACTAACATTAACTTCTCACCAAGAATAACTACATATTGGAAAAACAGCATGAAACATCTTTGGTGCTTTATGCTGTTTAAAACCTTATAGATGCTTTCAAGTAGCTTATTATTAATAAAATGTAGTAAAATTAACTGTTTTATACTCTTATAGCCCTGGACTTGCTGTTGCTGTAGTACCAGTCTCAAAATGGCCATTGCTGTTATTCTTTTTTTCATTGGCTCAGAGGAGCTATGATGAAGTTAGCTATTTCTTTGTTCGAGATCCTAGAATCTTTGATCGTGATTAGTATTGTTCGCGAGGATCAACGTGAGTATGCAAAATCTTTGATCATGAAAATATTGTAAGACTTCATTGTTGGAGCCTCTGTGGTTGTAAAAAACTTCATAATTTGCATTTTTACCAAGTGAGTAGTCCTGGTCTTTCTACTTATCAGACATAAATATTACAGGAATGATCATTTTACAAAGTTTTGTAAATTTAACAATATTTTATGATCTTTGATTCTAGCATGAAATTCTTTGGCGCAACTAGTTTGATCGTGAGGATCTAGCGAGCCTGCAAATTCCTGGATTTCTAGAATAATATGAGATTTGAAGTTTTAAAGATAATAAATATAAAATTAATATGTTTACACTGGCTTCAATGGACTGTATTTGCTTTTAATTACTTATAACACTTGTATGTAGTAGAAATAATATTTCATCATTTTTAAAATAATAGTACTTTAATTTTTGTTTAGTAAGGTTAAATCTTTATCGCCACTTTGATTGATCCGAGATCCTCGTAGTTTCTTTGTTCAGAAGAATAACATGAGATTTGAACTGTTCAGACAAGCACTTAAAAATTTGTTTTCTAACATTACCACACCATATAGACACATGTATGTTTATAGGTTAGAAGAACTGTCTGCAGTAACTATACTAAACAATGCTTACTATTATATTTATTGTGTTTTCATGTTTTTGTTTGTGAACATGCGATTCTTTGCTTGTGACATCTTTGATCATGTGGATCGTTTGTGGGTAGACCTTCACGAGTCGTGACAGAAAATGTGAAATTTGGCATGTACAACTCCTGAGTTTTGTGGCAGTTTCTTACTCAGTTAATATCTCGTGATGTTAATATGTAGTAAATTGTCCAGCATAGGTAATATATGCCTTCCAGACGCTATAAAGAGTCTAGTTGACCTAGTGCATAGTCATACCACTGTGCACTATCTTCGTTGGGTAATAGTACTCACCTCCGTCATTATTACTTCTTGTCTTATCTTTCCAAAGAATCGGTTTGCAAGAAAATATGGCTTAAATTTTATTGTGTTTGAACTTTCGGCAAACAACTATCCAAACATCATTGCAACATAAACCTGCAACCTATTCTTTAAGAGGTAGTCCATACGAAAACACTTCTGCAACATTTGTATGCATAAGGGCAGACTAATAACAACTATACCTGACAGGTATGTCACAAGTCCCAGCCCCAGAAGTATAGGCACTTAAAGTCCGTAAATAGCTGTCCTCAACCACCAGCAGTCCTCACCAGTAAACACCAAAATGACTAATATAATTACCCCAAGATACTGGCAGTCTACTAGCCGCCCAGTGTCCATCTCGGATTGCATCTATAAAATAAAGACTGGTACATTGTCACCAGCATTGGACCATCCAGTAGAGGTTGAATGTGCCGCCCTTTGGTTAGCAATCAGGGTGGCAGGAAGTGTGTACTATCACTAGTACGTGGGGAGAAGTATTGTCATTAGACTACGACATCACATTGCAGGTATATGTATCATTTACGTCCTTAGTTTATATAGTTACTTAGGTAGGTGAAGGGGCCAGCTGCACTGCATGATAGTGTTTTGGGATTAGAGCATAATGTCTGTGGGCTATCCTCAACTGCATTGATGTTTTTTGGGATTCTGACAGTTGGAGTGCAGATGCCCTGTGTACACATCTCATGGTGGTCGCGATGTGGTGTCGTGTGGCTAGGATCCGTTGCTTTTTGACAGCACTGTTTTGACAGGGGTGAGGGACTGTACTGTAGTGCAGGTCACTAGCCACCCACTCAGAAGACATGTAAAAACTCAGACCGTAGTAGTGGGTTGTGCCATTGCCTTTCTTCCTCTGTGAAGCCCATCACCATCCCTCATATTGCCTTTTTGATCTTCTAGTGGAATTACTGCAACCTCCGTAAAACCATCACTATGTCACAGCATATTTAGCCGACACACCTGTCATAACAACTGGTTGACACAAGTGGTCTGCAACATGTTCAAGTCACATTGTACAATTCATAACTTATACCTGTGTTGTGGCAGATACTGTGCCACTGTTCTGCTACAGGTGTCTTTCAACAGCTGTTACTCTTTTGAGTCTGACCTGTTGTCTGACACTGTAGTAGGAATTTTGAAACTGGTCACACGCTGTTAAAAATTTTAGCATTTAACAAATACAACTTTTGTTTTATTATGCTGTCAATGACTTATGCACTATGCTTTTTATGAACCTTTAGCATATTGTTCTCTCACATGACTTATCAATGAGTAATACTAATACTTGTTTTCTTTTTTTTCTTAGAGACTGTAACAGACAGGATTGAAATATACATGAGTTCTTCATGACCATTGCCGTGAAGTAAAAGCATAGTAAAAGTTAGTGTGCTGGTCACCATCATGCCATGTAAACAGTAAAGGTGCAATATCTCAGAAAAAATTTCTCTGTTACAAGTAGATATATCACAGATCTTGCACATTTAAATGAGAGAACACCTCTGTAATGTAATAACCAGTAGACTTTCATAGGTACTGTGGATACAATGTCCAGCACTGTCATCAATAGCATCATCTGAGACAGACAAAAAATACTGGACATGGGTTCTGCTACTGCACAGCTGTTGGCAATTCTTTCAAGCTTTGTCCGTGACTAAAATTGGTCATGATCTCTGGTATAGTGAGATGCAAAGGAATAACTGCCTAGTAAGGTTGTTAATGAAGTTGTGATGATAGTAAGACGATTTGTTAATGTATCTGTGATTTTTTCCAGTTATGCTAAATTATGTCAGCTGATAAATTAGTTTTAAGAGGAGATGAGAAATAAACTATTGTCTTGAACACTTGAATGAGACAGACCGTGGTTTCATGAGACTAGTTTGACAGCTGCATAGTTATTAAATAAGCTGCAGAACAAAAGATGAAATACTCTAGTCAGTCTTTCTTCCATTTTGTAGCATGTTGTACTAAAAATATTGATACAGATGACACTCTGAGGTGGATGTATGCTGGGAGTTTGGACCAGCAACATGGTTTGTATACTGAGTTGTGTTGAATAATGGGATGATCTGTTGATCTTCCAGTTAGACAAACTCTGATGTTGAACAGCACAAAGTATGACTCTCGCAGGCTGTTCATGATCAGTAACTGTTTCAATGCTTCCACCACCGTCTATATTCTTTGAAGTTCATACTGTAAGATAAATCTTCCTCTGGTATTGTTGAGCATACTTCTGAGGTTGATTACTGCTTTTGAACTCACATACACATGTTGCTGTGATAAAAGATGCCTCACGTTGGCTATAGCGAGACAAGTGATCTTAACTCATATTGAAGTATGTCACATATCAGATTCCAGGCAAGTATGACAGTCAATACTTTGGAACTAGTTCAAATTCCAATGACACCTGTGGCAAGTGCTGTCTTAGGAAAGTGAATAACAAGGACAGTGTAAACCCATTGCCATTTTGTTTCCAAGATGAGCTTGTTTGAATGCTTGTCTTAATGATGTCTTTTCTGCCATGACACCATGAAGGCAAATCAACAAAGTGGGTATGACTATTCTCAGAATCAAGTCTCATATCAATGACTATACTCTCTCTCTGTTGATGTGGGAGATAAACATTGATGTTAGTTTGTTTCCTTTGATAATCCAATAAGCTCTGGTGAGGTATGTCATCATACATCACTAAACATGAGCAGACAAACCTGCAAGAAATGTGGGAAGGTTCTAACTGTGATGGGTCAATGCCTAGCTATGGTCATAAGACTTAAGAATTGTCACTATGGGAGGCCTATGAAGCAAGTGAATTGTCTTTTGTAGGTGTATATCTATATGAAGTCAGACTCATTCGTTTTTGGTCGTAACCATAAGCAGAAACAGGCATCACATCCTTAAGAGTCATGAAAGATAGGATCTGGCTGCTACAGACCAACATCACAAATATTCTCAGATAACAATTATTACTATGCAGTGCCAGTGCTATGGATGATCTGTGTCTCTTTGAAGTTGCTCATGAGTTTAGATACAAGTGGGGTGTTTCTTTTGACCAGGGCATATATAAAGTCACTGGTTTTGATGGCTTGTGAAAAAGTAAAGCTTAGTTAATTGACCACTACAAACTCAGCTTGGTTCGACAACAGAAAGCAAAGAACATTACTATGTTGCTCACTGTTTCGTTCAAGCCTTGAGACTGATCTGAATTGAAAGGATTATCTGCATATGAACAAGAGTTCATGGAACTTATCTACCTTTAAGTGCTGTGTTCTGACACTTATATTGACAAACTTGAATGGAAAAATCACTGGAGGTGTTCAAGAAAATTCACGGATGATGATACCCCAGTAACATCACAGAAATTAGTTGATGTTGAGGAGAAGGACTCTTGGTGCCCTCTTCCACTCATGACCCGTTGCTAATGTCAGGGGTAGAGAGTACAACCAACATGAGTTTAGGTGCTTCTAAATTTGACAACTTGAACTTGCATCAAAATGTCATGTATCACAGATGTAACATTATTCAGCACAGTACCAAACATTGTGTTGTGAGGATCACACCATGCGAGCAGGGTGCTGCTGGGACTGAAAATGTTCTTGTTGAAGCTATAAGCAAAGGTGTGAAGCCTTACTAACTCTGCAACCTCAGTTATTGTTGCTGCTCCTGGTTTGGCGCGCCAGGTGGTATCACACTTCATGGGTTATTCATGTTGCCAGTTGTGGCGAGAGTGGTGATGCTGAAAATTGTCTTATGACGTTGCCTCTGAACTGGGGTCAATGTTTGACAAGATGTATTGCTGATGATAGATGAGATCACATGGTTTCAAATGTTCTCCTTACATATGTCCACCTACGTCTGAGGAGATACTTGTACCAATGGTGGCCTATTTGGTGGTAGAATATTCTTGTTCTTGGAATCTCCCATGGTTCTGTAAATGGAAGTATGTTTTCTGTTCTCTTTCCATATGGCCGAAAACCATTGGATGCATAGGTGAGTGATCTGTGTTGTTTCATATGTTGAACTCTCAGAATATGAGACAGCAAGACATGTCTGTAAAAATTGTGATGAGGCTCGCACTGGTGCATTGTCACCCCTCATGTTGAATGCTAAGACAGCGATCGCAGAAATAGTGCTCTATTCAGGCTTTTATATCTTTGCACACAGAAATCTGGAGTACATGTATGTCTGTTCCAAGACTTAAGAGTGTGCAGAGTTCAATGAGATCATGATGGAGAACATCCTTCTTGTCACTCTCATGCATGATACTATATAGGTGTCAGACTATCGTGAACAATGGTATCAAAATTATTGAGCATTCACAGAGCTCACAAGGATGTCAGTACTGGCTTGGAAGCTGTGCACCACTGTGTAGAATTCGCCATGCTTCCTAGAAACATTGACTTTGAGTAGGTCTTATGATTGAGCCATGGGGTCACAGGTTCAGTATAATGTGCAAAGACAACTGTGAGTTTGTGTTTGTTAAGTTTGACAACTGTGAAACCCTTGACCAATAACAGAGTTACAGTCGGTTGAGCTATGAAACACATACATGTGACAAAACAATTTACTGTGCGCTGTATGGTGTCCTGCACAAGTCATAAGGGCTCACTGATAGTGCCAATAAGCACTGGTATATTCAAGGATGGGATGTCTTATTGTTTTTCTCTGTGAGACAGTTCTAGTAATATGCTAACTGCAGAAAGCTAAATATGTGTTGACACAAATGTATTGTTGGTACAATAGATTACATATTGTACCAAATGTTCTCTGTTACCAGTTCCCAGATATGCATCAGGAACAGATGCTAATGGATGAAGGACACAAATTAAAGAGAAAGCACAAAGACTCCCAGTCATCCTCTATTCTATTACTAGTGTCTCCATAAATAACTTGCATTCCCCTGTGAAGAAATGGTTGGGGTTCATACACTGACAATATTTGACAACAGGAGTAAACTGCTATGAACACTGATGAGCACTTCCACATCCCTGATTTGCTAATGTCTTGAATCAGTCAGTGACACTCTGTCTGAAGAATTAAGAAGTCATTAGAGGTAGTCAACAGCAGTTACTCAGTTGTAAAGCTTTCCTCGTGACTAACCGCTTCAAATATGCAGACAATCAATGTTTTCTGACAATTACTGTAAGATGCACAGAGTCATGATGAATGATAAACAGTTTGTGATGATGGTGTTGATCTGCTCAACACTTTAAATTGACTATGTGCAAGTGTATATTTGTTTGTGGCCACAAGAATCACAAGCAACTCAGGACGTGTGCGGTGTCTGTCTATGTCCCCAGAATTGTAGTTCCATAAGTTGCTTGTAAATGCAGAAACTGGTTGGCTGTGTGAAGATGTGGTGGTTCTTGTGTTGCTCTTCAGAGTTACATCTTCAAGTTCCTTTATGTTGATTGTATTGCAATGTTTTAACTCGAGGCATGAAAACACCAATTTCTCACTTCATTGCTGTGAGAACTCTGTCTCAGAAATCGTTTGACACTGGCATTGTCTTCATCAAGGCCTATCCTTTCACTCTGGCCACTGTTATGGTGAAGGTTCAGAAGGATGGTGGAGTGTAATGATACAGTATGCTCTGAAAGAAATATCACTGAATTGAAGATGGCTACATCATCATTCTCTGTTTTCAATGTTGCATAATATGTGAGGAGTGATATATCTGACACAGCACCTAATCAATTATCTTTGCAACAATAATATTCTGTGTGTTCCATCAGATGGCATTTTTTTCCTGAGTTATATTTATCTTCATTTAATACAAGTAACACCTTTCACTAATTACTGCTGTGTAAAATCACTCATGGTGATTTATGTGTTTCTGTGTACACTATCCTGCAGCCCATGTTAATTACTCGATTTCTCTGCCATTGCGACAACTAAACGGTAGTGTTCCAAGTTGCTGATTGTAGACAATTACTTGTTTATCTCATTATTCTGATATGTTGGATGTAAAACAATATTTTTGCACATTTATTGCAATACAATTTCTAAAATCAGTTGTATAGTAATATTGAGCATTTGTGGCATTGATACAATGACTGCGGTGTTACTGCTCAAGTAGACTTGAGGTATTGAGCTGTAATCATTAGACAGTCAGTGAGTCGCTCTCTTTGCAATGTCTCAGTTAGGCTTACTGCACATGTCATTTGTATTCACTTGTTTACAGCATTGCATGTGATGACAAAACTGTTATATAGTAACATGCTTATCAGAGTTGCAACCACTGTCTCCACATATTGTGTGAAGAACTCTACTTGTTTAAATAATACACATCAGGTTCTTCTGACTCTTTTCCGTTGTTGTCTACATTTCTTGACCTGACTTGACGTTACTGAATTGGCTTCCACAAATCCGGCGGGCTCAAGGGCCTGATTTTACACATGTCAGTTAATGAGGTATTCTTGGCAGATGTAGTTATTAGACCACGTTAACAGCATGACTTCCTAATGTGGTGTCATGGTAGCACTGAACTGTGTTGTTGGACTGTATCGTGTGATTATCTGTCACTGTTCTTTCACTCTCTCAACACTGAATATGACAACTCCAAATAAATGTCAGACTTGTACATATGTATAGTGCTTAATTAATTTACTATGTTTCTTACATAGATTCGACTTTTTATATTTGTTGAAAAAAATTGCATTCATTCATTAACTTCCTAAAACTTTTGTATCCATGCATTTAATGTTGTTGATTGCATTATGCTACTGTTGATATTGTTCTTAGCTGATCATAAATGTATACATGTTGTAATCTGGCCTGTTTCAGTGTACAATGCATTTCTATACATCTGTGCAGATGTGTCAACTGATAATTGAACAGAAATTCTGAATATGTGTGCTTCTGCAATGCAAACAATTGGTATGCTCCTGCTTTGATGGATCGTCCATATTTTGAGGTCGATGAGAATTTTTGATTCACAAATGATAAAAGTTAAAAACACATTGTTTTGAGATGGACAACCTTTCGTTATGAAAAATGTCTGTTATGAGCTATCCTTATTACACCCTGATATTGCTAATATTCAACAAATTCTTTACTTGCTTTCATCTGTTTTAACCTCTTGATATTGGTTGGTCCTTTCAAATAAATAATTGGTTGCAAACAAAAACATGTTAAAAGATATCAGAGATTACTTAAAAGTACAATAATGTCAAATAGAAAATGTAAAATGCCTGCTATATTACTAATACAGAATACATGAGACAAATATAACTTCATAAGGTCTCTATTATTTCAACTAAAACTGTCTAATCCTTATGTAAAATATTGCTACTAATTTATCAATGTTAGCATTATTTACACATGGCACTTATAAACAATGTATTATATGCTCATTAGAACCATAAATGTTTTACTGTCTTGTGCATGCAGTCAATAATTAAATGTCATAAAATCAAATTATGTGCTAATCTAGGGATTTGCGCCTAGTAAGAGGAATGGCTAAAAAGGAACTACAGAGAGTTTTTCAGGTAGAATACTTCTCCCAAAATTATTCCAGGCTGTGATTAGACGAAACTAACATCAAAAATCTCCCCAGAGACATGTATTAAACAAATAAATCAAAACAAAAGGACATGACCTCTAAGTAAGGTGTTAGCTACAATATCTGCAGGATGAGGCCAGTCACCTCTATATTCAATCTGACTGCATTCCTCCTGGAGCTGTTCTAGTTTGCTTTTGAACAAGTCAGCCAAGGAATACATTTAGAAAACTCAGGCCCTTTCATTAGAATACCTTTGTTAAATTCTAAGGTCTCATAGCCTCCCCCCGAAGAAGTACTGGGGCTAAAAACTGCCTCAGAAACCTCCAACAACAGGTGCCACCATTACTATTATTTTGGAAAGAAGAACCAATCTTAATACCTGAGCGGGAGTTGGCATGCTTAGCAGGAACTGTTAGTGTGTCACCCAGTCAGGACAAGCAAGTCCCTGCAGGTTCAATCCATCCGGCTTTGGAAGGAGAAATATCCACTGACCAGTTCGAATCCAGCCTTAGCCGCCTGCAAACCAAATTACTGTTCAAACTTGAGAAGTAGAAGGATGTGAACTCAGCCCATTGTCTCCGTAGCAGAGCCATCAACGCCAAATTCGGAAGCATGGTTCTTGAAAATCCGGTGACCAACAGCCGCTACTGAAAGATCCATGTCTTGCAGCAAACAGGTAGGGTCTACTACAGTTGAAATTTCGATGTTAAATATCTCGAACCGCAGCTCACCCATTACCCTAGAGCACCAACCAACATCTCTTGCTCCGATGCCTGATTGGGGCGACAGAAGCCTCCAGTACATCTAGCATACTTCAAAAATGGGGCCTCCACAACAACGACCGACTCCATGAAGCACATAACGCTCTGCCATACAACAGAATAATCACAGCCTCTACTGGCCACAGAGTGCCAGGCAGGAATTTCCCGTGTACGGCCAAATTCTCATTCAACAAACACCACCAACAGCTTAACCTGGTTCAAGGTCGTTGGCATTCATCTACATCCCCACCCCGGACTCGTGCCTGAAAATAGGCAAGATTTGTCTAGTGCAATTACCCGGTCAACAAAAACTAAATAAATAAATAAATAAACATTTAAAGGTAACTCAACATCATGTCTTCTAAATTTGATATGTTCCCATAGCAGTATACAACTCTCATAATGTAGCTTTAAGGACATAAACAAATGTTTGTGTCTGCCTGATTCAAAATAGCCCCATCACCGAACGGCAGTCCTCAGTTGATAGCTGCTGAATGGAATCATAACTGGAGATGCATTACCAAGGGAGAATTCCAGACAATCACACAGTCTACCATAAACTGAAAAGGAAACAAAACATTTGCATACTAAATTAAAAATCAAGGAGATGTCTACTCACATGGCAACAACACCATAGAAGATAAGGAGATATATTTCATTAGCACCACTAATAAAATATACTTACAAGTATGGTGATGGTCACCAATTCAGGCTTCCTGCCTCCTCCCACATAGCATAGTTATGTCATACCACTCCCTCACACTGCACATATCACCCACAGGCCACTTTAAAAGGTCTGGGGTGACTCATCAGGAGATTCAGATCTCCTCTCTCAAGGCACGACTAACCTGCATAAAAACATAGAAAAGAATTGAATCATTTTGTACTAATTAAATATAGATTTACAAAAACACAAAAGCTGTCACTAACAAAGTGTAACAATATATCCTTGCCAGGCAGATCAAAAAATATTCACACAAGGTTTGTCACCATGTTAATTGTCTAGATAGCAATCTGTCCCACTATCACGGATACTTGCACTTGTTACACTCTAAAGACCCACCAATGGTCAAACTGAAATATGTCTCTGAAGCATCATCATCTTAAAAATAAAAGCCATCCATGCCATACATCAAAACAATGTTTAACTGCTGTATAACTCCATTCTTTTGCACATGTTAACATAATGAGATCTACTAAAAATGCAATATATCTTACTAAACTGTACATGAATGGCATATATCCACAGTTATCATTGTACCACGTTTAACACTAAAAAAATTAATCTTCCATTAAATGAATGACCCACCTTGCCCCAGGTATGTATCAGGTTAGGTTGTCGCCGCATAATAGCCCAGGATTAGCATACTGTTTAACAGCCTGAACAAAGGACACCTCTCTATCACTCCAGAACTTAGGCATTTTTTGTCTGTAAAAAAAATGATTTATTAAAAATTTAAATATACACATATGGTGGAACTATGAGATTTGTTTCCGTTTTCCACTCAAAAAGTATATTTTGACAACCAACGGATTGGGAACTTTAAAGCAGTGTATTATTCAACAATTAATGCCCCCCGATCAGCAACACAGAACAGTAAAATGAAGGCACAAACTTTCATTATATATATATATATATATATATATGTTGTATCCATGTTTGTGACACATTAGAAAATCAATTAATTTACCTTCAGACATCCTAGCTGACAAATACTTATTGTACCCAGCAACAGCCCTTCTAATGCAATGTATGCAACCAAGTCTCATCTACAGAGGCATTTCTTCGCACACCTTATAAAGATGTAGCAATCAAAGGCGCAACTGCTCTGTGATTCATGTATGGTGGTAGAAAGCAGGATGTTGTCTTGAAACCTGCTGTAGTGTCATTTAAAAAGCAAGTTCAAGGTCTATTAGTAATATACTGAATATGTGCTTCCAAAACATAAGCACAGTGACTCTAGGGTTATCTAACTGCTGTACCATAAACATGCAACCACAGTCTACACACCACCATAACACCATGCTTTTCTGCAACTGCATAAACCACTCAGGAGCCAGACAACAGTACAATAGTGGCTGGTAGCCACATGATTGTCTGATTTCCCTTCATATCTGTCTTAGCCACACACAATTTAACAAATCTGAGTAGTAGTAGTAGTGGTGGTCAGTACTGCTTGTTGTACCGACAACTGCTAAAATATTTTAAACATTAGAGTTTTAATAGAATAGCATCATCCACTCCCTCAGACTGTTGTCTCTAGCTAACACAGCAGAACCTAGAAAAAAACAGGCCGACAAATATAAAATTAAAATAGTAATGAAATCATCATTCAATGTAGCATCAGTGTGCTAAGCTGCTGAGCATCGAAAGAACACAAAAAACAGGATTACTTAATTTTGAGTTGTTTGAGCACAGAGAAATATGCCTGCAAAGTATTATCCATTATCTGTTGAAACAAATAGACATAAGCTATTAGAGAACTGTCAATAGAAAAAAAAATGATATCTGAGTCATACAAGGCCACCCCACGCCTCAAAAAAGAACATATACTAGATCTGGACTGCATAACCACAGGTGAACTAAACTGATGCACATAAATGGTATGCATCTGTCATATGACTTGCACATTATTTGCAACACTAAGTAATTGCATAACCTCACCCAGGAATACCTCCTCCACCAGACCAGGTACAGCCGTTCATTACATATACAGCTCAGATAATCTCATACATATATATATAGCTCAAATACCAGCCAGCGCACAAGTTGGAACACTACAGCCCATGCCTTCAAGCAACCAATACTCCCAATACCACCCTCCAAACAGAAATGAATGATGGTGCACTGCGCACAAAACAAAAGACATGTACATCAACAGTATGCTCTTAGAAGCAGATGCACACACACTATAACCTTAGAGATAACAGTAGCATCCAGGCATCCCCCCCATGTACAAATCCTGACTACAGAAAGAACATAACTGAAGCCATGGACATTAATATATAACTGTATCACTTTTATTTTCCATAACAGTTCTATTTGTCTACAACTGAAGCACCTTACCAATGAGGGTCACCCACCTGCCCCACCCGGGAGAGCCATATCAGTAACATGATGTGGTGAGGCTCTGGCACAGCCATAGCAAATTCACTGAAGGGCTTCCCTTTCCCTAACCGCTGCACTGGCACTGAACCTACTCCAGTAAGATTCCATGACACTGCTCACCGTGTGTCAGGGCACAGCCATCAAGCTGCTCTGTTCAACCTCCTTTCATTTCACCACAATAGAGCACAGATGCAATGGCATCCATGCACCAACATCAGATGTCCACCATGTATCCTCTTATAGACACAGCACATTCAGCACTAGCAAACTTCCCAGAGACTGTCAGACATGGGTCTGTATCCACCATTTCCACAGTACTGGCAGAGCACAAACAGCTGTTTGATCCCATCCTCCCCACCAACCCCAAATGGTATCAGCCATTTGCAAACCCAGGTCACCGGTGTGGATGAAGGTGTGGCATCCAGAAAGTCAAGCCTCGCTACCACTGCCTCAGCACAAGTGGGTGATAGCAACTGCACAGCACTTAAAACACAGAGGACTTGCACATCCTTAGTCAGACAATAGACCCCCCATTAAAATCAACCATACTCCATCCTCAGTGGAGACTCACATACCAAGAAAAACTTGTGAATAGTAACAGTACACATGTCTCAAACCAGAACACATGTCACAAAAAAAAACAGTTGTACAGCAACAGCCAACCAATATGTCACCACCCCAAGAGGTATAACATCCTGAGTACAAATTGACATCCCAAGCAACTGATTGTCATTAATGTAATACCGCCCGACAGAAATACTACACACCGCAAGTTAACCAACCTCACACTCTAATATAGACAACATTTGTATAGTGTAACTTTTCTATTTTTAACCATTTAGATTGGCTCTTTAAAAAGCCATTTTATCACCACCTATGTCATGTGCCCGAGGCGACAGTTGTACAGGTACACACACAGAAGTATACGGATGCTTTCAAGGTCCCAACAAAATGTTATTACATGTGCTGAGAGATGCACACCATCTTTTAGATACAGCCGCTATTTGTCATAGGGAATTTGGGGTGAAAATGGTATGCATTCATAGCATGAGGAATCCAGATATTGAATAAAACACTTCTGTGTGATCACACAAGTGCAGGACAGTAACCTCACCTATCCAGATCATGCACTGTATAATATCTGAATAGACTTTACAAGCTGAAAGCGCACTGATAATATGCCACAAGTCAAACTGCAGCTTAATTAAATCAACAGCCCTTTATTCCCAAACACCATTCTGGATATATAAGGAGTATATCTGTCTGGGTGTGTTCCAGCAGTGGTACATGGTTGGCATGAGCTGCTCACCTCATGCCACCCTTCTCAAACAAGACACTGGCAGTCAGGTAGGTGTAAGTCATTGCCAAAATGACTACCCCCACTAAAAACTGCTGCCCTTCCCACAAACTTGATCCTACTATCCACACACACCAGTCTTGATTTTGTGCCATGCTGGTGAGAGACCCTAAAAACTCAGATGAAGAAATATCAAATTGTGTCTGTCTGACTACAAAGCACTACCAAGCCTAATCAGAAGGACTAGGCATTCACTTGTATCTAAGATAAATACAGCCAAAACAATCAAACCAATATTCTGATCCGGATTGGCTACACAGCCTAAAGATTGAGTTATGTCTGTAGGCTGTTTCTATTAGCATTTTATTTATTAAAAATTTTTTGTTTTAGGAGAACACTGCTGGTCATTGCCCACAACAGTGATTTCATTGGATAGACTTAGTAGTCATTATGGTCTGTGAAGCTCAAATCCCTCTCTTTTTTTCAGCTAGCAGCTTGAGTGGTGAGTGGAAGCATAGCTGTGAACCTCACTTCAACAGTTTAAAAATCTACTATCTATTTTCATTCTGTTACTGTACTATAATTACAGTTGTGATTATTCAGTGCTTAGTATGTATTTTCAGAGAATTGGTTATATTATATATTTGAAATACTAATAAGTTTGAAACTGTCTCTAATAACAGTAACACAGTTAGTACCATCTTAGCCAAGCCAGCACAGAATGTAATTCCCAGGTAGCATTGTACATGGGCTAAAATAAGTACATATTTAAACATATTGTTGTACTATTGTCACATAAGAATTAAGCAACTAGCACAAACTGTATTACAAACAAAATGCACTAGATCTCCCTTTCTGCAAGAAGTGTAAAATGTTGGCAAATGTCTCATTAAAATGGCAAACTGGTACAAGCAATGGCAAAGCTGCGTCAGTATGAACATCCAGTTATGATTATTCTCAAAGTAACACTCTTTATATAACTATTATAAACACTCAAAAAGAGTATCAATCAAAACTTAACATTAAACTTCTCACACCAAGAGATAACTACACATTGGAAAAAAACAGCATGAAACATGGCACAGTGCTTCTTATGCTGTTTAAAAACCTTATAGATGCTTTCCAAGTAGCTTATTATTTAATAAAAATGTAGTAAAATTAGACTGTGATTACTACTCACTATTATAGCCCTGGACTTGCTGTTGCTGTAGTACCAGTCTCAAAATGGCCATTAAGCTGTTATTCTTTTATTCTATTGGCTCAGAGGAGTCACATGATGAAGTTAGCCATTTCTTTGTTCACGAGACTGCAGAATCTTTGATCGTGATTCGTATTGTTCGCGAGGATCAACCGTGAGCATGCAAAATCTTTGATCATGAAAAATGACGCAAGACTTCATTGCTGGAGCCTCTGTAGTTGTAAAAAACTTCATAATTTGCATTTTTTAACAGAGTGAGCAGTCCTGAGTCTTTCTACTACTTATCAGACATAAATATCACAGGAATAATCATTTTTACAAAGTTTTGTAAAATTTAACAATATTTTTATGATCTTTGATTGCGAGCATGCAAATTCTTTGACCGCAACTAGGTTTGATCGTGAGGATCGTTCGCGAGCCTGCAAATTCCTGGATTGCGAGAATAACATGAGATTTGAAGTTTTAAAGATAATAAATATAAAATTAACATGTTTATCACTAGCTTTCAATGGACTGTGTGGTCACATTTCTTTTAATTACTTATAACACTTGTATGTAGTAGAAATAATATTTCATCATTTTTCCAAAAATAATAGTACTTTTAATTTTTGCTGTAGTGAGCAAGCGAAATCTTTGATCACCCTCTGGATTGATCACGAGGATCATTCGCGAGCTTTCTTTTGTTCATGAAGAATAACATGAGATTTGAACTGTTTCAGACAAGCACTTTAAAAAAAAACTCTGTTTTCTTAAACATTTTCACCACACCATATAGACACATGTATATTTATAGGTTAGAAGAACTGTCTACTGCAGTAACTATACTAAATAAATGCTTACTATTATTTTATTGTGTTTTCATGTTTTTTGTTTGTGAACATGCAAATTCTTTGCTTGTGACCATCTTTGATCATGAGGATCGTTTGTGAGGTAGACAATTCTTTGGTCGTGACAGAAAATGTGAAATTTGGCATGTACAACTCCTGCAGTTTTGTGTAGCTTGAGTTTCTTACTCAGTTAACATCTCATTGATGTTAATATGTAATTAAATTGACCAGCATAGGTAATATAATGCCTTCCAGACACTATAAAGAGCTCCAGTTGCACCTTAGTGCATAGTCATACCACTGTGCACTATCTTCATTGGGTAATAGTACTCACCCTATCACGTCATTATTACTTCCTTATGTATCTTATCTTTTTCCAAAGAATCAGTTTGCAAATAGTGTAACATGGCTTAAATTTTACTGTGTTTCGCAACTTTCTGGCAAAGACAACTACTGCCAAACATCATTGCAACATAAACCCTGCAACCTATTCTGTAAGAGGTAGGGTCCATGCAAAGAAAAGAACTTACTCCTGCAACATTTGACATGCATAAAGACAGACCAACCAACAACCATACCTGACAGGCATGTCACAAGTCACAGCCCCCCCAGCAAGTATAAGGCACTCTTTAAAAGTCCGCAAGACAGCTGTGTCCTCAACCCACCAACCAGTCCCTCACTCAAAGTAAACACCAAAAATGACTAATTATTAAATTACCCCAAGATACCTGGCAGTCTACTAGCCCTTGCCCAGTCATCCATCTCGGATTGCATCTATAAAATAAAGACTCATACATTGCTCACTCAGCATAGGACCATCCAGTAGAGAGGTTGAATGTGCCACTCACTGGTTAGCAATCAGGGTGGCAGTGACATGTGTGTACATCATCACTAGTACGTGGGGAGAAGTATTGTCATTAGACTACCAAGCATCACATGGCAGTGTTATTATGTATCATTTACGTCACTTAGTTTATAATAGTTACTAAGGTAGGTGAAGGGGGGGCCAGCTGCACTGCATGATAGTAGTATTGTGGGATTAGAGCATAATGTCTGTGGGCTATCCTCAACTGCATTGATGTTTTTTGGGATTCTGACAGCTGGGTACGCAAGATGCCCCAGCTGCACACATCTGCCATGGTGAATCGCATGTGGTGTCGTGCTTGTGGGATCCGTTGTGTAGCACTGACAACACTGTTATTGACAGGGGGTGAGGGACTCTTGTACTGTGAAAAGCAGGTCACTGAACCACCCACTCAGAAGACATATGTAAACTCAGACCACGTAAGTAGTGGTTGTTACTTACATTGCTGTTCTTCCTCTGTAGGCCCATACACCATCCTCATATTGTGCACTTTTTTGATCTTCTAGTGGAATATACTGCAACTCCTCCTGTAAAAACCATCACACTATGTCACAGCATATTTAATGACACACCTGCTGTCATAACAACTGGTTGACACAAGTGGTCTGCAACATGTTGCAAGTCACATTGTACAATTCGACAACTTATACCTGTGTTGTAAGCAGATACTTGTGACACTGTTCTTGCCACAAGTGGTCTTTCAACAGCTGTTACTCTTTTAGAATCTGACCCAATGTTCAGATAACACTGTAGTGCAGGGAATTATTGAAACTGGTCACACACTGTGATTAAAATTTTAGCATTTAACAAATACAACTTTTTGTTGTATTACATGCTGTCAATGACTTATGCACTATGCACTTCTTATGAACCTTTAGCACATTGTTCTCTCACATGACTTATCAATGAGTAATACTAATACTTGCTGTTTTCTTTTTTCTTTCTTAGGAGACTGTAACAGACAAGAGATTGAACACATACATGAGGTCTTTCATCATGACCATTTGCCGTGAAGTAAAAGAACAAAGTAAAAGTGCTAGGTGTACTGCTGGTTCACCATCATGCCATGTAAACAGTAAAGGTGCAACATCTCAGCAGAAGAAAAAGAAAATTTCTTCTGTTACAAGTAGACATATCACAGATCTTGCACATTTAAATGAGAGACAACACCTCCTCTAGTAATGTAACAACCAGTAGACTTTCTACAGGTACTGTGCAGATACAATGTCCAGCACTGTCATCAATAAGGCATACATCTGCGAGACAGACAAAAAATGCTGGACATGTGAGTTCTGCTACTGCACAGCACAGTAAGGCAAATTCTTTCAAAAAACTTGTCCGTAGAGCTAAAATTGATCATGTGATCTCTAGTATAGTGAGATGCAAAGGGAACAGACTGCCTAGTAAGGTTGCATTAATGAAGTTGCGATGACAGTAAGACGATTTGTTAATGTAGCTCTAGCAATTCATTTCCAGTTATGGGCTGAAATTATGTCAGCTATTGATAAATTAAGTTTTAAGATTGAGGAGATGAGAAACAAACTATTGTCTTTTGAACACTTGAATAGAGACAACATCTCTGTGGTGTTTCAAGGAGACTAGTTTGACAGCTGCACAGTTATTAAATAAGCTGCAGAACAAAGATGAAACACTTCAAGTCAGTCTTTCTTCCATTTTGTCCAGCATGCGTGATACTAAAGAATATTGATACAGATGACACTCTGAGGTGATGTGTATGCTGAGAGAGTTTGGACCAGCAACATGGTTTGTGACACTGAGTTGTGCTGAATATTATTGGGATGATCTGTTTGATCTTCCCAGATGGGCAAACTCTGATGTTGAGAACATACAAAGTATGACTCTCACTGAGCTATGTTCACTTGATCCAGTAACTGTTTCATGTTACTTCCACCACCGGTTCCACATTCTTTGAAGTTCATACTGTGTAAGACAAATCTTCCTCTTGGCATTGTTGAGCACTACTTCTGGAGGGTTGATTACCAAGCTTGTGGAACTCCACACATACACATGTTGCTGTGGATAAAAGATGCCTCACGTAATGGCGACAACAAGACAAGTGAGATCCTAAACTTCATATTGAAGTATGTCGCATATCAGATTCCAGGCAAGTATGACAGTGCAACACTTTGGGAACTAGTTCAGAAATTCCAATGACACCTGTGTGGCAAGTGCTGTCTTAGGAAAGTGAATAACAAGGGACAGTGGTAAACTCAGTGCCATTTTGGTTTCCCAAGATGAGCTTGTCTGAATGCTTGTCTGAATGATGTCTTTTCTGCCATGTGACACCACTTGAAGGCAAAATCAACAAAGTGAGTGTATGAACTACTTCCCAGAGAATCAGAAGTCTATATCAATGACTATAGCCCTTCTCTTCTGTTGATGTGGCAGACAAACATTGATGTTCAGTTTGTTGCTGATAATCCAATGGCTCTGGTGAGGTATGTCACATCATACATCACTAAGCATGAGCAGACAAACCTGCAAGAAATGTGGGAAGAGTTGTCTAACTGTGATAGGTCAATGGCTTCTAGGCTATGGTCACTAAGACTTAAGAATCTGTCACAAAGTGAGTGAGGAGCCTATGAAGCAAGTGACCACCTTACAGGTGTATATCTATATGGCAAGTCAGACTCCATTCGTTTTTTGAATGTGAACTACAAGCAGAACAGGCATCACATCCTTAAGAGTCATGAAGAGATAGAGGATCTGGCTGCTACAAGACCAACATCCACAAATATTCTCAAGAGCAACTTAATTGACAACTACTATCCACAGTGCCACAGTGCTATGGATGATCTGTGTCTCTTTGAAGTTGCTCAATGGTATGATTACAAGTGGGGTGTTTCTTCTGACCCAGAGAAGGGCATATATAAAGTCACTGGGTTTGATGGCTCACTTGTGAAAAAGTGAAAACCATAGCTAATTGACCACTACAAACTCAGCTTGAACACAACAGAAAGCAAAGAACATTACTATGTTGCTCTACTGTTTCTGTTCAAGCCTTGGAGATCAGAGTCTGAATTGAAAGGATTATCTGACACATATGAACAAGAGTTCATGGAAACTTATGCTACCTTTAAGTGTCATGTCTCTGACACTTACATTGACAAACTTGAAATGGAAAAAAAATCAGCTGGAGAATGCTAAGAAAATTCTGGATGATGATACCCCAGTAACATCACAGGAAATGGTTGATGTTGAGGGAGAAGGGACTCTTGGTGCCCCTCTTCCACCTAATGACCCAGTTGTGCTAATGTCAGAGGTAGAGAGTACAATACAACAAAGCATGCAGTTCTCAGAGTCAGCTACAAACATTGTTGACAACTTGAACTTGCATCAAAATGTCATGTATCACAGATGCAACATGCTATTCAGCACAGTACCAAACATTGTATTTGTGAGGATCACACACCAGTGAGGATGTTTGTTAGTGGTGCTGCTGGGACTGGAAAAATGTTTCTTGATTGAAGCTATAAGCAAAGGTGTGCGTGACCTTACTAACTCTGCAACCTCAGTTATTGTTGCTGCTCCTACAGGTTTGGCAGCTTATAACATAGGTGGTATCACACTTCATAGGTTATTCATGTTGCCAGTTGAGCATGGCAAGAGTGGTGATTACAGAAAATTGTCTTATGACGTTGCCTCTGAACTGAGGTCAATGTTTGACAAGATGCATTTGCTGATAATAGATGAGATCAGCATGGTTTCAAATGTTCTCCTTACATATGTCCACCTACGTCTACAGGAGATACTTGGTACCAATGGTGGCATACCATTTGGTGGTAAGAATATTCTTGTTCTTGGAGATCTCCTGCAGCTGGCTCCTGTAAATGGAAAGCATGTTTTCTGTTCTCTTTCCATTGAAGTGGCAAAGAAAACCATTGGATGCATAGGTGGAGTCAATCTGTGGGAGTTCTTCTCATATGTTGAACTCTCACAGAATATGAGACAGCAAGGTGACATGTCTTGCAAAGCATTGCTTGATGAGGCTCGCACTGGTGCATTGTCACCCACTCATGTTGAAATGCTAAGACAGCGCATGATCGCTAGAAATAGTGCTCCTATTCAGGAAGCTTGTTATATCTTTGCACATGTACAGAAATCTGGAGTACATGTTGTATGTCTATTCCCAAGACTTAAGCAGTGTGCAGAGTTCAATGAGATCATGATGCAGAGAGAACATCAACCTATTGTCACTCTCACATGCATAGATACTATAGATGGTATAAGACTATCGTGAACAATGGTATCAAAAATGATTGAGCATTTCACAGAGCTCACAAGTGATGTGTCATGTACTGCTGGCTTGGAAGCTGTGCTACCACTGTGTAGAAATGCATGCATCATGCTTCACAGAAACATTGACTTTGAGCTAGGTCTTATGAATGGAGCCATGGGGTACATCCATGAGTTCCAGTATAATGTGCAAAAGACAACTGTGGAGTTTGTGGTTGTTAAGTTTGACAACTGTGAAACTCCTTGACCAATAGACAGAGTTACAGTCAAGTTTGAGCTTGTGAAACACATACATGTGACAAGGAAACAATTTACATTGTGCGCTGCTTATGCAGTGTCCATACACAAGTCATAAGGGCTCAGCCTTGATAGTGCCATTGTTGATATAAGCACTGGTATATTCAAGGATGGGATGTCTTATGTTGCTTTGTCTCATGTGAGACAGTTGTCTGGAGTACACATAGCGAATCTTGCAGAAAGCTAAATATGTGCTGACACAAAATGCATTATTGAGTACAATAGATTACATATATTGTACCAACCAAATGCTCCTCTGTTACCAGTTCCCAGATATGCATCAGGAACAGATGCCCCAATGGATGAAGGACACAAATTAAAGAGAAAGCACACTAAGACTCCACAGTCATCACCTCATCATTCTATTACTAAGCAGTGTCTCCATAAACAACTTGCATCTCCACCTGTGAAGAAATGTATTGGGGTTCACACACTGACAATATTTGACAACAGCACAGGAGTAAACTGCTATGTGAACACTACAATGCAGGCACTTCTCCACATCCCTGAATTTGCTAATGTCTTGAACTCAAGTCAGTCGACACCTCTGTCTGAAGAATTAAAGAAAGTCATTAGAGGTAGTCAACAGCAGTTACCCAGTTTACAAAGCTTGACTCCTCTGTGACTAACCCTTGCAAAATATGCAGGACAATCAATGTTTTCTGACAATGCACAACAAGATGCCACAGAGTTCATGATGGGAATGATAAACAGTTTAGCAGATGATGGCATTGATCTGCGTCAACACTTTAAATTGACTATGTGTGCAAGTATACATGTTTGTCACGTGGCCACAAAGAATCACAAGCAACTCAGGACATGCTGCGGCTGTCTGTCTATGTCCCTGAACAGAGATCTGTGAAGTTCCATAAGTTGCTTGCAAATGCAGAAACTGGTTGGCTGTGCCGAAGATGTGGTCATTCTTGTGTTTGCTCTCTCAGAGTTACATCTTCAAGTTCATACATAATGATTGTATTGCAATGTTTTAACTCTCGAGGCATGAAAATCACAACACCAATTTCTCACTTCATTGCTGTGAGAACTATGTTCTCAGAAAGTCAATTTGACACCCATGCAATTATCTTCCATCAAGGCCTATCCATTCACTCTGGCCACTATGTCACTTGGCAAAGGTTCAGAAAGGGATGGGTGGAGTGCAATGATACAGTATGCACTCTGAAAGAAAGACTACCAAGGAATCTGAAAGATGCATACATCATCATTCTCTGTTGCACCAATGTTGCATAATATGTGGAGGAGTGATACTATCTGATCACAGCACCTCGCTTAATCAACATCTTTGCAACAATAACATTCTGTGTGTATATTCCATCCAGATGGCATTTTCTTTCCACAAGTTTACATATTTATCTTCATTTAATACAAGAAGTAACACCTTTCACTAAAATTACTGCTGTGTAAAATCACTCATGGTGATTTATGTGTTTTACTTATTGTACACTATCACTACAGCCCATGTTAATTACTCCGATTTCTCTGCCATTGCAGAACAACCACAACAGTACACCAATGTAACAGATTGTAGTAGACAATTACTTGTTTATCTCACTGTTATTCTGATATGTTGGATGCAAAACAATATTGTTTGCATCATTTATTGCAATACAATTTTCTAAAATCAGTTGTATAGTAATATTGAGCATTTGCAACATTGATGTACAATGACTGCCGTGTTACTGCTCAAGTAGACTTGAGGGTATTGAGCTGTAATCATTAGACAGTCAGTGAGTCATGTCTCTTTGCAGATGTCTCAGTTAGGCTTGTATGTCTTTGCACATGTCATTGTGTATTCACTTGTTTCACAGTGCAATTTTACATGTGATGACAAAATCAGTTATATAGTAACATGCTTATCAGAGTTGCAACCACTGTTCTCCACATATTGTGTGAAGAACTATACTTGTTTAAACAATACACATCAGGTTCAGTTCTGACTCCTTTTCCTGCTGTTGTCTACATTCTTGACCTTGACTCTGATAATTACTGAATTGACTTCCACCAAATCCAAGCAGGCTCAAGGGCTCTGGATGTTACACACATGTCAGTTAATGAGGTATGTCTTGGCAGATGTAGTTATTAGACTCACGTTAACAGCATGACTTCCTACATTATGGTGTCATATGGTAGCACTGAACTGTATTTGTTGAACAGTATCTGACAGGATTATCTGTCACTGTTCTTGCACTACACTCTCAACACTGAATATGACAAACTCTACAAATAAAATGCGACTCAGACTTGTACATATGTACATAGTGCTGAACTGCAGATTGCACCTATGTTTCTTACATAGATTCTGACCTTTTATATTTGTTGAAAAAAAAATTGCATGCATTCATTCATTAACTGTCCCAAAACTGTTGTATCCATGCATTTAATGTTATTGCATTGCATTAAGTGCTACTGTTGATATTGTTCTTAGCTGATCATAGAAATGTATACATGTGGTAATCTGGCCTATTTCCAGTGTACAATGCATTTCTATACATCTGTGCAGATGTGTGCAACTGATAATTGAACAGAAAATGTCAGAAATGATTGTGTACTTCTGCAATGCAAACAATTGGTATGCTCCTGCTTTGATAGGATCGTCCATATTTTGGAGGTCGGATGAGGAATTTTTCCCAGTTCCACAAATGATAAACAGTTAAAAAAACACATTGTTTTGGAGATGGACCAACCTTTTCGGCATCAGTGAAAAAATGGCTGTGATATGAGCTATCCTTACTACACCATGATATTGCTAAATATTCAACAAATTCTTTACTTGCTTTCATCTGTTTTTAACCTCTTGATATTGGTTGGTCCACTTTCAAATAAATAACTGCTTGCAAACAGAAAACAGTGTTAAAAGATATCTAGAGATCACTTAAAAAGTACAATAATGCTCAAATAGAAAATGTAAAAATGCCTGCTATATTACTAATACAGAATAAATACATAAGGACAAATACAACTTCATAAGGTCTCTATTGACATCCAACTAAAACTGTCTAATCATATGTAAAATATTGCCACCTAATTTATCAATGTTAGCATTATTTACACATGTGGCACTCCTATAAAACAATGTATTTATATGCTCATTAGAACCACTAAATGTTTCTTACTGTCTTGTGCACATGCAGTCAATAATTAAATGTCATAAAATCATAAATTATGTACGAATCTAATTTTGTTCCAATAACTTGTCTTAAATAGATGTCACATGTTGATACCCACATGTGAAATAATCTATTGTTAGTCTTGACTCTCTTAATGTCTAAGTGTGCAGTCTATTTCATTAATGCAATAGTGTCAATGGACACATTACTAATACTACTCAGCAATAAATGTAAGCAAGATTAAGATTTGCTCACTGCATGTTCTCTAACATGAATGTGCATATGTAATCACTTACTAATTCTATATAAACTCTTAATTGAAAATGTAATACATAGCAAAATGAAACAATGTAGATTAAGTTTGTGAAATACCAAAAATCACAAAGCAGCCAAAAATTATCAAGAATATATACAAGGAACTGTTTTTTTGCCCATGCCTAGAGCAACCAAACAATTCGGCCTAAAAATATTTAAATACTGAAATAATAAAACTAATTGTAAACCTTATCCTATGTGTCTTGAGTATTATTTAAAAACAATTGGTGTCACAGAGGCATAGTATTGATCTACATGTCTTTTATTGGGCTGTGCCTGTGCACTAACAACCCACTACCTGCTCAAGGTTCTGTGACAGGCATTACCTGCTTCAGCCTGTGTAAACCTTCCATTTAATAGCTACTCTGTATTTGATATATACATTTATACCATTCAAGATCACGCTATTGCTTCAGCTGTACCTCTGCACTCAGTATCCACTACATGGTCCAGAGGATGGGGCAGTGAAGAGAGGCTCTGCTGTGGGCAGAGCGGGGGCAGTTAAGCTGAGGCTGTGCAACTCCTCAGAGTTCTAACTTCTGTGCAGCTGACATGAAGTAGTAATAGCATCCATGTCCATGCCATTAGTTGGGTTCTGCATTTGTACTCAAAATCAAATTCCTGGTCTGTAAGTCTTCACACACTGCCTGGTTAAGGCTGTACAACTGATCACTGTTCCAACCTCTCTACAGCTGGTATGAGGGATGTTTAACCAGTAAGGCGTAACAGGGTCTGGTTTACTGTGGGTTTACCCACACCTTGAATAGTATCCCATGAGGAACAGCCAAGTGACTTAACCACACAAAAAGTGGTCAAATCCCCAATAACCCACATCCTGGACTGCCTCTTGCATATGTGTGTGTGTGTGTGTGTGTGTGTGTGTGTGTGTGTGGAGGGGGTTATTGTGTAACTCAGCCAACACAATTGCTCAGCGTTCTGAGTTATGTGTAGCTTGAATGAGAGAGTAATATCATTTATTCACATGTCTTTATTTGGCCTGTGCATCTACACTCAGCATCTAATTTCTGGTCAGCAGTGGCTGTGGGTTTAAGCATTGCCTATCTGAAACCATGCAACCCCTCAGTATCGTACCTTCTGTGCATCGTCCATGATGGAGATATAACATTTATGTCTATGTGCTTATTTGGGCTGTGACTTGGCACTAGCCATCCAATCTCTGCTCTAGGTAGGTGGTGGATATTACCTCTCTGACGCCATGCAAGTAATGAGTGTAGTAACTACTATGCAGATGGCATTGCACAACTGTACCACTGATTTTCATAGACTTAGTCCAGCTGTGGCTCTACACTCACCATCAGGCACCCGTTTAGTACAGAGGGGAGTGGTACAGTACCTAGCTGAGCCTATTAAAATCATCATTATTCTAATTTGTGTGCAGTTCATAAGATGAAGGCATACCATTTATATCCATGGTTTAACTTGGGCTGTGGTCTGCACTCAGTATCAAATTCTTGGCCTTGTGGGGTGGAGGCATTCCCTGTGTGACACCATACAACTTATAAATAGCATAACTATTAAACAGTAACTATCACAGAAGTATACCGTCCATGTTAATCACCTTATTTGACTTCTACATCTGCATTCAGCATCCAGTGGCTGTACACAGGCTGTGGTTTTTTGGGGGGGTGGGAATCTCTGGCTGAAGCCATGCAACTCCTCACTGTTCTAAGTTGTGTGCAGCTGGTATGAAGAATGCATACCATAAATGTCAATGTATTTATTTCTGCTGTGACTCTCAACTCAGCATCCAATTTCTGGTTTGATGGGTTCAGAGCATTTGCTGACTGATGCCATGCAATGCTTAAATGTAGTGATAAGTATGCACTTGCTATCACAGAGCAATACCATTGATGTTAATGACCTTACTAGGGCTCTAGCTCTGTACTCACCACACAGTGCCTCTTGGGTAGGGAGGGGGAGGTAGGACATTCTCTGGCTTACTCCATCCAACTTATCAGTGTTCAAACTTGTGTGCAGCTGATATGGGATACCTATACCATTTATTTCCATGGGCCCAATTCTAGAAGGGTGACGCAAGTCACCGCCAAACACAACTTGTGCCACCTGCAACTGCAACATTGACCCTGCACCCTATTCTAGAAGGGGCAGAGTCTCCACAGCTAAGTCCTACAACTTGTGACATGCAGCCAGGTATGCTGAAATGTGGGTGCACCTGGCAAGCATGTCACAAGCTGCAAAGCAGATTGCAAGTGCCCCCCATGACAAGCTAGCCTCAATAGGTGCTCCACATGGCTGCAAGCCACAACACAGATTGCAAGTGCCCTCCATGCCAAGCTAGCCTCAATAGGTTCCCCACACAGCAACCCGCATCAACTGCTACTCCCAAGTGTACACATAGAGCCTCGCAGGGCTGCCCACCCCTGCCTCTGATACCTACAGTGACTGCCCTGCAGAGCTACCCACACCCCCAGCACCCCAAATCCCCCACTGTAAAATGTCCCACAGGGTGGCACTGTCATCCCCACCCATGCCCCAATCCCCGAGTTGCTGGCTGGAAATGCAATAAATAACCTAACAACACCTGATAGTCTATGTGGTCCCACCCCCACCCATGTGCCAGCCCTCCCAGCACCACTCACCCATCCCCAGTCAGCAACTGGCACAGCCCACCTCTCACCTCCATGGCCAGCTGCAGATTGACTTATGTAGGACCTCTACTGGAAAGATACACTTAGAAATAAATATCTGAGCGTGTCTTTCCAGTAGCACACCTACATAAGTCAGTCAGTGGCTGGCCATGGAGGTGACAGTTGGGCTGTGCCAGACATTAGCTGGGGGCAGGTGTGGGGGGGGTGCAAGGTGTGCTGGCATGGCTGGGTGAGGGGGGCCACTAGACTACCAGTGCTTGTCAGGTTATTTGCCACATTTCTGGCTAGTGACTCGGGTGGCAGGACACAGGTGGGGTGATGACAGTGCCACCCTGTGAGGCATTTAACAATGGGGGATTCAGGGTGCTGGGGATGTGGGCAGCCCTGTGGGGCATTTAACATACACATGGCTGTGTACTTGGTGTGAGTGGCCCTGCAGGGCCATCACTGTACATGGAGGCATGTACAGTACCGAGATCAGGCAGGATCATGCGTGATGCCCAGTGTAGCAACAACAGGGGTGGTCTAGCCATGTGGGGGGGGAGAACATGGATCAGGTTCCACAGGACCCTCGGAGTACGGATGTAAGTTACACCAGCTAAATTCTGGTGTAACTTACGTTGCTGGTTCTCCTCTGGGGGTTCTTGTAGAATCCTAACATTGGGTACTTTGTTGCTGCCATTCTAGAATGGGGCACAACTGCTGCCATAAACCCCCTAGTGCAATGTCACAGGGGGCTCATGGTGAAACTACCGGCATTACAGCTGTTTTCCACAATTAGCCTGTGACATGTCACAAACCACTTTGTAGAATACCACAAGTCACAACTACTGACATAAGTTGCTACTTGAGCCATTCTACTTGGTGCAAGTGCTGTTAAACCAGGCATAACCTTTCTAGGATTGGGGGCCATGTCTCTATTCGGCCTGTGAGTCTCCAGTCAGCATCCAATTCCTGGAGTGGATGAAGGGCTGGAGTGGGGGACAGGATCTTGTTCATTCATGCAACTTATGAGTGTACTAACAACTGTGCAGTTCTTATCACAGAGCTATACCATTCATGTTAATGATCTTAGTTGCCTGTAGCTCAGCACTCCGCATCCACAATCTATTCGGTGGGGATGAGTGAGAAGAGGCATTGCACAGTTGAAGACCTGGAAAAAAAAAAAGAAAAGTAGAAACTCACCCAAGTTGGTGGGAGACACACTTGATGAGTAAAACCTACATTGACAGCAGCAAGACCAGGTACCATACACATTTCAACCCACTGAAGCAATAGAAAATGCTGAATGCATAACATGGACTATGCGTGCAATATCTCTACCCAAAAAATGTTCTCCAACACATAAATACTGTAATTCACATCTACAGGACATGGTATAAACACCCTCCAAATTTCAAGTAAAAACATCAAACCATTTCCAAGATATTTAAGATCAAAGAATGTAAAAATTGGCCTATTTATTCCATTATATAATCTGGCTATTTTGTCCCTCCCTCGTGATCAAAGATGGTGATCAAAGAATCTCACGATCAAAGAATTTGCAGGCTCACGATCAAACAATTTGCAGGCTCACGAACAAAGAATAAAAAATGCTATAAATAAAAAAAATAAAGGAATTGTGGTAAACCACCACCATGGTTCAACAGATTGAACCCCCTTGAGCAAAATCCACCCTCATTTGACTTCCTAGGGTACCCCTTGGCTGAGAAAATTTATTTTTTAATCTGGCCATCTCATCCCTCACTCGCGATGCACGATCACGATCAAAGAATCTGCAAGCTTGCGATCAAAGAATTTGCAACCTCATGATCAAAGAATAAAAAAAGTCCTATAATTTAAAAAATACAAAGAATTGCGGTAAACCACCATGGTTCATCAGAATGAAGCCCCCTGAGTAAAACCCACCCTCATTTGTCTTCCTAGGACACCCCTGGGCAGAGAAATAATAATTTTTAATCTGGCCATCTCATTCCTCACTCGCGATGCATGATCGTAATCAAAGAATCTCACGATCAAACAATTTGCAGGTTCGTGATCGAAGAAATTGCATGCTCATGACCAAAGACTGCAAAATTATGAAACCTGACTTTGCGAACCAATGAAGCCCCCTGATCAAAGTCCATCCTCATTTGTGTCCCTAGCCCACCCCTGAGCTGAGATATTTGTGTATTTTGGGCATGATGCAGGATCACAATTAAAGAATCTCGCAATCAAAGAATTTGCAGGCTTGCGATCAAAGATCGCTTGAGAGCCACAATCAAAGATTTTAGAAGCTTATAACTCAATGTTTTGACTGATTTGGATGAAATCAAAGACATGGCTCGATAGATCAGAGCCCTCTGAGTAAAACTCATCCAAGTTTTACTTCAGGAGTGACCCCTGAGCCGAGATATTTGTGCCTTTCTGATCGGGAAACTAAAAACAAGATGGCGGACCTCGCGATCAAAGATTTTTTAAAAATTCTAAGGGACAAAGATTCTTGAACCACGAGGTTGCAAATTATTTGATCACCAGGTGGGACCAGATGGCCAGAACCCCATTCTTTGTTCGCAAAACATACATATATATTTTCCCTTTGACTTATAATGGGAAATTAAAACTGGCATAACTTTTGAATGCCTTAATATTTTTTCACCAAATGAAAAGCGGCATGTTCAGCCACCATAGCAATTTCAAACAAGCCATCTTGCAGAGCAGCACACCACACAACAGCTGCTCAGGACCACATCAAAATCCCAAAAGCAACCTCCCAAAAATGGATAATTTAGCATTTTGCTGCACAACGACCATAAGCCTGACTGAAACAAAATGTGTCAGATCAAGAGATCTACCATGCCTCACTGAACATACCAAATTGCAGGCAAATCCATTGAATGGGTCAAAAGTTATTAACGTGCAAAGGTTTGACTTTAACATAGAAGTGACATGTGAACCCTAACTATAATGGCATGACCTCTCTACTATAATTAATACATACACAGATATATATATATATATATATATTAATTGCAAAAAAACATTGTTAATGCATCAGTTGGGGTTAAAGAGACAAAAGTGGGGAAATGAGAAGTTAGAGTTGAGCCCCAACCCCACTCACCCCCCACCTTCTCATTCTCCACAGACTGAAAGATGCTGTAATGTGTCATGGGGTCATCAGGCTGAACTCTCACCTCTTTCCATGTGTAAACAGGCTGACATGCTACAGTAAAGGAGAATTTGGTGAGAGTTTGGCTTGATGACCCCATGGCACACCCAGGCATCTGTTGGTCTCTGGAGGATGGGGTGTGTGAGGCTGAGGTGCTCACCATTAACATCTCTTTTTCCCACTTTTTTCACTTTGACCCTAACTGATGCCTGAAGGACAGGCCAATCAGATGCAGGGTGGAGAATAAATAGATAATGCAAAAAAGTAAACATTGCACCAAGTAAACTATGTGCTGAGAAAAAATGCATTGTTGAGTGCAATCGTAGACTCTGAATCAATCCAAGCCATCCTTGATCCTAGTACCAAGTGATGTAGTAATGCAGGATGTATTTTCAGATATGTCACAGGCATTGAAGAGGAAGCAAACTTGTGTACATGACTCTTCCACTTTTAGAGGTCATGGACGATCTGTTGTCACTGACCACTCCAGATCACTTCCTGCAAAGAAGTGTTTGGTCTCTCTGTGATTGTAGCATTTGACAAGCGTACTGGAGGGAACTGCTCTGCTAACTCTGCAATGGAGGTGTTCATTCATATACACAGGAAAAGTGACTCAAGAGGAAAAAAAGGGGGCAAACAAGAGCCACACAAAAAGCAGCATAGCACACAAAGCAAAACAGAGGGCTCATGCAGTTTGGGGGAAGAAAGAAACCCAGTCCTCACACTAGGACATGATAAAAAGCTTTTAATAGTACAAAGAGCCCAAAATAGTACACTATAATAAGCACATATAGTGAAGTAGTACCCCCTAAATCAATGCAGTCAACATTTCACACCACCCTGGTACTTTTTCAAGATATCATCAAAGCAGAACTTAGTCATTTAAATAGCTCTCAATAAGCCAGGTGCATATCACATTTAAAGACATAGTAACACTTAACACACCATAGCATAATTTTCTAACAATCATAAAAAAGAGAATAAATAATGTGCACGCCCTAAGTGCAAAACTACATATGGAAATCTATCATTAGGTTCACAGAGAATACTGACACCTGTAAACTGGTTTAACACATGTATAACATTTAAAAAGATAGCACAAATTGCTAACTAAATGTGACCAGTTAAATACTGTATGATCAAAAAACAATATGCTATATTAAAAACACCTATAGTGACAAAGAAACATTTGTGTCCCTCAATAGATGCTCCCCCATCTATTAATGTGTAGCCACTGAAAATACTATCTTACATCTATACATATATAATTTCCATACAATTATAACAATATTGCACAATAACCAAATAGGTTGCCATTTTTATATGCATTTTTAATCTACTTTTTTAAATATAGTGACAATTGAAAGGCGTTGTTAAGGCCAAAAAAAAATCCTGCCCTCAATTTATATTGCCAAAAAGTTTCCCAGCATAATAATTTATTCTGCAAGTCTCCCCCTCTAGGGCTAAGGTCACATGCTCCAACCTCTGAAATTTGAAATGATGTCCAGCACCTGCTTTAGATAGATGTAATGCTAAAGCATTGTCTAGTCTACTAGCCCTAATACAAGATAGATGCTCCAGGACTCTGTTTTTGAACTTACACCCAGTCATTCCTATATGAAAACATTGACAGGTGCAAGTGGCTAAATAAATAACTGCTTCAGTGCTACATGAGATAAAACTATTCAGTCTGTGTTCATTTCTGTTGTTAGGAATGGTAAAAGACAACCCCACCTGTATATGTTCACATGCTGTACAGTTTCCGCATCTATAATTACCCTTGGGCATAGTTGGTCCTTTTTCAATAGCCATGGAGCTGATAACATTGTGAACCAAAATATTGGACAAATTGCTGGCTCTTCTAAAAGTAAATTTTGGGCCTTGCTCAACAAGCTATTTTAGCTTTGGTTCTGCTTGCAGTATATTACAGTTCGTTCTCACAATATTTTGTATTCTTGAGGATTGGGCACTATGAACAGTAACAAAATTAGAGGCACAATTATTAAAATGCAAATTACCAGTCTCTCTATTTCTACTACTTGGTTTTAATAATTACGTCCTATCAATTAAATCCACTTTGCTCACTGCTGACTGTATTCAAGGCCATTAGTATCCCCTATCACAAAATCTTTGGGTAATTTTTTTCTTACTTTTCTCGTATTCCCTCACTGTACTGCAATTTCTCTTAATGCAAATGTATTGCCCCGCTGGGATATTTCTGGCCATATGCATTCGATGACAGCTAGCATAGTATAAAATACTATTTCTATCAGTTTCTTTCCTAAACATTTTTGTAGACAGCCTCCCTCCTAATTCTTGTACATTTTGAGATCCACAAATTACACCTCTTGCTTACTCGCTACCATACTAAATTTTAGATTCAAATTTGTGCTTTCCAAATACTGTGCAAATGTTTCCAATTCTTCATTATTACCCATCCATACCATACGTATGTCATCAATAAAACATCTGTAAAAATTAATCTTATCAAAAACAAGATTCACTTCAGCATTATGGACGTACTGTTTTTGCTCATTCAGATATGTAGATATTGGCATAATTGGGAGCCATAGTGGCCCCCATTGCCGTCCCCTTCACCTGATGGCATAATTGAGCCTCATAAAGGAAAATATTCTTTGTTAAAACAATTTCCAACAATTCATTCACAAAAACAATAAATGCATTACTATAATCAGTACTATTACTCAAGGGCATCATATACTGACTGTAAATCTTCACCATGTGGAATGTTAGTATGTAAAGCTTGTATGTCTAAGGTCACCAGCATCCAGTAATACTCTACTATCATTACTTCCAATAAATGTAATACATGTGTTGTGTCCTTTAAATAAGTCCTAGTCTGCATTGCTACTTGTTTAATTTGTGTGTCCATAAACTGTGCCAATGACTTGGTCAGGGATCCAGTGCTGGACATAATGGGCCTAACTGGTGGATTCTCCTTGTTTTTATGGATTTGGGGTGGCCCATATATAAAAGGTCTGACTGGATGTTGGACCAGAAGAAAATCACTAGTGTTCTGTGAAATCAATCCATGCAATACCACATGATGTAATACTGTTAACAATCTGTTGTTTATTTTATCTGTAGGGTTACTCTTTAACCTATAATAAAAATCAATGATATTTAAATGATCCTTCATGGTAGTATGATACCTAACTTGATCCATCACCACCACAGCTCCTGCTTTATCCATGGGTTGGATGGTGATGTTGAATTAGTCTATAGCTTTTTTATACAGTAGCTTCTTTCTCTGCTTTAGTGCAGTTAAAGTGCCTTGGTACTGGTAATGTCTCATGTAGTCTGGCCACTTCCTGCTTGCATCTTCTCAAAAAAAACTGCCACCATGGGGTTCATAGCTGGAATAAATGTAGATTGTTTTCTTCCAGTCCAATACTCCATGTTGTCCATCATTCTCACTTATGACTTCATCTGTATTACTCACCCTTGGTTCTCTATCTTGTGAAAATAAAATCTTCAAATTCAGTTTCCTAGCAAAGCAATTTAAATTTAGTACTGTGTTGAACTTGTTGTTGTTAAACGTGGATATAAATGACATCCCTTTATTAAGGATGAAAAGTTCAAATTCAGTTAGTATGTAAGATGAAATATTAATAATCAAATTATTATCAAATACAGTGTTCAAGGGTGATGCATCGCTCAATAATACTGTATCCCCCATTGTGATGCCTGTAACTCAGTCGTCCTCCCCCATTGTTATATCTGTTCCTTGATCCCCGCATGTTGTATCCCGAGGCCCATCTGCCTCTGTATTGGCTTTGCCTTTCCTCTTCCTTTTCCTCAAGTACCCCTCCGGGAACTTTGTCTGTGAATCTGGCCAGCCTGGGACTCCTGCACACAGATCCCTGCTGTATCAGGGGTAAAATCAGCAAAGTGAGGTATATGGAGTGAGTCTGTACAGACTCAGCTAATGCTTCTTGATTGGAGGGGATTCCATCCAGGACCTCCTGCAATATCTGAACTAGAGGTGACTGCATGAATATCTGTTGCCGGGGGGCTTGTTCAGGGACAGTTTCTACAGCAGTGATTAGATTCTGCACGGGATCTCCAGTTTGTTGTTGTTGGATCCTTATTAAAAAGGGTTGTTACTGTAAATGTTGTTTGTTGTCTTGAAAGTACCGTCCCTGTGTCTGTTGCCTGTGGTACCTCATGTTCATCAGATAAACCATCACTGCTGAACCAGAAATGCTCGTATAAACATCTGCTGCTGGTGTTCTTTTTCAAATTGAACTCACCTCATGATTTTTATTGTTCCATTCAAATATGGTGCCCCTCTCATAATCACGTCTGCCCCTCTTGAATTCATGTTGTTTCACCCTTTCAGTCTCTCGTCTTAGTTCTTTAATACAGTGTGCAATTTTTGTTTATAATGTTAGTGCTCAGAATGTGCAAAGAAAGTGTTAAAAGCCTCTTCTAGCGTAATTAATTCTTTAATAAGATTCTCAGTAATGGTGCCATGTTTTAAAATAATTCTAATCAAGTTTGCTGCTGACTCCAAAAGATGTACTTGCCAGTCTCTCAAAAATTCTATTTGTTCTAGCCCAAAATTCAGTTGTTTCACTAGTTGCAGCCCACATGGTACCCTATTAACCTCCAAGCAGGCTTGCATAGTTACTCTTTACCAGTACATTCTTCAAATTTTTAATGATGTACACTCTAACTAAACATATGTTGCTTTTATACCAGTACTTAGATTACCCATCAGTAGCATCTCAACATTTAACACAGTCCTCTCCCTTTCATTTTGTAGCAATGGATTTGCATCACCTTCCTTAAAAAACAACCTGTCCACTAATGAATGGATTACTGGCTGGGCTACATTTATGCATTGGAAATGGCATTAGGTCACATTTGGCGGTGCTACTCACTGTGGTCAATTCCTGGAAGTTCACGGAATCCACGACAATTCTCCCCAATTTTCCGAGCACACACAAATGTAAAACTTCGAAAACACAGCAAAAGTGGCTCAGGAGAAAAAAGGGGGCAAATCGGAGCCATGCATAAAGCAACATAGCACACAAAGCAAAACAGCAGGCTTACATGGTTTTCAGGAAGACAGAAACCCAGTCCTAGCACTAGGACATGATAAAATGCCTTTAGGAAACAGATAGAAATAGTATGTTATACTATACTAGCTGTCATTCAATGCATGTGATCAGAAATATCCTGGTGGGCCAATACATGTGCATTAAGAGAAACTACAGTACAGAGAGGAAAAATGAGAAATGTAAGAAAGAAATGACTCAAAGATTTTGTGATAGGGGATACAAATGGCCTTGCTTACAGTCAGCAGTGAACAAAGTGGGTTTAATTGATAGCAAGGAATTACTAAAACCAAGTAATAGAACTAAAGAGACTGGTAATTTGTATTTTAATATATGGATTGTGAAAATAATATGCTTGAAAAGCATACAAAAAAATTCTTGTAATACCATCACTCCTGGAGCGATAATACTACTGTTCGTAAGTGATAATACTATCGTTTTGGTGCCGTAATAGTATCGTTCAGCACCCGATTGATAGTATTATCAAGAAAGCTGAAGAGCGCATGTGCAAGTGTATCTCCGACATTTTACAAAGCGTGCCCTCTGATTGGCCACTTTTGCTCTGTGGGCAGGCACAACAAGTAGGAAAACATGGCAGCTTGCTTGCTTGCTTAGCGAGTGAATGGTCAACAGCCGCTACAACTGTTTTTTTTTTCACTTTTAAAAAATGTTTTTGAGCTCCTCTGCTCCTCCGATACCGCTGCCGACAAACAGTTAAAAAAAAGCAGTGGTAAATGAAGCCCACAGCACCGGTCATCCACGTTGCACTGGGGAACCCTGCCAGCACTCACATGGACCCGCTGATTCCACTGTTTAAATGGAGGTAAGTCAATTCACCTCGTATCCATATATTAAAAAAAATAACAAATAGGTTCTGGCATAACATGGTAGTAATTCCATCTCGAGGTTCTGGGGACACATGAAACCTCTTGAGCTTTGCTCTCAAGGTTCTCTGTGTCCCCAGAACCTCTCAATGGAATTACTACCTTGTAATATACCAGAACCTATCTATTATTCTATTTATAAAAATTGTGCCCCTAATTGTGTTACTGTTTATAGTGCCCAATCCTCAGAGATACAAAATATCTCCAGTTTGACCCTTTTTTCTCCTGAGCTGCTTTTCCTGTGTTTTGAAGTTTTTTTGTTTGTGTGTACTCAGAGAATTGGGGAGAATTGTTACTGATTCCATGAGCTTCTTCTCAGAGGGATAGTGGCAGCATGGGGGGGTCTAGATAAGAGGGGCAATTGTTTTAAAGAATCTGGATTTGTGGATTGGACTCGGAGGGAGGGTGGGAGCCCAGGGGAAAAATATTGTGCTATTGGAGGGAGGGAGGAGGGAGGGAGGAGGGGATGCGCCTAGGAGCCCAAGTAGTAAAACAAATGTTGGTTTCAGAGGAATGGTGGGAGCTCAGGAGGATCCAGACTAGGGAGTCAAGTGTTTTAAAAATAATTGTGCTCTCGGAGGGAGGCGGACTGGAAGGCCATGTTAAAATGTACTGTTATGTATAAAATGTTTTTTGGTTTTGTTTTAAATGTACACATCAAACTGCACTGCTGTGGTTACTTGGAGATGAAGTGGAGGGGTGGGCCTGGCGAACTGGCACACATGGAGAAAAAATTGTTCTGGCATCTGGTGAGGGAGCAGTGTAGGGTGGACAAGCAGACTGGCACAGAACATTTTTTTTCCATCATGTACGGCAGTTGCCTGAGTCCATCCTTTGCTCCCATGGTTTGTGCTTTTCTCCTGTTGTTCTTTGTTGCTGGAGAGTGGAGGGACATGACTGGCTGACTGGCACACATGGTGGAAATGGTTTACAGACAAATTGTCATGCTAACTTTTGGCGCGGGCCAAGGATCGTGGTTATTTCACCAAAAGTCCATGCTGTTGCAGTTGCAGTAGTCATGGGCACTTAGTGCACACCACAACCAAACCCTGGCAACCGCACAGTTATGACCTTTTCTTTAACTAACTGGGTGTTACCTGAGAATGCTACTTCTTCATTCTGTTCTTGTTCCAGGATTCCCTCTTCTCTGTATTGCTGCCTGCCATTCCTGGTCTCTTCATAGTTTCTTCTTTGTCTCATCCATTTCACACATCTGCTGACATCAGAGAAATTGCTTAGACTGATTCTTAAAGCTGCATGCCAATGGCAACCCATAACCAGTATTGATGTAATTGATGTAACTAATCTAATTAATGTAAAGCATGCATAACAGCTGATGTGACTTCATGGCTCTACAAAAGGTGAGCTGGATAGTAAAATCCCATTCATGCTTTGAACACCAGCCATGGATTATGTAAGCTCACAGAAGGGGAAGCAAAAACTGTGCTTAGACAACTTCCTCTCTAGCACACTGCACCGATAATATAAGCATACATTGTATAATATATATATATATATATATATATATATATATATTTATATATATATATATTTCTATATAACAAATCACACACGCACGCCGCACACACACTCACAAATACAATAAAAAAAATAGATAAACATGTGGGGAGTAGTGCAATGTAATGGCTGTGGGGCAGCAGTCTTCCGGGAGTCTTTTGGAGGCTGAGATGCTGCCCTATTTGCAGACAACTGTCTGCCCTGAGGGAGGAAGTTGCCCATCTTCAGGCCACACTGGACAGTAGTAAGGAAACCTTCCCCAGGCCACACTGGACAGTAGAAAGGGAACCTCCTCCATCCAGGGTGCACTAGCGCCACCACCACTACCTCAGAGGTTGTGAAGAAAGCACAGCAGTTGGACCACAGTGGGCTCAGGGAGGGTGAGGAGGGTGGAACAGAGGCACACCCAGTGAATTGTTCCACTCCACAATCCATACACCATTCTGGGGGAGCATAGCTCCCCTATGGATGCACCCGCAGAGAAGACTGATGATATCTGTCACAAGGGAGGCCCACATAAAGGAGGCAGAGGGCACCAAAGGGAAAGGAAGCAGCTCCTGGTGGGGGACTCAATTATTAGGGGTGTAGAACTGGGGGGAGCTGGGAAAAATGAAGTAAGATGCCTGCCTGGTGCCATGGCTTGGAGGGACAGGAAGCGCATCCTCAGGACCACGAGAACAGCTGCAAGGGATTCCGAGCTGGATGTAATTGTCCACCTAGGGACAAATGACTTGGTTCATCATGAGATTAGAGCAGTGCAGGAGGACATTGCAGAGTCGGGGAGGACCTAAGATGAGTAGCACACACAGTATCCTTCTCAGAGGTGCTGCCTGTCAAAAGCATGGGGGAGGCGAGGGCAATTGGCACCATGCAGTTTAATTAATGGTTGAAAAAATGGTGCGGAGCACAGGGGTTTGACTTCATTGGGGACTGGGGTTCCACCTGGAGGAACACCACCCTATACTGGCAGGATGGTCTGCATCTGTCCAGGAAGGGAACAAGTCTTTTGAGCAATCAGTTTAAATGCTTCATTGGCAAGCTTTTAAACTAGTCAAAGGGGGAGGCACTGACAAGCAGCAGGAAAATCCCAGCCTCTCCCTACAAAACAGGGTACTAAATGAGAAAAATTCTGAGGTAGAACGGTCAGTGGGGGATGCTGCAACAGAAGGTAAAGCCATCAAAAAATGGAGAGCAATGAGTACCAATGCCCGTAGTCTGAATAACAAGCTTCCTGAATTAGTGGCCATGATGGAGGAGGAACATCTGGATATCGTGGCAGTCACAGAAACATGGTACACACAAAACCATGACTGGGACATAAACATACCAGGATACACTGTCTACAGGAGGGACAGGGAGGGTGAAAGAGGAGGAGGAGGAGTGTCTTTACATAAGGGAAGGAATAAAAGCAACAGAACAAAAGGGTAAACAGGGAGGAGAAGAAGCACTGTGGGTAAATTTGGAGACAGGCAATGGCACCACAATACGCACAGGGGTTATATACAGACCCCCTTCTCAGGGGGAGGAAATGGACAGGGAAATGATAGAAAGTATATTTAGAATGGCAGAAAAAGGGGAGATATTGCTGATGGGTGATCTGAATATGCCGGATGTTAACTGGAGTGCAGTTGCAGCTGCCACTTCGAAGAGTGCAGTTATTCTAGATGCCCTACAGGGGGCATGCCTTAGACAACTAGTACTGGAGCCCACTCAAGAGGGAGCAATATTAGACTTGATTCTCTCAAATGGAGATGGAGAGAGGATTACAGATGTAGAAGTGGGTAGCCATCTGGGAACTAGCGACCATCGAACAGTACGGTTCACAATAAACACAGCAATAGAGTCAAGCCATACAAAGACAAAAGTACTGGACTTTAGGAGGGCTGACTTTGCCAAAATGGGTGAGTGCCTAAGGAATGCACTAGCAAATGGGCAGGAAGGAGGGGTGGAAGAACAATGGGGAATAATAAAAACTGCCATCACAGAGGTAACGAGCCTTTGTGTGAAGCAAATAAACAAAACAAGACGATGTAAGAAACCACTATGGTTCTCAAAGGAAGTGGCAGTGAAGGTTCAAAGAAAAAGAAAGCATTCAGGAAGTACAAGGAATGCATGAAGGAGCAGGACGAGAACTGTCAGTTAAAGCAAAAGGAAGCTGGGAAGGCAGTCAGAACAGCAAAGGCCCAAACCGAGGAAAAGATAGCCAACTCAGTTAAGAAGGGGATAAAACCTTTATAGGTACATCAGGAGCGAAGGAAGACCAAGGGAGGGATAGTGAGGCTTAATAAAGGGGTGGGACGGTAGGCAGAGGAGACTGTGAAAAGGCAGAGATACAAAACAAATATTTTGCTCAGTATTTACAAAGGAAGAGGAAGTACATAAAACAAACAGTAGTAACACTGGATACAGAAGTTGATACCGGCCCATTTACAGAAAGAAAGGTTCTGAAAGAACTCTTAAAACTGAAGGTGGACAAGCAATGGGGCCTGATGGGATTCATCCCAGAATTCCTAAAAGAACTAAGGGTAGAACTAGTGACACCACTGACTACCCTTTTAACAAATCATGGGAGGATGGGGTGGTGCCGAGGACTGGAGGAGGGCAGATGTGATTCCCTTCACAAAAGTGGGAGCAAGGCAGAAGCAGGAAACTATAGACCTGTTAGTTTAACCTCAGTGATAGGGAAAATGATGGAATCACTTCTAAAGGAAAGAATTGTCAAGTATCTAGAGGCCAGAGGGCACAGGACCCAGGCAGCATGGATTCACAGCGGGAAGGTCATGCCAGATGAATCTGATAGATTTCTTTGACTGGGTGACCAAAGTAGTAGATCAGGGAGGGGCTGTGGACATGGCCTACCTAGACTTTAGCAGGGCATTTGACACAGTCCCACACAAAAGATTAATATACAAGTTAGCCAGCCTGGGTGTGGGTCCCAAGATGACAGCCTGGGTAAAGAATTGGCTGGAGAATAGGACACAGAGAGTAATAGTAAATGGAGTCCACTCAGAAGAAAGGAGGGCTACTAGTGGGGTACTACAGGGTTCAGTATTAGGACCGGTCCTCTTCAATGTCTTTATAAGCAACATTGCAGAAGGACTGGAAGGAAAAGTATGTCTCTTTGCAGATGACACTAAGATCTGCAACAGAGTTGATGCACAAGGTGGGGTGGAAAGGATGAGAAGGGACTTGGCAAGGTTAGAGGAATGGTCAAATGTATGGCAGCTTAGATTCAATGCTAAGAAGTGTAAGGTAATGCACTTGGGAAACAAAAACCCAGGGAAGAGTACATAATGGGGGGTGAGATACTAACAACAACAAAAATGGAGAGGGACCTGGGGGTAGTCATATCAGATGACCTAAAGATGGGCAAGCAATGTGAGAGGGCAGCAAGGAGGGCTGGGGGGATACTGGGATGCATAGGGAGAGGCATCACCAGTAGAAAACAGGAAGTTATTATCCCTCTGTACAGACAGCTGGTGAGACCCCATCTGGAGTACTGTGTGCAGTTCTGGAGACCTAATCTCCGCAAAGACATAGACAGGATGGAAGCTGTCCAGAGGAGGGCAACTAAAATGGTGCAAGGTCTGCACCGGAAGACATATGAAGAGAGACTTAAGGAGCTTAATATGTATAGCCTCGAGGAAAGGAGGGAGAGGGGGGACATGATAGAAACTTTCAAGTACCTCAAGGGAATCAACAAAGTCCAGAGGTAGCATCTTTCAAAAAGAGGTATGCAAGAACAAAGGGCACAATTGGAAGATAGAGAGTGGCTCAGAGGGTATTTAAGGAAGTATTTTTCACAGAGAAGGTTGTGGATGCATGGAACGGTTCTGAGGAGGTTGTGAGTCAAAATCAGTGGTGGAATTCAAGCATGCATGGGATAGTCATAAGGCAGTTCTGGGGGGTTGGGGTAGGAAGAAGTAGGCTGCTGGTTAACTAGGATCTGCAGCTTATCCAGTAGGTAGGGAAACGGGCAGACTGGGTGGGCCAAGCGGTCCTTATCTGCTGTCAAATTCTATGTTTCTATGTTTCTCTATACTAAGGAGAAGGATGGTGGTGAGGGGAAATTATCTGGCAGTGCGAGTTGAGCACATGCAGGGCTCGTATGCACACTGTAGGGGACAGTATATCAAAAACTCCCACAGAGCATAACCATACTCTCCAACATGGTCGTGCACAAGTCATAAAAGCATGCAACACCATGAAGCGTAAAGCAGAGGAATCAGAGGAGTGTACACGAAATGTTGTTCTGCAAGCTCTGCAAGAAGTTGATTTGAGACATGCACGTTTATTACCAACACAGGAGACACTATGGCGAGATGTCCGTAGACATAGACAATTCTGTGGTCCAAGTGACACTGGCATATCACAGTATGCACAGACTGTCAGTGATGAACAATTTATCGGGGTGCAAGATAACGACTTTGTCATTTCTGCATGTGAGTCTGATCTTCAGGTGCTCTGGGAGCAACCACACTAGTTATGTGATGGAACTTTTAATGTTGTACCCCAACAGGATGACCAGTTATATACAGTGCATGCACTGGTGCAAGGTGTTAACAGACCTTGTGTGTATGCACTACTGCCTGGACGGAGTGAAGAGGTTTATAGAAAATTCTTTGTACACCTTCAAACACTTCTTGGTGGCCAAACCAGTGTTGTCAGTATCATTACAGACTTTGAAACTGCTACTGTAAATGTTCTCAAACAAATGTTTCCTGCTGCAGAGTTATCCGGCTGTAATTTCTACCTGGGACAGGCAATGTGGCGCTGTATGCAGCAAGAGGTGATGCAGCAATGGTATATACAGAACAAAGTGTTCACACACAAAGTTAGATGTATACTGGTTTGGCATTTGTGCGAGAAAAAAACTTAGAACATTACTTTGAAGCACTGCAAGATGATGTTGAATTTGAAGAGCTGGATTGCTTGCATGACTATTTCGAGGCCACATATATTGGCCGAAATACGTCCTAAATCCCGACAAAAAAAATCCTGACATGAAAAAGACTGACAAAAAATACTGAAAGGAAAAAATACTGACATCATAAAATCCCAACACAAAAACTCCTGACACATGTATAAAAGACATGTTACTCACCGTTTTGATGTGCTGTGCTAGGGATCTTGGGCTGTATCCACAAAAGAAAGGAGGGCAGAAAAAAACCTGCACGTGTCCAAATATTGCGCAGCTGTGGGGAAAACACACCTACAAGTGTGTGGGAATTCACAAATCCTGCAGGAGTGAGAAAATATCCCGCTGTTGCGAAAAAATGCACGTGTGGAAAATATGTTGCGGGGGAAAAAGTGCCATGATATGCATGCAGCATCCCCTGACAGGCTATTCACAACTAGTTTTTTTCTGCATTTGTGGAAAAAATGTTACACACAGTGGAATGAGGTGTAACTCTCCCTCAGTAAATTGCAGTAGTGCCCCAGCAATTGGAATCAATTAAGGTGGAGGTGAGGCACAGGTAATAGCATCCCAGATAGTATAACAGTGGTTGTTGTTACAGCAAAAAAAGCACACATTGCCATGATATGGCAACAGGCAACAACCACCAGACACAGTGCAGCCCATGATGGAGCCCCACAAGCAGTAGAGCCTGGCCAGCTTGCAACGAGTGCTACCTCTGCAGGCAACAGGAACACTCCAGGGAGGGAGGACCAGCAGTGACAGTTGGCCACTGTGGTGCCATGGTATTGCTGATACCTGTGATGCTGCAGTGGTCCCATTTGAGGGACTGGTTGCTGGTCTCTTTGTGGGTGCTTTCAGCTTCATTCTATGGCAGCACTGTTAAAGTCTGCTGTTCCAGCTAATTAAGTTCACTGTTGCTGTGCCTCCTAAGCTATTTCTGCAGCTGCAGAGCCGCAGTTGCGGATTTTCAGCACGTGCACAATTTCTGCAGCTGCAGGCATTTTACAAAATTCTGCACCTGCTCAAAATTTCTATATGAATATCACGCAACTGCATTTCTCCAGTGCTGCAGGCCCTTTTCCCCGCAGCTGTGGGATTTTTGGCTTTCTTTGTGAATCCTGCCCCTTGGCTCTGAGTTTAACCAGTTCATTCAGAAGTGAAGTAATCCAAGTAATCCAATGAAAGACACCATTAAAAAGTCCATCTTTAATTAACAAGTTAAAAGTTTGTTTTAAATATTTTTTTTACTGTTTCTATATAAGGGCTATGTGCAATTCTCCTTAGAATTTCCAATGTTGATCATTGTTGTTTCACGCTGATCACATTGGCAATTTTTTCCTCCCTGGTACAATAGCACTTTTTTTGCTGATAACCTAGGCATGACATGTTGACTAAGTAAGCATTGCCCCCTTTTGCAGTTGGGAAATGAATCTGTAGGTGCCTACATGAGTAGAGCCTATTTAATGTACCTAGTCAGCGGTGCCATGCTTCCACCTTGTTCTGTGTCCATGGAATTCCATTTTTGACCTGGTCATGAGCACTGTTTTTCAATATGTATATTTCTGACACATATAAGGGTATTTAGAGCAAGGTAAGTCTAATCTCAGATAATCAAATGGGGATTGCACAAAACCTTAACATATAAACAGTAAACAAAAAAAAACTTTTAATTTGTTAATTAAAGATGGACTTGTTAATGGTGTCTTTCATTGGATTACTCCACTACTGAATGACTTGGTTAAACTCAGAGCCAAGATCTCTGGCACAGCACATCAGAACAGTGAGTAACATATATTTTCTACATATGTCAGGATTTTTTGTGTCGGGATTTTATAGTGTCAGTATTTTTTCCTTTCAGTATTTTTTCGTCAGTCTTTTTCATGTTGGGATTTTTTTGTCAGGATTTAGTATCTAACCTAGGTTGGCTGCCTAGCAAGAAACTGCAAGAATCATAGGCAGCCAATATTCAGAGTCAGCTTTTGGAACCAGCACTGAAGAGTGCTGAATGATTTGCCATGAAGCAACAATGCCATTGATGCTTGGTACCGTGTATTCTCTGTACAAGCCATCCAACTTGAGCTAAGTTAGCCAGAAAGCAATGTCAAGAACAGCATGCAGTTACTCTGCAGAGGTGCCAGATGGAGGCGGGCCAGCAGCTGCTGAGGAAAAATACTAAATATGTATGACTTAACAAGGTGTATAAGTTGAACTGTCAGGATATTGACTCCCGCACTCCAAAGCAATGTGTATTTGTTATTGCAGCAATAACCGAAATTAATAATGCATAACTGGCATTAATGTTGTTTTTAATTTTATCGTCCACCTTATTACACATGTTATCTTTTATCTTTTGAGTAAATGCATGCTCTTTAATACACTTTAATACACTATGCACTTTAATACACTTTAATACACTGTGCACTTCAATAGTGACATAGATTTAATACACTGTCATACTGATTTTTAAATTGCTAATTTATTATGTTTTTTAACTACGTCCTTGCTTTTTAAAACTTTTAAAACTTTGTTTATTAAACTTTGCTGATGTTCCTCCATTGCATTTCTTGCTTTTCAAGTGAATTTACAAAGATCCACCCATTCACCCATCCCCATTTATTTACAATCTAGACTGCGAGTCAGGTGCAAAGGGTCTCCTGTGTAACTTTGTTTTAGCCTATACAAGCCCATACAATGCAGGCAGACAATGTCCTCTTGAAGCCACTTATTAAATATAGCCATGGTGCTTCAATGAATTCCAGTTGTATTAATTCTATAAAATTCAGTACATTTACAACCAGGGCAAGGGCGACCAATTGTCCATCCACCTATTGACTGCATGATGATTATGGTAACTATATTTTGTCCCCATTCTGATTTGTCCACGTCTATTTAGTCGTGATGTTCTGTCCGGGGACTATATGGATGTATGCGGTGGAAATAATTGTTCTGACCTATGGTGAAGGAGTAGGGTGGAGCAGGTGAGCAGAATGGCACAGAACAATTTTTTATATCATGTGTGTCAGATGACTGGGTCTGTCCCTTGCTCCCATGGTATGTTCATCACTCGCTGCTGTGGTTTCTTAGAGATGGAGTGGAGGGGTGGGCCTGACTGACTGGCACACATGGTGAAAACAATTGTTCTGGCCTCTGGTGAGGGAGCAGGGTGGAGTGGGTGACCAGAATGGGACAGAACAATTTTTTCCATCATGTGTGGCATCAACTGGATTCATCCCTTACTCCCGTGATGTGTCCGTGACTCACTGCTGTGGTTCCTCAGAGATGGAGTGGAGGAGGCCTGGCTGACTGGCACACATGGTGGAAATAATTGTTCTGGCCTCTGGTGATGGAGCAGGGTGGAGCAGGTGACCAAAATGGCACAAAACTATTTTTTTCATCAAGTGTGGCAGTCGACTGGGTCCATTCCTTGCTCCCGTGGTGTGTCCATGACTCACTGCTGTGGTTCCTCAGAGATGGAGTGGAGAGGTGGCCCCAGCGGAGTGGCACACATGGTGAAAATAATTGTTCTGTCCTCTGGTGAGGGAACATGGTGGGGTGGGCAAGCAGACTGGCACAGAACTATTTTTTTCCATCATGTATAGCAGTCATCTGGATCCATGCTTTGCTCTTGTGGCTAGTCTGTGTGTTGCTCCTGTGGCTAGTCCGTGCATTGCTCCTGTGGTTTGTCCATGCTTCGCTCCAGTGGGTTGGAGACTGGATGGACAGGCCGAGCTGACATGGCACAATGCCTTGCTCCTGTGTTCTATATAGTGCACACAGATTAAAATGAAAGTGAGAGGTAGCAAAAAAACAGAATTTCTGGAATCTTTGGTTCTATGGATACTAGTTAAGTCCATGGGCAAGCTCAGCATCACAACAAGGCAATTGAAGGAGCTGAGGTTTTGAAACAAATCTTTCCAGCTTAGAACATTGTGGGATACAAGCTAGTGGTTTGATATTGGAAGATCAAGCACCCCAAGGAAAGCTCTCCTCCTCTATGCACTGATGTTCTCTTCCAATTTTAATAATTTTTTATGGTATTTATGCTCCAACCCCTACATCCCATGTGATTTGGAGGGCCCCAGCCTCATCACCTCAGCATCTACCAGTTGGCACATTAGTGGCTCCAGGGCTTAGCCCCCTGGGGGTCAGGGGACCCACCCCTGACACCAGATTGAGACTTTTTCTGTGCTGTGGCTAGTTGGGTGTGAGGCCTGCAAGCTCCCTCCTTCATCCCTCTGTTGACATACTTTTTCCTGGTTTTCTTCCTGGGATGGCATGCAATGATGCCCATGATGTCACCACTCATGCTCCCATGCACGACTTCGCCTAGTGTCTGCATCGCCCCGATCCACATGTACGGCATCAGTGCTCCTGCCCCTGCCTCATCTAGGCCTGGCAAGCTCTGACTGCTGGAATCCTCCCAGAGAAGGAGAGCTGTCCAGCAGATGCTCAATCCTTCTCCTCCCTGCCGACTCTTGGACGGCCCTGCGCCATTCCCAACATGGGTCACTGGCATGGAGCGAGGTGTGGTGCCCAGCACCTCAACCCTCAGTGCCCACCCAATTCTTAATTTTTTTTTTGGTTTAATTTTGTTTTAGTTAAACTACACCATGTCTACATTGCCAACAAAGTGCTTCTGTCTTTCTTGTGAAGAGGCCAAAGACCGTCATGTCTAAGTATCTTGTCGTGCCCAAAATCAGGTTAAGTTGTATCCAGAGGATCTTTACAAGGATAGAGGATTGCTGTTTTGTCATGCTTACACCCATACAATTGACTTTGTGTGGAAGCATACAGCTGGCATGCATATGAATTTGCAGAACGATCTGGAAAGAAAAGAAGCTGCAAAGAAAACATGCAAAGTAAAACTACTCACACAGATGTTGATAATTATTTTATTTTTACATATTCTGTTTTTCCCTCCTGGGTGCACCTTGGGTGGCTGGTATCTGCCCTGTCCCTGCCTCCCAAGTCCATCTCACCTCTCTTTGGCACTGTGCCTCCCTCCCATCAAGGGCACATGTGCCTTGTTCCTATGTTCCCCTCCTTGCTGCTAGAGTTCAACACTACCACCTGGCCCCTAACAAGCAGTAGCATCAGCAGATTTCCACCCACACTCAGGAGAGGAGAGCAGTCAATCAGACACTTGATCCTCTTCTCCCCACTGACCCATGCCAACCTGATCTTGTTCCCAAACAGGCTGCCACTGTGGCAGGAGGTAAAGTTCATAGCTCCTCAGCCCTCCATACCACTGGATTGGCCTACAGTTTGTTTTTCCCTGTAAAATATTAAATTGTATTTGCTTTTTTGTTTTCCAGGCACAGTTTATTTTTCCCTGTAAAATATTGTATCTTGAGTTTTTTTTTTATGTACACCTCCATGACAGCAGTCGTTGACATCTTGTTTCAGCCGAGCAACAAAATTGTCCATTGAACAGAAATAATTTGTTCTGGACTTCATTTGCTGTTTGACCCATGCAGGCATATCACTGGAGAAGGCTTACAGATTTCAAGAGTTCGTAAAGAAGTACACAAAACAAGGCAGTAGTCTTGCTGGACCAGCACAGCTTCGGAGTATGTACTTCCAAGAACTTTGGCCTGATCATGAACAGTCCTTGAAAGAGGCTGTAGAGGATCAAGATGTCTTCATTTTCCTGGATGAGACAACAGATGCCTGTGGACGTAGCATGTTGGCTATTTTGGCCAACTATTGCTGAATGTTGGGGAGCAGCCACTCCTAATTGGTGTGGAGTTTTTAGATCATGTGAAGAAAACCACAGTACCCCAAGCTCTGCTAAAAGTGCTAAATACTGCCGGCTCCATGGCACTGAGTGAATGGGTTCACTTGGCACGCTGGCGACCCGGGTTCATTCCCCAAGCCTGGGTACCAGGAGTGGATACCAGCAAGGGAGGGGTTCTCTAAGCATCCATTGGATGCTTCCCTCCCTGGGGGGTGGGATTTGCCTGGGGACCTGTGGGTGGATTGGTGGTGAGCTTGGGGACGTGCTGCCTCGACATGCCCACGGCACGCCCCCGCCCCAGGAATATCCTGCGAGCTAATGCAAGGCCGAGAACTGTGGTAGCCGGGGCACAGAAAACAGAAATTACACCCTGTTCTGACCGGATGACAAGCACCTTGGCCACTGCCACCCAAAGCCCCGGAGCCAGCCCGGATCCAACCCCGCTGCACCTGGGATGCAAAGTTGGACGTAAAGGCCATTCCCCCCCGGAAGTGAAGGACCCTCCGGGCATAGGGATATGCCGGGCTACCCAAGGTAGGCTGCAATTGGGACTGGCAGTAGGTGGCAGGAGGTTGGAGGGAGGCAGGAAGGCGGTGGCGCTCTGAAGGAGTGGCCGGTTGGGGGGTGTGGGAGGCGTAGAAAAAAAAAGTGCTAAACACCAACGGGGTGAATGCCAATAAAGTCTTCGTCATTGCCACAGACAGTGCAAGTTATAAACACTAGGCTTTTGAAACTGTGCTGTCCTGTGTCCTATCAAATGCAGTGAATGTCACTTGCATTGCCCATCTCCTCAATTTGGTTTTGGAGGTGTGGGCGGACACACTGGATGACATAAACACTGCTGTTTCCCTTTTTTTTTAAATTTTTGCCAGAGCCTAATGTGCAGGCATCAGTACTTTGCCTTCATGGAATCCAAATAGGGCATTGTACCCAAGATGCCAGTATATGCAGTGGTAACTCGGTGGTGCTTTTGGGTTAATGCTGTTCAGCATTTGGCAGACTATTTGCCTGTGTTACCAGAGTTTGTCAAAATGCTGCCATTCAATGCAGCAACCTTGAAGTGCCTGAAGTGTTTATTAAAAGGCAAAGCAGCAGAGCTGGTAACACAAGCCGATTTTGTGGTGGAACACTCTTCTGAACTTGTTAGCCTTATTCTACAATTGCAGTCAAGCAGCCAGCAATAGGGACACTCCATATTTGGAAGGGTGCAACATGTGCATATGGTTTTGGACTTCTGTGCCACTGCAGGGAAACTGAATACAGAACAAATACAGTAGAAAATGTTGTCCCGCTGTCAGTTATATGAAAATCAAAACTGTGTGAATCTTTTTCAGAAGGTTATGTTAGACAGCAGTCAGAAACTGGACCAAATTTTAAAATCTCATCCCTCAATCAGCACATTCAAAGCTGCTTGAATCTTTGATCCAAAGCAGCTGCCAACACTGGACAAGGAAAAAGCAAAATACACCTAGGAGCTATCATCTCTGGCTGGTGTTTCAAACTTTGAGTGGCATGGGTATGGAACTTTTGCCCAGTCAGTACCCAGTGATGATTTTAATATTGCTGAGTGGTGGGAAGCACAAAGTGATACATTTCCACATATTGCTGCTGTCGAAAAATATATACAGTCCACTCCCATTTATCCAAATTGTCTGGGGGACACAACATATTTTTGGATAAACGGGAATCTGGTTAAGCAAGAGACTATTTTAAAATCCATAAAACACATACCCTACTGCATTAGAAACAATGCTAACAACTGGCAATACAGTATTGCAATACTTTATTTAATCTCACTGAACCACAAATAAATGGCAGAATTGCACTGGTCATCATGACAGGACCTCATATTCTTTCTGTCACTAGTGCCAGCTGCTGTTTCCATTTTTACAGCAAAGTCCCTCAGTTTTTCTTTATCGGCTTTTATGTTGCTAATGGTGCTCTTTCCAACACCATATTCACCTGCAAGGAGCACAACTCTCTTGCCATTCTCTAGCCTGTGAAGGATGTATAGTTTTTCAGCTACAGTCAGCACTACTCATTTGCATTTTGCAGCCATTTCAGTCAACGTGCTACAGACATACTGACAGATGGACATTGAGTAAGTGGGTGGGAGTGGTACCTATTAACAGTGATTAACAATTGACAGGTGATTATGAATGAAATGGGGGCACAGAGAAATGACTTGTGAAATACAATGGAGCTGGGTATCTGGGGACAACATATCGATTTGTTAGATAGGGAGGGTCGGATTACAGGGGGTTGGATAAATAGGAGTGAACTATATCTGGCTTCCCGTAAATACAGCAGATGTTGAACAGACTTTTTTGCTGTACACAGATCTTTTAAAAGATAATCGGCGAAGTCTGACTGATGACAACACTCGACTACTTCTTTTGTTGAAGTACAATGAGAAATTAGAAAAAATCTCAGTTGGATAACAGCTGCTGCTCATTCTGTGATGTAAAAATCCTTTCTTGACAATCTGATGTGGTGGTGGTGGTACTATACTTTTTCTGTAGAATACTAATACCATTTATTGTTTGGATTATTACACTTCTGGTATGACGAACTGGTGGTGGTGGTGGTAGTACTACTGATTTGACAATGATGCTACTATTATAATGTATACTGTTTTTTGATCAGTACATGTGTGCGCGTGTATGTGCGTGTGTGTTTTTTAATAAAAACTTATACATTTTGATGGCTGGCTTTAATATGCATCACAAAGCAACTGAAATTGAAAACCCATACTAGTACCTACAGAGGAAAATGTGTGCTCAGTAGCCCACAAAATCCCCACAAAATACATGAAAAGTCCTGAAAAATTTGGGAGAAAAAAGTCCTGCAAAATTCCCACAAAATCTGCTAAGAAATTCCACGATTTCCCAGTGGCCCTGGTAATTCCTTATGGAACAGAGAGTGCGAATGGCCAAAGTAACACAATTGCACAAGCATAAAACTAAACCAGATGCATAGGCCATTGAACCACGGCTACAGAAGTGGTGAACCTTTATCATGTATGTCACTTGTGTTATCTGAAGAGAGATGCATGTTGTTTGTCTTACCCGAGCAATGGCTGTCTCTGGTTGCTTGTGTTGCCTTGCCCCTTTTGCTGCCTATTGGGGGGGTGGGTTAGAGTTAAAGTTGGAAAGCCTAATGCTGCATTTCCCAGCTTTTGTTACTTTGTTTAATCTGGACCCTTACTAATGTATTAATGAAGTTTCTTGCAAAGAATTTCCTTTCTTTTTGAGAAGATAGTCACAAGACATACATTGCTTTTATTGTATATCTATTCCGATCACTGTACCAGTAGATACATTTTGTGATGGTTATCACATAAAATGTAGAATTTGATGGCAGATAAGGACTGCTTGGCAAATCAAGTCTGCCCATTTTTCCCTACCTACCTACCTACTGTATTACTGCAGCCCCAACTTGATCTCTGGTTCTACCCCCCCCCCGGCCTTACCACAAAGGTTCCATTATGAGTATCCCATACATTCTTGAACCCCGGTACAGTATTTGCCCTCATCACCTCCTCCACTAGAAGTATGTTCCAGGCATCTACCACTCTTTCTGTGAAGAAATACTTCCTCACATGTCCTCTGAGTCTACCCTCCTCCAGCTTCATAGCATTACCCCTTGTTCTTGAGCATCTTTTTTTTCTGAAAAATGCTTCACTCTTGAACCTTATTTATACCTGTGAGGTATCTGAAGGTTTCTGTCATATCTCCCCTCTCCCACCTTTCCTCGGGGATGTACATATTGAGGTCATTCAGTCTCTCTTCACAGGGCTTTTTATGCAGACCCTGAACCATTTTAGTTGCCCTCCTCTGGACCGCCTCCACTCTGTCTATGTCCTTCCAGAGCTTAGGTCTCCTAAACTGTACACAGTACTCTAGGTGAGATATCACCAGTGATCTATTCATAGGGAAACACCACCTCCCTCTTTCTGCCATGATACCTCCCCCTATGTACCCCAGCATCCCACTAGCTCTCCCAACTGCCTTGTCACACTGTCTGGCCACCTTTAGCTTATCATATATGATTACGCCCAGGTCTCTTCCCTGTTTGGTGGTCACCAATACCACTCCCCCCATTTTGTACTCTGCCCTTGGGTTTTTGCGTCCCAAATGCATGATTTTGCACTTTTTCACATTCAAATTTAGCTGCCATACACTTGACCACTCCTCTAACTTTCTCAGATCACTACTCAATTTTTCAATCCCTTCTGGAGTGCCTACCCTACTAAAGATTTTAGTATCATCAACAAAAAGGCAGACCTTACCATCCAGCCCCTCTGCAATGTTGCTAATAAAGACATTGAAGAGGACCAGTCCCAGTACTGATCCCTTTGGCACCCCGCTGGTCACTCTCCTTCCTTGGAGTGAACTCTGTTTGTCACCACTCTCTGTCGCCTACCCTATAACAAATTTCTTTTCCAGTTTACCACCTTTGGACCCACTCTTAAACTGCTCAGCTTGTCTACTATGTGGAACAGCTTTGAAGGCCTTACTGAAATCTAGGTAGGCCACATCAACTGCTCCACCCTGATCCAATCCCTTGGTCACCCAGTCAAGAAATCTATTAGATTTGTTTGACAAGCTTTCCCCCTTCTGAACTCATACTGCCTTGGATCTTGTGTAATCCCCTCTTCAGTTGGGGTTACTAGAATTGTCTCCTGTTGCCTGGTCCCACCAGTCCTGGGCAGCTGAGTACCCCTGAGAAGCTCCTGCCAGCCTTTTACTGCCTGCCAGCTTTGTGTTTGGAGGAGTAACCTGAATGTTTGAAATTGTGCCACCTAGTGGTACTGTGCAGCCTGCACTGGGAGAGAGCTGTGAAGAGGAGCACAGTCCAGTTGTGTTCTGCTCGACTGTGTGAGCTGGCATTCCAATCCCCTATTCAAGTGAGTGCTGCAGCAACTACATGATTCTACATTTGCAGCTAGTGACAAGTACCTTTGTGTTCTGACTCCTGGGATCCCTGAACCATGTGTTGGGCATCGAACAATACACATGCTTTGGGGGAAAGAAATATAAACTGTGTAAGTAACTGTTTATGTGGACACTATTGCTTTAATCTGCTCAGCGGATGTGTTTTTACCTACTGCAGGGGGACTTAGTGCTACAGTGCTAGCAACAGGCAGACAAGGACTTTTACAAAGCCTATTCAGTAATCGGATAACAATACAAAGGAGCAGCTTTTGAACTGCGGGACAGTGTTTATTAAAATCGTACAGTTTGCCTGCAATAAGACTTTAAACTTAGAATCAATCAAATCAATCAAGCTTTATTTCTATAGTACAATTCTCAATAGATTCAAAGCACTTTACATAAAATCCAAAGCATCTGAATAACAATAAAATATATTAAAACACAACAACTCTTCATTACTAAAAGAGAATACATACATCTGAGTCTGGGAAAGCCTGTCTAAATAAATGTGTTTTCAATTCCCATTTAAACTCATCAATAGTCTTGCTGTCTCTGATCTCACAAAATAGAGGGTTCCACGGGGTCAGGGCTGCAAATGCAAACTACTAGCACCCAATGTTTTTAGATGGACCTTGGAAACCTCTAGCAATCCCTCATCTGAGGAACGAAATGGGCAGGAGACATGGTAGGGATGTAGTAGATCTTGCAGGTATCCAGGTCCCTGTCCATGTAGGGCTTTATAGGTCAGCAAACTGACCTTGAAGGTGATCCACGAACAAACAGGCAGCCAGTGCAGATAGCGGAGCACAGGTGTAATATGACATGACCTGGATAGGCCAGTCAACAACCTGGCTGCTGCATTCTGCACTAGCTGTAGTCAATGAATATCCACCCCTGACAGTCCTAGGTATAGGGCATTGCAGTTATCAAGGTGAGAGGTCACAAAGGCATGGACCAGTGTTGGCATATCACCAGGGAAATCAGGTGTGTAATCTGAGTGATGTTCCTCAGATGGTAAAGTGAGGACTGGACCATGGCTGTCACCTGTGATTTAAGCATCAAACCGCAGTCCAGAACACCCAGATTCCTGACGCAATCTGAGGTAAGAAGTTGGGAGTCCCCATGCCATAGCCCAGAAACCTGAATAGCCTACCCCCTCATTCCCTGGTGACCAGGTTCCAGCACTCATACTTCAGTCTTGTCTGGGTTCAACTTCAGCCAGTTGGCCCTCATCCAACACTGGATCTCAGCCAGGCAGATGTTAAATACTGAGACTGTATCCTGCTGCCCCTGAGCCATCCCCCCTCTATCTTTAAATTCTGCCCCCTTGTTCTTGCACATCTCTTTTTCTGAAAGATGCTACCCTCTTGGACTATGTTAATTCCCTTGAGATACTTGAAAGTTTCTATTATGTCCCGTCTTTCCCTCCTTTCTTTAAGGGTGTACATATTAAACTCCTTTAGTCTCTCTTCATATGGCTTCTGGTGCAAACACTGCACCATTTTAGTTGCCCTCCTCTGGACTGCCTCCATCATGTCTATGTCCTTGCAGAGATGGGGTCTCCAGAACTGCACACAGTACTCCAGATGGGGTCTCACCAACAGTCTGTACAGAGGGATAATATCTTCTTGTTTTCTACTGGTGATGCCCCTACTGATGCATTCCAGTATCCCCCAGCCCTCCTTACCCTTCTCACATACTTTGCCTACCTTTAGGCCATCTGATATGACTACCCCAGGTCCCTTTCCATTTTTGTTGTTGTTAGTAACCCCTCCCCCCACATTGTATACTCTTCCCCTGGGTTTTTGTTTCCTGGGTACATTACTTTGCACTTCTTTGCATTGAATCTAAGCTGCCATTCTTTTAACCATTTCTCCAACCTTGCCAAGTCCCTTCTCATCCTTTCTACCCCGCTTGTGTATCCACTGTGTTGCAGATCTTTGTGTCATCTGCAAAGAGGCATACTTTTCTTTCCAGACCCTCCACAATGTCACTTACAAAGACATTAAAAAGGACCAGTCCCAGTACTGAACCCTGTGGTACCCTGCAAGCAACTCCCTTTCACGGGAATGAACTCCATTTACTATTACCCTCTGTATTCTGTTGTCTAGCCAATTCTTTACCCAGGCTACCACCATGGGACCCACTCCCAGGCTGGCTAATGTGTTTATTGATCTTTTGTGTCAGACTGTGTAAAAATGCCTTGCTAAACTCTAGGTAGGCCATGACCACAGCCCCTCCCTGGTCTACTGCTTTGGTCACCCAGTCAAAGAAATCTATTAGATTTGTTTGACATGACCTGTCCACTGTGAATTCATGCTACCTTGGGTCCTGTGCCTCACTGGCCTCTAGGTACTCAACAATTCTTTCTTTCAGAAGTGATTTCATAATTTTCCCTACCACTGAGGTTAGACTAACAGTCCCCTTCTGTCCACTAACCCTCCACTTTATTAAACATCACTATCCCTCCCTTGGTCTTTCTGCACTCCCTAATGTACCTATAAAAGGTCGTATCCCCTTTCTTAACTGAGTTGGCTATCTTTTACTCGGTTTGGGCCTTTGCTATTCTGACTGTCTTCCCTGCTTCCTTCTGATTTAACTGGTACAGTTTCCTGTCCTGCTTCTTCTGTGTTTCCTTATACCTCCTGAGTGCTACCTTTTCCTCCCTTACTTTCCCCACCACCTCTTTTGAGAACTATAGTGTTTTTTCCCTTTGTTTTGATTTATTTGCTTCACAAAAAGGCTTGTTGCCTCTATGATGGCAGTTTTGATTTTTCTCCATTGTTGCTCCAGCCCTCCTTCTTGCTCATTGCCTAGTGCTTTTCTGAGGCACTCTCTCATTTTACCAAAGTCAGCCCTCCTAAAGTCCAGTACTCTCACTTTTGTATGGCTTGACTCTATGGCTGTGTTTATCATGAACCACACTGTTTGGTGGTCACTTGTTCCCAGATGGCTATCCACTTATAAATATGAGATCCTCTCTCTGTCTCCATTTGAGAGTACCAGGTTTAAGATTGCTCCCTCCTGAATGGGTTTCAATACTAGCTGTCTGAGGCATGCTCCCGGTAGGGCATCGAGAATAACCCTGCTCTTGGATGTGGCTGCATTAAATGTGCTCCAGTTAACATCTAGCATATTCAGGTCCCCCATCAGCAATATTTCCCCTTTTTCTATCATCCTGTGGATGCCTTATATCATTTCCATGTCCATTTCCTCCCCTGTGTGGATTGTGGTATGATTTCCTGTCTCCAGGATGACCCACAGTGCCTCCTCTCCTCTCTGCTTACCCTTTAGTTCTGTTTCTTTGAGTCCATCCCTTATGTAGAGAGCTTCTCCTCCTCCTCTTTTACCCTCCCTGTCCCTCCTGTAGATTGTGTACCCTGATATATTGACATCCCAGTCATGGTTCTCTGTGTACCATGTTTCATTGACTGCCATGATATCCAGGCATCCCTCTTCCATCAAAGCCACTAGTTTAAGGAGCTTGTTACATAAACTATGGGCATTGGTACTCATTGCCCTCCATTTTTTGAATGCTTACCCCTTTTAGCCCCATCCCCATCCTTACTGTCTTTGCCTTTTTCTCCATTTACCCCATCCTTCTCCCTATGGACTTCTCTACCATGGTGGTTGCCTGCTAACTATACTGTTTTGTGGGGGGGGGGTGGTTGGGATTTCCCAGCTCTTTTTCAGTGCCAACCCCCCTTGTCTAGTTTAAATGCTTGCCAATGAAGCATTTAAACCTATCACATAGGATCCTAGTTCCCCTCCTGGACAGATGCAGACCATAGCACTAGCATAGGCCTGTATTCCTCCAGGTAGACCCCCAGCCCCCAGTGAAGTCAAAACCCTGAGCTCTGTCCATGTTTTTCAACCATTCATTGAATCCCATGCTGTGCAGAATACTAGCTTCACCCATGCCATAGATAGGCAGCACCTCTGAGAAAGTTACTGTGCTTGCTACTTGTCTAAGGCCCCTCCCCAACTCCACAAACTACTCCTGCACTGTTCTGAACCCATTCCCAGCCAGGTCATTTGTCCCTAGGTGGATAATGACATGCAGCTCCCTCTCCTGTGCTGCTGCACTAGCGATCCTGAGGATTTTTGCCCTGTCCCTCCAAGCCATGGCACTGGGAAGGCACCTTGCCTCCCTGTCTTCTCCCTCCCCCAGTTCTACCCTCTTAAGAATTAAGTCCCTCACTAGGAGTTGTTTCCTTCCTCAGTGGGGTCCCATTACACTCTCCTGTAGTTCTCCTTTGTGGAGTTTCCCAGCATTCTCCTTGGTCTCCACTGCAAGTGACTCCATAGAGGAACCATGCTCCACCATAACAGCATATGAACTGAGGAGAGGTGCAGCTGGAGGGATGCACTTATGTCCCACCATCCTCTCCCTCCCTGAGCCCACCGTGGTCCAACTACTCCTCCTTCTTGGCAACCTCTGAGGCAGTGGGGCAGACCTGGTTGATTCTGGGTGGGAGAGGAAGTCCCCTGAATCCTGGTCAACTCAGCCTGGAGATGAGCAACCTCCTCCTTCTGCCAAGAAAGATGTCTGCAGATGGGAAAGCACAGCATCCTCCAGAATGTCTCAGAGAAGACTGCCACTCCACAGCCACTGCACTGTACCACCACCATCATGTCTTATTTGTGACCCCTCACCTGTTGCTTTGTATGCTTCTTCTTACCTCTTTCTGTTTCCTCTTTGTTTTCTACCTATTTTTCTACTGCCTTCGTGCCCTTACAGCTTCTTCCTGTTCTGGGACAGGAAGTTCCTGTATTCCTCAGTAGTCTCCTTCTTACTTGCTCAAAATCAGACCTCCAGAAACTAGGGTGAGGGAGAGCTACGCTTTTCCTTCTAGGATGGTAAGTGTTTTGTGTCACTGTGATCACTCCTTTCCTACTCCCAGAAAGGAAATTCCTGTTGTCAGTCAAATTCAGTGCCTACAAAAATGGAACTGACTAAGGGTGTGTGTGTGTGTGTGTGTGTGTGTGTGTGTGTGTGTTTGGGGGGGGGATGAGGGCCGGCTCTACAGTCCCAGTAGTAGAAAAGTAAAGTTCTATCAGCACCTTCTTCCTCTTGCTGCTCTCTGCCAAAAGCTATCTAGGGCAGGTTTAAATACAAACACCTGATTTTCTGCTACCTAAGCCACACACCCTAATTTATAGCTCTCTTCTTCCCCTAGCTAACTGCACAGATAACAGTTCCCGTCACCCAATGCAGACACGCACACTAACTCTTGTTTTTTTTGTTTATTTTTTACCCTAATTGAAGGTCCCAGTAGTACAGTTCTAGTTCTTTAGTCCCAGTAGTAGAGAAGTAATGTTCTAGCAGCACTTCCTTCCTCTTGCTGCTCTCTGCCAAAAGCTATCTTGGTAAGTTTTCAATGCCAATACCTGGTTTTCTGCTGTGTAAGCCTCACCTCCCTAATTTACAGCTCTCTTCTTCACCTAGCTATCTGCACAGATAACAGTTTCCTTCACCCAGCTCAGAGCAGCACACTAACTCTTGTTTGTTTGTTTGTTTTTGACCCTAATTGGCGGTCCCAGTAGTAAAGTTCTAGTTCTTTATTCCCAGTAGTAGAGAAGTAAAGTTCTAGCAGCACTCACTTCCTCTTGCTGCTCTCTGTCAAAAGGTATCTAGTGAAGTTTTAAATGCAAATACCTGTTTTTTTGCTGCCTAAGCCTCACTCCCTAATTTACAGCTCTCTTCTTCACCTAGCTATCTGCACAGATAACAGTTCCCTTCACCCAACTCAGACAAACACACTAACACTTTTTTGTTTGTTTGTTTTTAACCCAACTGAAGATCCCAGTAGTAAAATTCTAGTTCTTTAGTCCAAGTAGTAGAAAAGTAAAATTATATTGTAGCAGCACCTCCTTCCTCTTGCTGCTGTCTGCCAAAAGCTATCAATGTCAACAGTACATAACAGGAACAGTTCCTTGGTGGTGGCAACAGAGTCCATCACTGCCTACAGTGAACCCTGCAGGCAAGACAAGTCATGCACTATGTTTTGCAGCTGCATTTGCACCATTCCCATGAAGGTGTGCAGCCTCTGCCACTGTTGTGGAGGCAGGTGTAGAAGATTGATCCCCTGATGACTGGTCTGGGACCATCCTGGTCTGAGAACAGTTTCCAAGCAACCTGGTCTGTGACTAATGTCAGAGCTGCCTGGTCTTAGAACAGTTTCTGTGCCCCATGGTCTGAGACCAATTTCTCCTTCCAGCTGAACTGGTCTGGGATCAGTTATTGTTATATGTGTGTCTAACCACAGGCATGCTAGGCAGCAGCTAACGTAGTGTAATGGTTAGTGCACTAGGGTGTCATCCTGTAAGTCTGTGTTTGAATCTCACTTTTCCCTAAAATTCTTTTGAATCCAAATTTTACTGGTGTGGTGATTCATGACGGTGTGGAGCTGGTAATAGTAAATCTACACTAAAGGGAGCTGGTGCAGGAAAAAAAAAGAGTGCAACAAAGAAAGCTCCTACACAGCACAGAAACTAGCCTAAGACAATGTGGCTCAGAAATTGGTCTCAGATCAGGCTGCATGGAAATTGGTGTCTGACCAGACATCAGAGGAACAAACTTCCTACATCATGGAGGCACACCCTCCCCAGCACCTTTCCCCACTGCTTCTTCCAGCTCCCTCTCCACAGTCCATGGGTTGGCAGAGGTGTCAGGGTCTGTTGGCACCTGTGGTATGGGAGAGCAGTCAGCTGCAGTTTCCATGTCTCCCATGTCCACCACCACATCCTGCTCATTGGCCTCCATTACCCCAAAATCTTCTGTGGGCTCAGTGCCAGCCATACTGGGTTCTGTACTTGCACTTCACTCCTATTGTGGCCTGGGCAGTGGGTACAGAGTACCCCCTGTGGGCTCCCTTTGGGCCTGTTCCACCCTGTGGTATATCCATTCCACATATGCCCTGACATATGGATGCTTCTGATGCCACATGGCCCATTCCAGTGCATATCATCATGCTGAGGGCTGCACCTACCCAGCACCATCACTTCATCCAGCACCTGCAATGACATACAATAGACAGTATCAGTGATGGATATGTGGCAGGTCTGTTTATGCAAGTGTGCTATGGGGTAAAAGTTACAATAAATGACATGCCTGTATTCCTGGGCTGGACATTACATGATATGGGTATTCATAAAGGCCCTGCAATTGTCCCATATCTAATAATAAGTTACAACAAACTTTGTTAATGCTTCATTTAGGGTCAAAGAGACAAAAGTTGGGCAATGAAGCATTAGAGTTTTCAACCCTAACTCCCCACTCCATCAAACAAGGCAGGAAAGTAGGGGTGGGGTGTGCCTTGGGCTTCTTGAGCCTAACACTCACCCCATTCCATCTGTAAATAAGATCAGATGTATCAACTTTATGAGAATGGGTTGGGCGTTAGACTTGAGAAGCCCAAGGTGCACTGCACACCTGCTCTCCTTCATGGTTTGGGGGGGGTTGAGCGTTAAGGTTGGAAACCATAATGCCTCATTTCCCAACTTTTGACACTTTGACCCTAACTGGAGCATTAACAAAGTTTTTTGCAACTCATTTCCTTACTTTTTGAGATAGTATAATTGTATCCTTATTTTACTGTGGGAGCACAGGGTCCATCAGACCCTGCACTCCCATGCATATATTTCCTTATTTTTTGAAATAGTATAATCATATTGTTATTTTACTGTGGGAGTGTGGGGTGCTTCAGATCCTGTGCTCCCATGCATTTTGCTGTAACGTTACCTTACTTGCCACAGAGAAGTCACTGGTTCCAGCAGCAAGATGTGTCTTCTATCAGAAAGTGGATGTTGACTGTGTTGGCAGGTCAAGTAAGTGAGGGTGTGTGGGGGGGTAAATGGGGTTGTAGGGAGGTGGGTGCACAGTGGGAGGTCAGGTGAGTGGTGCAGGTGTGACCGGTGGTGGACATTGTTTTAACAGGTTTAAAAAAAAGACAATGAGAGACGGTTTTCTTACTTTCAGTTTCACAGGCACATGGGAGGGTGGGGGTGCAACTAAGCACCAATATCCCTGCACATAATAAAATATATGGGCATCAGAGGATGGGAGGTGCCACTAGACACCAGGGATGAAGAAAAATTTCATGGGAGAGTGGGGGTGCCACTAAACACCAAATAGGGGGTAAAAATATTATAAATATTAAAAATGAATACAAAAAATACTTTTTAATGTTATACATATGGGTATTGAGGGTGGGTGATGCAAGGATTAGGGACTTAGTTTTATTTTAAATCCTTTTTCTCTGGCCGATTTCCTTTTTTGCGAGAATGAAAAAGGAGCTTAGCTAGTCATGAAAAAGGATTAAAACAGCTACATAAAAATGTTTGGAGGACATGACACCAATAAACAAGTACACAGTGAAGCTTATTAGCTCCTGATGAGCAATATACATGTTTGGATGTCTGTAGAAGACATTACTGGGCAGAGTTATGACACTTTTTCATGTGAAAAAAAGCAAACACAAGATGACGACTCATGAAAACTAAATTTTTTTCTGGTGAAAAAGGACTGGCCCCTTATGAAAAAGGATCCTTTTTTGTGAGACCAAAATCATTTTTCATTCCATTCCTCTATCCTGAAAAGTGAAATTCCCATTGAAAATAATGGGACCTTAAAAATGCAATAACTTTGGAATGGATTAATGTAATGTCACCAACAAGCTCTCTGTAACACAAGATCTTTCTACTATACAAATTGTGCATTAAAGGTCCACACCATCTGTGCATAGGGCAATGAGAAAAAAAGTGCAAAAAAGGGTAGATTTCAAGGTTTTTGCACTATCCAGATCTCAGAATCTGCAAATCCAACCAGAATGGAACTTTGCACATCAAGAGATCTACCCCATGAGACAGCACATGCCAAATTTTGCTCAAATCCATTGGACGGTGCAAAATTTGAGGTTTAACATTAAAGTGCATATTCAACACTAACTATAGGGGCATGGCTGTGCCCCTATAATATATTGCAATTGATATACACAGTTGTCAGGCAGGACGCACACACTGAACCTTGGTCCATATCCAGGTGCAACAAGGGGACAACTGTCAGGGGAGTAGAGACTACATAATTACTGTAGGGTGACATACAAAATGGATAAACACTACATGAGGTGCACAGTGCCTGTCTCAACATGACAGTGATATGGCAGTGCAGATGACTACAACAGGCATGTGCAAGGCCCAGGTTGGGGCCTGAAACAAGAGGGGGAAGGGGCATTCTGCAGAAGGGGTGATTAGAGGGGCACTGGATTCATTGACCTACAAGAATCACTCTGACAACAATAGCGCTGCAATTTAGGTGCTGATTCTTTTTTTGTGGAGGGCTCTGCCCCACAACACCTGACATGGGTGACTCTGCCCCCACACACCCCTTCTTATGGATTCTCACTCTGAGTGGGAGCGTATCCTGGGCAAAGTTATAAATCGTGGGGCCATTACTGCCCCATGTAAAAAAATATTACAAGTCCCGATATGTGCTAAAACAGTCTGAGACCAGGATTAGAACCCTGCTCTCCACCTCTGCTGGCCAAGCTGCTCGATGCCTCAGCCCTCCACATCATGTGAGCTGCCTGGTCAGCTCCCTGCCTGTTTCTCCTCTTGTCCTGAATACAGGATCACAGACAGCAACCAGGGGAGTGCTTACAGCACGTGCTGTAAATCCCCAGTCGCTGTCCATGTGAGCATTTACCAGACTAGCCCCATATACTGCAGTGCTATTCTGAAAGCGCTCAGTTGACAGGGTACTGATTAGGGGCAGGGGAAGGTACAGGGTGAGGGGAGAGCATTAGTGCCCATCAATCTATTGGGGTGAGCAGCACCAGAGAAATGGCTGGAGAATGGTGACCATCCATCAGTGGGACTGGAGGTATGGGATGAGTGGAATGCCATGGGGGGGTGGATAACTGTCCTGACTGTAGGTGGGGAGAGCAGATGTGCCTTCATGTTGTGGCCTGTAGCAGTAAGTACACCCAGCCTACAGATGTAGCTAGTGATGTGACTTTTAGGACAATAAGCCACAATGAGCTCAGGTGAATGTGAAAGTTGTCCATGCTTTGTCACAGGCACCACATTGGTTGCTGTTGTTAATGATGACCAGGGGTGGTAAAGACAGTATCCACTCCATTATGAAGGGGAAGGCATGCTCCTCCCAGTAGACAGTAACTGGTGTACAATAGGGTGAGGGCACTGTCAATACTGGGCACTGCAGTTGAGGGAACAATCATGTGCAGGTCAGTCATTTATGGGGTCACTACTGCCTAACAACCACAGGATCATAGACCTAATGTGGTAAGGGTAGACAGGGGGCCTGCTGTTCTGATCCAGCCAGGCATGCAATGGCCAGAGATGGCATCCTGAAGGGTACCAGCTTTTATGATACAATGGGGGTGACATGTTAGTACCCTTCCCAGATGGGTGTGGTTGACATAGAGGGGGATGTGCCATGTATGTTCATTACATATGCTGTTGGGTTTCACAACAAAGTGGGGTAGGTGACGGCTGTGCTGGTGCCAACATGTGGGATTGCAGTCCCCATGGAGATGACAGTCACAGAAAGGATGCATGAGAGGTCTGGGCCATGATGGGGGTAACATAGTGGATGGTGCGATAGAGGCAGATACATACAGTTGCATTGGAGGGGGAGGGCTGGGGAGTAGACAGGTGGGGTGATATATATACAGGGAGTCCTCAATGGTACACTGAACAGAAGACAACTACAGGGATGTTTACTTGTACATGGACACATGACATGAACAGCAGTAACCAACCTAGGCAAACACAATGCTGCCTCTGGTTCCCTGTTATAATGAAATGATTGTTCATATAAGGTGCTACCCTTCCACACCTCCCCTTTCTCTCCATGACACAGTCATCCTGGGACAGCTACTGTACCCAGCAATCTGTCCCAACTGTGCTGGATACCACCTGTGTCTGCACGTACCACCATGGCTGGTAGACTGTGCCATTGTTCCATCACCCTTTGTGTAGAGTAATACTTTCCTGTAGCTCTTGTGCATGACCCTCCTGTCAGTTTGCACCCATTTCCTTTCATTTTTGACCCATTACCCATACAACAGGCATCCCAGTGGTCACCTTCTTCACGTATGTTTCATGCAAGACTGGCCTTATCTTGTCTTGCCTCTCCAGTGTGGTCTGCAGCATGTACTGTATCTGTTCAGTGACATGATGTTGTCCCCATAGGACCTGCTCCCTTGGCCGTGCATCATTCATGTTGCCCTTTATTGCACCATCATGTGGCTGTCCATATCTTTGGCAGGATGTTGAGCATGGCAGTGGCCACACTTCCCAAGAGTGGCCTCACCCAGAAAATCTTTGTGAGTAGCAGTAACTCTCTCTGCTGCTGTCAGAACCCTTCCTTATACATTTGCAGCATTCCCTCAGCTATACTGTACAATAGACACTGTTGCAATGGCTTGATTGTTTAGAGAAGGAACTAGTCCTTCCTCATAGTTCCTGTTCCTGAGCTGTACTAATGCATCTTCCTCCAACCATGCAATACTGTATCCCTGGAGGTTTCTGCACTAGGTACATCACCTTGCCCAGTTGCCATTGACAGTCCACTGTTACACCTTGGAACACCCCTTCTCTGTAGTGTGTGCATGTCAGTCTGCCTTTCCACAATTCCCACATTGCTTATCGCCCATATATTGAGTTCACCATCATGTGCAGTATGACACACCCTACCATAGATTCCTTCCCAGTGTTGCTGGTATACATGCTCCACAGGAGAGGGACCAAGGTAGATGACTGCAGCACATCACTCATGCATATGTCACATCAGATGTGACTCCAATACTCCCAGACCTCTGCTGCCTCTCCTGTAGCCAGTTATCTACCCATCTCACTATGTCCCTAGCCACCCTATATCCTTCACTGTCCTTAGCACTCCACCATGTGACACCCCGTCAATGCCTTATAGAGATAACATCATGTATATCCACAGCATGAACCCTATCCAATGCCAGGACACTCAGGTCCATCCTACTAGACCATCCTTTAGTTCCCCCATCTCTGATCTACACCTCCTATGCTGTGTAGCCAGACTACCCTGTCCCTGAGCATCTTTCCAAACCTGTGGTATAAAACAGCACAGCATGTTAGCTCCCAGTGGACAGTATGTACTGCACATGGACCAACAGGATTATTGCCCTTGGGTCAGGGGGTATTTGAACACCATATGTGGGAGTGCTTTCACTGTGGACAGTGTAGCATCACCGTACCTGAGACACCCCATATTTTTATTTTTTTATTTTTTTTATTTATTGAGGTCTTGGAATGTACCTTTGAGCTGGGAGCTCTTTTACAAAGGTTCCACATCAAAACAAGGAGAACAAGGCATACAATTCGCAAAAAGGAACAGAAATTATACATAGCTCCCACATCAACAGGGCATACAATTCAAGATATGAAGCAGTGATTATCCATGGGTAGTATAACAGTTATCATACATAGATTCTAGTTCAACAGAGGAGAATAAGGCATTAAATACAACTCATAAGCAGAGAAAAGCAGTAGAGTACATTGTTGTTCGTCAAAGCAGTGCAAAACAAGAGTGGGCAATTAGAGAGGACAATTAAGTACATGGTCAACAACAATTAAGTACAGGGCTTGAAAAAAGCTAGTTGAAGCAGAGTAAATGTATCATCATTGTCAGGCATATGGGTGGGTGGTTTGGGAGGAGAGAGTGGAGGAGGAGAATAAGTGGCACATGAGGGATAGGAGATGATTGGGGGGCTAGAATGGGGCTGGTATAGGGGTTTGGGAGAAGTGAGTGGAGGAGGAAATAAGTGCCACAGGAGGGATAGGAGATGATTGGCGGTCTAGAATGGGGCTGGAATGGGGTGAGGGTGAGGGACAAGGGGAGTGAGGGAGAGGAGGGAGGGGTAGGGGCAGTTGGAGATAGGGCAGGAGTAAGGTGGTAAGTGAGAGGAGTGGGGCTAGCAGTCACAGCTACTCAGTTTGAACAGGTAAAGGTGGAGTTTTCTTATAAATGGGCCAAGCCTGGTCTCGCTGTTAATATCTAGGGGTAGTTCATTGAGCCATTGTGGTACCCAGTATGTGAAAGATCTTTGAGCTTGTGACGTCCGAAAGATGGGTACAAGCAGTGGTTGCTGACATAGGCTCCTTGTGCAGTGGGTGTTGGGTGCAATGGAGAGTAGGTTCTGGATGGTGGGAGGGGAAAGGCCTAGGAAGTTTTTTTCCCCCGAGGAGACACACTTGGTAACACACTCTTTCATGCAGTGTAAGCCAACTGGATAGTGCATAGAGGTCACAAGAGTAGGTTAGGTGACTCACATCAAGAAGCAGCCTGCAAGACTTGTTAAGGGCAACACCCACTCTTTTGAGGGTGGAATCATTGGCTGCCCCATAAATCACCAGGCCATAATCAATGATGGACAGGATGGAGCTTTTCATAGCCAGTGACAAGACCTCTTGGGTCATGCAATTACAATGTCTGTATAGCAGGCCAATTTGAGGGTTAACAACCTTAACAACATGGTCTACATGCTGTGCAAAGAATAGAGAGCAGTCTAGGGTGATGCCAAGATGTCTGAAAGATTGTCCTTGGTCAATGGGGGAGAGTAGGCTATTTACGATTGTCATTTGGAAGTCCTTATATTTAGTACGGCAGTTAATGAATAGCATTACTTTCATTTTTTTATAGTTCAGTAGGAGTTTGTATTTGGTGAACCAAGCTTCGGCTGCAGTAAAATCATGCTCTAATTGTGATTCTAAGAATTGAGGGTCAGAGATTTTAGGGTAGATGACAGCATCATCAGCATAGAGCAGAATTCGCTCTTTACAGATTGAAGGGAGTTTGTTGATAAATAGGTTGAATAAAAGTGGCCAAGACTTGGACCCTGAGGGATGCTAGTGAGGACCTGGTGACTATCAGAGAGGGTTTCTTCAATTTTTACTTGTTGGGACCTGTTACTGAGATAACTCTGAAACTAACTTACAGCTTCTGGTGAGAGGCCGATGGAGAGGAGCTCTTTGACTAATGTGTTATGGCTGACAGTATCAAAGGCCTTCATAAGGTACATACATAGCTACATAGACAGTGTCGGCAGATAAGGGCCTATGGCCCACCCAGTCTGCCCATTTGAGTGGAATACCGAATAGCAGCACTATTCAGCTGATATTAGGGTCAGCATTCCCTCAGGATTTTAAGATCAACTCCTCAGGTTGATATAAAGGGCACCATATGTACCCCTCCTGCAGTCTACATAACATGGTGTGTGACCTGTACTACAAATCAACATAGACTGTGTATGTACAGTGTACATGGCACTTACCTAGATGGCTTGGACCAGGTGCATTATCTGCTGCTGTCTCTCTAGCATCCCTTGTATTGTCCCACTCAGGGCATCACTGACTGTGCTGGGTTGCATATCTGTGGGAAAAGTGAAGGTATTGATGCAGGTTGATGCCTGACACACAACACACGCAGCAATGAGAGCAGCGCAGTACATGCATATCTGTGCAGCAGTGCTTACCTGTCCACCTCTGATGTTCACCCTCATTGTTATGTCAGCCTCCCATGCCATGTCTCAGAGGCACTGCAGGACATCTACCTCCCTGATGGCAGGTCATTCCATTCATGCTTTAACTGGCAGGGTTTCCACTTCACCCCAAACAGTTTCTCCAGTTTTGCAGCAATGCTGTACCACACCTTGTCCCTGTTCTCAGGTGAGTGTCTGCTGCTGCCAGATGGCGGTAGCATCCTGGTCTACTGCTGGACATTGCTTATTAGCAGGGCTATCTCCTCCTCACTGAAATTGGGGATCCTCTTCTACTTGGGGTGTGTGAGTAATAAATATTAAATCTTGAATACCACGAATAATGCACTATTCAGATGATATTTGGGACAGCATTCCCTCAGGATTTTAAGATCTCACAGGACTTGTTGACCAATCGCTGAGTGTTTGCCAAGCCAGATAATGTGACTGCCACATTGCTGCAGAGAAAGACAAAGTGGAGAGAGCTCTGAGAGTGGAAGAGATTAGCAGTTGAAGAAAATATTTGTACATCACAAAACCTTTGATTTTTGTTTTGGACTGTGTTTCGTATTGCCTTGTACAAGTGAGAGGGTTTTTCCCTATAGAGAAATTGTCTAATCTGGTGCTTTATTTGCCATGAGCTGGAGAGAGAGAGAGCGAGAGAGCGAGACAGCGAGACAGAGAGAGAGAGAGAGAGAAAGGGAGACCTGTTTCATTACCTTCATTTCAGGGGCCAATAAGCTGTGCTCTGTGGAGGTGAAGGATTACTGCGTTTCTTAGTGCCTGCCTGGTACTGGCAGGATGCTTTTTTTACCAGAGAAATTATCTGATCTAGTGATTTATTTGCCAGGAAGAGCTGCAGAGAGACTTGTAGTTTTACGACCTCCTTGCTTTCACAAGCCTTTGTGCTCAGAGGTGAAGGAGAAGAAGACAGTGTTACTGAAACTATTTTTTATCTATTAATTGCAGTAGTTGTAGCTTGACTGCTGTATTTATTAAAAAAAGTCTGTTTTTAATTTGATGGTGTATATAATAAATATTCTGGGGGGGGGGGCTCAGATTTCACGAAAGCCAGTAAAAGACACATCTCTGAGGGCAGTCAGCTGACTACATTTCCGCTGCCTAACGTTTAGGGCCAGGTAGTGATGCTGCACAGTTGCACTGCATGCACACCCTTGCCTACCCTGTATGCGTGCTGCTTGCAATAATTTTTTTGTGCTAAAATAAATCAGAACTTCTGTACATTTACAAATAAAAATTATTAACAGTAGTTCAGCTGTAGAAATCTGTCTTTAAAAATATTTCTGGTACAATACCTACCTGAGACGGGGCTCGGGTTTCACGAAAGTCAATAGCCACCAGCAATCTTGGAGGGTAATCACCTGACTGCACTCCCAGCGCCCACAGTTTAGAGCCAGCAGCTACAAAAATACCTCTACAACCAACCACACCATCTTTGTCAAAGATGGTGCCTCCTGTTGTATACTTTGTTTATATAATACCCTAAAGTGTATCACATGTCACTCATTTAAAGTGCATTAAGTGCAAGCCACAGTTTAAAAAGACATTACCACCAAGTACAGTACATATTAAATAAAGAATAATGGATGGAGCAGTGTGTGATATGGGAGTTTAATGTACACCCAAGGTGTGGGATGCTACATAAACCCGGAGGGTGAAGTCCGAGGGGTTTATCAAAGCATCCCACTCTGAGGGTGTGCATTAAATTCCCATATGCACATTTCCCCATCTTTTATTTTGCATAATATACCGGGGAGCCATTTTTTCAGCTGAAGTACTGTGAACTATCTCCATATCACAGTCACACAGATAGTCTCCCTTTCTCCACAGGCACACAGTCTCTCTTTCTCTCTACACAATCACACACACACTTTCTCTCTTTTCATCCTAGAAATCCTGCTGTGGCACCTACTGCAGGAGTTCCAAATGCAGCAGCAGCAGCAGCAGCAGCTTACACAGCTCCCCATGTTCCCAGCCTCTCACTCCAGAATCCAAAGCTGTGCAGCCATCCCCTGTCATTCTCCCTCTTGTCCCACAGCACAATCTGCTCCCAATTTATTTATTTATTTATTTTAAACTTGCAGCTGAAATCGCGGGCGCGACTATGATTGTACTTACAGACCTGTTCCTGCTGATGGTGTGCATCGCTTGAAGCTGGTGAATCACAGGATCAACCAGATAGTTTACAAAATTTACATTTAAGGTAGGGTCTCAGAGATAAATAGAAAGATTAAGAAAAGGGGAGGAATGGGATCTTACTATAGCGGTTCCTCGCTAAGATAGGGAACTGCCATATTTTATAAACTGTTTAGTCCACCCAGACACACAATGGCAGCCAATGGGGGAGCTCTCCATTTTGATTGATGGAGCGCGAGAAAGTCATAACAACCGAGTGGTTGTTATGGGAAATAACAACTGGCTGAGTCTATAGGAAAAATTGCTCGCCAGTTATTATACATAAATAACACACAGTGCAGAAATTTAAAAACACAAAACACCTTTATTACATTCTCCATTTAACATTTTTCAAGTATTACACCAATTTTTATGTATATCATCACATTTTTTTCAGAAACATTTGTTTTTGTGTTTAACTTGTCATTTGTTTGTTAATATATATTTATTTAACAGGGATGTGAGCTTCCAATGGTGGTCTAAAAAACATTTTTTGTAATCCAGTTACCAACCTTTTTATATATATGTGCACATTAGGCAGGCAGAAAACATTGGATTTTGACACTACTATACACATTCTTTAAGCAAATATAGATGTACTGTATATACCAATCCTTCTGGGCCATGGTTAAAGAAGTGGAGAATATGAAGAGCATATTTTCACTACTGATAAAAGGGGGCACACTGAAAGATGTTCTTTGTAAATAGATTACTGTGATCTTTTATATATCCCCCACACACCCATTTCTAGCATTCCAGGAGAGTGCCGATATCTTACCCCATTCCTTCCCTTCCCTTCCCTCTTTTCCCCTCTCCTTTTTCCTCCCCCACATACACATACAACGTTTTAGATCAAAATTATCTTTAAAATTTAGTTTCTGTATCAGTAGTAAAATATGCTCTTTATATTCTCCACTTCTTTAATCATGGCCAGAAGGGTCAGTATATTTGTATATATTTGTTTAAAAGATGTGTATGGTAGTGCCAAAATCCAATATTTTCTTCCCTACCTAATGTGCACATATATATAAAAGTTGGTAACTGGATTACAAAAAATGTTTGAGGTTTAGCCCACCATTGGAAACTCACATCCCTGTTAAATAAATATATATAAACAAACAAATGACAAGTTAAACACAAAACAAATGTTTCTGAAAACAATGTGATGATATACATAAAACCTGTGTGTAATACTTGAAAAATGTTAAATGGATAATGTACCAAAGGTGCTTCTTGTTTTAAATTTCTGCACTGTGTGTTTTTCTGTATAATATGTACTTGGTGGTAATGTATTTTAAACCGTGGCTTGCACTTAATGCACTTTAAATGAGTGACGTGATACACTTTTGGGTATTATATAAACAAAGTATATAGCGGGGCACCATCTTCGACAAAGACTTTGTGGTTGAAGCATTGGAGTTTTTGTAGCTGCTGATCTCCAGGCATGGCATTTTTATGCACAAACTGTGGCAATAAAGAATAATGGTTGGAATAACCTTGTACTTTGGCTTCAATGTTTGGGGGTAAGGAGTAAGGTGTGCTCTGATTCTCTTGTACTACAGTGTTTAGAAATTGTTGGCATAGACAATGGCAGGTAGCGGTGGTAAAAAACATACTTGGTCCAGACCATTCAAATCTGCAATAGAGGAACAGGTTGGTGATGCTGAAACTGAATGTGATCAATGGTCAGGCCATATTTGGCACCCAACATTATTATTTTCCCCTTCCAAGCCTATTTCTTCCAGCAACAATAGTACTGTGGCTGGTACAGGAGAAAGTGATACAAGAAGCACAAGGAGAAGGACAGAGTTTTAACTCCCACAACCACCAATGTATCCCCATCTCTCCACCAGTACCATCACATCTATTGTCCCCACCACCACAACTATAGAGATCCTGCCATTCACAACAGCTTCAGCATGGCTACTACAGTCAGTCCTACAACTGTGACTGTCACTCCAGCCACTACTGACACTATGAACTCTGCCACTACTGTAACACTATCAGGGCCAGTGGTCACAGGGCAAGAACATCAGGACAAGACAGGCACAACTGTTGAAAAAAGAACTGGGGGATGTGGTGCTACAAGAATCACTAGTAACCCCAGTGTTAAGAGTGCTGTGTGGCTGCATTTCACTGTGTTACAGGATGACACAAGGAAAGCAGTCTGTTCTTTTTGCAATGCACTATAAGTCAAGGGAAATTACTGTCTATCTTAACCACAACATCATTACATAACCACTTGAAGTTTAAGCACCCTCAACTGTATAGAAGCTCATCTGGGTCTGGATCTGGACCCTTGGTTTCACCAAGATCAAACCCCTCCAGTGGACAGGCATGTACTACTGTCAGCAGTGGTGGTGGTACCGACATGTCTGATTTTGAGCAACCCAGTGGTCATGACACTCCTTCTCCCTTACCAACACAGAGTCCCTCTACTCTGGTTGCTTCTGATTCCAGTGATACTACAAGACAGAGACTGTCAGCAGCACTTTGCACACCACCAGTGAAGCGGTCCACATCGATGTCTCCCATAGCAGTTCTAATAATGGATGCTCTGCATGCTTGAACAAAGTATCATGCCTCACATCCAATAGCACAACAAATCACACAGCTGACTGCTGAGATGATGGTATTGGATCTCCAGCCTATGTCAGTTGTGGAAGATACTGGCTTCTGATGGCTTCTCAACTGTTTGCACCAATGTTATCAGATATCATCTTGTACTACATTTTCATGGAGTGTATTGCCATGACTGTATGACGGTGTGCGATCTGCTGTCGCTGCTCTGCTTGCAGAAGCTGTTGGTGATGTATTTCACTGCACATCAGATATTTGGACTAGTGATAACTCTCTGCATGCCTATCTCTCCATAACTGCAAACTGGTGTGTGGAACAGCCTGCTGCTGCTGTTTCCAATGCATCACCCTGTGGCTCACCCTTGCCCTCCCCAACAGTCTGGTAGTCTCATTAGGTCAGCTCTGCTGAACATCAGACTGATGGAGAAAGACCATGGAGCACATAATATTCTCATGTTCCCACAAGACATGTTGTGGTCTTGGACTGGTGCTAACACCAATTTAAAGATCATGCTCTTTAGCTCTACAGCCAAGACAAATGCTGTCCCTGCCCCTCTAAAGATCTCAGGTGCCGATGGGTCCCTCCTACAAGTCGCAGATTCTGTCAAGTACCTGGGAGTAACACTTAACCCACAACTGGATTTCAATCTGCATATTTGCAACACATGTAAGGCCTCAAACTGTAAGTTGGGTTTTGCATACAGAGCAAAGAGCTGTCTCACCCCGGCTGCCCATCTCGCCCTAGCAAGGGGGGCCCTCCTACCCATGCTCTACTATGGACTTGTCACCTTTTCCCACATCACAAAAAACAGTCTCTCAAAATGGGACATGGCGTACGACAGTGTACGTCGCTTTGCACTTTAAGCTCCTTGCCTCACCCACCACTGTAAGCTTTACTCCCGGCTTGAGTGGCTCCCACAAAAAAGCAATGCACCTTTGTTTTAGGTAACTTCATCGACAATGTTGTCAGAACTGCCACCCTTCTGCCTTCGCCGATCACTCTTACCTGCTACCCCTCCTACCACTTAAGATTCAGCGACTGCCATGTCCTCTTGGTTCCAAAACTCACACCCAAATGGGTGACCGGGCCTACACTGCAAATGCACCCAGGTTGTGGAACTCCTTCCAGTAAGCACTCGCTCCTCCTCCCATCCCTGCTTTAAAGCCTCCCTCTGGGGCTTCCTCATATCAACCTCTACCTGCCTCTGTACTTAATGAACCCACTTCAACCCTTTCCACTCTGACTGGCTAAGTTGTTACCTAACTCGTCTGCCTAAGGTGGTGGTGGTGCACCTTACCCACTAGCAAGTTTGCAGCTATTAGAAGAATTGATTGTGCTGGGTCCACTTTGTCCCAACTGCTCATTAATCATGTACATGTTATTGTTCTTATTTATTTATTGAATTTTGATGACCGGGTTGGCCCACTGGGCCCAGAAGGTCCCTTTTTCAGGGGTGACCCGGGGAACAGAAACAATACAATACATACAATCAGGTGATCCAGAAGCAATACAATACATAGTCAGGTGATACAGGGTTACAAGAAGTAGACAAGATAATGAGGATAACAGTACAGGCAATTATTCAAATCATAGACCATAAATGCAACACTTGAAAGATTTAAGTCTTTAAGGCATGATTTAATGTAGGTTAAGGTGAGAAAAGGGGGTGGAGTGGGTGTTGTGATTAGGATCGGGGTGATTATCCTATACAACTTCATGTTTTGCCCTAGGCCTCTCCAATCCTCAATTGTGACTGCTCTATCTACCTGCTACCCTCATCCTTTAGGGCACTGTTGCCCCGGTATGATGATTACTGCCTTCCATGCTTGAGCCATGACTGTTATCTACCTTCTGCTTGCAATGTATACCCCTGTTGTACTTGTATTGACCTTGTTTGGCTTGATGCTTTTGAATGTACCTTGTACTTGTTTTGCCTGATGTTCTTGAATGTGCCTTGTAATCTCCAGGGTCACACTTGAAAATAAGCACTTGGTTGTCTAGTGTGCTTACCTGATAAACAAAAGCAAATAAATAAACAAAAAGTTGTTTTTTGTTACTAACAATGGCACAAACATGGTGAAAGCCATTAATGATGGCAATTTTGTGAATATTCATTGCTATGCACATACACTGAATTTAGTGATGACTCATGCACTGCTTAACAGTACTAGGACCAACAACATATTATACACAGCCCATTCCATCTGCATCCATTTCCATCACTCTGTAAAAGCCACTAATAAATTATGAGAAATTCAGGAACACCTTGGTCTGCCCCAACATTGTGTAATACAAGATGTTAACACTTGGTTGAATTCTTCATACCTGATGCTTTAATGACTCTTGGAGCAAAAGTGGGCACTACATGAAATGTCTATGGAGGAAGACATTGGAAGGGTCTTAGAGCATCGTGATTGATTAGTTCTTCAGGGCATGGTGAAGGTTCTTGCACCATTTGACAAGAGTACACATGACCTAAGTTCAACCACAGCCTTACCTAGTCAGGGTATTCTAGCTGTGCATATTCTCAAAAGACCGTTACAACGATTTTTGGCTGACAATACAATCAGTACACAAGAGGTCACCGAGCTTGTTATTCATCTTGATGCAGAACTTGATGCGAGGTTCACCACAGTCATAGATAACTGCCATCACATATTTTCTACCATGCTGGACCCTGGGTTCAAATGCAAGATCTTTCATATAGCTATGGACAGCCACAGGGTGACTTATTTTAGGCAATAGATGAGTGACAAGTTACATAATACTATGCAGGCAATGAGACACTCGGAAGGGAAAGAAGATGCTCCAGTTCAGGTTCCTGAGGGAGAGAAATAGGCATGTGGTGGTTTGGAAAGGGAATCAGATGGAACTGATGGAGATGAAGAAAGATGGCATAGTGGTAGTGCAGAGGAGAGTGATGGGGCATTATTCAGCACATCACTGCATCAACAGTAACACAGATGCTCACAATCTCAGCCACTCTCTGCAGAAAATTTTACTAAAGGCTACTTTGCAGAATTAATTGATCCATTTGAAGTTGATCCAGTGGGTTACTGGATTTAGAAAATTAACTCCTCTCCTCATCTGGCACAACTTGCTTTAAAATACCTAAGTTGTCCTCCTACAATTATGTCATCTGAGAGGATTTTAAGCACTGCTGGTGACATTATTGAGCCACAACGTTCCAACCTGGACTGTCAACACGTTGAACAGCTAATGTTCATTAAGCTAAACTTACTAGTAGTTGGCTACAAATATGAAGTGGCCACACAAAACTGGTGGTACAATACAGCTCTCAATTTGCCTAATGTTATGAGAGTGTAATGTTACTTTTTTGGCTCACCTTTTCTTTTTTCTGTCATGTTAAATATTTAATTTAAAGGGTAACTCTTCGCTCACTGGCATACAACCGAAGGACTACCATGAAGCCCCTTTTATATTAGAAACATTTAACTACTGTATCATGTTTTAGTGCACTTACTATTGTGTACTTTAGGTCACTAATTATGTGTTGGAAAAGGACCACTTAACCCCCACAGTCTGCCCAGATTGTCCATCTCTGCCCTATTGGTCTCTTCTGCAGACCCTAAGGCAATCCTGCTGCCTCAGTTAAGTAATAATGCCTGACAGGGTGTGTAAGCTGGGATAACATCACACCTCAGGTGGTTGCATGAGCGTGATAACAACTGAGGCTTGACGTTATCCCAAATGACACACACCCTGGAGGGCATTTTTGCTATTATACAATGGTTTGTTGTTATACAGAATAAAAAATCATTTTAAAGATGCTTTTGTGTGGAAAAATATTTTGTTTTTTAAGAGAAGAGGAAACAGTCCAAGGGGTGGTCAAGCATATCAAGCTCATCTACAGGTTCACAGTGAGGTTGGACTAGACCCGTGATGTTGTGCTGGGATAACATCACGGGTCCAGCCTAAGACTGACTAGTCAGAGTCCAGGATGTTTTCTTGCCATTGTATAATACCTGTTTTGAAATATAGCCCTTTGTCTATCTCATGTGTGCTTGAAGCCCCACACTGTTTTCGTTGCTCTACATATGCTGGCAGCTCTGTCAGGCTTCTACCATGACTTCCATGAATAAATATTTCTTCACATCTGTCTTGAAATTCCTTCAACTTCATCACTTGCCCCCAGTACTTGTGCTCTTTCTCATTTGAAAGAAACTCCCCTTCTGTGCCCTCTTCACCCCTGTGAGGTTCTTGTATAAGTTTCTATTATGGCACATGTCGCTATCCTCTCTTCCAGGGTGCACATACAATGTACTTACGCCAGTGACATTTTAGTTGCCCTTGACAAGACACAAGACACCACCTCATCTGCAGGCTTTGGTCATTTATGATGATCATCTGTCACTTGACAACTGACCAGTGCAGTAGTTTGTTGCCCTTTTGGGTGGCTCAAAGACTGTTGGGGAGTGTTCATGGGAGAATTAAATATTGTACTTCAAAAGGGAAGGAAGCAATAGACTTTAACAGTGTTACAATGTCTTATTTAAAAAACAAAAACACTTATTTGGGGACAAATAATGAAGAACAAATATCTGGAGTCCTGAATATGAATATTCATCTGAATATTTGAATTAAGGTATTCACACACCCCTATCTTACATCCTGCTGGTGTCTTTCATATTTGAGTCACAGGCCTTTCTCTGCATAGAATGTTGTAAGGTGTCATCTCTGTAGGCAGCAAACATGTTTCTGGGCTGTTGCCTGCATCACAGGGATGTTCAGGTCATTCTGACACATGCAACACCCCTTTAACACAAGCTGCATCATTTCACATTTTGCTGCACCCTGCATCAAAAAACTGAGTGGCATGATGCTGTGTACACCGTTTTTCCTGTATTGTTGTTATGATCACAATTCACATGCATAGCAATAGGAGTATACTGCAGTGTGCACAACACTGGAGGAGGCATGCATATCACTACAGAACAGCGTATAACATCCCACATGGACAGTGATACACATCTGCCAATAGTCCTTGTTTCACCTGCAGTTATGCACCTCCTGACCTTTAGCCTGTGAGTGTGTTGGTTCACACTACAAAGCACTATATTTCTGTCATCGGGGACATGGACAATGACACTAACAGTGGTTGCATATGTCTCACAGGTTAACACGGGGCCAGTATTGATCATGAGCAGGGGCAGGCTCTTTTGTGTGATGGAACATGGCAATGTGATATCGGACCTGCCACACACAGACACAGTCTGATTCCATAAGTTGGGAGGGTGGAAGGGGTCCCTGCTGTACAGCCCATTGGAATAGGTGTTGGGGTACAGGTCACTGGGGCTTAGCACTGGCCAGTGGGGTACAGTTCACCAGGGAAGAGACTGCTGCACAGCATGGTGGAATAGGAGGTGGGTACGGGTCTCAGAGGATACTGCACAGCATGGTGGACATGGCAGTGAGTACAGTTCACCAGATGGGCTGATGCACAGCAGGGTGGAGTTGGCAGGGTGGAGACAGGTCACAGGGAGACTGCTGCACATCAGGGTGGACTTGGTGGTGGAATACACATCACTGTGGAGACTGTTGCAGAGCAAGCTGGTCTTGGCAGTGGGTACAGGTTACCAGGGAGGCTGATGCAGAGCAGGGTGGACTTGTCAGTGGGTACAGGTCATGCGGGTGGGCTGCTGCACAGGAGGGTGGACTTTGTAATGGGGTAGAAGTCACTCGGGGGAGCTACTGCACAGCAGGGTGGAATTGGTGGTGTGGTACAGGTCACCGAGGCGGGGGGGTGCTCCTGCACAGCAGGCTGGACATGACAGTGGGGTACACATTGCTGGTGGGGTCACGTTTATGGAACTGGGTAGTAGGGTGCAGGTCAGCAGGGGGCTGCAGTGTTGCCACTGAGACATGGGGAAGGAATGGATCTACAGTGCTGCAAGAATTGCCATGTTTACTTGCAGGACACATTATATACATGGATGCCTGCACCTCAGTCGTACTGTGTTGACACATAGATGCTCTCCCAGGTGCTCAGGGCACTCGGATTGAGCATGTTGTGGCTCATACCACATCTGGGCTGTGCTCTCTCTGGCACTGTTGTATTCCTCAGGGTGTATAACTGCGTACATGTCATAGGTATTGTCACTGAACTTAAGGTCTACCTATGGACATATCGGGTTATCTTAGGCACTGTCCATGGACAGTATGCTGTCAGGTACTCTCACAGGTGCTTGGGTAGATGATTATGTCTGCCACCTGGGGACATCTTTCATGCAACAGATACAATATATGGAACAGTGCTAACCATTCAATGTAAGCAGCCCCAGGCAAGAGCCAAAGGCACCTCCTGTGCATATATGCCCAGACATATCTCCCATGTTGGTTTGTTTGTAGTCATTCAGTTCTTTATCAGTCACTAACATCTGCCATCGCATCTTTGCTACTCCTCCACCTGTTGCATGAGAAGTTGGATGGGCCAGTTGGTGGTATGACTTAGTGGCTGGGGGTCTCCATGACTTGCTGGAGGTCTGGCTGCCTGGAGGCTAAGCTACACACATTCTGGTGGTCTGGTCAGATGGTGCGTACTGTCAGTGGCCTGTGTAGGTGCTGCACTGTTTGGAGGTATGCTTTTCTGGTGGAGCTGTTGGCTGATCATGTGAAGTGGTTGCAGACCAGTTGGGCTTTGGAACAGCTGCTACAGTCTGTGCCCTTGTGATCACCTGTATAGGTATAGCATCTAGGTTGGCATCCTGATCATAATCATCGCCATCACACCAGTCACGGTCAACCTCAGGCATCTGTGTCCTGTGCACAATGGCGATGTTGTGCAAAATGCAACATGCCATGAATATCTTGCATGCCATTGTGGATGTGTTTGCAATGCCCCCGATCTAGCGAGGAAATGAAATCATATCTTTAGCAGTCCAAATGTCCTCTCTATCACTGAGTGAGTTGATGCATGTGTTCATTGCACTATCTGTCAGCCTCTGCCACAGGATGCCTGATTGGTGACATCATCAGCCATGGCTGCTGTGGATATCCACTGTCACCTCTGGAAATGGAATGCACTGGTTAGCCACAGTGGCATGTCTGTGTACTGTCAAACTTGCACTACAATAGTGCCTGCACAGTGTATGCCCAGCCTGCTTATGAGCATGCAGCCCTGCCTTGTGGTGGCTCCCTCAGTACCCCTACCACCCCATGGCCTGTCTTCTGCCCACCCACATCTATCACATGGTATACATGCTGTAACTTTGCATGTGACACCTATCACTTTGTGTGTTCTATTGGCATGTTTGCATACAGACCACCTATCAATGTCACTGTATTGGACACACGTGACATAGAAACATAGAATTTGATGGCAGATAAGGACTGTTTGGTCCAACAAGTCTGCCCATTTTTCTCTACCTACTGTATCACCATAGATCCCTACTTGACCTCCTGCTTATCCTCACCTTGTCTTATCACTAAGGTTCCCTTATGCCTATCCCTTGCATTTTTGAACCCCATTACAGTTTTTGACTGTACCGTATCTGCTTGGAGGCTGTACTAGGTATTCACCACCTGCTACATGAAGAAGTACTTCCCCACATCTCCCTGAGTCTAACCTCTGACTGTATAGCATGACCTCTTTTTCCTGAGCATCTTATTTCTGAAAGATGCTTTTTTACCTAATTTATACCGTGAGATATTTGAAGTTTCTATCTTATCCCCCTCTCCCTCCATTCCTGCAGTGTATACATATTAAGGTCCTTCAGTCTTTCCTCACAGAACTTGTGATGCAGACCTTGACCATTTTGGTTGCCCTCCTCTGGACTACCTCCACTCTGTCTATGTCCTTCCAGAGATGAGGTCTCCAGAACTGGACACAGTACACCAGGTGGGGTCCACTAGTGATCTATACAGGGATAACACCACCTCCCTCTTTCTGCTGGTGATCTCCTTCCCTATGCACCCAAGCATCTCTCTAGCTCTTCCAGCTACCTTGTCACACTGTTTAGCCTCCTTTAGGACACCAGATATGATAACTCCCAGGTCTCTTTTCTGTTTGGTTGTCAATGTCTCTCCTCCCATTTTGTTCTCCTCCCCTGTGCTTCTGTGCCCCAAGTACATGATTTTGCACTTTTCTGGATTGAAGCACAGTTGTCATACCCTTAACTACTCTTCTAACCTTTTCAGATCCCCTCTCATTTGTTCCACATATCCAAGGAGTATCTTCCCTGTTGCATATTTTAGTGCCATCCTCGAACAAGCAGACCTTTCCTCCCGCACCTTTACAATGTCACTAATAAAGACATTAAAGGGGCTGGTCCCAGTATAGATCCCTGAGGTACCCAACTGGTCACCCTCCCTTCCTCAGAGTGAACTTACTTTACCACCACTCTCTGTCTCCTATTCCTTAGTCAATTTATTACCTAATTTACCACCTTTGGTCCTACTCCTAGGCTACCCAGCTTGCTTACTAATCTCCTATGTGGAACAGTGTCAAAGGCCATAGTGAAATCCAGGTGGGCCACATCCACCATTCATCCATGATCCAATTTCATGGTCACCCAGTCATAGAAATGTATTAGATTCATTTGACAAGATCCCCCCCCCCCCCAGTGAATCTATGCTGTCTTGTGTTCTTTAAGCCAATGGATTCAAGATATTCCACTATCCTTTCTATCAGTGGTGATTCCAATAATTTTCCCACCACTGAAATCAGGCTGACTAACCTGTAGTTGCTGGCCTCCTCCTTACTACCACTTTGAAGTATGAAGTGGGACTACATCTGACCTCCTTCAGTCACCTGGGACCTCTCTTGTCTCAAAAGAGGTTGAATAGGACCATCAGTGGTGTAACCAGTATTTCCCCGAGTTCCCTCAGTATCCTAGAAAGGACTCCATCTGGCCACATTGCCTTATTCAATTTCAGATTTGTGAGATCCTTCGGTAGTCTCTCCTCTGTAAATTGACAAATAAACAGGTGGAGAGGATGATAAAGAAAAGGAAATTTGAAAATATATTTTTTAACCATATTGAAAAGGTCTGGCGTTAGGCAGGAGGATCTTATATATTTTTATCATACTGCAGTCAGACCGATACTTGAATATGGTCCCTCAGTATGGGATACAAGATTAACAAAATTAGAAAGTAAAGAGTTAGAATAAGTGCAAAAAAGAGTGTTACAAAACATTTTGAGGACAGATGACCCCTATGAGGATGTTTTAAATAAGTGTAGTTTGGTATGGTTAGATGTAGGGAGGAAGGAAATGGCAAAAAAATTGTTTGTGGCTATGTATGGGTTAAGGAAACAGGGTAGATGGCAAAAAAATATTTTTAGAGCAGAGAAATACAAATCATATTTTTTATGAGATTTTTATATTGACTATACTTTATTACTTTTCAGCAATACAAGCCAGGAAAAAAAGAAGACAAAGACCTACACAAACAAATGGAGAAATAAAATAACAATCAAACAATAAAAAGAAAAAAAGAACCCCACATAACAACCCCTAACCCCCAAAATAAGTGCTGCCCCCAGCAAACCCTAGAACTCAGAAAATGGAAAAACAATAACCACCCTTCCCAACAAAATAGGAAAGAAATCATAAAAAAAAACAGGATTCTAAATACATCAATTATAGCATTGTTAACCAAGCTTACAATGGACCCTATTTTTCCAGAAAAGCAGTACATTTATGGTGGACATTTGCAATATGCAACTCTAAATTCAAGGCACTAAGGAGCTCCTTGTGCTAATCAGACCAGGTCAGACATTAGTTATCAAGCCAATGCCACAATATGATGATTTTTGCAGCATCAGAGATCAAAGCTACATAACATCTTTATAATGTATGGGAAACACTAATTACCACCGTAATCAGCACATACACAGTGTTGTTATGCATTGCTATGATGTGTGAGTGTTGTTAACCACACTTCAGAACTTCCAAGCAGTGGCATAACATTCTTACACAAAGAACGTGACCACATGTCTTGGTAAATGATTCAAAACAGTATTCCAACCGTGACAGTTTACATCTACTGAGGCTTGCAATGGCAGAAGCATAAATAATGTGGGTGAATTTCCCCTAACAGATTACCTTGCATGTATGCTGATCTGTGACTCTTGATTTGTGTGGTTTGTTTGGGCGCAAGAAGAGCACGCAGCATCGCATCCCACAATTTGCATCAACTCCTACCATGCCCACGTGATCGCCAAAGACCAACCAGATCATTTCACACTATTAATTTAAATGCATCCTTCAAAAACATCACAGAAGCGGACATTTATTTAAAACTTATTTATTTATTCTACTTGTTTTACCATGGTTTTCAGATGATTAGCTCTTTCTATGTACGTGCATCGCTGTACCGTTACCAAATAAATTTTGCCCATTTGAACCTTGTCCAGCATCCTGATTTATCAGTAAGGTAGGAAATACAAATGAATGGGGCAAGTAGTGTGTTTTTGACCATACACTATAAAAGATGATGGCTGGGGATTTGGTGATAACCATGCTGAAATCACCTCACGTGGTTGCTAGGGCTACAATAAACCTCTCGAGCTGTGCTCTCAAGGTTTACCATGTTGCCTGGCAACCACTCAAGGTGATTACAGTGTGGTTATCACCTGATCCCCAGCCATTATCCTCTATATAATGTATAGTAGAACGCTGTTAACCTTAGGAAATCATAACTTCCTAAGGTTATTAACCTATCGATGTGACGTAGATATGTTGTTAACCTATCGATGCTACGTCACATCGATAGGTTAACAACAGCGATTGGTCCGCGATGTGCATACTTTTTCAAATGGGGAACTGAGGATGAATGCCAGCACCATTAGGGAAGGACTGAAGGGCCGTGCGGTGACTATTTATCAAAAAGTAAGCAGCCATTTTACCTTTACGTGGGACCATACACTATAAAAATAATGTATGGTCCCTCTATCAGCAACCGTCACTGTTAACCATCTGGAGATTGCCATGGTGAATGACATTCCACAAATCTGGACTGTCATGTGGGGTATGGGCTGCACGCCCATTGGCTCTTACTCTGCACCAATGGGCACAGATCGAATCCTTACCGGCAGCGTCAGGGGCGGGGGTGGGATGGAGCTGCCGCCTCACCGCCGCCGGGGAGTCGGTGGGGCTTCGTGGGTGGGTAGGGTGGGGGACACTAGCTACCAGGGCTATGTTTGGGGGTGGTTTTATCACACATACCACCCGCGATCGGGCATTTCAGTCCACTGGACCACCAGGGATGTGCAGGAGGGGTGGTTTTTATCACACATACCGCCCGTGATCGGGCATTTCGGTCCACTGGACCACCAGGGATGTGTACAGGAGGGGAGTGAGAATTATTATACATACCACCTGCGATCAGGCATTTCGGTCCACTGGATCACCAGGGATATGAACGGGAGGAGGGGAGCCACATTGATGCCCGCGATCGGGCTGGTGGGGAGTACACTACATCCACGATCGGGCTGTGGGGCGGGGGCACAGGGACTGGGTTGAGGGGCCAGCCACAGGTGGCAGCTGCTGTGTTGCGCCCTGCATGCAGCTCACCTGTGGGTGGCCCTTGACTTAAACTTTTTTGTCTCAAAGTCCTGCAGGCGAGGTTGGGGTTGTGCCTGCACAACTCTGCACAGCCCGCTGAATATCGGGCTGCAGTTTATGCATGGTTCCTCCCCCTCCAGTTCAGCATGCATTCATTTGCATTGCACTGTTGCTCAACATGTTTTCTGTGGCACAACTGCCTCCTGCTGAATATCGCAGAATGGAGCAAGTTTGGACTTGCACAGGCGCAACCCTATTGCGCATGGCGCAACCCTTTTGAATATCTGACCTGTAGTGTTTTATGCATAAATTGTCCATCCAAGAGGTAGAATTGTTTGTGTGATAGTTTCTCTTACTAACTATGATCAGGAAAGAAGATTTTTATTGTTTTCTGATGCTCCGCCATACTAGTGTTACCACACCGTGTCCTTGTTTTGTTTACATTTTTCTGCCATTGACCAGTACTGTGCAGCTTACTTTTTGAACGTGCTCACTTCCAACTCTCCTCATTAACATACTGCCAGTCACAGTAGTAGCTGCAGCGCCTGATCAAGATTTGTCACTGGTGATTTCTTTGAAAGTTATGAGTGAGATGAATGCACTTTGGCTTTATATTGTGTTGTAACCTAGTTTTTGTGTGTGTGTTATTCATGTTTAGGTAAAGTAATTTATTATACTTTTCAGTGGTACTGTTATTGCTGAGCTGCTAGTGGTCCCGTCGGCTAACAGTTGTCGTCAGTCTGGGATGTATTGAAATCCTTTTGGCCAGCCACAGTCAGAAAATGTTATGTTATCTTTATGGCATGCCATATTTTGTTTGTGTTAATGATGTACTAACAATTTTTGTGTGTGTGCCTGTGCAATGAATAAATGGAAAGGTTTATGGACTGGTTGTTGGGGCTGTCTGGTTGACTGTTGGTGTGGACTCGTTATTCAATATAGTGCCATTTCATTTATTTCATTATGTTTTGTGTAGTAACTGATGAAAAGCGTAGTTAAAATATTTAGAGTGGAAAGTGGCGTTGAAGATTTATTTTGTCATTCCCTTATTGTATAGTTAATTTCCAATGCTGTTTAATGTGTTATTATTGATTGTTCCCTCGGCTGTCTAAATTTGCATATCTTAACTAATTGTCCTAAGTAACATTCAGCTCTGATTCATAATATCGACTAGGTACTGAAGTATAAGTTTGTTTTATGGTGCCTTAGTTTTAATTGTAATGTTTACTAGGCACTGTAGAGTTGTCATGCATACTCTCTTTTTTGTTTTTTTTTCCTCTCCTTGCTATGCAGTTTTCTGTGTGCTTACAGATGGTACAGTGATCAGTCTGACTGCTGGGCTGTTTCTGTAGCAGTAAGGTTTCACCCACTACTTGGAGTTGATATAATGCCCTTTTTGAGTTGCACCACATGTTGTAGTCATTAATGGATACTGGTCCAGTAAGCCACCCTATTGCACCTCAGTGTTGCCCAACTTCATCTGCTAAGGCAATCTTCCTAAAATGTCTCCATGCCCCTCAATACAGTGCTTGTCAATGTTCTGTGTGTGCTACCAGAGCACTGGATTTCAATAAGCAGTCATGGGCTGTTATTTGTAGGCTGTTGTGGCCATATTGATATACATGCCAATTTCCAATATTCCCAGTACTACTCTCCCTGCCCCAGGCTCAGTACCTGCACAGATCAATTGCTGATTATTGTGATGATAGTCTGTCATAACTGGCTGCATGCAGGGAGCTTATGTGTTATAACTGAGTGTTGAGATGCCTGCAGGGCACTGTTTGAAACTGTTTTGAGATATATATATATTTATGCAACAGGGGTCAGGATAAAAACTGTAGAATAAAACCATTTATCTTCACTAAATGGCAATAATACCCGACAGGGTGGGCTGTTGTATTTATGCAGCCCACCCTGGAGGTAATATTGCACATAGAAAATGGGGTACATGTGTCATTTTTTATAGGATTACAAAAACATTTAAGTAATCTTGTAAAAAATGACTGAAAATTTTTTTTTTAGTCCTTTTTTGTTAAAGTAGTCCCTTGTAGTGTTGGAATAGTGGCTTCACTAGTGGTCAGTAGGGGGAGCTGTTATATTTCATTACAATTATTTTGTCCCCCACACATTGCTCGATCCTAGCCCTGCTTCGTGTGTTTTTTTTTTTGTTTATTTAGTTTCGATCCTCGCTGCCTGCCCTGAGGATCGGGAACAAATCAGACTGTTCGCGGCTCCCCCATATAATGATTCTTGCTCTAGTCCTAGCAGTGCTTCATTTTTTTTTTCCCATTTATTTACACTTTCTCGATCCTCGCTCCTGCCTGAGGACCGGGAACAAATTGGACTGTTTCGGGTGTTTTTGGTGTCCACTATCTGCCCTGTGTGTTTTAGGAGTTGGCAGTCCTGCCGGGAGTATGAGGAAAAGACGAGTGCCATTTTGCCCAGCCAGTCACGATCCTGCGTACCAAAGCGGAGGACACGCCGAGGCAGCTGACAAGAACACGAATATGGCTAGGGACAATCGAGAGGGACTGGGACATCAGAACATGCCGACGAACACCTGACGTGCTGCTGTATTACAGAACTAAGTGCAAGTTGGGTTTAGATTAATTTAATGTGAAACTAAGACTGGCGAAGCACGGGGAAGGTGACGAGTCACCTTCGGTTTGTAAACTGGCGGCAAATTTGAAAATGAGCATCAGCTGGCTATGATCGCGGTCATGGTAGGGTAAGCAGCTGCATGACTGTTTCAAGTGAAGGCAGTTCTGTACTGTTTGGCAACACAGGAAAAAAATTGTATTTAATCTATTTTTATTTTCCGACTCATATGTGCGACTGTTTGTTGATACGTCGGCTGGGGGAGAGGGGTGTCACTCACTAAGTGAGAAAAAAACATGGCGGTATTTGCCTTTTTCAAAATTCTAATGGCCCAGTATTATTTAGAGTGATATGAGGCAATGGAGAGTGGGACTTCTTATTTCCCAGTCTCTATTGTCTCATACCGGACCAGCTGATTAGTGCTTTTAGCCAATCAGCATCAAGATTACAGTTTGCCCATTTTCTAATATGGTAATAAATTTATTTATCCACATAGTAACTACATCATCACCCATTTATCTACACAGTAACTACATCAGTAGCTCATTTATCTTGACAGTTCTCTTCAGAATTCATTTAGAATGTTCGGCCTCAGAAGCAGTACTAACCATATTTAAACGTCAATAACTTAAAAACGAAAAAAAAAACATGGTACTGTGAGCACGAAAATTGTTCAGCACAAAATTATCTACAAAATGAATAATGTTTCATTTATATAAACCCTATATATTGTATATGGTTAGCAAGAAAACAAGAAAATTTAATTTTTTGTTCACTTTTTTGACAAACAAATATAAATAACTTTAAAACAAAAAATGATAGCATGGTACTGTGAGCATGAAAAATGTTCAGCTCAAAAATATCTACAAAATGAGTGGTGTTTCATTTATAGATACCATTTTGTTTTTTTTATAATTAGCAAAAAACAGCACAAAATTCAATTTTCTTTTCCCTTTTTTGACAAATTATTTACATCTACCAAAATCAAAATGTTCACACAACATCTAAACCTGTTGCATAAATGGAATATGCAGTGGTTCAGTGTGTGATAATGCATTATTTTGTACAGTTTCAGTGACCTCACTGCTCTCACTCGTGCCTTGGCCTCTGCAGGATTACTTGAGGTCACTGGAAACTCTAGAACGATAAATGCATTATCTACACATAATTTCACTACATATCCTATTATTATGGTAGCACGGTAGTGCTACCATAGTTAGGTTGAGGAGCCATTTCCATGTTAAACCCCAAATTTTGCACCTAATAACTTTGCAACCATTTGATGGATTTGCCTGAAATTTGGAATGTATGATCAAGACCCATAGGCCTTGGGATCTACCAAGTTTTGTACTGATCAGATATATGGTTGCGGAGTTATTAAGCGTGATCTGTGCGCACGCCACGCTTTTCTTGACTTCTATGGTCACGGTACAGGTCGTATAGTTTATGTGACCAGCCTGAAATCTTCAGGGAACGTGCAGGCGGGGTCCCCGATGTGCCTTTTGAAGATTTGGTGAAAAAATATTAAACGGTTCAAAAGTTATTCAAAAAACAGTTTCCCATTATAAGTCAATGGAAAAGTTAACAAAAAGTTCGACAGTGTCGCAAATGCATTTTTACTTTCGCAAATGGGCCTGTTACTTTCACAAATCCGCCATTTTGTTTTCAGTTGCTGATCAGAAAAATGGTTGGCATTTAAATTTGAGACCCTCTAGCAACGTAATTCTTTTTGTATTTAGCTATTCGGGCCCTGAGGATGCTTGCCATGTCTTTATTTTGTGGTAAAACACCCCAGAAATATGTTTTTCAAATTTCTGGAAAAAGTACTTTCCCAAATTACTTTCGTGCTCACGAAAATGTCGCAAATTTTTGCGAAAGCTTTCGCAAATTGTGACAGTAATTTTCTAGTCTGTGGGAAAATGACAGCAATTCTTTGGCACTGCACTGCAAAATAACCGTTGGGAGTTTTGGGCTGAAATTTGGAGGGAACGCAGCCGACATCTCACAGATGTGCCTTTCAGTGTTGTATTGAAAAAATATTACATGGCGGCAAAGTTATGGCACTCCAAAGTTGACAGTTTTTCTCATAGGATAACATTACGGCGCCCGAAGCATTACAGGCATCCTTTGGCACCCTACTGCAAAATAACAGTTTGGTCTTTTTTCCTGAAATTTGGAGGGAAGACAGCCAACAGTACACAGATGTGCCTTTCAGTAGTTTGGTGAAAAAATATCACATGGCGGCAAAGTTACGGCACTCCAAAATTGACGTTTTTCCCATAGGATAACATTACGGCGCCCGACACTTAACAGAAATCATTTGGAGCCCTGCTGCAAAATAACGGTTTGGTCTTTTTTCCTGAAATTTGGAGGGAAGACAGCCAACAGCCCACAGATGTGCCTTTCAGTAGCTTGGTGAAAAAACATTACAGGGAGGCAAAGTTATGGCCCTCCGAACTTTTCTTTTTTTCCCATAGGATAACATTACGGCGTTCGACGCGCCTTTCAGGGCCCGTATCTCGGAAACGGTGCGAGATACGGACTTTTCGTCGGAAAATTTCTTAGCCCCACAATGGGGCTAAGATTCAAATTAGCCAGGACAGTTGTAAATAATATGACTTTTAAATTTTTTTTCTACGTTGTACGGTTCCTGAAATATAATGTATTTAGTATTCCAAGATCTCATTTTCTGCGCCGATACTCATTATTTTGCATACATTATTTGTACTCACTGTCTTTCTCAATGCAGGTTTTGGGAAAACCAGCCTGTAGCTTACATTACTGTTACTGTTGCCCTTTCGCTTGCGATCAGTTACCCGTTCACTTACCATTGACATCTGCGCCACCATATCGTTATCCTTGCGTTTTCATTTGCGCTTTGCGTTTCTGTTATTTTGCCATTTCTGTCTACAGTACTGTTTATCTTACTGTTTCACTTTACATCACCATGCCCATTGACATTTCTGTTTGCAGGCACCATGTTAATATGTGACAACACATCACGTGGCAGACCATTCCCGTCTATGCCACCATGTGCATTGCCCTTTCTGTTCTCATTCGTGCTTGTGTTACCATGTGCACCACTGTTAGCGTTTCTGTTTGTGTTGCTGTCCCTGTTAGTATGCCACAACACATTATGCAGTGGGCCACGCTCCGCCGCTGCATTACATTCACTATTTCTCGTTATCATTCTCAAAGAAGGAAATTAGAGGCAAAACTCCGTTTAATGCATTAGTTAGGGTTGTTCCACAGCGACAAAGTGAGGAAATTAGCTGTTAGGGTTGAAAACCCCCTTGGACCCCCCACCCCCAACCAGCATTGGGGTGTGCATTGGGATCGTGGGTCCTAACTCCACCCATTCTCCTATACTTCTGCTGCTTTACACATGTCATGGGGCTGAGAGTTAGGGCTGACGTCCCAATGTCATACCCAATGCCAGTTGAGGGTGGAGTGAGTCCAAGGGAGTTTTCAACCCTAGTAATTCTCACTTTGTCACTGTGAACAACTAACTAATGCATTAAACAGAGTTTTTGCCTCTAATATATATATATATATACAGTATATATATATATATATATATATATATATATATATGCAACATGGGTCAGGATAAAAACTGTAGAATAAAACCATTTATCTTTGCTACTATGGTAATAAATTTATTTTTCCACATAGTAACTACATCATCACCCATTTATTCACACAGTAACTACATCAGTAGCTCATTTATCTACACAGTTCTCTTCAGAATTCATTTAGAATGTTCGGCCTCAGAAGCAGTACTAACCATATTTAAATGTCAATAACTTAAAAACGAAAAAAGATAACATGGTACTGTGAGCACGAAAATTGTTCAGCACAAAATTATCTACAAAATGAATAATGTTTCATTTATATAAACCCTATATATTGTATATGGTTAGCAAGAAACAGAGAAAATGTAATTTTTGTTCACTTTTGACAAACAAATATAAATAACTTTAAAACAAAAATGATAGCATGGTACTGTGAACACGAAAATGTTCAGCTCAAAATATCTACAAAATGAGTGGTGTTTCATTTATAGATACCATTTTGTTTTTTATAATTAGCAAAAACAGCATAAAATTCAATTTTCTTTTCCTTTTTGACAAATTATTTACACCTACCAAAATCAAAATGTTCACACAACATCTAAACCTGTTGCATAAATGGAATATGCAGTGGTTCAGTGTGTGATAATGCATTATTTGTACAGTTTCCAGTGACCTCTAAGTAACTCTCACTCGTGCCTTGGCACTCGTGAGGATTACTGAGGTCACTGAAACTTACTACAAGACAACATTATCACTAATTTCCTTCATATCCCTATATATGGGATACATGATAGACGGGGCAGAATATGGAAAATTTTCTCACTCCTGCATCACAGAGCACTGTTTATTTCACTCATGCCTGGCACTCATGAAATATCCAGAGCTCACTCTGCAGGAGTGAGAATATTTTTCCATATTCCTCCTGTCCATCATGTATCCTTCTATATATTGACCTGCCCATCATGTGTGCTATTTATACCACAGAGGTGAGACCAATTTCCGTGAAAGAGGTATGCTTGTTGTTATGAGGTTCATGTCACTTTAAATGATGTTGGTGCTGTGGTAGTGTGTGTGTGTGTGTTTTATGAATGGGTTGTTGTAGTGAGCTGTTGTTGGGGGGTCTTGATTGGGTGTGATGTGTTTTTTGCAATTTTGCCTGAGGAGATTCTGTTCTGTGACAAGCTGGATGTTTGCAATATACTGGTTATTTGTTGTTTGTTTTGTAGGTCAATATGTGGCAGTGCAGGATTCAGTAATGTACTAAACTCGGGTTTTGAAATGCAGCACAAGAGATTTGGAGATTGTTACATTCAGAAGGAGTGTTGCAGCTGACTGTCATTATCTATCTTAATTGTGTTAATTTCAGTGTAGGACCTGTTTTAGAACTCAACAAATTACAGGGGTGATTCTTAGTGTTTTCAGATGCAGGTGAGTGATGTCAGCAGAATAGGTATAAATGGTATTTATTTTAACTCTGCTGATGTCATCAGGATTTATTTGACTCCAGTGAAAATAACATGGTTTATTTCACTGGAATTGATCTCACCCCATGGTGTGTGTATATTTATATATATATATATATATATATATATATATATATATATATATATAGGATATGTAACAGGAACCTGTGCAATACATGATTTATTTTCACAAGAGCTGTTTGACCTTGTATAATCTCATGAGTGGTGTAAGCCATGAGTGCTGTGCCCAAGATCAAACAGCTCGAGTGAAACTAAATCATGTATTCCTCAAGGTCCCATGTTACATATTTTATTTATGCAATAGGGATTCTTTAGGACTGTGTAAGGAGTTTTGCTTTAAATAGTTTATTTAATTTCTAATGTTAACATACAAGGACTTTTTGTGGTTTTCCTAGGTTTCATAGGTTTCAGAGCTTTTAAGACATAGTCCATATGCTCGCCTTATTTTTAAGAATATCCCCTTATTCCATTTTTTATTAAGTAACTAGCCAGTTTACTTTTAAAAATTTCCATATCCGCACTATCAACTATTTCTGATGGTAGTCTGTTCCAGATCCTTGGTGTGCTAACTGTTAGCCAGTACTTTCTTTTTTTTTATTTAAATCTCTCCGTTTTTATCTGTAATGTGTGTGCCCAGTGTTATGATTATGAACCATAACATCTAGAGCAAGCTGATCCCTTATTATAACAAGCATTTGTCAATGCTGAACATTAAGCTTGCAGGTATTTGCAGTGGTGTTTAGCGCGTATTGTGCTTTACCCTAATGCCCTGTGCGATTGCTGGTATTTGCACAATAAATTTTCAGCATGACCTTTTTGTTACCCCCATTGTGCGCTACATAGGCGGAAACACGTTTTGGGCAGGATGTGAAAAATGACAGCTGTACTGCTCATAAGGAGGTGTGGTAAAATGGCAATGTTGAAAATCTGGAGTGGAAATATTGAAAATTCGCAAACCTACGAGCGTGCGTAGGAACTGCACAACACACGCTCGTAAAACAGTTAATTTTAGGAATTTGTTCACCAAATTTTCAACATAGCCATTTTAAGATCTCTGCTCATGAACAGTGACACTGTGATTTTCTTAATGTGTCCCATACACTGAGTTCGCACAGCGACTGTGCCATTGTGCGCTACATGGGCTGAAACACGTTTTGGGTGAGATGTGAAAAATGACAGCTGCACTGCTCATAAGGAGGTGTGGTAAAATGGCAATGTGGAAAATGTGGGTAGAAATATTGAAAATTCGCAGAAACTTACGGCGTGCGTAGGAACTGCGCATAGCATGAACTCATAAAACAGTCATTTTAGGAATTTTTCACCAAATTTTCAACATAGCCATTTTAAGACCTCTGCTCACGAACAGTGTCACTATGATTTTCTTAATGTGTCCCATACATTAAGTTCGCACGACTGCACCATTATGCGCTTCATGAAGCGAAACACATTGTGGGTGAGATGTGAAAATTGACAGCTATACTACTCATAAGAAGGTGTGGTAAAATGGCAATGTTGAAAATCTGGAGTGGAAATATTGAAAATTTGCAAACCTACTAGCGTGCGTAGGAACTGTGCAATGCACACTCGTAAAACAGTCATTTTTAGGAATTTTTTCACCAAATTTTCAACATAGCCATTTAAGATCTCTGCTAATGAACAGTGTCACCGTGATTTTCTTACTGTTTCTCATATATTGAGTTCGCACACCAAATGCGCCATTGTGTGCTACATGGGTGAAACACATTTTGGGCAGTATGTGAAAAATGACAGCTGTACTGCTCATAAGGAGGTGTGGTAAAATGGCAATGTTGAAAATCTGGAGTGAAAATATTGAAAATTCGTGAACTTATGAGCCTGCGTAGGAACTGCACAACGTACGCTCATAAAACAGTCAGTTTTTGGAATTTTGCCCAAATTTTCAACATGGGGTTTTTGGGACCCCTTCTCATGAATGATGTCACTGTCATGGCATTATTAAGGCCCAAAGGGTGATTTTGCGCAGTGACTGTGCAGTGACTGCGAAATCACCCTTCGGGCCCGAATAATGCCATGACAGTGACATCATTCATGAGAAGGGGTCCCAAAAAACTCATGTTGAAAATTTGGTGCAAAAATTCCAAAAAATGCCTGAGATATGCAATAAAGTGAAACCCCCATCAGCCCATTATACAGCTTACTGGCATTTCCTCAGTTTGCGGTCGGCTTTGAAATTGCAGACATGTTCGGTCCACGAAGATCGTCACGCCGAGCTCCGGAGGTAAGTATGGGGTGAGGGGGCGTGGGGAGGCTGGGTGCGCAGTGGGTGGGTGCAGGTTGTGGGAGGGGACTGGGAGAAGCGCCGTGGGACTGTTTTTGCTTTACAGGTAAAAAAAAAAAACAAGACTATGTGGGACATTTGCCATGCTGGGGTGGGCTCCCAGTGTGACAGAAGGATGGCTGCGAGGACTGAGTAGCCGATGGGGGATTGGGCACCCCCGTCGGCAGACAACCCGGGACATTTGCCACGCTGGGGTGGGCTCCCAGCATGGCAGAAGGATGGCTCTGGAGGGGCGTGGAGCCGACGGGGGAATGGGCACCCCTGTCGGCAGACGACGTGGGACGTTTGCCATGCTGGGGTGGGCCTCAGCATGGTAGCAAAGATTTGGGGCGGCGTGACACGGTAGCCCTGTATGACAGTGGTGGTTTTCTTTGAAGCGAAGACCACCGCTGTCATTCCGCTCCCGCACCCATTGGTGCAGGACCACCATGCCTGCTCAATGGAGCAGTGGATTGAAAGGGAGAGGCACACCTCCAAAGTGTGCTACTCTCCCAAAACATTCCTTGCGCATGCACGCAAGTGAACATAAAAAGGGTCTCAGAAATGCTGCAGTCTGATTGGCTGTTAGGATTCCAACAGCCTTACGTTAATCCATGTTATACTGTCATGTACAGCCTGATCACCATGGTACATGGATTCTTCCTGTCGGCATTCCATCCTCTAGCACTGCTGAATAACTGGAATGCTGCATTCTGATTTTGAATTAGCATTCTTAAACTGTTGGTGAAGAACTATTTTGTTAAAAATCTTTCTCTAAATGAGGATAACATTCAAAAAGTATACTTTCAACACTTTTCTTTTGGAATTTGTTTTATAATAGCAATAAGACACTCCCAGGAGTTAGATTAACAGTCAGTTAATCACCCCTTAGGGGCAATATGGTACTCAGCTGCACCTCGTGCCACATTACACCCCTAGGGGGTGATTAACAGACTGTTAATCTAACCCCTGGTCATGCCTTATTGCTTAAATACTGGGTCATTCAGTCCCCTATATATCATACACATGTCTCGTCTCAATCTTCTAAACTCCAATGAGTATAATCCCAATGACACTAGTCTTTGATCGTAATCCATCCCCTGTACCTCCTTTATTCTGCAGGTGGCTTGTCTCTGTACCCTCTCTATCGATGCTATGTCCCCTATCTTGTATGGTGACCACAACTGTGAACAGTATTCCAAATGAGGCTGTACCAATGATGTATACAGTGGCAACAGCACACCCTTGTCTCTACTCTTTATATGTTTGTTGATACAATATTGAATACTACCAGCTTTTTTAATAATTTGATTATAATGGGGTGTAAAGTTTTATTTATTACCAATTCTTATCCCCAGGTCACTTTCCTCGGAGGTCTCTTTAAGATCTCTACCTCCCATTTTATAATTGTGTATTATATTGTTCTTACCCAAATACATCACTCTGCACTTATCCACATTATACGATGAACCGTGACTGTCTGCCCAAATTTCTAATTCACTTAGGGCTGTCTGTAATAGGTCTGCATCTTTATTCGTGTTAACCACCCTTCCTATTCTGGTATCATCTGTGAATTTCGAACACCAGATATCCGGGGTGGCTCTCATTGTTCCTATATAGGCATTGAACAGGCAGGGACCCAACACAGATCCCTGTGGGACTCCACTAGTCACCCTTTGCCAATTAGAGAGTTCTCCTTTTATACATACTCTCTGTGACCTATCCATGAACCAAGATTTTATCCAACAAACAACACTTTATTTGACTCCCATATTTACTAGAGTTTCCAGTATTTTAACATGAGGTACCTTGTCGAATGCCTTGGCAAAGTCCAGAAATACCACATCCACTGCATCACCCCTGTCCAATGCCTGATTTACTTTACCATAAAATTCTGACAAGTTGGTCTGACATGACCTTCCTTTAACAAATCCATGTTGTGTCCTGTCAACCATTCCTGATCTATATTGGTACTCTAAAATGAAGTCTTTGATGAATCCCTCTAGCATTTTTCCAAGAATCGAGGTCAGGCTCACAGGCCTATAATTTTTAACTTCTTGTTTAGAACCCTTTTTGTGGATAGGTATCACATTTGCCTGTCTCCAGTCATCTGGGACCTCTCCATCTCTTAGTGATTTCTGAAATATTATAGTTACTGGGCCTGCTAATTGTTCAGCCAGATCTTTAAGCACTCTTGGGTGTAACCCATCTGGGCCCTGCGCTTTATTTTGGTCCAGTTTTTTGAAGTCGTAATAAGACTTCCTGCCTATCTATAATTATACCTTGGTCATCACTAGGTATTCCACAATTTATCCCCTCTAATAGTTCTCCCTTATTAAAAATGGAAGCAAAATATTTGTTACTTAATTCAGCCATACCAAAATTATCAGTAACTAGTTTCCCTTCGGTATCCATCATAGGGCCTATCGTTTTTGATTCTCCCTTCTTATTATTAATGTACTGATAAAAGGATTTGTAGTTGTCTTTTACCTTTGTGGCCAATGTAACTTCAAACTTGCTCTTTGCTTCCTTAATGCTTTTTTTGGTGGTTTTTTAAACACCTTTTGTAATTTGCCCAACTGTCATCATCGCCTTTTACTTTGGCTTTCTTAAAAGCTTTATTTTTTTCCTTTATTTGATGCTTTATTATTCCTGTCATCCAGGGGGGAAGATTATTTTTAACTTGTTTATATTTATTATTCATAGGTACAAATGTGTGGATCAGACCCAAATTTTGTTTTTAAAGATATTCCACATCTTACCTAATGATGCACCCTTAAACTCTGCCGTCCAATTCCAGTTTGACAATTCTCTCTGCATGCCCTTTTTATCGCCCTATTATAATTATACACTATAGTAGCTCCTCATTCTGGTTTACTGTCCCAATGTAATCAAATTTAACCATTAAGTGGTCACTAGAGCCCAGGGGTGTCAGGACTTGGCAGTTGTTTATCTTTTCCCCCATATTACTTAAGACTAGATCAAGAATGTGCTTATCACGAGTGCTTTCCCCTACATACTGTTCCATACTTGCTAAGTTAAATGCGTTTAAGTAATCATTTTCATTTTTAATTTTTGTAACCAGATTACCCCAATCAATACCAGGTAGATTGAAATCACCCATTAGGACCACATTCTTCCATTCTGATAATTTGTTAACAAAATCTAATATCATAAAGTTCTCGTCTGTTGATATAGAAGGATTTCTATAAACTAGTCCCAGTTCAATGTATGTATTGTACGATGGAGAGATTGATACCCAGAGAATTTCTCTATTTTCCCATCTAGATGTATCCTTTTTCTCTGATACTATTTCATCCTTCACATAGATGGCCTCCCCCATTAGTATTCCTATCTTTATTATATAGGGTATATCCTGGTATATTTTCCCCCATCCATCTTCAGATTCCACCAAGTTTCAGTTACTCCACAAACATGAATATCCATGTCTTTTAAAACTAGCTGGAGTTCCTCGATTTTATTATTTAAGCTTCTTGCATTAACTAAGAAAGTTTAATTTGGGTATACTATGCTTGTAAGTTTTCTGAGCCTTTATCCCAGTTGCTCCACTACTTGCCCCTACTATTTTGTCCTTGCCCCCTCTCCTTTAGTTTAAATGTACCATATTTTTATCCCTCAATTTTTTTAATTTATAGGAAAAAATCATTTTTCCTTGTCTATTAAGGTGTAGTCCATCTCTAGCATAGAAGTGATGTCCTTGAAAATCATGCCAATTATCTACGAAAAGCTGATCCTCTCTCTGGCACCAGCATTTTAACCAACCATTTAACCTTTGAATTTCCCTACCAAGTGTAACATTCACTCTAGGTACTGGTAGGAGCCCTGATATAATTAAACTACCATTGTTTGCTTTAATCTTTTGCCCAACCTCCTCAAAATCTCTCTGGATATCCAAAATGTTTCTTTTCCCCACATCATTTACCCCTAAATGCAGAACTGTCACTGGTCTGATGGTATTTTCCATAAGCCCATGTAACATTGTTTTTATGTCCCTATACCTGCCCCTGGTAGGGCACTTACTGTAGTGTGTACATTTCTATTTTTATAAAGTATGGTATCAGTGTATTTTACCATTGAGTCTCCTATAAAGAGGACAATCTGGTTCTCTAGCAGCTGGGGGTTGTATCATGATTTATAGTCATGGATCCTTGCTGTTTTTGGGGAATCACAGAAACCGTTTCTTCTTTTGTCATATTAGCATTCAGTATCCCTTCCTGTTCTTCCAATGCCAGTACACTGAACCTATTGGGTGTTAAGATGTTTGAGGCCCCCCCAATATTTCTTCTCCCACTTGTATTACTCGTTTTTTTATTAACCAAATACCATTTATTTGATTCCTCCTCTTGGTTTTCATTTCCATGGCTCTGGGTATCTGTATTAAATTGATCCTGAGAATTTAACTCAGTCATGCTATCCACCACATTGTCTATATATTATTCTAGTGAGGATATATCTGCCTATACTTTTATTCTTTCCTTTAATTGAGCAATCTCAAGTTCCAAACTCTTTATTTTACAACATTTAGAACACATAAATCCCAATTCAACCTCCCCTTCGTCATACATGTTACAACCAGCACATATCTTCATTATGTTTGCCTTGTAAATATTCTCTATCCAGGAAAACCTTTTTTATGTCCCACAGTCCCAGCAGACACAGCTATTTGTAACACGTGTGTCTTTGCATGTCTCCACGCACGAAAATGCGCACCCTGCACACGCTCACCTTGCTCACTGCAGGGTCGAGTTTTAAGCTCTTGCTGACCCGGAAGTTGTTCTCCGAGGTCACGCTGTGCTCGCAACCACAGTTTGCAATAATGTGCCCCAAAATATTACTGTGGTGCCCTTAGATAGTAATTAGAGCTTGCAAAGCTTTAAACTGTTGCCAAAAGTAAATAAAAACGCTGTACAAGCATTTTAGTAGGCAGTCCAGTTCCTAGGATAGCTCTGCTTAGCATAGTGGTTGCTAAGCAGTTGCTATGGATGCTTCAGCTTTACATTACGGACACTACATAATGAAAAAGTATGATGCACAATTCTTTTGTCTTTACATTTTTTGGGGGGATTTGTTTGGCAACAAAAGTGTATAAACATTTAATTTTCTGCCATTTTTTGCTGATTATAAAAAAATCTAAAAGGCACCTATAAATGAAACGCCTCTTGTTTTGTAGATATTTTTATGCTTAGCAACTTTTGTGCTTGAAGTACAATGGTATCAATTTTTGTTTTAAAGTTATTTGCATTTATTTGTCAAAAAAGTGTAAAAAAACGTAATTTTCTGCTGTTTTTTGCTAATTCTAAAAAAAACTAAAAAGCATCTATACATGAAACACCCATCATTTTGTAGATACAGTATGTTTGTGCTGGACAACTTTTGTGTGCACAGTACCATTCTATAGTTTTTCATTTTAAAGTTATTTGCATTTCTATATGATTAGTACTGCTACTGAGACAAAATATTCTAAATTGGTTAATGATATAGCAACTGTGTATATAAATGAGTGATAACATAGTAATTGTGTACATAAATGAATGATGACATAGTAACTATGTATATACTGTAAATGAAATTGATGCACACAGTAGCTCAAATATCAGGATTTATGTAATGTATATATTGTTCACACCTGTTGCATAAATATATATATATATATATATATATATATATATATATATATAGATATTATTTTAATTTGCTTGCTGTCATGCTGATTCCTTGAAGGAATTGATTGCCCTACTCTTCCTGCATGGCCCGATATGTCATCATTGCTCATTACAGTATGTTGTGATATTTTATTGTATTCATTTATTTTTGCATGGAGCTTTATGCCCAGATATGTTGTTTTATAGTGAGTGTTCATCTGTGGAATTATGGATGTTTTGCTGCAGTCACTTGAAAGTCTTGCATCATATACCAAATATAGTTGAATCTGACAGGAGGCTTTATATGACTTCATATTTTCCTGCATTGTTCTCTGACAGAAATTAATTAAAAGTATAATGAACTATGATATCATCCTTGTATAGTTGCTTGAGCCACCTCATACTTGTCTGATTTGCTGGAGTTCATGATATGAGGCGACATGTTATTTGATCATAGACTGATTCCTTGCAGGTCTTTAAAATAATAGTAGATCAGCTCAATAAACACAGCTGAGTAGTCATGAGATATAGTCTACATGAATCCATCTATGGGATAAGTCTTGAGACTGCAATAAGCAGTCGGTTGACGCTTTTAATCTCTGGTATGTATTTATGTAATTTGTAAGTGTGAACGGATACTAATGTTCATTGTACCATTTTTTTTTGTTTCTGGTCACATTTTATTTGTGATGTTTGTAGTGATGTGACATGTTGTGCCAGTTTCTGCAGTAAACCTACTCAGCATTCTGCAGACAAGGGGACCTATGTGGGATTTTGTGTTTGTGTGTTGTGGACAAATAAGTGAAAATGTGGATGCTGATTTTACATAGCCTGCTGTGTGCTTCCCCTTCCTGTTATTGATGATTGATGTGTTGTATAAAAAATAATAATAATTATAGCAATGGCTAGCTTTTGAATCTACACTTCTTATCCTTGTCCAGCAATGTTATGATATTGTTCCACATTGTGTCTTCTGAACCATAGTCTCTACTGGTAATTAAATGTATTACCATTTGTTGTTTTTCCAAAATCTTTTCCCTACACATCATCCACCATACGTTGGTACATACTTTAATAAAGTTGCCCTTGCTATCTTGATCTATGTGTTGTGATACATTACATGCCATTTGATTGCCTGCAGCAAATGACTTAATGTGTTCTATCCTTTCTGGGAGAGATGGCAGGGGACCACTCTAGAGTTGTGGAGGTGGGCATTGGCAGTTGCACTCTGGAATTGTTTGGGATGGCAAGTCTTTGTGGAAGAATGTAAGGGGTGGGGGGTTGGTATATTAGAGTAGAGCTCAGGATGAGGAGGATGTTGACTGTTGTACTTGAGCTGTGAATGGTCGGCTACTGACTTCTAAACTTGGTCTGGGAAGAGATGGCTAGTGACTGATGTGCTATGGTTGTGGATTTGGACATGGCAGAGTGTTACTTTTGAAGTGGTTGGAGGCAGGTGAACATTGTACTGCGGTTGTGGAGGGTAGGCAGGTCAATGTTGGGTGGTGTTTGGGGTGGATGGCAGGTGGTTATTAATCTGCTTCTATGTAAGAGGTAGTGGGGGTGGTGCAGGTCAGACTTAGGTTGGGGTACGGGAATGGAAGGTAACTGATTTACTAGGGCTGGAGAGTGGGAGCAGGCCAGAGTTGTGCTCTTTCCGGGTAGTGCTGGCTGGTAACTGATGCATTTGTATCCATGAGGGATGGGGGTGGAAGGGGCAGGTCAGAATTGTACTCATGCTTGGCAGAGAACTTTGTTGAATGTTGTTCTAGGTCCGTGGATGATGAGTTGGTCAGTCTTTCACTCTGGCCATGGTGGGATTGCAGTTTTTTTTTTTACTGTGGGCCGAGAGTGGGGGCTGGTGGGGTGGTCTGGGACTGTATTCCTACTGTGGGTAGAGGGCAGTTAACATTTGTATTGGGGACAGTGTGGGTGAGGTGGTCATGCCTGTATTCTGTGGAGGGAGAGCGTGCTGCTGAGTGATGTAATTGGTTCAGAGAGAGTGGGCATTTATCTGTTAGACTATGTGCCATGTGACTGATCAGGTCATATTTTTTTTGCTGGCCATGCAGTGTTAACACTTGAATGTTTAAATGAGAATGAGTGAGGGTAGGGTTATGTCTGATCTGAATTGTGCTGCTCTCATGGGAGGAAGATGGCATATGACTGTTGTACGGGGGATTTAGAGTGCGATTAGTTGAGAGTGGCTCTCTGGCTGAGGAGGTAGATGATGGATGGCTTTTCTTTTTGGGGTTTAGGATGGCTGTCTGCTGACTACTTATTCCCAGCCAGGAATGGGATGCTTCTAATTAATGTACTCGGAACAGGGATGGGGTCAGGTGAGACATGTACTCTGATTTTGTTGCCATGGTAGTTGACTGTTGAGCTTGTGGCCTTGATGTGAGATCAGGCCACAGAACTACTCTGGACGGGTAGTGGTAGCAGCTGATTGCTAGACTGGGATGCAGGAAAGTGCGGTGAAAGTGCTTATGGTAGACCATAGAGTCACTATTGTTGTTGAGGGGGTGGGTAGGTTGCTGCTGTAATGGAACTGGGGATTGAGAGCTTCTCCTCAGTGTACTTTGAATGGTGAGGGGGATGACAATATGACTGTTGTACCTAGGCTTGAGTAGGATGGCAGCTGACTGCTGTGTTCTGTCTGGGATGGGAGGGATACTAACTGATATTTATTTTATTTTTATTTTATTTTTTATTTTAGTCTTTGGTAATTGAGTAAATCCCACTTGGCACAGGTGCCTGTTTTCAGGGTGACCTGGGAGCAGTGGCGGTTACGTGACTTGCCCAGAGTCACACAGTATGCAAGTGGAGGTTGTAAGAATCAAACCCAGGTCTGGTCTGCTGGATGTACCAAGCTTGTTCACAGCTCATTACTCTAACCTCTAGGCTATACTGCCAGCCAGATTCATACAATCTGAATGAGGATGGGGGCAGGTCACAGATGAACACTGGATGGAGAGGATTGCAGGTAACTTTTGATCAGTGTCTGGGATGAGTGAGTATGTCACAGTTTTACCATGGGATCAGATGGATAGCAAGTGGCTGCTTAAGTGGGGCTCAGGAGTGGGGGAGTTGAGAGGTCAGGCTTATACTCTGGATTGGGAGAGGGAGGTTAGATGACTGTTGCACTGTGGCTGAGGATGGATGGATGCGGAGTGCCGCTACTTGGCCTGATATGGAGTAATACATACTGATGTACTTGTGTGTGGGAGGGGTGGTCCTGAGTGATGTTTTCAGGCATTGGGGGAGGGGAAGGCAGGTGACTTGTGTACTGGGTATGGGAATGGTGAACAGGTTAGAGCTGTACTATGTACAGGGTGGAATGGGAGGCTATTGAGAAACTGTGGACTGCGAGGGGTGGGTTGGCGTGTCTTAGATGTTCTTATATACATATGATGGAATACTGGTGACTTTAATTCTGCAGTTGGGGAGTGGTATTAGGTCAGGGTTTCTGCCTTGGTGTGGAGGGATTGTAGGAGATTTTGGAAGTGAGACCAGCTAGGGTGTTTGGGGCAGGTCTGAGTTCTACTATAGCCATGGATGAGGATCACATGTGACTACTGTGCTGGGTCTAAGTAGGTGATGCAGATCAGAGTTCTTCTATGGCCTGAGAAGGAGGGATGGTGACTGCTCTACTGTGACAGTGCATCTAGTGCAGATCCATGGCCACAATAGAGCAGTGGTCATGGATCTAGTGCAGATGACTGTTGGTTAAGACTCTGGGATGCAGGTCTGTTGACTGATTGATCTTTGATGTTCAGTTTAAGGCAGGTGAATGCTGTTCCAGTGTTTAGGTTGGAGGGCTGTTGATTTACTTATGTCATTTAGGGTTGGTTAGTTTAGTCTCTATGTACATTATTTACCTGATTATTGTTTAAAATGCCATATCAAATAATGCACATGTCAGTGTAATCTCTGGTTCAGGAAACATGACAGATATGCATATCATCAGGTCAACATTCAAAGGTAACAAAGCGAGAAAGAAAACAAAGAGACAATGTCTTGAGGAGCAGCTGTCAAGGTCAAGGATAATGACTGGTTGTCAGCACAACAGATGAATGGCTCTCTGAAAGAGAAGTTAGGATTGTGTTCTCATGTTGGTGTTGCTAAGTTACTGCTGGACTCATAAGTTGAGGCAATATGAATTGTTTAGTTCCTTATACAGAATTATACTACTGATGTTATCCAGTGTTTATTAATAAGGTGCTGCCAATTGGATCTTCCACTTATTTTTTGAAGTTGTGGCAAACTGTAATTTTTTTATTAAAAAATCTAAATTCAAATGGGAATAAGAATAATGGAATAGGAAAGGAAATTAATGAAGGTTTCTGTCAAAGTTACTCATATGTTTATGCAGTTCTTAATTATCACATGTTGTCATGTTAAATTAAACTTTTATTTGTCAGTCTAAATCGCATAGGATGAGTCCATGTATTGTAATGTAGAAATGAGCAAATCATATATAGGCAATAATTCACTTCAGGGAAGTTGTTTGTACTTAGCCTTGTGCCACACAATGCCAGTGACCATGGGCTGAACCTAGTACAAATAAGGTCCTGTCATGCGTTACTACTAAGAAACTTGTTCACATTAACCAACTACTATGCTTATCCATGTTTGTGAATGATTGTGCTATGTTGGTCAGGATAATTTGTTTACTGATTCCGTTACGGTGTGTTGTCTTAAGGTATGAAGAGCAAAACAATCACGAGGTCTTTCAGAGTTTTCAGGACAGTAGTACATTGACTGCTATTACTAATCACCTTCTATCAGCTCTAATGTAGAGTGAGTATCAGCAAATTAGTATTTAGGTGTAGGATAAGTATATGTTTTTAAAGATTTCTGATGATGTACAGTATGTGTACCATCTATTTACTTGTCCTGTTAGTGAAAGCGGAACATATGGTCTTTGTAAACAAAATAATGTGGCAGGGTGTTGGTTTTTCTTCGATTTACTCATGCCTAGTGTGATTTGTCCACAGAGCAGCAGGGTGAGTGAGCAAATCACAGCAGAAGTGGTTGTTTCCTAGAATGACCATAGAGAGGAATGTGGCCCATCCAGTACCTGTTAAGTAGAAAGGAAACTCTGGGAGGGATCAAGTGCTCCAATACCCTCTGAAATAGACATTCTTTTTTCATTTTTGACTTATTTTGCATGAACCTTTTATCCCCATAAAATAGTTTCAGATCGCTGTGACTGTGGTGGCAGTGCACATGGGCATTACTGCATCATCATTACCATCTTCAATGCCTTTATTTTGACTGGCAATTGATTAAATGTTGCTTGTGTTTCATGTTTTGCTGTGTCAAAACCAGTTTTGATGTACTGTATGATCAGGGTCAGGTGTCAATATGGAAGATGGACAATCAAAGTGATTTGTAAATAAGGAGTATGTACATGGTGCTAGTCTGGCTGGCACTCTGGCCCATGAGGTCATGCCTTCATTCACGTTGTGCATATCATGCTATCCAACCAATCAGAAAGTAGCGTTTTTGAAGCCATTGTGTAATTTCTAGTTAGAAACACAGTAATGTCAGTTGACACAACAATATTATTTCAAGGTTCTTAGATTAAAGTGGCATGACTGATATGTTGTCTTCTTGATTACTATATATAACATAGTCTACCATATTATTAAATCATTCTCTGGAATATAATATGCTTAAAGAAGTGTACATGAGACCTTCATAAAGTTATGTCATGTCATGTCATGTCACAGACCACTGCTTGATAGGTCGTTGCCAGCCACTCCCTGTGCTCATCAACTCCTATCCTCACAGTGAGGAACAGTACCAAACAAGTCACACTGGACAGTGATTGCTCTACGGAAATGTAAGCCTATGTATGCATTGTTAAACTTATGCTCAGTCTTGATTTTTAAGAGCACTCATCTGAGCATAACTAAGAATCTTGTCTTACATACATATGTATATATTCAATACCTGATCTGATTTAGTAATGGTACTGTCCATCTACCCACTTATTTTAATTTGTTTTCCTTGGTAAAGGGTTGGTACCCTAATCAAACCTGAGTTGCAGTTATTGAGATCAGGTCATTGGTATTGTGTAATGAATGTATCAATTGTGTATGGAAGAACTGCAGTCTTGTTTGAGTCCACCTAGCTTCATGTAGCAGGTTTTGACATGTTGCAGTAGGAGGGAATGTACAACGACAGGATAACATATGTTTATATGGTGCTAATCAGTATCATCAGATTATGTCACCTGATGGTAAACATATGAAGAGCTGCTGGTGGGAGTAGGCCCCTGTGTGCCACTTCAACACACAGTGTGAAATTGACATGCATAGTGAATCTTAAAATTGTGTGTCTGATTGACACTTTAAATGATGAATACTGTGGGTGGTCCATGATGTGTTCTGATATGCCTTGTATTTGTGGTAGAGGTCTGCGTTTTACTACTAGGCATATGGATGTTACATACTGCTACTGTAATCATTCCATATGTAATCACAGTCATCAAGCTCTGGACAGCGACACATATTGTGAATAGCCATTATTACATGAGATATCTTTTTTGAGTATTTAAGTGACACTTCTCATTTGATTGTAAGATGCATGTCTTTACTTGAGTTAAGCAGTTTGCCTTCAAATTAAATATAATGTTATGTGTCTTTTTTAATTCCCTTTTTCTTGTTTCTCCATTTTTTATGTTTAACTATTTCACTACATCCGCCATGTCAGGAGTGTCTACACATCCAACACATATTCTTCAGATAGCTGAGTACTTTGGCTACACTGTCGAAGACAAAGAACAACCAGACTATATTTTCATGGTGACTGACAAGTAAGTGAAAAAATGTGATGAACCTGCTTCTGTGCTTCCTGGTTTCGTTTTTCTATGCTGCACACTAGTCATACACCATTTATTTTTAATGGCTAAAAATAGGATCATGCATAACATAGAGGATAATGTATGGTCCTCTATCGGTAAACGGTCTGTTAACTGTCGAGAGGTTGCCAGGGCGACTGTGTAAACCTCGAGAGTGAAGCTCCAGAGGTTTACATTGCCATGGCAACCTCGAGATGGTCAACAGTGACCGGTTGACGATAGAGGGACCATACATTATTTTTTATAGTGTGTGGTCCCACTTAAAAAGTAAAACGGCTTACTTTTTAAAGTCACCGCCATGGCCCTTCAGTCCTTCCCTAACTGCATTCATCCAAACCGGTTCCGTCTAAAAACGCACTTGTCGCCAGACAATGCTGTTGTTAACCTATCGATGCTACGTCACATCGATAGGTTAACAACATTTCTACGTCACATCGATAAGTTAACAACCTTAGGAAATGAGGATTTCCTAAGGTTAACAGCGTTCTACCATACATTATAATAAATTATTTGATGGTGTCATCCCACCACATGATACAAATGAGAAATTTGATCTCATATTGTCATTTCTGTGCAAAGATTGCAACAATTGATTACACGCATAAAAGGTGTTATATGACATACAGTTTGATCAAGCATACTCAGAAAGAAATATACACGTACGAAAATTAAGCAGCATACTGTACCATGATGGAATGTGGGCATATGGTGGGATTTACCACACCTGGTGTTGTACATCACAAGGCACAGCCAAGTGACCAAATCCACACCAGAACTGGGTAAATCCCACCATATACCCACACCCTTCAGTGGTATTATTGCTATTATACAATGTTCACTTTTTTTTTAAATGGGTTAAAACCTTTTTTATTTGAATTTATATTGTTTTCTCTTGTCTTTATTACTGCCCAATAAAAAATTATCCAGGGTTGCTAGGGTTGGTATCCTTGATTGCTAGGGCTTTTTGTAGTGCGCATGCCCAGGACTGTTTTGACGTTCTGAGATGACTGATTTTAAGTGGGCCAGGAAATGTAAAACTCTGTGCTCCATGTCGCTAGTTATCTTTGTTCCCTGCTCTGTTTATGTTGTATGAACTGGGACAGCCTTGTCAGTTTGCTTTGTGGCCAGTTTGAATTTGTGGTGCATGCATGGTAGTATTTAATGGTGCTGCCATGGGTAACAGTGGTTCCTCAGTCCTCTTGTGGTTCTAGGCTGGGGAAACAAAGTTAACATTTTTGGGTTGCCTTTTTTCTGGCATCTGCCTCACTGGTTATGGGAGAGGGAGCAATGTGAAACTGGTCACAGAATTCAACACAGGAACTTCAGTGCTGAGTGAAGTGCAGGAGGCTGCGAGAGGGAGATAGGCTCGCCATCCATTGCTATGTTTGTGACTTTATGGATGGAGTGATTTTGGTGGGGAGTCCTGCTGTTGCTGACTGGAAACAGGCCCTTTTCCAGTTGGCACACTGGTGGCTTTACAACATTGGCAAGATGCCAGTCAGCCAATCAGAATGCAGGATTTGGTATTAGTTTTAGTGCCCATTGTATAATGTAATGTTGGCCATGCAGCAAACTGACAAGGCTGTCCTGGTTTCAACAACACAAATGAGTCGGGAACAAAATCAACTGGTGACATACAACACAGAGTTTTACATTTACTGGATCCCTAAAACAAGCAGTCATCTCAGAACACCAAAACAGTCACGGGCATGTGCACTATATAAAAGCCCTAGCAACCAAGGATACCAACCATAGCAACCTTGGTCTACTTTTTGTTGTGAAGTAACAAATTCATGAAAAATGGCTAAAAATATAAAAAAAAGCTGAGAGAGGGAGAGCAGCTTCCCTACGGCAAGGAGGTGATTTACTGAATACATTGAATTGAATTCTTAATTCAGGGGCCTGTAATAGTAGATAGAAGTCAGTGTTTTGGTTCTCTGTTTTTGGGGTTGTCTTTACTTAGTGTAACTTTAATTTGCCAGGGAGGTAATCTAGCTGGGAGAATATTTGCAGCTATTTGTGACTAGAGCTGTTACTGAAATTCTGTGAAATAGGTGCCTGATAAGGGGAGGAGTGGAAGAAGGCTTGAGGAACTGTGGATTACAAACAAGAGTTGACTGTGGACTCTGCTTGCTGCAGAAGCTGAGAGAGGGAGAGCATCTACTAGCTATCTTAAACTAGAACTGTGTTTTGCCCTGTAGGTTACAGAAGAAAGTCTTTTTTCCAGATTGTTGATTGCTTTTGTAGACATTGAGTACCAAATGAATACCTAGGGACAAATGACCTCATTTAAAATTGGATCAGAGCAGTGCAGGGGGAGTCTGTTGTGTTGGGGAGGCCTTAGACAAGTAGCACGCACGGCAACTTTCTATGAGGTTCTGCCTGTCTGTGGCATGGGTGAGGCTAGAATGCTGTGCACCATGGGATTCAATCAATGGTTAAAAACCTGGTGCAGAGCTCAGGGTTTTGGCTCTATTGGGGACTGGGGGTCCACCTTGAGGGATACAGGCCTATACTGGCTCGATGGTTTGCATCTGTCCAGGAGGGGAACCAGGATCTTAGGTGATAGGTTTAAATGCTTCGTTGTCAAGAATTTAAACTAGGAAAGGGGGGAGGCACTGAAAAGAATAAGGACCCTGCTCCACACAAAACAGGTTAGTTAGCGATGTAAACACCAAAATAGAGAAGTTGATAGGTAGAAGGGCAAGGGTAAATGGAGAAAAAGGCAAAGGCAGTAAGGACAAGGATGGGGCTAAAAGGGGTAAGGCCATCAAAAAATGGAGGGCAATGAGTACCAATGCCCATAGTCTGAGTAACAAGCTCCCTGAACTAGTGACCTTGATGGAAGAGGGAAGCCTGGATATCATGGCTGCTACAGAAACATGGTAGACAGAGAACCATGACTGGGATGTCAACATACCAGGGTACACAATCTACATGAGGGGCAGGAAGTGTAGAAGAGCAAGAGGAGTAGCTCTCTATGAAAGAAAAAGGATCAAAGCAATGGAACTAAAGGGTGAACAGGGAGGAGAGGAGGCATTGTGGGTTACCCTGGAGACAGGAAATGGCACCACAATCTGCACAGGGATTGTATACAGACCCCTGTGTCAGGGAGAAGAAAGGACATGAAAATTATAGAAAGCATCCTTAGGATGGCAGAAAAAGGGGAGATATTGTTGATGGGGACCTAAGTATGTCAGATGTTAACTGGAGCACCTTTGCAGCAGCCACATCAACGAGCAAGCTCATTCTTGATGCCCTACAGGGGGCATGCCTCAGACAGCTAGTGCTGTAATAAACTCAGGAAGGAGCAATCTTTGACCTGGTACTCAAAAATGGGGACAGAGAGTGGATCTCAGATTTAGAAGTGGGTAGCCATCTGGGAACAAGTGACCACCAAACATTGTGGATCATGATATTCACAGCCATAGAGTCAAGCCATAAAAATGTGAGGGTACTGGACTTTATGAGGGCTGACTTTGGCAAAATGGGAGAGCACCTCAGAAAAGCAGCAGCAAATAGGCAAGAAGGAGGGTGGATGAACTGTGGAGAAACATCAAACTGTCATCACCAGAGGCAACAAGCCTTTGTGTGAAGCAAATAAACAAATCAAAATGAAGGAAAACACTATGGTTCTCAAAAGAGGTGGTGGGGAAGGTTATGGAGAAAACAATAGCATTCAGGAAGTATAAGGAAACACAGAAGAAGCAGGACAGAGAACTGTACCAGTTAAAGCAGAAGGAAGCAGGGAAGGCAGTCAGAATAGCAAAGGCCCAAACTGAGGAAAAGGTAGCCAACATGGTTAAGAAGGGGGATACAACTTTTTATAGATACATTAGGGAATGAAGAAAGATGAAGGTAGGGATAGTGAGGCTTAATAAAGGGAGGGTGGGTGGGCAGAGGGTGTTAGTGAAAGAGCAGGAAACTGAACAAATATTTCTGCTCAGTATTCACAAAAGAAGAGGAGGGAGAGGTATCTAATCCAATCAATAGAAGCACTCCAGATAGAAGGGTTGATACTAGTCCATTCACAGAAGAAAGGTTTCTGAAGGGACTCCTGAAACTGAAGGTGGACAAAGCAATGGGACCTGGCAGGATTCACCCCAGAATTCTAAAAGAACTAAGGGGAAATGTAGTGGCATCACTGACTACCCTTTTTAACAAATCATGGGAGAATGGTGTGGTACCTGAGGAATGGAGGAGGATGGATGTGATTTCCCTTCACAAAAGTGGGAGCAAAGCAGAGGCAGGAAACTTCAAACCTTTTAGTTTGACCTCAGTGATAGGGAAAATGATGGAATCACTTCTGAAAGAAAGAATTGTTGAGTACCTAGAGGCCAGCCAGTCACAGGACCCATGACAGCATGAATCCACAGTGGAAGGGTCATGTCAGATGAATCTAATAGATTTCTTTGACTTGGTGACCAAAGTAGTAGACCAGGCAGGGGCTGTGGACATGGGCTACCTAGACTTTAGCAAGCTATTTGACACAATCCCATACAAAAGATTAATAAACAAGTTAGCCAGCCTGGAAATGGCTCCCAGGATGGTAGCCTGGGTAAGTAATTGTCTGTACAACAGGATACAGAGGGTAATAGCAAACAGAGTCCACTCCGAAGAAATGAGGGGTTACTAGACGGGTACCACAGGGTTCAGTACTGGGACCAGTACTTTTTAATGTCTTTATAAGTGACATTGCAGAGGGACTGGAAGGAAAAGTGTACCACTTTACAGACTGCACAAGGATCTGCAACAGGGTTAATACATGGGGTGATGGAAAGGAGAAGAAGGGACTTGACGAGGTTGGAAGAATGGTCAAAAGTATGGCAACTTAAATTCAATGCAAAGAAATGGAAAGTAATGCACATGGGAAACAAAAACTCAGGTTAAGAATACACAATGAGGAAGATACTAACAACAACAAAAATGGAAATGGACCTGGAGGTAGTGATATCACATGACCTGAAGGTAAGCAAGCAATGTGAAAAGGCAGTAAGGAGGGCTGAGGGGATACTGGGTTATATAGCAAGAGGCATCACCAGAAGAAAAAAAGAAGTTGTTATCCCTCTGTACAGAAAGTTGGTGAGACTCTATCTGGAGTACTGCATGCAGTTCTGGAGACCCCATCTCTACAAGGATATAGACAGGATGGAGGCTTTCCAGAAGAGGGTAACAAAAATTGTGCAGGGTCTGCACCAGAAGCTAATCAAAGAGAGAGACTAAAGGAGCTTAATATGTATATCATCGAGGAAAGGAGGGAGAGGGAGGACATTATAGAAACTTTCAAGTACCTCAAGGGAATCAGCAAAGTCCAAGAGGGTGGCATATTTCAGAAAAAGAGATGTGTAAGAACAAGGGGGCACAATTTGAAGATAGAGGGGGGATGGCTCAGTGGCAATGTGAGGAAGTATTTTTTTCACAGAGAGGGTGGTGGATACATGGAATGGGGTCCTGGGGAGTTTGTGGAGTCAAAAACAGTGGGGGGATTCAAGAATGCATTAGACATACATATGGCAATTCGGGTGGGGGTTAGGAAGAAGTAGGCTGTTAGTTAACTAGGATCTGCTGCTTATCCAATAAGTAGGGAAATGGGCAAACTGGTGCGCCAAGTGATCCTTATCTGCTATCAAAGTATATCTTTCTATGCATAACAAAAAAAAGGCGGACATTGTATAATAGCAATACATCACCCAGGGTGTGGTTATATGGTGGGATTTATCCACTTCAAACACCTCCAGTGGACAGGCATGTACTACTGTCGGCAGTAGTGGTGGTACCGACATGTCTGATTTTGAGCAACTCAGTGGTCATGGCACTCCTTCTCCCTTACCAACATAGAGTCCCTCTACTCTGGTCACTTCTAATTCCAGTGATACTACAAGGCAGAGACTGTCAGCAGCACTTTGCACACCGCCGGTGAAGCGGTCCACATTTATGTCTCCCATAGCAGTTCTAATAATGGATGCTCTGCATGCATGAACAAAGTATTATGTCTCACATCCAACAGCACAACAAATCACACAGCTGACTGCCGAGATGATGGCGTTAGATCTCCAGCCTATGTCAATTGTGGAAGATACTGGCTTCTGATGGCTTCTCAACTGTTTGCACTCACGTTATCAGATATCATCTTGTACTACATTTTCATGGAGTGTATTGCCATGACTGTATGACGGTGTGTGATCTGCTGTTGCTGCTCTGCTTTCAGAAGCTGTTGGCGATGTGTTTCACTGCACATCAGATATCTGGACTAGCGATAACTCCCTGCATGCCTATCTCTCCTTAACTGCACACTGGTGTGTGGAATGGCCTGCTGCTACTGTTTTCCAGTGCATCACCTTGTAGCTCACCCTCCCCCCCCCACAATCTGGGAGTCTCATTAGGTCAGCTTTGCTGAACATCAGACTGATGGGAGAACACCACAGAGCACATAATATTCTCATGTTCCTGCAAGACATGTTGCAGTCTTGGACTGGTGTTAACATCAACTTAAAAGTAGTTTTTTTTGTTACCAACAATGGCACAAACATTATTTATTTATTTATTGAAATGTTTCACCAGGAGGCACACTGAACAACATGTTGCTCATCTCACGGTGCGACCTGGGGAGGGTTACATAGGGTTGTGAAGGATGAATCAGTTACAATAGTCTGTGGGTAGTACAAACAATACAACATTGTAAGATTGTGCAACAGTTGGAACACAAGGTATTGTACAATAAACAGTAGTGGAACATTGGGTAAATTACAATACATGTCCAAAATCATACAAAAGAACATATGAACATACAAAACAGTAATAATGCTATAGAACCATTTATAGTGCATGAGTGTACCAGAAGGAGGCTTGAAGTAGTATGCAACTGCTGTTGAAGTAAAAAGGATGGGGTTAGGTTGTGCACAGTCGTGACCCAGAAGGGCAGGTGGAGAAGGATGGGGGAGAGGCAAGAACTGAATATGAGGAGAAGGGGTAGCCATTTCCTGATTTCCCCCTTCAGGATGTTGAGAACCCTCCGGGGGGGGGGTCATGGTAGGAAGGCAGAAACTGGGGATGGGTATTAAGGTTGGTTAAAGCAGGAACAGCTGAGGGAAAGGTAATAGTTTAGGGAAGAGGTAAGGGAGTAGTTGGAGGAGGAATGCCGTGTTTCGGGGGGGGGGAATTACAGATTTTAGGGAAACGATGGGCAAAACCAGCCTGACCCATGAGGGTGGAGCGGCAAGGGACCGTCAAGGTGCAGGCGTCACTTGATCTGAGAGAGTGGGTGGGGGGAGGCAGAGTGGACAGAGAGGATAAGAGATAGGATGGGAGCCCCTTTGAAGCAGAAATTTGGAGGTTAGTTTGGCACAGTGAGAGATGTGTCTTTGAGATAGTGGAAGGAATGTTAGAGAGCGATAGAGTTCACAGTGGTGGGAGTGGGAAGGGGAGTCAATAGCAAAGCGGCAGAAGGCATTAAAGAGAGTGTCCAACTTGGTCAGGGAAGATTTGGGAGCAGCACCATAGACTATGTCACAGTAGTCAAAGATGGGGAGTATCATTTTCTGGACAATTTCACACCTCACAGTCAGCGAGATGCAACTGCGATTCCTTTACAGAGTTTGAGGTGCAGTTTCTTCAGGATAGCATCGATATGCATAGAGAAGTTGAGGTGCTGGTCCAGACAAACTCCCAGATATCGAAATGAGGAGGTGTCCTCCAAGATGGTCCCATCAAGGGTGTGGAAGGTGGGTAGGGCCGGGAGCCTAGAGTGTCTCTGCCTGGTGCCAGAGGCCATTGTCTTCTTGGCATTTAGAAAAAGCTGGTAAGAAGCAAACCAGAGCTGAACTTGACTGAAGTCATGCTGTAAGCTGGTTTACACAGCAGCAGGGTTTTTGCCAGAACTGTACAAAACAGTATCATCAGCGTACATGTGGATACAAGAGGATGAGCAGGCTGTGGGAAGATCATAAAGGAAAATGGAGAAGAGTAGGGACCAAGCACTGAGCCCTGAGAGACACCAGTGTTGATGGGGAGTGGAGGGGAGATGGAATCAAGGATTCCGACTGACTGGGTCCTGCCAATGAGGTAGGATTTAAACCAGTTGGTGGCTGATGGAGCAAGACCAGCTGAGAAGAGTGACTCAAGAAGCAGGGGATGGGAAACAGTGTTGAAAGCTTTGGCTAAGTCGACAAAGATGGCTGAGGTAATCAGGGCATCATCCATCCCTGAAAGGATGGAGTTAGTAAGCCTGAGGAGGGAGGTGGTTTTTGAGTGGTTCTTCAAAAAAACAGATTGGAAGGGGGTGAAGAAGGAGGAATAAAAGAGGAATGTTCTTGAAGTTTGGCAAGGGTAGGAAGAGGGAAATGGGTGATAGTTGCCAGGAGTGGATGTGTCACCACCATTGGGGAGAGGAAGGACTACTGCATGTTTCTGGATGTGGGTACTTGGTAAGAAATAAAAAACAGGTTAAGGATTTGGGAGATAGGATAAGCAATTGCAGGAGCAGAAAGGTAGAGAAGTTTAGGATCAAGCTCATCTGGTGAGAAGCTTTTAGAGGGGTTGAGGGATAGGAGATTATTAAGAGCTTCATCAGGGGAAATAGTAGAAAAGGAAAATGGGGAGGGGTAGGCACTGGCTGAGGTGAAGGGCTGAAGTTAGTAGGTGGGCAATGGGGACAGGGAATTAGAAGAGATGTGGCACACAAGGTGTAGTAGGCATTAAATTCATTGGTCATGAGTCAGGTCAGAAACTAGGGAGTTATTTATTTTGAGAAGTGGAGGGGGAAGGGGAGAGGGGGGAGAGAACAGGGAATGAACTACCCTCCAGAATTTAGATGGAGAGTTAGTGTTAGTCAGGAATGAGGATTCTCCAGAATAGGTTCCTGAGGGAGAAACAGGCATGTGGTGGTTTGGAAAGGGAATCAGATGGAACATGGTGAAAGCCATCAGTGATGGCCATTTTGTGAGTATTCATTGCTATGAACACACACTGAATTTAGTGGTGACTCATGCACTGCGTAACAGTTCTAGGACCAATAACATATTATCCACAGCCCATTCCATCTGCATCCATTTCTATCACTCTGTAATAGCCACTAACAAATTATGAGAAATTCAGGAACACCTTGGTTTGCCCCAACATTGTGTAATACAAGATGTTAGCACTTGGTTGAATTTTTCATACCTGGTGCTTTCAAGACTACTGGAGCAAAAGTGGGCACTACACAAAATGCCTATGGAGGCAGACATCAGAGAAGTTCTAGGACATCATGATTAGTTAGTTCTTGAGGGCATGGTGAAGGTTCTTGCACCATTTGGGAGGAGTGCATGTGACCTAAGTGCCACCACAGAATTACTTAGTCAGGTTATCCAAGCTGTGCATATTCTTAAAAGACCGTTACAACGGTTTTTACCTGACAGTACAATCACCAAGCTTGTTATTCATCTTGATGCAGAACTTGATGCAAGGTTCACCATAGTCATGGATAACTGCCATCACATATTTTCTAGCATGCTGGACCCTGGGTTCAAATGCAAGATCTTTCATATAGCCATGGACAGCCACAGGGTGACTCATTTTAGACAACAGATGAGTGACGAGTAACATAGTACCATGCAGGCAATGAGACACTCGGAAGGGAAAGAAGATACTCCAGTTCAGGTTCCTGAGGGAGAGAAACAGGTATGTGGTGGTTTGGAAAGGGAATCAGATGGAACTGGTGGAGATGAAGAAAGATGGCATAGTGGTAGCAGAGAGAGTGACAGGGCATTACTCAGCACATCACTGCATCAACAGTAACACAGATGCTCACAATCCCAGCCACTCTCTGCAGAAAATTTACTTAATGGCTACTTTGCAGAATTAATTTATCCATTTGAAGTTGGATCCAGTGGGTTACTAGATTTAGAAAATTAACTCCTCTCCTTATCTGGCACAACTTTCTTTAAAATACCTAAGTTGTTCTCCTACAATTATGCCATCTGAGAGGATTTTAAGCACTGCTGGTGACATTGTTGAGCCACAATGTTCCAAGCTGGACTGACAACATGTTGAACAGCTAATGTTCATTAAGCTAAACTTACCAGTAGTTGGCTACAGATATGAAGTGGCCACACAAAAGTGGTGGTACAGAACAGCTCTCAATTTGCCTAATGTTACGAGAGTGTAATTTTACTGTTTTTTGGCTCACCTTTTCTTTTTTCTGTCACGTTAAATATTTACTTTAAAGGGTAATTCTCCACTCCCTGGCATATAGTTGAAGGACTACCATGAGGCCCCTCTTAAATTAGAAACATTTAAATACTGTATCATGTTTTAGTGCACTTACTATTGTGTACTTTAGGTTACTAATTATCTGTTGGAAAAGGACTGCTTGGCCCACATGGTCTGCCCAGATTGTCCATCCTGCCTTATTGGTCTGTTCTGCAGACCATAAATCAACCCTACTGCCTCACTACCTGTTTTGAAATATAGCCCTTGTTTATCTCTACATGCTTGAAGCCCCACACTGTTTTTGCTGCCTTAACTTATGCTGGCAGTCTCTGTCAGGCATCTACCATGACTTCCATGAATAAATATTTCTTCACATCTTTCTTGAAGTCCCCTTCAACTTCATCACTTGCCTCCAGTACTTGTGCTCTTCCTCATTTGAAAGAAACTCCCCTTATGCGCCCTCTTCACCCTTGTAGTACTTGTATAGGTCTCTATCATGGCACATGTCGCTCTCCTCTCTTCCAGGGTACACATACAATGCACTTATGCCAGTTCCATTTTAGTTGCCTTGGCAAGACACAAGATGTCACCTCATCTGCAGCCTTTGGTTAATTCATGATGACCATCTGTCACCTGACCAGTGCACTAATTTGTTGCCCTTTTGGGTGGCTCAAAGACTGTTGGGGAGTGTTCATAGGAGAATTAAATAATTGTACTTCAAAAGGGAAGGAAGCAATAGACTTTAACAGTGTTACAATGTCTTATTTAAAAAAACAACAAAACTTATTTGGGGACATATAATCAACAAAGAATATCTGGAGTCCCAAATACGAATATTCATCCAAATATTTGAATTAAGGTATTCACACACCCCTATCTTAGACCCTGCTGGTGTCTTTCAAATTTGAATGTCACAAACCTTTCTCAGCATAGAATGGTGTAAGGTTTGATCTCTGTAGGCAGCAAATATGTTTCTGGGCTGTTGTCTGCATCGCAGGGATGTCCAGGTGATTCTGATGCATGCTACACCCCTTTATTACAAGCTGCATCATTCCACATTTTGCTGCACCTTGCATCAAAAAACTGAGTGGCATGATGCTGTGTGCACCATTTTTTCTGTATTGTTGTTGTGATCACAATTCACATGCATAGCAATAGGGGCATACTGCAGTGTACACAACATTGGAGGGGGGGGCATGCATATCACTGCAGAACAGCGTATGACATCCCACATGGTCAGTTATACACATCTGCCAAAAGTCCTTGTTTCACCTGCAGTTATACATCTCCTGACCTTTAGCCTGTGGGTGTGTTGGTCCACACTACAGGCAGCACCATATTTTTGTCATAGGGGATATGGACAATGGCACTAACAGTGGTTGCATATGTCTCACAGGCTAACACGGGGGCCAATATTGATCATGAGCAGTGGGCAGGCCATTTTTGTGTGATGGAACTTGACAATGTCATACCGGACCTGCCACACACAGACAATGTCTGATTCCATAAGCTGGGGGGGGGGCTGGAGCCCCTTCTGTACAGCCCATGGGAATAAGTGTTGGGGTACATGTCACCATGGGGAGGAGTAGCTGCATATCACTGGCCAGTTGGGTACAGTTCACCAGGTGAAGAGGCTGCTGCACAGCATGGAGGAATAGGAGGTGGGGTATGGGTCACCAGAGGGATACTGCACTGCAGGGTGGACATGGCAGTGGGTACAGTTCACCAAGTGGGCTGATGCACAGCAGGGTGGAGTTGGTGGTGGAATACACATCACTGTGGAGGCTGCTGCAGAGCAAGGAGCTCTTGGCTGTGGGTACAGGTTACCAGGGAGGTTGATGCAGAGCAGGGTGGACTTGTCAGTGGGGTACAGGTCATGGGAGTGGGCTGCTGCACAGGAGGGTGGACTTCATAATGGGGTAGAAGTTACCGGGCGGGGGCTGCTGCACAGCAGGGTGGACCAGACGGTGTGGGACAGGTCACCGGGGGGCACTACTACACAGCAGGCTGGACTTGGCAGTGGGGTACACATTGCTGGTAGGGTCACCTGCATAGAACTGGGTGGTGGGGTGCAGGCCAGTAGGGGGATGCTGTGTTGCCACTGAGACATGGGGAGGGAAGGAATCTACAGTGCTGCAAGAATTGCCATGTTTACTTGCAGGACACATTATATACATGGATGCCTGCACTCTCAGTTGTACTGTGTTGACACATAGGTGCCTGCCCCAGGTGCTCAGGGCACTCAGATGGAGCATGTTATGGCTCATACCAGATCTGGGCTGTGCTCTTCTCTGGCACTGTTGTATTACTCAGGGTGTATAACTGCGTACATGTCAAAGGTATTGTCACTGAACTTATCTACCTTATGGACATATCGGCCTATCTTAGGCACTATCCACAGACAGTATGCTGTCAGGTACTCTGACGGGTGCTTGGGTGGATATTATGTCTGCCACCTGGGGACATCTTTCATGCAACAGATACAATATATGCAACAGTGCTAACCATTGAATGTAAGCAGCCCCAGGCAAGAGCCAAAGGCACCTCCTGTGCATATATGCTCAGACACATCTCCCATGTTGGTTTGTTTGTAGTCATTCAGTTCTTTATCAGTCACTGACATCTGCCATCACATCTTTCTCTTCCACCTGTTGCGTGGGAAGTTGGATGGGCCAGTTGATGGTATGACTTAGTGGCTGGGGTCTCCATGACTTGCTGGAGGTCTGGCTGCCCTGGAGGCTAAGCTACACACATTCTGGTGGTCTGGTCAGATGGTGTGTACTGTCAGTGGTCTGTGTGGATGCTGCACTGTTTGGAGGTATGGTTTCCTGGTGGAGCTGTTGGCTGATCATGTGAAGTGGTTGCAGACCAGTTAGGTTTTGGCACAGCTGCTACAGTCTGTGACCTTGTGATCACCTGTATAGGTATAGCATCTAGGTTGGCATCCTGATCATAATCATCCCCATCACACTGGTCACCATCAACCTCAGGCATCTGTGTCCTGTGCACAATGGCGATGTTGTGCAAAATGCAACATGCCATGAATATCTTGCATGCTGTTGTGGATGTGTTGCAATTCCCCCTGATCTGTTGAGAAAAAAAAAATTGCATCTTTAGGAGTTCAAATGTCCTCTCTATCACTGAGTGAGTTGATGCATGTGTTCATTGCACCATCTGTCAGCCTCTGCCACAGGATGCCTGATTGGTGTCATCATCAGCCATGGCTGCTGTGGATATCCACTGTCACATCTGGAAATGGAATGCACTGGTTAGCCACAGTGGCATGTCTGTATACTGTCAAACTTGCACTACTGTAGTGACTACACAGTCTATGCCCAGCCTGCTTCTGAGCATGTAGCCCTGCCTGTGGTGGCTCCATCACTACCCCTACCATCCATGGCCTCTCTTCTGTTCCACCCACATCACCCACATGGTATACATGCTGTAACTTTGCATGTGACACCTATCACTTTGTTGATCTATTGGCATGTTTGCATACAGGCCACCTATCTATGTTACTGTACTGCACACATGTGACAAACATAAAATTTGATGGCAGATAGGACTGCTTGGCCTAATTAGTCTGCCCATTTTTCCCTACCTACTGTATCACCATAGACCCTACTTGATCTCCAGCTTATTCCCCCCTTGGCTTATCACAAAGGTTTCTTTATGCCTATCCCTTGAATTTGTGAACCCCATTACAGTTTTTGCCTCCACTACATCTGCTGGGAGGCTGTTCCAGACATCCACCACCCTCCCTATGAAGAAGTACTTCCACACATCTCCCCTGAGTCTAACCTCTGACTGTATAGCATGACCCCTTTTTCCTGAGCATCTTATTTCTGAAAGATGCTTTCTTTTTTTACCTAATTTATACCGGTGAGATATTTGAATGTTTTTATCTTATCCCTCTTCTCCCTTCATTCCTCCTGTGTATACATATTAAGGTCCTTCAGTCTTTCCTAACAGGACTTTTGATGCAGACCTTGCACCATTTTGGTTGCTCTCCTATGGACCACCTTCACTCTTTCTATGTCCTTCCAGAGATGAGGTCTCCAGAACTGGACACAGTACACCAGGTGAGGTCCACTAGTGATCTATACAGGGGCAACATCACCTCTCTCTTTCTGCTGGTGATCCCCCTCCCTATGCACCCAATAATCTTTCTAGCCCTTCCAACTAGCTTGTCACACTGTTTAGCCTCCTTTAGGTCAACAGATATGATAACTCCCAGGTCTCTTTTCTGTTTGGTGGTCGTCAATATCTCTCCTTCCAATTTGTTCTCCTCCCCTGGGTTTCTGTGCCCTAAGTGCATGATTTTGCACTTTTTTTTTGGATTGAAGCCCAGTTGGTTTACCCTTAACTACTCTGATAACCTTTTCAGATACCCTCTCATTTTTTTCACATACCCAAGAAGTATCTACCCTGTTACACATTTTAGTGTCATTCACAAACAAGCAGACCTTTTCTTCCAGCCCTTTTACAATGTCACTAATAAAGACATTAAAGAGGGCCGGTCCCAGTACAGATCCCTGAGGTACCCCACTGTTCACCCTCCCTTCCTCACAGTGAACTTATTTTACCATCACCCTCTGTCTCCTATTCCTTAGTCAATTTTTTACCTAGTTTACCACCTTTGGTGTTGCTCCTAGGCTACCCAGCTTACTTAATAATCTCCTATGTGGGACAGTGTCAAAGACCATAGTGAAATACAGGTAGGCCACATCCACCACTCATCCCTGATCCAATTCCCTGGTCACCCAGTGAAAGAAATATATTAGATTTATTTGACAAGACCCCCCCCCCAGTGAATCTATGCTGTCTCGTGTTCTGTAAGCCAATGGATTCAAGGTATTCTACAATCCTTTCTATCAGTAGTGATTCCAATAATTTTCCCACAACTGAAGTCAGGCTGACTGGCCTGTAGTTGCTAGCCTCCTACTTACTATCTTTCTGAAGTGTGAAGTGGGACTACATCTGACCTCCTCCAGTCACCTGGAACCTCTCCTGTCTCAAGAGAGGTTGAATGAGACCACCAGTGGTGCAGCCAGTACTTCCCTGAGTTCCTTCAGTATCCTTGAAAGGACTCCATCTGGCCACATTGCCTTATCCAACTTCAGATTTGTGAGTTCTTTCAGTGGTTTCTCCTGTGTAAATTGAGAAATGAACAGGTGGAGAGGATGATAAAGAAAAGGAAATTTGAAGATATTTTTTTAACCATATTGAAATGGGCTGGCATTAGTCAGGAGGATCTGGTATATTTTATTGTACTGCGGTCAGACTGATACTTGAATATGGTTCCTCAGTATGGGATGCAAGATTAACAAAATTAGAAAGAAAAGAGTTAGAACAAATGCAAAAAAGAGCATTACAAAACATTTTGTGGACAGATGACCCCTATGAGGATGCTTTACAAATGTGTAATTTGGTACGGTTAGATGTAAGGAGGTAGGAAATGGCAAAAAAATTGTTTGTGGCTGTGTATAGGTTAAGGAAGCAGGGTAGATGGCAAAAAAAATATTTTTAGAGCAGAGAAATACAAATCATATTTTTTATGAGGTTTTATATTGACTAAGCCAGGAAAAAAAGAAGACAAAGACCAATACAAACAAATGGAAAAATAAAATAACAATCAAACAATAAAAAGGAAAAAAGAACCCCACATAACAACCCCAACCCCCAAAATAAGTGCTGCCCCCAGCAAACCCTAGAACTCAGAAAATGGAAAAACAATAACCACCCTTCCCAACAAAATAGGAAATAAATACAAAAAAAAAACAGGATTCTAAATACATCAATTACAGCATTGTTAACCCAGCCTATAATGGACCCCATTTTTCCAGAAAAGCAATAAGTTTATGATCGACATTTGCAATATGCAACTCTAAATTGAATGCACTAAGGAGCTCCTTGTGCTAATCAGACCAGGCCAGACATTGATTATCAAGCCAATGCCACAATATGATGACTTTGCAGCATCTGAGATCAAAGCTATATAATATCTTTGATATGCAAATGGAACATTCTTATACCATCTCAAAATAGAAATCTCTGGAATGAACAAATCATCCAAACCAAAGAAAGGATCCAACCATCTTTTAATAACAGACTAGAAAGGTGTCACTTTTTTACAGTGCCAAAGCACATAAAGAAGCATACCATCTTCTTCATGATGTTGTGTGGTGCAGCTAGGGCTGATCATTTGGCCCTGACTACCTGAAAGAGCTTCTGATTCCTTATCTCCCTGAGCGACCACTCTGCCTGGCTGACGAGGGGTTGCTAGAGATTCCGAGGGTGGCTTTAAAATCTGCAGGAGCCCGGGCATTTATGTTCGTGGCCCTGACCCTTTGGAATTCTCTACCCCATCGGATTAGGGAGTGTGCGACTGTGGGGGGGATTCAAGCAGGCTTTAAAAACATTTTTGTGGGATGAAGCTTTTAATGATTTTGTTGGCTGACAAGTACGTATTTTTAATTTTGCTGATACTTTGTTTTGTTTTGTTTTATAAGTTTTAAATTGGTTTTATTGTTATGCGCCTTTGTTGTGAAAGGCCATTATAAATAAAGAAATTATTATTATTATCATTATCATACTGACCATTCAAAATAAACATAAAGGGGTTAAATTATTATTATCAAAATTTTTAATTGGATTTGTCTATAGCGGTCTTGCTTAATAATTATAAATAAGTCCTCCCAGACCGTAAGCCATTCTTGTGAACCGAGGCTAAAGAAAGGCAGTTCTGCTAATGATCGTGATGCCAGAGAAGAAATCTGATCAGTCCAAGGAGGCAAACCGAAATGAGGAGAGATTGCCCTACACAATTGTAAATATTTAAAATAATGCTTTGGCTCTGATGAAAACTGGGTCTGAAGATTCAGAAAGAAGACAGCCGATCCTCTAAGGCAAAGCTGATACAGAAGGATTGAAGTCGAGAGGAAGGAAGGTAGGTGGAATGGCCTTTTGAGCAATCTTCAAATTAGAGTTACAAAATACTGGTTGCCCGAGACAACTTTTAGCTAAAAGGTGAAGATATCTTCAAAGCTGCACATGCACATGGAAGACCAATAAATCTGTGTACCCTTCAAGGGATGGGACAGAGCCACAGGGAGATATATGAAAGCATCTGAGATTGCAGGCTAACACCTCTACAAAGAGTCCTCTCCAAAGTTAACAACTGTGGGACATAATCCTCCACATTTCCTCAGAGAGGTCATGCCACGTAAAATATTTAGACCCATGGAGCACCAAATATTACAAACAGAAATGAGGGAGCTGCAACCCTCCCAATGAGGTCAGAAATGTAAGTTTAAAATATGCTTTCCTTGCTACCCCATCCTTCCACAGAAATATAGAGAGCAACGACTGAACTCGAAGAAACCATTGATGAGATAAAATATTTAATATCCCCAAGGGATATAGGAGTCGAGGAAGAATGGCCCCAGAGGGAGAGTGGTAGCACAGTCCACCTCCTCAGATCTCATTTTAAGGGACACTGTCAATCCCTTGCATGCTTAATTTTAGACCTGTAGCGTTTCATGCATAAATTGGTCCATTCAAGAGGTAGAATTGTTTGTGTGATAGTTTCTCTCACTAACTATGATCAGGAAAGAAGATTTTTACTGTCTTCTGATGCTCCGCCATATTAGTGTTACCACATCGCGTCCTTGTTTTGTTTAAATTTTTCTGTCATTGAACCAGTGCTGCATGGCTTACTTTTTGAATGTGCTCACACCCAACTCTCCTCATTAACATACTGCCAGTCACAGCAGTAGCTGCAGCGCCTGATCGAGATTTGTCACTGGTGATTTCTTTGAAAGTGATGTGTGAGATGTATGCACTTTGGCTTTATATTGTGTTGTAACCTAGTTTTTGTGTGTGTTGTTCATGTTTAGGTAAAGTAATTTATTATACTTTTCAGTGGTACTGTTATTTCAGAGCTGCAAGTGGTCTCGTGGGCTAACAGTTGTCATCAGTCTGGGATATATTGAAAATCCTTTGTGGCCAGCCACAGTCAAAAAATGTTATGTTATCTTTATGTTATGCCATATTTTGTTTGTATTAATAATGTACTAAAAATGTGTGTGTGTGTGTGTGTGCGTGCGTGCCAGTGCAAGGAATAAATGGAAAGGTTTATGGACTGGTTGTTGGGGCTGTCCGTTGTCTGTTGGTGTGGACTCATTATTCAGTATAGCGTCATTTCATTTATTTCATTATGTTATGTGTAGTAACTGATGAAAAGTGGTAGTTAAAATATTTAGAGTGCAAAGTGGCATTGAAGATTTATTTTGTCATTCCCTTATTGTATAGTTCATTTCCAATGCTGTTTAATGTGTTATTATTGATTGTTCCTCAGCTCTCTAAATCTGCATATCTTAACTAATTGTCCTAAGTAACATTCAGCTCTGATTCATAATATCAACCAGGTACTGAAGTATAAGTTTGTTTTATGGTGCCTTGGTTTTAATTATAATGTTTACTAGACACTGTAGAGTTGTCAAGCATACTCTCTTTTTTATTTATTTTTCCTCTCCTTGCTATGCAGTTTTCTGTGTGCTTACAGATGGTACAGTGATCAGTCTGACTACTGGGCTGTTTCTGTTGCAGTAAGATTTCACCCACTGCTTGGAGTTGATGTAATGCCCTTTTTGAGGTGCAGCACATGTTGTAGTCATTAATGGATACTGGTCCAGTAAGTCACCCTATTGCAACTCAGTGCTGCCCCACTTCATCTGCTAAGGTAATCTTCCTAAAATGTATCCATGCCCCTCAATACAGTGCTTGTCAATGTTCTGTGGCTACCAGAGCACTGGATTTCAATAAGCAATCGTGGGTTGTTATTTGTAGGTCGTTGTGGCCATATTGATATACATGCCAATTTCCAATATCCCCCAATACTACTCTCCCTGCCCCAGGTCCAGTCTCTGCACAGATCAACTGCTAGTTATTGTGATGATATTCTGTCATAACTGACTACATGCAGGGAGCTTATGTGTTACAACTGAGTGTTGAAATGCCTGTATGCCTGTAGGCAGTGTTTGAAACTGTTTTGCTGTGTGTGTATATATATGTATATATATATATATATATATATATATATATATAGGAAATGTAATAGGAACCTGTGCAATACATGATTTATTTTATTTTCACAACAGCTGTTTGACCGTGGGCAATCTCACGAGTGGCATAAGCCACGAGTGCTGTGCCCAAGATCAAATAACTCGAGTGAAAATAAATCATGCATTTCAAAAGGTCCCATGTTATGTATTTCATTTATGCAATAGGGATTCTTTAGGGCTGTGTAAGGAGTTTTGCTTTAAATTGTTTATTTAATTTTTCATTTTAACATACATGGACTTTTTGTGGTTTTCCCAGGATAGCTCTGCTTAGCATAGTGGTTGCTAAGCAGTTGCTATGGATGCTTCAGCTTTACATTATGGACAGTACATAATGAAAAAGTATGATGCACAATTTTTTTGTCTTTACATTTTTGGGGGCGATTTGTTCGTCAAAAAAAGTGAATACAAATTTAATTTGCTGCCATTTTTTGCTGATTATAAAAAAATCTAAAAGGCACCTATAAATGAAACACCTCTTGTTTTGTAGATATTGTTGTGCTGAGCAACTTTTGCTCTCAAAGTACAATGGTATCAGTTTTCATTTTAAAGTTATTTGTATTTATTTGTTAAAAAAGTGCAAAACAAAAGCTTAATTTTCTGCTGCGTTTTACTAATTCTATAAAAACTAAAAGGTATCTATACAAGAAATACTCCTCATGTTGTAGATATGTTTGTGCTGGACAACTATTGTGCTCACAGTACTATTCTATCATTTTTCGTTTTAAAGTTATTTGCATTTGAATATGATTAGTACTGCTACTGAGACCAAACATTCTAAATAGGCTAATGACATAGCAACTGTGTATATAAAAAGTGATGACATAGTAACTATGTACGTAAATGAGTGATGGCATAGTAACTACATAAATGAAATATAGTGTATGGTAGAATGTTGTTATGGATAGAAATCCATAACTAGAATGGAGTTGTTATGCTGCAGTAGCTATGTCATCACAGCTGTTATGCTGCACTAGCTATGTCACTACCGCAGCATAACAACTTGGAATGCTGCCACATAGCTGCTTTCCTCAATCCAGTTCAGCTGGAAGTTGAGTTTTTACGTTTGCTTGCGGCGCAGGGGCGTTTAGAGAAGTAGCACACTTTAGAGGTGTGCCTCTCCCTTGCAATCCACTGCTTCGCTGAGCAGGCGTGGTGGTCCTGCACCAATGGGTGCGGGAGCTGTGTATGACAGCAGTGGTCTTCGCTTCAAAGAAAACCACCGCTGTCATACAGAGCACCGCTCACGCTGCCCCCCCGCATCACGCCGCCCTCCCCAAAATCTTTTCTGCCACACTGGAAGCCCACCCAAGCATGGCGAACATCCCATGTCATCTGCCGATGGGGGTGCCCAATCCCCCGTCGGCTCCATGGCCCCCCCCAGCCATCTTCTGCCACGCTGGGAGGCCACCCCAGCGTGGCAAAGGTCCCGGGTTGTCTGCCGACGAGGGTGCCCAATCCCCCGTTGGCTCCACAGTGCCCCCAGCCATCTTCTGCCATGCTGGGAGACCACCCTAGCGTGGCAAACGCCCCGCCGTCAATAGTAAAAAAAACCTGCAAATTAAAAACCATCCCACGCAGTCTCCCCGCCCCACCCACAACCCGCACCCACCCACTGCGCACTCCAGTTTTCCACACCCCTCACCCCATACTTACCTCGGAGCTCGGCGCAATGATCTTCGTGGACCTGGAACACGCCTGCACTCTTCAAAGCCGACCGCGAACTGAGGAAATGCCGTAGAGCTGTATAATGGCTAGATAGGGTTTTCAACTTTATTGCATATCTCAGGTGAGTTTTTGGGATGACATCACTCAATGGGAAGTGATTCTTCTCATGAATGATGTCACTGTCATGGTGTTATAGCTCGAAGGGTGATTTCACAGTAACTCGCAGTCACTGTGTGAAATCACCCTTCGGGCCTGAATAATGCCATGACAGTGACATCATTCATGAGAAGGGGTCCCAAAAACCCCATGTTGAAAATTTGGTGCCAAAATTCCAAAAAATGACCGTTTTACTAGCATGCGTTGCGCAGTTCCTACGCACGCTCATAAGTTCGTGAATTTTCAATATTTCCACTCCAGATTTTCAACATTGCCATTTTACCACACCTTCTTATAAGCAGTACAGCAGTCATTTTTCACATCTCACCCAAAATGTGTTTCTGCCCATGTAGCACACAATGGCGCAGTCGGTGTGCGTAATCAATGTATGGGACACATTAAGAAAATCACAGTGATGCTGTTCATGAGCAGAGGTCTTAAAATGGCTATGTTGAAAATTTGGTGAAAAAATTCATAAAAATGACTGTTTTACAGGGGTAATAGTTAGCGAGTTCCTACACACACTTGCACGCTTATGATTTTTCAATATTTGCACTCCAGATTTTCAACATTGCCATTTTACCACACCTCCTCATGAGCAGTACAGCTGTCATTTTTCACATCCTGCCCAAAACGTGTTTCCGCCCATGTAGCGCACAATGGCACAGTCGGTGTGCGAACTCAATGTATGGGACACATTAAGAAAATCACAGTGACACTGATCATGAGCAGAGGTCTTAAAATGGCTGTTTTGAAAATCTGGTGAAAAAATTCCTGAAAATGACTGTTTTATGAGCGTGCCTTGCGCAGTTCCTACGCACGTTCATAGGTTTGCGAATTTTCAATATTTCCACTCCAGATTTTCAACACTGCCATTTTACCACACCTTCTTATGAGTAGTACAGCTGTCATTTTTCACCTCACCCAAAACGTGTTTCCACCCATGTAGCACACAATGGCGCAGTCGGTGTGTGAAATCAATGTATGGGACACATTAAGAAAATCACAGTGACACTGTTCATGAGCAGAGATCTTAAAATGGCTACATTGAAAATTTGGTGAAAAAATTCCTAAAAGTAACTGTTTTACGAGTGTGCATTGCGCAGTTCCTACGCAAGCTCGTAAGTTTGCGAATTTTCAATATTTTCACTCCACATTTTCAACATTGACATTTTACCACACCTCCTCATGAGCAGTACAGCTGTCATTTTTCACATCCTGCCCAAAACGTGTTTCCGCCCATGTAGCGCACAATGGCGCAGTTGGTGTATGAACTCAATGTATGGGACACATTAAGAAAATCACAGTGATACTGTTCATGAGCAGAGGTCTTAAAATGGCTGTGTTGAAAATTTGGTGACAAAATTCCTTAAAATGACTGTTTTACGAGTGTTCATTGCGCAGTTCCTATGCACACTTGTAAGTTTGCGAATTTTCAATATTTTCACTCCAGATTTTCAACATTGCCATTTTACCACACCTCCTTATGAGCAGTACAGCTGTCATTTTTCACATCCTGCCCAAAACGTGTTTCCGCCCATGTAGTGCACAATGGTGCAGTAGGTGTGCGAAATCATTGCATGGGACACAGTAAGAAAATCACAGTGACACTGTTCATTAGCAGAGGTTTTAAAATGCCAATGTTGAAAATTTGGTGAAAAATTCTAACAATGACTGTTTCTGGTACATTGCACAGTTCCATGCGCGTCAGTACGTTTGTGAATTTTCAATATTTCCACTCCAGATTTTCAACATTGCCATTTACCACACTTCCTTATGAGCAGTACAGCTTTCATTTTTCACATCCTGCCCAAAGCGTGTTTCTGCCTATGTGGCGCCAATGGGGGTAACAAAAGGTCATGCTGAAAATTTATTGTGCAAATACCAACAATTGCACAGGGCATTAGGGTAAAGCACCATACGTGCCAAACACCACTGCAAATACCTGCAAGCGAACGTTTGGCATTGACAAATGCTTGTTTTAAACTTGAACTTGCAGAAACATCTGCAGCACACTGTGTCAGTTAAAAAAAAAGAAAATGTTAAAATTTCTATTCTCAGTTGTCTTCTCCAGCTGGTTTTGTGTGATTTTCTATGTTGTGACTGCCCATACACTATGAAAGATTGTGTATGAGCAGTCATACACAAACAAGGAAATTCTTCTATCTTGAGGTTCCCTTGGTAACAGAATACCTCTCGAGCTGTGCTCTCGAGGTCATCTGTTACCAAGGAAACCTCTCGATACAAGAATATCCTTGTTATGTATGACTGCTCATACACAATTCTCTATTTATTTACCAGTAGCTCAAATATCAGGATTTATGTAATGTATATATTGTTCATACCTGTTGCATATATATATATATGTGTGTGTGTGTGTGTGTGTGTGTGTGTGTATATATATGTGTGTGTGTGTATATATATATATATATATATATATATATATATATATATATATATATATATATATATATTTTTTTTTATTTACCTTGAAGGAATTGATTGCCCCATTCTCCTTCCATGGCCCATTATGTCATTATTGCTCATTATAGTATGTTGTGACATTTTATTGTATTCATTTATTTTTGCATGGAGCTTTATGCCTAGATGTGCTGTTTTATAGCCAGTGTTCATCTGTGGAATGATCGGCATTTTGCTGCAGTCACTTGAAAGTCCTGCATCACATATCAACTATTGTTGAATCTGACAGGAGGCTGTATATGACTTCATATTTTCCTGCATTGTTCTCTGACAGAAATTAATTAAAAGCATAATGAACTATGATGTCATCCTTGTATAGTTGCTTGATCCACCACATGTTTGTCTGATTTGCTGGAGTTCATGATATGAGAGTGACATGTTATTTGATCGTAGACTGATTCCTTGCAGGTCTTTAAAAAAATAATAGTAGATCAGCTCAATAAACACAGCTGAGTAGTCATGAGTATAGCTAAATGAATACAGCTATGGATAAGTCATGAGACTGCAACAAGCAGTCAGTTGAAGCTTTAACTTGGTATGTATTTATGCACTTTGTAAGTGTGAATGGATACTAATGTTCATTGTACCATTTTTTTTGTTTCTGGTCACCTTTTATTTGTGATGTTTGTAGTGATGTGACATGTTGTGCCAGTTTCTGCAGTAAACCTACTCAGCATTCTGCAGACAAGGGGACTTATGTGGGATTTGTGTTTGTGTGTTGTGGACTCTTAAATGCAAGTGTGGACGTTGATTTTACATAGCCTACTGTGAGTTTCCCCACCCTGTTATTGATGCTTGATGTGTTGTATAAAAAAAATAATAATAATAAATATGGCAATGGCTAGCTTTTGAGTCTACACTTCTTATCCTTGTCCAGCAATGTTATGATATTATTCCATACTGTGTCTTGTGAATCATAGTCCCTACTGGCAATTAAATGTATTACCATTTATTGTTTTTCCAAAATATTTCCCACATCATCCACCATATGTTGGCACATACTGTACTTAATAAGTTACCTTGCTATCTTGGTCTTTGTGTTGTGATACATTACATGCCATTTGATTGTCTGCAGCAAATGACTTAATTGTTCTATCCTTTCTGGGAGAGATGGCAGGGGACCACTCTAGAGTTGTGGGTGGGCATTGGCAGTTGCACTCTGCAATTGTTTGGGATGGCAAGTCATTGTGAAAGAATGTCAGGGGTTGGGGGTTGGTATATTAGAGTTGAGCTCAGGATGAGGGGGATGTTGACTGTTGTACCTGAGCTGTGAATGGTCGGCTACTGACTTCTGAACGTGGTCCTGGAAGAGATGGCTAGTGACTTATGTGCTATTTTTGTGGATTTGGGCATGGCAGAGTGTTACTTTTGAAGTGGTTGGATGGCAGGTGAACATTGTACTGTGGTTGTGGAGGGTAGGCAGGTCAATGTTTTGTGGTGTTCAGGTTGGAGGGTAGGTGATTATTGATCTGCTTCTATGTAAGAGGTAGTGGGGGAGGTGCAGGTCAGACTTCTACTTAGGTCAGGGCATGGGATGAAAGGTGACTGATGTACTGGGGCTGGAGAGTGGAAGCAGGACAGAGTTGTGCTCTTTCCCAGTAGTGCTGGCTGGTAATTGATGCATTTTCACCTGAGAGGGATGGTGGGTGGAAGGTGCAGGTCAGAATTGTACTCATGCTTGGCAGATAACTTGTTCTAGGTCCATGGATGATGAGTTTGTCAGTCTGGCCATGGTGGGATTTCATTTTTTTTTTACTGTGGGCAAAGAGTGGGGGCTTGTGGGGTGGTCTGGGACTATATTCTTACTGTGGGTAGAGGGAAGCTGACATTTATATTGGGGACGGGGTGGGTGAGGTGGTCACAGTTGTACTCTGTGGAGGGAGAGAGAGTGCTGCTGAGTGACGTAATTGGGTCAGCGAGAGTGGGCATTTGTCTGTTAAACTATGTCCCATGTGACTGATCAGGTCATATTTTTTTTGCTGGCCATGCAGTGTTAACACATGAATGTTTAAATGAGAATGAGTGAGGGTAGGGTTATGTCTGATCTGAATTGTGCTGCTCTCATGGGAGGAAGATGGCATATGACTGTTGTATGGGGATTTAGAAGTGCGATTAGTTGAGAGTCACTCTCTGGTCGAGAAGGTAGATGATGGATGACTTTTCTTTTTGGGGTTTAGGATGGATGTCTGCTGACTTCCTATTACCAGCCAGGAATGGAATGTTTCTAACTAATGTACTTGGAACAGGGATGTGGTCTGGTGAGACATGTACTCTGATTCTGTTGCCATGGTAGTTGACTGTTGAGCTTGGGGCCTTGATGTGTGATCAGGCCACAGAACTACTCTGGATGGGCAGTGGTGGCAGCTGACTGTTGGACTGGGACCCAGGAAAGTGTGGTGAAAGTACGTATGGCAGAGCATAGATTCACTTTTGTTGTTGAGGGGGTGGGTAGATTGCTGCTGCAATGGGACTGGAGATTGAGAGCGTCTCCTCAATGTACTCAGAATGGTGAGAGGATGGTAATATGACTATTGTACCTGGGCTTGGGTAGGATGGCAGCTGACTGCGGTGTTCTGTCTGGGATGGGAGCGATACTAACTGATATAATTTGAATGAGGATGGGGGGGGCAGGTCACAGATGAACACTGGATGGAGAGGGATTACAGGTAATGTTTAATCAGTGACTGGGATGAGTGAGTATGTCACAGTTTTACCATGGGATCAGATGGATAGTAAGTGACTGCTTAAGAGGGGCTCAGGAGGGGGGAGTCGAGAGGTCAGACTTATACTCTGGATTGGGAGAGGGAGGTTTGATGACTGTTGCACTGTGTCTAAGGATGGATGGATGCAGAGTGCTGCTACTTGGCCAGATATGGAGTGATACATACTGATGTACTTGTATGTGGGGGGGGGTGGTTCTGAGTGATATTTTCAGGCATTGGGAGAGGGGGCAGGTGACTTGTGTACTGGGTATGGGAATGGTGAACAGGTCAGAGTTGTACTATGTACAGGGTGGAATGGGGAGCCATTGAGAAAGTGTGGACTGGGAGGGGTGGGTTGGCATGTCAGATGTTCTTATATACATATGATGGAATACTGGTGACTTTAATTCTGCAGTTGGGGAGTGGCATTAGGTCAGGGTTTCTGCCTTGGTGTGGAGGGATTGAGGAGATTTTGGAAGTGAGACCAGCTAGGGTGTTTGGGGCAGATCTGAGTTCTACTACAGCCATGGATGAGACTCACATGTGACTACTGTGCCGGTCTAAGTAGATGATGTAGATAAGAGTTCTTCTGTGGCCTGAGATGGAGGGATGGGACTGCTCTACTGTGACAGTGGATCTAATGCAGATCCATGGCCACAGTGGTGCAGTGGTCGTGGATCTAGTGTAGATGATTGCTGGTTAAGACTCTAAGACTCTGGGATGCAGATCTGTTGACTGATTGATCTTTGTGTTCAATTTAGGGCAGGTGAATGCTGTTCCAGTGCTTGAGCTGGAGGGCTGTTATGTCATTTAGGGTTGGTTAGTTTAGTCCCTATGTACATTGTTTATCTGATTACTGTTTAAAATGTCATATCAAATAATGCACATATGTATTTCATTTCAGTGTATTCTTTGGTTCAGGAAATATGACAGATATGCATACGCATCAGATCAACATTCAAAGGTAACAAGCGGAGAAAGAAAACAAAAGAGACAATGTCTTGAGGAGCAGTAGTGAAGGTCAAGGATAATGACTGGTTGTCAGCACAACAGATGAATGGCTCTCTGAAAGAGAAGCTAGGATTGTGTTCTCATGCTGATGTTGCTAAGTTACTGCTGGACTCGTAATCTGAGGCAATATGAATTGTTTAGTTCCTTTTGTAGTATTATACTACTAATGTTTTCCAGTGTTTAGTAATAAGTTGCTGCTAACTGGATCTTCCACTTATTTTTTGAAGTTGTGGCAAATTGTAATTTTTTTTTAATTAAAAAGTCTAAATTCAAATGGGAATAAGAATCATGGACTCGGAAATGAAATTAATGAAGGTTTTTGTCAAAGTTACTCATATGTTTTATGCAGTTCTTAATTATCGCATGGTGTCATATTTAATTAAACTTTTATTTGTTGATCTAAATCACTTAGGATGAGTCTACATATTGTAATGTAGAAATGAGCAAATCCATATACAGGCAATAATTCACTTCAGGGAAGTTGTTTGTACTTAGCCTTGTGCCACACAATGCCAGTGACCATGGGTTGAACCTAGTACAAATGAGGTCCTGTCATGCTACTAACTAAGAAACTTGTTTACATTAACCAACTTCTATGCTTAGTCCATGTTTGTGAATGATTGTGTCATTGGTCAGGATAATTTGTTTACTGATTCTTCTTATGGTGTTTTGTCTTAATGTATGAAGAGCAAAACAGTCACAAGGTCATTCAGAGTTTTAGGACAGTAGTACATTGACTGCTATTACTAATTGCCCTTCTATCAGCTCTAATGTAGTGTGAGTATCAGCAAATTAGTATTTTGATGTAGAATAAGTATATTTATTAAATATTTCTGATGATGTACAGTATGTGTACCATCTATTTACTTGTCCTGTTAGCGAAAGCTGAAAATATGGACTATGTAAACAAAATACTGTGGCAGGGTGTTGGTTTTTCTTCAATTTACTCAAGCCTAGTGTGATTTGTCCATGAGGCAGCAGGGTGAGTGAGCAAATCATTGCAGAAGTGGTTGATTCCTAGAATGACCATAGAGAGGGAATGTGGCCCATCCAGTACCTATTAAGTAGAAAGGAAACTCTGGGAGGGATCAATGCTCCAATACCCTCCTACATAAACATTTTTGTTTCATTTTTGACTTATTTTGCATGAACTTTTTATCTCCATAATACAGTTTCCGATTGCTGTGACTGTGGTGGCACTACACATGGGCATTACTGCATCATTATTATTATTCTGACTGGCAATTGATTAAATGTGTGCTTGTGTTTCATGTTTTGCTGTGTCAAAACCAGTTTTGATGTACTGTATGATCAGGGTCAGGTGTCAATATGGAAGCTGGATGATCAAAGTGATTTGTAAGTAAGAAGTACCTACATGGTGCTAGTCTGGCTGGCACTCTATCCCGTGGGGTCATGCCATGATTCACATTGTGTATATCGTCCTATCCAACCAATCAGAAAGTAGCATATTTGAAGCCATTATGTAATTTCTAATTACAAACACAGTAATGTCAGTTGACACAACAATATTATTTCAAAGTTCTTAGACTAAAGTGGTATGACTGATATGCTGTCTTCTTAATTAGTATATATAACATAGTCTACCATATTTTTAAATCATTCTCTGAAATATAAAATATGTAAAGAAGCCTATATGAGACCTTCATAAAGTTATATCATGTCACAGATCGCTGCTCGATAGGTCATTGCCAGCCACTCCCATGTGCTCTTTGACTCCTATCCTCATAGTGGGGAACAGTACCAAACAAATCATGCTGGACAGTTATTGCTCTACTGAAATGTAAGCCTTTGTATGCATTGTTAAACTTATGCTCAGTCTTGATTTTTAAGAGCACTTATCTGAGCATAACTAAGAACCTTGTCTTACATACATATGTATATATTCAATACCTGATCTGATTTAGTAATGGTACTGTCCATCTGCCTATTTTAATTTGTTTTCCTTGGTAAAGGGTTGGTACTCTAATCAAACCTGAGTTGCAGTTATTGAGATCAGGTCATTGGTATTGTGTAATGAATGTATCAATTGTATGGAAGAACTGCAGTCTTGTTTGAGTCCACCTAGCTTCATGTAGCAGGTTTTGACATGTCACAGTAGGAGGGACTATACAATGACAGGATAACATACATTTATATGGTGCTAATCAGTATCATCAGATTATGTCACCTGATGGTAAACCATATGAAGAGCTGCTGGTGGGAGTAGGCTCCTGTGTGCCACTTCAACACACAGTGTGAAATTGACATGGATAGTGAATCTTAAAATTGTGTGTCTGATTGACATTTTGAATTATAGATACAGTAGGTTGTTTATGATGTGTTCTGGTATGCCTTGTATTTGTGGTTGAGGTCTGCATTTTACTGCTAGGTATATGAATGTTACATACTGCTACTGTAATCATTCTATATGTGATCACAGTCATCGAGTTCTGGTTAGCGACTCATATTGTGAATAGCCATTATTACATGAGATATCTTTTTTTGAGTATTTAAGTGACACTTCTCATTTGATTGTAAGATGTATGTTTTTACTTAATTTAAGCAGTTTGCCTTCAATTAAATAAAATGTCATGTGTCTTTTTTATTCCCTTTTTTTGTGTTTTTCCATTTTTTATGTTCAACTATTTCAGTACATCCGCCATGTCGGTAGTGTCTACACATCCAACACATATTCTGCAGATAGCTGACTACTTTTGCTACACTGTTGAAGACAAAGAACAACCAGACTATCTTTTCATGTTGACTGACAAGTAGGTGAAAAAATATGATGAACCTGCATCTGTGCTTCCTGATTTCGTTTTTCTATGCTGCACACTAGTCATACACCATTAATTTTTAATGGCTAAAAATAGGATCATGCATAACAATAAATGATTTGATGATGTCATCCCACCACATGATACAATTGAGAAATTTGATCTCATATTGTCATTTCTGTGAAAAGATTGCAATAATTGATTACATGCATAAAAGGTGTTATATGACATACACTTTGTTCAAGCATATTGAGAAAGAAATATACATGTACAAAAATTAAGCAACATACTGTACCATGATGGAGTAGAGATATGGTGGATTTACACACCTGGTGTTGTACATCACAAGGCACAGCCGAGTGACCAAATCCACACCAAAACTGGATAAATCCCACCATATACCCACACTCTGTAGTGGTATTATTGCTATTATACAATGTCTACTTTTTTAAATGAGTTAAAACCTCTTTATTTGAATTTATAAACTTTTTCTTGACTTTATTACTGCCCAACAAAAAATAGTCCAGGGTTGCTAGGGTTGGTATCCTTGATTGCTAGGGCTTTTTTGAAGTGCACATGCCCAGGACTGTTTCGGTGTTCTGAGATAACTGCTTTTTTTTTTAGCGGGCCAGGAAATGTAAAACTCTGTGCCCCATGTCACCAGTTAACTTTGTTCCCTGCTCCATTTATGTTGTATGAACTGGGCAGCCTTGTCAGTTTGCTTTGTGGTCAATTTGAATTAAGAAGCACTGGTTCTGTTTGTGGTGCATGCATGGTAGAATATAATGGTGCTGCCGTGTGTGACAGTGGTTCCCCTGTCCTCTTGTGGTTCTAGGCTGGGGAAACAAAGTTAAGATTTTTTTGGGTTGCCTTTTTTATGGCATCTGCCTCATTGGTTATGGGAGAAGTAGCAATGTGAACTGGTCACAGAATTCAACACAGGAACTTCAGTGCTGAGTGAAGTGCAGGAGGCTGCGAGAGGAGATAGGCTCACCATCCATTGCTGTGTTTGTGACTTTATGGATGGAGTGATTTTGGTGGTGATTCCTCGCTGTTGCTGACTGGCGACAGGCCCTTTTCCAGTTGGTACACTGGTGGATTTACAACATTGGCAAGATGCCAGTCAGCCAGTCAGAATGCAGGATTTGGTATTAGTTTTAGTGCCCACTGTATAATGTAATGTTGGCCATGCAGCAAATTGACATGGCTGTCCTGGTTTCTACAACACAAATGGAGATGGGAACAAAATCAACTGGTGACATATAGCACAGAGTTTTACATTTACTGGATCCCTAAAACAAGCAGTCATCTCAGAACACCAAAACAGTCACGGGCATGTGCACTATATAAAAGCCCTAGCAACCAAGGATACCAACCATAGCAACTATGGGCTATTTTTTGTTGGGAAGTGACACATTCAAGAAAAATGGATAAAAAAAAAAGTTGAGAGAGGGAGAGCAGCTACCCTACAGCAAGGAGGTGATTTAATGAATACATTGAATTGAATTCTTAATGCAGGGGCCTGTAATAGTAAGTAGAAGTCAGTGTTTGGGTTCTCTTTTGGGTTTGTCTTTATTTAGTGTAACTTTAACTTGCCAGGAGGTAATCTAGCTGGGAGAATGTAGTGTGACTACAGCTGTTACTGAAACTCTGTGAAAGAGGTGTCTGATAAGGGAGGAGCAGAAGAAGGCTTGAGGAACTGTGGATTACAAACAGGAGCTGACCGTGGACTCTGTTTGCTGTAGAAGCTGAGTGAGGGGAGCATCTCCCAACTACCTTAAACTAGAGCTGTGTTTTGCTTTGTAGCTACAGAAGAAAGTCTTTTTACCAGATTGTTGATTGTCTTGTAGACACTGAGTGCCAAACGAACACCTAGGGACAATTGACCTTGCTGGAAATTGGATCATAGCAGTGCAGGGGAGTTTATGGAGTTGCGGAGGGCCTTAGAGTAGCATGCACAGCAGCCTTCTCAAGGTTCTGCCTGTCTGTAACATGGGTGAGGCTAGAATTCTGTGCACCATGAGATTCAATCAATGGTTGAAAAACTGGTGCAGAGCTCAGGGTTTTGGCTCCATTGGGGACTGTGGGTCCACCTCGAGGATACAGGCCTATACTGGCTCGATGGTTGGCATCTGTCCAGGAGGGAACCAGGACCTAGGTGATAGGCTTAAATGCTTTTGCAAACATTTAAACTAGCCAAGGGGAGGCACTAAAAAGAAGCAGCCCCCAACAAAACAGGGTAGTTAGCAATGTAAACACCAAACTAGAGAAGTCAATAAGTAGAAGGGCAAGGGTAAATGGAGAAAAGGCAAAGGCAGTAAGCACAAGGATGGGGCTGAAAGGGTAAGGCCATTAAAAATGAAGGACAATGAGTACCATTGCCCATAGTCTGAGTAACAATCTCCCTAACTAGTGGCCTTGATGGAAGTGGGAAGCCTGGATATCATTGCATCCACAAAAACATGGTACACAGAGAACCATGACTAGGATGTCAACATACCAGGGTACACAATCTACATTAGGGACAGGGAGGGTAGAAGAGGAAGAGGAGTAGCTCTCTACGAAAGATAAGGGATCAAAGCAATGGAACTAAAGGGTGAACAGGGAGGAGAGGAGGCACTGTGGGTTACCCTGGAGACAGGAAATCACATCACAATCTGCACAGGGGTTGTATACAGACCCCCGTGTCAGGGGGAATAAATGGACAAGGAAATGATAGACAGCATCCTTAGGATGGCAGAAAAAGAGGAGATATTGTTCATGGGAGACCTGAATATGCCAGATGTTAACTGGAGCACCTTTGCTGCAGCCACATCAAAGAGCACGGTCATTCTTGCTCCCCTACAGGGGGCATGCCTCAGACAGCCAGTGCTGTAACCCACTCAGGAGGGAGCAATCTTTGACCTGGTACTCCAAAATGGGGAAAGAGAGTGGATCTCAGATTTAGAAGTGGGTAGTCATCTGAGAATAAGTGACCACCAAACAGTGTGGGTCATGATAATCACAGCCATAGAGTCAAGCCATACAAATGTGAGGGTACTGGACTTTAGGAGGGCTGACTTTGGCAAAATGGGAGCTTGCCTCAGAAAGGCAGTAGCAAACAGGAAAGAAGGAGGGGTGGAGGAACAATGGGGGAACATCAAAACTGTCATCACAGAGCCAACACGCCTTTGTGTGAAGCAAATAAACAAATCAAAATGAAGGAAAAAAGCACTATGGTTCTCAAAAGAGGTGGTGGTGAAGGTTAGGGAGAAAACAATAGGATTCGGGAAGTATAAAGAAACACAGAAGGAGCAGGTCAGAGAACTGTACCAGTTAAAGCAGAAGGAAGCAGGGAAGACAGTCAGAATAGCAAAGGCCCAAACTGAGGAAAAGTTAGCCAACATGATTAAGAAGGGGGATAAAACCTTTTATAGGTACATTAAGGAATAAAGAAAGATGAAGGTAGGGATAGTGAGACTTAATAAAGGGGACGGGAGGTAGAGGGTGACAGTGAAAAAGCAGAGATACTGAACAAATACTTCTGCTCAGTATTCACAAAAGAAGAGGAGGGGGAGGTACCTAGTCCAATCAATAGAAACACTCTGGATAGGGGAGTTGATACTACCCATTCACAGAAGAAAGGGTTCTGAAAGAACTCATGAAACTGAGGGGGGACAATGTAATGGGACCTGTCAGGATTCATCCCAGAATTCTAAAAGAACTAAGAAGAAAACTAGTGGCACCACTGACTGCCCTTTTTAACAAATCATGGAAGAATGGTGTGGTACCTGAGGGCTGGAGGAGGGCAAATGTGATTTCCCTTCACAAAAGTGGGAGCAAAGCAGAGGCAGGAAACTTCAGACTTCTTAGTTTGACCTCAGTGATAGGGAAAATGATGGAATTACTTCTGAAAGAAAGAATTGTTGAATACCTAGAGGCCAGTGGGTCACAGGACCCAAGGCAGCATGGATTCACAGTGGAGGGTCATGCTAGATGAATCTAATAGATTTCTTTGACTGGGTGACCATAGTAGTGACGGTAGGGGCTGTGGACATGGCCTACCTAAACTTTAGCAAGCTATTTGACACAATCCCATACAAAGATTAATAAACAAACTAGCCAGCCTGGAAATGGGTCCCAGGGTGGTAGCCTGGTAAAAATTATCTGGACAACAGGACACAGAGGGTATTAGTAAACAGAGCCCACTCTGAAAAAGAGGGGCTATTAGAGGGGTACCACAGGGTTCAGTACTGGGACCAGTACATTTTAATGTCTTTATATATGGCATTGCAGAGGGACTGGAAGGAAACCCATGCCTCTTTACAGACAACACAGATCTGCAACAGGGTTAATACATGGGGTGATGGAATGGATGAGAAGGGACTTGACGAGGTTGAGGAATGGTCAAAAGTATGGCAGCTTAAATTCAATGCAAAGAAGTGCAAAGTAATGCACCTGGGAAACAAAACCCAGTGGAAGAGTACACAATGGGAGGGGAGGATACTAACAGCAACAAAAATGGAAATGGACCTGGAGGTAGTCCAATCACATGACTTGAAGGTAAGCAAGTAATGTGAGAAGGCAGTAAGGAGGGCTGGGGGATACTGGGATATATAGCAAGAGGCATCACCAGTAGAAAACAAGAAGTTGTTATCCCTCTGTACAGACAGTTGGTGAGACCCTAACTGGAGTACTGCATGCAGTTCTGGAGACCCCTTATCTGTAAGGATAGAGACAGGATGGAGGCTATCCAGAGGAGGAGGAGCTAAAATGGTGCAGGGTCTGCACCAGAAGCTAATCAAAGAGAGAGAGACTAAAGGAGCTTAATATGTATATCATCGAGAAGAAGGGGGGCATTATATAAACTTTCAAGTACCTCAAGGGATCAGCAGAGTCCAGAGGGTAGAATATTTCAGAAAAGAGATCACGTAAGAACAAGGGAGCTCAATTTGATGATAGAGGGGTGATGGCTTAGTGGCAACGTGAGGAAGTATTTTTTTCACAGAGAGGGTGGTGGATACATGGAAAGGGGTCTTGAGGAGGTTGTGGTGTCAAAAACTGTGGGAGAATTCAAGAATTCATTAGGCGACATTTATTTATTTATTTATTTATATAGCAATCAGTTTACAACCTTTGAGCCAGGGGCTCATTTCCAAAGGTACCTTGTCGAACAAAGATAGGTGGTACATATAATACAGGAAGTAGGGTACATACAAAAGAAGAGCATGTGTATAAACAGGCACACATAAATGGCAACATGGTTACAGTAAACATAGGTAGTGTAATACAGAGCACATTCTGGTATAATCGACAACAGGGGGATTACATGGTTTAGGAGCAATAGCTGTATGTCACTGTAGAATGATAACAGCCAAACAGGTCTACAATAGTCAGGTTACAATGAACATAGGGCATGATACCGGGATAGTACAGGTAAAGCGATAAGCAGTCTAAACAGGTCAAATGATAACAGATTACAGGGCGTGGAGAGACGTGGGAGGTATTACAGACGGGGGTATGATCTGTGAGAATAGGGTGGAATATAAGATAAGCATAAGCAGTATCACATGGAATGCTCAGGTCAGCCGAGATACAGTAGTAGGCAGCAGGTCGAGCAGTAGTGTAGAAGTAGAAGTTAGGAAGTGAGAAGACGAGCAGCCCAGTGGGCATTGTCAGTACAGGGAGGGATTGAGCATCCGTAAGGAATAGGAGCAGCAGCGCTTGCTGAATAGCTCGCTTTAAGGGCATTTTTGAAGGTCGAGATGGATGTGGGATTTCAGTGATGGGCCTGAGGAAGAGTGTTGTACCAAGCAGGGCTCTATGGCAGAAAGATCTCTGCCCAAGTGAGGTCCTAGCACAGGGAACAAGGAAGGTGGCATTGCAGGAGGTCCGTGCTGACTAGGAGCTGGGCAGGGAGGAGGGGAGGAAGACAGCCCGGAGGGAGAGTCCTAGTAAGGTTTTTTGAGATGAGGCACGTTTGGTATAGCAGCAGGCTGCCTGCCGAGGTCAAGCATTGTAGCAAGGTCATAGAGTTGGCAGGTATGGGTGAGCCTGGGGCCCCAGTGATTAGCCTGCATGCCTTATTTAGGAGGAGGCGGATTTTGTTGAGGGCTGTCATGCTGGCAGCACCATAGACAGGTAGCCCATAGTCCACCAGGGATAGAATGGAGGATGTAACTGCAAGCCTGAGGGCATCGGGGGGAGACAATTTTTGTAGCGGTACAGGATACCAATTCGTATGTTGGCTACAGAAGCGAGTGAATCAATGTGGGTATGGTAGGAGAGGGCTGAGTCAAAATAGATACCTAGATACTTATAGGAGTGAACTTGCTCCAGTTGTAGTTTAGAGCAGGAAAGGATACGGAGAGGGGAGTTGGAAGATTTGTTTTGAGGGTGGGCGAAGAGCATGGTTTTAGATTTTTTAAGATTTATGATCAGTCTGTGCTCCTTAAGCCAGGTTTCAGCGCCGTCATAGGCCCTTTGTAGGGAAACCTGGAGGGAAGCGGGGTTGCGGTCAGAGGTAAAGAGGACGGTATCATCTGCGTAAAGAAGAATTTTCCCAGGGCACGCACTGGGCAGGGTGTTAAGGTATAGCGAGAAGAGAAGGGCCCCAGGATGGAGCCCTGAGGAACCCCAGAGAGGATCGAAAGGTGGTCAGAGAGAGCACACCAATTTTGACACGTTGGGAACGGGGAAAGGTAGCTGGAGCACCAAGCAAGTGGTCCAGAGGCAAAACCAGCGTGACAGAGGGCTTCCAGTAGAAGGGGGTGGGAGACCGTGTCAAAGGCCTTTGATAGGTCAAGGAACACGGCCCCCGCCAGGGTGCCAGCATCCAAAGAGGAGTGAAGGAAGGAAGCGAATTCTATAAGGGCAGTGCTAGTGCTGTGTCCAGCGTGGAAGCCGTGCTGTTCAGGGCAGAGAATGTTGTATTTGGTCAGGTATTCAGTTATTTGTGCAGCTACTAGTTTTTCCAGCGCCTTGGAAAGGGGTGGGAGAATGGAGATCGGGCGATAGTTCTCAGTTAAGGACCTGTCACCCCCTTTATGGATTGGAGTAACTGTTGCAGTTTTCCAAGAGGAGGGGAATTGTCCCAGGCAGAGGGATTTGTTAAAAAGGCAGGTGAGAGGGGTGATGACTTGATCCAGGACCAACCGGAGAATTTTGTGATCCAGGGAGAGGTCACTGGGACTGTTGCCTTTTAGTGCACGGGTCAGGTGCTGTCTGGCTTCCTGGGTAGTTACCCTGTGAAGGTGGAAGCAAGGGCAGTGGAGGGCAGGGGAAGGATGGGAGGGAGGTTGATCAAAGAAGTTACTGGGGAGGATAGGGCTAAGGTCTGTAAAGGCGGTGTTGAGGAGGTTTGCAATGTCGGTGGGGTCTGTGATGGAGGTGTTGTTGGTGGTAATCTGGGATGGGAGAGGGAGTGAGTTCCCATTCAGTTGTTTGACCTTGTCCCAGAAGGTGCAGGCGCACCCCCATGAGGCGGTGAGGAGGCCTGATAGTGGTCGGCTTTGGCCTTCCTGATAGCCCATGTACACTTATTCCACGCAGCATTGTAGGCCTGTCTGTCCGCTGGGCGCCTTGTTTCTATGTACGGTACCAAAGGTTGTCCCTGTGTCTGAGCAGCTGTGAGAGTGCAGGGGTAATCCAGGCAGGTTAGGTCTTTTGGAGGCGGACGGCAGAGAGGGAGCAAGAGATGTGAGCTTTATTAAAGGTGGAGGTAAAGAAGGCAAGAGCAGTGTCAATATCAGGACGCAAGGAGAATCGGGACCAGTCTTGCTGTTCAAGGAAAAGTTTAAGGTTTTTAGGCCATAGGGTCTGAAGCGCTGGTGGGGAACGCGCTGTGAGGTGGGTCGGGGTAGTGTGGCCAACCAGCGGAAGAGTACAGGGGAGTGGTCACTGAGGGAATCAGGGAGGACTTGGATGTCCAGGATTTTAGGGGGGCGGTTAGTGATGATGACATCAAGGAGGGTGCAGGTACCTCTCTTGGGGTTCACACGTGTGAATTGGGAGACTAGTTGGGTTAGATCCAGAGCTGTGAAGGAGTCCCGAGTGGGGGAGGAGGAGGGACAAAGCCAGTTCATCATTGAGGTCCCCAACTATGATTTTGTCAGCGCTGTGGGAAGGGTGGCAAGGTAGTCGGTGGAGGCACAGTAGAGCATAAGGCAATCCCCTGGTGGGTGTTAGGAACAAGTAGACTCTTGGTTAACTAGGATCTGCAGCTTATCCATTAGGTAGGGAAATGGGCAGACTGAGTGCGCCAAGTGGTCTTATCTGCCATCAAAGTCTATGTTTCTATGTATAACAAAAAAAGGCGGACATTGTATAAAAGCAATATATCACTCCAGGGTGTGGTTATATGGTGGGACTTACCCACTTCTGGTGTGGATTTGGACACTCAGCTCTGCCTCCTGACCAAACAACACCAGGCATGGTAAAACCCACCATATACCATCATCCTGCCACTGTATATTGCTCATTTTTTTGTTTCATCTTCCTTGGTGTCTATTTACTGTTCTAAAAAGAACAATATATGGAAATAGATTTGAATACTTAGTTACGCTGCATGGCATGTTTCAATGATGTTAGACTTGAGCCACATGCCGACTTTGTAGTTCTTTTGCTGTACAGATGTTCAGAGTAGAGTATGAGTAAATGTGATGGCTTTGAACTCAAGGTGGCTAGGAATGCAGTCTTTTTCCCCTTTTTGCCCCACAGCCAGCTGCTGTACATCAACCTGGTCACGCACACGCATGCTTCCACCTCCTGACCACTTATGCTCTCGCCCCAGTACCCCTTGCTTACTCCCAGAGAGAGGAATGCAGCACTCTGGTGTCACATGACAAGTAACTGCCTGGGGAGAGTGACCTGGAGGGTAATCAAGCTGGGGCAGGCTTCCACTTGCACGGCTGGCCATGCAGGAGTTTTTTTCCTTGCTGTGGCAGGGGCAGGGACATGCAATGACATCCAGTGTCTACCCCACCCCTCAGAAATTGGCACCAGTAGCTGTGTGAACCCCTAGCTTCTGCTAGGGGTCTGTCATGCACCGAGTGCAACCCTCTCCCAGGAGTAAGAGAGCAGTCTATGGGATGCTCAATCCTACTCCCCCAGGCCAGCCCTCCAGTGACCCAGGTCTGTTCCCAAACCCAGGTCACTGGTGTCGCAAGCGGAAGTCCAACGTCTGCGCTGGCGGGCTGGCCACAGGAATGCAGTCTTTATTCAAGAAACAGTGTAAGAAAGCTGGTACAAAATAAGAACACTTCATATCAGTCATTCTGCATTGAATCCATGTGCCATGGTGATCTGTCTGCACATAATAGAGTAACTGGGAGTAACATAATGCTGTTGAGCTCCTAATAGCCAATGACATTGCAGCACATATGAGACCCTTTTTTATGAAGTCAAATTACTCACCACCAATGTATGAAAACTGTCATAACACACATTTACTGTAACTTATCATTTTTTTAAATGTTTGTAGTGTGTGAAACAATCCTTAACCAGGTTGCTGTCCTGCCCATATATTTTGCGTTTTTAAACTGAGGTAGACTCAGTATTGTCTAATGTTTCAATATTTATATCTCTAAGGATTTTTTGCCATGGACGTTGAATATGATGTATGTGAGGATACAGATGAGTGCCATTGTATAGACTTTCATTTCTTGAATAGGTATTCAGTTTAAAGAGCTGTTGCTGTTCTCATTAGTGCTATATGTGAAGAAGCTGTGCATTTGGGATGAACAAGACTTAAGCCTTTTTTCTCTGTTTTCTAATTTCCCTTTAACTAGCTTTGAAGAGGTTAAACATCTACAGGATACCTCTGTGGCTAATGAAACACTGGGAATCAATGAAATATCTAATAATTATGATGATGATGATGACCATCAAGAATCAGTTGAGCTGCATACTGATGCCAGAAGATTAACAAATGATAAAATGTTTCTGTGTACGAAACTTCATTGATGATCCTGGCGAATAACATTGATATCAAAACTGTGTCAAGGTGGATCCAAGATCAAACTACACATGCAACATAGTGCTTCTGTTTCAATGTTACTGTGGTTTAATACAGTATGTAGTTTTTCATGAAATTGTTTTAACTACCATATTCAAGCTCGTCTAGCTTTGACTTTTCACTTCATTTCTCACTGGCCTCCATATCTTTAAATTATTCCTTTTGTTTGCATTTCAATCCCCCAAAAAATCTGTGAACTTACTGGATTTGTTTTGGAGCTTGGATATGCCCATTTTACTTATGATCTGTAAATAGTGCCTTTTAAACACACACTCACAGTTTGGCTGCAAAATATAAATTGTTATGGCCTCAAATGACATCATGAAGAATGGTTATGGACCACCAAGATTTTTAGCTGCATTTGTCCATGATTTATTGTAATGCAGTAGCACATGTGAATGTGTTAGGTCATGTTCTCATAATTCCCTGAAACCCACATCATGATGAGGCACACTCGCCTCTGAGGCCGGGAGATCAGAGGGCTGTGGGTTCAGTTTCCACATCTGGCACTTGTGTTAATATCCCAGTACTGGCACTGTAGCGCAGCATGAGAGGGGTGCTGCACTTCTGAGGTGCCATCTTTCGGATGAGACATTAAACCGAGGTCCCGTCTGCCTGGATTGGTGGTAGTTCAGGTGGATGTTAAAGATCACATGGCACTTATCAAAAAAAAAGAGCAGGGGAATTTCCCCGGTGTCCTGGCCAAATTTCCCTCATTCACTAAAAATACCACCAACAGCTTAATCTGGTTCAAGGTCAGTTGGCATTCATCTGTATCCCCCTCCCCCGGGGCGTGCCTCAAAATAGGCAGGATTTGTCTAGTGCACTTACCCGGTCAAGAAAAACTAAAAAAAAATATTGACAAAGGAATATACACACTGCAACAGTTATTCATGAGATGAATACACATAAGGAAAAGGCAACGAAGGCCACAACCAAGAAGCTGGTTGCATGATTGTCAAGCCAGCAGCAGATGTGTAAACATGAGATGAAGGGACAACACTGGCATATCTCTGGTTTCTTTTTTGTTTTCAGTGAAAGCTGAGACATGTCAAGCACAGTGGTGTAATGAATCTGGTTGTTAGCACAATGTAACCATACATTACAAGTATTGGTAGTACGTGATGAAATGTGGATTAATTACATGAAGTTATTACTGTTGAAAGGTGTAAATGTTGTAATTTTTTCTTGATTCTGAACTACCCATTATTGAATTAATTTCTAGAAATGCACAACTGGACATCTATGTTACAACAGGACATCTCAACCAATGCTGAAGAGTCAGACTTAGCTGGCGATGTTGCACTTGCTGTAGCTATTGTAATCTCTGGTAATAACTATGGGAAGATTGCACTACTGGGTGAAAGCATGAATTTAATGATGGGCCCATCAACCTTCTTCAGGATTCAACGGCACTTTGTGGTTCCATCTGTCACTGGTTGTGTGGTGAAATGCAACAAGGACTGCTTATTTCACTATGGAACAGAAATATAATTTTAACTGGTGTGTATACATAGTAAATATTTAGCACCATTTCATCATTCAAAAAGTTATTGTTGAATACTTATTATGTCATGACTATAAAAACACAAGCACAGATGCAGGATGTGGAAATAGTTGAGTTGCAAACCCCAGTAGTTTCAATCATTCAGAAGCTGTAAGCCATTACTTATAGTCATGTATTCATAGAGCTCCAGTTGCACTGCTACTGAGTCTAGTTCAATAGGAGCCATGCAAGATGTATGCCAAGATCAGGTTATACTGTATTTGGTGGTGACATTGAAAATTAAAAGAGATGTGTGATTGCATTACTAATTCAACAAGATCTGGTGAGAGCCAACACAGCTATTGTATTTTAACATGACACAATGTTTTTGTTTGTTTGTTTTTGTTACAGAAGTCCTTCACAAAATGTAATGCTTTAAATCATGTAGACTACTTTGGCTTGTTTTGTTGTTGAAGTGTGATGTGTTACACTTTAGGGGTGCAACTGCAGAGCTAGATTGTCCATTATGCATAGGTTTAGGTACTACACCACCTGGTTATTGATGTTTTGCAGGGAGTGACCTCTGACAGTAAGTCGTGCATGCATCAATGTGTGACTACTGTTATATTGTATATGGGGATCTCTACAGTTTTACAACAGCCACAACACAAACCTACTCCCTCAGACACATTTGTAAGTCTGCTTCCCCCATTCCCAAAATATGATATAACAATAGTCACACAACAATGTATGCACAATTTACCATCAGAGTTGAAGCCCTGCAAAACATCAATAACGAGGTGGTGTTGTACCTAAACCTATACTAGTAGAACAATAGCTCTGGGGTTGCACCCCTAAAACGTATCACATCACACTGTCCAGAGATGGTCCTGGTACCCCACCAGCTCCTCTGTTCTCATTCACTGCTTCTGAGACAGCCCTATCACCTGCCTGTAATAGTTCTATAAGCAGGGTGTCACAAAAGTCTGCACCAAGGTCTCAAGGTTTCCTTTCTTTGTACATGCATTGGCAATTTGACCTCCTTGCCCTTTGCCACATGGTCCTTATATTAATAATTCCAGGGGTTGTGGCTCTTTGAAGTTGTAAGTGCTCTGGCTGCAGCTGATAAACCAAACACAACATTCCAATGTCTCAGGCATGAAGCATTTTGTACATTAAGACTCTAGATTGGCTGCCTTCTCCAGACCTGTCTTGTGCCATGTCATTGATGGGAAATCAAATGGATTGTATCACCCACCTAAATTATAGTGAGCTGTCTATTGGGGACCCCATGGAGCTGTCCATGGAGGACCCTGCCAGCACTGAGAATGATGAGCTCTGGGTTGGAGTCACCAATTTCTTCTATGATGACTCAAGGAGGAGGAGATAATCAAAGACAGGGTGACGACCAAGCCGAGTGTGAAATTTGACCAGAAGACAGATGTATGGGAAAAATACTCAAATGCATCACCAACACAGGCTGCTAGAATACCTCAAAAACAGCACTGCTTACTTTTGATGAAAACCAGTCAGCATGTGTGTGTGTGTTAGTATATGTGAGCTTGAAATATCACTGTTTACTTTTGATGCTCTTTTAAAAGGGACTTATGTTTTTCTTGGTGACACCTACCACTCCACACCCAGTTCAGACAGCAGATCTGTTGAATTCAGAGGGATTCCACTCTCTCCTAACAACACACAGTGTGGGGGGGGGGAGATGGGATGGGAGGGGGAGGAAACATAGTTTAGTTAATGCAAAAATCAGGGACTTGATTTGATTTAATTCCACTCCTGCGTAAGAACAAAGGCATCTTTGTTAGCAGCAATTAAGACCCCTCTTTCTGATGACAGCAATACGTCTGCATGCCTCCGCTTATGCAGCCATAAAAAGTGAAAGTATTGAGAAAGTAACAGAAAGTGGAAAGACATGGTATATATAGGTGGTGTACTAGCGGAATGCAAGGCATTGATTGGAATTTTTGTGTGTGAGATTTACAAGAAAAGGTATTAATTGCTTAATGTTGCAAGTTTCATTTTGTTCTCATTTACGTTCTTCTGTTTATAATAATTTCATCAGAGATGACAGAATGGATAGCCCTGGGCATTGCACACAGTATTGCAATATACATTCATGGAGCTTGAAACAAGACAAATTGTAGCATTAGAAGTTGTGGATAAGTGTGGAACTAATATGAAATCAACCATGAAAAAAAGGATTTCTGAGTGACATAGATGCTGCTGGACAATGGAATAGACATTGCTGAGATAGTTACTGATGCATACTCTCAAATAACAGCTGTAATGAGTTAGTAACAGTGACGTTAAAGCAATTTCTGTATATGTTGTTTTACATTAGCAATCATTAAATTGTTACCTTACTCCATACAGAGAGATCTTTACCTTGCATCAAGCATTCCTATGATATGTGGCACAGTGCTAAGAATCTCGTGAAGAGACTTCTAAGTATGTCATGCAAATGACATTATACATTTGTTTTTTTGATTGTTACATTGACTACGGTCATAGCTAACAGTCATATGACTGAAGAATAAAGATGTTTAAAATGTAACAGTACCTTATACTGCTTCAGCATTAATTTCTAAATGTGCATCAATCTTGCTGAGAATCAGTGTCACTGACCATATATTATGCTGTGTCCTAGTAGCTTGAAAGAATGTGGAAATTGTTTTCAATGCATCATATGTTTCCACATGTTCTTACATATTAGGTTGCAGAGAAATCAGCTGCTACTAATTAAACATAACATAATTATTTACTGCAACCAGATCAGCAGAAGGAATGTAAGGTCTTCCCACCTGGAGCACTGACAGTTAACTATTTCTGGTTCTGTTGTAAAGAAGCAAATAGTGTATCTGAGTTAATGGTGAGTACTGAGTTTGTATAGGTTCTTTTTCATACTTATGTTCAGAAATTATGAAAACTTCAGTTTAGTAGCTGTACAGTCACACTTTGAAAGTTTCATAATATTTAAGGATTGTGAATTATCACTGCACCATGTAGTCAAAGAGCACAATGGAAAGAAATAAAAGGATTAGGTGACGATCATTCAACATGGTCCAGTTCAGGAGGAACCAGATAAAGATTGGACAGTTAAAAGTTCCACTGCCCATGCTGAGCTATGAAAACTGTACTTGACAACAGGTTCACTATTGATTATTCTGTACTACTTGAACTTAAGGTAAGGAACAGTAGTACATGTATTTTCATGAGTAATGAACGAGGATCACTAATTAGTAGGTATAACCTTTTTGGATGATGCCTGTGTATAATCTGGTACCTTCCAAAACTAATATATGTGCAGTAAGGCACAAGGTGCTGTGCAGTATGGAATTTTATTCAACAACAATGTGGTCTTGTAATGGCATTCAAATGTCACATGAACAGCACCAGAAATGATAATTTAATGAAATCAAATGTTATCTTGTCTTTCATTAAAATGCATCCTGTGCTTGAAAAATTAACTCTCAGCACACCTGCAACCCTTTCTTGGGAATGGACTTGAGTCAATGGTGAGCCATTAAGGGGAGTCGGAGGGTAGGAGGTGCAGTGGCTAGAGTAGTTGGGAGAGGGCCCCAAGTTGAGGGTGGGCAACTCCAGATGAGTCAGGTGATGGGTGACAAATGATGCAGAAAAATGCATAGAATATATATATAGAGAGAAACATTATGATACCTGTGATGTATGACACAGTAATATGTGGGGCAGCATTTGATGTTTCATAATATTCAAATCTCCTCCTCCTGCAGGAAAGGATGCTTATGTATAACTGTATGACCTTTACCTTCACTTTGCTTCTTTTGTGTGTTTTGAATTCCACATCAAGTCTGGAAACTGTACATCTGGTGCCCAAAACATTAGGTTAGATTACGCGCTTTTATGTGTATGAGTGGAAATATTATTTTTTTTGTCTACCTTTTTCCTTGTATTACAGATTGAATTACAGGGCAGCCAATGGTGAGTTTTGATTTAAGGTCAGAGATCTACTCAGGTAATCCCTGTCTATGGATGTGAGTTGATGAAGCACAGATCATAGGTTCAGAATGAATAAGAGTTGACAGGTTTTGATGGGTACTACAAGTTGGTGTTCTTGCTGAGAGGGAGGATATAGGGAGTTGGTGAATGAGGAACATTTTGTAAATTTGATTACTCATGGTATACAAGTGAGCATTGCCTGAACACGATGGGTGTAAAAAACATCAGGATCTGGTAAACATTCTGAATGTTTTTCGATATTGATACAGTCACTTGACACAAAAATAATGAATCGTGCCATGACAACTTGTCATGTTTTCTACAGTTACAAGATAGAAGACTGATACTTTAATACGTGATAACTTTTCCAGTTATTATATTAATATTAGAAGTACATAATATGATGAGGCACTCACATACATACTATTGTTGTCTTTGTAAAGGTCCACCTCTGAGCTGGAGCAGTTTCATCAGCATTTGCTGATGTATGCATCAAAGAGATTTTCATATGCCTACCCCGTGTGCAGGGCATGCTGCATTATTGCCACAATAGATTATAATCTCCATCTGGATCATTCATAGGATTCATAGGATACAACAAGCTCAGGAGACAAGATGCCCTTATAGAGCTCACCACCAATATGGTGGGTTGAAGTTTATCAGAGGTGGGATATTTTCTATTGCCCATATAAATGTCCAAATGTATTTTAAATAAATCCATGGTGTTACTCATAACTATTTCACTTGTAGGGCATTCCACTGGGACACTACCCTTGAGTGAACCAGTGGCTTTTTATGGGTTTTACAGTTATCTCCTCTTAATTTTAAATTGTTTGTCCTAGTATTAGTACTGGAGGTGTTTCTTGTTAAGCCCAATGTTTCAAAAGAAAAGGATCATGAATTGCTTTATATATCAAACATAGGTTGCCACGTAATTGTATGTATTCCATAGAATAGAGATCCAAAGCTATTAGTCTTTCTTTATATTCAAGATTGTACATATCCCTTATTTGTTTTGTTACCTTTATTCGTACTTCATCCACTAATTTCTTTCCTTTATTTGTAGCTGGTGCACAAAAGGGAGAGCAATAGTCTAGATGTGATCTAACTAGGCTTGTGTAGAGCGGAAGAATAACCCTGGAATCCCTACTTTTTATGTGTTTAAAGATGCAACCAACTGTTGTTTGGCACTTTTTAACCTTTAATAGGGTTTGGGTATCGAAAGTCAGTTTGTTATTCACTAAAACACCCACATCTTTTTTCTTTTATTGTTTCTGTAAGTTGTACGTTATTTAGTTTATAATTAAAGTTCAAATTATTATGGACCAAGTGCATAATCTTACACTTCTGTTCATTGAAAAACATTTTATTATCACTAGCCCAGGCACCAATCTTGTTTAAGTCAGTCTGAAAGTTATTTGCTGCTTATTCATTATTGATTATACATCCTAGTTTGCAGTCATCCGCACTACTTAGACATCCAAATGTTGCTAGATGGCTGCATTGTTGAAATTAGTATATTAAAGAGAATGGGGCCCAGAACAAATCCCTGTGGTACCCCACTACTGACTACTCCCCATTCTGAATGGTGGCCTCTAATGATCACACATTGACGCCTATTTTGTAACCAAGAAGTGGCCCAATTTATTATATTTAGATGAAATTTAAACTTACACATATGGTTTATTAAAGCTTGATCATGTTGCATTGTGTAACCAAAAAGGAGATGTCATATATGTAGGGTATTGCAACTCATATTATATTGAGGTATTATGTGGGCAAACACAACTAAAATAAGAAATAAGCAGTCAGGTTTGACCATGGATTTCATTAGAATATTGTTGCTAAACACCTACAGTGAAGACCGCCAGGATTCACTGAATAGGTGGAAAGTGGAAAGAGATGTTCATGTGTGCCTTATTTTGCTAAGGGTCAGAGTAACTTACTGTCAACTTAACTCCTGTCAGTGCATGATTGCTTTCATTGGAACAATGTATTTCTGCAGTAAAACATTAACTGTGTATTTTAAATGGGCACAGCTTACCTTTTTGCATCATATTACTTTTTTTCTGTATGCATTTTATCCTTCGAGGAGCCTGGCAAGCAGCTCCGGTATCTCCCTGGAGGGACTTGGTCTCAGGCCCCATCTTTCCCTGCCCGAACTATCCCTGGTGATCCCCATGGGTTTCTCTCCCATGACGGGTTCGGGGTGTAGCTGGCTTACTCCCACCCTGGAACACAAATCCAGATTCTAGGTGTTGGGACAGGCACTGGCAGGGCCATCATGGAGCCTGAAACTCCATTTTCCTGGTTTTCTTTCTATCCCCTCCCTGCTGACTCACGTTGGCTCACATTTCCGATCCGTGATCTCCCCAGCCATCACTAGAAGGTGATCAGTGGGTGGGACAGCTATCCCTCCATCCCCAAGAGAGAAAAGCAGTCCTCCAGATGCTCAGTCCTCTCTCTCCCCCTTGCTGACCCTCAGTGACCCAGGCTTATTCCTGATCTTGGGTCACCAGCATGGTGCAAAGTGTGGCGCCCAGCACCTCAACCTTCAGTGCCACTGGGCCGGCTGCATCATATTACTTTTCAGGAAAAAAGAACAGTAAATTTTCCACTCTCTGATTATTAAAAAGGTGTCTGAATTAATCTTCCATCTGCATCAACAGACTTTATGTAAAGAAAACAATTATAATAATACCAAGCAAACTGGTTGTAGCATGTATGTTACCATTTCATAGAGGCAGGTCATTGAGTTATGTGGAATGCCTTGTATTTCTACTTTGAATATCCACGTGCAACATACTTACATGTTTCTTCATATATAAGCATAGCTCGGTTGACATCTGTGTCTGAATGTCACGAGCAGAGATAGTGCTTGAAAATATTGAGAATTGTGCATGAGCAGTCATACAAAATGAGGGTATTCCTGTATCAGGAGGTTTCATTGGTAACAGATATCCTCAAGACCGCAGCTTGAGAGGAACTCTGATACCACAGGAACCTTGAGATACAAAAATATCCTTGTTTGTGTATGATTTCTTATATGCAATCTTTTATAGTGCACTGACTGTTTTTCCTAAAAATTATAGTTAGTGGTCACCTCCTTTTCAGAGGTAACAGGGATAACAAAGGAAGGAAGGGAAGACACTGATTTAATTGTCCACAATAGGGTAGGAGGCATTGCGCATGATAAGTTCGAATACGAGATGTCCCATGGAAGCATAGACTAAAAATACAACCAACAGCTTAATCTGGTTCATTGTCAGTTGGCATTCATCTGTATCCCCCTCATCCAGGTCATGCCTGAAAATAGACAGAATTTGTCTCGTGCATTTACCCGGTGAACAAAAACTAAATAAAAAAACTAAATAAATAAATAATTCAAAACACATTCAGAGGAGAGCAATGAAAAATCAGAAGATAGAGTGGACAAAAGTAGGAATAACCATTTCAGTGAAAAATGGAAATGCAAAGAGAGGGTTAGAGATGCTGAAAAGGGGAATGATGGAAGGGCACAGAAAAGTATACTTCGGACTGGTCTTGCTCACATACTGTACGAAGACATGATGAAAGACCTAAATGTACACGCAGTGTCAGATGGGACTGCAGGGATTCAGTTAACTCCATTTTTGGAGTATCTCACTTCCACAAATAAGGCAAAAACTTCCAGAATAAAGGGGAAGGAAGTCAATGATTCCAGATGTAAAATCAGAAATTAGATGACTTCCAAAATTGCAGGCATGGAAGTCAGAAATTATGGATTTTTCTGAAAGAAATTGTGTTTTACCGATACTATTTTATATTAACATCTATACATTGGTCCTTTCTAGAATATTGACTTCCAAAAGAGGGATCCTGGAAGTATTTTGACTTTACAAAAACTGCAATGACTTCCAGATTTCAACTCATGGAGGTTTTAGACTTCTACTAAAATAAATTAACTGAACCCATGTGGGACCTACTGCATAATGTGACACTGGGTACAGAAATGAATGCTAGTGTGTATAGATTAATAGATTCATAGACATGTAATGGCAGAAAAGGACATTCCTTGCCCATTGAGTCTGTCCACTTCCACCCTCTACTTGACCCCTCCAACACTTCCCCTTCCTCCCATGACAACCCCTTTGTTTGTCCCAGCCTTCCTGAAACACTCCACTGAACTGGCCCTCACCACCTCCTCTGGCAGTTTATTCCAGGTCTTAGCCACTCTTCATGAACTAATACTTCCTAACATTTCCTCCTAAATTCTCCTCCACCTTCAGTCCATGTCCCTAGTTATTGTATCTTCCTTCCTGAAATAAGCTCTCCCCACTTTGCTGACCCCTTCACATGCTTAAATTCTTCAATCATGTTCCCTCCCTTCCTTCTTGTCTCCACAGGATAAAAGTATAGCTCCTTCAACCGGTCCTCATATGTCATCCCACTTAACCCATGCACCATTTCAGTCGCCCTTCTCTTGTTGCTGAGTTTTATGTCATCTGCAAAAAGGCATACTAACATGATCATCCCCAAGTGAAACCATGCTGCTGAATGTCTCAGCCTTGTGATAAATAGAATGCTATCTACTTTTACAGTAACATATGCAGATACATCCAGTTGAATTATTTCTATTTTGAACACTTCAATAAAAATGCTTGGAGTTCATCAGCACACATCTCTTCATCTGTGTAACTTGACTAGAAAGTCAGGCCCAATTTTTCAAAGGAGATGGGAGGTGCATCATAGCAAAATATGGAGATGCACCATTCATCTAAATAAATGCTCCAAACGGTGATATTCCACAGGGTATATGACCACCCAAATTGAGTTGGGCCATGACACAAAGGTCATGTATGAGGCCCAAGAAGAGGGGTATTTCCATGAATATTCCACCCTGAGTAATATTCAGAAAGGTGCTGGCAATGTGTTTAGCAAATTTGGGCATGGAAAAAGCATGCCTAACTTGGTCAGGCACCCACAGACAGGTTATGGTTGTGCAGACAGCAGCACAGCAGCCTGCCAGCCCTTATAGTTGCTGCCTCATCACCTTGTGCTTCTATGGGACATCTCTTACACATACTTATCATGTGCAATGCATCCTACCCTATTGTGGACAAACTGCAGTCAGTGGCGTGGTCTGCTCATGGCCATTCATGTGCCAGCATCCCCAGCTCACTTCCAAACCCAAGTTATTGGCATCATGTGCACAGTACTCCAGCTGATCACTATCTAGGGGTATATGACACTTGGCTATGCCTTGTGCCACATCACACCACTAAAGGATGATTAGCAGACATTTAACATAAGCTGCAGTTAAGTTGTATTGCTTACAACAGTATTACTTACTGACATCAGAAACAGCATAACATCACATGATATTATTCCTCAGGCAGCATGGATTCACAGCGGAAGGTCATGCCAGACAAATCTGATAGATTTCTTGACTGGGTGACCAAAGTAGTAGATCAGGGAGGGCTGTGGACATGGCCTACCTAGACTTTAGCAAGGCATTTGACACAGTCTCACACAAAGATTAATATAAGTTAGCTAGCCTGGAGTGGGTCCCAAGATGACAGCCTGAGTAAAAAATTGGCTGAAGAATAGGACACAGAGAGTAATAGTAAATGGAGTCCACTCTGAAGAAAGGGGGTTACTAGTGGGGTACCACAGAGTTCAGTATTAGGACCGGTCCTCTTCAATGTCTTTATAAGCGACATTGCAGAGGGACTGGAAGTATAAGTATGTCTCTTTGCAGATGACACAAAGATCTGCAACAGAGTTGATGCACAAGGTGGGGTGGAAAGGATGAAAAGGGACTTGGCAAGGTTAGAGGAATGGTCAAATGTATGGCAGCTTAGATTCAATGCTAAGAAGTGCAAGGTAATGCACCTGGGAAACAAAACCCTAAGGGAAGAGTACACAATGGGGGTGAGATACTAACAACAACAAAAATGGAAAGGACCTGGGGTAGTCATATCAGATGACCTAAAGGTGGGCAAGCAATGTGAGAGGGCAGCAAGGAGGGCTGGGGGGATACTGGGATGCATAGGGAGAGGCATCACCAGTAGAAAACAGGAAGTTATTATCCCTCTGTACAGACAGCTGGTCAGACCCCATCTGGAGTACTGTGTGCAGTTCTGGAGACCCAGTCTTCGCAAAGACATAGACAGGATGGAAGCTGTCCAGAGGAGGGCAACTAAAATGGTGCAGGGTCTGCACAGGAAGACATAGGAAGAGAGACTTAAGGAGCTTAATATGTATAGCCTCGAGGAAAGGAGGGAGAGGGGGACATGGTAGAAACTTTCAAGTACCTCAAGGGAATCAACAAAGTCCAAGAGGGTAGCATCTTTCAAAAAGAGGTGTGCAAGAACAAGGGGCACAATTTGAAGATAAGAGGGGCAGCTGAGAGGTAATTTAAGGAAGTATTTTTCACAGAGAGGGTTGTGGATTAATGGAACGGCCTTCGAGGATGTCATGGAGTCAAAAACAGTGGTGGATTTCAGGCATGCATGGGACAGTCATAAGGCAATTCTAGGTGGGAGTAGAAAGAAGTAGGCTGCTGGTTAACTAGGATCTGCAGCTTATCCAGTAGGCAGGGAAATGGGCAGACTGGGTGGGTCAAGCGGTCCTTATCTGCCGTCAAATTCTATGTTTCTATGTTTCTATGTTGTCACAATGCCAATTTATGAAGATAATAAGTTCCAGTCCAAGAGCTGCCTCTGACATGCAATTTATTGTGAGTGGCTATGTTAGTCATTACTGACTCATGAATCAACTGCTCATGAGCTATGGTTCAGCCACTAGACCCTTGATTATAAACTGCATATTTAGGGCAGGATTCACAAGGAAGATGCACTCAGTGCATCTTGGCTGCCCTGGCGCGTGGGAGATGCACTGAGTGCAAATTGGGTGATTCACAGAGAAGGTGCAGGGAGATGCCCCCAGCGCATCCCCTCTGTGAATAGCACAGGTATGCCCCACCCAGGATGCCCTGGAGCATCCCAGGCTGTGCCAGCACATCCCCCACGTCAGGCTGTGAACCCATTGGGGCAGGGCATCTCAGGATGCCCTGCGCCCAAAAATGTGATTCACAGCCAGGGGCATGCAAATGAGGCCATTAGGCATGCATGGCACAATGGGGTCATTAGCATACCATTATAGCCCCATTTGCATTGTGCCTTCAGGCATGCCACAGCAGAATGCACTGACCTGTAGCCTCCCACCTCCCTGGCCCAACCCCAGCCCAAGACATGCCGCTCCAGGTGGCTGTAAAAGACATGAAGAACCCCCAGCCCCAAGCCCCTGTACAATGCCACTCCCAGTGGCAGTAAAAGAAAAGAGAACCCCCGCCCAAGCCCCCATACAATGCCGCTCCTGGTGGCAGTAAAAGTGAGAACCCCCATCCTCTATTATTAATGTTAGCTTCACAGTGGTGAAAGAAAAGAAGACCCTCTCAGTTCAAGTTCTCAGCAAAGCTACTTTCCATGCAGTTGGTTGTGCAGCCAGTTTTCTCATTAACTCCACTTTTTCTTCATTTACCCCACAGGATCCCAGCAGGAACGAAGTTTGCTCATTTGTGATATTAACACAGTTTATCGACAGAGCTGTTCGAGAATGATGGTTATTACATTCTGGAAGCCCATTGGTTCACCAATGGCTTCAGGCTGCACGATAGCAGTCATTCTGCATTGATGCTCCGTCAGTGGCTGGCTGTGGTGGTATGCAGGTGGGCTGAGCTGTCTCGCTGACAGTGGGACCTCTGCTGAGGTGGGGGGAGGGTGGGCTAGGGGTACCGGGAGCTGTCTGCACTGGTCGACTGCCACGGAAGGTGGCTTTACTGAGAGTTTGGGGCTGGGAGGGGGTTCTTCTTTCTTTTCACCACCACCGGGAGTGGTATTGTATGAGGGCTTGGGGTGGGGGCACACTGGACTGCCAGGTGGGGCTGCCATGCTGCTGTCTGCAGTATGGCAGCCTGCCTGTGGGTGGCCATCTACTTAAGTCTAGTTTTCTAGACTTATCTTTCTGGGTGCATCCCTGGACTTGCCCCAGGATGTGCCACAGAATAGGGCTGTGAATGAGGTTTTACCCGGTATGCATGGGCACGCCCCATCACAGCCCCTCCAGATGCACTGCATAGCATTACTGGCAGTATGCGGCACATCTTGGATGTACTGGTGCATCAGGGTTGCGCTGGCATATCGGCACCCTGCCAGAATCACCCTTGGGCGCATGTTGGGGATGCCCTGGTGCATCTCAGATGCGCTGGGTGCATCCCATCTGTGAATCCAGCCTTTTGAGTCTAAGCATTGCATTTTTGTTATGTACAACAGGAGTGCTGATGAAAAAGACATGACAATAAAATACCTAATTCAGTTAAATCAGGCACATATAGATGTTTACAGATATCCTTGACACAATTATGAAACATATACAAGACACAAGGTTTTTAAAAACATTGCACTTTACTTTTATCTTAACAAAGTATTAAGATAAAAGCATGTAAAACTATAGGTCATTGAAAGACTATATATAGAATGTGTCAAAATGTAAGCTGAAATAACTCACAAAATCGATTAAATACAATTGCATAACTAATGTTATTGCCACAGCTACACGTTATGCAATATCTCAGAACTGAACTTATAATAATCCTAGCATTCAAACAGATCACAAAATAAATTTGCTTAGATTAATCTTTAAGCAACATTTCATAGAAAAATTATTTTTCAGTAATAAGGTTTGAGAAAACAAGGCAGAAACATTCATTTGAATCAATATTTCATAGCTCTGACTTTTGATATAACAGTAACAAGGCTTAAAGGGGACAGGAAATGATTACTTATGTGCAGCTGTTTGAGATAGATAGATAGATAGATAGATAGATAGATAGATAGATAGATATTTTATTTATAAAAGCACCCATTTCCAAGGACTCTGGGCACTGAACTATAAAACAAACAACAGCATAATAATATACAGTAATATTCAACTATATACTTGACCTATAGTTTCATATGCTTTTATCTTAAGATGAAAGTAAAGTACATTGTTTTTAAAAACCTTGTGTCTCTATTTTCATAAACTATATTCATACCTCTAAAAGGATCCCTATTTAACTGTGCCGGTATAAAAGCTGAAGCTGACAGTTGGGTTTGTGTTGTTTTCTTTGTACGGACAACATTACATGCAGTTCCTTTCATGGAACCAATAATGTTGAGTTATGACTATCTTACTTCATGGTTTCAGAACCATGTGCATTTTGCTGATAAGTTAATGCTCACATTTCTGAAAACAATTCTTGCTTTCATGAAAGGATCTGCACAGAATGTTGTCAATACAAAGAAAACAAAAAACACAATTGACAGCTTCAGCTTTTATTCAGGTACAGTTAAAGAGGGATCCTTTACAGGCATACATATAATTTATGAAAATAGAGACATTTCAAACAGCTGCACATAAGTAATCAATTCCTGTCCCCTTTAAAAAAAACAATAATAAAAATGATTAGGCCAGTCTAGAAGACCTGAAACCTGTGTACTGTCAGGAAGGGTCTGAGTACTTATCTCTGATACGCCAGACGGTGCTGCTGGGAATGACAACCCTGTTTCCCTGACCTAAATGATGGTACCTCCATAACACATACTGTTTGTATGCTACATGCCTGCGAGCATGGTGTATGTCATCTTCAGGAGCAAGAGTAAATATTTCCTGGTGATTCATTATTCCATTTGAAGTAGACCAAGATCCAAGATATGCTGATCAATTTCTTAAAACAAATTGAAAAAACATGTATTATGAAAACTTCCTCCTCACTATGTTCTCCAACCTCTCTTATATCAGGCCACTATCTTCATTTCCACTACCTGCTGCGGCAACTCATTCCACCCCTCCACCACTCTTTCAGTAAAAATTAGCCTCCTATTTTGTCTTCCTGAATATACCCCCATAAATGTCTGGCTTTGCCCCCTTATTGAACACTTTTACCATAATTTAAAGACATCTTTGTTGCCAACCCTGTTTATGCACTTTAGTTTCTTGAATGATTCAATCATATCTCCCCTCTCACTTCTGCACTCCAGAGAGTACATGTTCAGCTCCCTCATCCTCCCATCTTATCTTTTGACCCCCATGGCCTGGATCATATTCGTTGTCCTCAGCAGCACCCTATAGTACTTTGTTATCCATGTTAAGGTAAGGGTGACAGAACTGTTCACAGTACTCAGGTATGGTCTCACCAGAGATCTGTACTGTGGCAGTGTAACATACTCTCATCCCTGAAGGATCAGACCCACGGACCACCCCAGTGCAGACACAGGCTCCCCTCAAGGGTTGCAGGTCACAAGTGTAAGAACACCCTCCTGAAGGATCAGACCCATGGACCCCCCAGTGCAGGCCATGGCTCCCTCGAGGTGCAGGTCACCAGGTGAGGAAACCCTCCCTGAAGGATCAACCGCGGATCCCACCAAGGTAGCAGGCGTTCTTCACTGAAGACTACCATGAGTGCAAGCCAGTTGGACACCGAAAACTGCACAACTAGAGATTAAGGCCCGTCACACCCCACCACCACCCTTGGTTGGCTCTCTGTTTAATAAGGCTGATCACGTGAGTGCTAAAAACCAATCAGTTCACTTTTCCACTAGCTGGTTATCAGCGTCCACCACTAGTGGCCTCTGTACTTTCGCCCCTACTCCTTGCTCCTGTAGATACAAAAGATTGCTACAAGAACTGCATTCTAACCAGGATGAAACTAACAGAGAGTAAACAGAACCGACAGCTTGCTGCAACAGAAAAAGTGCTGAGGGCCTATTCCTATGCACAGAACTGCAGCTTAAATATTCATAAAGTACAAACTCCTCAAAGAAACCATGGCTATCCCTGATATGGGCAGCATCCAAAATGCGGGTATAGAAACATAGAATTTGACGGCAGATAAGGACCGCTTGGCCCACCCAGTCTGCCCATTTCCCTACCTGATGGATAAGCTGCAGGTCCTAGTTAACCAGCAGCCTACTTCTTCCTACCCCCACCCCCTAGAATTGCCTTATGACTGTCCCATGCATGCTTGAATTCCACCACTGTTTTTGACTCCACAGCCTCCTCTGGAAGGCCGTTCCATACATCCACAACCCTCTCTGTGAAAAAATACTTCCTTAAATTACCTCTGAGCCTCCCCTTTCTATCTTCAAATTGTGCCCCCTTGTTCTTGCACACCTCTTTTTTTGAAAGATGCTACCCTCTTGGACTTTGTTGATTCCCTTGAGGTACTTGAAAGTTTCTATCATGTCTCCCCTCTCCCTCCTTTCCTCAAGGCTATACATATTAAGCTCCTTAAGTCTCTCTTCATATGTCTTCTGGTGCAGACCCTGCACCATTTTAGTTGCCCTCCTCTGGACAGCTTCCATCCTGTCTATGTTCTTTCGGAGATTGGGTCTCCAGAACTGCACGCAGTACTCCAGATGGGGTCTCACTAGCTGTCTGTACAGAGGGATAATAACTTCCTGTTTTCTACTGGTGATGCCTCTCCCTATGCATCCCAGTACCCCCAGCCCTCCTTGCTGCCCTCTCACATTGCTTGCCCACCTTTAGGTCATCTGATATGACTACCCCCAGGTCCCTTTCCATTTTCGTTGTTGTTAGTAGCTCACCCCCCATTGTGTACTCTTCCCCTGGGTTTTTGTTTCCCAGGTGCATTACCTTGCACTTTTTAGCGTTGAATCTAAGCTGCCATACATTTGACCATTCCTCTAACCTTGCCAAGTCCCTTCTCATCCTTTCCACTCCACCTTGTGCATCAACTCTATTGCAGATCTTTGTCATCTGCAAGAGACATACTTTCCTTCAGTCCCTCTGCAATGTAAACATAAAGACGATGAAGAGGATCGATCTAATACTGAACCCTGACGGTACCCCACTACTAACCCCCTTTTTTCAGAGTGGACTCATTTACTATTACTCTCTGTGACCTATTCTCCAGCCAATTCTTTACCCAGGCTGTCATCTTGGGACCCACTCCCAGGCTGGCTAACTTGTATATTAATTTTTTGTGTGGGACTGTGTCAAATGCCTTGCTAAAGTCTAGGTAGGCCATGTCCACAGCCCCTCCCTGATCAACTACTTTGGTCACCCAGTCAAAGAACTCTATCAGATTTGTCTGGCATGACCTTCCCGCTGTGAATCCAGGCTGCCTTGGGTCCTGTGCCCCTCTGGCCTCTAGATACTCGACAATTCTTTCCTTCAGAAGTGATTCCATCATTTCCTACCACTGAGGTTAAACTAACAGGTCTGTAGTTTCTGCTTCTGCCTTGCTCCCACTTTTGTGAGGAAATCACATCTGCCCTCCTCCAGTCCTCGGTACCACCCCATCCTCCCATGATTTGTTAAAGAGGGTAGTCAGTGGTGTCACTAGTTCTACCCTTAGTTCTTTTAGAATTCTGGGATGAATCCCATCAGGCCCCATTGCTTTGTCCACCTCCATTTTAGGAGTTCTTTCAGAACCCTTTCTTCTGTAAATGGGCTGGTATCAACTTCTGTATCCAGAGTGTTTCTACTGTTTGTTTTAGGTACCTCCCCTTCCTTTGTAAATACTGAGCAAAATATTTGTTTAGTATCTCTGCCTTTTCACAGTCACCCTCTGCCCACCCTCCCTCCCTTTATTAAGCCTCACTATCCCTCCTTGGTCTTCCTTCGCTCCCTGATGTACCTATAAAGGTTTTATCCCTTCTTAACTGGGTTGGCTATCTTTTCCTCGGTTTGGGCCTTTGCTGTTCTGACTGCCTTCCCAGCTTCTTTTGCTTTAACTGATACAGTTCTCTGTCCTGTTCCTTCTGTGATTCCTTGTACTTCCTGAATGCTTTCTTTTCTCTGAACCTTCACTGCCACTTCCTTTGAGAACCATAGTGGTTTCTTACCTCGTTTTGTTTTGTTTATTTGCTTTACACAAAGGCTTGTTACCTCTGTGATGGCAGTTTTTATTATTCCCCATTGTTCTTCCACCCCTCCTTCCTGCCCATTTGCTAGTGCATTCCTTAGGCACTCACCCATTTTGACAAAGTCAGCCCTCCTAAAATCCAGTAACTTTGTCTTTGTATGGCTTGACTCTATTGCTGTGTTTATTGTGAACCATACTGTTTGATGGTCGCTAGTTCCCAGATGTCTACCCACTTCTACATCTGTGATCCTCTCTTCATCTCCATTTGAGAGAACCAGGTCTAAGATTGTTTCCCTCAGTGGGCTCCAATACTAGTTGTCTAAGGCATGCCCCTGTAGGGCATCTAGAATAACCCCACTCTTAGAAGTGGCTGCTGCAACTGCACTCCAGTTAACATCTGGCATATTCAGATCACCCATCAGCAATGGCTCCCCTTTTTCTGCCATACTAAGTATACTTTCTATCATTTCCTTGTCCATTTCCTCCCCTGAGAAGGGGTCTGTATACAACCCCCAAAGTGATTGTGGTGCCATTGCCAGTCTCCAAATTTACCCACAGTGCTTCTTCTCCTCCCTGTTTACCCTTTTGTTCTGTTGCTTTGATTCCTTCCTTCTGTAAAGAGCTACTCCTCCTCCTCTTTTACCCTCCCTGTCCCTCCTGTAGATAGTGTACCCTGGTATGTTTACATCCCAGTCATGGTTTTGTGTGTACCATGTTTCTGTGACAGCCACGTATAGCCATGCACAAGACTCAAAACCCGCTCACCCATTACTGAACATGCAGGCATGAGTCAATTAGAAATGTGTAAAACGGGGATAATCCTGATTGTTACGTATATTTGCCTAACCGTATGGATAGACAACCTTATGGGCCAGCACTGGCCTGGGAACCTAAACAGAGCTCAGAGGGAATGCCACTTATCTCAGTTACGGCAATATCTGACCACTCGGGGGGGGACTCACTAATTGTGATGTATGGGCTAACCAAGAAGGGAGCTTCCTATCTAATGTTCCGTGTCTTGTGGGAGCATGGGCTAAGGGGTTTATTACTTGTCTTGCCCAAACTACTTACACTGATCTCAGCCCTGCTACTTCTAGCAGGTGACATTGAGATGAATCCAGGACCCCCAGTGGCAAACTTTAATGTTGGGTCACCACAAGACTCAAACTGGATCTCCCCCAGAGGATTAAAAATAGCCCACATGACCATCTGCAGCTTATGCCCCAAAATACATGAAGTTCAGGGATGGATGGCACTGTACAGATCAGACATTCTGGCAGTGTCAGAGACACGGCTAAAGCCACACATACTACTGCATGAGATCGAAGTCTCAGGGTACACCACATTCCAGAAAGACAGAACAGGTAAGAAAGGGAGGGATGACTCATGTATGTCAAAGACACGCTAGATGCGGTTCTTGTCTCCTCCCCTACTCAAATTGCCCAGGTGCTGAATCCATCTACATTAGGATTACACTGGGTCTCGCCAAGCACCTAACAATAGGCTGCCTATACCACCTCCCAAAATGCTCTCCAAACCTTTGAATGCTAACTAAGGCAATGGCAGAAAGTACTACCACTGAACTGCTAATGCTGGCTGACTTCAATCTCAGCTGGGCCTCTGACACTGAGCAGAGCTTCAGAGCCTCACTCTTGGAGGCGAATCTGGAACAGGTCATCACTGAGACAACTAGGCACAATACCAAGTCCGGTAACTGTACCACCCTTCACTGGGCACTGACATCCAATCCCCTAAACATACAGGTGGCTGGCATCTTGGTAGATGCCCTGAGTGACCACTCACCGATCTTCAGTACTTGGAAGAACAGAGCACCCAAGGTTCCCCCTAGGCTCCTCAAAGCTAGAGACTTCTCAAAGTTCACTGAGGATGCCTTCCAGCAGCACCTCCATAATATGGACTGGACCCCCATTTAGCTACTAGCTACCCTAGATGAAGCACCGGAGTACTTCCAAGCTCCTTCTCAGCAGCCAACAGATTCGCTCCCCTGAGGAGACTAAGAACCAAAGGCTGCTGCTAAAAGTGGATTTCCCCAGAGCTAAAATCCATGGTGTTAAACAGGGACAAGGTCTGGAAAAAATACAAAACCTCATACCTCCCACCTCCCACAGGACCTAGTGACCTATAGAACCCAGAGGAACAAGTGCAAGCAAGCAGCCAAGACTGCAAAACAGGAGTATGTCAAGGGCCTCCAACTGTCCAATCTTGCTGACCCCAAGTAATTCTGGTTGTGCATCAATGCCCTGATAAAAGGCAGCAACAAGCCACCACAGGATCCAATACAGCATAATGGCCACACTCTTAATGATGGACAAGAAATGGCTACAGCCTTCAACAAGTTCTTCATGAATCTGAAGACTATAAAGCGAGTCTCCCCCAAGACCCGTGGGACAACAGCGTATAGACACTCTGAGCCCAGACAGAATGCTCTTTCATCTAAGACTGGTAAGGGCTAAGGAAGTGCTACCCCTCCTCAAGTCAATAAAGGAGAAATCTGCAGCTGCTCCAGCCATTATGTGCCCGGTCACAAGGCTCATAAACAGGTCACTAACTGAAGGGGTTGTACCTAGTAGATGGAAGCAGGCAAATATGGTTCCCATCCACAAAGAGGAGCCTAGAGAATCCATGGGAAACTATATTCCCATCTCTCTGCTATGCACGCTAGCCAAAATCCAGGAAAATTAGTCTACTGCCAACTCAGAGACTACCTGGAAACTAACAAACTGTTAGGACATACTCAGCATGGATACAGAAGAAGCCATGGGATGGACACAGACCTCATCAGGCTCTCGACAGACATAATTACTGCCTGGGACAGGGCACCCCACCTGGGCTGTTTTTATAGACCTGACCAAGGCCTTTGACCTAGTAGATCACGACCTCCTACTAAACAAATTAGGCAACCTTGGGCTTGACCAGCACTCACTAGACTGGTTTGGTAGCTACCTAACAGACCACTCCCAACAGGTCAAACAGAGGTGCCATATCTGAACCACTCACTCTCAAGGAAGGGCACCCCAGGGGCCATACTGGGCGCAGTCTATTCACGCTTATTTGTCAATTACATGAACAAACACTGTGGGGATGCTCGCTGGTCCAGTACACTGATGACGCAGTGATCTACTGATCCTCAAGTAGCACTGCAGGATATTGGGGCCCATCTACTAGAAACCTGGTTGACAGAAAACAAGTTAATCCTCAATGCTACAAAACAAAGGCCATGGTCTTTGGCCCCAGAACACTTGGCAGAACCAAACTCTCTACTCCCAATTGTCTCTCTATGGGTGCCACCATCGAGGTAATGAAATCCTAAAATACCAGGGGTTGACACTGGACCAAGGCCTTACTCTGAAGCCTCATGTTGACCAGGTAACCAAACCCTACACCACAAAATTGGCCTGCTTTACTGCCTGAATGCTCAGCTAGTCCCCAAGACTAGGATCACAATAGTCAACAGCATTCTGTTACCATCCCTGATCTATGCCACCTCTATCCTGCAGGGCATGGGAAAGCAAGAGCTCACTAGAATGCAGGTACTATACAACAAGGTGGCCCACTTCACCACATCATCTCACAAAGGAGACACCACTGCAAGGCACTGGCCTCCCTTAAGTGGCTGTCTCTTACAAATTGACTACAGTACCCACTGTTATGTAATACTTTTAAGCTACTTAACAGCCCCCCAGATGGACTGATTGGCCTACTGGTCCCCAAAAGAATGGACAGACAGCTCTGAACCACTGGGAGAAATCTCCTTGAAATCCCTAGGGCACGCACAATAGCAGGTGACAAATCCTTTGCCCATGCTGCTCCAGTACTGTAGAATATGGTCCCACTAAAATTGCAGGATGAACCTCCTTGGGAATCTTCCAATCTGGGCTGCTGGCACACCACTTGCTGTATTGACATATAAAGGATATATGTTTATTTATAGCATGAATTGTTATTACTAAGTTAGAATATATTGTATCATAGGGATGTTCTATTTCTTTTTTTCATTATGTTATATGTTATATTTTATTCTTATTTTACATTTTGTAGGTTTAAATTAGAACTGTTAAGATTAAGATTATATCGATGGTATTGATGATATGTGTTAATTTGTATTTTTTTGTATACATTTTTTTTGATTTTGTATTTCTTTTCTTTATTAGTCAACTGTTTAGTGGTGTTGTATGTTATTGTAACATTTCCCTTTTTATATTGTATTTTCTACTGTGTGACCTCATTGAAATGAGCTATGCTCAATCGAGTTTATCCTTTATTCATATGTAATGAATAAAAACATTTTACTACTACTACTTCTAGGAATAGCACTTGTACATGTGCAAGAACACTGAGCAGGAGAGACTAGTCACAACCATATGCTGAGCTGGGCCAGACTAGTCCTCTGCCAAATGGAGACAAGTCTAATGTATGTTGTTCTAATTGTCTGCTAAGACCACTCCCCATACTACTTTACTTTATTTCTAATGCAGGAATGCTTACCTAATTAATACCATGTATTACAGACCTGACCCTCTATACTGTGCTGACCAGATTGTAACCTGTAATGGTCAAATGCACCTACTTACTGTGTGCTCTCACTGTGTATGAAATGCTCTACTGTGTAACCTGTAATGATCAAATAGTATTACTTGCTATGTACTTTCTCTGTGTATGAAATGCTCTACTATGTAACTAACTCTGGGTCGCCCCTGAAAAGGGGACCTTCTGGGATCAGCAGGCTTACCTGGTTATCAAAACTGAATAAATAAATAAAATAAATAATTCCCCTTGTGGTGAAGCCCAGCATTTTTTATTTACTTTGGGTATACCCCCAGTACAGCAACACTACTATTACAGCGAACATGTTGATGCCGACAACATTTGATTTTCATTTCATTTATTCTTTGGTAACCGGGTAAAGGCTCTGGACCAAAGGTCCCTTTTCAGGCCCGACCCGGACAAAAAAACATACAAAAATACACAAATACAATCAACAACAATACAAAACCAAAAATACAACTTACAAATTGCAGTTGCAAACACATTTATGTAATAAATAACTTTTTAACCTTTGTTTAAAAGTTAAAACAGAGGGAGCAATCCTAACATCAAGTGGAAGTGAATTCCAATATAACGGTGCTGCTATTGAAAAAGATCTAGAGCTTAATCTAAGCCGAGACCTGGGGACAAATATAGGGGACTGTCAACCGACCTTAGGCTGGGAAGCAATTCTCTCATTACAACTAGATCAGAAACAGGACAAAGGGAGCCAAAGTAAAAACATTTATACATCAGACAGCCAACAAAATATTCTATTCTGCAACTAGGGGAAAACCATCCCAACCAAGAATAAAGATTACACTGATGTGTCCTATTGGGGGCTCCCAAAATAAATCTACAAATATTATTATAGGCCACAGTTAGTTCTTGCATTTCTTTTATAATCATCCATGAAAGTAGCACAGCTCTTTTTTGGAACTGGAACCACCTTAGCTTTCTTCCAGGACAGGGAAAAAACACCTGTAGCCAATGCTATATTAAAAATATAACAAAGGGGATCCATAATTATGGGGTAGCCAGTTTTAAGAAGCGGGCATCCAACCCTTCCCCACAGTCAATCCCTTTATTTGGGAGAGACTGCAGAAGATGAAAAACTTAATTTGATGTTACTTCCTTAAACAAAAACCTGGGTCCATCTACCAAAGGGACAGAAGAAAAGGATTTAGTATTACCAGCCTGAGGAAAAAAAAGAGCTAAACTTAGAAAGATCTGAAAATTTAGAATTCAACAATTCAACAATTTCAGGCAAGTCATCAATTTCATTGTTGTCAACATTTAATTTATGGATGTCAGATTTTGATTTAGGAGAAAGTAAAGAATTTACATTATTCCAAAACTTCTTTGGGTCTGCCAAACTATCTTCAAAGCAATCCCTGAAATAAGCTTTTTTAGCATTTCTAACAGTTTGAGAGACTAAATTCCGAAGTCCAAGGTAGAGATCCATTAAAACTCTACTGGGAGATAATTTAAATTTAGACCAAGCACTATCCCACTCCTTAATTAATTTCTTAATGCTGGGACTAAACCATTCAGTAGGAGAACCTCTACACCGAATGGTCCGCAAAGGGAAAAGGGATTCCTGAATGGGAAGAAGTTGGCTACAAAAAAAATCTAGTGCCATGTCCACATCTGGAATACATTCAAGAAATGACCAATCAATTAACCTCAAAGAAGAACATAACAGGGAATAATCTATCCTTTTAAATAGTCACAGTAATAGTCCACCCGAGGCCCCGGCACACTGTTCCCCAGTCCTGCACCCCCCTCCCTGAATCAACTCCAACTCAGAGCTGATAATCCTAGAGATCAGAGAATGCAGGGGGCAGTCCTTGAAAAAATAACCAAGGTCTCAGTTGGTTTATGTCAGCATAGCGTGTGGTGACATAAATCTGTTGCTATGATGACGGTCGACAACAGATTTGTCAAACTGGCATGTAGAGCCTTTACTTTGATGTTGCCTTACGGCTCCCATGTGCACTACCCACATTACTTCCCATTGAACATAGCTGCCAGGAGATGTTTACCACTTCTCCAATCTGGCAATAGCCTCCACCCCTGTATACACCCTCCCACACAGCTTAGTATAGTCTGAAAAATGGCAACTCTTACTTTTGACTCCAGCTGCAATGTCACCAATTGATATGAAGATCAATACCAGTGCAAGGACTGAGCACTCAAGAACCCCACTGATTACAGGCCTGGGCTTGGACAATTCTCCACCAACCATAACTTTCAGGATCCTGACCCTTGCCCAGCACCGGACAAAGTACTGCAGAGTGACCCCTACTCCCACATCTCCAAGTTTGCTGATTAGCCTTCCATGTGGTACTGAGTCAAATGCCTTGCACAAGTCCGCATTTAGTACATCAACTGCTTGTCCAATGCACAGGGATCCAGTAACCCAATTGAAGAACTCTAGCATGGTGGTTTGTCAAACTCTCCCACCGACAAAGCAGTGCTGTCTATCATCCTGGAGACCATTCTCTTCAAGGACAGACATCAGCCTTTCTTTTAGTATGGTCTTCATCAACTTAACTATTATATACCAGCCTGATGGTGCTGATGGTTGAGGTGCTGGATGCACCATCTTGCACCATGCTTGTGACCCAGGTTTGGGAGCAGACTCAGGTTGTCGGGGGTCGGCAGGGGAGGAAAGGATTGGGTGTCCAGAGGACTGCTCTCCTTTCCTGGGAGGGACGGGAGTTGTCGATCCCAGTACTTGCTGACTACAAGTGGAGACTGGAGGTGCAGCAGCTGTCAGGATCTCTAGCAATGGGCTTGGCTGTGGCCATGCTCCTGTGAGCGCGTGTGTGTGAGCTTGCATGCTCATGATAGTGTGCATTGTATGGCTAAGCCAATAGGGTGGGACAGTAAAATAGAAAAGCCCTGGATACCTGATAGGTGAATGTTGGCCCCATGGATGGCCCCCACGCACAATGCTGGGCCCTTCCAGATGACTTCTGGTTCTCCCTCCACTCCCTTGTTGCTTTACTAGATTCAGATAGAGCACCAGTATAAGTCAGCAGTCTCACCCCAGGCCTCAGAGCCAGGGGGTTGGGTGGCCAGTGGAGTTGGAGAGGAGACAGGCCCAAACAAGGAATACAGCTGAGAACTTCAAGTGTGTGGGAACAGTCTGAGAGACCTCACCGGAGAAAGATCAGGTAACCAGTGAGGAGGGGCATAAAAAAGCAAAAAAACAAAAACATCTTAACTACTATGGAAGTTAGACTAACTGGCATGTAACTGCCTGGCTCATCCCTGGGTCCACTTCTGTGGATAGGTACCACACAAGCTGTCAACCATTCCGTTGGTGCACTCCCTTCTCCATTGAGATGCCTTGACTACCCTCATATTCCTTAGATCTTTTAAGAACCAGTCAACGTCATCTTCCCCTCGTCTTCCTTTTCCCACTATGGGTATACCGGTTTCTTGAACTATGGCATAGTCTCATCATCTTCTTTGGTGAAGACTGACCAAAGTTACTTATTTAATGCCTGCACTTGTTCTGCCACCTTTTCTGTAGTGGTGGTGGCTGCTATACCTATTGCCACCTCCAAGTAGGAAGCCTCACCCCGTCCTCTGTATGACACATCATAATTATGTAGTAGCATGGGGCAGATGGGGTCGGGGAGGAATGGTTGAGATTAATTGCTATCAGTACGAAAAACAATCTGCCCACTGTATAACATTGTTCCCTTCAATCCCCACATTCCACCCAATTTCAGCAAAAATAAAAGAACATTCAGCCTGTTTTATAAACCCCCTTCCCAATATTCTCATTTGCAAAGTTAACCTAGCACTTCCCACATTACAGCCCAAACCTAGTGTCCTGTGTTCATCTCCGATCCTCCACTCCTCCTCAGCAGGAAACCTACCAGATGAAATGCAGCACAGCACCATCTTTGTCCACAGAGTCTTCTACCTTGCCCATATCCCAGCTGTGTTCCAAAATGATACATTCATACTATATGGGTTAAAGCTGGATTGGCCCACACATCCTGTGTGACTCAAACACTAGGCCAATGCCGGAGTTAATAAACAACAAAAGTAGTGAGTAAATCGCTGCACAACCCAACCCATTGAAGTAGTACATTATGATTGTACATTTCTGCCTCCCTTGTATTTTTTTTGCAAAATACATAAACTCAGGGGGAAGGTGATGTCTGGTATTGGGAAACAGATGGTAGCAGTCAGACAAACATGGTTGGATATCGAAATAATGGAAAAAAATAGGTAGAGGACAAAGCACTAGGACAAAAAGAGATAGAAACATAGAAACATAGAAGTTGACGGCAGATAAGGACTGCAAGACCCATCCAGTCTGCCCATTTGTTTTTCTACCTTATAAATGTGCTATCGACCTTTGCTCTGTCAGTGGCCTATCTATTCATATTCATCTGTATTGCTCCCTTATGCCTATCCCATGCCTGTTTGAAGCCCTGCACTGTATTCATAGCCACCACTTCCTGAGGTAGGCCGTTCCATGCATCCACCACCCTTTCTGTGAAAAAGAACTTCCTCACATGACCCCTTAATTGGCCTCCCTCTAATCTCATGCTGTGTCCTCTTGTCCTGCTATTTTTCTTATATTGAAACATGTTAGACCCTTTCACCTTGTTAATGCCCTTAAGGTGTTTAAATGTTTCGATCAAATCACCTCTCTCCCTCCTTCACTCTAGAGTATACATATTGAGCTCTGTTAATCTGTCCTCCTATGTCTTCTGATGCAGTCCCTGCACCATTTTGGTTGCCCTTCTCTGGACTGCCTCAATTTGGTTAATGGCCTTGTGAAGGTGTGGCCTTCAGTACTGCCCGCAGTACTCCAGATGGGGCCTAACCAGGAGATCACGTGATGAGCCGAGTCTGAACGGACGTTTTCTGTGCTGTTCCTAGGCCCCAAAATGAGCAAATAGTAACTAACTCTCCAGTACCAGTAAGCATCGAGTCAACATACCGGTTTCTAGTCGGGGGAGAGCTGCGGGCTTGATTTAGAGTGGAATCGCTGAGGAGTCTGTCAAAAGGAAGCAGTGGCGATTCTCTTGCCAGTGTGATTGTGGCAGTGGTAAAAGGCCGTTTCGCAGCTTCGGGATGGAAGTGGAGGCTATGGAGCCTCTTGCAGCGAGAACCCCAGCATCCAAGAGACCAAAGCCCCTATCCCCTGTCTGAAATGAGCAGGAAGGCAAGCTAGATAAGGAAGGAGGTGCTGGCAAGGCTACTGACGACATACAGGAAATAAAGCAAATGCTGCAGGGGCTGGTGTTTGATTTTGCAGAAGTTAAGCCAGCACTGCAATTGTTAGCACAGCGAATGGGGAATGCAGAAGTAAAGATCTCCTCCCAGGAAAGGAAGATATCCATAATGGACCAGGAGTTAGTGGCTGTTCGAAAACAAGTTAAGAAACTTGAAGAGAGGATGGATGATCAAGAGTCTAGAAGCCGGAGGAATAATTTTATATTAGCAGGGCTCCCAGAGAGGGTTGAAGGGTTGGACTGTTTTTTTCCTGCAAGACCTATTGCTTAAATTGCTGGGCCCTACTCCATTCGGGGAAGCTTGCAATTTGGAGAGAGCTCATAGGGCTTTAAGAGAGATGCCCCCTTCGGGTGCAAGACTATGGGTGATAATTATGCGATTTCTGAACTACAAGGAAAAGTCTCACGTGCTGGTTACTGCAAGACAGAATAAGACTTTACAATGGAATGGTGCGTCGCTATGGATGTTTCAAGATCAGACACCAATGGTTAGGGAGAAGCAGAAAGAGTACTATGAGATCAAGAAGAAGCTGTACCTTGCAGGAATTAAATTTCGTTTACAATACCCCGCAACTCTGATGGTGTGACTTCAGGCTGGGGAGAAGAGATACTTGACTGTGAGGGATGCCTTGGAGGGCCTGCGGGTGGAACTCCCAGAATTATTTAAGTCGCCAACCTGAATCTATGCAGACAAGGAGGAGGCTGAATTGATTTAAAAACTGGGACTGTCAAGAAGGAAGGGATATGGCAAGCTTATTTTGATGCTTAGGTTTTCACTAGAAAAGGTATACAGGTTGGGTTGAAATGTTTAAGATCTACACGTTTTGTTAATGTGGGTCAATTTGGGGGCGAAGGGAGATTGAGTTTAGAGATTTAATGTTTGAAATAGGTGGGAGAAAGATAGTCAGGAGGAGGGTAGGTGAGGGTTAGAAGATGGGGTAATGTGTGGTTGGATGTTGAGGGGTTCTGTTGGGTACAGTTTATAGCTTAGAGTTTTAAGGGGACCCTCCCATGAGGGGTTAAGCTAAGGAGGGAGGAGAGGGTCTGGTGGAGTGATAGGCAATCGATGGAGGAAGGGGGGTGGGCTCCTCATCCCGGGATGGGTTTTGAGAGTGGTATTGGGGTAGAAACTAAGGCTAAGGGATTTAAGGTTAGCTTGTATTATGTAAAAGGAATATCCCACTTAGTTAAGCTATAGGGATTGGGGAGCTAGTTGGTTTGGTTGATTTAATGTCTGGCTGAAGCCCCAGGGAGAATAGTTAAATATACCTATCTAGGAGGTATGGGGCAGATTTTGTACCTGGAGGGAGAGGTGTGGAGGGGGAGGTTACAGTTGGAGTAAGGAGGAGTGTGGTATATGGGGAAGAGATGTAAGTATGTTCTAGATGCTTTTTGGTTATGGGTTGGGTACTTGGAGATGCTTATTCAATTGGAGTGGCAGAGGGGGAGCGCAGAAACGGGTTCATCCATGAATCGATATCTGAAAGGAGGGCGATCTCAGGATCGGGGGCAGGGGGTCTGGGGGTGGGTTAATGGGATCTGGAAGAAGAGAGAGTCCAGTATAGAGAGAGTTGGGGAAGCAGACCATGAAAGGACACAGAATGAAGGCTTAATTATAACAACTTTTATACCCAGTAATGTCAGGGGTTAAAATTATCTCATGGAATACCAAGGGACTCCGGGGCAGACGTAAAAGAATGGTAATTTTGAGACATAATGAGCAGATGGGGGCTCACATTGCAGCTTTGCAAGAGACCCACTTATTGACAGAGGAGGTGAGTTGTCTTAAGCGAATGTGGGTGGGTCAAGTTTTTGGGGTGGGTAAAGAAAGGGCATTGGGGGGGTGTGGTGATCCTAATAAAGACAACTTGTCCGTACAAGGTGGAGCATGTGATCACAAGGGAGGACGGTAGAGGTATTTATCTCTCTGGTACCTTGTCCGGTAAGGCAATATCAGTTGCTTCTCTTGTTTAACAATTTTTATTATTTGATATGACACACACACATATCACAGAGTGATATACCAATGCCAGGCCAATCCGCAACATTTGGAGAGGCCAATAGATTACGGATAAAATACATTACAATACACTACAAACAAATATCTATTGGTATTGACTGAAAGTGTACATACCAGGACAAAACAGTCGTCTAGTTAGGTATAATTAACAAAGGATCCGGCTGAGTCCCATGCGCCTCTAGGGCTTACAGTACTTGATTACATTAAGTAAAAAGCATAACAAAATTAGAGTAGATATTCCTGCCGGGTCAATTCCATACCAGATAGTAACCGTGTGTGCCTGTCTTAAATCCAAGCGATCATACCAACTATATACAAATAGGCAATCTTTCACTAGATAAAGAATAATATAAGGGAACAGGCTGGGGCCAAGAGGGGAGGAGGGCACCACCTCCAGCGAAGATTAGATACCTAACCCAAAGATAATAGCAAGCTATGGGGCAGCTTGAGTGCGGAAATTATGACAAAATTTAGACTGCAGGAAGGGTTGCCAACATTTCTCAAATTGGGCCATAGAGCCAAGCGCAAAGCTGGAAATTCTTTCAAATATAGCCCCCTTGGCTAATGTCAATAAAAAATCTTGAAAGGATGGTGTCACTGAGGATTTTCAGTTTAGTAAAATGAGCCATTTGGCCACCACCTCTACTGCAGTAACCCACTTAGCCCCAGGGTTGCATTTGGACACATTAGGCTGCGCGCATCCAAGAAGCAAAAGGGGTGGATCTGGATTTATGCCTGGAAAAATTTGTTGACACATGCCCTGAATCGATGTCCAAAAGGAATGCAGGTTAGGGTAGTCCCAAAGAACATGAAACAAGTGTGCTCCAGACTTGTCACATCTCCAACATGTGTCCTTTGAAAGAAGACCCATCTTCTGAAGCTTAGTTAGATCCCTATAGTATCTGTGACTGGTCTTATTCATAATAAGATGGGTGCACCCATCCCAACAGGCCATATGTGCTCTGATCCAGCCATGTTGCCACTGCCGGTCAGAGATTGAGACCTGAAGGTCCCTTTCCCATTGTGCTTTAGCCCGCTGGGTAGGGTCTACAGTGGCATCCCTAAGAGCCGAATAAATCACACTAGCCCTGTCCTTATTTTTCTCCCCCCAAACAACTAACGGGTGAGGTTGGTGCTGCCCCCCCCATCTCGTGGGACATTAGGCAAGTGAAGTATAGCATTCCTAATCTGAAGGTATCTCCAGAAGTGAGACTGGGGAAGACCATATCTGTCTTTCAATGATTCAAAAGTATCCAGTGTGATAGTATTGGGAAGTAACAAATCCTGGATCGTGGAAATGCCTTGGGCCTCCCAGTATTTCCAGTGTATTGGGGACCTATCTATCTGTAAAGCTGGGTTGTTCCAAAGTGGCATATGTCTCCACGGGGTTGGATCTTGTTCCAGAAAAGAGAGGTCTTGCTTCCAGTACAAAATGGAAACATACATAGGGGGAGAGAAAGCCTGGGGTAGTTTCTTCTTGCTATAGAGCACCACCACCGGTGAAGGAGCCTGAGCCAATGATGCCTCTAGGGGGAGCCAAGTTGGGGAGGCCAAACCAATCCTAGTAAACCATCTAATAGTTTGCAAAGTAATGAAGGCCACATGGTATCTCTGAAACCAAGGAAGGCCCCAACCTCCTTTTCTCCAGTGTTGACGTAGTTTGAGTTTACTGTACCGAGGCTGGGCCCCCCTCCCATAAAAAGTTACCCACTAATGCATCTAGTTTCTGAAACCATCTTTGGGGGATAGCAACGGGTAAATGAGCTAATAAATATAATATCCTAGGAGCGGCCATCATTTTGATGGAGTCAATCTTACCAGCAAGCGACAATCTTAAAGCCTTCCACCTACCCATATCCTGTCTGAGGGAGTCTAATAAAGTCATAAAATTAGCAGAGAGCATTTTCCCCTATATTTTACTGGAGGATAATACCCAGATATTTTATACCATTAGGGGACCAGTGAAGGCCTCTACTTATAAAGTCAGTTCCAGGAGTCTTGGAGTTCAAGGGACGCACCTCGGTTTTAGAGTGATTAATCTTAAGACCTGACACATCGGCAAAGGTAGCCAAAATCTCAAGGATACTATCAATCACCTTGGGACAGGACTCTGTGGTGATGAGCAAATCATCCGCGTATAAAAACGTTTTGAAAGTATTATCTCCCACTTTTAGCCCATGGATTTTAGATGATTCTCTAAGGGCGATGGCTAGTGGCTCTATGGCCAGGACAAAGAGAAGAGGGGAGAGAGGACACCCCTGCCTAGTTCCTTTTTGTAAAGGGAAGGATGGAGAAAAAATACCATTTGTCAAGACAGAGGCCATAGGGGAGGCATATAGCAATTTTACCCAGGCAATAAAACCAGGTCCAAAACCCATTTTAGAGAGAGTGAGGAACAGAAAGGGCCACTGAACAGAATCAAATGCCTTTTCAAAGTCATTTGCTAAGCCTACAGAGGGCTTAATATCAGTTGCTTCTATTTATGGTCCAACCCCCCCAATCCTGATTTCTTTGCTTCATTAGAGAGGGATATGGCTGTTCTGTCCTCACATGCCCTTATTTTGGCAGGGGACTGGAACATTTGTTCTAATAATGTGAAGGATTGGATACCACTGTCTAGAGGGCCTTTGTCTAGGGCTCAGATTGCCCTGAACAGATAAATGTAGGTTACGGCTTTGGTAGATCCAATTAGTACTTACTCTACGGGCCGGGGTGGGGGTATGACGTTTTATTCTGCGGCCCATAAGAGTCAATCCCGTATTGATTTTTTTTTGGTAAATAGGGAGGCAGTTAGGGAGGTTAAGGAAGTGACAACCGGGGATAGAGTTTTTTCGGATCACTCCCCTATTCATTTGAGATGGAAACCAATTCCCACCCCTCCTAGACTATATAGGTGAAGGCTGAATGACTCTTTATTGATGGAGGCCCCAGTTCGGGAAAAACTAGAGGAAGCCCTTCTGGAGATTATCCAGCCACAGTTACCCACGCTACAAAATAAAAATTTGGTGTGGCCAACCTGTAAGGTCTTGTATGCAGGGGTAGTGCAGGGTTTGACAGTGCAAAGAAATAGAATGAGGAGGGCAAAAGAGGAATTTATTATGGGGGCAATTGAATCGCTGACCCCATTGGAAGGTTCCTCCAGGGAAATTGATGCAGAACTTAGGAACCTGAGAGGGGAAGTGGCGGATATCCTGTATAGTAAAGTGGAATTTTGGTTGGAAAAGATTAAAGCTAAATATTTAATGCAGGGAGATGTACATGGGCATCTTTTAGCAGCTAATGTTAAGGAATGGGAAGCTAATAGAACAGTTACCTCTCTACAGTATGCCGGAAAATATTTAACAGATCCCCAGGAAATGGCGGACGCTTTTGCATCCTATTTTAAAGAAATATATCAAGCAAGAAACCTTGCTAGTGAGGAGAAAATCAGAACATTTTTGGATGGAGTTCCGCTCCCAGTCTTAGACTCAGTACAGGCCAGTGAGTTAACAGCTCCCATAAGGGCATCAGAGATAATTGAGGTGGTTAAATCTTTGCCCCATGGTAAGGCACCGGGGCTGGATGGTCTTATGGCTAAGTTCTATCAGGCACATATTCAGATGATACTTCCTATACTCCAAGAATTTTTTAGCACTATAATGCGAGAGGGGGTGTGTCATTCTCCATTGTATCAGGCATATATCACACTTGTTTCTAAACCAGATAAGCCTAGGAATATACTGGACAATTACAGGCCTATAGCCTTGATGAATCAAGATATTAAAATTCTTACTAGAATCCTGGCTAATAGAATATTGAGTATCTCCCCAAATTTAATTAGTCAAGAACAAGTGGGCTTTATGCCAGGGAAGGGAGCACATGATGTCCTTAGGAAATTACAGCATATACCTAGCTATGCGCCGGACTCTCTGTTGCCCTTAGCTTTGATATCTTTAGATGCAGAAAAGGCCTTTGACAGGGTCTCCCACCCTTTTCCTTTTGCTACAATGGGAAAGATGGGTTTTCCAGAGGGCCTGATTAGAGGTATCAAAAATCTATATGCAGCTCCAACGGCTAGAGTACTGTGCAACGGTTATGTTTCCCGGGAGATTCAGTTAGAAAATGGGACCCGACAAGGATGCCCTTTCTCGCCGATATTGTTTAACATATATTTGGAACCTTTGTTGAAAGCTATTAATATGGATGCACAAATAAAGGGGATTAAAATAGTGGGGAAGGAGTTGAAATTTTCGGTTTTCGCTGACGATATACTTCTCCACTTACAAGATCCGGCACTAAGTTTTGGAAGAACAATAGATTTAATAGGGAGATACTCTAAAGTTTCGAATTATAAACTAAATTTGATTAAGACTCAGATTCTTCCTTTGACACTTTATGTATGTAGGACAGATTTTCCACCACTGCAGGTACAATGGAGGATGGACAAGATTAAATATTTGGGCATTTGGATTACATCTAGTATTGAGGAGGGTGCTGCATCAAATATGGAGGGGGTCCTGTCAGCGATTAGGGGGGATATACTAAGATGGAATAAGCTTCCTTTGAATTTCATGGCTAGGTTGGGTCTCATCAAGATGAATTTATTGCCCAGGTTGCTATATCCAGTATACTTAGCCCCATACAGCATTCCCACAACCTCATTTAATATAAATAGGAAGCTCCTTTCGGAATTTATATGGAATGCTAAGCCTCCTAGGAAAAAGCATAGTATTTTGTGTTTGTCTCATGCAATGGGGGGATTAAATTGCCTGATCTCCATGTATACTATGTGGTGGGACAGTTGGGTCTCATGATTCGATGGCTTAGAATTCTAGAAGCAGAGGCCTATGTACCAATTTGGTTACAAATTGAGAGGCAAATGTTAAAGGATTCCGGCCTTTCTCCGGAGGCATTCCTGTTTGCTAGCATAGAAAAAGGCCCCCCCAAAATATCCTGGAATCCAATTGTGAAATCAGCAGGGGCCTGGTGGTTGTTTCTTACTCCGGTCCAGAGAAAGAACCAAATGAAGGCTAGAGACCAACCTGTGCTAGGCAATCCTAACTTAGTAATTGGAGATCAGGTAATTAGCAAAAGATGGGCTGATCAGTTGTTGGGTCTGAAGATAAGGGATGTTATACAGGGTAATAGAGTGGCCCTCCCAGCTGGGTGTGAAGGAATATCCTTTTTAGAAGGTTGCAACTCACATGAATGTTAGAGGGGGTGGTGAAAAGGACTGGGGATTCTATGGATAATTCCTTCACATGGGACAAACTAAAGGATGTTGATCCTATATCCAAATTTCTTTCACAAATATACAAGGTGCTTTTGGATCATTTTAGTCCGATCTCTCCTATAAAAGTTGCATATTGGGTCAAGACGATGGCCCCCCAGGAGCTTGGATTGGTATAATATATGGAAAAGTAATAAGTATATACCTATACCCAAATATAAAAGTATGCAATTCTTTCTTGTCTCTAATATGTGTTTTACCCCTGTGAAACTATGTGATAGACATCTCAGACAGACAGACCTGTGTTTTAGATGTGAGACGGGAACAGGGGACCTCCTACATGTGTTGTGGGGATGTAGTAAAATAGCGTCTCTTTGGGTTGAAATCAAACTGCGTATGGACCCATTGCTGGATTATTCAGAATTTATAACACCGGAGATTTGTATCTTAGGTGATTTCTCGGCAAATCTCAGGTACTACACCCAAATATCACATTTTCTTGATGACAGCAATTGTAAAATATTTTCTGCTACAGCATTGGAAAGAGGGCCAGATGTATGGATATGATCAGTGGGTGAGAGATCTTATTGGGGCTTTGGGTAAAATACAGAGGCATCTCGGCTTGGAGGGTAAAAAAGGGCTATATGCTAAAAGATGGTCGACACTGGAAGTGATTTACTCGCTGCAGGGTAAAGGTACCCAAACACAGGCCTGTCTGTCGAGTTGTGATTAGCAAGAGAAGGTTATGCTGGAACATGATATTGATATGTTTAGAATGATTTTGGTCTGAATGGTCAGATGAACAGCTTTTTTTTTTTGGAAGGGATGTAGTGAAAGCACAAGGGTATTAGACTGATGGTCTTGGTCTGCTAGGATAGGTGAGGGGATGGGGACTCCCTCTCTTTCCAGGGGATGCATCAGGGAGCCACCACTTGGAGGATGGCATCTAAGAAGGAGAATATGGCTTGAAGCCCTCATTAGAGAAACAGGAGTTGGGTTATAGGGGTTATTTTCCTCTTGATTAAATTCATTTATTGATCCTGTTACTCTATCATAAAGATGCTATAAGAGTATATAAGCATGTTAGAGGGTGGTCTCCTGTGCTGTGTATGTATATAGGTGTTTTGTATATAGTTCTCACAGCCAGTTTGGGGCTGTGTACCCTGGCCTGGCCAGGTATATGTTTGTCTGTCTAAAGTTTGGAAAATCAATAAAGAAGTTTAAAAAAAAAACAGATTGGGCCTAACCTGTGTCTTGTAAAGAGGGATTATTACCTCCTTCATACAATTTGTGATACCCCTACTAATACACCCTAACATCCCCCTAGCCTTACCTACTGCTTTAGAGGTCTGCTTGGATGATTTCAGGTCATCGGTGATGATGATGCCCAAGTCTCTTTCTTCCTTTGTGACTGCCAGCAACTCCCCTCCCAGCCTATAGGTGGCTTCAGGGTTTCTCTTCCCTATGTGCATGATCTTGCACTTCTTTGCATTAAATCCCAGTTGCCACTCTTCCGACCATTTTGCTAGTTTATCCAGATCTCTTCTCATTCTGCCCACCCCATCTGGATCATCTACTCTGTTGCAGATCTTGGTGTCATCTGCAAACAGACAAGCCTTACCCTCTAGTCCATCTACAATGTCACTAATGAAGATATTGAAGAAGACTGGCCCCAGGACTGATCCCTGAGGTACCCCACTTGTGACTTGCACCTCTTCTGACTGTATACCATTTACCATCACTCTCTGTTTTCTGCCCGACAACCAGTTTGCCGCCCAGTTGACTAACTTCTGATCCACCCTGAGTCTACCCAGCTTATTTATCAATCTTCTATGTGGAACAGTGTCGAAAGCTTTGCTTAAGTCAAGGTAGGCGACATCAACTGCTCCCCCTTGGTCCACCACTCTGGTTACCCAGTCAAAGGAATCTATGAGATTAGTTTGACAGGACCTTCCTTTGTAAACCCATGCTGTCTTGGATCCTGTGCCCTATGGATTCCAGGTGTTGCACTATCCTTTCCTAAGGAGTGCTCCATAATCTTGCCCATTACTGAGGTAAAGACTGACTGGTCTGTAGTTCCCTGCCTCCTCCCTGCTACCACTCTTGCGGAGCGGGATCACATGAGCCTTTTTCCAGTCTTCTGAGACATCTCCTGTGCACAGAGACTCACTAAACAATTCTGCTAATGGCTCTGCTAGTTCCACACTTAGCTCCTTCAGTACCCTGGGATGTATGCCATCAGATGCATAATTAAGTAATAATGTACAACAGGGCATGTATTGTTATGGGATTTACACACACCTTGTATGGTGTGTCACAAGGTGCAGCTGAGTGACTAACCACACAAGAAGTGTTTAAATCCCACTACTACCCTGAAGTACATTATTGCAATTATAAAATGAACCTGCTATTAAAAATAAAAATACAAATGAAATAAGGTTCAAAGAAAACAAACATTTGATCAGCAGAATCTTTAGCAGTTGTCTGTTGCAGGATTTACACACGGTCATGTGTCATATTTTGACCAATGAGGTTACAGGATTTTCAGGATCCATTTTATACAGTAGTATTACATTATTCATTCATATGGATATGAAAATCCCAGTAGCAGCCCATGAAGTTCATGAATATTCAGTTTTGCTGTCACTTTTGGAGAGGAAACATTAAATGCAAAATCATATGTTTCTGACTTTACCATTTATGTAAAACAGGGGTTAACAGTGGCTAAAATATAGCACATTTAAAGGTGGAAAGTACATATATGGTAATAGGGACAGTTAGTCATAATGACTAGACAAACAGTGATGGAGGTGGGTGGGTGGGTGGAGGGAATGGGCGGCAAAGAATCAAAACTGAACTGTCAGTGGAGACTACAATGACTGAGTGGCTGCTAGCATTGAAAGTGCATAAATCAGCAGTTCAATACAGAGTCCTGCGGCACTTGGTATTGGTAAAGCTTCTGGTCAATGGCATCATAAGAAACATTTATGATGCCATTAAGGGCAACATGGTCCTATTTGCCGGAGACTCCAAACTCCGCACATGAGAGTACATACCTTAAGGGAAACAGATCCAAAGAAATCGACCATCAAAAGCTTATGAGTTGGCTGGCTCAGTGGCAATGAGGGTTGAGGCTCTAGACACCACACCTCACGCCATGCTGGCAACAAGGGTTCAAGAGCAAGCCCAGGCTATCAGGGGGTCAGCCTGGAGAGTAGAACGAGAGACAGACTGGCAGGAAGCTCTCCTCTGTGGGTACAGATGTGGGGTTTCTCTGGCATTTGGATGCCACCCAGTGGAGGCTAAGTGGTACTGCCATGCCATGGAGAGAACTTGACACTAGACTGGGTGAGCAAAAGGTTCCATCACCTGAGCCACAGTGCGCATGCACTCCCCCACATGCAGGACATCCAAGTTCAGGGATCCTGGTAGTAACAGAATGCAAAAAAAAATTGGGGCAGCAGCTGGATGAAGCCACCTGTACCACTGTTGCCTGTTCCACCAGGTAGGGGAGAGGGTATTCGAACAACTGTGGAGTCTGGTGTTGGTGAAGAGCCAGCTGCAGGGCAATAAAACAGAGGATAGCACAAAAACATGAGCTGATCAAGGATCTAGCAGTTTACCATCAATTCCAATAATTACAAAGTCATACACAATGAAGTAAAGAACCACCATAAATGAGCTGAATATGTGTGAAGCCCAGGCATCAACTTCACAGTAGGACAAGGGCATTGGAGCACTGATCACTACTGTGCAGAAGCCCTATAAACACTGCAAGACAGCAGCAGCAGCAGCAGCAGCAGCAGTAAGTAACATGCTATGGAGCATAGCTGGGAGAAGTAGAACCAATAGAGAGAAGGTTGTACAGCATTTCAACAGATCACTGACAAGTCAACATCTATTTTATGTAGTTCTATACTCATGCCTACTTAACACAAATAAAAAAATTAACCTGATGAAGAATGTTCAGACTATGGCTACAAAGATACTGTCAACTTGGTTAGGTACAGAATCTGATGAAAGGTTGAGAGCAATGAACATGCATTCACATTACAAAAGGAGCACGAGAGAGAAAATAGACCTGACTGGTACCTTCAAGTTCTTGCAATGGAAAAGTAAATCGGGGCAAAGATATACTACTTAGGCTGACTGGGAACATAAACACAATGGGTGTCAGTCTGAAAGGGGGGGGGGGTGTATAGGTTTATATGGATGGTCTGGCCACAGTTCTTCACAGAGACAGTGGGGGGACACTAGGAGTACACTACCATAAGAGGAAGTTGATGACTACTGGACAGAGAAACATCAACAGAGGCTGGCATAAGCAGAGGCAGAAAGTATGGAACATGGGTAGTGAATGCAGAATGAGTGGAGAGAGAAACAAAGACAGCAGCTCAGGCTGTGGACCATGTAATCCTAATAGACTATACAGAACAAATGGCCTGTAAGTATGGGCTAGCAGCACCACTAGCAGCCATGTATCATGACTTGCTACTAGCAGGATTAGTTACAATGTACTACCATGTAGCATCTTTATTTCCTCAATTTGACAATGTAATGGAATGATGAAAGAGGAAATTGTGAACAAGTCAGATAGACCTCTAGGTAAGGAAAATATGAATACTAATTATTGAAACATGGATTGAAGATCATCATGAATTGAGCAGTGGAAATGCTATGATATGGCTGGGATACACAGAGTGAATGAAATGAAAAATTTAAATAAAACATCACATATAGAATTGAACGGGTGACCATGGTTTTGTCACAAACAGGAGAAGTGCTTGTGTCATAAAAGGATGTACAAACTGCAATTAGAAAGAGAACAAAACCCTTGATCAAGCTGTGTCACATTTTTTTTAAAGCAGTACCAAAACAACAACAAAAAAAGAGAAACAAAACAATATCATATCATACCACATCAGAAGTAAAGATACACAGTTTTCAGGACTATGTCCACAGCAACATTTTTTTATTTCCATGGGCATCTGTCTGCAGTGATTGCAAACACACCACTCAGGGCTCAGTGGGCTATTAGACTTCTCCCTTTGTCCTCCAGGTTGCTGTTCTTGAATTTCAGTTACCGTATGTTAAAAACCAAACCAGGTTGCTGCAGTGCAGTCAGCATCAGGAATTCACATGATTGTCCATCGCTTAAATTACATATCAGACATTAGAAAAAAAGTTAAACAAAGCAATGACATAAATTCCAACTAAATATAGAGATGCAATCAGTCAACACATGGACTAAAATAAATCTAATTATTTAATGAAGATTGTATAAATTATAAAACAAAAGAAAAAGTTAATTGAGGGAGCAGTAACTCTAAACAGGATGGGTACTATAGCTAGAAGACAAAACACTACACACCACAACATAATGGTATGCCAACTAAACATCAACACCCCTACTGCAAACGACAGTACAGAGGCACAGCGATGGATCGCTGTACTGTCACTGTGGGGCCCAGCACAGGTGGTTTTGTACACCCTCCACAAATCAGCTCCGATTCAACTGCGGTTGACATGATGAATCCATTGCTGTAATGTTGGGTGACAAAATATTTGTTGAAATGGCGTCATAGAGCCCAGCATAACATCATTCTGTTTCTGTCTGACAAAAACAGTGAAATTCATGACATGAACATTTCTTAAGGTCTACAATCATATTATAGATTAATGACAGGATAGGACATACTTGATACACTTCCTCCCAAGTATGTAAAAAAAAGAGCAATTTAATGAAGTCACAAAGTCGTTTTATGGACTCCGTTGTGCGGCAAGCAATAATACCTGACAGGGTGTATGGTATTGGGCTTTACTCACCCACCCAGGGGCGTAATGAGGCCCAACCCCACTGCCCAGTACCACCCACACACTTAGAAAATGGGTTACATGTAGTATTTTTATGTACCTTTTAAAAAATAGAAAAAAAAATACAACAAAATTAGTTCAAATGCATTTAAAGTAATCTTGATATTGAAGTAGTCTCTCTATTGATTAGGAACCAGAATATATACTGGTATACCTGCCAGCAGAGGGAACTGCAGTATTTAATTATCAATTGGTACATTTTTCTTTCAGATTATGTCCAGGATATTCAAAGGGGTTGCGCCTGGTGCAACAGGGTTGTGCCATGCACAACACCCCAATGTGCCCTGGTGAGATATTCAAAGGGGCATGTTGCGCGGCGCAACCCCCGATGTGCCGGGGCGTATTGGTAACATATGTGGTACAGATGCAGAGGGGGTGCCCATGCATATGTGGCATATCCCAATATTCAGCCCGGGGATGTGTGGCACATATGCTGGCACAACCCCTACATGTGCCACACACTGGTGCTCGACATTGAGCCATGCATAATAGGCTCACATGCTGGCCACCCACAGGCATGCGGCTGTATTGCAAGGTGCAACACAACAGCCACCAGCCGTGGGTGGCCACCCACCCAGCAGGAACACCGTCCACAAGCACCCGGTTCCCCCTGGTAGTCCAGTGCTCTCCTCTCCCCGCATGCTGATCGTGGGCAGTAGTAAACAAAAACAGGATCCTATGTCCGATCATGGGCAGTAGTAAGAATAATCATAATCCTGGTGGTCTAGTGGACCCCCTCCCTCCCTGTATGCCTGATCATGGGCAGTAGTACAATTGAACTTAATTCTATGTCTGATCATGGGCTGTAACAATACAAGAAATCACCTGAAGGGACACCAGCCTATACTGGCAGGATGGTCTGCATCTGTCCAGGAAGGGAACAAGTATTTTGAGCAATCGGTTTAAATGCTTCATTGGCAAGCTTTTAAACTAGTCAAGGGGGGAGGCACTGATAAGCAACAGGAAAATCCCAGCCTCTCCCTACAAAACAGGGTACTAAATGAGAAAAAGACCGAGGTAGAAAGGTCAGTGGAGGATGCTGCAACAGAAGGTAAAGCCATCAAGAAATGGAAAGCAATGAGTACCAATGCCCGTAGTCTGAGTAACAAGCTTCCTGAATTAGTGGCCTTGATGGAGGAGGAACATCTGGATATCGTGGCAGTCACAGAAACATGGTTCACACAAAACCATGACTGGGACGTAAACATACAAGGATACACTATCTACAGGAGGGACAGAGAGGGTAAAAGAGGAGGAGGAGTAGCTCTTTACATAAGGGAAGGAATCAAAGCAACAGAACAAAAGGGAAAACAGGGAGGAGAAGAAGCACTGTGGGTAAATTTGGAGACCGGCAATGGCACCACAATCTGCACAGGGGTTGTATACAGACCTTCTCTCAGGGGAGGAAATGGACAAGGAAATGATTGAAAGTATACTTAGTATGGCAGAAAAGGGAGATATTGCTGATGGGTGATCTGAATATGCCAGATGTTAACTGGGTGCAGTTGCAGCAGCCACTTGAAGAGTGGGGTTATTCTAGATGCCCTACAGGGCATGCCTTGAACAACTAGTATTGGAGCCCACTCGAGAGGAGCAATCTTAGACCTGGTTCTCTCAAATAGAGATGAAGAGAGGATCACAGATGTAGAAGTGGGTAGCCATCTGGGAACTAGCGACCACTCGAACAGTATGGTTCACAACAGCAATAGAGTCAAGCCATACAAAGGCAAAGGTACTGGACTTTAGGAGGGCTGACTTTGCCAAAATGGGAGCGTGCCTAAGGAATGCACTAGCAAATGGGCAGGAAGGAGGGGTGGAAGAACAATGGGGAATAATAAAAACTGCCATCACAGAAGTAACAAGCCTCTGTGTGAAGCAAATAAAAAAACTAAATGATATAAGAAACCACTATGGTTCTCAAAGGAAGTGGCAGTGAAGGTTCAAGAGAAAAAGAAAGCTTTCAGGAAGTACAGGGAATCACAGAAGGAGCAGGACAGAGAAATGTATCAGTTAAAGCAAAAGGAAGCTGGGAAGGCAGTCAGAACAGCAAAGGCCCAAACCAAGGAAAAGATAGCCAGCTCAGTTAAGAAGGGGGATAAAACCTTTTATAGGTACATCAGGGAGCGAAGGAAGACCAAGGGAGGGATAGTGAGGCTTAATAAAGGGGGTGGGGTGGGGTGGGCAGAGGGTGACTGTGAAAAGGCAGAGATACTAAACAAATATTTTTGCTCAGTATTCACAAATGAAGAGGGGGAGGTACCTAAAACAAACAGTAGAAACAGTCTGGATATGGAAGTTGATACCAGCCCATTTACAGAAGAAAGGGTTCTGAAAGAACTCTTAAAACTGAAGGTGGACAAAGCAATGGGGCCTGATGGGATTCATCCCAGAATTCTAAAAGAACTAAGGGTAGAATTAGTGACACCACTGACTACCCTGTTTAACAAATCATGGGAGGATGGGGTGGTACCCGAGGACTGGAGGAGGGCAGATGTGATTCCCCTTCACAAAAGTGGGAGCAAGGCAGAAGCAGGAAACTACAGACCTGTTAGTTTAACCTCAGTGGTAGGGAAAATGATGGAATCACTTCTGAAGGAAAGAATTGTCGAGCATCTAGAGGCCAGAGGGGCACAGGACCCAAGGCAGCATGGATTCACAGCAGGAAGGTCATGCCAGACAAATCTGATAGATTTCTTTGACTGGGTGACCAAAGTAGTAGATCAGGGAGGGGCTGTGGACATGGCCTACCTAGACTTTAGTAGGCATTTGACACAGTCCGCACCAAAGATTAATATACAAGTTAGCTAGCCTGGGAGTGGGTCCCAAGATGACAGCCTGGGTAAAATTGGCTGGAGAATAGGACACAGAGAGTAATAGTAAATGGGTCCACTCTGAAGAAAGGGGTTACTAGTGGGGTACCGCGGGGTTCAGTATTAGGACCGGTCCTCTTCAATGTCTTTATAGCGACATTGCAGAGGGACTGGAAGGAAAGTATGTCTCTTTGCAGATGACACAAAGATCTGCAACAGAGTTGATGCACAAGGTGGGGTGGAAAGGATGAAAAGGGAATTGACAAGGTTAGAGGAATGGTCAAATGTATGGCAGCTTAGATTCAATGCTAAGAAGTGGAAGGTAATGCACCTGGGAAACAAAAACCCAGGGGAAGAGTACACAATGGGGGGTGAGATACTAACAACAACAAAAATAGAAAGGGACCTGGGGGTAGTCATATCAGATGACCTAAAGGTGGGCAAGCAATGTGAGAGGGCAGCAAGGAGGGCTTGGGGGATACTGGGATGCATAGGGAGAGGCATCACCAGTAGAAAACAAGAAGTTATTATCCCTCTGTACAGACAGCTGGTCAGACCCCATCTGGAGTACTGTGTGCAATTCTGGAGACCCAGTCTTTGCAAAGACATAGACAGGATGGAAGCTGTCCAGAGGAGGGCAACTAAAATGGTGCAGGGTCTGCACCGGAAGACATATGAAGAGAGACTTAAGGAGCTTAATATGTATAGCCTCGAGGAAAGGAGGGAGAGGGGGGACATGATAGAAACTTTCAAGTACCTCAAGGGAATCAACAAAGTCCAAAAGGGTAGCATCTTTCAAAAAAAGAGGTGTGCAACAACAAGAGGGCACAATTTGAAGATAGAGGGAGGGGCGGCTCAGAGGTAATTTAAGGAAGTATTTTTTCACAGAGAGGGTTGTGGATGCATGGAACGGCCTTCCGGAGGAGGTTGTGGAGTCAAAAACAGTGGTGGAATTCAAGCATGCATGGGACAGTCATAAGGCAATTCTGGGGGGTAGGAAGAAGTAGGCTGCTGGTTAACTAGGATCTGCAGCTTATCCAGTAGGCAGGGAAATGGGCAGACTAGGTGGGCCAAGCGGTCCTTACCTGCTGTCAAATTCTATGTTTCTATGTTTCTATCAACTTGATGGTCCAGTGGTACCCTCCTCCCCACCCACCCACAGAGGCCCCATGCCATCCAGCACCCCCCCTTCATTGGTGGGCAGTAGCACCCCACCCGTGTACTGCCGGATGACAGAATACAGCATGAACTGTACACCTATTGGGCCACAGTGTGGACCAATGGGCTTCAGACCATACTGTACTACACAGGACCAGATATGTGAATGATGCTTTCATTCATATCTGTCCTGTGTGTAGTACAGTATGGTCTGCATGCCCATTGGTCCACACTGTGGCCCAATAGGCATACAGATCATACTGTATGCTGCCATTCAGTGGGCAGCTGGGCAGTACACGGGCAGGGTGCTGCCACCCACCGATGATGGGGGGGTGCTGGGTTGCCAAGGGCCTCTGTGGGTTGGTGGGGAAGGGGGGTCCCACTGGACCACCAGGTTGATTTCCTGTATTGCTATAGCCTGCAATCGAGCATAGAATTACGTTCAGTTGTACTGCAGCCCATGATTGGGCATATGGGGAGGGAGGGGGGTCCATTTGACCACCAGGATTATGAATATTCTTACTACTGCCCGTGATCGGGCATAGGATCATGTATATGTGTACTACTGCCCATGATTGGGCATAGGAATATGTGTATTTATACTACTGCCCATGATCTGGCATACGGGAGGGAGGCTGCAATAGCCCACCAGGAAGCCAACCCCTGATGTCAGCAGCTTGGCAGGGAGCCAGACGAAATTCACCTGGACACCCAGTGCATCGCATGCAAATGGGGCCATAATGACATATGACATGCAAATGGCCCCATTTGTGCCATGCATAGTTTACGGCCCTTATTTTGCATGCCCTGATAACATCGCAGGGTGATGTGCCCATGTGCAATCAGCTGGCGCTTGCACATCCCCATGCTCCTCTCTGTGGCTTGCACTGGTGCAGTGCCACTGCACTATGCACAGTATGTGCACCGACCATGCCATATTCAATGGTGCTGAGCCATGGCGCATCACTGCTGAATATCGCCTGGTCCTGGCCCCAGCGCAGCCCAGTTGCGCTGCGCCCAGGCTTGCACCACTGCCAGGTGCAGTCTGAATATCTGGCCCTGTGTGTCTTCCTTACTGGAGTGTTAAACTATCACCTGTTTGTGGAATCATTCCCCCCGCCCCACCCCCACGCTCACTGGTGGTCTGTTTTATTTCTTTTTTTTCTTTCTTTTTTTGTCTGTGAGTGTGTGGGCATGTCTTTTTTTGTGTGTCACATCCTTGTTAAATGCTTTGTTACAGTCAAGAATGAAGTCCTATTTCTGTGGGAATTGGGTTTGGCTGCAGTGCAGTGCTCAGTTACACCAGACTTCGATCGAGCATTGAACTGTGGCATCTCTTCTGAACTTCATAGAGAGGAGCACAAAAACAAACAAATCAGCACATTGATCAGGTGGAAGGAGGACCACCACTCAGATGATATAAGGAAACGCAGTTATGAGCCAGTAATCAAAGTGAAAGATGGCCATCATCATTTGTGACATCATTGGAAGTCCAATCATGTGTGTGCGTCCATTGTTAACTACATTATTTTCCAGACCCCACAATAAATCACTTGGGACATTTATCATGCAATTGCATTGGTTGTGTTACTAATCTGTCTGTGTTCAAGGGATGGGCCTGTATTCCTGTCTTGTGTGGAAGAACATTGGCAGCTCACTGCCTTATTAACCCCCATACACTAAGGATATGCACAATTTTCAGCTCAAGTTCTATCCATGAAGATGGGCACCAACCTATATACCTTAGGTAGTGACACTTGTGAGTGTTTGTGCAGATAGAAGGGTAGGGGTGACCTGCAGCCTCATGAATAAAACACTCAAGGCATGGATAACTCCTGGCATTACGCAATTTTTACATCCATTAAATTCTCTTTTAGATGACTCCAAGCATCTACACACACACACACAAAAAAAAAAATGACACAAGATAGCATACAAGATGCAAACAATAACTACAGGAGCCCCAAAGTCTGAAACAATGGGTAACAATGGGAGGGCTTTAAGCCCGAGGTTCAATGGATGGAGCAACAATGTCACTCCTCCATCGACCTCAAAAAGTTACTCATCCTGGACTCTCCAAGGATTCGTTTTCATTGCAGCCGGAGGCTCCATTGGCTGTCTCATGTCTCAACTCTCCCTCCTTGCTGTGCTGCTTTTGACCTCTCCTTACATCGAAACCTATGTAGCCTACTTCAGTTATACATTTCTCATGGATCTGCTTCGAGCGTTTTGACCTCAGGAGTGCCGTGGCTTGTCGGCTCTCTGCTTTTCATGGCCTCTGTTCTGCTAGTTTCCTACTACCTCTCCATTCCCAATCGCCGGCCCCTTCCGATTTTGTTTTCCTCTGCTGAGCCCCCCTCCCCATCCATGTGGTAATTAGTAGACTTCCTGACCTTTCCCTTTCATTGCCAGCTGCTGTTCCTGTTCTCCTGCTGCTTTTAGGCTTTGCACACCATTGGAGCTGCTGGTCCATTCCTCCTGTTGCTTCCAGGTGCCACTGCAGCTGTGTCTCTCGGCTTCTGCTGCTCTTGCTCCTCTCGCACCTACTTTCTGGCTCCTTGCTGGACTGATCCTCCTGGTTCATTCACTACAGCTACCTGCAGCCCTCAATGACCCTTCCTCAGCCTCTTAGCTCTTGAATTACCCATCTGGGGGTCTGGAAATTGGCTGCCTGGTTCGCAGTCCACCATTTACCTCACCTAGCCATTCTTATTTGCATCTGCCATTCCTGTGGCCTGTACCTCGATTCCTGTCTGCTGGTTATCTGGCACTTCGATATGCCACCTGCCTGCCTGTGACCCTGGATACTCATTCTTTCTATAACCCTATTGCTGTTCATAGGCCACCTGATCATCATTTGAAAAAAAGGCTTTTAGTTTTATCAGTTCTGGGTCTTATCCATGGGTCTTCTGCTCAAGTGAGTGCTGCAGTTTTCTCAGCTGAATTCCTGTTTCCCTTGTCTATTGCTCATGCAGTATCCATGGGGTCCTCTGCTGCCCTTTCTCTAGCTGTCATTTCTGATGTGTCTCTGGGTTTCCTGCTCCATCTGTGGTGCAAGGCTGGGTTTTGTATATTTCCTGATTCCACTGTGCACGCCTTTCTCCCCCACCATGTCTCTATTCCTTGTTCATCTGCAGCTTTGGTTTCTTTTCTCCATTCTGCTCCTTGCACATCTATCCTGTGCTTTCTTTTGAGGTTTCATCCCTACATTGGTGTTGCCTTCCCTCTTAGTATCCTCCTCCTACCCTGGTCCATCTGGCATCCTGGTGCCTCCGTCTGGTCTGACATCGTTGCCAAAACTGGGTAGCTTCCTTGTCCTCCCTCATTTTCACTGTGCCGCTCGATATTTCTTTGCTTACTCACATCACTCATTTGAGCTCATCAGCTGGCTGCACTGCTGCAGCAATCCTCCTGATATAGCATCATTTGGCTGTCCCTGGCTGACTCAGTGTGGCTTGCGTACCTATCATGAATTGTATGACACATCATCGCCCCATGGCCTTCTTGTCGCATGTCTTTGGTTCACGACTCAGTATCAGTTTCATGACTCCGGTCATCCTTCACTCCTCATTCCCTCCTGGTTCCTCTCTGTGTATCGCTTACTTGAGCATTTCTATCATGGAATCATATGCCATGCCTCCACCCACGGCTTCACTGCATCTCCATATCATTTGGCCCGAGTTTACCCTCTGGTTATGTGTATGTCTTTTCTAGTGCCAGCCATCAGAAGTTCACTCCACTCTTCGCTTCACTCCTCATCCATCCCTGCTACCTAGTTTGACTCTACCTTCACTCAAGAGCCATGCCTTTCTGACTGTTGACTTTTGCTAAGGACTGGCTGAGGGCTCTCCACCATCGTTTCAGTTCCTTTCCCACTCTTTTCCGAATCTATCTCCTTTCGAGGAGCCTACTTACACTCTTCACTCTCTTCATTTCCGACTCTACCTCTTTTTGAAGAGCCTAATTCATCACATTGCTCTATCAAGCATGCCATCCTTCTGGTTCACCTACCCTCTGGTTCCAGACATGCCTTTTTGACCTTGGCATGTATCTCCTTTCGAGGAGCCTCATTCCTTGCATTGCACTCTTGAATTCTTTGATATCTCATCGCCCACACCATCAGCGTCTAATCGTTCACATCGCCTATTCATGCGTTTTTGGCCTCGGTGTCTACTTTCTCACCTTGCTCAATCAGGCGTGCCTCTCATTTGATCTTTTGTTACCTCATCGGCCTGCCACCCTCTTGTGGTAATCTCCATCTGTATTCGTATTTGTCTCCTGTTCTTTCGATCCGTGCGCAGCCTCATATTCCATATTCAGTCTGTGCTTTCTGTTCTGTCACTAGCCCACAAATTTTATGAGGGCCAGAGGAATGATCTGCAGCAAACTCTGGGACATCCTTGAAACCTTGGAACTGTTGTGCGGTATGCATTTTATGCTGTTTCCTATGTTCTCTGTTTCCTGTCTGTATTGAACTCCTGCTTTACATTTCTCATCATTTGTCTACTGCCATAGACATCTCTTGCTCATCCCTGCTGGAGTCCTGTTCTCCTTCGCTGACCCCAGGTTCTCTGTCCGTCCTCTGGGTATCTTCTTTTACATTGCTTGATCATGCATACCTCTCCTTGGATTGGATGAGTACTCTCCTTCCTTTCTTGTCCACTGCTTTCTGTGGGGTTTCCCCTATCTCTGTCTATCCCCCCCGGTCCATCTGGTGTCTGGGTGCCTCCATCTGGTTCTCCTTCAGTCCGCCTTTCAAGTCCATTTGTCTACCTCTGAACATCTCTATCGGTATTCCTTGGCATCGTTCGCTGCCAGATCTGTGCTGTTCACTTGCTCCGTGTGACCTGCTATATGTTTCTTTGGGCGTACCTATTGTGGATCATATACCACCTAATCCAACTTTTCCCCATACGGTTCTCATCCCATACAGGCTGGATCCTCTGCTACCCTATTTCCCTTCCTACCATCCTTCATCCTTTTGTACCTCCTTTTCTAGTACCTGCCTTCTTGGCGTCATTCACTTATTGTACCTCATCCATTTCTGTTATTTCCTCAGCCTAGCGCTCATTCTCGTCCTGCCTGTCATGGATTCTTTCCACTCCTGGCTTCTCTCCTCATCATACATCATCAGATTCGACTCCCCTCAATCACCGTCCTGAGCTTATCTTCTGGTTTGTATACCCTCTGGTTCCTGACACGCCTTCTTGGCCTCAGAGTCTGCCTTCTTTTGAGGAGCATCATTGTTCATATCGCTCCATAGAGCATGATGCCTTCATTCAAGTTCTTTTCTTGTTCATTCCTGTCTCCTTTTCTTCCACTTTAGTACTGGCTCTTCAGGATTCACTCCACACGTGGCCTGCTATCGATATTCTTTTTGGGCATACCTACCATAACTCTGATGCCACTTATCAACCTTGACTATCCTGCCGCACGTATCGCGTTCATAACTCCAGTCATATCGAGTTCATAAATTTCAGTCATCATTCACTCAGCATTACCTCAAAGTTTATCTATTTACATCACTTACTTGAACATTCTTATCATTGAATTCTATACTACCTCATAGACTACAACCTCAGGGCCTAATCATTCAGGGTCTAATCGTTTACATTACATAATCAAACATGCCTCTTCAACCTCAGAGTCTGCTCACTCGCATCACTCAATCAAGCGCAGCGCTCAATCAAGCCCATCTGCATCATCAATTGTCTCCTCATCGGCACATCTGGAATCTCCTTGTGATCACATCTTATACCCCTTGCTTCACTGTCTCGTATCGATTTACTCAAACCCAGCCTTTCTCCTCTGATCTACCATCACTTATCGACTACTCTAGTGTATCCTCCTTGGGTCCCTGCTACAGTATGTTCCTCATTTTTTCTATGGTTTTTATGAGTTTTCCCTATCCTATCATAATTCTACTTACTCATATCCCTCACCTAGGAACTATTCTCTCTACTAACACATGTCCTCAAATCAAATGTCGTCAGCCTGGAGGGAAGGTGACCTAGGCCTTGGATCCCAAAAGGTTTCCTCCTCAAAGGGTGTTTTTCCTCTCCTCTGTGCCAAAGGTCATAATATTAGTTAGAGTTAGTGATTTTCTTCTCGTTAGTTAGTTAGGTTCCGCTGTTGGATGGAGGTGGATGGTGGCTCGGCTTTCCCCTCTCTCCTTAGGAAGTTAGCCCTTCTCTCCATAGAATTCATCCACTATCCTCACCTCTTTGATACTCAAAATCTTTAGGTATTCTTTTTGGGCTTCTTTCTAACCTACCTTTAGCTGGCCCATTCATTTCCGGCACTTGTAGGGGGGGAACCCTCCTCCAGGGTTTTTTGCATTGTACCCCTACAGGGTGGTATATCCCATGGATAGAGAGGTGAAAAGCCATAAAAGTAATCAAGTTACTCAAGCATTATAACATATCTTATCCAGTTGTGTAAGCACATTAAATGGGAGGGCTTTAAGCCCGAGGTTCAATGGGCGGAGCAACAATGTCACTCCTCCATCGACCTCAAAACGTCACTCATCCTGGACTTTCCAAGGATTCATTTTCATTGCCCACCACCCACCCCTCCTCCTCCAGTGGCTTGTCTCTCTTACCCGTGAGCTTCTCCTAACCTACCTTTAGGCAACGCATTCATTTCCAGTACCTGTGGGGGGGGGATCCTCCTCTAGGGTTCTTTGCATCGTACCCCTACAGGGTGGTATATCCCATGGATAGAGAGGTGGAAAGCCACAAAAGTAATCAAGTTACTCAAGAATTATCATATATCTTATCCAGTTGCGTAAGCGCATTGAATTAAAATGTAACAAGATTTCTACTTCACATTTCTCATTATTTTCATCATAGCACATGCTTGAAGTCATGTAACAGTATAAACAAAGGATCAGAAAATAATATACACATCAATAGTCACTTAGAAAGACACTTCAACAATTACTTTCAAATCAGATTATACACATGGAGAGCATCAGCATAGTATTGGTACAAATACTTGCCAACAGATGGCAATATCCATGTCCAAAATTAATATTTGATAAAACCTATCCCCATGACAGTGAAGCTGTTCCATTACAAGCAGTAAAACAATAGAAAAGACAGAGATAAAGGATAACAGCTCCCAAAAGCAGCAGAGTATATTTATATGCATATTACAATCATTCAGAAAGAAAAGGAAATAAAAAAAAAGGAGCCACCCCAGTGTCAGTGCATCTTTAGATTCAAAGAGCAATCAACAAACTCAGATACAAGTCAAACTTCTGAGGACATCTGTGAGAATAAGATATCAGTTACAAGTCAGAATGACAGGTGCTGAAAAGAACACACACACTGCCCATTTTACTACTGATTGTAGTCCATGCATTCATCAATGATCAACATGTGCCAGCCATGAGGGTACATAGCAGTATGTGAGTAGAATGCAAAAATGTAAATTTACACACTACATTTCTCGATCATTTAATCTCTGCTGTGTCCCCTAGTGTTTGCTTCATGCTGTGTTTTGGTCAGCATGGACTTATTCAGCATTAAAATCGACAATGTGCCTGCCTTTATTTGTTCACACCCCTCCTATTCTGACTTGAATCTTTCATCTTAATCTTACACAGGTCCTTACACATTTGGCACACCTGCTATGATGCATTTGCAGTGTGCATTATCACAAACTTTTTTGGGCAGGCCAATATAATAGTATTGCTCAAAAGCAGCTAGCATTTCCCATTATACAACTAAAGCATAGCCACAGGATTGCATAATGGTCACAGTGGAAAATGTGAAGACACGCACTTTCTTGACAGCAGGGAGTCAGGGTCACCAGCTGTTGCCTCACTGAGTGCTGAGGAGAAGGCTCTTGTTACTGGAAACGTGCCCACATGTTTCACCACAAAGTGACCATTATAACATAAAGAAACATTCAGAAAGCTGCCGGACATTCACCAAAATGGAGCACGCACCCGCGCTCTCCCTGGCATCACATCCTAACATTGCTGAGAAAGGGGGGGGTAGAATTTGGGCTGCTTTTCAGAATGGGAATTCCTCCATGACATGACACACTTTAATGAAATTATGGGCAGTTTTGACAGAAATGTATTGCACTATGTAAGGACATATGGAGCAAGAAAGATTCCCCTGGAAGTAAGGCGCCCACATATTACGTGCAACACCATAATAACTATGCAACGTGGTGAATCTGTGTAAAGCAGAAGTGCAACAATCTGTTGAGGACTCTGACCTATATTTTTAATGATATGTTACATTGCCACTTACTTTACTTACATCCTGACTTGTATGGTACTATAATTTCCAGTATTTGAGTCTGCTGTACTACTTTTTTTCATGTCTGAAATAATAAAAGGAGCATTCCTTTTAATATGGTGCTGACCAGTTAGTTGTTATATATCACTTCTGTTGTAAATTAACAGTTTTGCAGCAGGCAGTGTTTTATGACCCCACAGAACAATATTTATTGAAAAGTAGCTGCAAATAGTGCTATAAACCAAAGGTGTTCTTTTTTTTCATACATGACAAAAAGTAGTAAAGAAGACAGAAATTTTGAAAAGAAGTGTATCATTCAAGTCATGACTCGGAGGTAACAGTGGCTGGCAATGTAAGATAGCATAAAAAAGTACAGTTCAAAATTGTCACCACATTCCTGCAATGCTACTTTAATTGATAATTTCAGCATGACATCATGAGCTGACAAGCACAACACACAAAATGCATCTGTCTTGTGTCTGGAAAATTGACAAGTGGTAACAAAGTGAAATGGAAGTGTTATAGCACATACAAAGTCCCCCAGAATTAATGGCACACTCAGTCATGCGTGCAGTGGTCACACAGAGTCCCCAGATTTTTTTCTGCATGCCCAAAATGCTTCTGCCTTGTGTCCAGAAAATTGACAAGTAGTAACAAAGTGAAATGGGAGTGTTACACCACATGTAAAGTCCTCCAGAATAAAATGATGACCGTGAGCGAGATGTTGCTGGTCCAATGTGTCCTGCAATTCCAGCAAATACAATGTGATCATCTCAACCGGATGGAAGGGTGCCCTTTGTCTGTACACTAATAGTAGCCTTGCTGAGTTGATATATAGAGAATAGTGGATGGGCATCCATGCACAACCAGCCTGTTGTGCCACAGAGGGGTTCTGATAACATCAGACCTCAAGAGTGAAGCTCGAGAGGTCCGATGGTATCAGAACCCCGAGGTGGCACAAAAAGGCTGGTTGTGTATGGATGCTCATCCGCTGTTTTATATAGTGTATAGTGCCACTAAAAATCACTTACAGTTCTTATTTTAGCAGCCTTTTACTTTTTGTGTGTGATGCTCTATTCAGTAGTAAAGGGTGGTTTCCATGGTTGCTGAGGGGTTGCTAAGGAGGAGGCATGGCTACGTGTCTAGCGTTGCTTCCTATTGGCTGGCAGGTACATTGGGAGGGTTAAAAAAAAAACATGGTGATCTTAACGCTTGCTAAGCGAGAGGGCTGTGGAGTAGGGGGTCATTTGTTTTATTTTAATTTTGTTTTACAAGTCTAAATATCTGGTTGATCCTGCCTTTCCTTATATCTGGTTGATCCTGCATCTTGTAAGTCTCCGATGCGACTGTCGCCACCGGTGTGTGGATCCGTCTGTTTCTGCTGCTAAGGTAAGTGATGCGTGTGGAACCTCTAGAGGTTTTCAAAATGTTGTTCTGCTGCAGTAGGGTGTTATCACATTCCATGACCTTTTGAACTGCAGCAGAACAACATTTTGAGAACCTCCGGTTTCAATACACAACAATGGTACACTATACACTATATATAGATATATATCTGTGTATTTTGTAGATGGGGGGTTGACATGGACATGTGCTCATCATATTGTTTTGTATCACAGGTCACAGATACTGTTGGTGTGCACATTCTAGTGCTCGATGAGAACTTTTTGCATGGAAATTTGAAATGGATAACTCTCAAGCAAATGAAGGTAAGTATATTTTTTTTGATGTGGGGGGAAGTATATTTGCAGGTGTATCTCTAATGGTTCCTTATTTGGTTACTTCTTCACAGATTTCATTTGCATCCTTCTCGAGTCTGGTTGTTAGTGATGGTCATGGTCATCAAATGAAATGACTTCTGCATGTTGCATGTCTGCCCCAGCCCTGGGCGGGGGGTGCTGATGTTGAAGAACTTCTTTGGGTAAGGCCACTTGACACAATAACAAAGCATCTGGAAGTTTCCTAAAAAAAAGAAATCAATGACTTCTTACAACTTGATTGTAATTTGTCCCTGGTTCTCAATCTCAAGTCAAGTTACATTTCAAAACCACATCTTCAAGTAACACAACCTGTGTACAACTTTTTCAGCACTGTCATGGTCATGGCTGCACAGCTGCAAGTTCAGAATACAGTGCAAGATATCTTACAGAAATAGTTTTGGTGCGTACACATGTCACCAAGTGTATGAATCGTACTCAGTCGCATTTGCTGCAGTCTTTCCAAAAAAATTGAACGGATGAAATAAAATCTTGATACTTAACAGAATGGATTTCAAATGGATATTCCATAGGTTCCTGTGTATGGTACAGCTGCAGTACCTTTCCTACCAACTTTCAGTGAAGGAGAGTTTTTTTGTTAACCTGTAAAAAAAAAAATAAGTTTACCGTATGTGTTTGACCATTGCAGCTCTGAAAAGCTACAGAAAATAAAACATACAACTAAAGGAAGTTAAATAGCATAAAAAACATGAGTACACATACTCACTTTATAGTTCAAATATTAAGAAACTTTGTGCCTGTGGCTGATAGATGTGGTCTCCTGTTCGACTCCCTCTGCCTTGGCATGGTAAATGTAAATGTAATGGGGAAATATTGTCTGAATGACACTGGTGGTGGGTGCTGGACTGGTGGTGATAGCTGCAGCACATAATGACATTCTCTGTTATATCTTCCTGCATTTGGTGGTGGTGACAGTGCCTAACATCAGTCCCGGTGGTGGTGGTCCGGGGGTGCAGACAAACTCATGCTGAGTGGTGGCAGTGGCTATGATCAGTCCCGGTGGTGGTAGTGGTCTGGGGGGGCGGACAAACTCATGCTCAGTGGTGGCAGTGGCTAACATTAGTCCTGGTGGTGGTGGGAGTCTGGGGGGGGGCGGACAAACTCATGCTCAGTGGTGGCAGTGGCTAACATCAGTCCCAGTGGTGGTGGTGGTCTGTGGGGGCACACCGCCTTTTAACAACTTCAGTTAAAACCTGCCAACATTAACTGCATCATCATCCTCATAATGAAAGCTGCCCTCACAGTCATCTATGTCTGAAGTCTGACCACTGAGAAATTCTTTCTCCATTGTGTCATCATGTACATCAGTGGTGGGCTGTTTCATGCTGCCACTGCCAGTGCCACCAGGATGGTCCATTTCCACATCACCAAAACCACCATGACTAGGCTGGGGTACGAATACCGAGGTTGCAGTCTGTGCTGGCATGTGCCTCTCATTCATTTTAATGAATGTTAGCAAACTAGCATTAGCAGAAGACAGGTTTGTCTGACGATCCCCGATTATTGCACCTGCTGATCTGAATAGAAACATAGAAACATAGAATTTGACGGCAGATAAGGACCGCTTGGCCCACCTAGTCTTCCCATTTTCCTTCCTAACAGATAAGCTGCAGATCCTAGTTAACCAACAGCTTACTTCCTCCTACCCCCCACTAGGACTGCCTTATGTCTGTCCCATGCATTCTTGAATTCTCCCACTGTTCTTGACTCCATGACCTTCTCAGGGAGGCTGTTCCATGCATCCACATCCCTCTCTGTGAAAAAATGCTTCCTCACATTACCTCTGAGCCGTCCCCTCTATCTTCAAATTGTGCCCCCTGTTCTTGCACATCTCTTTTTCTGAAAGATGCCACCCTCTTGGACTTTGTTGATTCCCTTGAGGTACTTGAAGTTTCTATCATGTCCCTCTCTCTCCTTTCCTCAAGGGTATACATATTAAGCTTCTTTAGTCTTTCTTCAATGTCTGCTGGTGCAGACCCTGCACCATTTTGTTGCCCTCATCTGGACAGCCTCCACTCTGTCTATGTCTTTGCAGAGATGGGGTCTCCAGAACTGCACACAGTACTCCAGATGGGGTCTCACCAACTGTCTGTACAGAGGGATAACAACTTCCTGTTTTCTACTATTGATGCCTCTCCCTATGCATCCCAGTATCCCCCCTGCCTTCCTTACTGCCTTCTCACATTGCTTGCCCACCTTTAGGTCATCTGATATAATTAGCCCAAGGTCCCTTTCCATTTTTACTGTTGTCAGTATCTCACCCCCCCATTGCGTCCTCTTCCCTTGGGTTTTTGTTTCCCAGGTGCATTACCTTGCACTTCTTTGCTTTGAATCTGAGCTGCCATACATTTGACCATTCCTCCAACCTCGCCAAGTCCCTTCTCATCCTTTCCACTCCATCTGGTGTATCAACCCTGTTGCAGATCTTTGTGTCATCTACAAAGAGACATACTTTTCCTTCCAGTTCCTCTGCAATGTCACTTATAAAGACATTAAAAAAGACTGGTCCCAGTACTGAACCCTATGGTACCCCACTAGTAACCCTCCTTTCTTCACTGTGGACTCCATTTCCTACTACCCTTTACGTCCTGTTGTCTAGCCAATTTTATATCCAGGCTATCACCTTGGGACCCACTCCAAGGCTGGCTAACTTGTGTATTAATCTTTTGTGTGGGACTGTATCAAATGCCTTGCTAAAATCTAGGTAAGCCATGTCCACAGCCCCTCCCTGGTCTACTACTTTGGTCACCCAGTCAAATAAATCTATTAGATTCGTCTGACACGACATTCCCATCGTGAATCCATGCTGCCTTGGGTCCTGTGTCCCACTGGCCTCTAGGTACTCAACAATTCTTTCCTTCAGAAGTGATTCCATCATTTTCCCTACCACTGAGGTCAAACTAACTAGTCTGTAGTTTCCTGCCTCTGTCCTGCTCCCACTTTTGTGAAGAGGAATCACATCCACCCTCCTCCAGTCCTCAGGTACCACCCCATCCTCCCATGATTTGTTAAAGAGAGTAGTCAGTGGTGTCACTAGTTCTACCCTTAGTTCTTTTAGAACTCTTGGGTGAATCCCATCAGGTTCCATTGCTTTTTCCACCTTCAATTTTATTAGTTCTTTCAGAACCCTTTCTTCTGTAAATGGACTGGTATCGACCCCCCGTCTTCAGAGTGTTTCTCTTGTTTGGTTTAGGTACCTCCCCCTCCTCTTCCTTTGTGAATACTGAACAGAAATATTCGTTCAGTATCCCTGCATTTTCACTGTCACCCTCTATCCACATTCGCTCCCCTTCATTAAGCCTCAGTATCCCTCCTTTGGTCTTTCTTCACTCCCTAATGTACCTATAAAAGGTCTTATCCCCCTTCTTAACAGAGTTGGCTATCCTTTCCTCAGTTTGGGCCTTTGCTATTCTGACTGCCTTCCCAGCTTCTTTCTGCTTTAACTGATAAAGTTCTCTGTCCTGCTCCTTCTGTGTTTCCTTATATTTCCTGAATGCTATCCTTTTCTCCTTAACCTTTCCTGCCTTCTCTTTTGAGAACCAGAGCATTTTTTTCCTTCATTGTGTTTTGTTGATTTGCTTTACACAAAGGCTTGTTGCCTCTGTGATGGCTGTTTTGATTACTCCTCATTGTTCCTCCACCCCTCCTGCTTGCCTGTTTGCTAGTGCTTTTCTGAGGCACACTCTCATTTTCCCAAAGTCAGCCCTCCTAAAGTCCAATACTCTTGCTTTTGTATAGCTTGATTGTATGGCTGTTTATCATGAACCACACTGTTTGGTGGTTGCTTCTTCCCAGATGGCTACCCACTTATAAATCTAAGATTCTTTCTCTGTCCCCATTTGAGAGTACCAGGCCTAAGATTGCTCCATCCTGAGTGGGTTCCAATACTAGCTGTCTGAGGCATGCCCCCTGTAGGGCATCAAGAATGACCCTGTTCTTGGATGTGCCTGCAGCAAAAGTGCTCCAGTTAACATCTGGCATATTCAGGTCCCCCATCAACAATATCTCCCCTTTTTCTGCCATTTTAAGGAAGCCTTCTATCATTCCCTTGTCCATTCCCTCACCCTGAGATGGGGGTCTGTATACAACCCCCATGCGGATTGTGGTGCCACTTCCTGTCTCCAGGGTGATCCAGAGTGTCTCATCTGCTCCCTGTTTACTCTTTAGTTCTGTTGCTTTGATCCCTTCCTTTACATACAGAGCTACTCCTCCTTCTCTTTTACCCTCCCTCTCCCTCCTGTAGATTGTGTATCCTGGTATGTTGACATCCCAGTCATGGTTCTCTGTGTACCATGTTTCTGTGACTGCCACAAGATCCAGGCAACCCTCTTCCATCAAGGCCACTAGTTCAGGGAGCTTGTTACACAGACTACAGGCATTGGTACTCCTCGCCCTCCACTTTTTGATGGTCTTACCCCTTTTAGCCCCATTCCTGTTCTTACTGCCTTTGTCTTTTTTTACATTTACCTCTGTCTTGCTCCCTAATGACTTCTCTACCTTAGTGTTTACCTCACTAATTACCGTGTTTTGTGGGGGGAGGCTGGGATTTCCCTGCTCCTTTTCAGTGCCTCTCCCCTTGGCTAGTTTAAATGCTTGCCAATGAAGCATTTAAACCTCTCACCTAGGATCCTGGTTCCCCCCCCGGGCAGATGCAGACCATCACACCAGTATAGGTCTGCATCCCTCCTGGTGGCTCCCCAGTCCCCAATGAAGCCAAAACCCTGAGCTCCACACTAGTATTTCAACCATTCATTGAATTCCCTGGTGAGGCGTACCCTAGCATCACCCTTGCCATAGACAGGCAGCACCTCAGAGAAGGTTACTGTATGCGCTACTTGTCTAAGACCCCCTTCCCAACTCTACAAACTCCTCTTGCACTGCTCTGATCCCATTCCTAGCCAGGTCATTTGTTCCTAGGTGGACAATGACATCCATTTCCCTCCCTCGTGCACCTGCTCCCACGATCCTGAGGATTCGCTTCCTGTCCTTCCAAGCTGTGGCGCCAGGCAGGCACCTTACCTCCCTCTCCCCTTCTTACCCCATTTCCACCCTGCTAATGATTGAGTCCCCCACCAGGAGTTGTTTTCTTACCCTGTGGGGTCTCATGCCACCCTCCTGTGGGTCTCCTTTGTGATGGTTCTCAGCATCCTACTTGGTCTCCACTGCAGGTGCCTCCATAGAGGAACTACTATCCACCAGAATAGCGAATGAATTTTGGAGAGGTACAGCTGGAGGGATGCAACTCTGTTCCACCACCCTCTCCCTCCCTGAGCTCACCCTGTCGACACTTACACTGGAGGGTGGGCATGTGAGGTACTTCAGTGCCACTGCAGTTAGCTCTGGCCATTCACTGACTTTTCCACTCCAGTACAAAAGAGGATCATCAGTTATTGACAGATGCCTGTTTTCAGACAAATATGACTCAACCATTCTCTGTGCCACACTAAGTCCAGTGGTTGATGCATCATCCTGTTCTCCGGAATCATTTATTTCACATATCCCCACTTGGGACAAAGCCTCCCAAAGTGGGTTGATGCCAGCCACTTTGGATGACAGACCACCTGGAACTGTACTCCGCTTCCCCTTGCAGGATATGCTTGATGGTCCTCCAGGTACACCTTCAGCTGGATTATGCTGCTAAGGTTTGCTGACCTTGGCACGTGACTTCTGTGTCCCATGAACCAAGTGCACCAGTTGGCCACTTATATTTTTTACCTGTTCAGGCCCTCCCTCCAGTACTGATATAATTCCACATTTGTATCATGGGTCCAGCATTGTTACTATGGAAAAGTTGTCACTACGCTGAATGCTCAAAATGTGACGATTCTGGTCAAATACTGCCAACATGTGTTTCAGCAATATACTGTTAGCACTATCTCCAGCAACATCAAGGCCATGCTGTACATTCACCAATGTCTGCCTCAGCACCCACAGCAGTGGAATTGATTGGCTAATGGAGGCAGACTTGCCACTCACTGTCTGTATTGCATGTTCAAAATGCAGCAACATTGTTATTACAGAGTCTATGAGGCACCACTGTTCAGTCGTCATAGACATAGAGGCCCTGGAACTGTCACGGCTAGTGTGCATCACAAGATATTCTGAGATGGCTTTGTATTGTTCATACAACCTCTCTGCCATGTATAAAGTGGAGCTCCATCGCATGATAACTTACAGCTTCAAGCGGTGCTGAGACAGGCTGTTTTGCATCTGCAACTGCCACAGTTGGTCACGGTCTTTTGCAGATCGTGAAAAGTGAGAGCAGATACGGCGTGCAATGATCAGAATATCCTTTACTTCAGGGTGCTGCAGAAACTCCTGCACCACAAGATTTAAACAATGGGCCATGCATGGAACACAAAGAAAAAACACCATTCGTGATTCATTTCACCACATTTGACCCACTGTCACTTGCTATGAACCCAGCTCTCAGGGATAGGGTGTTCAGCCACTTGTCATTTTTAGTCAGTACCACATCCAACATGATTTCACCAGTGTGTGAACAGGTCTCATTGTGCATAGCAATCGTTGCATGCTGTTGAATTCCTGGAAGATTGCTACCACAACAATCCACCTTACTGCACTGATTATTCACACTACCAACATCACAAACAACCCCCAGCACCTGCGTCCAGTGTGCAGTTATACGCAAATATGAACTCCCCGCTGTTTTGCCACTTGTCCACATATCCATACTTAAATGGATGAATGGGGAGGAGGAATGTTGAAGGGCATGTCTTACTGAGTCAGATACAGTACGGAACAACTCAGGGACAGCACGGGTAGAAAAGTATGTCCTGGATGGGACTTTCCATTTTGAATAGGCACGTGCAGCAAACCACTGGAACCCAGAATTCTCCACAAAGGAGAAGGGCCAAAGATCAATTGCCAGCATTTCAGCTACAGCAGCATTAAGTTCATGTGACACTGTATGATTGGGGGGTACTTCAACTTATGCGTAAAAACACTCTGCAAAGTGGGCTGACAAATGTTTTACATGGGGTGTGATGACAAATGGTTCTGCTCTGTGATGAATGGCATTGGTAAGGGGTGGAGTGTGGACGTTTGATGAAGACGGTTGCACAGGTGATGATAACAACCCCAGAAATGCATTTATTTTGCCAGATTTGCCAACCAGGGTTGATGTACCACTTGCACTAGACATACTGCATTCACCACCACCAAAACTGCTACTCTCACCAGCACTGGACAACATTTTAATATCATTATGGTCCTCCACCTCATCATGTCTGTAGTAATCCTCTGCTCTTATTACCTCACTACTGCACACGTTTAGTTTCCTACTGGACTTAACACTCATGGAAGGGGATAAAATGCTTGCTATGGTTGCCGGTGACAAGGGTGAATGCCGCACTCTGGTATTAGCTGCCAGCTTGTGCTGGGTCCACAGTGCCAAGTGCCTATTCTTAAGATGCATATGCTGTCCTCCTATGCCCAGATGGCTCCCGTTTTTCACCTCGACTCACACACTCATGGCAAACCTGGCAGATTGCAACTGACTCATCATTTGCATCTTGAACAAAAAAATCCCAAACAAGGGATTGTGATGCTCTGCTTTTAACATGTCCATGAGGTGGCTTATTTAAGTCCATTATTTTAAGCACTGAAGTGGGGAGGGGCACGTGATGATTCAGGCACTGCATACCTGGACTGCAACTGACCACCCCGACTACCTATCATATGTATTAGTGGGTCATCATCATCAACTAAAACCGGTAAATCACAAGTTTTTAAGGAGGGGGGGGATTCCGCAAACAGACTCAGACACAGCCACTGTGAATTTCTTTTTCTCCGGTTCCATACTGGGGTCAACTACATCATCATCATATTCATCAATGTCACACACATCCACATCTTCTGCTGGGATGCTAGCATGTGGAAAAGGTGGCTGGCAAAACAGCCTCTGGGAGTAGCACTAGTACCAAGGGTAATAGAAGTAGCAATAAGTGTAAGGGTCCCCCTCCCTCTAAGAATACCAAACAAGCAACACAGATGTTTCTTTGTCAGCCTCCATCACAGCCTGAAGGACAGCCAAGTGATGGCAGCATCCACATGGCACCATCAGGGCCAGTGGTTACAGGGCAAGAACATCAGGATAAGACAGGCACAACTGTTGAAAAAAGAACTGTGGATGTGCTGCTACAAGAATCACTGGTAACCCCAGTGTTAAGAGTGCTGTGTGGCTGCATTTCACTGTGTTACAGGATGACACAAGGAAGGCAGTCTGTTCTTTTTGCAACAGCACTATAAGCCAAGGGAAATCACTCTCTAACTTAACCACAACATCATTACAGAACCACTTGAAGTTTAAGCACCCTCAACTGTATAGAAGCTCATCTGGGTCTGGATCTGGACCCTTGGTTTCACCAAGATCAAACCCCTCCAGTGGATAGGCATGTACTACTGTCAGCAGTGGTGGTGGTACCGACATGTCTGATTTTGAGCAACCCAGTGGTCATGGCACTCCTTCTGCCTCATCAACACAAAGTCCCTCTACTTTGGTCACTTCTGATTTCAGTGATACTACAAGGCAGAGACTGTCAGCAGCACTTTGCACACCACTGGTGAAGCGGTCCACATCGATGTCTCCCATAGCAGTTCTAATAATGGATGCTCTGCATGCATGAACAAAGTATCATGCCTCACATCCAACAGCACAACAAATCACACAGCTGACTGCCGAGTTGATGCGCAGAAAGAAAAAAGAGACAATGTCTTGAGGAGCAACAGTCAAGGTCAAAGATAATGATTGGTTGTCAGCACAATAGATGGATGGCTCTCTGAAAGAGAAGTTAGGATTGTGTTCTCATGCTGATGTTGCTAAGTTACTGCTGGACTCGTAAGCTGAGGCAATATGAATTGTTTAGTTCCTTATATAGTATAATACTACTGATGTTATCCAGTGTTTATTAATAAGGTGCTGCCAATTGGATCTTTCACTTATTTTTTGAAGTTGTGGCAAACTGTAATTTTCTCATTAAAAAATCTAAATTCAAATGGGAATAAGAATAATGGAATAGGAAAATAAATTAATTAAGGTTTCTGTCAAAGTTACTCATATGTTTATGCAGTTCTTAATTATCGCATGTTGCCATGTTTAATTAAACTTTTATTTGTCAGTCTTAATCACTTAGGATGAGTCTAGGTATTGTAATGTAGAAATGAGCAAATCCATATATAGGCAGTAATTCACTTCAGGGAAGTTGCTTGTACTTAGCCTTGTGCCACCATCACACCACCACCAACAGGTGTCAGACTAACAGACTGGCTTTTGGTTACAATATTGCATTGTGACAAGCCTCTGTACCTCATCAAGGTAGCTATTCCCACAGAGGTCCAGTCACACACACACACACACACACACACACACATACACACACACACACACACACACACACACACACACACACACACACACACACGCTGTGCTCCCACCAAAAATCAGTCATACTGCAGCCTAATAATAGCCACAGTAACAAGTCATCAACTCTAACATACCCTCAGTAGAATACAGTAAAAGAGGGTTAGGGTAACCTTGATGGTGCTCTGGTTTTGCTTCCAGTACTGCAACCATCTACTAAACCATTTGCACCAAAGAGCCCTACACGTCTGGGTTTGGTTCTGGATCAATTTTAAAATGCTCCGCCCCACACAGCCAATACCACCAAAACATGGTATGTTCACTTTTCCACTGAACAGTGAGCATGCAATCACAGAAGATGGCTAAAACAAACAGCTGAGTGAGCTCCCACTTCTACTGAAAAAAAAAGCAGTCATGTACTGCAGCCCAGTAATGGCAACAAACTCAAACATACCCTCAATAGATTACAGTAAAAAGAGGGCCAGGGTCTCAATGGTGCTCTGGTTTTGCTTCTGGTACTGTAACCATCACCTAAACCATTCACAACAAAAAGTTCCATACCTTTGGATGAGATCCTACACCAATTCTCAACCGCTACAAAGAGCCCCATACCACCCAAGCATGTTATTTACTCTTACACTGAAGACACCACACAAGCACAGAAGCCAGCAAAAAAACAAATCAAAGAGCTGAGCTCACACTCCAACTAAAAAGTAGTCATGTACTGCTGCAGCCCAGGAATAGCCACTGTAAACATCACCAACTCAGTACATACCCACAGTATGTTACAGCACAGTAAAGAGGGAAGGGGGGGAATTCACTGGTGCTCTGTACTGCAACAGTCACTTAAACCATTTGAACAGAGCACCGTACCTCTGTGTTTGGTTGCCTATGTGTACAAAAGCTGCCAGTTCGCATTGCGACGTAAACCCACAATGCTTGAACAGGACATATTTGTTCCCTCTCGTCTTTCCATGTGGCTGCACATTCTGCATTGTGATGTACATCAACAATGCTTGTACAGGACATTTGTTCCCTCTCATCTTTCTATGTGGCTGCACATTCTGCATTATGACATACATTAAAAATGCTTGTACAGGACATTTGTTCCCTCTCATCTTTCCATGTGGCTGCATGTCCTACATTGCGACATAAACCCACAATGCTTGTACAGGACATTTGTTCTCTCTCATCTTTCCATGTAGCTGCATGTTCTGCATTGCAACGCAAACCCACAATGTTTGTACAGGATATATTTGTTCCCCCTTTTCCTACAGCTTTTGCCTTCCAGATACACCAGATGTTACCTTGATTCTCAGTCCCCATGTACGATCACCAGATGTTACCATGGCACAGCTCAATTGATGTGTTCCATTATGTGTTCGAAAACCTTCTGTCTCTGCATGGATCAAAGTCTTTGAGCACCTGATCTACATCAATTTCAGTGTCCTGATGTATATGCAGAAGAGCAAGTCCTGTAAGGCATTCTTCACTCATGATGTTTCTGAGCCAGGTCTTGATCCTCCTCAAGACATTGAATGATCTTTCTGCACTCCCACATTGACTGGCATGGTAGCCAACACCGATAAGACTGCACTTATGTTTGGAAACAGATCTGGATTCAGTTGTTGTAAGGCTGTCAGAACTGAATCAGGTCTATCTGCTAATGATACACTGTGCCACTTTGCGTTCCATTGTTCCAACTCCAATTCCAGGTCTTCTAAGCTGCTTAGGTCAGTCTGGTAAGCAGCAAACAAGTCTGCTGTCTGTGCCTCCTGCAGAAACCCAAGTTTGTTTGGAACAAGATATTGGGCAAGGAACCGAGGGCAACAGTCTATTAGTTGCTCCTGCAGCTCTGAAATCACGTGGTCTAAAAATGGAATAAATATGTTACACCTGTAGTATTATTCACGGGTGGCAGCATCAATATTGTTGCATTGTGTTTGTCTTCCACATATTGGGGGTACCAACTCTTCAGTACATGCAGTGTCTTCCAAAGCCATGATATTGTGATACAGCTCCCTAAATGCCCTCTCTTAACTCTCCAGCATGTCCTTCAGTCTCTGAATAACTGTGGAGGCTTCTTCAGAAGCCTGAATTAGATCAATGCCGACCCGTTGTAAGTAAAGATGCAGTGCTTTTGTTCTGACCAAAACAAAATCCATACTACACAGTGTCACAAGGAAGTCAAATCTCAATATGGCGGCTAACAATCTGTCTCCTTCACTGTCATACTCTGCTATCTTTTCAAGTGTGCTAACTACCACCAAAAATTTATCTTTGAACCTCACCAGAGAATCAGTTTGACTCATTCATCTTGTGTTTCCAGCTGCAGGAATTGATAAAATAGGGTCTGCAGGCTCATCATCATAGTCCAAAGGAAGAGTGCAGAATTATCTGAGCTCCGATACAAAAGCATTATGGTGCTTATAAGAGGAATTCAGCATGGAGATTATTTTCTTTGTTGTATCAAACATATTTGCTATTTGTCTTGTGGAACATGAGTGGACAAGTGTAGTGTTCAGGCTGTGAGGTTTGCAAACAGTGTACATTGCTTCTGGGGCCACAGCCTTGATCTTTGCTTGAATACCATTGAATCTTCCACTCATGTTGCTGCCTTTGTCGTAGCCTTGTTCTCTCATTGGTGCAAGATCCATGCCCGCAGCTGTTAACCGCTGCAGGAAAAGTTCCGCAAGGCCATGACTGGTGGTATGAAAAACTTCTGTGAATTCAACAAAATCTTCACAAATTTTGATGTTCCTGGAAAGGTCATGATGTACATAGCACACAGATAAGGAGATCTGTTCCTTTGTAGATATGTCTGTAGTACCATTTGCAATGAAGCTGTACCACTTTGCTTGCTTTAGATTGGTTAAGATTTTTCGCTGTATCTGTTGGCCCATTATTCTGATCAATTCATTTTGAATTTGTGGTGACATGTACATGGCATTCCTTGGAGCTGCTGTAAGGTGGTCTTGTAGCTCCGGATCCATGTCTGCAGTGTATTTTACCATGGTATTGAAGTTGCCAAGCAGCCTAGATTTGCCTCGCAGTGCAATGTTTTGCCTTCCACTAAAGAGGATAATCCGAATAATCAGACGTAGGATGTGCATGGTCCTCTCTGCTGTCTTGTCTGTGCACTCGAGAAAAGACTGGCAAACAGTTCTCAACTTCCCTGCACAAACAGAGAGAAATGCATCTACTTTACCAACAGCATTCCCATGGTCCTTTGATTTGCTGTGCCTTTCCAGAGTATTCTTCCCATTTTAAGAATCCCTAAATGGTGTAGATACCAGAAGCATGCAACTTGAACTAAATACAAAACAAGGAGCACAGACTACACTGTCCAGCTGCTTTGAATATCTAGCAAATCTGTAGTTGTGCAAAAGCTGTTCATTAAATTGCCTGAAATTCTGCATAGGACCTTCAGGACCCATCAGACATCCTGGAAATTGAAAACGTGTTGTTGGTAACCACTGTGTTTCCAGAATTTGCTTCTTCTGAGCTGTGCCCGAACAAAACAGATGATGTTTTCTGTGCTACAAGGATGCTGGCTGGGTTCCTGGGGGATGTTCTTAGTTGGAATATCCTCAGCACTGGCTTCTTCCAGGGGACTGCTGGTAGCCTGGACAGCTTCAACAGTATGGTCTTCCTGGAACAGGCTTTGATTCTGGCTGGCTTCCAGGGTACATTCTTCCACAGAATTGCTGGTTGTTTGGATGTCATCAAGGGTAAATTCTGCTGAGGTATCTTTTAACTGGCAGGCTACATTTGCTTCATTGAGAATGGCCTGCAAGGTTGAATCTTCAAGTAGACTTTCCTCTCTAATCAGTGGTGCACAGTTAGCCAGTGTCTCAGTGGCACTTCTTATGTTTTACCTCTGTGTTAACAACCCTGAAACACAGAAATGTTACTATTTTAGCATCTGCTGTGCAACTAATTACCAGTACTCACTGTAATCAGTTCATTAAGTATGGTGCATTTCTTACCCAGAGGTAGATGCACCTCTCGCATTTTCTGGCCTCCATTTTGTGACTGAACAGGTTAGCCCCAGCAATATGAGAAATATGAATAGGAATCTCTTAGAAAGACATGCAATTATAGTAGATGCTTGAAGAGGAGGTTGAAGGACTGCATTGTACCTTGATGCAGTAGCTGCAGAACAGTGATGTCAAAACAGTAGCTTCTGCTCCAGACGTGTAGACACTGCTTCTGTGCGCTCAGTGTACCCCCAAAAAACTACTTAATAGCTTGACTTGCACAGTGCAGAACTGACAACAAGAACTGTAAAACTGAACTGCATGCAGTGGGATAAGCCAATCTGTTTGTGCTGCTGTGAATATAAATAATGGGAGCCAGTATTAAAACTTTGGTAACCATTCCTCCAACGTAAGTGAAGAATCCAAAGGTGGTACCATGCTGCAATTAATCAACATTAGCAACTCAAGAAAACTCAATTAGTAATGGTCTGTTTTGCATATAGGATGCCCTCATTGTTGTCTGCATTCAGTTTTTAATGTATACAGTCAGTGTTACCAACAGCATTTAAAGAACTGTTTTACAATGCCATTTAATAGGATGGTTGACATCTTGTGTGTATGCATTCTTAACTGATAAGATCAGTACAAACAGCTTTTTCCTAGTGCTTTTCAGAGGTCCCTAGCAACTCCTCCTGTTAGACAATGTATATGAAATCAAATGAAGATTTGTGACTGAACATTGTGTTCTCTTATACAGAAACTACAATGTCCACCATCCTCTTGACATGCCCGAGCCAACTGAGATCCACGGATGCCCATGTGGTGATGTTTCCCTTGACAGTTCTACCAGCCAACGTATGAACAGCAAGTGCCAGATTGCTTCAAGTGGAGTGGAGTGTTTCAGTTGTGTCTCATGATGTTTTTAAATGACTGTCAAGAGTAGTTTTAAATACTTTGAAAACAAGTCTATGGTGTTAGCCAGTGACCTTGAATAAACATTTGAATGCATTATGTAGGATTGCATTTCATTATTCTAATACTCAACCATACCATACATTCATGGGCACCCTAACATAGTCCTGTAACAGATACCATACACCATATTAAGTAAGAAGAGGGTGATGGGCCTGAAGGGAGTACAAGAGGTGGGAACAGCACATAGACACAAGTCCCTTCAAATGAGAAAGGCTCCTGAATGAACTGGAAGGAATAAGTTTATAAAGCAATGGGGCCAGATGGGGTGCACCCCAGGGTCCTAAAGGAACTAAGTGAAGGGGGTGGCTGAACTGAACCTCTGGCAATCTGTTTAGCTGATCACTGGAAACCAGGGAGGTGCCCAAAGACTGGAGGACAGATATAGCCCTTATAGAAATGTGGGAACAAAGAGGAAGCAGGGAACTATCTAGACTTCAGCAAGGCCTGACATCGGTGGTCAGCAAGGTGATGGAGGGTATTGTCAAGGAAAGGCTAGGGGGGTTACTGGAGCAAACTTGGTACTTGGACAACAGGCCACAGGGCTTTGTCCCAGGAAGATCATGCCAGACAAACCTTGTTGAGTTCTATGACTGGGTGACAAGGGCCCTGGACCAGGGTAGGCCAGTGGACATCCTCTTTCTGGACTTCAGCTAGGTGTTTAATTCAGTATCTCACAGTGGCCTGCTGGCTAAGCTGAAGGAAATGGGGTTAGGGAGACAGTTAAGATGGAAAGAAAATTGGCTTTGCATGTACTCAGAAGGTGGTTGTTGGAGGGTTAGCCTCATTCCCAAGGTGGGTTAGTAGTGGGTTCCCCAGGGTTCAGTGCTGGGGCCACTCCTATTCAATGCCTATGTCTCAGACATCAGGAAGGGGCTCAGGAGTGAGATGAGTCTCTTTGCAGATGACTCAAAGCTGAGTGCAGTGGTGGATGAGGAGGAGGGGGAGGTGACCTTGCAGGAGGACCTGAAGGCTCCGGAAAGGCTGTCAGGAAAATGGAAACTAAAAGTCAATGCGGGGAAGTGCAAGGTTCTACACCTGGGAGTCAGAAATCCAGGCCAGGGGTATACCCTGGGAGGAGAAAATTCAAGTCACAGAGGGTGAGAGGGACCTGGGGGTAGTGGTAGATGTCAAAATGAACAACTCAGAGCGTGTAGGAGGGCAGTGGCAAGGTCAAATAGGGTGATGGGTTGCATCGCTAGGGGGATTACCTCCAGAAAGGTGGAAGAGATCCTACCACTGTACAACTACTTGGTTAGGCCACACCTCAAGTATTGTGTGAAGTTTGGGAGACCATTTAAAGAGCTGAAAATTGAGTAGACTTGAAGAGACCATCAGGCCTATTCTGCTGGCATTTTAGTATGTTAGTATGTTAACTATAGATCAGTCAGCCTCACCTCAGTAGTGGGGAAGATCATGGAAGCACTACCATAGAGATTGGTGGAACATCTGGATGACAATGGACTACAGGACCCAAGGCAGCATGGTTTCACCAGGTGGAGATCATGTCAGACTAACCTCATTGACTTGTTTGACTGGGTGACAAGGGAGGTAGATCAGGGGAGAGCAGTGGACATGACCCATCTAGACTTCAGCAAGACCTTTGACACTGCCAAAGGCCATTACACTGGGGAATATGGGAGTGGGCAGGACAGTAGTGCAGTTGGTAGGTAACTGACTGGGCAGGAGGACAGAGGATGGTGGTAAATTGCAGTCATTCCACAGAGGGAAGAGTGGCCAGTGGAGTATGACAGGGATACGTGCCGGGACTGGTATTACTCAATGTCTACAGAGACACTATGCAGGACCTGGAAGGCCAAATTTCCTGGCTCACTGATGACAAAGCTCTGTAAGCTAAGGGTTCTATGTGATAATGGCAAAAGCCTAAAGGCGATCACCGTTATCGTGCAGTCAGAGTGCCAAAAACATTTTCGTCACTCTGACACCCTCGGTGCACAGGACAATGGCACTGGGGACATATATTTTAATGCTTTCCAGTGGGAGGGGTTGCATCCCATGCAACACGGCCACACCCCTCTACTAAAGGATTCTCAACTCCAGGGGGGGTGCATGTTGGGGGAGGTGAAAGCATGGAAAAATAAGGGTTCGGGCTTGGTGCAATAAAATCGTACCAGTGCCCGGACCAGAACCCAGTACCTCACCCACCCCAACCACAAGCCAACCCTTGACGCCATGACACAGCTCGGCAATCCACCACAGCACCAAACCCTACAGCTCCTCCACCCCCTCCCAGCCCATGCTCACCATGCTCACTCACCCCCGCATGTGTACATATAGAGACATCCTGTCGCCCAGTTTGCCCATCTCCTCATCTGGTTGCCCTACCCTCCCATCACCATGAGAGGTTTCACTGGGAAGGAGTCACCGTTATGGATGGTGCCCTACCCCATGCGCCCATCTCACAGGATACCATAACAGAGTGAACATGCCAGAGGGTGTAGGCAGAATGAGGGACCTGCAGAAACGTGAAGAATGGTCACGGGTTTGGCAGTTGAAATTCCAAGTGCAAGATAATGCATATGAGGCACAAAAACATATCGGTTGGGGGGTGTGGTTATAGCATACATCAAGCAGGAAAGGGATCTTGGAGTTCTCCAATGACCTCATGGTAGGGAAACAGTGTGACAAGGCAGCAGGTAATGCAAATAGGATGCTGGGATGCATAGGCAGGGGCATAGCCAGCTGGTGAAGGGAGGTCATAATTCCACTATACAAGACACTAGTGAGGCCCCACTGTGAGTAGTGTACAGTTCTGTATTGGAGACCGTACCTACATAAGGACATGGACAGGTTAGAGAAGCTTCAGAGGAGGGCAACAAAGAAGATACGTGGATTGCATCACAAGTCCTATGAGGACAGGTCGAAGGACTTGAATATGCACTCCCTGGAGGAGAAGAGGAAGACAGCAGGGATATGTTAGACACATAAGTATCTTGCAGGGAGAACTGGGTGCCTGGATGCACTTTTTCAGCAAATAAGATGTTACAGGACTAAAGGGCATGGCTGGGATGAAGTTGGAGGGAGGGTGATTCAAAGGGAATGCGAGGAAGAATTTATTCACAGAACAAGTGGTGGACAAGTGAACACCCTGCCAGAGGAAGTAGTAGGGGCTGAAACAATCACAGGATTTGCATGGGATAGACATGAAAGAATTCAGGAGGGGTAAGGGGCAACAGACTTCAAGGAAAACAGTTAACTCAAATGCACAACTTAATGGCAACAAATATTTACTTGCAACAAATCTCACGAGAGTGCTGTGTGCATATTTATGTAACATACAGAGGAGAGAGAAAGTGCCTCATCTGGGACTTGAACCCTGGCCACCAGGAATACTGGTTCAATTGTGCCAACCAGCTGTGCTGAGACAACTGGTCTGGAACCTGGGTTGTCCAGCACAGTACTCAAATGCACAACCCAATGGCAACACAAATATTTACTTGTAACAATCACACAGGAGTGCTGTATGCATATTTATGAAACACATACACTGCTTGTATGTGTTGCATAAATATGCACGTCACTCTGGTGTGCATATTTACATGTAAATATTTGGTTACCACAATTGGAATGCTGTCCTGGGCAGTCTGGGTTGCTGCAAGTGCCAGCTGAGGCATCCTTCTCACATTTGTGTAGTACTTTTCTGAAGCAGTAGACAAATGCTGGGAACACTGCTCAAATGCATGCAAAATGAAACTCATATGCACTTATCTAAGATACTTTATTAGGTGCTAGGTGCAAGCAAAAAATCAGTAGAAAGAAAACACCTCCCAGTCGAGCAGGAATGCTCAAAACCACACATTTCTGTTGCTGATTGAGAATAAAGTTGTCCCTCTATGAGCACTGACAGTGCTCAAAACCACAGTTCAAGTGAAGATAAAAGTAATAATGGCACTCTTCATTTCCAAGTAGTATTTAAAGATACTTTGTCATAAGTTCCTAGCACACACATGCCAAAGTAGGACACCACATGTAATACTATATAAATAACCAATTCACCACGCCCAGCATGTTTGAGTGAAACTTCTTTTTCAAAGGCTATTTAAAGATGATGAGATAACTGCATATTTTGGCTGCCTAATTTAGTGTAATTGTATTTAAATGAACACTTACTTCATAACATCTTAGCACAATTTAGCCACATCACCTGGTGTTCATAGCATTAACAGCAGCAGCTACTATAGACCATGCCTGCCTATAAGGTTTTATTATAAACAGTGCTCATTTTATTACAACAGCCCTGCAGTAAACATTATCAATACCATTACTGATAACTGTAAAATTACGCAGCCAAAATGTATAATTACTATTGCTTTTAATTACTACTTGGAAATATCTAGGTGTGCAGTGCACAAACCTGGACCAAGTTCTGTGTCACCAATGCAGATCATATTCTCACAACCTTCACTTGCAGACCGACTGTGAGCAAGTCATATTTAACCACCAAGCGCTCCCAGTTCACCCCTGAAAACAGGCACTTGTTGTGAGTAGTGGGACTTACCTGGCTGCAAAAGACTAAAACAAGGTGACCTGTAAACCATTGCAGCCTGCTTCTGTCCCAAAATACCTTACAGTGCTGCTGCGGGAGTCCAGAGCTGCTGTGGTCATAATTTTTAGTCTCGGGTTCTTCAGATATAAATTGCTGAAAATCCATTAGAGGATCTTCACTGTTTACTACAACCTATTATAGCAGCAGTGGAGGTCCTTTATTATGTTTATTTTATGGCTTCTAAGGGTCTTGATACCTATAATGTTACTTCCAGCAACACCTGAACAGGCTGTTGCTGTGAATACTACTAGTAGTATAGGTATTGAGACCCCTCAGATGCCGAAAAACATAAGGACTGCCACTGCTGCTATAATAAGAACACTGGTGGAGGCGGCAATGTCACTAAATTGGTGCAATACCCATAATTCCTTGAGACTGCTCAACCGAGAACTGTGTGGTGATTCAGACCGAAATGTTTGGTATGTTATATCTGAAGAACTGGGGGATTAAAAATTATGGTCACTGCAACCATGGAGTCCCACAACAGCGTTACCTCACCACTGCCACACACTCACCCCCCCCAATAATGACCACCCTCAAGGACAAGGTTTACCTACAATTAACAGTAACATTAGGGTGCAAGCACACTCAGTGATCACAGATGGACCAATGATTTTTATCAATCTGAACATGTCTTAGGTCATAACCACCGCACCTACTCCCTCTGGTCAGCTCATGGATCACAAGGACAAAGCTTACTTTTGCCATACCTTGTAGAAATGATAAATTTCAATTTAATTGGACTTTGTTTCCCCCAACCACACAGTGACAAGCACCACTGCCATACACAGTGACAGTCTAAACAATGAAGTAAGCCCCCCTCCAGAATCTCAATTGAGTTCCTAGTTGTATTTCAATATGATGAGCTGCACACTTTGGCAGCCTAATTTTGCAACAGTCAACACCTGGATAATGCTTTAGTATAACTATTAAAATGAGCACTCATTTCATAATCAAGTGTAATACATTAGCAAATAAAGCATGCACGTCACCCGCTTTTCATGTGCTGCCAGCATTAACAGCAGCATTAACTTCAGTCAGCCTCTATGGTATTACTTTTAATCATTAAGTGCTTGTTTTAATAGTTACAGTAAAACTTCCTGGTGCTCACAATTGCAAATTTAGACTGCCACTATGCGTAGTTCATTATCTTAAATATACTTCTTGAAAATGTACACACTACAGTAACATTAGGATGTAAGCACTCAGTGAACATCACAAATGGACTAATTATTTCTATCCCTCTGAGCAGGACAACCTACCCACTCTGGTCAGCTCATGGAGCAAGAACAAAGTTCATTTTTACTGTATCTTATTGAAATTAAATTTCAGCATAATTGGACTCCCCCCCTCCTGACCAACCCACAGTGACACTTATAATGAATTAAACCCCCAGAAAGTCTCCATTCATTTCCAAGTTGTATTTAAAGATAATGATGAACTGCACATTTTTGCTGCTTAATCTTGCTTAATTTTGCAGCAGTCAGCACTACCTAGATAATGTTTAGTGCAATGGTATTAAAATGAGCACTTATTTAATAAAATTCCAATTACATTAGCAAACATAGGCACATCACCTGCTTTTCATGGGCAGCAACAACTTCAATCATATGAATATTATGGTACTTTAACATTAAGTGCTTGTTTTAATAGTTACAGCAAAGCATTATCCTGGTGCTGACAACCAAACGTTTAGGCTGCCACAATGTGCAGTTCATTATCTTTAATATACTTCTGACTGGGAAAACAATCTCCATCTGCAAAACAGGAGCTTGGCTAGGATGTTAAAAACACCTCACTCCTTTCCATTCCGCCCAGATTATCGGACATTTTGGAAAGGGGGGTTCTAGCCATAAAGGGGGTTGGGGTGACTCAGCAATGTACCAGATTTAGATACCCTGCACAGAGGAACATTCAAATTCGAAGGAGGTGGCACTGGCACAGAGGGACCAGCAACTATCAAAAATCCCCAACAGGCACTGAAGTTACTGACTCTCCCACAGCTGATCCCCAGCACTGGCATTAAACACTTGTCACTGGAGTGGCTCTGTTGTCAACACAGCAGCAGCATCAAAAAGACAAAATACAGTTAAAGCCAAAAAATAAGCAATGCATTTAGTGCTGCACACAGGAAGCATTGATCAGGGTCAGTGCCAAACATAATCAAGGCATAAAATACCATTGATTTACATCACAATTTGTTTACCCCCCACCAAAAAAAAAAATGCTTGTTCCCTCCCACCAAAAAAAAAAAATGCTTGTTCCCTCCCTTGACAAGGCCTTTAGCAACATGTGATCCTGTTATGATAAAACATGGTTACTCAGATCATACTTAATCACCTCCAAAACAGCTGTGAAATTGTGGACTCCTGGAGACTAAGCCCCTGCTCCTGCCCCAACATGGGTACTCAGATCATGATACTGTAATTAATAAACCACCTCCAAAACAGCTGTAAAATTGCAGACTCCTGGAGACTAAGCCCCTGCTCCTGTCTCCTTTCTATCCATCTCCCTCTCCCACAAGTTCCAAACCAGCATACAACAACCTTACAGACTTATTACAGTACTCAAGGTTAGGTCTTACGAAGCAGCAGCTGGCATAAATCTCTAGGAATTCAATAAGGTATGGAGCCAGATTCCCAAATAACACAGGCTCTCTTGTCCTAAATGATTCACTCCACAGGTGCTATTCCTCACAAACCACCACACTATGTAAGTAACTGCCAGACTCTAGGATCGAGCTTCAGAGCAGCGCTACACACAAATTCCCATGTGGTGTTCTCCTGGAGTCTGAGAGGACTTCTCATAATTTAACTACACATCTACACCACTAAACTAAACTGAGTGCAACAGGCTGCTTACTCCAAAACTGCATGGACATAAAATGATCAAACTCTTCTTTGAACCTGAGAGCCAAAACAATGAGTGTATCACAGTGATAAAAGCCAAACATTAGAAAGCAGCAACAAGGCCCTGGCACCGAGCTCTTACAGCACCTTTAAATGCAGTTAAAATGCATGGTGAGAGGGTTAGAAGTGGGAGAAGGCTTGAGGTCGTCCCATCTTGAGTCCCAGCAATCTTTGCCCCAGCACTGAGAGCTCTCTGAAGTAGAACATACACCTAACATACTGTCCCCTTAACACACAAGGACTTTTTTCTTTTACATAGAAAGCACACAGACAAAGATACAGAGATGGTATTGGCTGCAGCTGCAGGAGAGCCCCAGGGAGCAGTTCTCCCAGCCTTTAGTTAATGCTCACTATGGGGGGGGTGGAGTGCAGCTTTTATGAGGCTGGACCAGAAGTGCTTGACATTTGTATGGCCACAATGTGTCCAATAATAAAGATATTGCACACATAAACAGCCATTCTGTGGGCCACAGAGAAAGACTTTACTGGTTGTTGATATTGCCATAATAAGCAAAAGTCAGATGAATTACTTTGCAGTGAAAACTGCCCCCCCGTCAACAAATGACATGAAAGATGGAACTTTTGAAGTTTATTAAGTGCTATGAACTTTCCTGAAAAGTGACTCAGTGACAAATAAAAGCTAAAAATAACCCCACATCACTGAAACACATCAGGCATAGACCTGTTGAGGAGGTTATTTTTAAATTGTAATCATTTGCCTGGCTGAGTCTCTAGTTTGCAGGAATGTTTCTATCAGTTTGCCCATATCAAAAGCTACAGCTTTGGTATAATTTGTTGGGGATAAGTGCTTCACCCCCAGTACAGTGACTGATTTTGTACTGAGCATCATTATTTTTGTACCTGTCTACCGAGCAGCATCTGGAAGCTGGAAATATGAAATTCCCCAAATGCTACATCCAAGTCCTACTCCCATCCCACAGTCATTTATTTACTCAACCTCACATCTGATTTTATTCTCCAGTAGTCCAATCTGCCAACTCTGAGACTCCGCGTTCGATTCTGACTTCTGGGCTCAGTGGGCTGGTGTGCACAGCTCCCGTACAGTACCTCGCAGTCAGCAGCTCTGAACGAATGATTCCTCACTTACCTTGGCTCTGGCCCCCGAAATATCTGACCAGTAACCCAGCTGACCAGTCATCACCCAAATATTGGCTGCTGTTCAGCTTTCCAGGACTCTGAGACCAGAACCGCCCACACAGAGTGAATACACCCTAGGGTGCGACAATCACGATAGGCCAAACAACCAGCACAAGCAGTAGCCAACTCCCTCATGTTTCACTGGATGGATGGTGGACTGACCATCTGCTGTGAGCCTGTAACTCAGACCTCAGACTGTCTGTTGCTCTGCTGCACTGCAGCTGCACACTGATTCTTCTTTGGCGCCATGGTCAAGAAGACAAACTCCAGCCTCCAAAACACTCATCTCTCTCCCTCCCGGTCTCCACACCTCCTTGACTTGGCACAAAGTTTCAGGCTCAGCTCCTCCAGAAGGATTTTGATTCAATTCAGGAACTGAATAGACCAGACTAGCATTTAAATGGGCATTTAAACAGCCCGCGTGACCTGCCCCTTACTAACTAGACCTCAACTTTCTTGTAAGGATACAGTTCAGACTGACAAACTATATATCAATCAGGTCCGCTGGGTCACGTCACGAGGTTTAGACTCCATCCCCACCCCTCCTCCCTGAAAAAAATGAAAATGACTTGAGAGCTGCTGCGAAAGCCCATGAAAAAAAAAAGAAAATAAATGATGAGATGCCAGCCAGCTACCGCTACCCACCTGCTGGTCATTAGCATGTCGTGGCATGTCTGGCATGTCGGTGGCTATGTCCTTGCTTCCATGAACACTGAGCAAAAATAGTCACTCAGTGCTTCTGCCTGTTCCTCACCCTTTTCTGTCCACTCCCCACTCTTTTTTATCCTCACTATTGTCTCCTTGCATTTCTTTTCCCCCTGATGTATCTGAAAAAGTCTCCCCCTCTTAATTCCATGTGTTAATGTCAGCTCCTTCTGGGCCTTGGTTTTTCTCACTCTTCTGGTCACCTCCCTGGACCATCTTGCATGCTTCTTCCTGTCCCCTTCCCTCCCCATCCTCGTATACCTCTGGTGAGCCTCTCATTTTGCCCTCACCACCTCCACTACCTCACTGTTCAACCAGCATGATTTCTTTGCTCTACTGCTCTTACTCTGTGTCTTGGTGCAGGCTTCCAATGCCTCTGTAATCCCCCATTTAATAATATCCCATTTCTGCTCCATGTCCATCTCCTGCCTTATGCCCTACAATTTCCCTTTCAGTACTTTCTGCATTCTCCCAAAGTCTGCTCCCCTGAAGTTTACCACCACTGAGTTCTCTGCCTCCCTGCACATTGTGTTATTAAACCACACCATTTGGTGATCCCTTACTGCCTCCCCATTTGACAGTACCAGATTTAAAGTTTTCTTTAGCCTAGTAGATCCACTGACCAACTGAATCAGAAGACCCTCCTGGATTGCATTCAGGAGCACTTGCTTCCTAGCACAGGAGGTGACCAGAATGCTCCAGTCAACTCCCGGCAAGTTGAAATCCCCCACAATGACCACCTTCCCTTTTCTACATACCTTTCTGATTTGTCCCTCTAATTCCCTGTCAAGCTCCTCAGACTGGGACGGTGGCCTGTATACCATCCAAAACCTCAGTTTCCTACCCCTTGAGTCTAGGAAGTGCAGCCAGATTGCCTCTGTTCTCCTTTCCTCCCCCTCGTCTCTTGTGCATTTGATCCCATCCCTTAAGTAGACTGCCACCCCCCTCCCCTCCTCACAGTTCCTGCTGTATAATTTGTACCCTGGGATTGCCAGATCCAAGTCCCAGTGCACTGTTGCCCACGTTTCTGTGACAGGTGCAATATCCACCCTCCACACTGCAAGAGTGCCTGTAGCTCAGCTAATTTGTTGTCTAAGCTGCATTCTGCAAGACCACCCCCATCCTGCCCTTCCTTCATTGCCCTCCATCTCCTCCCTTCTACTCCCTCCCTTTTCAGCCACCCCAAATCCTTCCCTGCTAGCCTGTGGGGGGGGGGGAGGCTGTGACTCCAGTCTATCGGATCTCGGCCTACCTGATGTCCACTTGCCACCTCCCCTAACTAGTTAAATCTACCTTTGTCACAATATGCCTCCCCAGTCTTTGCTTTAATACCTTCTTCCCCTCCCCGCTCAGGTGCAGCCTATCCCTTGCAAACAGATTTTTATTATCCCAGGTACTGCCCCAGCTACCCACAACCCCATACCCCTTAGTTCAACACCATTCTAACAACCATGCATTCAACTCCCCCATCTTCTCCTTTCTCACTGTGCTTGCAAAGGGTACTGGGAGCACCTCTGTGAAGGCCACAGACTCCCCAATCTCTTCGAACAACCTTCTCACTTCCTCAAACCTCTCCCTTGTTACCTCCACCATTTCTCCCGCTAGGTCGTTTGTCCCCACATGTACCACAAAGAGTGATTTCCTCCTACCCCTTCTTGCACACCTTAGGATTTCCTGTCCTGTCTTGTCTGTCTTTAATCCCGGTATGGACTCCACCCATATCTGACAGTGCCTCTCCCCCTTGCTGCCCCATGTTATCCCCTTGAGTATGGAGTCCTCCAACACCAGTACACCCCCTCCTCTTTCCTTGTGCCCATCGCCACCCCCCATCCAGGTTCTCAATTCCTGGGCTACTCAAGACAGTGCTTTTACCATTTGCCCCAGGGTCTTCCCCCCTGCCCCTCTTAATTGAGACTTCTCCTCTCCTCCTGTTTGACTGCCAACCTCCCTCTCCCTCCTCACCTCTCTGAGTATTATCCTTCCTCCTGCCACACCATGCACAATCCCTCCACTGATAATGCCCCTTACTCCCTCCTGTTCATGAGTACTATCCCTTATACAGTCTCCTCCTGTGTCCCCCTCTTCCCCATGTGTCACTAGTACAGCAAACATGTTCCCTACCCTCTTTGCATTACTATGTACTTTCTCCTCCCTCCAGTCTACTGCTGCTCCTCTTTTGCTAGGCCCTCCTAGAGTCCACCTTTCATCAGCTGGCTTCCTGTCTAGTTTGCCCCTCCCCCTGACCCCTCCATTGACCCACTGTTCCTTCTCTGTGGTACCTCCTGATACTCTCAGATGTCAGCCATTCTACCAACACAACCCACCCCTCCCTCCTCAACCTCCCCAGCTCCGTGCCAAGCCACTGAACCTCTTCCTCAAGCCTTCTTCGTCTGTGGCATATTGGGCACCCTCCCAGCCTCCGCAGTATGTTCATCCACACTGCTGCCCCACAACCATTGCACCCAACAGTCCTACCCATGGGTCTCACTACCTATACAGAACAGTGAAATACAGTCTCTTTATACTGATTACAGTTGTTTAACATAGAAACATAGAAACATAGACTTTGACGGCAGATAGGGACCGCTAGGCCCATCTAGTCTGCCCATTTCCCTAACTACAGGATAGGCCGCAGATCCTAGTTAACCAACAGCCTATATCTTCCTGCCCCCCACAAGAAGTGCCTTATGTCTGTCCCATGCATTCTTGAATTCTCCTGATTTTGAACCCACAACTTCCTCAGGCGTACCATACATCACGTTTACGAATATAATTATGAACTCTACCAATAGCTCCCAAGTCATATACAAAACACATAAGTCCAGAAATTGATGTTTTGCCCTAGTGTCCTTTTAGTCTCCCTCCCCGCTGTGTAAGCGAGCCATTGTGCCCCTCATTGAGCTTAATTCAAAAAAACACAGCTACAGAAACCTTTAAGCTAAATTCAAAAGACAGCCACAGAAACCTCTAAGCTTAATTCAAAAACACAGCCACAGAAACCTTTAAGCTAAATAAAAAAAAAACTGCAAAACTTACTAAAATCCTCTCCACACTAACTCTCTCCACAGCAAGTAGAATTAACTAATCCTAGCCCAGCCCGTAGCTGAAATTTTAATACCAAATGCCCTTGCATGCAGCCTAAGACAGCCAACTACAGTAATAACTGGAAACCACAATCTTACTCGTAAGATCTACAGTACTAACTGTACACCACAGTCCTACTCATAAGGTTTTTATATATGTATATATAGGATACATGATGGGCAGGAGTGGAATATGGAAAATATTCTCACTCTGACAGGAGTGAGCTCTGTATTCTCTTGAGTGCCAAAGGCATAAGTGAAAATGTACAGCTCACTCTGCAGGAGTAACAATATTTTCCAAATTCATTGATCTGCACAAAATGTGTGCTATTTATACAATGGGGTAGGAGCTTCAGAAATGTTTTTTTTTTTGTTTACTCAGATTTTTTATTTTAGTGTTTGGTAACGGTAAGTTTTTAGAGATGACTTGGGAGCACTAGGCAGTTAAGTAATTTGTTCAGAGTCACACAGTGTGGAAGTGGAGTTTGTGAGAATCAAACCCAGGTGTAGTGTGCAGGATATACTGTACTACACTTGTTCAAAGCTCATTACTCTAACCACTAGACTATACTGAGAGCACCGTTTATGTGTGTTCTGAGTGTGTGTAAGTGTTTCTGAATGGGTTGGGAGTGTTACAAACACTATGGGAAACAGGTGAATGTATTTGGCAGTGCTAATTGAGTTAGTTTCAGCAAGCAGTGATAAACAGAAACTGTGAGGCACTATCATTAAGAATGCAGATTTTCTTGAAAATGACAGTAGCATAGTCATGGGCTGGGAGTTTTACAAACACTATGGGAAACAGCTGAATGTCCTTTGCAATGCTAATTGAGTTACTTGCAAGTAGCAGTGAGAAACAGAAACTGTGAGACACTGTAATTTAGAATGCAGGCTTTCTTGAAAATGAGAGTAGCATAGTAATGGGTAAGGAGTTTTACAAACACTATGGGAAACATCTGAATGTCCTTTGCAATGCTGAGTTACTTGAAGTAGCAGTGAGAAACAGATTTGTGGAGAAGTTCAATGTAGTATGTAGGCTGGAGTGAGTGAGTGAGTGATGACATCAGCAGAGTAGGTATATTTGTAAGTTATTTTAACTCTGGTGTTGTCATTGTAAGTTATTTCAGTGCAGTGGAAATAACTGAAGTTATCCCACTGATATTGCTCTCACCCCATTGTATAAATATATATATCTTCAAGAATTAGCTCATATAGCTGTTCCTTGTTTCCTGCCTCCTGACCTGCCCCGAGGGCTCAGGGTTAGTTTTCCAGCTCCCCAAGCTCCTTTCTCATGGCATTCAAACCCAACCCTCAGTGGCTTTTTAGTATTTAAGAAAGGCTGGAGGAGGGGGTGGGTGGGGGAGCTTTTTCAATCTCTTCAGCCATAGAAACCTTTAAGCTAAATTCCAAAAACATAGCCACAGAAACCTTTAAGCTAAATAAAAAAAATAGCAAAACTTACAAAAATCCTCTCCACACTAACTCTCTCCACAGCAAGCAGAATTAACTAAACCTTTCTCTCCTATATTCTGGAGGGGGTTGGAGTCACAATATACCTTCTTCTGTAAGGCTTCCCTGAATTTAAAGTCTAATCCACAATGCATGTCGCCACCCCAGATGATATGTCTAGTTGTATATAAGTATGGCCTAGTACTTTCAAAAAGGTCAAACCTGGCAGCTTTTGTCTGATGTGCAGATGTGTTAATGATACACAGTGAAAACTGCAGAAAAGAACAGTCTAACAACAAGGCGTGACCTGGGACAATATCAATTGATCTATGTAAGGAAAAATTAGTGCCTTTAAATAAAATACCCAGTTCACCAATGGCATCCATACCAAATGACCTGTATGAGGGGCCCCACATCCATGTCTTTCTGGCCTGTTCAGTATAAAAAAGTGAATTGAGTCTGGTTTCCTGTAATAAAATGATATAATGTAAAGAATGTTGAAAATAGTACATGGCAGTCAGCCTGTTTTGTAGCTTTTAATGTTACAATCATTAACAGAAGCTATGCACAGGGTTGCCATGTGAAAGTGGGTAAGAGGAGCCTACATCAGTCAGAATTACCACCTTTGTCTGGTGTTTTTCTCTTTTTCACCTTTTTTTTTTTTTTGGTCACAGTAGGAACCTGGAGTTGCTTTTCCTCCATTTCTAGAACTTGTTTAGACCACGAAGAAATGTCTGATTCCAAATTGGGCTCCCCCTCCCTACTACTGTGAAGTACCTGAAAAGATTTTTGCAAGGTAACAGAAGGTGGATAAGCAAGATTTTTCAAAGATGCTCTAGTCACCTGTCTGGACTTTGGAAACTGAAATTCTGGGATGGGGGCATTTCTACTGGAGAGATTTGATCAGAAATAGGCTGGTCACCAGTCTGACCCATAGCAGTAGACTTAGCCCCCATGGTGTTAGAGTTTTGTGGAGTTGGGTGTTCTGTCTCAGTATGGCTTGTAGTACCTTGGTGCTCCTGGGGACCCTGGGGATGTGACCATGTAAAGGGTGGGGCTAGTGGGACCCAGGCTTTGCTCTGCAGACTGCTGGGGTATAACATTATCTTGTGCTGTATGAATCAGATTTTCTTGGTTTAACACATCTGCCCTGTTTTGCCCAGCCCAGGGATACTGATGATTGGGATTGCCCATCTCCTCACAAAGATTGCATTTGTAGATATTGGTACACACTGCACTGATGTGTCCAATGTCACCACACAAAGCACACTTTAAGCAATCACATGTTCTACTCAAATGAGTTCCGGAACCATATTTATAGCAGGCCTTTGGCTGGCCTGCATAAAAACAACCCCCCCGTCCTGACCTAGAAAAAAACTGTTCAGAATATGGTGAATTTCAGAGTTAGTTTGGGACAGTTTCACCTAGAATTGCCATCCTCCTGTCCAGATTCCTTCAGAGTCAATAACTGGATCAGGCTGACCCAGTATAGTACATCTCTTCTTCAACCAGATGAGACTATCATTAACATTCATACCTTCATTTCAGAACATTATAGTCACAGTTTTTTAATAAGGGATTCATCAGTGGAATGGCCATGAAGTTAGCCCATAATGGTGTTGACCGCAACATATTATACTTAGCCCAGTACCTATCATGGTATTTTCCTTTGTTGGATACACTCTGTTTAACTACATTAGGCAGGCTAGAATAGGGGGCCGCGTTGCCATCTTCCTGAGAGATTCATTACTTGCAGTTGATATTTCCAATAAAATTAAACAAGTTAATAGCACTACTGAAATTATTTGGTTAAAATTATTAGTTAATATGCACCAATATCTTGTCATAGGGGTTTGTTATCGTCCACCCAGTGCCAACTGTGAATATCTTGATAATTTCATCCAAGAAATTGAGACAGCCGGTTCAGTTGAGGATATTATTATCACAGGAGATTTTAATCTGACTGGCATAGATTGGGACAAGATGGTGGCTACATCTAGTTCTGGTAAAAAATTGGTAGATATGTGCAAACAATGCAACCTGGTACAGGAAGTTATGTTTCCAACAAGGGGAACTAATATTCTTGATTTAGTTTTTTATACCAGAACTTAACAGTAAGTAATATCTCTGTGCAGTCACCTATTGGCAATAGTGATCACAGCTCAATTAGTTTTTCCCTCATGCATACTATCTCCATGGTATCTAATACCTCTAATATGTATTTATATCAAAAGGCAGATCTTGATAGTATAAAAAGATAATTGAATAATGTAGACTGGGCATCTTTGTTCAATACTGTGGGTATTGAGATTTACTATGATACCTTGATTACCAAAGTTATCAATTTGAGAAACAGCTATGTTCCTTCTAGAATAAAAACTAAACCTTCTAAGTCTAACCCAAGATGGATGACTAAGGAGCTTAATAAACTCATTAGGAAAAAAGACAAATGTTATGCAGCTTATTTATGGTCTCATTCACCTTTAACTTGGAGTTCGTACTTAATTATTCAAACAAAATGTAAATACAGTATCAGAAGGGCCAAAAGGAAGTGGGAGCAAAAATTAGCATTAAATGCATGTAAGAACAACTCCAAATCTTTCTATGCGTATATAAATTCCCTTAAAAAAACCTTCTTATCAGGTTGACCCCCTTCTGATCAATGATTCTTTAATTAATGACCCTTTAGATATGGCTGATATTTTCAATACTAATTTCTGTAATTTATTCCATAAAACTAAGGACTATAATATGTTTTATTCCTTGTTGAGTAATCATTTTTCAATATCAGAATTGGATGTACACACCAAGTTACTAAATCTTAAAGGCAAAACTAGTGTCTTTCCTGATGACTTATCTGGTTATTTTTTGTACTTATTAGCTGATTGTTTATCGATACCACTTAAAATATTATATGAGCACTGTTTAAATCATAATTATGCTCCCTACCTGTGGAAAACTGCTTATGTAGTACCTATTTATAAAAAGGGTCCTAGAAACTGTTGGGAAAACTACAGACCTATAAGCCTCACATCCCCTACGGGTAAAATACTAGAAAGCATAATTAAAGATGTAATCACCCCTTTACTTGAACAGATTGACAAAGAACAGCATGGTTTCAAAAAAGGGAGGAGTTGCCTGACTAATTTACTATGCTTTTATGAAGATTTAAGCTTACAGTTAGGCAACAGGTTCCCATATGATGTTATATATATATATATATATATATCGATTTTAGCAAGTCTTTTGATTCTCTTCCACATTGGGCTCTTTTACAAACATTACATGGTACGGGTATCAATGTGAATCTAATTAGATGGATAGCAAATTGGTTAGAACAACGTTCACAACAAGTACTGATTAATGGTCATCTCTCCAATAGGGGATTGGTTACTAATGGGGTACCACAAGGTTCTGTTTTGGGGCCCTCTCTGTTTCAGTTTTTTTATAGCTGATATTATAAAATATAGTTGTTCAAATATGGTCATATATGCTGATGACATTAAAATAGGTGGACAATGTGCTAATCTAGATCAAATTGCCTCTATTCAAAATTACCTTGACCAATTGTCTAAATGGATTTCCACGTGGGGATGAAACTAAATCATAACAAATGCAGAATCATTAATTTTGGTGCTAGTAATCCTAGGCATGTTTATACTCTAGATAATCAGTTGTTAATTGCGTCAGATGTTGAAAAGGATTTGGGTGTTTTGATAACTGATGACTTCCTTCCAAGCTCTCAAATTAATGAAGTTATCCTTAGAGCAAATCGGGTCATTTGGTTCATTAAATGGAACATCAAATCTAGGGATTTTGATGCCTCTCTATAGAGCCTATGTCATGCCCCACCTAGACTTTTCATCCCAATTGTGGTGCCCGTTTAAAAAATAGGACATCGCACAACTGGAAAAAGTTAAAAGGAGATATACAATGATGGTAAGAGGTCTTGTAAATGTCCCATATGAAACTAGATTAACTGTATTGAATTTGATGCCTCTTTACATTAGGCATTTAAGAGGTGACTTACTCCTTATGTACAATATTATAAATGATCCATACTTAATGACTATCCTAGGTTTCTGTTTTAAGGAAGATACCTATAATTTTAGGGGACATCCTCTTCAACTGCAGTTAAAAAAATTTAATTATCTTCCTTGGAAGTTTTTCTATACACTTCGTGTAATTAAACCATGGAACATTCTACCAATAGATGTGATTGTTAGCAGTTCCAAACCCAATTTTAAAACAAGGCTTGATAAATTTATTTTATCTGGATCACTGTGTAGTTATTATTAGTAACACGGGCAATCATGGGCCTTATTAGCTCTCTAGCTCTGTAACAATCTTAGTATGAATCTTAGTAGTATGAATGCTGGTGAAAGCTTTATATCATATACATCTTCCATGAGACATTAATTAAGGCGTATATTTCTGAAGGCTGAAACAGCACAAACTGTCTCAAAAGTCTGCAAGCAATGAACACTCTGACTGGATGCTCCTGCAGTCCACCTCTGTACCTGAGATGTACAACATTTTTCCTTGGGGCTTGTGTCAGTTTATTTAGAAATAATTCCAAAAATGTGGGCCCAGGTCTGCGTGATGAGCCGCTCTGATCTTGGGGGGGGGGAGAATATTTATCTGAGTCTTCCTCATGCCTTGCATTGTTATTCTCAGGACCAGTCTGAGAAGTTTTGAGGCAAATCTGAATTGTCATAGTGTCCTGCACTAGTAGCATGAGAACCCACAGATGACCTGGCCTCAGATGGGGAAGGCAGAGGGTCCAATGGAGTAGCTGAACTAGTGGAGGGCCTGGCATCATCAAAGCAGTTTTCAGAGGCCAAAGGAACTTGACCAGACATTTCAGGGCTGAGACATTTGAATCATTTTTAAAATCTCCCTTCACCTCTAAAGCAACTGAATCACTGGTATTTACAACAGGTTGCTTACTGTTCTGCCTCTCCAAATGTTGTGATGCCTCAAAGGATTCCCATTGATCATCTGGTAACCATCTGCCATTTCTAGTCCATTTCCAGCTAGCATTTAGTAGGGCTCAGTCGGGTGACCAAGTTTGAAAGTCCAGAGGTGCATCTTCCCCTATGTTGCTCCTGGAGATGATTTGGTCTGGAGTGCACTGATTTTTTGAAAGATTGGGCACAGTTTGCTCTGAAAGGGGGAGCCACTACTTGCACCAGAAATCTCTGTTGAATCTACCAAGAGATTCTGTCATCCTGTGGTAGTCATTTGTGCACTTCCCTTGGTGTGTACACCTGCTGATGCAGCCTTACCAGCTGCTGCTTGCTATGAAGGATAATCCTCAGAACATACCAGAGAACATGCGCTTCACACATCAGGCTGAGTAACATCAGGACCACTCACTTGCATCGCATCTCTCAAGTGATCCTCACCAGAAGCCTTTCTCATTTCCTACAGCAGGTTAGTTGTCACTTCAATATCCATATTATCTTCAGCATTTTCACCAGCAAGGTGAAAACTCTCCTCCATGTCCTCCTCCTCTGGCTTCATATCGGCCATCTTGGACAGGCAGCCAACAGCGCCCCCCTGCCAAGAGTAGGGGAATTTTTTTATTGTATAAACACACAAGAAACACATAATAAACAATACATATAATCAAAAGGAAAATCATACATATACATTTTTTTTTCCAAAAACAGTATGTGAAAAAAACTAAACAAACGATTACATCTCTAGTCACAAAAGAACCCCGGGGTACCAATAATAATGAAAGAAAAAGAAAAGCGTAGAAAAAAGAAAAAAAAAACAGAAGAAAGAAACCATGAAAAAAAGGTATGGATTATAAATCCAATTTCATATGCACCAAAACATTAATCTGAAACTGTCATATGACCTTTGGCATTCATATTTCAGTAAAAGTTCTCCATAAAAGTTTAGAGTGCACAATTGGTTTAGCTTGTGTTTCCATGAATGATTTAATATCATTTTTGATAATGTTAAAATGTTGGTCTTGGGTACTATGCTGTTGTCAGACTGAATAACGACATCTAGTTTGCCATATCCAATACTTAAACACTGCACACAGTACATGAAGAGACCCTTTATTGAAATATTTCCAATGATCTGTCACAATTCCCAAAACAAAGGTATCATAATTCAGATATTGGAAGGCGAGCCCAGTTGTATTGCGTAAGTTTCCATAATTCTAAAACGTAGGTACATTCAAAAAATAAGTGCTCAATTGTCTCTAGGGTGGAAATACATAGAGGATAATGTATGGTCCTCTATCATTAACCGGTTTGTTAACCATTGAGAGGTTGCCAGGGTGAACATGCAAACCTCGAGCGAAGCTCAAGAGGTTTACGTCACCATGGCAACCTCGAGACGAGACAGTTAACCAAACCGGTTAACGATAGAGGTACCATACATTATATTTTATAGTGTATGGTCCCCATAAACTGGCAAAACAAACAAATATGGCTTACTTTTGGCCCCACCATGGATGGTCTGGGTCATTTTCTGGCCACTGTGCTGGTTTCAGGAAGGCCATCGGTGTGCGAGATCACAGGTACATGCATGCGCAGATGGGCTCCGTTTGTAATCCCATCGTTATGACGTACTCAAGAGAGGTTTATAACCATTTACGTCATAGCGATGGGATTATCGGGAAATAATTTTGCCACTTTTTAGCAGTAATAAGGGCGCACCATACATTATAACATGGTCTGGGGCAATACCTTTCAGAAACTTCTTTGTGCTTGAGGTATGTTCTTGACATTTAATTTTTCATGTGCTCCTAACCAAACCACATCCCAGGTTTTAAGGGGGGATTCTGGGTTCTGAAATCATTTGTCAGATTTTCTTCCTTTCTGTCTCATTTCTCCCATCAAAAGGTTCAATTAAATAATAATGTGTTTGGATCTAATCATAAATAAACTGTTTAGAACAAGTTTTAAGGACATTAATGTTTATGTGCCGTATTTTAAGTTTATCAAAATAATATTTAAAATGCATTAAAAGAGTATGTTTTTTTTGGTGTTTGGACAAAATGTTTATTCTTTCCCATGCTAGAAAAGGAGTTTATTTTCTCTATGAACCAAATGGCCCAAGAAGGATTTTCATTAGAGATGCAGAGAAGTGTTATTCTGCCTTCAAAATGGACTCGAAGTCCACCACTTCACATCGCAGAGTGCTACACAAAGTTCATTCAGAAAGGCGGAATTTCACCTGAGTGCACTTCATGTTGTATTACTTCGCATTATTCCACGTTGTGGTAAAATAAGGTGAAGTGAGTAATAAATGGGCCACAGATTACATGGCTCACACAGTCTTCAGGTCACATGCTTCCTTTCAGGCTGCAGCAGAAAGTGAGGTAGTGCAACAGTTGCACTTTCACCTTGCTGTAGCAGGAGCAGGAGCTAGCTGAACTGGTGAAAGCTGCTGGAAAGCAAATCAGATATGAAAGTTCATTTTTTTGTCCTAATTTGCTGAGGGGTTTTATGGAGTGTGAAAGGGTATCGTAGCTTGTGTGTATTTGTTGTTAGTTGTGTGTGAATGTTTTTCTGTCAGTGTGTATGTCTGTGTGAAAGAAACAGAGAGAGAGAGAGAGAGAGAGAGAGAGAGAGAGAGAGAGAGACACACACACTAATGGAGGGTGATCGAGGAAGAGCTGGTTTTAGGCGCAGTGCAGCGGAGGATCGTGTCGGAGTCCACACATGAGGTGGCATTCTCCAAATAAACTGCAACACCATATGTGGAGGTTCCCCACCTGAAGCAGTTAGTTCAGGGCTGACAGCACCACCTCTGGACATGGCACATAGCAGCACCCCCCCCATGCCATCACCACCTACTATGGCCCCTGCACCAGCACCACGTGTTTCAGGCCCCCCAGCCCCAATTGGGCAGCAGCAGGTGGCAGTAACACCTTGGCCCTCCATGCCTTTGCCTGGTCCTCCCCACAGCTCTTGTATGGGAGTTTTTCACTACACTGCCTGGGGACAGCAGTGTAGCCAAATGCAACATCTGTGATTCTCTGGTGAGTCGTGGACCTTGGGGCACTCACCTGGGAACTGGGGGACAGCGCACCCACATGCTGAACCACCACAAAGCTGTGTGGAATGCCAAGGTGGCAGACGTTGCATGAAATGCACCTGCTGGCTCTTCTGGAAGTTCTGGCCAAGATATTGCTGCACATTGTACACCTGCATGACGTGTTGTTAAGTGGGGGAATGCAAGTGGTGATGCGGCTGCTCCACCACAGCCACCACTACCACAACCTGCTGCAGTTTTAGGCGACGGTGGTAACCCACTCCAATTCCCTGCCACACAGGCCAATGTGGCCCTGTTGTGGAGTGAGATGGATGCGGTTAACCACTGTCTTGATACTATGGAGCAGCAGTTGGATCGAATTGAAGGTCTCCAGCTCCAGATAATGGGGATGCACCAACTGCTGCTCTCCAACCAGAGCATGCAAACCTAGTTTTGTTTAAAATATTTGTCCTTCCTCCTGATTCCTTGCACCCACCACCCTCTCTGTGAAAAATTACTTCCTTGTGTTGTCCCTCAATCCTCCCAATCCACCACCCATCTGTTTTCAAATTTTGCCCCCTTCTTGGTGCACATCTTTTTTCTGTATAATGCTACCCTCTTGTACATTAATTATTCCCTTTTGGTACTTCCTAGTTTCTATCATGCCTCCCCCTTTCCTTTTCGGTTATACATAATGTCCTTTAGTGACTCTTTCATTTTTGGACTTTATTTTAATGTGATGGCTCCCAATGCATCCCAGTATACCCTGTCTCCCAGCCCTCTTTACTTCCTTCTGGCATTTCTTGCATACCTTTATGTCATCTGACACAGATCACTGTCCATTTTTGTAGTTGTTATTCCCCCCCCCTTTGTGCACTGTTATGTGTATAATGTTAAGTGTATGTTCTGTCTTTCTTTTGCATAATTTTGTTTACCTTCCCAAAATGGTAAGAAGCATGCCCAAAAAACAACTGAAACAAAATAAAGTACAAAAGTGGGGTCCTTGCCTTAATTATATTCCTACTTAACAAAACCAGAAAACCAACACTCCAGATGAATAAATCCCCCCCCACCAAAAAAAATGGTCACTGCTAGTGCAAATGTATTTATGGCAAAGAAGCACGTTGCGGTAACACTGGGGATGGCTGCTGGTATAGATGAGCAGCTAGCTTCAAAAGTCCAAGATAAAACCAGAAAGCCATCACTCCTGATGAATAAATGGAAAGAAATAATGTTCACTGCTACTGCAAATGTATTGATGGCAAAACAAGCCACACACAGATGACCCCTACTCTTCTGTGCATAGGCCTTCATTGGGGAGCACCCTAATGAAGGCCTAACCGCCGAAGCGCAAGGGTCATTACTGTGCCTTGCTTTGCCATAAATACATTTGCACTAGCAGTGAACATTTTTTCTTTCCATTTAATCCTCTGCAGTGCTTCTTTCTGGTTTTGTCTTGCACTTTTGCAGCTAGATGCTCTCTAACAGCACCCGTCCCCAGTGTTACCACAGCGTGCTTCTGGACCTTGTGTATTCCTACTTAATAATGTCTGTTTAACATGAAATATATGTTTTTTGGTGCCTCAGTAATGTTTCCTTTCTGTCGTGGTTTGTTTGTTGAAAAGTAGGAGTGGGCAGTGCAATAATCTGCTAAACACCATGGCCCAGATATTCAAAAGGGCTGCACATGGCATAACAGTGCCATGTACAACCCACTGATGCACCCCGGTGCAATATTCAAAAGGGAAAAGTGCACGACACAAATCCAAATGCTCCAGAGCGCATCAGTAATGTATGCAGGCAGAGGTAGGGGGTTGTGCCCATGCATGCTCTGCACAGCCTGATATTCAGCCCGGGATGTGTAGAGTCATGCATGCACAACCCCTACCTGCACCAGCACAAAGTTGATCCGAGACAAAAAGGAACAACTTATGGACACCCACAGGTGAGCTGCCGCATTGCAGGATGCAACACGACAGCTGCCACCTGTAGAGTGGCCACCCGAGTTCCGGCTGCACCTGGCGGTGCCCCCGCATGCCCGATCGTGGGCATCTGTAAAAAGAAATAAGAAAGTCCAATATCCCTGGTGGTTCAGTGGACCACTATCTGCCCAATCACGGGCATGTGTAAAAAAGAAGATAATCCGTCCAATATCCCTGGTGGTCCAGTGGACTGCTATCTGCCCGATCGTGGGCATGAGTAAAAAAGAAGATATTCTGTCCAATATCCCTGGTGGTCCAGTGGACCGCTATCTGCCCGATTGCAGGCATTTGTAAAAAAAAATATTCTAATATCCCTGGTGGTCTAGTGGTGCCCCACCCACCCACTGAGCCCACCGCCCGCTCCCCTCAGTCAGCGGTGGGTGGGAGCACCTCACCCGCCTGCTGCCCTGCCGCCCACTGACTGACACCACCATCGGTAGGGCTGCATGCCCATTAGTTCTGGCGTGAGCCAGTGATGCAGCTCCGTACTGCACATTCCAGATATGATGAAGACAAATGAGAGCATAAAATGGAATGAAAAGTCTTCATGAATTAATGGCGCACTCAGTCATATGTGCACTGCTGCTACCCTGTCCCCAGAATTAATGTGCACACCCAAAAATGCTTCTGTCTTATGCCCAGAAAATTCCCCACTCCAGATGAAGAGAAATGAGAGCTGAAGATGCAATTTCATGTAAAGCTTATTGACCTGACTGGGCTGATGCACAGTGTCTTTCCAAATGATGTGCTAGAAGGATTACCCGGCCATTGAGTTAACCATCCATGATAATGTGATAATGCTGTTGGTTGCCCAAAGTCTGCTGCACTGACCCCAACAGGAAGGATGCCCTTTGTGTGGACACTAATACTACCTTTGGTAAGTTAATGTACTTTTCACCCTTTTCATCATTATGGTTTTCCACAGAACCTGACCTTAAATGTTTCATATATATATATATATATATATATATATATATATATATATATATACATTCTCTATACTTCTGCTGCTTTACACATGTCATGGGGTGAGAGTTAGGGCTGAAGATCAATGCGCACCCCAATGCCGGTTGGGGGTGGGCGGGGGGTCAAGAGTTTTCAACTAACAGTAATTTCCTCACTTTTGTCGCTGTGGAACAACCTAACTAATGCATTAAATGGAGTTTTTGCCTCTAATGTATATATATATATATATATATATATATATATATATATTATACATAGGTAGTGCTACCATAATTAGGGTTGAGGAGCCATTTCTTTGTTAAACCCAAAATTTTGCACCTTAATAACTTTGCAACCATTTGACAGATTTGCCTGAAATTTGGAATACACAATCAAGAACCATAGGCCTTGGGATCTGCCAAGTTTTGTAGTGGTCAGATACACAGCTGCGGAGTTATTAAGCATGATCTGCACACGTGTTTACGCTTTTTCTGGAATTCTATGGTCGCGCGTACAGGTTGCACGGTTTGCGCAAGTGGCCTGAAATCTTCAGGGAATGTGTGGCCAGGGTCCTCAATGTGCCTTTCAAAGATTTGGTGAAAAAATATTAAACAGTTCAAAAGTTATTCAAAAAACAATTTCACATTATAAGTCAATGGGAAAAGTTAACAAAAAGTTTGACAGTGTCGCAAATGCATTTTTACTTTCGCAAATGGCCCTGTTACTTTCGCAAATCTGCCATTTTGTTTTCAGTTGGTAATCAGAAAAATGGTTGGCATTTAAATTTGGGACCCTCTAGCAACTTAATTATTTTTGTATTCACCTAGTCGGACCTTGAGGATGCTAGCCATGTCTTTATTTTGGGGTAAAACACCCCAGAAATATGTTTTTCAAATTTCTGGAAAAAGTACTTTCACAAATTACTTTCTTGCTCATGAAAGTGTCGAACTTTTTTGCGAAAGCTTTCGCAAATTGTGATAGTAGTTTTCTAGTCTGTGGGAAAGTGACAGCAATTATTTGGCACTATCCTGCAAAAGAACGGTTGGGAGTTTTGGACTGCAATTTGGAGGGAACACAGCTGACATCTCACAGATGTGCCTTTCAGTGTTTTGGTGAAAAAATATTACACGGTGGCAAAGTTACAGCACTCCAAAGTTGACGTTTTTTTCCATAGGATAACATTACGGCACTCGACGCATTACAGGAATCCTTTGGCACCCTGCTGCAAAATAACAGTTTGGTCTTTTTTCCTAAAATTTGGAGGGAAGACAGCCAACAGCCGCAGATGTGTCTTTCAGTGGTTTGGTGAACAAATATTACAGGGAGACAAAGTTATGGCACTCCGAACTTCTCTTTTTTTCCCATAGGATAACATTATGGCATTCACCGCGCCTTTCAGGGCCTGTATCTTGGGAACGGTGTGAGATATGGACTTTTCATCAGAAAAATTAGCCTGGACAGCTGTAAATCATATGACTTTTAAATTTATTTTCTACGTCATACAGTTCCTGAGATATAACCTATTTAGTATTCCAAGTCCTCATTTTCTGCTCCGATACCCATTATTATCCATACATTCTTTGTACTCACTGTCTTTCTGTATGCAGATTTTGGGGAAAACCAGCCTGTGTGCTTACATTACTGTTACTGTTGCCCTTTCTGCTTGCAGTTCTGTACCCGTTTCACTTACCGTTGACGTCTGCGCCACCATGTGCGTTATCCTTTGCGTTTTCATTTGCGCTTGCGTTTCTGTTATTTTTTGCCATTTGTGTCTACAGTACTGTTTCTCTTTCTGTTTCACTTTGCATCACCATGCCCATTGACATTTCCATTTGCAGGCACCATGTTACTATGTGACAACACATCACATAGCAGACCGTTCCTGTCTATGCCACCATGTGCGTTACCCTTTCTGTTCTCATTTACGCTTGCATTACCATGTGCGCCACTGTTAGTCTTCTGTTTGCATTGCTGTTCCTGTTACTATGCCACAAAACATCATGTGGCGGGGGCCCCGAGCTCCCGCCGCCGCATTACATTCACTATTTCTCGTTATCATTCTCAAAAAGAAGGGAAATTAGAGGCAAAAAAATCCATTTAATGCATTAGTTAGGGTTGTTCCACAGTGACAAAAGTGAGGAAATTCACTGTTAGGGTTGAAACCCCTAACTCTGAATTCAACCCCCCAGCACCACACACACACACACACACACACACACACATATGCAAGTATGGGGGAGGACCAAGTCAACACAACCAATGACAGACATCTAGCAGCAGGTGACAGAAATAACAAACAATTGTCTAAATGTACTACGAGACATCCCCACCCACCTGACCAGGTACTGCATGCTCAGGGGAGATCAACAGCAAAACTGAGGCCATGTACACCAGATATACACATCCCTGATTGCAGCTACACACAACGTACCACACTTAGTAGTTGCATGGCCTTACCTACCGATGCCCCACACCAGACCACACCACGTGTCGTGGGCCACCTGAGCAACAGAGTTGAGCAAAACCAAGGAGTTGTACATATATAATATTTCTGATTATAACAAAGGTTTGAGAAATGCAGCTTTCTAATGGACTGTAAACATTGTAACAGCCTTATGTTTAATTCTTATTAAGATACATGTAGAGCCTAACCATATGATGAAGATGGTTTAATGTTGTTTAAAAATACAGTTTTTTTATGATAGCAATAAGCCACTCCCAGGTATTATGTTACTGGTCAGTTTATCACTGTCTAGTGACATGTGGCACTTGGCTACGCCTCATTCAACATTAAACCCCTACAGGGTGATTAACAGACCATTTAACATAACTGTTGGTCATGCCTTATTGCTTAATTGTCTTTATGGATAGATGCTCTCCCTCTGCTAGGCACTGCAGCAGCTTTGCAACACAGTGTCCCACCCAGTTACACCACACACTGTCTAGTTACTGAAGAATGGCTGTGAATATGAACTCATGAAGATGAACAGTGTAACTTGATCATTACAGTCATCGAAACCTTAGTGTGATTATAACTGACCGAGTCAGTGATAGAGAATAACCCCTGCTGTCCTAGTACACTTATCTCATTGTGAGTTAAATCAATACTAAAAGACATTCTGTTTATATCTACACTATACCTACTTGATTCCTGTTGTACCACAATTAACATAGTTATCACTTTGATAGCATCAGTGACAGAAGTGTGGCAAACCCAAACACTAGGCATACAGCCTGAGTATGAAACAACTGTTAAAAAAATTACACCGTGTCCATAAGTGGCATAGATCACTCATTGCAACAATAGTAAACGTATCACTATTTGAATAAGTTAGTCATCACAGATGCAATGAGATTGTCTTTCTCAGGTACAACATACTCAGTAAGTGCCTACAGGAAAATCCATCCTATAGACATCTCCGATACAGGTACGTCATTGTTGGCTCAGTAGTTCTATGATATTTAGAAGTTGCTTGGCCTGATCCATGCAATTACACTGTTTCTTACAAAGAATATTTACTGCATCTTTAGTATTGAAACACACTGAAGGTCTATGGATGTACATCAGCAGTACACCTTCATCAGTAAGAATGCAACTGATACTGGCAGTACGAATTTCACAGCATTGAACAGGCAATGCTTTTCCATACGTTTACATCAGTCTCTCTATCTTCAGTAAACAGTTGCAGTAAATGTACTACTATGTAAATCACATACTAAATGTAACACTACTTTTATCTTGAGCATGCTAGTGTATTGTAGTTAATTTATGTACTTCTCTTAATTAATGTATACTCACTAGTGTTAAAACCTTTCTACGACTGTCATCATGCACCTTCAGCATTTATATTGACTAACGGCACAGTACCAGTTGTGGTGTGGTGTGGGGCATCGGTAGGTAAGGCCATGCAACTACTAAGTGTGGTACGCTGTGCAGCTGCATTCAGGGATGTACGCTTGGTGTTCATGGCCTCAGTTTTGCTGTTGATCTCCACTGAGCGTGCAGTACCTAGTCAGGTGGGTGGGGATGTCTCGTAGTACATTTAGACAATTGTTTGTCATTTCTGTCACCTGCTGCTGGATGTCTGTCATTGGTTGTGTTGACTTGGTCCTCCCCCATACTTGAATGTGTGTGTGTGTCTGTGTGTGTGTGGTGCTGGGGTGGTGAATTCGGAGTTAGGGTTTTCAACCCTAGCAGAGAATTTCCTCACTTTTGTCGCTGTGGAACAACCCTAACTAATGCATTAAATGGATTTTTTTGCCTCTAATATATATATATATATATATATATATATATATATATATATATATATACACAATATATATATATATATATATGTCTCTATATAGATATAGTCATTGCTTTTTTGTATCACAGGTTGTATAGTCGAGCGTGTGGTGTACATTTCTTGGCCTGAAAAGGAATTTTGGTGTTGGAATACCATCAGGCCAGTGAAGGTAAGTATTTTCTTTTTTTGGGGGGGATCATTTGGAAGCAATTTTCATTAATGGTTTCTTTTTTGCTAATTCTTTACAGGTGTTCCATGCATCCTCCAGTCCAGTACTGATGGTCAGGATTCATACTAGTTCTTGCGTGTGTGTCCCAGGGTGTGATGTTGAACTTGTTATTTGAAAGGACCAATGACAGCACACAGCATCAAAACATTTCCTGCAAAAACAGATAAGAATTTGTAAGTACTTGATTGAGTGACACATTCTGTTTAAAGTGTGGCTGTTCCTGTCATTTATCCAAAGTAGCAGATAGCAAGCTGTCATACAGTTGGCCACAACAAGACCAAATCAATTCAGTCACAAATTTAGTACAGGTAACCCATTCACTGTCCCGACTCCCAATGTCTTAACTGAAGTTACATTTTAAAAGGCGTCTCTTGTCATGTCATGACCTGTATAAAACTTTGTTCAGCACCACCATGGCTGCTGCAGCAATGCAGTGTCAGATGTGCATGACAAATCTACTATGTGGCTTACATGTCACCTACTTAATATGATTTGCACTCTTTTGAAAAAATGAAATACAAAAAAAAGATCTGATGAAATAAAATTGATATACTTACGGGAAATGGATATCCTAAAGGTGATACAAAATCACACATGCCCCCACAATGCAAAGCATCATGGGCTGCATATGCAAATCACCACAGAATGTTATGCTGGTTCAACTTTAAGCAGAATTGCATGGTGCCGAAAGGCCTCTCACACAGTTTGCAAAGGGTGCTAACAGATGACATAGACAAGTGTTTCGTCCTACCAGGACTCATCAGTATGCCTCATCTGTTTGACACCCCAGTGGAATGAACCAGCTACCCTAAGGCAGTGTGTCTTGGTTATGTTGTGGTGAACCCATTAAAATAAAAAACTATTTAAAAGACAAAGAACCTCTGTGCGCAAACACTGAGGCAAGGGTTACCCCAAAGGGCAATTGGCTGGGAAGGTGGTTGTGGACAGTACTGCAGTACTATAGTCCTCCAGTCCAGGAGAGTGCTTGAAACTTTTAACCTGTAAAAAAAAGAAAATGAGTTGACTGCATGTATTTCTCAACTGCATGTCAGAAATGCAACAGTAAGCATAACACAGCTCAAGAAAGTTCCAAAAAAGTAGTAAACATAATCACTATAAAGTATTGATAGTAAGAGGCCTTGTGGCTGTGACTGTTGTCTTCTCTCCATCTGCCATGGCAAAGGCAGTGCACGTGATGGAAGACAATCACATTCCCTCTGAATGAGATAGTATCTTGTGCATTTGTCTGGCAGCGATTCACTGGTGGTGGTCATGGGGGGGGCGCACATGATGACATTCCCTCTCACACTCTGGTGGCTTTGGCTAACAGCAGTTTTCTGGTGGTGGTGGTCAATGGTCATTGGAACAGCTGCAGCCTGCAACTCATTCCCTATCATTGTCAGACACACACAGGTGGGCAGTGGGTTGGATATAGTGTGTACTGTGTTACAGTATTTCACTCTCAGAAGTAATATAGAGGCAGGGAAGGTAAAATAGAAGGACTGTGAATTTACTTGTGCCAGATTGCCAATATGACATATGGAATTTGAACCATTCTGAGTGGGACACTGATTTAATGTTATGAAAAACAAAACATGTACCACAGACAAATTGTGACAGACTTTTAACCACTTTACTTAAAACCTACCAACATCAACCTCATCATCATCATCATCATCATACAGGAAGTTGCCCTCGCAGTCATCAATGTCTGAATTGTGCTCACTAGGGAATTCTTTCTCCATGATGTTATCATCTGCCTCAATGGTAGGCCATTTCATGCTGCCAGTGCCACCAGGATGGTCCGTTTCTTCTACATCACCACAACTGTGACAATGCTGGGGTACAAATTCACAGGTTGCATTTCAAGCTGGTATGTGCCCCTCATTCATTTTTATGAATGTCAGCAAGCTGACATCTGAAGGAGAGAGGTTTGTATGATGATCCCAAACTATTGCACCCACAGAACTGAATACCGTCTTGACACTTACACTGGATGGTGGGCATGTCACGTACTTCAGTGCCACTAAGGTCAGCTCTGGCCATTCACTGACTTTTCCACTCCAGTATAAAAGAGGATCATCGATTACTGACAGATGCCAGTTTTCAGCCAAATATGAATCAACCATTCGCCGTGCTGCATGAAGTCCGGTGGTTGACTCATCATCCTGTTCTCCCGATTCATTGATATCACAAATCCTGACTTGAGACAAAGCATCCCAAAGTGGGTTAATGGCAACCAGTTTTGATGACAGACCACCTGAAACTGCAGCCGCCTTACAGGGTGTGCTTGATACTACTCAATCAAACCAATCAATCAAAATCTTTATTTATTCAGGCGAACATCATTGAGCAAAGCTCATTTACAAGATGAACCTGAGTGGTCATACAAATGAGGATACAAGTATTATTACATAGACAAGAATAGCATAAACAGTAATACAATGACATGAAATGATTATATACAACAATTTACATATATACAAGGAACAGTAGAACCATTTAGCCTGTAAAAAAAAAGGGAACAAAGGGTATAGCAGGCATAAAATATAAATTATAGGGTCTAACTAGTTTTTATGAGAATATAATAGGTGATTTGGAAGATAGAAATTGAATTAATATAATGGACGGAAAAAGGAAGGTGGGTCAGGTAGGGTAGGGGATTAGGCTTTATAAAAGCAATTGCAGAGCTCTGGAAAAAGGGCGGAGAACAATCTTTTGAAAGATGCCAGAGGTAGTAGGCTATCTAGCTTCATGGATTTTTGGAGAGAGTTCCATGCAACTGCTAAGGTATAGCTGAAAGCAGCCCTCCCAAACCGGGTGCAGGCATTGGGGACCTTTAATATGATGAGTTTACTGATCCTTAAGGTGTAAGGCCTAGTTGTAATTTGGGTAAAGCAATCAGTGATATAGGTAGGTAGTTTGCCTGTTAACGCTTTGAATATCCAGATAGCAGCATTCCTATTTCTTCTGTGTTGTAATGATGTCCAGTTGACTGCCATATAAAGGGAGCAATGATGGGTGCTGGAGGGAAGGTCAGTAATAAATCTTATGGACCTGTGATACAGGGTGTCCAGTTTATGTAAGAGATGACGTGAACAATGGCAGTAGAGAAAATCAGCATAATCAATGAGGGATAGGAATGAGGCCTGAATTAACCTTTTTGGAATCACTGTTTAGGTAATGTTTTATTCTAAAAATAGTCAAACCTCTGTCTTAGCTTTTAAGTAGCTCTTCAATATGGACAGAATAGTCAAGCCTGTTATCTATCCAGACTCCAAGGTATTTGAAGTTATCAACAAATTCCAGTTTCTCTCCAAGTAAGGTGGATAATTGTAGGGTGGTGGATGCTGGGGTAGTGGTAGAGCAACTCTTTGTGGCAAAGAACATAGCTTTTGTTTTTTTGACATTTAGAAGTAGTTTTTTGTCAAGTAGATTGTGCTGCAGAATGGAGAATTCGGATTGTAACAGTTCACAGGCTTTAGAAGGTGAGGGATTGCTGACATGTAATACAGTATCATCAGCAAACAGATGAATGTTAGATTGAGTGAGGTTGGCATCAATATTGTTTATATAAATGGCAAGAGGATAGGGCCAAGAATAGAGGCCTTGTGGTACACCCTTAGCAGTGGTTTTGAGGTGGATAGGTAATTTCCATTTTTAACCAGTTGTGACCTATCTGAAAGGTAATCCTTAAACCAGTTGAGTGATAGGGAATCCAGGCCTAGTGAGTTAAGGAGGTGATTAATAAGTCATGATCCACTGTGTCAAAGGCTTTACTCAAATCCAGGAACACAGCACAGGTACAATTTTTCTTATCCAAGGCAGTCTGCCAATCGTTGGTTACCTTGGCTAAGGCAGTAATGGTGCTATGCTTTGATCTAAATCCAGATTGTGCAGAATTTAGAAGGTTGTTGTTATCCAGATAGTCCCTTAATTGAGAGTTTACTAGTTTTTCGAGCATCTTGGATAGTACTGGTAGGATGGAGATAGGCCTGTAATTGTTGAGATCCCTAGTATCACCAGATTTGAGTAATGGAACTACTTGAGCTGTTTTCCAAGTAGAGGAATGGATCCAGTAGTTAGGGAAAGATTGAAGAGATGAGTGAGGGGGCAGATAAGACATGTGAAGCAATTTTCAGGAAATAGGGATCCAGGGAGTCTGCACCTGCACTCTTAGTAGTGTCTAAATTAGAGAGGAGATCTTCCACTTCTTTCACGGATATTGGGATGAAGGAAAAAGTTGAAGTGGCCATTTGTCCCACAGTAGTTTGCAGGTTCAAGGAAGATCTCAGGATATTTGCAGGTGATGAGTCAAATGCTAGGCCAGCTGTGGTGAAGTGAACATTGAAGGTATTTAAGATTTCTTGTTTACCTGTAATTTCTGTATCATTTAGTAGCAGTTTGGAGGTTAAGGCAGGAGTAGAATTTTGGCCCAGAAGTCCTTTTATTGTACCCCAGAGTCTGGATGGGTTATTGTAGGAGGCATCCAATTCAGCTGTATAATAGGCAGTTTTGGCAAACTACTCCAAACTGACCTTCAACCTTGTTATGCTGCTGAGATTTGTTGACCTTGGCATGTGACTTATGTGCCCCATTAACCAAGTGCACCAGTTGCCCAGTGACATTTTTAACCTGTTCAGACCCTCTGTCCAGTAGTGAGACAATTCCATGTTTGTATCGTGGGTCCAGTATTGTTGCTATTGCAAAGTCATCACTGTACTGACTGCTCAAGATGTGCCGATTGCGGTCGAATAGTTTCAGCATATGTTTCAGCAATACACAACTAGCACTGTCTTAGAACCATCAAGGCTATGCTGTAGATTCAGAAATGTCTGCCTCAATACCTGCAGCAGTGGAATTGATTGGCTGATGTAGGCAAACTTGCCACTCACTGCCTATGTGGCATGTTCAAAAGGCCTCAAAATTGTTATAACAGAGTCCATGAGGTGCCACTGTTCAGTCATGAGAGACATGGAGGCCCCAAAAGTGTCACAGCTAGTGTGCATGATGAGATATTCAGAGATTGCTTTGTATTGTTCGTACAACCTTTCTGCCATGTAAAAAGTGGAGTTCCACTGGGTGACAACTTCCAGCTTGAGGTGGTGCTGCGGGAGGCTTTTTTTTATCTTCAGTTGCTGAAGCTGGTCACTGGCCTTTGCAGAGCATGAAAAGTGTGAACAGATACGGCATGCCACTGTCAACATTTCCTTTATATCAGGGTGCTACAGAAACTCCTGGACCACCAGATTTAAACAGTGGGCCATGCATGGAACCCAAGCAAAGCCCCCATTCATGATGGATTTAACCACATTTGACCCATTGTCACTTGCAATAAATCCTGCTCTCAGGGACAGGGGGTTCAGCTACTCATCAGTTTCAGTCAGCAGAAAGTCCAGCATGATTTCATCAGTGTGGGAACAGGCCACACTGCGCATTGCAGGTGTTGCATACTGTCAAATTCCCTGAAGATTGCTACCATGACAGTCTGCCTTACTACACTGATTATTCACACTACCACCAGTACAAACACCCCCTCCCCGGCACCTGCACCCAATGTGAAGTTATACACAAATATGAACTCCCCACTGTTTTGTCACTTGTCCACATATCTATGCTTAAATGGATGAATGGAGAGGAGGAATGTTGAAGGGCATGTCTTACAGAGTCGGCCACAGTATGGGGACAGCATGGGTGGAAACATATGTTCTAGATGGGACTTTCCATTTTGGACAGGCACGTGCCACAAACCGCTGGAATCTGGAATTCTCCACAAAGGAGAAGGGCAAAAGATCAATTGCCAACATTTCAGCTACAGCAGCATTAAATTCACATGATGCTGCATGATTGGGTGGGTACTTCAGGTTACGGGCAAAAACACTCTCTTACATGGGCTGACTTACATGTTTTGCATGGGATGTGACAAATGGCTCTGCTCTGCGAATGGCCAGTGATGCGGTGTGGACGTGTGATGAAGAGGGCTGCACAGGTGACATATTCACAAATGAAGTTATTTTCCCTGTTTTACGAAAAGGGGTTGATGTGTCACTTGCACTAGACATACTGCATTGACCACCACCACCACCACTGCTACTCTGACCACCACTTGACAAGATTTCAAAATCATTATCCCCCCTAACTAGGGCCCCATTTCCAGTCTGCTGCTGCTCTACATGCTTCTGATAGTACATGTAGCCTTGTGTCCTGTAAGAACAGTACATCAAACTTAAGAGATTTAAAAAAAGCAAAGGTTGTGTTCCTCCTTTTTTATTTTAGATGTTCACATTTAAAGAGGCAGCTGAAAATTCAAACATCATTGTGTTAACTGGTACACATCTTCCCTAGGGCAGCTAAGAAGATGTAATTACTTGTGCCTTAGATCTGGTTCCCGAATGTGTTTTTTTTCACTTTAGGTTGCACTCTTGTTGGATTCTCATTTTCTAAGGAAAGGTTTACAATGGAGGAACTGTTTGAGAGGTTCTCCATTTCAGTTCCCCCCCACTGCAAAACCATGTATTTGTTTTGCAGTTGTACAACATTCTGAGGGCCCTTGTCAGCTTTGTTTTTGCCTTTTACTTGCATGACTAACTGGAAAACTGTCAGGTTGGGGGGGCCATGTCTGATGCTGCAACTGAAGTTTCTGGGGGTTGGGGTGGTTCAGCCTCAGTGCTGGTATAGGGTCCTCCATTGGGAGTGTCATAACAGGGGCCTCTTGGGGCATTTCAGCAGGCAGACTTTCCTCTGTTGTGGTTGTAGGGGGGTTGGGGTATGAGCTCTTGGTTCCTGGGGGGACAAGAAGGGAAACTATGTTGTCTGTGAGATCAGTTGGTTCTATGAATAACTGTGTTCACATAACAACCATGTTCTGCAAAGTCAGCATCTGAGATATTATGGGATGCCCGCGGGCAGTGGGTAAAAGTGTGACCTTTGTTTTCACACAGACTACACTTGGGGGTGAAGGTACAATGAACCCCAGGGTGCCCAAGCATCTCACACATCGAACACCTGATTTTCCCACAACTACTGCTAACATGTCCAGGGGAACCACATTTATAACAAGTCTGGGGTTGCCCCAGATAGAAAAGGATTCCCTGGTCTCTCTCCCAAGAAAGAAACTGCTAGGGATGTGTTGTATCCCTTCATCAGTCAGTTTTAGCTGGATTTTAAATCTCCAACCCTCCCACCTGTCCAGAACCCTTGGCTGTCAATAATGGGTCTGGCAACCCTTGTACCTCACATCATTGTTCTAACCAGTACAAAACATCTTTGACATTAACTCCCTCATTCCAAAATAGTACCATAATTGTTTTAGCAGTAGGTTTAATGAATGGTATAAAAAAAAGGGACCCCAAACAGGAGAATCTTTACATTTCTGGTACTGCTGCCAAAATGTATCTAATAAAGCTGCTGACCTAAAGCTTACACTGAAGCTTTGTTCCCCTGGTGCATTGATAAAGCAAAAACTTCAGAGGGAGAGAATTGTATAGATTTTTTAATAAAATATTTCCCCACATAAGTCCTGTTCAGTGGTTCTTCAAGACCTTCTTTGTAGCATATTCTGATGGCATGCCTTCTCTTGGCATTTTCTGGTGGCTGATGACATGTATACCCCCCTGACAGTGACACCCCAACAGCAAACAACACTACAGTGACTAGTCACTGTAGTGTCCGCACTGGAACCCGGCCCAGTCTGTTGGGGGTCTTGCACCCCCCCAATCAGCTCCGACTTGGAGTTCATTATATGTAGTGTAGGGGGATGCGGTGGGGTTTTGGGGGCAAAGACCCCCAAAGAAAACACATCGAGATGTTATAAACCAGCAGCGAACCGCGAGAAGCAGTCAAACTGCCAGTTTTGCTGTCTGGTCATTTGACAACAAATTTGTCGATGACCAGTTGTGGATCCCTGATGAAAAAGACTGGCAAAGCTAGATTTAAGACATGGGTCAATGTTATCTGTATTATTACCAGTATTACCAGTATTGTCATTTTACTCATTAGATACTAGCAATAGTTGACTATCTGATAAATCAGAAAAAGGTTCCTTGGATGTTTCTACAATGATCATTTCAGTAACAGTACCTGTTTGATTGTCCTGGTCAGTCTGTGAAGTGGCAGGTTGTGGCCCTGAAGAAAGATCTGGGTAATTTACGATCCCATTTTGTTCCTGTGCATTTGTTGATACTGACACAGAATGTTTGTGCTCATTCTGGGAATTGGAAAGGCAAGATTGGGGATCCAGATACCATCCTTAGTCAACATCCATCCTGCTTTTTGAAGTGCAGAACCTGGGGTCCAGTCTTTTCAGATAGATTATGTACACTGTTACCCAGAGCTTGGCAAGGGTGTGGCACTCCGAACTGAAACACTGGAGTTGGCAACTTTTTCCCTGAAAGCACCGCTGGACTAGCCATGAGGCATTTTCTCTTTTATTTCTCCTCTTCGAATTTGGATTTTTTCCTCCTGATATTGCTATTCAGCATTTAAAAGCATGTCAGCAAGGCTTTGTTTTTCAGCAGCTAAACTATCCTGAAGGTGTTGCCCAGCTTCGTCTAGATCCGTTTCACATTCTTCTCTAACTTCTTCATACATTTCATCCCTAATTTCAAATTCTGTGTCCCCCATAGTGATCTCCAAAGCTGGACCTACAGGGATGGTGATCTGTTCCCCTGCAGGTACACCAGCTGACTCTCCACTCTGACTGTCCGCCATTGTGAACAAAGGGTCCCCCCACTGGCAGGAGCAGGGGAATTTTATTGTACATACAAAACATAACGGTCTTAAAAGAAAACATAATATGGTTACATCCAAGCAAATCAGTACAAGAACAAAAAGAAAAAAACTTAAAATTAAATGCAAAAAAAAAATTATTTTCAAATGCTTTAAAAGCAATCCTTCCACCCGCATAAAAAGAAAACAGAGACAATAACTGTTACTCCACAGTTACATGCAGAAAGAAACATTACAATACTAAATTAAGAAAAAAATAAACTGTATGAAAATCTATCTTTTGTCTGCATAACATAAAAAGAAAAAGAAAAAAACTCTTTAGGAAAACTCTGAACTTAGTTTCACTATCTGTTATCTAAATAATACAGTGGTCTTTTGCTTTTTAATATGTACATAGCAACAGTGCAGAACAAGATTAGATAGTGATTCACCTTTGAATCTTATTTATATTAGTGAACAGACTCTTCTGATCCAAAACTGATTAGTTTAGCCATGTTTTCCTTCACCACATTGCATCAGCTCTGACTTTATGTAATCTCTTATGATCCATAGTTCTAACGTGTTCTACAGCATTCTCAATCATTACTGCAAAAGCAAGAGGAGAGGTGTTTAATTGCTGAGTCAGAAATTGGCATCTAACTTGCCAGAGGTAAAATTTAAGACACGCAAAGTCAACATTCAGGGATGGACAAATGTTAAATACCCTGTGTAGTCTCCTAACAGAAATGCTTCATAAGTCAGATTTCAAATGTATGGCTACTGCTATGGCCAAACTAATAACCCAAGTGTTGTGGGACATTCAAAAAAAAAGCAATTGGATTTCTTCTTTCTGTATATAATCGCCCCTAGGGAAAAACCTTTTTTTGTGTGTGTTTCAGATTTCCTCTCACCCCCAATCTGCTGTGGCAATTTAACCTTAAAGCATCCTAGGTATGTACCGGAATCCATTTGTCATTTAATTGAAAGGTGCAAGCCTGTGGTTATGTGGGGGAAGAGCTCCTCCCCGACATCCTACTTAATTCACCTGACCACAGCAGCTCTGCTTAGAGCGAGTCGCACTTGGCGCTTGCTGCATGTTGCTGCTGGTCCTCGGCTGCTCCTCTTTTCTCCTTGCTCTTGTTTCCCCCCCCGGCCCTTGTTTCCTTCCCCTGTTTGCTCCCTTCCCTTGTGCCTTGCTCTTTCCCCCGGTTTTCCCTGTATCTTTGTCCTTGTGTTTTTCTTTTTGGGGGGGGATCTCTGCATTTGCTGCCTTGCCTCCCAGGGCCACCCACCTGTACTCCCGCTGTTCTGCTCCTTCTCACTGCTGCCATCTGCTCCTTGCTGGCTATGCTTCCTCCGCAGCCGTGGTGGTGTCTGTCCCTCCTTTCAAGCAGCCTCGGCCTGCCGCTGCACAGTTTGGCTCGGGCCTCATCTACCTCCTTCTTCATTTTTCTGTTTCCTCAGTGCCTTCTGGACTCCTAGCACTGTCCCCTTGCACAGATGGCCGTGCACTGGCTTCCGGTGCTGCCTGCTACTACAGTCCTCGCCGAGGATTCCATGTTTTGTGTTACTTGGCATCAGCATTCAGATGAGCTGATATCTTCTGAGTTTCACAGTAGGGCAGCAGTTCTGATTTCGCCTTCCTCATATTGCCCTGTGCTGCGATTGCCTCTGGGGAGCTGTTTTCAGCCTGCTAATGGATTTCCGACTCATAACACTTCTTCGCCGGTTGTCTGCTGGCCATATTGCTGTTGTAATTCAAGAGCCCTCGCACCTCCGCTTGCAGATATTATTTTAAGGAGCTCCATAACAAGCATTTATCTGGGTGGAATGACCAAGGATGACCTGGTGGGTAGAGATGCATGCCAAAAAGGGGCATGGGCCTTCCAAATCTTGAAACGTATTGTCAAGCAGCTTAAATAGGGAATGGTTCTGATTATGTTAATGGATGAGGACACTGTGGCAGGGCTTGAACTCTATAACTGATACAAATAAGGTTTGGCTGTTCCATATCAACAAACCTTAGGCCCCGATTGGCCAAGACCTGACTGGGAAGCATACAATAACATTTGCCGTACGTACTACTCAGCCTGTCTGCGCTGTTGTAATCTGTGTTTCCATACGTGTGGGGAATTTCCTTATCTTCACATAAGACTGGTCATGCCGGCATCCCTTAAATCGGAGACATTATACCTCAGAGCACATGCAGACCCATATTTCATGGATTAGCGGCCCATCCTTTATGCTATGCTTATGTGCACCTTCCACTCATCCTCTCTGCTGGCTATGGAGCCTCCCTCAGCATTCTGGGTCTCAGTACTTTGGCACATTTATGCCTTTACCGTTGCCTGTAGCAATGCTCCTTCTCATACAACCTGCAGGGGTCTGGCTCCGCTCCCCTTCGTTGACCTACGTGGGGTCTGGCATTTTCTGCTGGCAACATGGAGGCTAGCCTGGTGGACTTCACTGACCTTGAAGCCCTATGTGTGGGTTTGCGGTTTGCTTGCTTTTGTGGGGCCAGCTTTCTGCTCTCTACGCATTCCTCAGCTGACCTACATGTGGTCTAGCTGCCCATCTACCCCATGTTAGAGGCCTAGCTGGTCACTTTGTCCAGGATACCTGCATGCTGTCTAGCTGTGCCCTCTATCATGGTATTCAGCACCCTACTCATCGGACCTCCGTTGTTAGAAGTCTTCATTCCACGTCACTTACTCATCTCACTTTCATCAGGATTGGACACTGCCAGGACGTCTTGTCATCATTTGTCCTAATTAAGTCTGGCTGCTGCAGCTATCACTTCACCTACTCGTACCTATTTCTACTCGTACATAACCTCCTTCACTATTGTGGACTTCCATCTTGCCTACGTCTCAAGATTTCGCAATCCATTCCCTAGGATCCTTCTTACCCTGCTACTTCAGTTAATTTGGAATTACTACAACTGCTGTTACCTGCCAGGGCTCTCAGCCGAGCTATTCTGCCATCCTATCTCATGGCTTAGGCCTCAGATGTTAACTTGCTCCAGTGCCCTGAAGATTACTGAGTCTAGTTGAACTGCCGGCTCAGCAGACTCAGTTCTCTACTGCATTACGCTGCCATCATTGCTCATCTGGAACATAACATCTACAGGACTTCATACTGCTCTCATAAAGTTTGCCTTTGCCTCTGCACCTGCCCTGCCATTCTGGCATTGCCATTCAAATTATTGCTACTCTGTTATGCAGATGTGCAGGTCCATGCTTGCTTCCGAAATCATTGCTCATTGCTGCCGCACATTTGTCACTTCATTCTTACTGCCATCCCCTCGGCTCAGCTTCTGGGATTCTGCTGCACTCCATGTCCATTCACCCTTCCAGGGTGTCACCACTCAATGCTTATTATGCTCTCAGCACTCCAGTGCTCCTTCAGCTCACCTGCTTTAGCTCTCCTACTCCACCTGCCTCACCCTGCTTCAGGGCCCGGGGGTTCGACTACTTCTACTCCATACCTGCCTCGCCCAGCATCGGGGCCTAGAGGTTCAAATATTTCCACTCTACTCCAGCCTCACCCAGCTGCAGGGCCTGGAGATCTGAATATTCTACACTACACTTGCCACACCAGCCGAGGCATGGAGGTCCCGTTCCTTACCATACTTGCTTCGCCGGATGATTGGAGGATTTCAGAGCTTTCCGGCCTATTGTTCATTTCTGCTTCGCCCACTCAGGACCAGGGTTCCTTCGCTCTACGTTTTCAGCTGCTCGTCTGCATTAGCTTACTTGCCTCTTCTCCAATGACTCACACTCCATCACCTTGTTTGCCGGAACTCGGACCATCGCTTCCAGTTTGTCTGCCTCCAAACTGAATTCCTGATGACTTTCCTGTCAGTGTCTATCCTGGACTTTGAATTTGATCTGGGACTTTGCTTAGCATCCATGAAGATTCACAGTCTGCTAGTCTTGATGAGCTCCATTCTCCATGGACTTACATCTGGATTTGAACATACGTCATCAATTCCTTTGGATGCTTCTGCCTTAATGTGCTCTGCTGTTGTCATACATACTCTATGTAATACCAATCCTTGCTACTATGTCTGTTCATGCATATCCAATTTTACTACTACTACTGCTGACTTATATACAGGTCCACTGATTTACTCTATCTGCTCATACTGACCTGTTTCATCTTTACAGGGCCTGGGGGTTCATCACAGACTGTCTCACCTATTTCTATGACCTGCTTTGCCATTTGGGCCTGCAGGTCCATCAAGCTTTATGGCTACCTATTCATACTGAAATCTATTGCCAATTCACTTTACATGCTTTATCACTCCAGACAGAAGGTTCCTACTGCTCCACCATCTCCAGATCGAGTAGCCTGCATCTAGCTCCTGCTTGATCACCAAGGCCTTCATTTCCTAAGCTTGCCAATCAGAACATGAACCAGTCTTCATATTCTGCATCTAGAGACTTAGTCATCGGTTACAGGTTCTCTTTGGAGAAGACTTCTTTGCCTTCTGAATTGTTTGGCTAATGCCACTTTCGACGCTATGAATTGTTCATGCTTAACCATGGATTTCAATCTATTATCAGATTCTGCTCTGGACATGGATTTCTTGGACTAGGAATTCATGAGAAGGACATGCTGCCGTCTTCACCTGACTCTCAAACATCAGTGTTACGATTCCAACTTCCCTATTTCACTGGTGCAGGATCTTCAGATTTGGATTTCGGATTAGCCGACAACTTAATATTGTTAGTTTAGGATTATTCTCCTTTAGTATGCCCAGAAAGATGGGCAGGTCAGTAGCCATGGGTCCTCAGAGGTTTCCCCCCAAGGGAGGTTTTCCTCTCCTGCGTGCTACTGGCCGCACTCTCCGGAGCTGGAGGCGATAATCGTACGATATCATTATTTCTTTTTTGGGGGTCTCATCCTACTCGACTAAGCCTCCTTCCTGCAGTGGGATACAGAGAAAGGCCAAAACATCAAGTCATAACAAGTTACTCATCAGTCCAAGCTTCTAAGCACCTTTTATATACCATCCAGTTCACATGTACTATAATCACTGACTTGCTCATGTCTATGCTGAAGTATCTAAGCACTAATCACGTTATATGACTACTACCTTGTAAGCATTTCCCTACTTACTGGTCTGGCCTCTGTATTTAAGCACAACCTACATCATTCAGCTACAGTATGGAGCACAAGCACTGAGCTATGGTTCATAATACATATAATAATAATAATAACACTACTGAATGTTTTGACAGAAAACATTTAGGAAACTCTACCACAATTACTAATTGGGTGGACATTTGAGTTTGTTTTCCTAGTTTAATATCTGTAAATTTCCAGACCCAAAGGAGATCCCTAAAACCTGAATAGTTGAGGTGATTATAGGGGAACCTATTAAATCCATGTTCCCTTCCTTCTCAGTGTGGGAGCCTATATGAACCACCTAACTTTTTTTCTGATTTATGCGTACCCCTGATTTTTGGGAATACCATTCTAGTGACTGCCTAATTTCCTGGTGAATCTTCAAAAACTATAAATCATTAGCATAGGCTGCCACTTTTTGCTCCATCAGACCAGGCTCTGGTGATAGCCCCACTATCCTTGTGTTAGCTATAATCCTTCTAATCAATGGATCCAAAGCATAGGTATGCAATAATAGACTAACGGAATCCTTGACATACTCCAATTTTCATTGGTATTGATTACCCATTAACCCATTCACATACGGCATTATGCTGGCCCCTCTATATAAAGACTTAAGCCACTCTAACATGTTTCCTGTTATCCCATGAAAGGACAGTACCTGAAACAAGTAGCTATCAGATACTTTGTCAAAAGTCTTGGCTTGATCAATTGCCATCAGGTAAGCTTTGATCTTATTCTGTCTCCCATATTCAAACACATCTCTCAAAAATGTGAGCTTTTCTGTAATGTTATGCTCAGGTATTGAGCATGCTTGGGCTTCATGAATCAAAAATTTACTGACTTTTTGTAAGTGCATACACAGTATTTTTGATAAAATTTTTGTGATCTGTGTTAAGCAGACTTATCAGTCTCCAGTTGTTCAAATACTGCTTACTACCTTTCTTGTGAATAAAAATCATGATGGCTCCTCCAAAATTATTGAATTTGGAGACATTCCGTGGCATGTCATTAAACAATTTTTTTAGAATTTCACTAAACAGGGAAGAATTTTTTTCATAGAAAGTACTAGGCAATCCATCAGGCCCTGGAGAGAAGCCATCTTTTAGTGTTTTAATTGTCGGTTCTATTTCCAAAGAAGAAATAGGAGCATTAAGTTCCTGTAACTGGGTATCAGTCAATGGAGGAGGATGAGTATGCAATAAGTTAGCATTTATTAGATCAGTGGGATATTCAGTTTTTAAATCATCCTGTAAATAGGTCTGGACTATCTGGAGAATGTCCATGTCTAGGTGTTTTACTGTCCTGTGTGAATCTAGTAGTTCTGTCATTAAGGCTGAATCCAGCCTTTGTTTACAAGTTAAAAATGGAGCTGAATATGGCTGCACCTCTGTACTATACCTCATTTCTGCCTCTAGGGTGGCAGCTCTATCATACTGATAGTTAAACATTTTCTTTTAGCTCAGAAATGTGTGCTAATTCCTGTGTCCTATTGCCATGTGTAAAAGACATGTAGTGATACAACCTATTTCTGCAGTCCAAATATTGTAGGAATTCAGTGTTTGATTTTACTAGTACAAGATGAGTAATCAGGTTTTTTATGTCCATCTTTGTATTGGACCTTCAATGCCACAAACTATTATACATGATTAAGATAGACTTCCTAATATGGAGTAAATAAGAAATTTCTGTGCAAATTTGTTCTTGCTCTAGCAGGGAGATGTTTAGTCTCCAATAACTTTGCTCAGATGGATCTGGACAAATCTGGAACCACAGATACCTGCCCTTTGTGGCAGGATAGTGGATCTGCCAGATACTTCCACTATCTGCCTGTGGATCTGGCCGTCGGATCCTAACCAGGATCCATCACTATCTGGCCCTGGATCCTAACTATCTGCCCTAGGATCTGTGGATCCTAACCAGGATACCTGGATCCTACAGTAAGTAGGCTCCATCACTATCTGACCCTGGATCCTGCATCTATCTTTGGCAAGATATCTGGTAAGATCCAAGTCAGGATACCATCACTATCTGACAGATAGTGGTAGGATCCACAAAAGCACTATCCAAGCAATGCTAGACACCAGTGCTTAGGGGCAGAGTATAACCTTGGTGGTATGTTAGCCATGCTAAAAGTGCAATGTAAAACTATGTGATCTGAGAATTCACAGGGTAATAATCTGAAGTTTTGAGGGAGTAGTAGTCTAGAACTAAATATGCAGTCAATCCGTGTTGCAAATCTGTTTTGAAAAGATGTATACCCTGCATCTTTATGTAGTTTATGGTAAGAATCCATTAAATTAGCTGTAGTAATGATGTTTAATAAGGCATGTGAGACACAGTACATTTTTGTCAAATTTTGTCCCTTAACTTGGGTTTAAACTACAGTTCATGTCACCTCCCCAAGTGGCATGTCTAGCAGTGTATAAGTATGGTCTAATTTTATCAAAGAGCTCAATACATACAGTTTTTGTTCGTGGTGCATAAGTATTGATGATTCTTAAAGAAAAAATGGTTATAAGAGCAGTCTAAAAGCAGTGCTCAGCCTGGATAAATATCCACCAACCTATGTAACACAAAATTTGTGCCTTTAAACAATATGCCCAAACCATTTATCATATCAGTTCCAAAAGTCCAGTACGAAGGACCCCACACTCACTCTCTCCTTGCTTGTTCTGTGTGAAAGAAGGAATTTAATCTTGTTTCCTGAAGTAAAATAATGTTGTGTACAGTATGATGGAAATATGACAAAGCTGTCAATCTTTTCCTATAGTTTCTCATGCTGCGCATGTTCAGGGAAGCTACATGTAGGGTTGCCATGTACTAGATTAGTGAGGAGAAACATCATCCTGGGCTCCCACCTTTATCAGGCTCTTTCCTTTTTGTCCTTTTCCTTTCTTTTCTTTTTTCCTTTTTGGAGTCTAGAGGAATGTTAGGATGCTCCTCTTCAAGATCTGATACCATTCCAGACCTGGATAAAACATTAGATTCCAGATCTGAATTCCCATCCTTTTTGCCCTGTAGAACTTGAAAGGTATTTTGTAAGGGGAGTGAGATGGGTCTGATAGGGTTTTTGACTGAGGCTCTGGTAACTCTCCTGGCTTTAGGAAGTTGAAACTCCAGAGGAGGGGGCATGTCTGTAGGTTTTGGTCCTTGTGCACTAGTGGTGTACAAATTCTTTAAAACCTCTGAGGGTCCAGAGGGGCCTTGGATGGGTTCAGTAACTATCATAGCATCTCCGTCTGCCTGCTCGCTAGCACCCTGCAGCTGTTATGGTGCAGCTGATGATGCTGCTGGTGCAGGGCCCTGAGAGGGGGCAGGTGGCGGGGAGGGGATCCGGGCCAAGGTCAGACCTGTCTTCAAGTTGGTTGTCCTGTGCTGTATGTACCAGGCCTTCCTGGTTCAACCCTTCTGCTCTATTTTGCCCTGCCCAGGGGCACTGATGGTATGCATGTCCTACCTCCTCACAAATGTTACATTTGTAGATATTAGTACAGGCCATGCTTACAGGACCAAAGTCTCCACAAAGGGCACAATGCAACCGATCACAGGAACTACTTAAATGAGTATATGATCCACATTTGTAGCAGACCTTCAGTTGGCCTGTGTAAAAGTAGACTCCCCCATCTCTGCCCAAAAAGAAACTGTTAGGAATGTGATGAATTCTTGCATTTTCTTGAAACAGCTTAACTCAGAATCACACCCCCCCGTCCAAATGCCCTCTATATCAATTATTGGTTCAGGTTGACCCATAACAGTACGTTTTTGCAACCAAAAAAGAATGTCATTCACATTGACCCCTTCATTCCTTAACAACACTGTTACAGTTTTCAGAAGGGGTTTAGTTAATGGAATGGACAGAAAATTTGCCCATAAGGGGGTCGATAGCAACATGTTATATTTTGTCCAAAATCTGTCCAATCGAGCATGCTGTCAAAAACTAATATCATACACATCTTCTCCTGATATATGTATCAGTGCATAGATTTCTGAAGGTTGGAAAATCATGGATTCCTTTAATAGTTTACGGGCAATATATATCCTTGTCTGGGTGCTCCTGCAACCCCCCTCTGTATCTCAGGCATATTGCATTTTTTTCTATGAGCTTGGGACAGTTTGTTGTGAAAAAGTTCAGTAAAAGTCCTCCCTGGTCTTCGTGGCCCTGTTTGATCACCTGGTGGGGGGGAATCATCACCTTCCAACTCTTCCAAAGAGGAAGGTGGAGGTGCCCGACCTCTCTGTGGCATCCCAGGAAAAAAAGTACTGTGTTGGTCTGCTTGAGGGTGCTGACATCTGCCTCTGAGCAGAAATATTTGCACCAGTTTCATTTTTTGAAGTCCCTGGGCCTTCAGAGTCAAAGGGATCCTGATCCTGCCCTTCTAAAAATGTGTGCATTCCTGTTGCACTGGCTGAGGGAGTAGTCTCCTGGTAATGCTCTCCCTCATCCTCAGCTCACTGTCAGGCAGATGGTAGAGTGGAATCTGTCACATCTGATTCACAGGGCCCCATCTCTGACTTCCCCGGGGCTGTTATAGCAATACAGCATGAACTTTTCCCTGTCTGTGTCTCAGGAGTGACCCCTGAGAGAACTCCATCCATTGAGAGTCAGGAATCCAATAACCCTCTGGAGTCTGCTTCAAACCGGCACTTTCCAAAGCTGTGTCCGGTGACCAGGAAGCAAAATCTATCGGTCTATCCACCTCTGTTGAAGCAGACACCGAAACTCGCCCTGGGGACCAAGCATTTTCCCAGTAGCAGTCGCAATAGCAGTGGACTGTATTTCCTTGGTCATTTCTTTGTTAGCCCCAGTGGGGCCTCCCAGAAACTCACAATGACCATCTCCTTGTACAGCAACCTGTGGTGTGCACACTGCATCTCAACATTCCTCAGCTGTCCCAGCATCTACCAAAGCAGCTTCTCCTGCTGCAGTCTGCTGTGAGGTGATATCCTCTAACTTACTGAAGAAATCACACTGTTTCTCTCAGAAACAAAAACCCCAGTCACCCTTAAGGCATCCCGTGAGTGCTCCTCTGACACAGCATTCTTCCCTCCAATGTTCAGGTCAGTAGATGCAACCATTTCCACTGCCTCCATAGAATCATCCAATATTGTTTCTCCCACTGGGTCAAATGTTTCCTCCATCTCTGACAGCTCACTTTGTCCACCTTCTCCTCCTCTGTCCAGCTTCAAATTGGGCTCCTCCATCCTGCCTACAGGAAGTAACAGCACCCCTGCAGGCAGAGTAGGGGAATTTGTTATTATAATAACATCAAAAACAAATAATTTTAAACAGTGTTGAGTCACACAAACCAATATACAAACCATAGGGCAGAAAAGATTCAAATAAATACAAAACAGTGTTAAATCACACAAAAATTATTCAAATCATAACAAAATTAAATAAGTATTATATTCATACATTTTCTAACAAGCTTCCTTGTAATCATTTAGCCACCAAAATTAAATCATAGTACTAAAAGGAAACCCCTTCCCCCTTAAGAGTAGGGGAGAATTTATTGTAAAGACACATACAACAGTTCCTGTGATTTACATCTTGCACAGCAGTGTAACCACAATTAATTTACAATAGTACCAAAAATATTTCAGACGTCATTCAACTTTTCCTTCATCAATCCTACCCCTGTCCCACCTTTCCCTCAATACCTCTTATTTATTTATTTTTTTTTAATAAAATAAATAAATCCTTTCCACCATTGTAACACCTTATGTGATGAATGAAACACTACATCCTTAGCATACACTTTCTGCAATTCCTGTACTACTAAAATAGCAAAACTTTCATGTGACATTTTCCTTTGGTACAATACCCATTGACATCTAACTTGCCATAAGTAGTATCGAATACAACAAAAGAAGACCTGCAATGTGTCCTGATGAAGGTGTTGAAATCTTAAATCGTTTTTCCCAATAATAATACTTCATACGGTAGGTCATATGTTTGAACCACTTCATGTTCCGTTTCACCCTTAAATAATCCCACAATGCCAAAGTATAGGAGCATTCCAAAAAGAAATGCTCCATTGTTTCAGTTTTATTGATACACTCCATAGAGTGGCAGATCCGTTCTTCTAGAACCTTATGCTTGGCATTCCTCCTTAAGTTTATTCTGCCATACACAGTAAGCCATAGGTGTTTCCACATTTTTGGGGGTATCCTGGGGTGTGTAAGTTGTCTCAGGATCAATGGGTTATCTACCAAGGGACAATTCTTAAAACTAGGTTCTAAATAAATAAATAATCTCCCGGTATAACTGCTTGCTAGTACTACTTTGTATAGAAAAGTTTGTGACGTGCCATCTATATAATTTTTGTGCTGCCGGTTTAAAATAACTTGGAGTATGAATGTGCTGATTCAGTTTTGGAGCAACTCCATTCCATGCTTGAAAATATTGGCCTAAAGTCAGCCTCATCCAAACATTTTGAAGTTCCCCTGTACAAGTCAGCCCACTCAAAATTGTCTGTGAAAAAAACAATACATGCAGAAAAACCACTGGATCTATCATACCTAAACACCCTCTGATTTCCCCAGATATGTAAAACATCTCTTTACAGGGTTTAATTTGTTACCCCATAGCATTTTGAAACATAAGCTATATAATTTGGCATCATATTGTGCAGGTAAAGGAAAAAATGAATGGAATTATGAACTGTTTAAGTATTCCAATCCTTTTGAGTTTAAAGACCTTCCAATGCCTCCATCGTTGAATCTTTAAATCTATTTTGAGAATAGCTTTATTCCAATTATTTTCTGGAAGATTCTGTGGCCCATACAGAATTCCTAATATCTCTATCAGCTCCCTGGAGATTTTTATACCTGCCACTTCCACTGGGACCATACACCCCCCTCCCCCCCCAAAAAAACCTTTACTCTTATTATAATTCAATTTTGAGTTGGAGACTTTCCCATATTTTGTGATTCCTTGTATAAAGAACCGAATCTGATCATGGTTTTCAAAAAACCCATAGATATCATCTGCATATGCCTGCACCTGTAGATTATATTGAAAACCAGGGCCAGATAAACCCTTCCATTTGGAATGTTTAGTCAGTATTTGTAGCAGTGGATCCAATGAAAATACATACAGGAGGGGGCTTAAAGGGCATCCCTGCCTAACTCCCAATGGGACTTGAAACCCGGATCCAACCTGTCCCTTTATCAGAGGCTTCACAGAAAAAGATGAGTACAGATCTTTCCATTGATCAATAAATTTTGTTGGAATGTGGTATAATTCCAGAATTGCATATAAGAAAGGGTGAAAAACTCTATTGAAAGCCTTTTCCTGTTCAGCGGACACCAAACAGCCAGTGACCCCTGTTAAGTTAAGATGCTCTATTGAGTCTCTAATAATCATTAATGCATATTGAATTTTCCTATTTGGGAGCCCAGAAAACTGCTATGGTGAGATAATTAAAGAGGTATACTGCTTCAGTCAATTGTTAATAATATGAGCTAAAATTTTATAGTCAGTATTTAGCAATACTATAGGTCTCCTCTCCAGTTAGAAATATCAGACTGTTCCCCTTTTTTATGAAGATAGATAAGCAAGCCTTCTGTAAAAGAAGGAAAAATAGAGTTTGTGAAAAAAAATACAAATATACCTTTTCTAAACAAATAGCTAAATGCCGATTGAAAGTTTTGTAAAATGTATTCGGAATGCCATCCAAGCCTGGAGAAGTTTCATTTTTCAGAGCCTTTATGGCTGATTCAATTTCTTGCACCATTATTGGGGCCTGCAGTTTATTGATTTCTTCTGGAAATACTGGAACACTTACCCCTTCCAAAAAATCCTGTCTTTCTTGCTCCATAATTGGTTGCTCAGGCTGTAATGATTTATAGTGTTGTTTTATCAATTCCTCAATCCCGTCTGTTGAACTAACTTTAAGCTCATTTGCAGATACTAAAAAGTCAAAGGTCATGCCGTACCTGATCTGTTTGCATGCCTCATAGGGGTCTCCAGTAGGGGATTTTTGTGTCCCATTATACAGCATTGCCTGGATTGATTTAGCCCTATCATATTGATATAGTTTCATGGCCTCCTTAATTTCATTAATATGAGATGTATAATCATGATTTGAATGATTTGCAAGAGTGTATAATGTTTGCAATTGTCCTCTTAAAGATACATATTTAAAAAAATTATCATTCCCTGTTTTCCTCCCATGATTTTTAAACCAGTTTGTAATATCCTTCTTTGTATCGGTTCACCATTCCCCTATGTTAGAGTACAAAAATGCCACCGACAGTCTAGCTTCAAGGAGGTGATTCATATTCCATTGTGCTACAGGCTCCCCCAAAACTGAGGTGTTACGCTTTGACCTGCCAAACCCTTTAGTGGTGCCAGTCACATGATCTAGCTGTAGTCTTAAAAGAAGATGGTCAGAAAATTCTACCGGATCTATACATAAAACCCCTTTAGGTAGACTGGGTGAAAGAAAGTTATAATCTATAATAGTTTTAAAGGAATTCCTCATGTAAGTAAATTTAGGGCCCTCTGTGTAATAAATGTGACTATCTATCATGCCTGCAGTATCAATTATCTGTGTTAGTGCATTAGAATCACAATAGATTTTTTTACCATCAACTCTTTTCCTTTTTTCCCTTCAAAAATGCTGCAGTTGAAATCCCCACAGAAGAAAGCCTTGGATGTGGTCACTGAATAGGGTTGAATTAATTTCATGTGGCTAACCTTGTCTGCTTTGATCTCTGAGTTACAGGTATTTATGAATCTGCAATCCATTTCCCCCCAGAGCCCATCTAAAATTAAAACTCTGCTTGGGGCTAGGTCCACCAGCTTCTGTAAATGAAAGGAATATGAATTAAACAAAATCCCCAACCCATCAGCCTTATCTGATCCAAATGACCAATAGGAAGGTCCCCATAGCCATTCTTTTTTGAACATCCACACTTGTTCACCATAATTCATCCAGATCTCCTGTAAAAAACAGATATTTAAACATTTTCTGTGTACATCATGAAATACAGCTTGCCTTTTCATTGTATTTAATAAACTATGTATGTTTACAGACCCTATTTTTTTACCCAGCCAGTTTAATCAGAAAGAAAAGCAAAACCCATACTATAGTTTCTAATTTTTTTTTCCTTTTCTTTTTCATCTTCCCTTTATGCGTATTTTGCTCTGGACTTGGATTCTAATGCTCTGCAGTGGATTTTTGGGACTCTGATTCCCCTACTTCCATATCAGAGTCCCCCCACTTGGAAAAGAGGGCCACATAGCAATTATTTATTTCTAAAGGAGATGTACTCGGGGAAGGGGTTGGCCTCACATTCCTGGAGGACCTTCTGCATGAAAGGGGGGGCCTGAACAGAGGGAGCTGTCACCCCACTCTCCAAGGTTACTGATTTCTCATAGCAAACTGAAGTAAACAACCCTGGAGCCCACACTGCACAAGACTCCGAAGTCCCTTTCCTCCCTGATGTAGTCGGGGTATCCCCATTGAGAATTATTAAATCTTCTTCCTTGGACCTTGGAAGGGGAGGAGGAGGAGGAGGAGGAAGGGGGGGGAGAAGGAGGGGGGTCCTGAACAGAAATACCAGCAGCTGGAGCCTATGCAGCTACCGAATCTTGCACTTGCTGAATAAGCAATTCAGGGCTGATGCAAGAGGCCTTGTTTCATGCCGCCCAAGGGCACTCTCCAAATACATGGCCGTACTCCTCACATAAATTGCACTTTGTGTGGTTCGCACACTGAATGGTTATGAGACCTATTTCGCCACAGTTGTCACTCCTGGGCCTATTACATGTGCTAGATAAATGAGTCCTAGAGCTGCATTTGTAGCATGCCCTGGGCTGACCCGCATAAAAGTAAACCCCTCGGTCCTTGCCCAACATAAAAGAGTTTAGGATATGTTTGATACCTTTTTCATGCTGTCTTAATTTTACTTTATATTTCCAACCTCCAGTCCAAAACAATTCACTATCCAAAATTGCCTCAGGTTTCCCCAGAATGTCTCATGTTTGTATCAACCAGTACGTTATATCCTCTACATGAACCCCCTTGTTCCTAAACATCACTGTCACATACTTAATTAGTGGTTTGATCAAAGGAATCACCAAGAAGGGGGTCCATGTAGGGGAAAACTTCACTTGCCCATACCTCTCCCAGAAAAGATATAGGGCATAGGCTGAAAGAAAACTCACATCAGAATTGTCATCCCACAATATGTTAATAAATGCGTATACTTCCCTGGGGGTAAAATGCAATGAATCTTTCAGCAATGTCCTCCGTACATGACATCTGTCTGGCCTATCTTTAAGTCCTCCTTTATATTGGGTGCACACTGCATTCCGTTTGGGTGCTGCCTCCTTTTTAACTTTTGGAAAAAGTTCAGATAACAAGGGCTTTCTTGCTAAATCAGTGTCCTGCCCAACATCAGGCTCCTGTTCTGTTGCAGTTCCCCAGTTCTGTGTGTTTGTAGAAGTGGTCAAGGCCTTACCAAAGTCATTATGCCTCTCTGAATGCTTTGGCCCATATAGAGTGCTCTAGCGGTGCCATTGCCACTTCTCCTGCACTATGAATGATATCTGCAGAGGTTTTCCTGATTTGTTCATCTGTTTTAGGAGCCCACTCAGAGGAAGCATGAGATAGGTTAAAAGATTCAACCCAAGTGGGGTCAGGTAACCAAATACCCTCCCGGAGATTGCTTCCACCCGGCCTACACAAGGGCTTTCTGAGGGGACCAAGCACAAGTGGAGAGAGGTGCTACCAGTAAAGGTAGCTTCACTGACTGTGGACCACTTTCAGGGATTGCTTCAAGATTTTTTTTTGCCAGCATTAATGCTGCCCTTTTGTTCTTAACCTCTGTTCTCCCATTTCTCAAACTCCCTCCTTTAAAGAAAAAGCATGCAAGTCTTTCTTGTAAACCACCAGACTTTTGATATTTCATTTCCTCCAGATTCCTTTTAGTACTCACACACCCCTCAGGCTGCTTAAAAACAAACCCAGCCATTTTCAACATCATAACTGGAGCCTTGCTTTTCTCAACCAGTTCTTCAGCTCCTGCCAAAGTCATTCGTTTGCATTCATTTGCAGTTTAGGAAGCACCTCTACTTTTTCCCCTTGTGAGGGAGAAATTGCCTCTTTTATGGTTTCAGCAGACACAATACTTTTATCTTCAGTTTGCACAGTGCAAACTTTTGAGCCAATGTCAGAAATTAAAAGGGACTTGTCCTGCCCCGACGGGGCGTTTGATGCTGCTGCATCAGAAGGGCCTTTGACAGGCTGAGTGCTGGCAATGACAGGAGGAATTTCTGACTTCAGATGTGCAATTCATGCTGCGAGGCACTCGCACTTTTTAAATGTTGATTCTGTTCATCTTGTAAAGGGTTCTATGTGATAATCGTGAGTGCCGAACGGCAACTTGCATTGTCACGACATCAGGGCGGTGAAAACAATTTCACCACCCTGACATCCTCAGTGCACAAAAGAACAGCACTGGGGATTTGAATGCTTTGCTTTCTGTGGGGGGGCTGTGCCCACCCCACACACCCCCATGTGGGGGGCTTTTCCCCACACCCCTCATACTTAAAGACTTAACTTGGGGTGCATGTTGGGGGTGCAAAGCAAAAAAATAGAAGTTTTGGGCTGGGCACAACAAAAACACAGTAGCGCCTGGACCCAGACCCAAACCCAGATCCCCATGCACCACAAGTGAAGACCAACCCCCAATGCCATGGTGCAGCTCAGCAGCAAACTGTAGTGCCACCCCTACATCCCCTCTGCCCTCCCAGGCCATGCTCACCATGCTAACTCCCCCCCGCATGCGTGTACATATAGCGACATCCTGTCGCTAGGGTTTTCCACCCCCCCCACATCCAGTCACCCTCCCTGCCCCCTCACCATTCGGGCTTTCGCCCATATCGCATAACCGTTTTGGATGGTGCTGTGATTCAGGCACCCACCTCACGTGCTACCCCTGTAAAGACTGCAGCAGCTCTTGCTGTTTTTGCTCCATATTTCCTGGTACCACTGTTTCCTCATGCATATCTGAATTAATGCTTAGATCGTCTATAGATATGTAGATATCCATGATGTCTTCCGCAGAATCTTCTAAAATGAATGTTTGTTCAGCAGAAATTTCAGCCTCTGGCATATTCAAGATAGAAGAGGAGGCCTTCTCTCCTATCTCTACAGCATCTGCACCTTCCAGTCCTCCTCCTCCACCTCGATCCACAAGAGCAGCCATCTTGGCCAAAGACCAGGATGTCAAAGGTTCCCCTAGACGTGAGTAGGGGAATTTCCCTGGTGTCCTGGCCAAATTTCACCCATTCACCAAAAATACCACCAACTGCTTAAAATCTGGTTCAATTTCAGTTGGCATCCATCTGTATCCCCCTCCCGGGGACAAGGCTGAGCATAGGCAAAAACTGTCTAGTCCTCCTTCCCGGTCAACAAAAACTAAAGCAATAAAAAAATAAAATTGTCTTAGTGTATGGGCAACTCTGCACAACAATTGAAAGTTTAAAAAGACCACAGAAGCAGTCACCAATCACTTGTTTTTCCCATCAAAAGTGACAGATGGACTTGGCAAGGGAAAAAAAGAGTGATTGGTGCAGCTGTTAGGGACAACTGAGCACATGAGGGCATCCCATGTTATTGTACCCTTGTAGTGATATACTCAAAATGGTACAATAGATGTTTTTTTAATTGAATATACTTTAACATTCAAGAAAAAACAACAAAACCCATCTAACAAGAAACAGACAAAAACATCAAAATACAATTAAAGAACAAATAAACCCAAGCCTCTTCCCCCACCCCACCCATCAAATCCCTTAGACCCAGAGTACCAGTACTATCTAAAAGAACTAGAACATGATCCAAGAAAAAATACACAAGAAAAAAAGGGTAAATGGGCAGATCCAGTCACCAGCCACCCAACTTCTAACCATCTATGAACCTGCTGAAAAAGGGAGCAATGCAAGAAGTGGTACCCACTGCAACATATATTTATCTTGCCTGTCTTGACAGCAAGCAATATGTTTCTCAGTTTTGAGGGCCTGCAAAATTTCGGCATGCCACTCTCTGAAAGAAGGTGTAAAGTCATTTTAACTAATGCCACACTATTACAATCGGACCACAATAGAAATCAGGGACATGTAGACCCTATGAGGACTGAGTAGCTCTGGTGGGAGGTAACCTACCAAGCAAATCTGAGGCATGAAAACAATTTCCAGACCCAGAAATGTATCTATGAAGTTACTAAATAGCGTCCCAAAAAGGAACAATCTTGGGCAGTCCAACAAAATCTGCTTCACACTCCCCTCCAGCGACCCACAATGAAGACAAGATGGAGAACTAGTTCTGCCCATTCTGTACAGTGACAGAGGGATAAAATACAAATTATACAATATACAGAATTGTAAAAGTCTATAGCGATCTTGTTTAGTAGATTTATAATGACTACATCAAATTAACTGCCAAGTCTTTTTATCTAACTCCAGACCCAATTCCCGCTGTCAATAAAAACAGATTCCTCTTGGAGTTGAAGTGTAGCATAGAAGTGGGATATGGGATGTGACTGGTCTACCAAATACAAGAACTCCTGTAGGACTGTATTAGGCTGGGAAGATCATGGGAGAGGACCAAAGAAGGAGATCAACACCCTGGAGAGCTGCATATATTTAAACAGTTCTAATAGGGGAGTAGCTAGATGGGACTAAAGGACAACCACAGAGAGAATGTTATCACCATCTAACAGGTCAGTTACCAACAGATCAGTAAGTGGGGTACAGAAATTAAACAGTATAGGCTGGTTAGCAATTAAAAGGTTTGGGTTGCCTATAAGTGGATGGGACAGGTCCCTAAGCCAATTGGCATCCAGGTAAGAACAAGTCTGTTGGAGAGATCTGAGGGACCATCCCAAAGGAGTCTGGCAAAGAGACCCAGGCAAGCCTGCCAGTTTAATATAAAAAATACTCCTGGGATTGAGCCCCCACTGTTTACATAGAAGTTTTTCAAGCAACAACCATAAGGGGCAATAGGACACGTCAGTAAGATCCGCCAGTGGACAACCCCACTGGAACACCTTACTGCAATGAATGGCACAATAACACAAAATGAAACTTGGCAACCTAAGTTCACCAGACTCCCTTGGAATGGCTAGCTTGTTAAGTCCTGTGAGCCCCGAGAAACTGTGTTACCATGTTCGGAAGGCAATTGAACCAGAAGTGAGGAAGAAAGGGCCCAATCATGCTCAAAGGGTTTATAATATATGACAGGATATTCATTTCAATGACACTCACCCTCCCTCAAAGAAAGAGAAGGAGTGTCATCCAATCCTGGAGATCCAATTTGATGGTCTGCAATAAAGGGGTCAGGTTAGAGTTGAATAGCTCAGATAATGAATGGGTCACTTTACTCCATGAGTAGGGGAGTTCCTTAGGTTCCCAGGAAAGCTCTAACTCAACAATTGAATGTTTTAGAACCAGGGAATTGAGGGGCAAAACCTTAGACTTATCCACATTTAATTTATAACTGGACACTCTGGAGAACCTCTGGATCTCTTCCAGAGCAGCCCGGATGAAAGTCTGTGGATTCTCAATGTGCAACAGTAAATCATTCATATAAGCAGAGATTTTACAGTCAGACCTACCTGACAGTGGACTTCCGGTGACGTCAGCGATCTAATAGCTGCCTATTTCTGGAGCTCTGTCTACCCCAGTTGAAAATCTACCAACATTGGCTGTCAAGACATGGCCTCCCCTGCCAAAACCACCAGATCAAAAGCTACAGCAGTCAGAAACCACAGTACGCCAGCACAAAAATTAAAGGACCTCCTGAGACAAGATAAAGCTCACCTACAATCAGACCCAGAGACTACAGAAGACTGCATGATGGACGAATAAGACGGTGATTAAAGCACATCAGATCTGATCTCCTCAATCATACAAACCACTAAAACCATCAAAAAAATAGACCAAAGGCTGACTGAACTATGTTCCGACATAAATAGGATAGAACACTGGACTGACTAGATAGAGCTGTTCTTGACCCAGGTCTCAGAGCAAACAGACAGGCAGGATTACCTGCTCCTCTTCCGGCTGGCTAGAGATTGAGAAATGACCTGGCACCTCAATAACACGGAGGACTGGAGTAGGAGGCAAAATATCCACATATATGGGGTTCCAGAGGGAGCAGAGGACAGTGCAAAAGATGTAGCAACCTTCTTACAGGACATGCTATGGCAAGTAATCAACATCCCAGAAGATATAGAACTCTCTATGGATCTCACCCACCATTCTTTAGGCCTGAAGACCCAGGAAGCAGGTGTCAGACCCCGATCCATAATAGCTAAGTTAACATTTTTACAGCTAAAGAAAACCTGCTTCGTAGAGCCTGGCAGCAAAGGGACATTAAATTCCAAAACCATAAAATCACCTTAGATCACAGATCATGATTACACTAACTCTGTGCAGGACAGTCACAAAATCCTATGGCCTATAATCAAACAACTATGTGCAAAGAACATCAGGGCACAAATCCTATTTCCTGCATGCCTAAAAGTTGAAACCGAAAAGGGCACAAAAATCTTCCTTGACCTGCTGGATGCAACTCAGTTTTTAAGCGACTTAGGCATTTCGACTCCCACGCTGCAAAAAGAGTGCCTGGAAAAAGACCTGCTGGCGTCCGCATGGTCTGTTGCACAGAGAGGCAATACAAGGAATGGCTCCATGTAGAAAATTCCACACACCAGCCTCCGCTCCAACCTTACCTCTCTAGTATGGAAGTATGGGGACCCAGTGGTGATGAATAAAAAAGCACCATACCTAGCAGAGACTGAAGAGGACAAGACAGTGCCTGGAACCACTAAACAAGTGAGGAGAGTGCCTTGAGAGTAGAAGATTGAGAAACCGATTTGTTTTGGCTTGTGCCCCTCCCCCCATGCTCAATAGACAAACTAGTAGCCCCAAGATAGAAATTTGTACATGATTCCCTTATAGCATCTGATTAGGCTGGGAGATCGCTCACTTGGACTCTGTTTTCATGGACCACTAGACCAACAAAACTACCAGAAGGAGGTGAGTGAAAACCCAGGCTTACAAAATAAGGGGACACATGCTACTGCATAAGAAGTAGACTGCAGCATTTTCTCTAAAATTTCAAATTTTCAAACACTTGGATACTCTGAACATATCAACTACATAGCAAAAACTGTGAATACCCACATAGGCCTTCTCTATAGACATAAGAACTGCCTCACGGAAGAAGCCCCAAGCACTGCCATTCACAGTTCAGTAATCTCTAAAATAGACTATGGGCTTGTGATCTATGGGTCTTCCACTGACACAGCTCTCCGACGCATCGCCACAGCACTAAACAAGGCATATAGTCGCCAAACATCTGCAAACTGCCTTACACACACCTGCGAGATCTACAAACATGCAAACTGGCTCCAACTATCTGGCAGAATTAAATATCAAACCTGCATCCCAGCAAAAAGCAAAGATTGGACCTACTACCCCTGTATCACAGACACTGCTGAGACCATATAGCGGCACATGACAAACCAGGAATTCAAACAACCTCTCCTTCACTGTTCCCCTTTGCAGGACTACCCAAGGCCAGTGATCCTTCTTTTTCAGAGCCTCCTCCATGTTCAACACCCTGCCAGCAGAAGTTACCAGCAAAGCAACCCTGGGTACCTTTAAGCTCAGCCTGCATCAATACCTCATCTCCTGTGCCTCCTGTGACTGCTACACCTAAATGGTTTATTCCCCCCACCCTTCCCTCCCTACTCCTTCCCTCCTCCTCTACTCCCTCCACACTCCTCCTCGCTGGCCCTGCCCTAACCCAGCCCCCACTCCCTCTCTTTCTACCTCTTTACAGCAGCCTCTGGCCATGCCTCCCTCTGTAGTATAGCTACCTATACAAATCTATATTGTTTAAATTGTTATAGAAGTGATTTGCAAAATTGTGATGTTTTGGTAATTAACAAAGCCCTCTGGCTGCTATGTTTATTTCTCTTTTGCAGAATACCACTGCCTGTCCTAATATTTCAAGTAACCTGACGTGGAACCTTTGTAAAAGAGCCCCTGGCTCAAAGATGTATCTGATTCCCTTAAATAAATAATAAATAAATACATTTCGAGACCTTGATCTGAATTGGGTACAGACGTGCCTTGAGCTGCATCTAGTGCATGGGGGAACGCTTCAAGGGGAATTGCATGGCAGAAGCTGGGCCTATATGAATGACCTATACATACTCTGTTGGGATCTTAAAACAACTAACTTTCCCCGGTCTGCAGAGAACGTGTTTTGCATAGAGGCATGCAGAAATGACTTTCTGTTTTCTTTTAGTTAAATATTTATAGAGAAATAAAGCAAGTCATTAATCAAACTCATTCTCCTGAACAAATTTAGCACTGTGCTGTGTCCTCTTATTTTTTTCTCCATCAGGATAAAGGCAACTATTCTTGAAGGTGATAGTGGGTCTCAATGATTAAGTAGCCTTATAATAAATGTAGACCACAGAGGCTTGAGGGGAAAGGAGATTGAGGAGCGCTAGTCCTATTAAATTACCAGGGAACGGCTCGGGAGGGCGAAGATTGTCAGGGAAGTGTGACAGTCTCCCCCGTTGTCAAATGATAGAACAAATGAAGATCCTTATGTTCCCCGATAAGCAGACTATTAATAACGATAAGCTATGGGCTCCCCCCATAACTAAATAAGATATGCCACTTAGGGCCTTCATGTAGAAGCAGGGGCTCAAACAGCCCAGAATTTATTTTCAGATTAATTTAGCAGCTAAAACATACAAATAATAAAGAAAAGACAGGGGCAGGATGAGAGCCTGGTTACACAGGCACCATACCCATACCACAGCTGATGTTGGGTACCCCAGTTGTAGCGGGGAGTCTGACCCATCCTGCAACATACTGGTTCTTGCCTCTGATAGGTGGGATATTTGACATCATTGTGGAGATGTCCCATGAGCTGCCTGGTAAAGTATAGCCTGACCTTGGAAGTCAACAGAATAACCCATCTATTACATTGCAATGCTGCTTTTGTCCACTGACCGACCGAAGCAATAGAATCTGTAGAATGCTTATGAAACTGTTGAAGACATGGCAGAGTGTTTTAGTCTGCCAGTTTACTGAAGTTTATAAATTCAAAGTTTCAATGGTTAGATTGTTACAGAGTTTATAAACCCACTTTACTTGGTCAGTTTAAACTTTTTGTTCTTACAAGTTATGTTTACCAAAAGGTGCACATATAACTTCCTACAGCTTGCCATTATGTTTGTGCTGTTAAAAAGGGAACAGTTGCTCATATTAGAGGTTACATTAATGTACCCAACATGATGACTACAAAACAAAGCAGAATCCTTTCTTTTAATGTTAATGGCATTACAAATCCTACAAAAAGAAAGCAGTTGTTAACATTTTTGTCAACACAGAAATCTGTGGTCAACTTTTTGCAGGAGACACACCTTTCTCCTACTGAGATTACAAAATTGAAATCAAAACACTTTCCACACCTATATCATGCCTCTTTGGACAAGGGGAGGAGGAGGGGAGTAACAATACTACTGTCAGCTGACCTCCCTTTTGAGGAGGAAGAAGTTATCATCGATCCAGGGGCACAATATATTATTGTTCTGGGATGGGTCCAAGACATCAGAATTACATTGGTGAACGTTTATGCTCCACTTGGTTCTCCTCTGGCATTTTACACTTCTCTAGTCCACCAAGTAACAGAAAAAGCAAAAAGCCTGTTACTTATGGGAGAGGACTGGAATTTAATTTTAGATAGGAAGATAGATGCACCCTCCCAGATCCCCAACCCTGCGGTCCGAAAGGCCAGCTTTTTTAAAGAGACTTTGCAGAAACTCAGGCTGACGGATGTATGGAGAGCTAAATACCCCACAGCAAGAGATTACACATGCTTCTCCGCTGGATTCAAAATATACTCCAGGTTGCACAAGTTCTTTACTTTTACCAGGGACCTGCCCTCACTCCCAGGGATGGAAGTTGGAACCTCAGTCCTCTCAGACATCAGCCATTATACCTGAATGCCGAGTTTAAGTTACATAAGAAAAACATGCACTGGAGGCTGAATGTCTCCCTACTTGGTGATAAAGTGGTTGTTATAGAGATCAAAGAAATAATCCAAAAGGCAATAGAAGAAAATGCTCGACCCGAAACCACACCCCAGATTTTATGGGACACAGTTAAAATGATTCTGAGAGGGAAATTAATCTCCATAGCCACCCACAAGAAATGTCTAGCACAACAGAAACAATCAGAACTACTCAATCAGCTAAAAACAGTGGAAGCTGAACAGAAATTAAAGTGGACAAAGATTAAAGATACAGAAATTTAAAAAAAAATAAAGAGTGATCAGCAACATTTGGAAAAGGCAGATATAGAAAAAGCCCTTCGGTACCTGAAACAAAAGGTTTATGAGGGTGGTCCCAAAGCTACTAAATTCTTAGCTCTATGTCTAAAGCAACAAGCAGCTAGGGCTTCCATTACCAAAACTAAAAACCCATTGACGGGACAGATGTCATCCAAAAGCCAGAAAATTGCAGAAGCCTTTACAGCATACTATAAAATGCTATACTCCCCCCACAAAGAATCACCTAGAGAAGAGACGTTGGCATATTTAAAATCTTTAAACCTCCCCACCATAACTCAAGAATAAGAACAGTCCCGAGTAGCCCCCGTAAAACAAAGGGAAATCCAAATAATTATCTGGAACATAAAAACAGGGAAATGCCCTGGGATGGATGGCTTTGGGGGCAAATTTTGCAAAGCATTTTAGAAAGAGATGCTTTTCCCCCTGCAGGAAGTTTTCACTGAGATATGGGAAGAGGGGAACCAATCCCCCCCTTCATGGCAATATGCCATGATTTCTGTCATTCAGAAATCAGGAAAACCCCAAAAAGAGTGTGACTCATATTGCCCTTTCTCCCTTCTCAATGTAGATTATAAAATTGTCACCTCTATTTTAGCCTCCAGACTAACTAACCTCCTCCCATCACTTATAGAACTAGATCAAACTGGCTTCATTAAAAATAGGCAGGCCCCTGACAACGTCCGATGTACAATTAACATAATCAATGCCATACATCAATCTTGCACCCCAACTACCTTAATGGTGTTAGATGTGGAGAAGACATTCAATAAAGTTTCTTGGTGTTTTCTTTGGTGTACTAAACTGATTAGGATTCCCACAACAATTTCTTGAAAATATTAAACTGATTTATACAACGCCTCAAGCATATGTCAGAGTGAATGGTGGCATCTCTAATAGATTAAATCTGGGCAGGGGCACCCGGCAGGGATGCTCACTCTCACCCTCGCTTTTCACCTTATATTTTGAACCACTAACACAGGCTATCAGAGAAGCACTGAGGGTAGGGAGGGTTGAACTAGGGGGAGAGACTCACAAAATATCCCTCTGCGTGGATGATATCCTTCTTTACCTGACTAGGTGAGAAGAATCCATTCCTGCTGTTTGGACACAACTAGAGGAATTTGGAAGGCATGCAGGTTATACCTTAAACAAGTCCAAAACTGAAGCCTTATGCTTCTACTACAACCCCACTTTAGCCATCACTCAACTGCTCCCCCTTAATTGGAAGGCCACAAAACTTAAATACCTGAGCTCCCAAATTGCAAAAAATCTGACCCAACTAATAAAAGCCAATTTTAATCTGTTAACTCGACAAACACAAAAAGATATGGAAAAATGGTCCCAGTTAAACCTCCTAATGTCTCCTGAATACAATCAATCATTATGAATGTCTTGCCAAGGTTTTTGTATCTCTTCCAGTGTCTATCAATATACAAACCACAATCTCAATTTCAGATCTGGCAAAGGAATATATCTAAATGTATTTGGGATGATAAAAAAACCCAAAATTATCAGACAGTACAGGCAAATAAACTAGCTGGAGGCAGATTTCTCCCAAACCTAGAGGATTATTATCTGGCTGCAAACCTGAAGACAGCCCTCCTATGGTCAGTGCCATCCTACCAAGCTAGTTGGAAAACTATAGAACTAGAGGAGGAAAATGAGGGCCTCCCTCTGGGTGCTAGACTGACAGAACCAAGCACTGGGGAAATTTTGGCTAACTTAAAACTGATAACTACTCATGACACCTTAAAAGATACCAGCAAGGCTTGGAACAAATATAAACTGAGAATCTCACTGTGGCCCCTAAGATGATTTACTTGGGACACTACTTTCTCCCCATTGACGTTAGACCACACCTTCCAGTGCTAGGACAGGCTGGAGTTCCACTGGCTGGGCCAGCTAATGTCCAAATGAACAATCTTAGACTTCAAAACATTAAGAGAGACATTTGCCCTCCACAACACAGATCACTTCCGCTATCTTCAACTACGTACACACTTAATACATTGTCTCGCTAAAGATAAGGCCCAGAAAGAAGCAGCCCCAATTGTAGAGGTCTGCAACAATATTTTACATGAACGTGTCCAGAAAGGTTTAATATCCTTAATATATAAAGCCCTAAGAGATTTACACACAACCACTATATCACACCTCTAAGAGAAATGGAACTGGGAGGGGGATCTGGAACTGACAGAGGAGGATTAAGGCAAAATATTCCATATCAGAACTAAAACTACATCATCTCCCCTTTGGCAGGAATAGGCCTGGAAAGTCAGGGTGTGATTCTTTCACACCCCAACCATACAAAACAGAAGAGACCCAACTTGGACAGGTTCTTGCTGGAGATGCTGTCGTGAGGAAGAGGCCACCACACTCAAATTTTCTGGTCCTGTCCGAGACTCCGGCCATTCTGGTCTAAGGTGGGAGAGACACTCAAAGATATTTTTATGATGGACACCCCAATTGACCTGGCCAGCGGCATCCTTGGCCTGCCACCCCCAGAGATTTGAGGCCAGATACAACATACATATGTGCGCTACAAATAATGGCAGGACACAACACCATAATATGTACCTGGTTACTGCCGGAGCCCCCCAACCTCTCAGCTCTGGAGAAGTGTGGTACAGGACATCTCAAATATGGAAGAAATAATACATAGAGTTAACCAGAAAAGTCATGTATACACTAGGAGGTGGGCAAAATGGCTGATTTGGCTTGACACTAACCAAGAGCAAGAAGAAGAGTAGGAATATACCCAAAATAGGAGTCATGAAATTACAGCTGTCAGATACCAGCACAGGGCGAACACTGCTGAAGGGAATAAGCTGTGTCTCTCATAAAAGAAGAGAGCCCTGAGGTCCTAGATTGGCATGATACAGAAACTTGCATATTACATAAGAAATTGTGTAATATTAAGTCTATATAAAAACTGCTATCATTCAATGACGTATTAGTTGATGTATGATTTTGTACTCAAGGATGGTAATTGTAACCAAATAATGTTATATGTGTATCCTAATTTTGTAATAATGATGACTTAAAAAAAAAAAAAGACCTACGTACCATATTCCCCAAATATTAGAATTAGACTGAATATTACGGAGAAGGGGTTCCAAATAAAGGTTAAATAAAAATGGGGAAAGAGGGCACCCTTGCCTCATACCTCTTAAGAGAAAAAGAGGAGCAGACAAGAACCCATTGCACATAATCCTAGCAGAAGGGTGAGTATACAAAACTTTCAACCAATCGCAAATAACCTGAGGGAATGCAAACTGTCTAAGACTGGTAAAAAGGAAGGGCCAAGAAACCCTCTCAAATGCCTTCTCTGCATCAAAAAAGACCAGGTCCACAGGGATTCTACTGTCCCTCAACACAGAAATCAGGTGCAATACCTTACGTAAATGGTCACTAGATAGGCGGCCTGTTACAAAGCCCACCAGGTTGGCACTAATAAGGCCCTGCCACATTTACAGTAGATGGTTTGCCAGCACTTTGGCCAGGATCTTAAGGTCAGAATTTAATAAAGAAATAGGGCAATAACTGCTCGGTAAAAGCTCGGGTTTACCTGGTTTATGTATTAAGGAGATCCAAGCCTGAGTGAAAGAGCAGTCTGAAAGAACAGCCAATAAAAAGTAATTAAAAAAATGGGCCAAAAAAGGAGATGAAATATCAATGCAGACATAATAGAAGCTGTTACTAAACCAATACGGGACTGGGACCTTATCCTTTGGACTCTGTTGTATTGCTTGTTGGACCTCCACACTAGAGATAGGCAACTTCAAAACTTCCTGTTGCTGGGGTGTCAATTGAGACAGGGCGCGTTGATCCAAGTAAGCCTCAATTTCAGCTTCGGGAACCTGGTCACAAGAGTCCTGACAATAAAGCGTTTTATAAAAGGTGTGAAAAACCTGTGTAATGTCCCTAGGATGAGTGAGGATATCACCATCCAGAATGGGCTAGAGACTGGGAATTGCATGGCAAGAATCCATTTGGTGAAAACACAGAGCCAAATGTTTGCCTGCTCTCTCTCCTGTCTCCAGGTACCAGAGTTTGGTATGCTACAGAGTGAGATTTTCTTTTTTGGCCAACTAGCCATACTATTGTTCCCTAAGAGAATTCAAGAACCCCGAGGTGTTGTCATCAGACTTGGAAGACACTTGGTGCTCAAGTGATCTAATCTGTCACAACAACTTATCAACTGTATCGTTATGAATTTTATTATGCTTAGATGCTAAGCTAATACATTTGCCTCTCATAACACACTTCCTTGACCCCCAAAACACATGTAAGGTGGAGACTTATCCCTCATTTTCATGAAAAAAGTTCAGTAGATGCATGCGTGCAGCCTCTCGAATGCTGGGAACCCTCCAGATAGAGGAGTTCAAATGTCAAGTCATGTCCTGTTCCTTCAAGCCCCTTACTGAATGTTCTAAATACTTTGGGGCATGATCCAATAGGATCATTGCTTGGATGGTGCAGGAGATGAGGCCCTGTAAACAGTGTTTACTAACCAAAAAGTAGTCTATGCAGGAGAAAGAGGCATGGGGAGTAAAAAAAAAAGTGTATTGCTTCTCCTTGGCGTATAGAGAGGGCAGGAGTCCACCAGGCCAAGGTCATCCATAAACTCCTGTAGATCCTTTCCTGTAGATCCCTCTACCTGGAGATAAACCTCTCTGAGAAGAGCCAGCTTTATTCAAGTCTGGATGGAGGACCAGGTTGTGATTGCCCCTCAAGGAGGCAAGAAGATGAACAAAGGGTGCAAGGTGTGAAGGAAGACTGGAAAACAATTGAGGAGAGTCAGCATTCAGGCCATATACAAAGCCCAGAAATACCTCTGTAAGACCAAGCCTACCATGTACAAAAAGGAAACATCTTTTGGGTTCCAGCAATCCCTCAACATCTGAAACATTGAGCTCTTGTTAACTAAAATAGCAACTCCCCCCTCTTGGTACTATACCCAGCCCTGAAAACCTGCCCCATACACTCTCTGCAGAAGTAAGTGCTGTCCTCCCGCTGCAGGTGAGTCTCCTGTAAAAAAAAAAAAACACATCAAGAGAAAGCTTCTTTAAATGGCATAAAATTGTACAAAATGCTTTGTTCTCTCATTAGCCCCTTAATATTCCAGGACATCAATTTAAAACCAAACCCATATTGAGGAAAGATAAACATAATAAACAGCATGAGATACCAATCTCTTCAAGGACCATGAATCATCAGAATAATATCTGCTCTGGGCCTACCCACTATATAAAAAGGAGATCACCCCCATACGAAACAACTCATAATGAACAATATGGATAAGAGACCAGTCCAAAATATTACTCCTCCCATTACGCCTCTCAAAAAAAAAACCTCCCTCCCTCCCCACCCCAAACTCCCATGCCCTAGTCCTGTAAAAGCATACCCTGACAATAACTCATCCTCCATCCAAAGACCACACTCTTAACCATTAAGGCCTGTGATGTGAGCCAGGAAACCCCCTCAAAGACCTCCCCAACCCTCAAGTTGTAACTGACCCAAATCTTGAACAACATTGTAATAAAAAAAAAACATTTTAGATTAAACACCCGAACCTCTGGCTCACCTCCCCTCACCCTGTGAGATAATCGCATCTCACAAGAGTCCTAATGAAAGGCAAAAAATCATTAGGCTGAGTGGGGAGAAGGGCAGGGGAACAGGGGTCCAAAATACAGCAGACCACCCTCCCAAATAGTACAACACCTTCAAGCAAAGAATCAAACTTAGAGTTCAACAATCATATATAAGGAGAACAGCCACATTGCCTCTAGTGTACCATCACAAAGGGGATCGATACCATTAGGAATAGTATAAAAGGAAAAAAGAATCAGGCTAATACACTAAAGATATGTGCCACCCCCACAAAACTATAGTGGGTGTAGAGGCCACCTAGGCAGCACTCTAGGAACAAGCATTTGTCAATGCCGAATGTTGTCTTGCTGGCATTGGCGTTGGCAGTGCAGGAGTTAGAGATGCATAATAGGAATGGCAGTGAAGTATTGAACTGATGCCAACTCCATCCCCACCCTGCAATGACTGACAGGCGTTGGGGTGTGTCTTTGGATTGTCAGTTATAAAGCTCATGCCATTTTACCCCACCATACCCTGTAGACATTGACAAGTGTCGTGGTGTGCTTTGGGGTCTTTGGGCCTTATACTTATCCCATTCCATAAGAAAATATGATGAGGTGGGTGCAGTGCAGGAGAATAGGGTGAACTTTGGGGTCAAACACTCCATGGCACACCTCGAGGCCTGTCACTGGTTGCAGGGTGGGGGTGGGGGCGGAATGGTGGGAGCATTACAGCTGATGATCCCAAGTCATACCCCTGATACCTGTCAGTCTCTACAGAATGGGGTGTTACAGATGGAAACCCTAACACCGTAGGCGTGTGTTGGTATTTTCAATCCAAATTATCAACATGAGCTTTTTGTGACCCCATCTCATGAAGAGTGACACTATCAGTTTGTTAGCCAAAAGGTAATTTTGCACAGTGACTGCGCCATTTGGCACCACAGGTACGGAAGCACATTTTGGGCAGGATGTGAAAAATGACAACTGTATTGTTCATGAGGAGGTGTAAAAAAATGGCAACACTGAAAATCTGAAGTGTAAATATGAAAAATTGGTGAAGTCATGAGCATGCATAGAAACTGTGCAATGCACAGCCATAACCCAATTATTTTTGGGATTTTTTTAACCACATTTTCAACATAGGCATTTTGGGACCTCCCCTCATGAACAGTGGCACTGTGATTTTGTTAATCTGTCCCAAAAGTTGATTTCTCACAGCGACCATGCCATTGTGCGCCACAGGTGCGAAAACACATTTTGGGCAGGAAGTGAAAAATGACAGTTGTACTGTTCATAAGGAGGTGTGAAAAAAATGCCAGTGTTGAAAATCTGGCATGAAAATGTTGCAAATTTGAGAAAGTACAAGGGTGCATAGAAACTGCTCAATGCAGCTTGTAACACGGTCATTTTATGGACTTTTGTCACCAAATTTTCAACGTAGGCATTTTAGGACCTCTGATCATGAACAGTGTCACTGTCATTTTCTCAAACTGTCGCGAAAACCGATTTTGCACTTCAATCGTGCTATTCTGCACCGGACATGCGAAAACACATTTTGGCCATGATATGTAAAATGACAGCTGTACTGTTCAAAAGGAGGTATGGTAAAATGCCAATTTTGAAAATCTGGAGTGAAAATATTACAAATTCAAGAAGTTATGAACATGTGTGAAAACTGCGCAATGCATACTCATAAAACAGACATTTTTCAGATTTTTTTTCACTAAATTTGCAACATTGGCTTTTTGAGAGCCCATCTCATGAACAGTGTCACTGTTCATGTAATAATTTGGTCCCAAAAGGTGACTCCGCACAGTGACTGCAGAATCACCTTTCGTGACTGATATGTTGGCTGGTGCGCACAAGCGAACCAACATAAACATAGTTATGTCTTAAAGAAGAACTAGCTACATGCTTATTACTATGGCCAATCAGGTAAGGAACGTAAGAACATTACAACCAGATATGATTGGCCAAGATCAATCCCCAATGTGACATCAGACAAAAGAAGTCTAACAATCTTGTAATTAACAGCAAATCTCAAACTCCAAGGCAGAAGCTACTAATAAAAAAAAACAAACCCTGCTGTAGGGAGAGCTAAACCATAGGAAACATGAATCCAGTCTATGGAGAATATTAGTCCAGTTCCAACAGCTGACAGAAACTAAGAAAGGTGCCAACTGAAGAATAATAAAGCTCTTTGCCATGTAAAGCAAGTAAACCAGTAAGTCCTCCAAATACCGCAGATGTTCAAGACCAACTACTGAGGCATAGCACCAGAAAGTGCAAGGGACTACTGCCCCAGAATACTGAAGTTCAGAGAGCTGTGCCCCACAGATAGTAATGGAGCCCTTGTAAGTTTAGAACACCAGGAGAAAACACAAGTCCTTTATTCATGTAGAAAAGCTGACCACAAATATTAAAATCCCAGTAGAAATAGCCTTTCCAGGCTCTAGATAGTAGCAGGTATGCAGTCTACAGCAGCATCGGCCCTTAGATGATAAGAAGTAGTAGAACCTTCCAGAAAGGATCCAAATATAGTATGTAGAAATAAAAAGGTATACGGCCAGCTCTTGCAAATCAACTGATGAAGCTGATCTGAAATACTAAAAATAATGGGCTCCAGCACCAACATACAAACAGTGCTTAGTACTAGAACTGTGCCACAAGGCCCCAAAAAAATACATAGCAGGACCATGGAGGATACAGCATCCCAGCCATCAGGCTGACCTCAGGCTCACATAGGTTTAAATAAATCAGGAAGCAGGGTTTTCAGCTCCCAGTCAGACTGCTCTGCTAAATCAATCAAAGCTATTTTGAGAACTATTATTTGTTACCTGGAAGTGGGTGGGGTAGAGAACCCAAAATTTAAATCCAGCCACTATCAACCTAGAGACAATAGGGTGGTATTGAGACCTGTTATGCCATACCACCACTGGGAGGTCCTGCATGCTGCAGATCTTAGAATTCTCCAAAGTGATAGAACACAAATCACTGAGTTTAGTCAGAAGATATTACTGATCTAAAAAGTTCAAGAATTTAAAAATAAAAGGTTGTGCTGGCTTGGACTCCTTTGACATGGCTCGTAACACTTGGTGAGCCCACTCAATGGTATAAGTCGGGTCATTTGGGGAGGGTCCCACTAATTTCTCACATAGTTTCTGCACAAATAGCACAGAGCTGGGACCCTGTACTCTCTCAAGGAGACCCAGCACCATGCCATTGTTACGGCATCTGCACGCTTCCAGGTCCTCAATTTTAGATTCCATTTTGACCAGTTTTTATTTTAGTACAGTCACCTCGGGGTCAGTAGTAACAACAACAAAATGGAAAAGGACATGGGGGTAATCATTTCAGATGACCTAAAGGTTAGCAAGCAATGTGAGAAGGCAGTAGGGATGGCTGAGGGGATACTGGGATGTATAGGGAAAGGCGTCACCAGTAGAAAACAGGAAGTTGTTATCCCCCTGTACAGACAGTTGGTGAGACCCAATCTGAAGTACTGTGTCCAGTTCTGGAGACCCCATCTCTGCAAGGACTTAGACAGGATGGAGACAGTCCAGAGGAGGGCAACTAAAATGGTGCAGGGTCTGCAACAGAAGCCATATGAGGAGAGACTAAAGGAGCTTAATATGTATATCCTTGAGGAAAGGAGGGAGAGAGGGGACATGATAGAAACTTTTAAGTACCTCAAGGGAATCAACAAAGTCCAACAGGGTAGCATCTTTCAGAAAAAGAGATGCGCAAGAACAAGGGACACAATTTGAAGGTAGAGGGGGGGATGGCTCAGGGGTAATGTGAGGAAGTATTTTTTCACAGAGAGGGTGGCGGATGCATGGAACGGCCTTTCTAAGGAGGTTGTGGGGTCAAAAACAGTGGGGGAATTCAAGAATGCATGGGACAGACATAAGACAATTCTTATGGAGGCTAGGAAGAAATAGGTTGTAGGCTAACTAGGATCTGCAGATTATCCAGTAGATAGGGAAATGGGCAGACTAGGTGGGACAGGCAGTCCGGGAAGGTCCTGTTAGACTAACCTGATAGAATTTTTTTTAATGGGGTGACACAGATAGTGGACCAGGGAGGAGGAGCGGTGGACATGGCCTATCTGGATTTCAGTAAGGCCGTCGACACTGTTCCGCATGGTGGTATGGTGCATAAGCTGGACAGACTAGGGGTGGACCACAGGATCACCAGGTGGGTGGAAAACTGGTTGAAGGGAAGGAGTCAAACAGTAGTAGTAAATGGGACTCATTCCAGGGAAAGGGCGGTGACCAGCGGGGTGCCACAGGGGTCAGTGCTAGGGCCAATACTCTAACACTTATGTGAATGACCTAGCGGAGGGTCTGGAGGGATGGGTGTGCCTGTTTGCAGATGATACAAAGGTCTGTAATAGGATTGATTCACCCAGAGGGGTGCAAACCATGAGGAGGGACCTGGAGAGGCTGGAGAGGTGGTCAGACACCTGGGAATTGAAGATTAATGTGCAAAAGTGCTCAGTGATGCACCTGGGGAGGAGGAATAGGAGGGAACCATACTTCCTTGGGGGGGGGATGATTAAGGAGAAGGAAACAGAAAGGGACCTAGGGATTACGGTAGCACGAGACCTCAAGGTGGGCAGCCAGTGAAGCAGGGCAGTGGGAAAGGCAATTGGAATATCGGCCTGTATTGTGAGGGGTTTTAATAGCAGAAAGAGGGAGGTGCTAATGCCATTATATAGAACCATGGTCAGGCCGCATCTGGAGTATGGGGTGCAGTTCTGGAGGCCTCTCCTATGCAGAGATGTTGAGCTGATGGAGAGGGTGCAAAGAAGGGCAACCAAAATGGTATGAGGGATGCAGGACGTACCCTATGAGGAAAGATTGAGAAGGCTAAATTTGTACCCTCTAGAGACTGGGGGGGGTATAATTGAGACCTTTAAATATCTGAAGGAAATAAACAAGGTGGAGGGTGATCATTTGTTTAAATTGAATAAGGGAGCGAACACGAGGGCACATAACCTCAAACTGGAAGGTGGGCAATACAGAGGTAATGTCAGGGGGCAGTTTTTCACAGACAGGGTGGTGGATACCTGGAACAAGCTGCTGGAGGAGGTGGTGGTGGCAGCTGAAATGGTGGAGGGGTTCAAGAGGGCTTGGGATGGATATAGGGGGTTGGGAAGAGCGGGTGGAAACATAACAGATGGGGGGAGGTAGGGTGTTATGCAGACTAGATGGGCCAAGGGGCCTTTCTCTGCTGTCACATTTCTGTATATCTGTATATCTGTGTATAAAAAAGAATGGCGCAAGTAGCAAGTTATGCCAGCAGTTGCTGCATGCGGGATTCTACAATGTGGCATGCAACATGCCACAGGCCACTTGCTCCAAAGTGCAGTAATGCCAGCAGTTGTGCCCTAAACCCCCTGTGACATAGTGCTAGGGGGTTTACGGCAGCAGTTGTGCCCTATTCTACAAGGGCAGCAACAAAGACCCCAATATCGGGATTCTACAAAACCCCTGAGGAGAACTGGCATCTAGTTACACCCAGCATTTAGCTGGTGTAACTGCATATCACGCCCCCATGGGGGGTTCTTGTAGACCTGCTGCACCCACTCCATGATGTGCTGCTCCATGATCAGAACACCCCGTTGGCACCCCACAGGGCATCCCACAACCCTACAGCCCCCGATCCCCCATAGCAGAGGAGCCCATTCATTCCTGAGCACGTTATGCAGTAAGAGCTCAGACGGAGCTCAGTTAGAGGCTGGCCGTGGTGCTGAGAGAAGGATTGTGCCAGTCGCCAGCTGGGGATGGATCGGGGGATGCGGGGTGTATTGGTACTGCTGGGGTGGGGGCCACTAGACTACCAGGTATATCTGTAAGGGACATCTGACTTATGCATGTACTGTACATACTGTACAGCACACTGGCCATGGTGCTCCAGATGGGGTTGGGAAAACCATGGTGGCACGACAGTGGGGGGGGGCCTCTAGCCCTGCAGGGCTCTGGCAGTGAATGGACATGGGTGTCACTTGCGACTTGCAGACTTGCAGTTGCTGCTTGTGACATCCTCACTAGGTATGCCCTCTGTTCAGCGAACCTGGCTGTATGTTGCAAGTTGCAGGACTTAGACTCAAGGACCCTGCCCCTTCTAGAATAGGGCACAGGGTCAATGTTGCAGCTGCGTTTGGTGCAAGTCACGTTTGGCAGCGATTTGCACCATGCTTCTTGAATCCCACCCTATGCTTCAATGTTTCTATGTCCATCCTATCTCTCCAAGCATCCAAGGAGTGGACCCTAACTTCTGTGTCTCCTAGCCTTTGAGACATATTGTCCTCAGCTGTTTATAGAGCCTTCAGTTCCTCAGTCAGGGTGTGCAGAGATTCTTTTAAGGGTGAAAATTCTGCTAAGAAGCACTTCTCAGTTAATACAATCTGAGGAGCACTGGGTTTCGCTGCCTGTGCAGTATGCAACTTCACCCATTTAGGGCCTTTATCCTTTTGAGGAGTTATTGGCAGTGAGTGGCGTGGCGAAATACCCGCACTATGCGATGACAAGGACATTTCAAGAACCACCGGTATCGGACTTCGGAGGAACCCCGACCGAAAACCAGTAAAAGAAAAAAACAAAAATCGATCCAGAGGGCCGGAGAGGTCTCAAGAGCTGCTCTTCTCTTTCAGCACATCATGTGACTTCTCAGATGTTTGACGTCACTACTAGGGTACAACAATACTAGAAATTCACTGAATTCCATGAACAATAGCCCTCTCCCATACCCTAATAATGTTTACTCCATTTTTACTTTTCAGATTGAAATGATGGCACTCTGAGGAAAGACAAACAGTTGGGATAAAACAAGTTAGATTAGATAAGTAATTTCTGACTTATTTGGTGAACAAATATGTCTTCCTCCTTTCAGATGCCTTGTTCACCTTTTTTGGACACCTGATTCTTTAGAAGCACTTGTATAATTATTTTTCAGATATGGTCATTATGATACCAAGGACACCCACAAAAGAAAATAGTACATAAGGCAAGTGTGAGATTTTCCTATAATTACTGGTGACCCCCTTTATCAGCCTGTTTTCAGGTTCTCCAAAATGCCGTAATAACCTGAAATTGGGTTATTACGATGCTTCTTAAAACTTCCCCATTCTCTGTAGAGTGCCATGTTATTGGCCCATACCCCCTCTGTGGGTGGGCCAAAAATATCAAAAAACATGGAGGCTACAATTTCCCTTTGCAATGGACAGACTAGTCCTTGAAGTAATCCTACACCAGCTGCAGTAAGTAATTTTTATCAATTATCTGGCTAATCCTGCCATACTGGGAAAACAATTTTAAAAAAAAGCTATCTGGTTGATCCTGCCATTGTTGTGCTTCGGTCGAGGCTTCTCCTGACCAAGCATGCTCTCAAACAGCCATTGTTGCTCTTCGGTCATGGCTTCTGGGCAACCCAACGCACTCTCAAATGTGACTGCTTCCTTGCAGTCAGCAGTATTATTTTTCTTAACAAAAAAAAAAGAAAGTTTCCTAGTGCACAGGAAGTGTGAGGAGTGTATGTGGTGAGTGTGTGTGTGTGTGTGTGTGTGTGTGTGTGTGTGTGTGTGACAGTGTCTGTGAGACAGTGTGTGCATGTATGTGTGTGTCTGTAAATAGGGGACAGATTGAGACACTGAGCAAACTCGGCACCAGTAATTATTAAAAATAAAAAAAAGGAGCTGTGTGTTTATGGATTTTTTTACATACCCTCAGCATGTGATGACCTCATAAACCTCTTGAGTTTCACTCTCAAGGTTTATGGGTCATCACACCCTTCAGGTGTGCAAAACAAATCCATAACACACAGTTACCTATCTACTATTCTCTATTTTATTACCTGTTTCACCTCCCTTGCATTAAAGATAATGGCCTGATTCTAGAACAGGTGGTGCAAGTCATGCCAAAAGTGACTTGCACCACACCCCATTGTGAAAAGGACCCTGCGCCTGATTCTGTAAGGGGCAGAGTCCCCACAGAAAAGTCCTGTGACTTGCGACATTCTGACAGGTATGCCCAATGAAGGGTGTACCTGAAGTGTGTGTTGCAAGCCTGTAGCCTTGGATATGAAGGGCACAAGTGCCACCCATGCCATAATCCCCCAATTAATTGTAAAAAGGCCCACAGGGCTTGCTCATACCCCCTGATCCCCCGATTTTCACAAAAAGCCCAGCAAGGCTAGCATCCCCCGATCCCCAAAATTATAGCACTAAAATGCAGATCCCCATTATCCCTGATAGTCTAGTGGCCTGCCACACCTCCCCACCTAGCAGTTCCCGACCACCTTGCTTCCCCAACCCACTTCAAGTTGGTGACTTGCACAACTCACCTCTCACCACCACAACCAGCTGCTGACTGAGCTCTTCAATGAGTGCGTACTGCAAATAGTACATGCTCAGTGAATGACAACTATTTACTGTATGCGCTCACTGAAGGGCTCAGTCGGTGGCTGGCCACGGTGGTGAGAGGTGGGCTGTGCCAGGTGCCGGCTTGAAATGGGTTGGGGGAGTGGGGTGGTTGGGCACTGCCAGGTGGGGGGGCCACTAGACTACCAGGAATAATGTGGATCTGTGTTTTAGAGCTATAATTTTGGGGAGCAGGGATCAGGGGCACTAACCCTGTGGGGCTTTTTGCAAAAATCAGGGAATTGGAAGGCATGAGTTAGCCCTGCAGGACTTTTTGCAATTATTGGGGGATTGGGGAGCATGAGCAACCCCTGTGGAGTTTTTTGACCATATTGAGGGATCGAGGCATGTGCAAGCCCTGAGGGGCTTTTTGGAAATATTGGAGGATCGGGACAGGGGAGCTACATGTAATGGAAGATGGCCTGGTGGCACATTGGTGCAAACCCCATTGGCCGTAAAGTACACTTGCACTAGTTAATAGCTGGTGTAACTGTACTTTGACAGATGTCCTCCAGGGGTGTTCAGAATAGTAAAATCATGGACTTGGCAGCTGCCCTTCCAGAATAGGGTGCAACTGCTGCCATAAACCCCCTAGCACCATGTCACAGGGAATTTATGGTGTAACTGGTGACATAAGTCCACTTTGGCACAAGCAGCCTGCGACATGTAACAGGCTGCTTTGCAGAATTCCAAATGTCACAACTCATGCTGTAAAGTGCTACTTGCAACATTTTTTTTTGGTGCAAGTCACGTTACACCAGGCTAACCCCTTCCAGAATTAGGCCCAGTGTCTCACCATGGTGACACGTATATGGGAGTCTGATTGCCAGAAGAAAATTCTGCTTGACATGATGAGTGATGGAGCCCTAGTTTGTGTGACACCAGTTACAGAAAACACACTCTAGCTTTTCACACTGATCATCTATGTGGCTCCACAGCTCATGTGACTGTATGCGGTTGTGCTCACTGGGGGGGCTCTACCCCAGACAGAGACTAAGTTGGCATTTTGGAAGGCAGTGCCTTAGAAGGATGTGTGGTATCTGCACAAGGGATAAAACCTTTTATAGGTACATCAGCGAGCGTAGAAAGACAAAGGGAGGGATAGTCAGGCTGAATAAAATGAACGGTTGGTGGGCAGAGGGGGACAGTGAAAAAGCAGAGATACTGAATGAATATTTCTGCTCAGTATTCACAAAAGAGGAGGGGGAAGTGCCTAATCCAATTAACAGAAGCACTCTTGACAGAGGGGTCGATCCCAGTCCTTTCACAGAAGAAAGGGTTCTGCAAGAACTCCTAAAACTGAAGGTGGACAAAGCAATGGGGCCTGATGGAATTCACCCCAGAATTCTAAAAGAATTAAGGGGGGAACTAGTGAAACCACTGGCTACTCTTTTTAATAAATCATGGGAGGATGGTGTGGTACCCAAGGACTGGAGGAAGGCGGATGTGATTCCCCTTCACAAAAGTGGGACCAAGACAGAGGCAGGAAACTACAGACCTGTCAGTTTGACCTCTGTGGTAGGGAAAGTGATGGAGTCACTTCTGAAGGAAAGAATAGTTGAGTACCTAGAGGCCAGTGAGGCACAGGACCCAAGACAGCATGAGTTCACAGCGGGAAGGTCATGTCAGACAAATCTAATAGATTTCTTTGACTGGGTGACCAAAGTAGTAGACCAGGGAAGGGCTGTGGACATGGCCTACCTAGACTTTAGCAAGGCATTTGACACAGTCCCACACAAAAGATTAATAGTCAAATTAACCAGCCTGGGAGTTGGTCCCAGGGTGGTAGCCTGGGTAAAACACTGGCTGGACAACAGGACACAGAAGGTAATTGTAAATGGAGTCCACTCTGAAGAAAGAGGGGTTACTAGTGGGGTACCACAGGGTTCAGTATTGGGTCCAGTCCTTTTTAATGTCTTCATAAGTGACATTGCAGAGAGACTGGAAGGAAAAGTATGCCTCTTTGCAGATGACACAAAGATCTGCAACAGGGTTGATACACAAGGAGGCATGGAAAGGATGAGAAGGGACTTGGCAAGGTTGGAGGAATGGTCAGAAGTATGGCAGCTAGGATTCAATGCAAAGAAGTGCAAAATAATGCACCTGGGAAACAAGAACCCAGGGGAAGAATACACAATGGGGAGGAGGTAGTAACAACAACAAAAAGGAAAGGACCTGGGGGTAATCATATCAGATGACCTTAAGGTTAGCAAGCAATGTGAGAAGGCAGTAGGGAGGGCTGGGGTATACTGGGATGCATAGGAGAGGCATCACCAGCAGAAAACAGGAAGTCATTATCCCTCTGTACAGACAGTTGGTGAGACCCCATCTGAGTACTGCGTCCAGTTCTGGAGACCCCATCTCCACAAGGACATAGACAGGATAGAGGCAGTCCAGAGAAGGGCAACTAAAATGGTGCAGGGTCTGCAAGAGAAGTCGTGATGAGGAGAGACTAAAGGAGCTTAATATGTATACCCTTGAGGAAAGAAGGAGAGGGGGACATGACAGAAATTTTAAGTACCTCAGTGGAATCAACAAAGTCCAAGAGGGTAGCATCTTTCAGAAAAAGAGATGTGCAAGAACAAGGGGACACAATTTGAAGATGGGGGTTGGTTCAAGGTCAGTGTGAGGAAGTATTATTTCACAGAGAGGGTAGTGGATGCATGGAACAGCCTTCCTGAGGAGGTTGTGGGGTCTAAAACTGTGGGAGAATTCAAGAATGCATGGGACAGACATAAGGCAATTCTTGTGGGGAGTAGGAAGAAATAGGCTGTTGGTTAACTATGATATGCGGCCTATCCTGTAGGTAGGGAAATGGGCAGACTAGATGGGCCAAGCGGTTCTTATCTGCTGTCAAAGTCTAAGTTTCTATGTTTCTATGCAATGTGGGATGGATGTCCTCCTGCAACTTATCTACATCAGCTGTTTTCCCAGTTGATATCAGTACCACTGTGATAATCAGCTGGCAAAGAATGGGTTATTCTTAACTAATAACTATGCATTAAATATGTTATAATGTATGGGGAGCCCTTATTATTAACTGAAATCAAGCAGATTACAATCTTGTATCCCATTGTTATGACATCACTTTGTTGTTAATCATTTTTGAGTATGTCATATCAATGATATAACAAAATGGAATGCTCACAACAATCAATGTTCTGTAAAGTAATTCAGTAAAGTAATTCAATTTGTGATTGCGTAATCTTGGTAGCCCATACATTATAAAATATAATGTATGGTCTTTGGTTAACCACTGGTCTGAAAACACTTCTTGAGGTTGCCATAACATCTGAAAACCTCTCGAGCTGCTCTCTCAAGGTTTACAATGATGTCATGGCAACTTCTTGAAGTGTTTACAGTGTGGTTATTAATCAAGGACCATGAATTATCCTCTATGTATGCAGTTAATTATTGGCTAATGCCCAGCAAGTTAATTGTTGATCATAAAAAAGTTATTTATTACATAACCTCAACTAGTAATTCATGAAGGCCAAACTGATACTCAATTATTGGGGCTTAATTAATTCTTAATTAGGCAACAGATCAATAAATGACTGCTGAAATTATTAAGAATGAGTTAGCAGTAAGTTGAACTAGAAGGGGTTAGCAACTAACTCATTTGCATGTGAAAATCCTAACCAAAGTAAAACTGAAGAACAATTGAAAAAGTATTGTTAGTAATTTGAGGCAGTTGAGCATTAGGTCGTTTTTTAGGGCTTAGCCCTGCAGACCTCTTACTATCAGAAAAGGACTCACTGCATTCCTCCTGACTGAACAACATGTTGGAGTTGCAACATAGTCGCTTCCACTTCCATGAAGCACTCCACTCATTGCCTCTGGTGGAAGCTGCACTGCACTATTTTTAATTGTTGGCAGTCTTGGTGGAACACAACACACTCTGCCATGTCCAAGATGGCTGCCAAACTGTACTGCACATGCACAACTACTAGGACATATGCAGTAGAGAACGGTGGCCATCTTGGGGTATCCAGTCCCCCAGTATCATGATTGGAAATCCTCTGCCCATTTTTTTCCCTTAAACCTGAAAAAGAATACCAACCATCGATGTCTTCTGTGGCCATTAGTGCCCCCCACCCAACCCTCCCACTCACACCACAACCCCACACACCGCAAACCCTTATGTACCCACCCGGGGGTCCTGCGTTGTAATCTTCTGTAGACCCCAGACATGTTTTCACTCTTCAAAGCAAGACCACAAAGTGAGGAAACAGGTATGCAGTTCAACGTATTTCAGTTGGGTTTTGAACATAATGTGATAACTTGGCCATTCTTGCATAATTGTGCCCCACATTTTCATCATGCCTTCTTTGGGACCCCACCTTATGAACAATTGCATTGTTATTAGGCAGCTCTGACATGAAAGGTGATTTGGTGGTCCCTGTGCAAAATCACCTTTCAGGCAGCAACTGAAAATGTTCTCTGCCCTTGTTCAGGAGGTGGGGTCATAAGAAGCCTATGTTAAAAATTTGGTGTAAAAATATAAAAAAACAAAACAAAACAAAACAAAACAACAAAGTTATGACTTACATTGAATTTTGTGAACACAGGATTGGACCTTTTTTAATTTTCAATATTTCCCCCCCAAATTCACAACATAGCCATATCTTTACAACACCTCAAGAGTGTGACAGCTGTCATTTTTCAAATCCTGGCCAACATGTTTTTTTTCACATCTTGAAAGATGATTTTATGGTCCCCGCCCTGAAATCACCTTTTGGCCAGGAATTTTTTTCCCCATTAATTTCTTTATCTGCCTGGTTTCTGGTGGCACTGCATGTTGTCAGATTCCCCAGCCCCGTTCCCCGCTCGCAGCCTACCCTTCCAGCTTCCCCATGGCTTGCCCCCATGGTGGGGTGGTGGGGATCCACTCAACCTGCCTAACTCTGGATTCAGTGCTGGAAGAATTACTGCCCGTTGCTGGGGCAGCACCTGCGAGGACTGACCTTCATTCTGCCGTACCAGTACCCATTTTTCTCCTGTAATTTTGGTTCCCCTAGATGAGGCATGCAATGACGCCCAAGGAGCGAGTGCACATGCTCCCGTATGCGCTCCTCCGAATGTCTGCCCTGTCTACCCCCATTCTGTATCTTTCAGTGTGCCAGTCCCTAGCCTCCACCAGGGGCCAGTCGTGCACTGAACCCCTGGTGTCTCCCCTTCCCAGAGAAGGAGAGCAGTCCTACAGATGCTTGATTCCTTTCCTCCTCCACCGATCCCTGGTGGTCCATGCTCATTCCCAAACATGAGTCGCCGGCGTAGCGCAAGGTAAGGCGACCAGTGCCTCAGCCCTCAATGCAACCGGGCTGACCTTTTGGGCAGGAATTGAACATTTTCTCTGCCCTTGTTCATGAAGTGGGGTCATAAGCAGGCTATGTTGAAAATTTGGTGTAAAAATATTAAAAAACTGCAAAGTTATGAGCCTACGTCATTGAATTTTGCAAACACAGGCTCATAACTTTAGTAATTTTCAATATTTTCCCTCCAATTCACAACATAGCCATATCTTTATAGCACCTCATGAGTGTGACAGCTGTCATGTTTCAAATACTGGCCACATTTTTTTTTTACATCCAAATAGGTGATTTTGTGGTCCCTGCATGAAATCACCTTTTGGGCAGGACATACATTTTCAACATAATTTCTTTACAGCACCTCATGAATCTGACAGTTGTAATTTTTCAACTTCTGTCCAAAACATGTTTTTGCATCCTGAAAGTTGATTTTGTAGTCCCTGTGCAAAATCACTTTCACGCCAGGAGTTGAACATTTTCTCTGCCCTTCTTCAGGAGGCAGGGTCATAACAAGTCTATGTTGAAAACTGTGTGTCAAAATATAAAAAAAAAAAAATGTCAGTATTTTTACCCCAATTCCTAACCTGCATCCCTATCGGCTCTAGCCAGAGTTTGTTTGTATGGGCTGTTATGCACTGAGTTTACAAGGTGCTCTGCTGCACTGTATCATTTCACAGTGTATTTCTGTATTGCTTCTCATCTATCCTTTCCTCAGAATACTTCTGGAAATGAACTGTTTCACAGCTCAGTTTGCCTTTTCTCTTAAAACTTTAGAAATAAGAAGAATAAACTTTACCAAACTTAATACTTCCTAGAGCACCCCAGTTTCTTTCTTTGTTTAATGAGAGTGTGAAGACCGGTAAGCATTCAAGAGAATAAAATAAGAAAAGCCTCTGCTGCTGTGTGTTTTCCTCACTTGGAAATGCTTGATGTACAGCTTCCTCATTCAAAGACAACCATGAAATATTACTGCCTGAATTGGCTGACTATTTACTGCACCCCAAATGCCTGCCCCCCAAAACACTACCTCAGTTCACCAATCACCATCTAGAAACAGATGTTGTGCATATTTTGGTCTTACTGTACACCTGTAACTGACTCTGTAATAGTAGTCTTTTGTTGCACATGACTCTAAATCCTTTGAAAATAGGTTCTGCCTAAAGAGTTTTATGTGTAATAAAAACAAAATAATGGTCAAGAAAGGGTCCGCTGCTAAGCTGACAAACTACTACTGTAATGCCTTGATAAAAGACTGTAGCAGTGGATGAATATCCTATCTGGAAGTGTGGAGCATGAAGAAAATCTTCCAAACATCTCAAAACAGACTAGCCTAATTGCATCTGATGAAAATATGAACTGTAACTGTTGAAATAGCTACCACTACTTAACAAAATGCTGCAAATGAGTGTCATTTTTGATCACTGCTTATAAATTTCTACTGAGAATGGTGCCATAAATGTCAAGGTATGCATTCAAAAGTAACAAACAGTTTTGTTTCTTTTAAAGCTGCAGTGCAATGAATGGAATTAGGCCAAAAATGTAATCGTACCTTTTTTTTACTATAAACATAGAAGCATAGAAACATGGACGTTGATGGCAGATAAGGACCAATTGGTCCACCTAGTCTGCCCATTTCCCAACCTACCTACTGGATAAGCTGCAGATCCTAGCTAACTAAGAGCCTACTTCTTCCTACCCCCCCATAAGAATTGCCTTATGTCTGTCCCATGCATTCTTGAATTCTCCCACAGTTTTATACCCCACAACCTCCTCAGAAAGGCAGTTCCATGCGTCCAACGCCCTCTCTGAGAAAAAATACTTCGTCACATTGCCCCTGAGCCATCCCCCCTCTATCTTTAAATTGTGTTCCCTTTTTCTTGCACATCTCTTTTTCTGAAAGATGCTACCCTCTTGGACTTTGTTGCTTCCACTGAGCTACTTAAAAGTTTCTATCATGCCCCCCCTCCTTTCCTCAAGGGTATACATATTAAACTCCTTTAGTCACTCCTCATATGGCTTCTGTTGCAGACCCTGCACCATTTTAGTTGCCCTCCTCTGGACTGCCTCCATCCTGTCTATGTCCTTATGGAGATGGGGTCTCCAGAACTGGATGCAATACTCCAGATGCAGTCTCACCAACTGTCTGTACAGAGGGATAACAACTTCTTGTTTTCTGCTGGTGATTATTCTCCCTATACATCCCAGTATCCCCCCAGCCCTACTTACTGCCTTCTCACATTGCTTGCCAACCTTAAGGTCATCTGATATGATTACGTCCAGGTCCCTTTCCATTTTTGTTGTTGTTACTACCTCCCCCCACACACACATATTGTGTATTCTTCCCCTGGGTTTTTGTTTCCCAGGTGCATTATTTTTCACTTCTTTGCATTGAATCCAAGCTGCCTTATTTCTGACCATTCCTCCAACCTTGCCAAGTCCCTTCTCATCCTTTCCACATCCCCTTGTGTATCAACCCTGTTGAAGATCTTTGCATCATCTGCAAAGAGGCATACTTTTCCTTCCAGTCCATCTGCAATGTCACTTATAAAGAAATTAAAAAGGTCTGGACCCAGTACTGAGCCCTGTGGTACCCCACTAGTAACCCCCCTTTCTTCAGAGTGGACTCCATTTACTATTACCTTTTGTGCCCTGTTGTCCAGCCAATGTTTTAACCAGGCTACCACCCTGGGACCCATTCCCAGGCTGGCTAATTTGTTTGTTAATCTTTTGTGTGGGACTGTGTCAAATGCCTTGCTAAAGTCTAGGTAGGCCACTTCTCCAGCCTCTCTCTGGTCTACTACTTTGGTCACCCAGTCAAAGAAATCAATTAGATTCATCTGACATGACCTTCCCACTGTAAATTCATGCTGCCTTGGGTCCTGTGCCCCACTGGCCTCTAGGTACTCAACAGTTCTTTCCTTCAGAAGTGATTCCATCATTTCCCTACCACAGAGGTCAAACTGACTGGTCTATAGTTCCCTGCCTCTGTCTTGCTCCCACTTTTGTGAAGAAGAATCACATCTGCCCTCCCCCAGTCCTCAGGTACCATACCATCCTCCCATGATTTGTTAAAAAGGGTAGTCAGTAGTGTCACTAGTTCTCCCCTTAATACTTTTAGAATTCTGGGGTGAATCCCATCAGGCCTCATTGCTTTGTCCACCTTCAGTTTTAGGAGTTCTTTCAGAACCCTTTCTTCTGTGAAAGGACTGGGATCACCCTGTATCCAGAGTGCTTCTGTTAATTTTATTAGGTACCCCCCTCCTCTTTTGTGAATACTGAGCAGAAGCATTCATTCAGTATCCCTGCTTTTTCACTGTCCCTCTCTGCCTACTCACTGTCCATTCTATTCAGCCTCACTATCCCTTCCTTTGTCTTTCTACACTCCCTAATGTACCTACCGTATAAAAGGTTTTATCCCCTTTTTAATCAAATTGGCTATCTTTCCCTCAGTTTGAGCCTTTGCTATTCTGACTGCCTTTCCTGCTTCCTTCTGCCTTAACTGGTATAGTTCTCTGTCCTGCTCCTTCTGTGTTTCCTTATACTTTCTAAATGTTATCTTTTTCTCCCTAACCTTCCCCGTCGCCTCTTTTGAGAACCATAGTGGCTTTTTTTATTTTGATTTATTTCCTTCATACAAAGGGTTGTTGCCTCTGTGATTGCAGTTTTGATGTTTCCCCATTGTTGCCCCACCCCTCCTTCTTGCCTGTTTACTAGAACTTTTCTAAGGCACTCTCCCATAAAAAAAAGTCCAGGCCACTATTAGTTTTATTTAATTATTAAATGTTCTAGTTCCACCAAACTTTGAGTATTTTATAAATGTTTTAATTTATTTTTTTTCTAGTAAAAAGCTGGCTTCCACTATTGTCTTAGAAATAGTACTGTAGCCCTGACAAAGTTCAGGATTATGAAAAATAATATCATGGTGTGCAGCATAGGGGGTATCCAGAAAATTAGATCTAATGAATATGGCAATACATGTATTAACAGTAGCTGAAACTAACTTTCAAGAAGATCATTTTTGTTGTACTGATTTCCAGAAATAACAGATGTAACCTGTCTTAATTAGTGATGTGCGAAGTTGGAAAACTTTGCTCGTTTAATTAATTAGTGAATTTGGTGCATTTCCTTAAGTTAATCTGCCCTGCAAAGTCCAATTTTGCAGAAAACCGATAACATTGTGAAATGCAAAATTGGAAACTCCGCTGGCAAAGTCTGACACAGAGGTGAAATTTGCAATGGTTGAAGTTGGTAACTTCATGGGTAAAGTTTGGTACAGAGGTGAAATTTGCAATGGTTGAAGTTGGTAACTTCATGGGTAAAGTTTGGTACAGAGGTGAAATTTACAATGGTTGAAGTTGGTAACTTCATGGGTAAAGTTTGGTACAGAGGTGAAATTTGCAATGGTTGAAGTTGGTAACTTCATGGGTAAAGTTTGACACAGAGGTGAAATTTGCAATGGTTGAAGTTGGTAACTTCATGGGTAAAGTTTGGTACAGAGGTGAACTTTGCAATGGTTGAAGTTGGTAACTTCATGGGTAAAGTTTGGTACAGAGGTGAACTTTGCAATGGTTGAAGTTGGTAACTTCATGGGTAAAGTTTGATACAGAGGTGAAATTTGCAATGGTTGAAGTTGGTAACTTCATGGGTAAAGTTTGGTACAGAGGTGATGTTTGTAATGTACTATGGGACTGGTGGTCACATGTTGCTGAAACAAGCTATATGCTGTGTGGGAGGCTGTTATCAGTATAGACTTATTGTAGAGAAGTCTGTGTGTGCTTGTCTGAGAAAATAAACTTTTAAAATACATATCAAAACAGGTCTTTTTTAAGTCAAGTTGCTCAAAAATTGTTCTAGAGGGCCTTGTGCTACTATATTTCTGTATTTATGATTATTTTTTTGCTGATTATTCACCTTATTTACCTTAAAGTAGTGGTTCCTGACCTCTTAGCAAGAAAGCAACCATGAATGAGTGAAAAAGAGAGAAAGAGAGAGAGAGAGACAGAGAGAGTGAGAGGCAGATTCTGCTGGGTACACAAAGAATAAAAAAGTGAAATTTCAAACTGACATTTAAAAAGGAAGGAAGGGTTGGGCATGCACCCCAGTGCCCCTATGTAAAATCTGCCACAGTGGAGGACATGCACATGACTGTATCTGAAGTTAAACATATGGAGCAGAATGAGGGAGTATTCTTAATGTGTGTGTGTGTGTGTGTGTGTGTGTTTCAGTGTGCACATCACTGTTCACTACTATCCAGTCCACACATAGTTTCATAATTGTTATTCAAGTCTATCGTTGTTAGCCTTGATGACTTGCCACATATCAGTGGAATAGTATATTTTTTCTTTCCCATATGTTTATCAAGTTCTTTTTTGAACTGATCCAATGTACTACTATGTACAGCTGCATTACTTCTATATCCTCTTATCACATTAATGAATTAGCAGCTGTTTCAGCTCTGACCAGAGTTTGTTTGTCTAAGCAGGAGATTTATATTATAGTTTGGTTTTCTCACTCTTTCTTATTCATCATTTTTGATCTGTAATAAGTAATTTCTCAATATTTATTCCTGTGGTTTAGTCTGGTGTGTTTATGTAAAGCATTTTCATTGCCACTGTCTTTCTGCAGCAGTTTTAGGCATTTTTCAGTTATACTTTTCTTAACGTGATGGTGTTCTGCCACTTTTTGTTATACTTAATATTAAATTACCCCTTTTACCCCTGTCTTTTTAATCACTGCCCTGTTTATTTATTTTATAAAAGTGTTTGTTTTTATCTGTCTGTTTAGAATTTGGTAACTGGAAGAGGTAATGTACACTGAGCCAAAGCGCCTTTCCAAGTGTGACACAGGGGAGGTAGGATACATTTTAAACTGCGCAGTGAGACAGCTAGATGAATGGAACTTGGAAGAGAGTTCCAGAGGGACGGGAAATGGTAGGAGATGGCTGCCTCCCCCAAACTGGGTAGATGATGGGGGAGAGAGAGAAGGTGTGGGAGTACCTGGAGCACAGTGGGTAGGAAAAGAGGGATGAGAGGAGAGTAAGGAGGAGAGGCACAGTAGTAGTTAAAGACATGGTCAGATATTTCCAGATATTTTGAATTTCCAAAGAGTTTCTCTCTGCTGCCCCTACTGAGGAACTGCAGAAAGCAAGAGATTTCTCTAGAAATATCACAGACATTTCAACAAATATCTGACCATGTATTTGGCTGCTACTGTAGGAAGGGAAGGAACCAAATCATAATTATGTTTTGTTTTAAAATAAAATAATAAAAAAGAGAAAATACTTTGCCTAACTGTCTTAATTGTGAAGTTATCCCTGAATGGTAAAGTTGCTGGAGAACTCACTAGGTGAATTTCCAAGCCTATGGTGAAACTTTGTGGATTGCTCGACAGAGGTGAAGTTGATAACTTTGACGGAACTTCACCAATGAATTAAAACTTAATAACTTCTCTAGTCTTAATTCTTTTTCTCTCTAAAAACTAATTGGTAAACTGATTAGGATTGTTGGCATCTGGGGTCCTATGTTATGTAACAAATGTATTTGTTAATTTTTTAAAGTATATATGGTTTGCTTTTTAAAAGAGAAATAACCTCTGTGCATAAGAACTGAGGCAATGGTTACCCCAAAGAGCATTTGGCAAGGAAGCCAAGTTTCAAAGAAATACAAAATCATACATGCCCCCACTATGCAAAGCATCATGAGCTGCATATGCAAATCTCCACAGAATATTATGCTGGTTCAACTTTAAGCAGAAATGCATGGTGCCGGAAGCCTCTCACATAGTTTGCAAAGGGTGCCAACAGAAGACATAGACACGTGTTTCGTCCTACCAGGACTCATCAGTATGCCCTATCTGTTGCTTTGTTTTCTGTTGTAGTAACCTTTACAAACAAAAAATGATTTGACAAGCAGTGCAACACACTCCAAGATGTATTGCTGTGAAGAACTATGCACACCATGGGTGGTTTTCAGAATAAAAGCCACCAAAGTCCTGCTTTTTCTCTTTTCAAACTTTATTTTTATTACAGATACATACCATACATACCACAGAGGCAAGCAGGGAAGGTATACAGAGGTAAAGTTACATGTTCACATATTCTGAATATTTTTTACCTTACATGAAGACTTTTACCCCAGTAACACATTCTGTTCTAAACCATTACCCTACAGTATAACAGACATCTGCCCCTGCTATTAGTGAGTACTCGGACCCTTTAATAATTCCCTTTCCCACCCCTGTGGAGTATGCAAACATCTTTATTTGTATGTGTCTCATTAGGCAGATATATTTCTGTCTTATTCTTTTCCTGAGCTTGTAATCACTCTCGTTGCTGTGGCTGTAATAAATATGAATCTAAAAAAGGTCTCCCCATGTTAGCTTAAAATAGGCCAGACCTGTTCCATGGGATTGACAAGTGTCCCTTTTACACATAAAGGGTAAGTAACTTAAATCCTGCAACATTTCTTCAAAGAGTAAGACTAGTTAGCCTCATGACGTATCAATAAGATTTTATGTTATGCAGTTTAGTTTACCGTCTTCATACTATCCCCAGAATTATCACTGTCTTCTCTGTATAGCAGTCTAATGGATAATTTAGTACCAGTACATTGCACCCTCTCCCCCAAGATACTATCAGAAATTACATTTCCACCTGAAATTGCAGTGGGACTTTCTCTTGATCTGCAAAACCATTTGAAATAGAATAATTGTTCTGCTGGCAGCAACTGAAAAGAATGACACTCTATAGTTTCAGAAATATGATATGTGCCCCCTAATCAATTTCACAATACGTGTTCAAATGTGAGGTGAAGGAAGATTCTGCATGCATTCTCCCCACAACAAATCTCTGAGATATAGAATTACAAGGTGTGGCTAAAAGCTAACTACTGTACATACATTTAGTTGCTTTCCAGCTGTACAACTTCAGGTGAAGTTAACAGTGAAGGTGACAACATGGTTTCTTATGCTTCGTTTTACTTTTTTGGATGCTGTTTCCCCGTGCATTTGGTGGCATCATGTAACATTCCTGATGACATTGCTGCAGCCACAGCACCAGGAGATATCATTATTGGGGGTCTCTTTTCAGTGCATCAAGAAATTGAGAATTTATCTAATCGCACACAACCTGTAACGTTGCAATGCGATGGGTATGTATTGTATGTATTTCTGTATGTCATCAAAAAGTAATACTTAAGTTTCATGTTTGCATTTCATCCTACTTTAAGTTCTGTTTTTATTTTTGCTTTTTTCACCAGAAAATATATAATGATTATCAAATCATATGATAAAAACTAATAAGAGCAGACATGATGACATGACCAAACACTGGTTTTATGCCCCAGAATCTTTAAAATAACTACAGTACCATTACTTTTTGATTTATTAACATTCTGAACAGAATGAGTTCTGTAACACAAGAATCTTACTGAGTAGACTATCCTTACTATGTACAACATACAAATGCACGCTATGCAAAATACTGTTTGTATATATAAATTAAAAGCAGTGACAAATAATGTGTTTTTTTTTTCTGGGAAGTGTTTGTTCTAGAGGAAAATATTAAAACTCTCAATACTGGACTGTATTTTGATATTTGAACATTGTTGATGGGTTTCTAATGGTGCAGAATATTTCACTTTTTAAACTTTCTAGTTGTAAACAGCCCAATGATGTCTCAGAAGAAACTGAAGAAACAGACCATTTAAACACATTTTAGTTAACCGATTATTTCTGTTTTGGGGACACTTTTTCATTATAATTGTGTACTTTAACATAGCAGTAGGATTTTTGTTCCTAAGAATTCCACTACTCTAGCTGCCTGTCCCACCTGACATCATAATCCTTTGACAAAGCAACAAGATACTGGGCTGCTAATAGTTATGGTATACCACTAAATGTCAAAACATGAAGAAAAAATGCACCCAGATGTGTCTCCTTGTTATGCACTGAACAAAGGAGGCAACACAAAAATTCCTGCAAACTCTGATTAGTATGATACAGTATCACATTTTAGTCTTGGAATGGTGAATGAGAAAGAATAAACTGCAGTTAAAATTCAACTTCCCTTACTCACTCTCATGTGCACACCCCACCACCAGCGATGTGCTGAAAAGAACTGGCTTGCAGACTTGATGGTGGTGAGCTGTGTAAATGACAGCGAGCTAAGGGAAGTTGGCTCACATATACAAACCTAGCCATGTGTGACACACAGACAGGAGTGCTGCATGGCAAGCAGTGCATGTCTGGCATAGTGGTAATATTCAGATAATTTGTGTGCTCCGACTGGAGCACTCGTATTGTCTGAATATGCAGGAGTGGTGATGCAGTGCATGGTGACTCTGGGCTGTGCTGACACAGTCCCAGGCTGAATATAGCTCACAGGAGCCTGATGGAGATAGCACCTCCCAAAGAGGCTAGTCCTGTGGCTTCTGTTGGCCATATTCAGCCTTAACATGCCAATGAACCCACTGGGCATACAAGCTGCTGTGGACCATTTCTATGCCCATTATGGGATCATTAGCATGCATGCACAGCTCCTGAACCACCCATCCTTTATCCTATAGTAATTCCCTGGTAGAATAGTGGACCCCCACCACTCAGTTGCCCATCTATCTATATAGTAGATATGTACATGTTAGCTTAGTGGACTCCCTAAACACCTGTCACACAGTCAATATACAGGACCTGCTGGTTGAGCAGTTCCATTGAACTCTTGTCCTGCCCTCTCCCAGTAGCATTTCAGTCTGGAGAATTGATCTGTTTGATCAGTGTGTGAGAACTGTTCATGGATTTGATTGTGTCACTCTTCAAAGTGCTTGGTACATATTTGGATGTAGTAAGGACTGCAGTAAGCAAGGTCATAAGCACGGTCTGCAAAAAGGTTCTTATGTAGCAGCAAGACTCTAGAAGTAATGGTGAAGAAGTGGCAGCACAAAGGTTGTGTGAAAAGAATGATTTGAGAGAACGGTGCTTTATTTCATTTGCTGCTAAGCAGGAAAGTCAGGGCTATGTGTGGGTAGGGATGCGAAAATCATCTGTATGCCATATTATTAGCCTCGCTCACTCCATAAGCAAGCAAAAAAATGACTGTCAATTAGGTTTTGAAAACTGTATTTGGCCACAGTGATTCCCACTAGGCTGAGGCAGGTTGGCGTAGGACTTGCATTATCCTGGTCTCTGTTGGCACATAAATGTACTCCCCAGGTAAGGGGAATCAGTCAATCAGAGACCAGGATTTTTTAAAACCCATTTTCTAAAATAAATTTAAGCTTTTTAAATATCCTAATATGACCTTTCTGGTAAAAATAAATTAACTGTGCAATCTCATGGCAGTGAAGCCCCAATGGTGGGTAATTAGGTGTTTGCAGAACTGCATGTGCACAGTTAAAAGAAAAACCTATGCAATGGCACTTTGAGATGCACCCTTTACTCATAATTCTATCAGTGGAGGAATAACTTTCCTTACAAACCTTTCTTAATTTTTCCTGATGTTTTTATTTTTTATTTCTACATTTTATGTAATCTTAAAAAAAAAATCTAAGTGCTATAATACCATCCAGGGTAGGCATTATTGGCTATACCCACACTCCCAGGGGCTATAAGACACTCTGCCTGCAATGTCTGGATTCATTATGCCTCCTGGGCAGGTGGGTATAACACAATATCACTCACCCTTTTGGGTGTTACTGCTAGCATATGTGCATGCATCTGTTCATTACTTTATTTTTATATTAATAATGTGTGTGAACTTGTTTACTCAGCCTGTTACCTTATAGGTTTTCATCCTTGCTCTGTAGGATTAGACAGAATGTTCTCATAAGAAATCTGAAGGGCTAGCTACCTCTAGCTTCTGACTGAAAAGTCTTTATCGTGTGTTAAACACGTTATAAATATAGTGTTGCAATCAGCTATAGTGGCCGATGTACCTGCAATACTTACTTTGCATTCTAAGAACTAACTTACTGCTATAGGAATCTTTGATGCGTGAGCTGCATTTACAGTAAGTTCTTTGTAATGTTTTCAGAAAGCAGCTTTGTTATTTAGAATACCTGTGTTTGTTGTCAGAAAAGTTAGGTTATATTACCTACCGTTATAAAATGGGCAAAACAATCCATCATCCTGATTGGCTACTACATCATCTGTGCTGTGTTCTTACCAGATGATATAGTAGCCAACCGGCACTACCCTCCACTCCCAAGCCCCACAACTGCACAGAATCAGTGTGCTCTGCCAGCTGAAAACAGAAACACAGGCTGGCACAGCTCACAGCGTGACATCGTTGTGACCTAGCTCAAATCGCAGCTTCCGCTAACTACAAGTAACTGCAAGTGTGTGTTGCCACAGCAACCTATCGCGCTCTAGTCCGCCTCCCTCCTCCGTCACAGCACACAACCTCAATATGTCATTTTTAGCTTGTTCCTATTTTTCTTCAGCAGAAGTTGCAGATACAGAAGCGTCATCAACTCGCAGCTTCAACTACCTACAGAACGCAGGCGCATTGCCACAGTAACGCTCACCGCTCACGCACCAACTTCTGCCAACCGCGAACTCCCTCGTACTGGCCTCGGTCCCATCTTCTCACTGAAAGTCACTGACCACTTGCTCAGACACGGAAAACACACACAAAGAAAATACATATTCTTGGATTTGTGTTTTGTGTGTGGAAGCCAGGCCAGGGGTTAACTGACACCAACCGCGATGATACATAATCGAAGAAGCACTATCTCAAAAGGACAAAATGCAGTGGCTGATGAGAGACATGCTTGCGTCCAATCCTCTAGTTGAAACTCATTAAGCACTTACTGGGTCACACACACAACAAAAGAAAAAGCATATTTTTGAGGATTGTGTGTGTGTGTGGGGGGGCAGACTGACACCTCACAACACCCTAGTTAATGTTAAAAAATATTCTATAGGTGTGTGTGTGGGGGGGTGAGCAGGGTGGGATACTAACATCAGCACTATGTGTTTTGAATGGAAAAGAGCCCTCTACTGGCCAGCTAGCCAGTCTGAAATACAGCACAGTACAGTAATAGGGGAATATTTTTCCTATAACTTGTATTAAAACACTCTTTTTAAAAACATTTTGGACATTTTCTTTCCTCTTTTTTTTTTATTTACTGTAGGATACCCATTTTATAAGCGCAATAACACACTCCGAGGTGTGGTTTATCGCCTGATAAGAGCACGCCCAGTGGCATAAGGCACTCGGCGCAACCACCTCGTCGTGTGTTATTGCTTGCATAAGATACAGATATTTCTAGATGGTTCACATTAAGCTGTATTATAAAATGGAGTAAACAAATCAAGCATCCTGATTGGCTGTTTGACCTTCCTAGTCGTGTCCTTAATGCATGATATTTTTGCCAGCTGGCACTAACGTCTGCTACTCTGCCCCTTTACAACAACAAATCACTGAGCTGTGTCAAGCAGAAACAAAAACACAGCCTGGCACAGCTCAGCGAGTGGCAGCGGGAAATCAGTAGTCCATGCTGACAGCTGCATATACACCACATAGCCTCTCTGTGCCTCTCTAAGCCAAGAAATAATTAAATTCAACCAAACGCACCCTGCTCCCACTGCTCTCCCTAGCCCAAGCAGCTGCAGCATATTACCTCATTTAAAACCAGGTCAATCAAAAAGATTCCCCCAAAACTACTAACCTGTGCTGCTCAGATGAAAAAAAACGGCAATCGCATTGAAGCTGAGTTATGTGCGTGCAGACAGGACGCCTCAGAAATTCAATTCCCAGATAAGCTACTCCACCGACTCTTTTCTGTTTCAAACATACAAAAATATACAAAGAACATTTTACTTTCCCGATATGACTCAGCGAGTGTCCGCATTGTGAAAAACTGCGATTCTGAAATCAGGAAGTATGACAGCTGGCACGGAACACGCTCGTAAACGGGACACTAGCTCTCAAGTCAACGGCTGCTCAGCATTCCTCACAGAGACACAGTATGTGAGAAAAAATGTGTACCAGTGGGACATACTATGTTTGGGGTCACGAAACACAATCTGTTTGTGAGTGGGGCGGCGGGGGGGGGGAGAGGAGCCTCCGTCTGCTGACCATAGCCAGTCTGAAATACAGCACAATATAGTAATAGGGGACTATTTTTCCTATAACTTGTATAAAAACACTTTTTTTAAAAACTGTTTGCACATTTTCTTTCCTCCTTTTTTTTTTTTTAAATTTAGGGTACCCCATTTTATAAGTGCAATAACACACTCCGAGGTGTGGTTTATCGCCTGATAAAACACGCCCAGTGGCATAAGGCACTCAGCGCAAGCGCCTCATGCCTTAGTACACCCCTGGGTGTGCTCTTATCAGGCAATAAACCACACCTCATTGTGTGTTATTGCTTGCGTATTTGCATTCTCTATACTGTAGCATGAACATTTCTCTTAATCGGTATGCTTTTAGGCACTTGTAAATGACCACTTGGCAACCTCTGTGTTTCACTGCAAGTAAACACGTTGAACATGTTTTACACTCTGTAAACACTCTGAACATTTTATACACTTCCTAAATACTGCTGATACAAGTGCATTCATTTACAGAACATCAAAACTGTGCTTTATAAACTGTACTGCTTTCTGAATGCTGGCTGTTTCATGTCGCTCAGTAACATTTGTACAGTATTTGCAGTTAACTGTCAAAACCCATACATAATCTTATTTTCAGCTTGATGCCCATAGAGTACTTGCACAGCTTCATCAGATTATCTGTCTGCACCATCTAGAATTATTTGATTCTATCAGAAGCCATAGCACTTTTGCTCTGAAGATTATTGAGACAGTCCCTTTACCTAATCACAAACATTTTTAGCTTCTCTTTGTAGTACTCCCAGTTGCCCTCACAATGGAACTCAGCAATGGTGACACCTGTGGGACTGAAAAGATAAAGCAGACTTCAGGCTGATCTCCATCCTCCCCTATAGTCCAAGGTGCACAAACGTTTTGTACAGTAAATGACCAACGTATCTTCTGCCCCCCCCTCTCTCTCGCTACATATATATATATATGCAACAGGTGCCAGGATAAAAACTGACATATAACTTCAGTTATCTGAGTCACTGTGTGGATAAATGGGTGATGATGTAATCACTATGTGGATAACTTCAAGTTATCCACATAGTGATTACATCACCACCCATTTATCCACACAGTGACTACATCACTAATTACCACCACCTGTGCTGCCTGCTCAGCAGCACTGCCTCCCAGTTTCACTTTCACCTTCTCACAGTGCTATTTACAACCCAAGCTGTCACAGTCCCGAAGACTCACAAAATGCACACCCTAACCAAATCCCCTCAACCAATACCACTTTTTAAATGAAAACACTCTAAAGAAAAAAAAGAAGTTGTTTCCTCTTTCTCAGCACAGCAACACTGCAAACCAAACACAGCAATCAGGCACAGAGAAAAAACATGGAAAGGAACTTCAGAAAAAAACAGAACAAAACTGAACCTCAAAAATCCTGTTGCATAAATCAAATATGCATGGAACACCTGTGGGATAACAAAGTTATTTATACAGTTGCCAGTGACCAACTGTAACCCTCACTCGTGGCTTCACCACTCATGAGGTTACTCAAGGTCACAGGCAGCTGTTCAAATCTTTGCTATCCCACAAATTACCCTACATATCATATATGTAATAGATGCTTCCTCTCTGAGGTGCAGTCATGCTCTTATGTATACTACTTCTTGGTGTGCGTTGTACGCAAAGAGCAGCAAGGCCGAAAGTGCTAACGCTCAAGGCATGCGATATCAGAGCATGACCGCACACCTCAGAGTGGTTTATCTATCTTATAAATGTCAAAATTGTTTGGAGGGTAAAGGTGCAGGCGTGCGGTCGGCTCTGATATCGCCACGGTCATGTGATGCTGGTCAGCTAATGATATTGCTGCAATTTCCTACCCATTTTATATATATATATATATATATAAATAAATATATATATATATATATATATATATATATATATATATTAGATAACCCACCCTTAGGTGTGCGGTTGTGTTCTGATACACGCACATCTTGGTGTGCATCAACCACCCAAGGCATGTGTATATCATGGTGTGACTGCACACCTAAGAGTGGGTTATCTATCTTATAAAATGTAAAAATTGTTTTGGGGGGGTAAAAGTGCAGGTGTGCAGTCATGCTGTGATATATGCACGGTTATCTGCTGCTGTTCTACATTTTGATGGTCTTCTTTTTTCCTACCCATTATATATATATATATATATATATGGCAAAAAACTCCATTTAATGCATCAGTTAGGGTTGTTCCACAGTGACAAAAGTGAGGAAATTTGGTGTTAGTGTTGAAAACCCCCCTTGGATCCTTCCAGCCCACCCTCCAACCAACATCGGGGTGCACATTGAGGTCATCGGCCGTAACTCTCACCCCATCACATGTGTAAAGAAGTCAAGGAATAGGAGAATGGAGTGAGAGTTAGGACTGACGACCCCAACGCGGACCCCGATGCCAGTTGGGGGGGTGGTTTGGAAGGGTCCACGGGGGGCTTTCAACCCTAACACCGAATTTCCTCACCTTTGTTGCTGTGGAACAACCCTAACTGATGCATTAAATGGATTTTTTTGCCTCTAATTTCCCTTCTTTTTGAGAATGATGATGAGAAATAGTGAATGTAATGCGGCGGTTTGAGCGCAGGGCCCAACTTCCACCACATGGTGTCTTGTGACATAGTAACAGGATCAGCAGTGCAAACAGAAGCGCCAACAGTGGTGCACATGGTAACACAAACGTAAACGGTAAAGGAAACGTTAATAGAAACGCAAGTGCATAGTGATGCCGAAGCGAACAGTGATGCAAATGGACATTGAAATGCATACAAAAATGCAACTGGTAATGCAAACAGTGATGACAGTGGTATTTTAAATGGAAATGTTAAGTGTCACAGCAAAAAGAACGCAAAAGGGAACAGAAACGCAAATGCAAGCACACACATAAATGCAAACTGTAAAGCACACAGGGATGGTACCACAATTGTAAATGCAAATGGTAAAGTTAATATGAAGAATAATGCCAAAGGAAACAGAAAAGGAAACGGGAACAGATGTGCGTATGGAAACGCAAACTGAAATGCGCACGGGCACAGTACCGCAAAAGTAAACGCAAATGGTAATGGTAACAGCAACAATAACAGCAAAGGAAACAGAAACACAAAAGGAAACACAAGCACATATGGAAATGCAAACCGTAATGCGCACAGGCACAGTAACGCAATTGCAAACGCAAATGGTAACAGTAACAGCAAGGAAGACGCAAAACAAAAGAAAAATGCAAATGCAAATGAAAGGGCTGCCGGAAACACAAATGGCAATGTGCACAATGACACAAACAAAAATGCAGACAGAAACAGTAGTGGAAACACAAATGGTAACATTAACGAAAATGCAAGCGCAAATGACAACGCAAAGGGTAACAGACACGATGGCATACACGGGAATGGTAATGCAAATGGGGACATAAATGCAAGTGGAAACAGTAACTGTAACAGTAATGGAAGTACATACCCTGTTTTTCCTGAACAGGTGCATAGAGAAACACAGTGTGTACAAAGAATGTATGCATTATAACGGGCATTGAAGCTGAAAACGAGCATTGGAAGTACTTAATTGCTAATACATCAGCAACTGCACAGTGTAGAAGAAAAATTTAAATTTCACAGAAACCATAATTTTCCTGGCTAGGTTTTTGCTTTTTCATAGCCCAAAGGGCTATACAAGTTGCAACAAAAAAATCTGTATCTCGCATCGTTTTCGAGATACGAGCCCCGAAAGGTGCGGTGTACGCCACCATGTTAGTCTATGGGGAAAAATGCCAACTTTGGAGTACTGTAGCTTTTCAGCCATATGATATTTTTTCACCAAACCACAAAAAGGCACATCTGTGAGATGTTGGCTGTGTTCCCTCCAAATTTCAACTCAAAAGACCAAACCGTTCTTTCGAAGCAGGGTTGCAAAGAATTCCTGTCATTTTGCCATAGCCTGGAAAAGTAGTATCGTGATTTGTGAAATTTTTCGCAAAAATTTGCAAACGTATCACAAGTGTGACACTACTTTGCGACACTACTTTTTCCAGAAATTTGAAAAACATATTTCTGGGGTGTTTAACCCCAAAATAAAGACATGGCTAGCATCCGCAGGGTCCGACTAGGTGGACACAAAACGAATTGTGTCCCTAGATGGTCACAAATTTAAATGGCAAGCATTTCTGTGACCACTAACTGAAAAAAAAATGGCTGACTCACGACAATACAGGGGTCATTTGCAACACTAAAAAGTGCATTTGCGACACTTTCACAGTTTTTGTTAACTTTTCCCATTGACTTATAATGGGAACTTGTTTTTTGAATAACTTTTGAACTGTTCAATATTTTTTCACAAAATCTTTAAAAGGCACATCGGGCACACTGGCTGCACGTTCTCTGTAGTTTTCAGACTGGTTGTTCAAACCATGCTACCTGTAGGCATGAGCAAAGAATGCACAAAAAAAGTAATTGCACACACGGATGTTGCTTAATAACTCTGCCGCTGTATATCCGACTGGTACAAAAGCTGGCAGATCCCACGATCTATAGTTATGCCCCATGCCTGCCAAATTTCAGGCAAATCTGCTGAATGGTGGCAAAGTTATTAAGGTGCAAAGTTTCACCATTTAACATTAAAAGGGCTATTCAACTCCAACTATGGTAGCACTACCATGCTACTATATATGTATATATATATATATATTTATAAAATGGATAAACATAAAACATCCAAATCCAATGTTCTGATTGTATAAAACACATCACATTACTGTGCGTATATCAGAACACAAGAGCACACCTGCACTTTTAACCCCCTCTGAAACAATTTTGACATTTTATAAGACAGATAAACCACTCTGAGGTGTGCGGTCACGCTCTGATATACACACGCCTTGGGTGGTTGACACACACCAAGGCGTGCGTATATCAGAGCACAACTGCACACCTCAGAGTGGTTTATCTATATAAATAGGGAATACATGATAGGCATAAGTGTGATATGGCAAATATTGTTACTCCTGCAGAGGGAGATATCCAGAGCTCACGATGCAGGAGTGACAATATTTGCCATAGCACACGATCTGCACATCATGTATTCGATTTATACAATAGGACTAGGAGTTTCAGAAGTATTGTTATGTTGTCTTGTGTTCTGTTCCTGTTTATGTGTTTGCTCATTCTGTGTGTGCGTTTTTCTGAATGGGCTGGCAGTGGTATAAACTCTGGGAAACAGATGAGGGTGTTTTGCAATGCTAAATGAGTAAGTTTTAGGTAGGAGTGAGAAACAAAACTATTTTGTGAAATTGTATTCTTTAGAAGTCTGGCTGAGGTCAAGCTGAGAGTCACAATAATGGTAATGGGAAGAGAGTCAGAGTGTCAGAACAGCTGAGACTGGTTTTAGTGGTAACTGAGTTAGCTGCAGGCAGCAGTGAGGAACAGAGTGTTCTGTGAAGTTGTGCTCTTTAGAGTTCTGGCTGCAGTCAAGCTGAGAGTATCACAGTAATTGATCCTTGATCCCCCTCCCAGAAATAAATCTCTCCACACCTGTTTCTGTTGGATGCTCACTGGCAATGTTTATTAAGGCACGCAAATTTTATTTACATCCCACACTTCATATTTCAACAGTATACAGTATGGTACAATACAGTACCACCACAATAATTCATTCTGCTTCTTCTTTCTTTGTACCTTCTTCTGACTTGATCCTCTTCTCCTTGCTTGTAGTACTTCAGCGTCTGGATATGGCTGATCCAGCACCCCCATCCACACCAGCAACCAGGTACCACCACCAGGTACCACCACCATTTTGTACCACTAGCAGGTACCCCCCCTTTACCCAGGACCACCCCGCACAGGGTAAGTTCCCAGTCTATACCCCCTAGGTCCAGACATGTGATCCGGCCCCTAGTTTCTATCACCTCCCTACTTTACTTCCATGCCTGGGTTCTTTGGTCCCCAGCCTGGGCTGCCTCCCACCTCTCCTGCCCCCTTTCCCTTACATTTCCTTTTTCCTTGCTTTTTTTTTCTTCTTCTTCTTCTTCTCTTATATGGGCAAACCTGTTGCCCTCTGCTAGGGCTCCTTCCAGTCCCCAGAACCACCTGCTGTCTTCCTGCAGCTCTTCTGCCCTGCCCCGGGGCCCGCAAGAACCATGCCTCCTATCTTCAACTTCCCCTGCAGTGCCAGCCAGCGGCAAACCTCTCTCCTTAGAATAGGATGGGTGGGTGGGGAATAATTTCCCAGCAAAAAGAGGCTGACCATAAAGCAGCAGGCCCTTACATAGCTCAAAATGGCCCCACTTTCCTGCCCCCTCTTAACCTCCCTTAACCAATTGGGAAGCTCTCCTTCCCCCTGGTCATTTGACCCTTTATGACATCATATTCCCTCCCCTTTCCTATCCCCCTCCCCCCCTTTCCCTTGCTTTTCTGGCAGGGGGACATTAGACAAATTGGCCTGCCTTTTATTGGCAAGCCTCATTGTCCCTTGATCCCCCTCCCAGAAATAAATCTCTCCACACCTGTTTCTGCTAGATGCTCACTGGCAATGTTTATTAAGGAATGCAAATTATATTTACATCCCACACTTCATATTTCAACAGTATACAGTACAGCACAGTACCACCACAATAATTCATTTTGCTTTTTCTTCCTTGGTACCTTCTTTTGACTTGATCCTCTTCTCCTTGCTTGTAGTACTTCGGTGTCTGGACATGGCTGATCTGGCCCCCCCATCCACACCAGCAACAAGGTACCACTACCCCCCCACTTGGTACCACCACCAGGTAACACCACCATTTTGTACCACTAGCAGGTACCCGCCCTTTACCCGGGACCAACCAGCACAGGGTCAGTTCCCAGTACATACCCCCTAGGTCCAGATACATGATCCAGCCCCTAGTTACTATCCCCTTCCTCCTTTACTTCCAAGCCTGAGTTCCTTGGTCCCCAGCCCATGCTGCCTCCCCCCTTCCCCATCTCCTGCCCACCTTTTCCCATACATTCCCCCTCTTCCACTGACCCATCTCCAGCTTGCAACGGATGATGCGGCTCCCCCCCTTGCAGGCTAGGAACATGGTACTCTCCCCTGCCTTAGCAACCCTCCCCCATATAACCAGCAGGCCCTGTTAGGGGCACCTGCCCCCCCGCCAGATCTGCCTCCTCTGCTTGTAGGCATCCTCCAACTAATACTAAAGTGTCCCGGGATGGGCCTGGACCCCTACACCCTCTTGGCCAGATACACTGCCTGGCTGGCTGTTGTTTCCTGACAGCCCTAACCATGGGCCACACCGCCCCCTTGGTGCCCCCATAGGACTGGACCTGCATGCTGGTCTGTCATCCCTTCCCTTCCTCATATTCATTGGGATGGGGTCGGGTTCCTCTATGCCTCTGGTTCCATGACCCTGCACTGCTGCAGCCGAGGCATGTGCCCACTGCGTGCTCTGCCCGGTATAGCTGCCACCTCACCCTGGTGGGGGGAGAGCATGCACCCATGTCACGTGTTGTCTGCTCTTGGACCTTCCATCCCACTCCTGTCCCCTTGGCCTGCCCCTCCAGGGCTCTAGCAGCCCTGGCCATCCACTGTCCCCATTGCTCTGCACCCCTCCGACCGAGCTCCCCTTTGCTCCCCACGCTGGCTCCCATGCCACTGCAACCATGCTGCTGGTTCCTCCTTACTGGGCCTGGGCAGGGCTCCACCTGCCCTTTTTCACCTACCCTCCTCTTAACAATTTCTGTGGCCAGGCCCACCTGGCCCCCACATACCTCCACTGCATTGCCTCCCCTTCCTAACCTCAGCCAGCTGCTATATCCCCTGTGGCCCTCACCCAACTCTCCTAGCAAGGACATGCCACCTTCCCTAGGCTATTCCCCAACCCTTGAGTGCCCACCGCTGGGCCCGCCAGGAGACCAGGGCCCTCTGCCTTGTCCATTAAAACCACCATCCTGATCCTCGGCCTGGCTATGTCCTTTCCCCTGCTAATGCCCCTTGTTCCCATCCACCCCACCATCTGGCTCAGGAACCTCCAGTCCTTTGTCTTGTGCTTCCCCCAACCTATGTGCCATGGGCCATCCATTTTTCTTCTGCCACACGGGGTCCAGTGTGCCCGCATGCCCTTCACCTCAAGTCCTCCACTATGCCCCCACAACATAAATTTCCACTAGTTTCTTACCCCTGCCCTGGCTTCCCTACTGGCACCTGCCCTCCTGCCCTGGAAGACACATGCTGTCGTGCCCCCAATATGCATGCACGCTTCTCACCTTGCCCTTGAGTCTTCCTCAAACCCAATTGATCCCATGTATGATTGTTTGACATACTTTTTCCCCTGCACCCGATTCCTCTCTTCCTCATGGCTCCCTGCTCCTCAAGACTCCTGTTAACTGGCCTACCCTCCCTGGTGTGCACCCTGCTTGGTCACTATGGTTCAACCATATGGGGCTCGAGAAGTGGCACCCCTCCTCTTGGCCTGGCTGACTGTGACATCCTCATTCTGCTTTGAAGGATAACCTGACCCATGGGGGGTGGCACACCTCCTTGCACTGTTGTGGCCAGTTGGGTTTCTCTGTACCATGACCTTTGGCACCCTGATACTGGTGCCTAATAACCCACTTCCATAGCTCCCCAGTTCTGCCAGCTGCCTCCCTGCTGGAATTCCCCCACTGCATCTCCATTCTCAGTCTGACTGGCTGTTACCCTTTCCTACCACCCAGCTGGTCTTCCCCCTCCTTCCTCTCCCTCCCAAGTCTTGTCCCCCACTGTTAATGAGCCTTCCTTCCGAGGTTCCCCCTGTTCCTAACCTCGGTGGTATTGTCCAGCTACAGGGTTCAAATGCCCCTCCTCACAATCTAGTACCGGGCCCATCTCCTGCCAAAAGGCCTCGAGTGATGCCCCTCTCCCCTGAGAAGTGGATGCCGCTCACCCTGGCTGCCTTCACTTGTCCCAGAGCACTTGGCCCTCCCTTCTCCCTGCCTACTCCTTGGCAGAGCGTAAGAACCATGGAAGTTCTTCCCAAGCCTCCTTCCTTAATCCCTCTCTGCAACCTCCCTTTACCCTTGGTTCTGCCCACCTGGGATCATGGGCCCACACCCTGTCCTCTCAAGCTGGGTCCCAGCAGAAGATGGACCAGAGTGAGTATCTACACAAATTAAAGGACTCGCCTGGGGTGTGCCGATGCATGGGGGGGACTAAGGAATTCAAGACCCAGGTCTCCAGGTCTCGCAGCTAAGACCCTACCCAACCTCTGCACCCTATTGTCTCCTGTAAGTATTCCTTGGGCAGCCTTGCTTCCTGAGAGTACTTCCTTGGATTGGCTTAAGCCTTCCTTATCAGCCTGTGTCCCATTCTAACTCACCTCCCTGGCTACCTCGAGATATTGGCTTCTAGTTAACCCTGTGGCAGAAACTACTGTGCCCTATACCAGCCCTCCCTCCCTGGGCTGAGGTTGACTTGAGTCAAATCCTCCCACCCCCCAGCTCTGGCAATCATTGTAGCTGAGACAGTACTCTTAATTTTCCTCTCCATTGCACGCTTCTAGCTACCACCGAATGGAAAAACTTGTACCTGCCTTTGCACCTCACTGTGCTAACAGCATGCCCTCCCCCTTGGTGTCTCTAATCCCTAACTGTGCCCTGCCCCCTATGGAGCTGTGGCATCCCTGCCCCCTTGGTTTGTCTGCAAACCATCTGGCCTGCTCCAACCCATGCATGGCATGCTTATGGTACCCATGCCGGCAAGCTCCTGCCATCCTCTACCAAAGCTTTCTTAGCCTCTCCAAGCTTCCCCAACAAACCATGCATCAACATTGAACTGCCATGCACATGGATCCCTCTCCATTTTTTTTTTTACCCCATTCATCCCCTGTAGCCCATAATATATGTATGTATGCTGCCCCTCGCCTGGACTGTTGTCCTACTGGAGGCACCCTATTTATGTACCTGGGGTACCCGCTCCCGATGGCAGTATGATTGTATGGCCACAAACCGAAGCCCTACCTGGTACTGCACCCTTACCTCAGCAACCCACTGGGAGGTGGGAGGGAAGGGGATGGGCTCCACCACTTCCTGCCCCCCCACCATGGAGACCATGGTTGGATTTGTCTCCAGACTAGGTCAGGTATTGCGCCCTCTCACCATGCCCATCTTAACACACTGCACTCTGCCATATCCCATCCAAATGGTTACCTGTGTGGCAGACAGATTTGCCAAAGGAGACCTATAGCCGGAGCTACTTTACCCCACATGCTTGTTTCTGGCTACACCTCGCTCCTCCTGATCGTTTCCTTTTTTTTTTTTGTAAACTGCCCCTCTCCATCCCCCCATGGTTTGTTCCCCTGGTGGTGTCTTCCCACTTAACTGCATGCCAGCCCTGAGGCAAAACAAGGGTTCTGCACTTGCAACACCAGAATGGGGGCATTGTGGCCCTCAATCACCCTTCTCTCTGTTGCACTCCTCACTGTCCCCTCCTTTCTTATAACCTCAGACTGAAATTGCCAGGGGCCGTGGGAGACAGCATGCCATCTTTTCCCTCTTGTACAGTAATATACCCAATTATTAAAATGCACCATGCCTAATTTTCTCAGTCTTGAACTGATCTATAACAAGACTTACTTGTTACTGTAACTGTCTGCCTGGTGCTTGTCCTCCATGTAATTAGCTGAACAGTGCTTGGTATACCCCAGCTGTTTTCTCTGAGCTTAGGGAGTGTGTATTACTGTCCACTGAACCAGTATGCCACAATGCGCCCTTGCCGACATCAGCTCTGCTTATGCTGCCACAAAACTGATGAACTGACTGCCCGGTCCCTTCCGTGTCCCAAGCATCTGACCTCCTGCATGATCCATACCTTTTTTCTCTAGCTAGAGTAGGCAATGTATGGCCAGCAGGACTACCCACTCTCCCCCACTGCCCCCCATGAAGCACCTCTCCATTTCTTAATGGGGGGATGCATTTTTCCTGCCCTAATTTTGGGGCCTGCTGTCGGCACAACAAAAACATTCCAGGCCCCTTTGGATCCCATCACTTGTCCCCCCCAGGACTCGGACCCAGATGGCTGCCTCCTCACCTCACTGCTCCACCAGTGCACCTGGATGGCAGCCCATACCTCTTCTAAAAGCAACACCTTTTTTTTTTTTTTTACTAACAAGGTCTTGACCCTGGTCCCTGAAATTGAAAGTCCAACCTCTACAGACTGAGCCATCAGGACCCTATCTTCAAGCTGCCCCCCACCCAGCCCTTCACCCAGCCTTCATCTCCAATCTCGCTGCTGCTGCCTGCCCAAAACCCCTTCTAACATGCGGCTCCATTGACGCCCCCCTTTCCCGCTCTGGATGGATTCCCTCTCTGGGTTGCCCATCGTTTACCGAACAGTAAGCTTTCCACTTCAGGCCTGGGCCACTTACAAGCACACTACATGGCACCACCTCCACGCAGCCAAAGGCCTGGAACCGGGCTGTACCAAACCGGCAGCTGTGCTGCTTTCCCATTCTGTCCCCCCACCTTGGCTGGCGCCCTTTAGCCCCTCCAGCCTAACTGGTTGTTCTGTGCCCTGTGCGACCCCGTCTTAACCTCTTCATTTTAACAACCCCCTCCAAGCACATTTTATATTTTTTACACCAAGAAGCTCCTGTTTCCTACCTTGCCATCGCACACAGGCCCAATGCCCGGCCTACCACTTCCTGCTGAACTACTGCAGAACAGCAGAACTGCTGCAATTCATTTTTTTTTAATTTGTGAATCCACACAAGTTCTGCAGTATTTCAGTACAAATAAATAGTTGCAAGCAGGAGTACTGTTTTATTTTAGCACAGAAAAATTGCTGCAAGCAGTACCCATGCAAGGCATGCGAGGGTATGCATACACTGCAAATGTCACTACCTAGCCCTGAACCACGGGGGTTGGGATTGCAGTCAGCCAACTGGCCTCTGAGACTACTGGTGGCTATTGACTTTTGCGAAACCCCAGCTCAACCTCAGATCACACCACAAATATTTCTTACAGAGATTTCTATGGCAGAACTACTGCAATTTGCTTTTATTTTTTTTTTTTTGTAAATGTACACAAGTTCTGCTGTATTTTAGTACAATAAATGGTTACAAGCAGAGTACTGCTTTATTTTCACACAGAGAAATTATTGTAAGCAGGGCACATGCAGGGAAGTTGAGGGTGTGCACACACTGAGTATCATTACCTAGCCCTAAACCATTGGTGATGATTAGAGATAAATGAAATTAACATATTTTGCTCTGCATAGCCACAGTCTGCAGGCAGAGCTCTTTCGTATTGCAGTCTGCAGCCAGCCATGGCGGTGAGAAGAGGGCTGCGCTGGTCACAGACTGGGACGGGAATGGGGATGGGTGATGCGGGTGGTGAATAATTACTCAAGAGGGTGAGAGGGAGGGAGGGAGGCCACTAGACCACCAGGAATATAAATACATTTTTTTTTCAGAGGAGGGGAATGGGCATCGGGGAAGGGATTGCGACCAAGATTATTTTTTTTTTAATGGACAAGGCAAGTGGCAACTGACATTGTGGGGGGGTGGACTGCTAGATCAACAAGGGAAAATAGGGCATATGTGTAGGGGAGATCAAGACAGGGATAGGGAGGAGGTTCGCTAGACCACCAGGGCAGTAAACATTTTACTGTAAGGGGATACAGGGAAAGTAAGGGAGTCCACTAGAACACCAGGGATGGGGGTATTTTACCCACAATTTTAAAATTGTGCCCATGAGGGGTTAAAGTCTATAAAATTCTGTCATTTGTGCATGAAATTTTGCCATTTACAGGCAGAATCTTTGCATTTCGCTTACGTGAAAAATCTTGTGAAATATGCAAAATCCACAAAATTGTTGCAGAGCAAAATATATTAATTTTGCCCATCTCTAACCATGGGTGGTGGGAGGGCAGTCAGCCGACTGTCCTCTGAGACTGCTGGCAGCTACTGACTTTTGTGAACCCCAGCCCAACCTCAGATTACGCCTCAAATATTTCTTAGAGGGATTTCTATGGCAGAACTACTGCAGTTCACGTTAAAAATTTTTTATATGTAAATACACACAAGTTCTGCTGTATTTCATAACAAAAAATGTTTGCAAGCAGCAGTACTGCTTTATTTTAGCACAGAAAAATTACTGCAAGCAGCACACAAGCAGGTCAGGCGAGGGTATGTGCACACTGCAAGCGTCACTACCGAGCCCTAAACCTTGGGGAGTTGGGATGCAGTCAACTGACTGCCCTCTGAGACTGCTGGCAGCAACTGACTTTCATGAAACCCCAGTCCAACCCCAGATTATAACACAAATATTTCTTACATAGATTTCTACAGCAGAACTACTGCAATTCACTTTTTTTATTTGTAATTGCATGCAAGTTCTGCTGTATTTTACTACAAAGAAATGATTGCAAGCAGCAGTACTGCTTTATTTTAGCACAGAAAAATGAGTGCAAACAGCAGGCACGCAGGGCAGATGAGGGCGCGCACACACTGCAAGCATCACTACTGAGCCCTAAACTGTGGGGGCTGGGTGGGAGTGCAGTCAGCTGACTGCCCTCCGAGATTTCTGACAAGGCTACTACTGGCTTTTGTGAAACCTGAGCCCCCAGAAATACTCACTATTTATACCACCAATTTAACAATTGTTTTTTTATCTGTACAGTATAGCAGTCAACGTAAAAGTTAGAACTTAAGGATGTAAACTGCAACTTAAGTTTCTCTGCAGCTCTTCCTAACAAAATAAATCAGACAATTTCTCTGAGGAAAATACAAAATGCCTCACACCACTATCAGCCCCTGAAATGAAGGTATACTAGTTTCTTTCTGCAGCTGCAAGAAAAAAATATCACTACATCAGATGATTTATCCAGGAAAAAAACTCCCAGTGCTCCCACTAGTACTGGTTACTAAACACACAGAACAGAACAAAAAAAAATAAAGGATATGTGATGGAAATATTCGTTTTTGCAGCTCCTAATCTCTGCTGACACAGCTCTCTCTACTCTCCACTATGATCTCTCTCCACTACACAGCAATGTCAAACTGTCACGTGATCAAGCGTTGATGCTCAACAATTGCCAATAAGTCCTGCAAGATCTTAAAATCCCGTGGGAATGCTGAATACTGAATATTGCTGAATAGCTGCAATATTCGGTATTCGAATCCCAAATACAGAATACAGTATTATTTATGCCATTCAGGATTTAATATTCCTTTCTCACACACCCCATCACCTACATGAGGTGTTTAAAGGTCTTGATCATATCACCCCTCTCCCTTCTTTCCTCCAGGGTGTGCATGTTTAGTTCCCTTAGCCTCTCCTCATAGGGCTTTTGATGCAGACCCTGTACCATCTTGGTAGCACTCCTCTGAACAGTGTCTACTCTTTCTATGTCTTTCTTGAGATGTGGTCTCCAAAATTGGACACAGTACTCAAGGTGGGGTCTCACCAATGTCCTATATAGGGGCGATACCACTTCCCTCTTCGTGCTGGTAATACCCTTGCTTCTACATGCCAGCATCCCACCAGCTCTCCAGATCACTTTGGTCCATTGTCTGACCACCTTCAGGTCATCTGATATGATTATCCCCTTTTCCTGCTTGGTCATTGCAAATATCTTTCCTCCCATTTTTTAATGCACCGCTTAGTTTCTGTGACCCAAGTGCATTATTTACACTTGTTTGCAATAAATCTTAGCTGTCAAACTCTGAGCCACTCTTCCAGTAATTTAAAATCTCTTTCCATCCTTTCTACCTCCTACCCTGGAATGGCTACTCTGTTGCAGATCTTGGTGTCATCCTCAATGAGGCAGGCTTTCCATTCCAGTTCCACTGCTGTATCACTGAAGAAGACATTAAAGAGGATTGGCCTAAGTACTCACCCCACTAGCCTCTTTCCCCTCCTCAGTGCAAACTCCATTTACCACAACCCTCTGTCTCCTAACCCCTATCCAGTTTCTTACCCAGGTTACCACCTTATTGCCCACCCACATGCTACCCAACTTGTTTACCAATCTCTTATGTGGAATGGTGTCAAAGGCTTTGCTGAAGTCCAAGCAGACCATATCCACCACCTCTTTCTCATACAACACTTTGGGTACCCAGTCCAAAAAATCTATTATATTTGTTTGGCACAATCTCCCCTCTGTGAGACCATGCTGCCTCAGGTACAGTAGTTTGTTGGATTCCAGGTGTTCCACAATTCTTTCCTTTAATAGCATTTCCATCAGTTCCCCTACTACAGATGTTAGGCTGACAGACCTATAGTAACCCGCCTCATCCTAGCTACCATTTTGTGAAGTGGGACCATGTCTGCTTTTCTCCAGTCCTCTTGAACCATGCCAGTCTAGAAACACAGAAACATAAAACATTGAATTTGATGTCAGATAAGGACCACTTGGCCCACCTAGTCTGCCCACTTCCTTACATAATGGATAAGCTGCAGATCCTGGTTAACCAACAGCCTACTTCACCTCCCCATCACTAAAATTGCCTTATGTCTGTCCCATGCATTCTTGAATTCCCCCACAATTTTTGACTCCATGACCTCCTAAGGAAGGCTGTTCCACACATCCACAACCCTCTCTGTGAAAAAATGCTTCTTTGCATTACCTCTGAGCTGTCCCCCCCATCTTCAAATCATGCCTCCTTGTTCTTGCACATTACTTTTTCTGAAAGATGCTACCCACTTGGACTTTTTTGATTCCCTTGAGGTACTAGAAAGTTTCTATCATGTCCCCCCTCTTCCTCCTTTCCTTGAGGGTATACATATTAAGCTCCTTTAGTCTCTCTTCGTATGTCTTCTAGTGTAGACCCTGAACCCTTTTGGTTGCCCTCCTCTGGACAGCCTCCACCCTGTCTAGGTCTTTGCGGAGATGGGGTCTCCAGAACTGCATGAAATACTCTAGACGGGGTCTCACCAACTGTCTGTACAGAGGGATAAAAACTTCCTGTTTTCTACTGGTGTTGTCTCTCCCTATGCATCCCAGTATCCCCCCCAGCTCTCCTTACTGCCTTCTCACATTGCTTGCCCACCTTTAGGTCATCTGATATAACTACCCCCCAGGTCCCTTTCCATTTTTGTTATTGTCCCTTGGTTTTTGTTTACCAGGTGCATTACTTTGCATTTCTTTGCATTGAATCTAAGCTGCCATTCATTTGACCATTCTTCCAACCTTACCAAGTCCCTTCTCATCCTTTCCACCCCACGTTGTGTATCAACACTGTTGCAGATCTTTGTGTCATTTGCAAAGAGACATACTTTTCCTTCTAGTCCCTCTGCAATGTCACTTATAAAGTCATTAAAAAGGACCAGACCCAGTACTGATCCCTGTGGTACCCCACTAGTAACCCCCCTTTCTTCACTGTGGATTCTGTTTACTATTACCCTCTGCATCCTGTTGTCCAGCCAATGTTTTACCCAGGCTACCACCCTGGGACCCACTTTCAGGCTGGCTAATTTGTTTATTAATCTTTTGTGTGGGACCATGTCAAATGCCTTGCTAAAGTCTAGGTAGGCCATGTCCACAGCCCCTTCCTGGTCTACTACTTTGGTCACCAAGTCAAAGAAATTTATTAGATTCATCTGACATGTCCTTCCAGCTGTGAATCCATGATGCCTTGGGTCCTGTGCCCCACTGGCTTCTAGGTACTCAACAATTATTTCCTTCAGAAGTGATTCCATCATTTTCCCTACCACTGAGGTCAAACGGACATGTCTGTAGTTTTCTGCCTCTGTCTTGCTCCCACTTTTGTGAAGGGGAATCACATCCACCCTCCTCCAGTCCTCAGGTACCACACCATCCTCTCATGATTTGTTAAGAAGGGTAGTCAGTGGTGTTACTAGGTCTCCCCTTAGTTCTTTTAGAATTCTAGAGTGAATCCCATCAGGCCCCATTGCTTTGTCCACCATCAGTTTTAGGAGTTCTTTCAGAATCCTTTCTTCTGTTAAATGATTGATATCAGCCCCCTATCCAGACTGCTTCTATTGACTGGATTAGGTACCTCCCCTCCTCCTCCTCCTTTGTGAATATTGAACAGAAGTAGTCATTCAGTATCCCTGCTTTTTCACTGTCCCTCTCTGCCCACCCACCCTCCTCTTTATTCAGCCTCAGTATTCCTACCTTTGTCTTTCTTCACTCCCTAATGTACAGTACCTATAAAAGGTGTCCCCTTCTTAACCGAGTTGGCTATCTTTTCCTCAGTTTAGGCCTTTACTATTTTGACCGCCTTCCCTGTTTTCTTCTCCTTTAACTGATGCAGTTCTCTGTCCTGCTCCTTCTGTGTATCTTTATACTTCCTGAATGCTATCCTTTTCTCCCTAACCTTCCTCGCCACTTCTTTTGAGAACCATAGTGTTTTTTTCTTTTGTTTTGATTTTTTATTTGCTTCACACAAAGGCTTGTTGCCTCTGTGATGGCAGTTTTGATGTTTTCCCATTGTTGCTCCGCCCCTCCTTCTTGCCTGTTTGCTAGAGCTTTTCTGAGGCATTCTCCCATTTTGACAAAATCAGCCCTACTGAAGTCCAGTACCTTCACTTTTGTATGGCTTGACTCTACAGCTGAGTTTATCATGAACCACACTGTTTGGTGGTCACTTGTTCCCAGATGGTTACCCACTTCTAGATCTGAGATCCTCTCTCCATACACATTTGAGAGTACCAGATCTAAGATTACTCCCTCCTGAGTGGGTTCTAACACTAGCTGTCTGAGGCATGTCCCTGTAAGGCATCAAGAATGGCCCTGCTCTTGGATGTGGCTGCAGCAAAGGTACTCCAGTTAACATCTGGCATATTCAGGTCCCCCCATCAGCAATATCTCCACTTTCTCTGCCATCCTAAGGATGCCTTCTATCATGCCCTTGTCCATTTCCTCTCCCTAAGATGGAGGTCTGCATACAACCCCTGTGCAGATTGTGGTGCCATTTCCAGTCTCCAGGGTAACCCACAGTGCCTCCTCTCCTCCCTATTTACCTTTTAATTCCATTGCTTTGATCCCTTCCCTTACATAGAGAGCTACTCCTCCTCCTCCTCCTCCTCTTCTTCTGCAAAAAGAACCCAAGAACTGGTATAGGGCCCACCATCATTAATGGTTCTGAAGTTCATGATCACACACATCACACAAGAATTCAATAAAAATAATGTTGTTCTGTATTCAATCCTCAGTAGTCTCCACAATCTTTAAACAGTAATATCAATAACATCTTCACTTTTTCAGAAGAAAAAACACTAACTGGTATTAAGAAACTTAATAAAATTTCTTCAACAGGACCTGACAATCTTAATGCTCGACTTATATTTGAATCAGCCAACAGCCCATTAATCCCCATTACAATTTTATTTAATTAATCCATTACTTCTAGCCATGTACCAACAGATTGGAAATCATCTGTTGTAGTCCCTGTAAATAAAAAGGGATCAAGAGAAAAATACGGCTAACTATAGACCAATTAGTCTTACCTCTAATCTAGGGAACGATTATCATGGAACGATCAATAAAAAATAAACCTGAAGAAGAGCTACAGCTACTGGGTTCCCAGGCGAACTGGTAAATCATCAATCATGATTTTTGAAGGTCAGTCATGACTAATTATTGTTAATCATCAAATGTTACCGAAAGATTATCAAAGGAGATCATGATATAAGATCATCATCTAGATCATGATTTAATCACCAGACTTGAACGTTCAAATCAGCTGATGATTACTGATTGGTTTTGTAAGCGTAACTCAGCATGATGGTTGTTGATGATCTGTGGATGATCAAGTAATGATCATTGATGACTATATTAATTCAGTATTATAAGACTGCAAGTCACAGAAGTAATACTTAAAGTTTAATTTGTTAGTTATGAAAATATGAATGTCATATCAGCGAAGGCAAATTAATTATGAATTATAATGTAAATCATGCGAAAATAAGTTTTAATCCCATTAGGAAGAGTACGTGCAATTTCTGACATAGGATACATATTTGCATACTTAATTTGCATATTTCAGCAGCAAAGTTTATGGAACAGAAGAATGGTAATTTCTATTTTTAAATTAATTTTGCATTGGCAGTATTTGTTTGAAGACTGTTAGGAAAGGTTTTGAACACAAACCAAATACTTTTAGGAACTCACCGCAACCATGAAAGGAACCACTTAATGGCAATATATATACCTATATGAGCTTTTCAAAGTTTAGTAAGATGCAAGGTACCAAAGTAAATATAAATGCAAGCAGTGGGTTTCTAAAGAAAGAATATCATAACTGATCATTCTAGTAAAAATGTCTAAATACAAGAAAAATTCCAAATGTATAGAGGAAAAAGTAAACTGAATTTTTAAATTTATTTCTGTAATCTTGATCATGAAAAATCATGATTATATGAGATCATCATTAATCATAATCATGATCTCCACAACTTCATAGCTTTTGATTGGTGGTCATTTAACACTGATGGTTAATTATTGCTAATGATGATTGCAATGATGGTTTTATGAGCTTAAACATGATCCCTGACCATAACTGGGTAATGATCATTCATGACATATCATTCAAATATCATCTTTTAGCTGGGTTATAATGATAGTCCTCAACATGAATTAACCCCGGGACACTCTTGTACCACTAATCTGCTAACTTTCTAGAAGAATGTAGGAACCAGTCTGGATAAAGGTACACCAGTAGATGTAATTCTACCTGACTTCTGTAAAGCATTTGAAAAAGTTCCCCATATTGAGCTGATAACTAAACTAAATAAACTGGGAGTTTGTAATCAATTAAGCCTATGGATTAGTAACTGGTTGATAAGAAAAACACAGCAGGTTTGTATAGGCAGTAGTCTATCCACCATAGAACACATTACTAGGGGTATCCCCAGGGCACAGTCCTAGGACCTATTCTTTTTAATGACTATATCAGTGACATTAACAATAATATTCACAACCTCATTGTCAAATTTGCTGATGACACTAAAGTGGGATGGGAAGTAGTCACAGTAGATAAACAACAGACCTTAGCCAGGGACATAAAGCAAATAGAGACTTGGGGTAATACAAATAAAATGCCATTTAATACAGATAAATGTGTGGTTATACATATGGGTCATAATAACCCTGCCAGCACCTATTATGTTAATAACCTAGCACTAAGAAGTGTTTCCAAAGAAAAGGACCTCAGTATCATTATAAATAACTCTATGTCCCCAAGCAAACAATATAATAAAGTTGTTCAAACAAGTAATATGATACTCAACTCCATCAAATGCACGTTTATCAATAGAAGTGCTCAGTACATCATTCCACTATACCGAACTTACATTCGGTCACATCTGGATTTCTGTTGACCTTTTTTGGAATCCATATTTAAAAAAGATATTAATTTACTAGAAAAAGTTCAACATACAGAAACAAAACTGATTCTTAGCTTTAAAACACTACCATATAATGAAAGACTAATGAAAACAGGATTAGTTACACTAGAGGAAAGAAGGAGGAAGGGAGACATTCTACAATTATGTATAAAATACTAACTAATAAAACATTAACTGGACAGTGTGGGCTAAAGTTCTTCCAAAGAACTGTAAGTCTCAGAAGAAATATCTTATAACTACTCATTCTAAGAGCCATAACACAAAAAAGGATAACTTTTTCCCTATAAGAGTGGCCAAACTGTGGAATTCCCTTCCACAGTACGTAGCTGAAGCAGAAACATTTAATGTTTTTAAAACTAGACTAGACAGAAATCTGAACTGGGACAATGACAACTTGTAATTTACCCACTCAGAGTAGGAGACAACCTCAATGGGCCTCGGCCTTCTTATGTCTTTGTTAACCTAGTAACCTAATATACCTATAAAATGTCTTGTCCCCTTTGAAACTGTCTCAGCTATTCTCTCCTTAGCTTGCACTTTTGCATTCCTTACTGCTTCGCCAGCCTCCCTCCACTTCCCCACATACACTTCTCTGTCCTTCTCTCTCTGGGTCTCCTTTTTTTTTAATGCTTTTTCATGCTACCCACCACCATTACCTCAGCCTGGGTCATGAACCCCTCCACTCCCACCCCCACATTAGCTGTGACTCCCTGATACCCCCTGGCTTACCCACCAAGGGCAGGGTTGTAGTATGGGCTCCAAGAGCCACAAGCTATGGGATAGGTTAGGGAGCCAGCCTGAGAGCTCTTCGTAGTGGAGGGACAGGCTTTATCCAGGTGGCAGGCAGCAGTATTTTTTCCCCCCTGTTTTTCCTGGAGGCGGGGATGTGCAATGATGTCCAGGGTCCGCCCTGCCTCCCTGAATGTTCTGGTGCCAGTTGCTGCATTACCCACGGCCTCTGCCAGGGGTCCATCAAACACTGGTCACAATCCCCTTCCTCCCCCCTGGTGGAGAGCAGTCCTTAGGATGCTCCATCTTTCTCCCCCTGGCTGACCCTCTGATGACCCGGGTCTTTTCCTGAACCTGGGTCACCGGCATCGCAAGCAGAAATCCAACTGCTGCACCTATGGGCCAGCATCTCCTTATACTTTCTGAATGCCACTGTTTTTGCCCTTACCTTTTCTGCCACTTCCCTCTAGAACCACAATGGTCTCCTTCTCCTCCTTCTGCTATTGCTTATTTGCCTGACATACAGATTTGTTGCCTTTACCATGTCCTCTTTTAATCTAGCCCATTTTCCCTCCACCCCACCCTCCACATCTCAGAAGCATTCCCCCATCTTTGTAAAGTCAGCTCTTCTGAAATCCAGGACCCGTATCCTTGTGTGGCTGGATTCTGCTGCTATCCTTATGTTAAACCACAGTTTGTGATGGTCACTTGTTCCCAGATGGCTTCATAGACTGATGTCTGCAACACTGTCACCATAAGTAAGTACCTGGTCCAGTATTTTCCTACCCAGAGTGGGTTCACTGACTAACTGAGTGAGAAGTGTCCCCTGCAGGTAGTCCAGAATATCTCCACTTCTAGCTGATGCTGCAGAAGGTTGGCTCCACTCCACATCTAGCAGAATAAAGTCCTCCACCAGCACAACCTCCCTCTTTTTAGCCATTTCACCTATGTCCTCCAACATTTCTTTATCTATGTCCTCCCTTTTTGTCGGAGGCCTGTATATCACTCAAAATGGTGGCTCCTTTTCCTGACTTGAGGTTGGCCCATAACAGTTTGACCTCCCTCAAGTTCCCTGTACCTCTGTTACTTTTATGTTTTTACTTAACATGAAGCACCACTCTCCACCTTTCCTTCCTACTCTGTTTCTTCTAAACATTATATAGTCAGGTATGACCATTTTTCAGTCATGTTTGTCAGTGCACCATGTTTTGGTGATGGCCACAATATTCAGGTCTGCCTCAGTCATGGTGGCCTCCAGGTCTGGAGCCTTATTTCCTAGACTTCTAGGATTGGTACACATGGCTGTCCAGATTTTGTTAGCCCTACTGTTTATCCTTCCCAGGTTCTGAAGCTGTTCCCCTTTCCTCTCCTTTTCATATTGCCTGCTTCTCTTTACCACTTCTTCTCAACCTACTCCTTTGCTTCCCTGATTATCTTTCATTCAGGTGGAACTGTTTCCCTCAGGATTTCTCTCCCCTCCATCACAGTCATGGAGAGGGCAAGTTCCTGCCACCCCTTTGCCTTCCACCACCCCCTCAGTTAGTTTAAATGTCTGTCAAAGTAAGGTTTAAGCTGTCAACTGAGGACTGCTGTTCCCCTCCTGGATGGATGCAGGCCACACTCAAGTACAAGCTCTGATCCCTCCAGATGGAGCACCAGTCCCCAATGTAGCTATATTCCTCCTCTTTGCACCATTCCTTTAACAATGAGTTGAAGGCCTCAGTGTGAATCTTCCAATTCTTCCCCCTGTTGCAGACAGTCAGCACTTCTGTAAAGGTTACAATGAGTGCTACCTGCCTAAGAACCCTCCACACCTCCCTGAACTGCTCTTGCACTGCCCCATCTCTTACAAAACTAGGTCATTTGTCCCCAGTTGGACAATGACATCCAGCTCCCCCTTCCTTCCTATTGCCCTTGTGATCCTCTGGAAAAGCTTTCCATCCCCCTGAACTGGTGTGCCAGGAAGGCACTTAACCTCCCTCTCTAACCTCTTTTCTTCCCCCAACTCTTATCTCTCTGACAATAAAGTCCCCCACTAGAAGTTGCTTCCTCCTTCGTAAGGGGCCTCCTTTCCAGGACATCATTCGAGCAGTCTCCTGTGCCCTCACTGTCCACCAACTTGGGTGCCCCCTTCTTGGCAGTCTAGTTCTGCCAGAGTCATATAGGAATTTCTCTGTGGTACAGGATGAGGAGTGTGCCTGTTACCCACTATTCTGAACCTTCTGGATCCTACCAATCCTACCCTCTTTGAGCCCTCGTTAGTCCAACCATTCCTCCTTCCTGGCATCCTTTCAGGTAAGGCTGTGAGGACAGCCAGCGGAATGCTGTGGTACACAGGGAGAGGTATCTCCAGCAGAAGGAAGGAGGTGATGATGCCACTGCATAGAACATTGGTGAGACCTCATCTAGAGTACTATGTCCACTTCTGGAGGCTGCATCTCTGGAAGGACATAGGCAGAGTAGAAGTGGTTCAGAGAAGGGAGACAAAACTGTGCAGGGGCTGCACCAGAAGTCATATGAGGGGAGACTGGGGGATCTCAATGTGTATTCTCAGGAGGAGAGGAGAAAGAGTAGGGGATAAGATAGAGACTTTCAAATACCTCAAGGGTGTAAATAAGGTGCAATATGGTAGTGTCTTAGAATTAAAATGTGTTCCAAAACAAGGGGCCATGATATGAAAATACAGGCGGGATAGTCTGAGGAGTAACATGAGAAAGTAATTTTTCACGGAAAAGGTCATGAATCCATGGAACAGCACCTCTCAGCAGAGGTTGTGGGGCAAAACCAGTAGGGAAATTCAAAAATTCATGAGATAGACATAAAGGAACTCTAGAGACAGAACAGAGAGGGTAAGTTGCAGATCATTTAGGATCTGCGGTATATGAAACAGGTAGGAAAATAGGCTGAGTAGGGGGGTGAAGCAGACTTTATCTGCCATCCAATTCAATGTTTCTATGTACTGGTGTTTATCTAGATGGTCGGGGCAGAGATGGACTCCTGACTCCTCACCTACACAACTTTGAGTCTAGCAATATACCCCTGACTCTGTACCAATATCACCCAGAGTCTTGGGAGATGTTCTATTCACCCAAAGAGGTGCACACAGATGGGACAGCACCACAGACTCCATAAGGTCTCCCTGTAGACTGCTGCCCCACAACCACTGCATTGCACCACTCCCCACATTTCTTATCCCTCTTCCATCTTGTCCTTTCTGTCTTCATGTCCCAGACCCAGTGGGGCTATCTACTGCCACCCAATAACAACAAGCCCCTAAACTCTGAGGTTCACTAATACCTGACAAGCATTTTACAGCAAGTCCCAACACCTTAATATACCCAGAAAATGTTTAACAGTGAGTCCCTGATCCCTAAAACCCACTAGTACCTCCAGTAGCTAAAGTTTACCATCAATCCCTAGGATTCAAAAACACACTACTACCCAGTATCAGTTAAGACAGACAATCAACACAAAAACAAAGAAATAAGAAAGCCCCTAAGACCCACTGATCCACTTACCCCAAGATGCCTGGCTGGCCTCCTAGGTACAGCCACCCTACAATCCAACCCCCAACAGGTTTACCTGGATAGTGGTTCACATGGGTCAGCAGGGGAGCAGTGTAGCTGGCTGCTGGCTGCCTTGTTGAACTGACTCCAGTGGCAGACTCTGATGTCCTTTATGAGTATGCTTTTTGCATGGGAGGGGGCAAGGCATGGGAGGCAGCTTGGAGGCCTAGTCCTTTTATAGTAACAGGAAGCTTTCTTTCCCTGCTGGTCCTTATCTCTGATTGGTGCCCTGTAGAGCCAGAGGTGTGAATTTCTTCCTGAATGGCTCCCACCTGGATCCTTCCTAGAGCTTCAAGCTCCACTCATCTGGGATGTTCCACCAGGCAAAGGGGTCCCACTGATGTGTCCACAGACCTCCTCTGACAGTTTTTGACCTGCAGCAGCTTTTGTGAGAGAATGAGAGACTGCAGTGAGGTTTTAAAACCCCACTCTTTCTGTCCCCACTGTCTTTGCCATCGATTGGTAATCTGGAGGGACAGAGGAATAGTCTTCTTCCTAATTGGCTCCCACCTAGATCCTTCCTGGAGCTTCAAGTTCCACTGATCTGGGACATTACTCCGGGCAGAGGGGCTGTGCTGATGTGTCTGTGGACTCTCTCCGGTGGTTTCTGAGCTGTGGCTTTGTTTCATTGTCCACTTTATTGATTTCACAGTTGTTGTGTAGCTGTTTCCTATATTATTGTTTCCCAAATGTAACACCATGCATTTGTCAATGTTAAAAGTTATCCTGTTATTAGTTGCCCACTCTGCTATTTTCTCTAAATCATTTTTTAACTTTGTTTACATCTGCATCAGCTGTCCAGCTCAGTTTGGTGTCACCTACAAATTTGATTAGCTATCCTTCTATGCTCTTATGTAAGTCATCAATGAGCATTGAAAAAAATCACAGGTCCCAGAACCAAGCTCTGGGGAACTTAACTCCTTTCTGGTCCTGTCTCTAAAAGCCACTCTCTGATTCTTATTTTCTGAGTTCTTCCATACAACTAACTGTGTATCCAGATACTTACTCTATTGCCCAGATTAAAACCTCTAATCTTATTTAATAGTCAAAGACAAGTCAAGTCAAAATTTATTAGAAGGAAAATAACTCCATTGAGCAGGCTGATTTACAAGGTGGTCCTGAGACAAGTTGTGTGCAACACGTACAATATTAGCAAAGACAACATATATATGCAAACACATACAAATAATCGAGGCAATATACTGCATATACTAGGAAATGTACATCAGGAGGCTTTTCAAAATGCTGGAACGTATTTACAAAGAATAACAATTTAAAAATGTAGGACATTGTGGATCATCATATTGGGACTTACATAATAAACATTGGAGAGAAAAAGAAAAAACATAAATGCTGGCAGATAGGTATCGCAGTTTGCAATACGTGGGATAACAATATCAGTAGTGGTAAACAGGAGAGACAAAAACATGTGGTGTGGGGCATGGAAAATCAAGGATAGCAGAAGAGGGAGGGGGGCGTTGGCCATGGATCAAGTGTGGAACTTTGTTGAAAGCTTTCAGAACATTAAAGTAAATAATGCCAACTGGTGTATTGTTATTTAGTAGTTTGTGTAATTTTTCATAGAAACATAAGGTGTTAGTGAATGATACAGGATCTGTTTTTCTAAAGCCATCCAGTGTTTCTATCAGTGTGACTATGCGCCCCCATTTCTGCTGCTGTTTTGTTTTTATTTAGACTCTCCATTATTGTACCTGGTACTGATGTAAGACTTATGGGTCTATAGTTAGAAATAACTGCTCTAGCGCCTTTCTTGAAAATTGTGACAACTATGGCCATGGTCTAGTTCTTTGGTACATCCCCTGTGTTAAATAATTTATTGTAGAACACTGTCAAAGGCTCTGCCACCCAGTTACTCAGTTCTTTAATCAACCTAGGGTAAATCATATCTGGTCCCACTGATCTATTAATGTTGATCTTGCCCAATAATTCTCAAACTTTCTCTACAAAGAACAGATTGAAATGTTGATACTGTGGGCTAGCATTGGGGGCTGACTCATCTAGTGATTCTTCTCCAGTATATACCAAACAAAAATAGTTATTGAAAAGGTTAAATGAGTCATATGGTTCTCTTACTTCTTGATTTTGTTTTTTTTACAAGTGGCTCTACGGATTTATCATTCCCTTTGGTGTTGTTCATATACGTGCTGAATGTTTTGGCATTACCCTTGGTGTAGGCTATTTTGAACTCTGTTTTCCTCCTTTCCCTTTTTTCAAATACTTTGATGTTTTGAAGTCCTGTTTGTGATTCCCTATATTATAAGCCGTTTTATCTCTCAGCATCTCATTATAAGCTTTTCTTTTCAAGTTGGTTAAGAATTTCTTAGTACCCCACATCAGGACTTTTCCCTTTTTATTATAACAATTGTGGGTGTGTATATATCTGCTCTCTAACTTGAATATTACATTCTTTAATACAATCCAGAACTCCTCCACACAATTTCCTTTCAGAAGATCTACTGATATCCCAGGGGATGAGGGAAATCCCCATAAAAGGGGAAGCAAACCAAATGTAAGTACTGGGAGATTTAATCCAAAAATACATGGACAGGCACACAGCAAGGGGAAATAAATAAATTACTACAGCATGCTGTTACCCTGGCACAAAAATTCAAGACATAGAAAGAAGGTTGGCAGTAATAATTAGGTAGGATAAGCTGACAGTCATATTATATGTTGGGACAAACAATATAGGAAAGAAGGATGAACATGACACCATAAAAGAACTCATAAAGACTTGCAAAACACCACAGGAGAGAGACTGCTAGGTAGGTTTCTCAGAAATATTACCTGTACCCAGAGCACGAAAAGGGAGAAACAAACAACTGGGTGCATAGGTACAGCAATCCCTGAAACAAGTAATTAAATGCCTAACACACTGGGAAACATTTACGGGAAATAATGAATTGTACGGCTTGGATGGTGTCTGAGCAGAAGAGGCAGCAGGGTCTTTGGCAACAATATAAAGAACTACCTTAATCAACATTTAAACTAGCTTCCATGGGGTTTGGGGTATAAAGAAGAAAACAAAAGCGGAAATGCAAACAGTAAAAATCAAAGCTCCAATAAAACAGACACAAATTTCAGATTAATTCTAGTAAATGCAAGCAGTTTAAATACCATTAAAAATAGGAACTCAAGATTCCAATGGTCACTAACACTATAGATATATGAGCAATAACTGAAACTTGGTTAAGAATATGAGTAGAGACTATTTCACAAGGATAGAATTTCCAAAAAGGGAGGAGGGGTGGCCATGTACATTAAACGAAATATTGACAGTACTAATTACATGGACAACCAAACCAATGGGCAAACTGAATCCTTGTGGATGCAAATTCACCTTCAGGAAATAAAAAATTACGTTTAGGAGCCTTCTACAAACCACCAAATACAACAGATGGGGAGACCAGGAATATGTTCCAGGAAACAGAAACAGTAAGAGATAGAGGCAGTTGTGTAATTGTGGGTAATTGCATCCTTCCGCACATTAAAGGGGAAACTATTGAAACTAATAGTAACAAGGAACGACTGCTGTTGAACACTTTGTTACATAATACCTTACACCACCTACATTAGGTAACTGTGAATATAACATGATTGATTTTAATATCTCAACCAAGGTATGCAGGGTGATGGGTAAAGCTAAAATCAAAAACTATAATTACGCTGACTATAGGAGTATGATAGCTGAACTACAAATGTAGGAATGGAAAGATTCAGTGGATTCAGTGTTCTGGTTGCTGCTGTCTGTTAAGTCCACCAGTGGTTGGAAACTGTTTGAGATTATTCATTCAAAATGCATTGCTCTCCTGCCTTTTTTTACTTTTATTGGCTGTAATTCTCAAAGGGTGCAGAGGACTGTATCGGCCACAAAGAGAGAATGCAGAATGCAAAATGGTGGAAATGCACATCAAGGACCGCAGAGCAGCTTTCATAGACCTGGTGAAGTGGTGCATAGATAGAGGGATGGCTAATAGTTGCAGGTGCACAGTGAAACAGGTGCAGAGGGGCATGTTAGTGCAATATGCTATGAGCAGTGCATGGTTGCCCACGCAGGAAGACCCTACATCAGTAATCTGCATCAGAGGTTGTGAGGACAACAGTGTGACCTGCATGTAGATATAGCCCCAGATGTGCAGAGAGCTGCGAGGACACCATGAATGGGATTACCGATGGTGGTGCATGGGACAGGGGCCACCACACCAGACCACAGTGACAGGAGCTGTAGGTTTATGACATGCAGATTCCCCAATGAATGGTGGCATGTAACAGAGACCCAACCCCAGAGATGGGCATGTACATGGCAATGACATCCATGGACTGTTGAACAGTGGACAGAGGTCCAGTACCAGTGGGTCCCAGTTAAGATATATATAAGGCCATTGCTAACAGGGTGTGCCCACTACACTGGGAAGGGTAGGCAGATGGGGTGGGTCACTAGTAATAAGACTGCATGTGGTACTACAGTGGGTTCATGCTGGAGCACCAAGGGACACACCAGTAGGGGGCCAAGGGCCAAAGGCTCCAGGCACCCTATAGCACCCCCCAAGGTCACACTACCCCTCCTTCCACTGTGGACTTTGCACTGGCACACAGGAGATCCATCCCCTTTCACAAGGTGGCAGGCCCAGCCCATTCCTGGCCACCCCAACAAATGATATCACTTGCCCACCCACTGTGAGGGTGCATGCCACAAAAGGCACAAGCAGACCCCATTATATGCACAGGAGTGGATGCACAGAGGCACCTGGAGGCCTGTTAGTGGCCATTCATTTCCCATGGTACATCATGTGCCCTGGCTTGCTCTACAATGCCCTTCTAATGGAGGCAGTCCTGGCAGTAGATGGAAGGTGGTGGCCACAACCATTCATATATAGGCCATGTCTACAGGCCTGGATGCTCAGTGACCCACGCTGTACTTCTTATTTCTGGTTGGACCATATGGCCATAGCTGACATGTGCACCATGATGGGGCCACATGTGGCATCCACAATGTGACTGGCACATGCTCTCTCAGTGGAGTCAAAGATCCTGTGTGCACTGGCCTTCTATGCTTCATGGTCCTTCCAGCATGTGGTTGGAGATCTAACTGCCATGAGCCAGTCCACAGTGTCAAGCACATTCCAGCAAGTCACAGATGCCATGCTCCTCCATGTGCTGGACCACAGCATATTCCCCACCACCCCAGTATCCATACAAGCCACTAAGAAGGTATTCTACAGCATGCATGGCATGGCTAATGTCACTGGTGCTATCGAATACACACGTGCCCATACTGACATCCATCATGGCTGAGGAGGCACAGCGCAAGAGGAAGGGCTTCCACAGTGTGAATTGCCTGATCATGTGTGAAGGTGGATGGGCTCATCACCAATGTGTGTGCCAAGTTTCCAGGATCATGCCATGACACATATAGCACTGACAGCTCTGGTCAGGGGTGCCACCTAGACAAGCATGGTGGATGTGAAGGCTTGCTGCTTTCTGGGTATTGTGGCAGGGTATATGTAATGTCACATGCACAGTGACACCCTACTAAACATATCTTCCCCTCACAGGTAGGCAAGTAAGTAAGTAAAACTTTATTGTTATAGTGCCTTTCCAGAGCCAAGGCACTGAACATATTTGAAATACACAGCCACTCCAAAAATTAGCAATAAAACAATAAATACAGAATTAATTAAGAACAGTCAGAGAAGGCTAAAGTAAATAAATATGTTTTTAACATAGATTTACAACTATTGGCAGTTTAAGAGTTAACATAGATTTAAAACTAGGTGACAGCGGATTTCCTACAAGGCCCTACTTGTTGACATCATACCTGGAGCCAACATGCCAGGTGGAGGATATGTACAATGATGCTAAAAGAAAAACACAATCCATGGTGGAATGCATGTTTGGTTGACTGAATTTGTGGTTCCAGTGCCTGGACCACATCGGTGGCACAATACTTGCCCCTGGAAAGGCATATAACAGAATGTTCACAGTGTGCTCCATGCTCTACCACATGTGCATGCGATGGCGAATACCACTGCCAGGTGATGAACGAGGACAGCTACTCATGTGACGGCGACAACAACATGAATGTGAGGGCGGGAGACACACTATTGGGGTGGGATGTGTGGCATGTGGTCACACAGGGCATGTCTGCATGCTAAGCACAGGAGCTATGTTGCATGGTGATGAGACCTTCCCTCTGATGGTCCATATGCCATATATGCGGCATGCCTAAGAGTCACATGGGCACCATGCCATGCATACCACCTGCAGGTCCAAACCCTGTGGTGGTGGTCACTGCCTGTGGTGTCACATGCCAGTGTGCCCCTCACAGCATACACCCCCTACCTGCTGGGGGGTCATGTCACCCCGGGGTATCCAGTAGTGTGGGTGACAGCACGCATACATGGGTGGGATGGTTTGTGCTTTGTCATGGCCAATGCCCAGTAGGTATCCATGTGCTTGGTGCACAGTGGGGGTGGGCATCATGTAAGGCATGGTGATTGTGCAGACATATAACTACGGCTGCCTGTGTGTGACCCTTGAGGCCATTCTGGACCTGTTTTGTGTGTAGGGATGAATAGACTGGCTGTGGCTGTGCACAGTGACTATCGACATCACATGGGTGTACTGTGGCAACCACTATGTGGTGGCCTACTGCAGGCCATTGTGGCTTCCGTCTCCCAGTGGCCAAGCCCCTGGAACCTCTCATGGCACAGAGTGGCCAATCTGGTGGTATGGCTGTGACTGGCCGGGGTTCCTGGTTTGCTTGCCTGGTTCATCCATGCCTCCAGAGCACTGGGGCAACCACCACCACCTGTGGCTAGGTCCTGTGGGCTGGATGGTGGTCATTGTATGTGCTTCGTCGGTGTTGCTCCCTTCTCCTGGTGGTCCCTATTCTGTCTATGCCATGGCACATTGCATGCACCGCCACCGTTAGTTCCCACACTGACTCTGTATCCTCCAGCTGTGTTCCTAGTCTCTCCCTCTCAAGCTGACTCAGGTCATGATAGTAAGTCTGAAGAATGGTTGTGTGGTGCCTGGTGTAGCATTGCTGGCATGGAGTGATGCCCTTGTCCCTGCTGTGGTCTGTCAGCACAGGGGATGTGTGGGAACCCTCTGTGCCTGCCACCACCCTACTAGGTGGTTCCTGTGACTGTGACAACCTTAGGGGCCCTCCAATCCCCTATGGCAGTATGGGTTGTCACTACCCACTCTGCATGGCCAGCAACACCCTGTGGTGGTGTGGTGCACCCTGTGTGGTGTGTGTCATCCTCAGGGGCATCTACCTCTGCCAGCTGTTCCTGGATGTGTGTCCCATCCATCATTCTGCTGCTTTTTGCTGACTGACCACCATCCTCCTCCACATCCTATGCACTACTTCCCTGTGTAGGACTTGTGGGGTAGGGGAATGTGGTTCCCACCATCAGCCCTTATCCATGTGGCAGATACTTACCCACTGTGGACTCATGTCCATGCGCCCCTGCTGTTGTTGATGATGTACCATTGGGGTCCCATCTACTGGTTTCTGCAGCTGTTGGGACAGTACAGTCTGATCAGATACATGGTACAGCTGCCCATATCCACCCTGGCCCTCCCACTTGAGTGCCCTCATACCTGTCATGGTATCAGTTCCACTCCCTTCACTCTGCATCTGTAATTATCCCCACCAGTATCTTTTCTATGGGTGCCTGCATGTCTTGGGGGGCGGTCGACCAGCTGTGGAGGACATGGTACCTAGGCACTGGCCATCTTGCATTTCACCGTAATCTGGAGGTTGCACCACTTGTGTTTGGTAGCCTGCAGGGTGTGCGCCTCTGGTCCCACGGCATTGACGGCAGACTGGATCTCCAACCACAGATGTGCCTTGGGAGTCCTCTCTGTGTAGGGTGGCATAGTGTGCCTGATGTCTGTTACTTGGTCCACCTTCTAAGGACCCATGAAGTTGCTTGTACTGCCCTGTGGTGGGGAATCTGTTGCCACTTGTGGTTTCATGGTTCTGCTGTCCTTCCATTGCCGACCCCTGCCCAAGGCATCCTCATGTCTGTGATGGACATTTCCTCTGGTGCATTGCACTGCTCTGTTCTGCCCTTGGCCACTGCTGACTTCCGTACTCCCATTCCATGCAATGTGCAGCCAAATTCTTGTATGGGTGCTCATGTGCTCGCATGTCCTGGTCCCTCCTGCCATGCATCAGTGTGCCCTGTGGAGTCTGCCCCTCACACTGCCTGTCCTTGCGAACAATTCTGTGCATGCTGCGTATCACTGTGGGGCTGTGCGTTGCATTGCTGCGTGCCACCACTGTGTCAGGTTTCAGCACACTTTATGTGCTTTTGAGAAACATGGACAATAATTCAAAACTGCAAATTTTTGACAAACCTTCCTTTTGAAAACAAAACAAAAAGCACTTTCATGGATTTGCAGATAAGCATTCCAAGCTTCTCATCCAGAAAAAATAGATACTGTATTAGAAAGTGAAGTACAGTAGAACCCTGTTTATCTGAACTCCCTGGGAGACATTCGACATGACATGATAAACATGAGAGTGGATAAATGGGAGTACAATAGAAAACATAGAGATCATTTTGGCAAAGTACATAACAACATACACAGAAACATAAAATTAAAATAAATGATTTATTTAGAATAAACATCTCTAGAAACATTCTTAAAATCATTGTAAAGTGCTATAGTGCATTAGTGGAAATAGCCAATGATTTTTGTTTTTGGGTGTCATAAGACTTATGGGCAGCTATTTGGAGCATCAAGCGCAGAAGCATGACCTGTACTGGGTCAGTATCTGGCTGATTCTCCATACAGAGAATGCATTTACTTAAGAGATCCACTGCCTCCGAATGGGTTAGCAGCATTGGAAGGGGGAGGTCACTGCCTTCATTGTCTCCTTATCATCGGAAGCATTGACTTCAGTTGTTTCCTCCTTCTGCACCATCAGAATAATGGCATCATTGGAAAGATGCTCATGCCCCACTTCATCAGCATCACTGTTCTCCCACTATCGAATGTCTGCATCAGATAGAGGATCGGTCAGTGTTGCAGCCAGTGTGAATGTTGTCCTCAGAGACAGCAGCTGCAGTTCGATCAGGAGCTTCAGGGTTGGAAATTGCAGGGCTGGGTTTTGGATCAAGGGATGTTTGAATCCCACCTTTGATCCATGCCTCGGTATATTGATTCTGGCCCAAGCATCTGCACACATGTAGACCACCTCTGTAAGTGACAACCTTTTCATCATGTCACCTAGGAGTACTTGCTGATTTGCCTCTGAGAGTACAGAGAGGAGCAGCCTTTTTCTGTAGCCCCTCTTAAAAATTTCTAAAATACCCTGATCACAGGGCTGTAGCTTGCTTGTCATGTTGGCTGGTAAAAGCATGCATTTAATGAAGCCATCCCTTGTCCTGACATCAGTGAGTTCAGGATGGGCTGTGGAGTTATCAACAAGCAAAACTGCATGCAAAGGTAGTCCCTGGCTCTTCAGATGGCACTTCATCTATGGCACAAACTGCTCCTTAAACCACCTTCTGAAAATGCAGCTGTCAATCAAAGCATTATACTGGGCTTCATACTGGAAAGGTAGGGCATTCATATTTACATGATTAAAATAGCATAATTACTGAGACATTCCAATTAATACAAGTTTTATTTTTTGTGTCCCAGCAGCATTGACACAGGCCAATATGGTAACCTGGTCTTTAGTGTTCTTGAAACTGGGTGCCTCTCCCCCCCCGAACCAAAGTTCAATCTGGCAAGCAGTGCCAGAACAGCCAGGTATTGTCTGCATTATAAATTTGATCTGGGATAAGACCAGTTGCTTCCACAATCTCTGAAAAGTTTTCTATGGAGAGATTTGTTTTTTTCTGTCCACAAAATCGCAGCTGGCGAATTCCATGCTGGTGCTGCTGCTTAAAGCAGTCTAGCCAACCCTCACTAACAGTAAAATAGTATTGTTACCAGGACAGAATGGAACATTAAAGTTTTTTCCTAGAGAAGGGGACCTGAAAGTGGTGTCCTCTTCTCATGCTCCTGACGGAACCATAAGTAAAGGGCAGAGTCTCGATGCTCATCTTTGCAGGCATATATATTCTTACACCCCTCAGTACCTGAAGCTATCTCCATGGTGATGTCAAAGTCTCTCAGTTTTTCCTTCACTGCCTTGATATTACTTATGGTGGACTTGCCCACATCATATTCATCAGCAAGAATGGCAGCCCTCCAGGCGCGCCACAATACACAGCTTCTGAGAGACATTCAGAACCACTCTCTTGTGTTTTCTTGCCATCTCTCTAGGCCAATAGTTCTTAGACTTTGTCACAGTTAGCCTCCCCAAATCCATGGAAAAGATTTGGAGCCTCTCCAAAAACTGAAATGATCTTGGGCCTCCCCAAAGAAAAATAATGTACTGTACTTTGCACAATACACCATGAATAAGTTGAAACCCCTTTAAGTACTTGTCTCACATTCAATTCTTTCATTCAGTCCTTTGTCTTATACTGATGTGGAACCTTTGAAAAAGAGCTCCTGTGCTCGAAGGTGTTATCTGAATAACAAATAAATAAAATAAACAAATATTATTATTCAGCTTATTGTAACCCCTTCCCCACAGGCAAGCCTACTTGCTCCGCTGTTTTCATTCTTGAACCATTGTTACCCCTTTTTGTAGTGCCTTCATGGGTCAGACTACTTTCTCTGTTTCCTCTCTATATGGAATAACCTTCCTACATACTTTGCCTCTCCCCCTCCTTCTCTGCTCCTAAGCAACTTCTCTGGGATTACTTTGTTCATTCCTGCTATTGCTTTTAGCACTTCTGTGCTCAACCCTTGTATTTGGGCTGTTCTACCATCAGTCTACAAATTGATCAATTACCAGTACTCATCATTAGTTTATTGTTCATATTTGTTTGCACTATTGTTCATTGTGTATTTCTTGATTGTTTTGCAGTTACCTTTTGAAATGTATTCACTACCTACCCTTCCCCGGGTATACCTGAAATGAGCCTTGGCTCATTCACCTTCCCTAGTCACCTATTAGTAAATAAATAAATAAAATTCACCTACTATTATCCTCTTTCAGTTTGCTTCATCTCTTCACACAAAATACATAAAACTCAAAATTTAAATACAGTACTTTTTTAGACTTGCTTGAGCCTCCCCTGGAACAGGTTGGGGCCTCCCCAAGGAGGTTGGCCTCACCATTTGAGAACCCCTGCTCTAGGTGCAGCACACCCTCAGCAGAAGGTGAGGTCACACATTGCTATGTGTTAATTACAATGCTTGAATGCACTGCTGACACCTGTATTCAGTGCCAGGTGAAAACAACAGAAGGATGATTAGTTGATAACAGCAGGAATTAACAGAAAAAGTGTGGTGGACAGACTGCATGTTTGTTAGATAGGGAGACTCAGAAAAACGGAGGTTGGATAATTGGGGTTAGAGATGTACAAAATTAGGAAATTTCGTTATGCAAAATATTTCACATTTCACAAAATATTTTGTGGGTGCGAAATTTGAAATTCTGCTGGCGAAATGCAAAATTTTACCTGTGAAATGTCACCTGTGGAATAGCAAAATTTGGGTGAAATTTTGCTGTTTTGGGCAAATTTGTGCATTCTGTGGTGAAATTCTGCATTCTGTGGGTGAAATATTGCAACTTCACACACCGGCAAAAAATGTTGCGGAATGGCAGAATTTTGCAAAATGTTTGGCATGCCAACATTGCTGGTTTCTCTAATTGGGGTTGCACTGTATTCAGAAAATAATGGAACTGTTCTGTCTGTTCTTTGCAAAAAGTTCCCAACAGCATGTTGTTTGAAATTGAGTTTTGGAAAATGTGCAATGTGGTCAGATTGCTCCATTACTGAATTTACATTATTTAGTTGTTTAAACATGAAAATGGTGGTTTCATGCTATTTTGCAGTAAATGTTGTTGTAATTTCACCCAGCTTTGCATTCAAGGCCAAACAGAAAATGTATTAAATTTTACTACCAAAATTTGACACAGTACGATCCTTTTTCATTTCCAGTCATTATAGTACAAGTTTGATACAGAATGTTACAGATTGTTTAGACTTACCTATCTGGGTCAGAGTTGATGAATGACAGAAGATCATTGTAGACTAATATGGTAGCACTGAAAAAAATTAATTCCCACTCTTCTGAGTTGCTGCAGTAGTGGGGAGCTGTAACTGTTTTCTGTCCTTATGTTGCTGCCCCGTCACCTCAAGTATTATTGATGCTGGGGCCAAGGATCAGGTGCCAGTATTGAGATGGAGTGGTGTTTTTTGTCTTTATACAATGATGGGCACAAGCAGGGGAAAGGGCAATGCAGTAGAATGAAGCTGAATTATTCACAGATCAGCTTAGAGATTGGGTTGCAAATAGTGCTGTGTAAACAAAAAAGATATTCTGTCTGCACAATTTCCACAACATCAGAATTTCATGTACATTTAATTCCAGAATGCACTTTGGCAAATTTTGCAAACTTTTTGACTTCAGAACTGCAGAATAAAAGTACATTTTGTTTTGCAGATCAATGTATTAACTTTCAGAATGTATTTCTGCAGACCTGACCACTCTTCCTATAAAACTGTGGAAAGACTGACGGTATTGCAGATTGATGCATTAAATTGTGGATTGGAAATTCCACAAAAAATTCATTCTGCAGTTCATGTGTATCACCTCCACACTTCAACCTGAAAATATTGGCAAACACTTTTGGAGGATCCAGATTTTGCCAAAGTCAGAATTTCTAAATATTTAATGGAATTTCACATAATGTTTGCAAAAACTGGAATTTGCAATTTCCATCCAGCACTGGTTGGGGATTAAGAAAGCAGGGGATTAAGAAAGCAGGAGAAGAGCAGGATGGAGGATAACAAACAGTATAACTAGATCAGGGTTGGAATTCCTATGTGTAGATGTAAAACAAAATGACTGCATCACTGCGGTCCACACACAAGAGCTGAAATGCTGCTAGGAAACAGATGCACAGTAATGAAAACACACTTTTAGTAGACAAACTGCTCCAGTTTCTTAGAAGGATATGGAGAGGGAGTGGTATATTCTGTCAGAGTAACAGCAGTATCAAACTACATAACTTTGTGTTTGATTGAGTTATCAGACAAGAGAATATCTTCTGCATTTTCATAGGTTATTTATGAAGAACCACTAAAAATAATCTAAAATGTAACCATATTATTTGTTTGGTTGCCTCTACTTTACCTCAAGTTTCATTCAGTCTAAAAATCTTAGTGAGTTAATTTGTATTTCATATTACTACACATAGAAAAGAGATGTCATTCCCATATGTTAAGCAGAAATAGAATCAGACTGTGTGTGTGTGTGTCTGTGTGTGTGCGTGCGCGTTAGCTTTTCCTCACAGTCACTAAAAAGTTGCATTTGTGTTATTCATTCTAGGTTCGATATAAGAGGCTTCACAAGAGCACTGGCTATGATATACACAATTGAGGACATCAATAATTCAAACTACCTACCTGGCATTAAATTGGGATATGAGCTATATGACACATGTTCAGATGTATCCAAAGCAATAGAAGGGACCATACGATTCACATCTATATTCAATTCAACAGATGAAGGAGCTGAAGTGAGATGTAATTACACAGACTATTTGCCAACTGTAAAAGCTGTGGTAGGATCTGGATATTCTGAAGAATCGATTGCTGTTTCAAGAATATTGAGTTTTTATTTAGTGCCACAGGTATGTCTATTTCCAAAGGTTTTACCTTGTGTGAATGCACACTGAGTTTGAATTTTACAATCGTGTTTCATTATTTTAGGTGTCTCCTCCAGTCCAGCTACAGTAGACTGTATTTTACAGAACTGACAACCTTAAGAGTTCAGCTTAAATACTGAATAGAATATTAATATTAATAGAATAGCTTACAACTACACCTCCCGAGAGTCCCTCTGTTCAAAATCAGACAATAAAGAGCCTACCTCAAAAGTAGCACACACCTTGAAAGGACATTGCTCTTCCAAACTGCAAAAGAAATAAAATGATATCATAATGATAAGTTTGACTTTCTGTATGTTAGGGCAATGACCCTCCTAACTGCAAAAATATGAAGCAATAATAATGCTACCAGAAAAAAAAATAGTTCACTCAATATTCATGACAGTGTTGTCCAGTGACTAACTAGTACTATAGGTAGTGCTGCAGCCAGTCAATACATAATTTGCCAAAGGGCACAAAAAGGGAGAAAGTATTTAGAAATAATGGCCAAGGTGGGAAACTGTTTCATGTACTGTACCACATACCACAGTTAAAGTTGTTCAATACCTACAGTAAGTGTATATCTACATACCATCCATCATATCCACACACCTCAACTCCTATATACACACCAAATGAAGACTGATTTCCAGTACAGTCAGCAGATGAATCCATTTATATGACAGTTGTTTACTAAAAATATATAACAAGCCATCATGTTTACAGCAGTTACATTTAAAATTCACTTTCAGGGTCAGGTAGGTATTTAAATGTTAAACTGCGATTTTAAGCCTCCTATATCTTGACCTTTTCTCAAGGATTTCCATGAAGCCTTCAAAAGCATGATCTATGGCCTAGAATCTGATGATGTAACACACTTGGTAACATTCAGGCTGGCAGTATAACCTAGAGTCAGTAATGAGCTGTGAAAGAGCTAAGTACTATACATCGAGCAGATCTGAGTTTGATTTTCACAACCTCCACTTGCAAGCTGTTACTCTAAGCAAGTCACTTAACCTCCCCAGTGCTCTTGGGTCACCCTTCTAAATGGGCCTTGTGCTCAGTTGGCCTTACCCAGCTAACCAAAGTATTTTTGCAAAAATGTGATTTTTTTTTGACTAAAGAGGAAAAAACTAATGTTTTCAAAACAACGATCAGTTTACACACCACTCTGACATGCATGGATCAGTCAGAGGATGGGAATCTGGCCTCTGGCTGAAGCCCTGAAGCCATATTTACCAGAAAAAACTAAACAGTCACCAGAAACCAAAACCCAGTGCCCAAAGCCCCCCATTTCCAAAACTCAGCACTCAACACTCGTGTCACGAATATTCAATTGAAAACACTGTAACATCAAAACATAGAATTTGACAGCAGATAAGGACTGCATGACCCACCTAGTCTGCCCATTTCCCTACCTAACAGATAAGCTGCAGATCCTAGTTAACCAACAGCCTACCTCCTCCTACCCCCCACTAGAATTGCCTTATGTCTGTCCCATGCATTTTTGAATTCCCCCACTTTTTTTGACTCTATGACCTCCTCAGGAAGGCTGTTCTATGCATCTACAACCCTATCTGTGAAGAAATACTTCCTCAGATTACCTCTGAGCCATCCCCCCATATCTTCAAATTGTGCCCCCATGTTCTTGCACATCACTTTTTCTGAAAGATGGTACCCTCTTGGACTTTGTTGATTCTCTTGAGGTATTTGAAAGTTTCTGTCATGTCCCCCCTCTCCCTCCTTTCCTCAAGGCTATACGTCTTAAGCTCCTTTAGTCTTTCTTCATATGTCTTCTGGTGCAGACCCTGCACCATTTTGGTTGCCCTCCTCTGGACAGCCTTCACCCTGTCTATGTATTTGCAGAGATGGGGTCTCCAGAACTGATAACAGTACTCCAGATATGGTCTTACCAACTGTCTGTACAGAGGGCCAACAACTTCCTGTTTTCTACTGGTGATACCTCTCCCTATGCATCCCAATATCCCCCCAGCCCTCCTTACTGCCTTCTCAAATTTCTGGCCCACCTTTAGGTCATCTTATATGACTACCCTCAGGTCCCTTTCCATTTGTGCTGTTGTCAGTATCTCACTCCCCATTGTGTACTCTTCCACTGGGTTTTTGTTTCCCAGGTGCATTACTTTGCACTTCTTTGCATTGAATCTAAGCTGCCATACATTTGACCATTCCTACAACCTTTCCAAGTCCCTTTTCATCCTTTCCATCCCACCTTACGTATCAACCCTGTTGCAGATCTTAGTGTCATCTGCAAAGAGACATACTTTCCCTTCTAGTCCCTCTGTAATGTCACTTATAAAGACATTAAAAAGGACTGGACCCAGTACTGAACCCTGCGGTACCCCACTAGTAACCCTCCTTTCTTCACTGTGGACTCCATTTACTATTACCCTTTCTGTGTCCTGTTGTCCAGCCAGTGTTTTACTCAGGCTACCACCCTGGGACCCACTCCCAGGCTGGCTAATTTGTTTATTAATCTTTTGTGCAGGACTGTGTCAAATGCCTGCTAAAGTCTAGGTAAACCATGTCCACAGCCCCTCCCAGGTCTACTACTTTGGTCACCCAGTCAAAGAAATCAATTAGATTTGTCTGAAATGACCTTCCTGCTGTGAATCCATGCTGCCTTGGGTCCTGTGCCTCATTGGCCTCTAGATACTCAACAATTCTTTCCTTCAGCAGTGATTCCATCATTTTTCCTACCACTGAGGTCAAACTGACAGGTCTATAGTTTCCTGCCTCTGTCTTGCTCGTATGTTTATGAAGGGGAATCACATCCGCCCTCCTCCAGTCCTCAGGTACCACACCATCCTCCCAAGATTTATTAAAAAGGGTAGTCAGTGGTGTTACTAGTTCTTCCCTTAGTTCTTTTAGAATTCTGGGGTGAATCCCATCAGGTCCCATTGCTTTATCCACCTACAGTTTTAAGAGTTCTTTCAGCAACCTTTCTTCTGTGAAAGGACTAATATCAACCCCCCCTATCCAGAGTGCTTCTATTGACTGGATTAGGTATCTCCTCCTGCTTTTCCATTGTGAATACTTAGCAGAAGTATTTGTTTAGTATCCCTGCTTTTTCACTGTCACTGTCTGCCCAACCACCTTCCTCTTTATTCAGCCTCAGTATCCCTGCTTTAGTCTTTCTTTGCTCCCTAATGTACCTATAAAAGGTTTTATCCCCTTCTTAACTGAGTTGGCTATCTTTTCCTCTGTCTGGGCCTTTGCTATTCTGACTGCATTCCCCACTTCCTTCTGCTTTAACTGGACAGTTCTCTGTCCTGCTACTTCCTGAATGCTATCTCTTTCTCCCTTACCTTCCTGGCTACTTCTTTTGAGAACCATAGAGGTTTTTTCTTTCATTTTGATTTCTTTATTTGTTTCACTCAAAGGCTTGTTGCTTCTATGATGGTGGTTTTAATGTTTCCCCATTGTTGCTGCACCCCACCTTCTTGCCTGTTTGCTAGTGCTTTTCTGAGGCAGTCTCCCATTTTGAGAAAATCAGCCCTCTTAAAGTCTAGTACCTTCACTTTTGTGTGGCTTGACTCTACAGCTAAGTTTGTAGTGAACCACACTGTTTGGTGGTTGCTTGTTCCCAGATGGCTACCACTTTAACATCAGACATCCTCTATCCATCCCCATTTGAGAGTACCAGGTCTAAGATTGCTCCCTCCTGAGTGGGTTCCAAAACTAGTTGTCTGAGGCATGCCCCCTGTAGAGCATCGAGAATGGCCCTGCTCTTGGATGTGGCTGCAGCAAAGGTGCTCCAGCTAACATCTGGCATATTCAGGTCCCCCATCAGCAATACCTCTCCTTTCTCTGCCATCCCAAGGATGCCTTCTATCATTTCCTTGTCTATCTCCTCCCCCTGAGATGGGGGTTTGTATACAACCCCTGGGCGGATTGTGGAGCCATTTCCAGTCTCAGGGTGGCCCACAGTGCCTCCTCTCCTCCCTGCTTACCTTTTAGTTCTGTTGCTTTGATCCCTTCCTTTACATAGAGAGCTACTCCTCCTCCTCTTCTTCCCTCCCTGTCCCTCCTGTAGATTGTGTACCCTGGTATGTTGACATCCCAGTCATGGTTCTTTGTGTACCATGTTTCTGTAACTGCCACGCTATCCAGACATCCCTCTTCCATCAAGGTCATCATTTCGGGGAGCTTTTTACCTAGACTATGGGCATTGTTACTCATTACCCTCCATTTTTTTCTGGCTTTATTTATTTTTGCCCCATCCTGTCCTTACTGCCTTTGTCTTTTTCTCCATTTACCCCTGCCCTTCTCCCTATTGACTGCTCTATCTTGGTGTTTACCTCATTAACTACCCTGATTTTTTGGGGGGAAGCTAGGATTTCCCTTCTCCTTTTCAGTGCCCCCCCCTTGGCTAGTTTAAATGCTTGCCAATGAAGTATTTAAACCTATCACCTAGGATCCTGGTTCCACTCCTGGATAGATGCAGACCATCATGCCTGTATAGGCCTGCATCCCTCCAGGTGGAGCCCCAGTTCCAAATGAAGCCAAATCCCTGAGCTCTGCACCAGTTTTTCAACCAGTCATTGAATCCCATGGTGAGGAGTACCCTAGCCTCATCCATGCCATAAACAGGTAGCACTTCTGAGAATGTTGCCATGTGTGCTACTTGTCTAAGGCCCCTCCCCAACTCCACAAACTCCTGTTGCACTGCTTTGATCCCATTCTCAGCCAGGTCATTTGTCCCTAGGTGGATAATGACATCCAGCTCACTCCCCCTTGCAGCTGCTCCCATGATCCTGAGGATTCATTTCCTGTCCCTACAAGCCATGGTGCCAGGCAGGCATCTTACATCCTTTTCCCCTCCCTCCCCCAGTTCTACCCCCTAACAATTGAGTCTCCCACCAGGAGTTGCTTCCTTCCCCTGTGGGGTCCTGTGCCACCCTCCTGTGGGTCTCCATTATGTAGGTTCCCAGCATCCTCCTTGGTCTCCACTGCAGGTGCCTCCATAGAGCCAGAAGCCCAACCCTGGTACCACCAAAGAGGTCCCCTTGTTGTGAAACTGGGTGTTAAACCCAGGTGTCAGCAAAATTCAATAAAACGTTTGGGAACTCCAGGAGCCCAGCTCCAGTCCCACCCAAAACACCCCTATTCCAACACCAGATACCAAAATATGGTGCCAAGATCAACAACAATTACAACACCAGGAGCCAAACCCCAGTGCCTTCCATTCTGACATTAGGAGCCCAACTGTAGTGTCACCAAAAACACCCCCCACCATTCCAACTCCAGGTACTCAAACCCAGTGTGGCCCAAAATACCTCCCATTTTGACACCAGGTGCCAAAGTGTGTATTTGCCTCAAATTTGGGACACATGTTCCTTGTAGGGTCCCCTGACATTCTTCAGATGCCTGGGTTTGAATATTGACTGCTAGGCAGTTCTGGTGGTGGTGAGTGTGGACGCTACTTTTCAAACCACAGAAAGCAATTGCTTTCTTCTTAGCACACAATACATAAACAATACATACACCTGACAACCCACCTGTGCTTGAGCAGAGTTAGGCATATACTGTAGATGTTGCCAGTGCAAGGCAGGTACATTGCAGGTCCATATAATGACCATGTGTAGACAAGACTATTGTGCCCACAAGGCTGGTAGTATGTCTATAAAACATAGAAACATAGAAATTGATGGTAAATGAAGACTGCTTGCCCACACAGTCTGCCCATTGTTTCCCTACCTACAGTATCTTCACAGACCCTTCTTGATCTCCAGCTTTTTCTCCCTCCCCCTTCTTTTCCACTAAGATTTTCTTAAGCCTGTCACATGCGTTCTTGAATCCCATTACTGTTTTTTCCCACACCACCTCTGCTGGAAGGCTATTGTAGGAATCTACCACTATTTATGTGAAAAAATACTTCCTCACATCTCTCCTGACTCTCCCCCACCCCTCCAGCTTCATAGCATGTCCCCTTGTACTTGAGAACTTTATTTCCTGAAAAATACCACCCCCTGTACCTTATCTTCCTCTTTGAGGTATTTAAAGGTCTCTATCATACCCCTCCTTCCACAGTGTACATATTGGGGTCTCTCCTCAGAGGGCTTTTGATACAGACCCTACACCATTTCAGTTGCCCTCTTCTGAACTGCCTTACTTCAGTCCATGTCCTTTTGGAGATGGGGCCTCCAGAACTGGACACAGTACTCTAGTTGGGATCTTACCAGTGAGCTATACAAAGGTAATACCACCTTCCTCTTTTGGATGGTTATAACCCTCCCTATCTATGCCAGTATCCCACTAGCCCTCCAAACTGCCTTCTCACACATCCTGGCTGCCTCTAGGTCATCAATAAGATTCCCCCAGGTCTCATTCCAGCTTAGTGGTTGTCAATACATTCCTCCCATTTTGTACCCTGCCTCTGGGTTTCTGTGTCCTAAGAGCATTATTTTATATTTCTTCATATTGAAACCCATTTGCTATACCCTTGACAACTCCTTGAGTTTTCTCAGGTCTCTGCTTATCCTTTCCACCAGCCATAAAGATTTGGGTGTCATCTGCAAAAATACAGACCTTCACTTCCAGCTCCTCTGCCAAGTAACTTATAATGACCAGTCCCTGCACTGATCTCTGAGGCACCCCACTGGACACCCTTCCTCCCTCCCTTCCTTGGAGTGAAGTCCATTTACCACCACCCTCTGTTGCTAATCCTCTAACCAATTTCTTATCCGGTTTTCCACCTTTGGACACTGCTACCTACACAGCTTGCTTATTAACCTTCTACGTGGAGCAGTGTTGAAAACCTTACTGAAATCTACAGTAGGTACAGGTAGGCCACATCCACTTCTCCACAAGATGCCCTGGTTTGAATGTAATGAACAAAGTGGTTTTGAATGGATGAGTATGGGTGCTACTTTCAAACCACAGGAAGACGTTTGCTTTCTTCTCAGGGTATGGTTTTCAAAAATAGAACATGTAAGTAGCAATAATTATGGTATTGCTGTATTTATACCAAAAATGAGGTGCATGTTCCCCAAAGGGTCTCCAGATGTCCACCAGATGCCAGGATTTGAATATTATGAGCATAGTGCAGGGATTTATTTAACTCTAAAAATTGATTAGCGTTTTGCTGATAAAAGTGCTAAATCGTTGTGAAAATGCATCGCTCTTGCTTCACTGTGTTTAACAAATGCAGCACTTCTAGAAAATCTACATAAATACTTTCCATACAGTTAGTATAGTCCCAAGAAAAAACTGCTAATCAATTATTTAAAACCCTGTAGTGCATTTTGAGGAGTAAGTGTGGGTCCTACTTTTCAAACACTAGGAAGATATTTGCTGTTATCGTAGAGCCTGGGTTTGAAAAAATACAAACATTATTAAAGTGGCCATATGCATGGCATTTCTGGGAGTATTTACACCAAATCCAGTGTACCTGCACCTCATAGCCCTTGTCATAAACCAGATGTCATGATTCAAATTTTAAGGGCAAAGTGGTTTTATAGGGGTTAATGTGGGTGTCATTTTTCAAACATCAGGAAGACACTTGCTTTCTTCTCAGGACCTAGGTTTGAAATATCGAACACATAAAAGTGACTATAAAATAGGCATTTCTGGGTGTATTTCACCACATTTGGGATACATATTCTTCACAGGGTCCCATGACATCCACCAGATGCCATGGGTTGAATATTGTGGGAACAATCGTTTTTGTGGTGTGACGATACGCGTTACTTTTCAAACTGCAGGATGAAAATTACTTTCTTCTCTTGGCCTGAGTTTGAAGAAAAAGAACATGTAAAAGTGGCAATAATTATGGCATTTCTGGGTGTACTTACAGAAAATTATTTATTTATTTATTTTGTTACTTGGATGCACACCTTTGAGCAAGATATTCATTTATAAAAGTTCCTTATCAGAACAACAGTACAGTTTACAATTCTTAACACTTCATAAGTAACAGTCAAAACAAAAACACAGTTTACAATAATTCTTGACAGAGCACTAGACATAGGTGAGCAAAACCCCCTCACACCTGAGTTAAACAGAACTCAATGCCAAGTGAATCACAAAAGTAGAGTATAGGAAATTTGGTAACATAAATTCGAATTATCAGGTCAAAGTCACATTTCAATAGGTGTAGTAATTTCCATTGTAAAAGTGCTGGAACATAGGTAGCAGCCCTATGGGGCCTTGTCTGCTCAAGGTTCTGTGCGCTTTAATGGCACAATCAGCTGGGAATCAGAGGAGTATCACTTTTTGTGAGCAGTCAGAGAAGGGTACTAATAGCGATTAATGTTGATTGGCATCTTGTGCTATGGTGCATTAGTGGGCAGGGGCATAATTATAGGGGTGGAGGGGGGGGGACAGGTCCTCCCCCAACATTTCATCATTGTGGTGAGTTGTGGTACAAGTGGCAGGTGTCAGTGCATGGAGGTTTCTTAATGGGAGGTACAGCCACAGTTGGTGCCATGTAGGGAGCACTTTTATTTGTTCCAGTTTAAATGGCCCCACTTATCTGTTTTTTTTTTGGGATGTCAGAAGTTCATTAAACCAGGTTGGGTCTGTGGCTGCAAATGGGCATTTAGCTAGGGCTGTTCTGTTGAAAGGCACAGTCAGGGTACCATTTGTCATACATAGATACATAGACAGTGTCGGCAGATAAGGGCCTATGCCCATCCCAGTCTGCCCATTTGAGCTTGTAAGTTCAGTTTATGTTTTCCAAGAAGTCTGTTGCCCCTTACCCCTGACCTCCAGAATTTCTTTATGTCTATCCCATGCATTCTTAAATCCCGTGATTGTTTCAGCCCCCACCACTTCCTCTGGCAGGGTGTTCCACTTGTCCACCACCTGTTCTATGAAGAAATTCTTCCTCACGTTTCCCTGAATCATCCTCCCTCCAACTTCATCCCATGCCCTCTATTCCTGGAACATCTTTTTCGCTTAAAAATAGTGTATTCCTGCACCCTGTTCCTCCCTATAAGATACTTGTATGTCTCTATCATATCCCCTCTCTCCCTCCTCTCCTCCAGGGAGTACATATTCAGTTCCTTCAACCTGTCCTCATAGGACTTGTGATGCAATCCATGCACCATCTTTGTTGCCCTCTTCTGAACCTTCTCTACCCTGTCTATGTCCTTATGTAGGTAAGGTCTCCAGAACTGTACAGTGTACTCCAGGTGGGGCTTCACTGATGTCTTGTATAGTGGAATTATGACCTCCCTTTTCCTGCTGGTGATGCCCCTGCCTATGCATCCCAGCATCCTATTTGCTTTACCTGCGCTTGTCACTCGTTTCCTGCCCTGAGGTCGCCAGAGATGATAACCCCAAGATCCCTCTCCTGCTTGGTGCATGCTATATCCTCACCCCCAACTGATATATTGTGCCAGGGTTTTGTGCCCTATATGCATTATCTTGCACTTCCTTGTATTGAATTTCAACTGCCAAACCCCTGACCATTCTTCAAGTTTCTGCAGGTCCCTTCTCATTCTGTCTACACCCTCTGGTGTGTCTACTCTGTTACAGAGCTTTGTGTCATCAGTGAACAGTGAAATTCTGCCTTCTAGGTCCTGCGTAATGTCACTGATGAAGATATTGAATAGGACCGGTCCTAGAACTGATTCCCTGTGGTATCCCACTGGTCACTCTTTCCTCTGTGGAGTGACAGCCATTTACCACCACCCTCTGTATGCTGCTGCCCAGCCAGTTACCTACCCACCACACTACTGTCCTGCCCACACCCATATTCCCCAGTTTGTGCAATAGTCTTCTATGTGGCACAGTGTCAAAGGCCTTGCTGAAGTCCAGATAGCCATGTCCACTGCCCTCCCCTGATCCACCTCCCTAGTCACCCAGTCAAAAATTAAATGAGGTTGGTCTGACATGACCTCCCCTGGTGAAACCATGCTGCCTTGGGTCCTGTAATCCATTGACAACCAGATGTTCCACCAATCTCTCCTTCAGTAGTGCTTCCATGATCTTCCCCACTACCAAGGTGAGGCTGACTGGTCTGTAGTTCCCCGCTTCCTCTTTGTTCCCACTTTTGTATAAGGGGACTACATCTGCTATCCTCCAGTCTTTGGGTACCTCCCCTGTTTCCAGTGATCGGCTAAACAGGATAGCCAGAGATTCAGCCACCACCTCTCTTAGTTCTTTAAGGACCCTGGGGTGCACCCCATCTGGCCCCATTGCTTTATCAACTCTTATTACTTCCAGTTCCTTCAGGACCCTTTCTTGTGTCATGCTTCTGATAGGGTAAGGGTTTTGGACATGACTTACTGTAGGAGAGCTTGCAACCCTGGAGGGTGTCAGACCTATGAGGGCTTTCATACTTAGCAGGCAGGTCTGGTAGTTTATTTATTGAGATCTTGGATTAACACCTTTGAGCAGAAAGCTCTTTCATAGGTTCCACATCAAGTATGACACAAACAAGAATACAGATATGCTCCATAGATACATCAAGAAACAATTGAAAACTGTCTCCAAGCATAAATTCTAACAGTAGTTGTACAATCTAAGCATGTACATGGTGCAGATTTAAAACAAAGGCTAATGTTTCACTAGATAACAGTAACATAACATGAGGAGGCTTGTTTAAAAAAAGGAGAATTTTGCAACTAACGACAAAGGCAGATAATTGGATTGTGCCTGAGTCAAAGAAAGAAGGAAGGTCTCGTACCAGTAGAGAGGGACAGGGGAGGGAGGAGGAAAGTGCGGGTATGGAGAAGGCAGGCAGAGGTGGGGATAGATAGGAGGGAAAGGGAAGAATAGCAATGTAGTCAAAGTGGAATAAATGGGGAGGAGGGTGGGGGAAAGGAGGGGTGGCAGAGAGTAGGGAGGAAGAGGTGTTGTAGGCAGTGGGGTGATGATGAAGATGTAGTAAGGAGGTAGGGAAGAAAGTGGTATGGAATAATGGAGGGGCAAACAAGGGAAAAAGAGGTGGAGGGAGGTAGGAGGGAAAATAAATCATTTAGGCAGGGGGTAGAAAGCCCATGAAAGTGTTAACTTCACCAGGGGCCCAAGAAATGGGCATGAAGTATAGCATTTTACTAATCAGTAGAGATCACAGAGATTGCAAATGGAAGGAGCAAGGTAAAGGAAAATTAGTGGTAGCACTCACAGATTGCCAGTAAAATTAGATGCTGCCAGAGTTTTTTCTTAAAGGAGCCCGGCAAAGTAGCATCGGTTACATCAGGAGGCAGGGAGTTGTACCACTGCAGAGCTCTGTATGCGAATGCATGTTGTCCAAAGGTGGTGCAGCACCATGGGATGCTGAAAGCCCATTTGCCAGAGCATCTGGTACTGCATGGGTTATGTGCAGGAGAATGAAGGGCCATTACACAGGGGGTAGCAACCCCAAGGTGACTTTTTTTGCAAGCAGACACAATTGGGGTTTGAGCCTACTGTCAAATTGTAACCAGCTAACCTGGGCATAAAGATCACAGATGTGTGTCATGCGTGAGGTACCAGTAAGAAGGTGGCATGCTTTATTTAAGGCTATTTTGATATGTTGGAGTGCAGTGTCTGTAGCCGCATAGTAAATGACAATACCATAGTCTGCAAGAGAGACCACAGAACTGTGGATGGCCATGTTCAGTGCTTCTGGAGGGAGATTATGTTTGTTCATGTACAGAACTCCTAAACGCTGGAAATAGCTTTGGCTGTTTGGTCGATGTGCTGAACAAAAGTCAGGATAGAGTCACTAGTTATACCCAGGTACTTGAAATGCTGAACCAGTTCAAGAGGGGAGCCAGTGTCATTAATATTGGTAAGTGGGAAGGTTCTGTGTCTGTTTTGAGAGGTCAAAAAGAACTTTGTCTTAGTCTTGTTATAATTAAGGATGAGCTTATTATCCTGAAACCACTTCTCTGCAGATGTAAAGGATTGTTGAAATTGGTCCTGGAGGTGAGGGTCCATGTTGTTGGTAAAAAGTACAGTGTCATCAGCGTTTAGAAGTATGTGGCTGCAGCAAGACCCTGGTAGTGAATTGAGGAAGATGCTAAAAAGCAATGGACCCAAGATAGATCCCTGCGGGACTTCAGAGCATACAGGCATATTATCAGACAGGGCATTACCAATTTTACCTGCTGTGTTCAGCTGCTTAAGGAGCTGGAGAACCAGCTTTTAGTGTTGGAGGAAAGGCCAATGAAGGAGAGCTGTCTGATGAGGAGATTGTGGTTGACAGTGTCAAAGGCCTTGGTAAGGACTATGAAGGTTGCCCTCCCAAGAGCCCTTGTTTCAGAGTTATTGATAAAGCCTGTAAACTCCAGGAGTGCAGTGATGGTACTATGACCACGCCTGAACCCATGCTGTTGGGGACATTGGAATTGGTAGTTATCCAAATACTGTACGAGTTGGTCAGCCACAATGCGCTCCAGGGCCTTAGAGATCAAGGAAAGAATAGATATTGGGCAATAAATTCCCTGCAGTGTTCGGATGCCGCTTTTGTGCACCGGGGTGACCACTGCTGATTTCCAAAGATATGGAAATGGTGACTGAGAGAGTGACGGGTTGATTATTTTGGCAAGAGGTGTGAGGATTTCCTCGAGGGTAAGGGCAACAAACTTTAAGTCCAAGGAGTCCCCACTGAATCTAGCTTTCCCCAGTACCTTCTTAAGACAATGTTTGGCTTCATTTATAGACACTGCTTTGAAGTAAAATGGTGGGTGGTCCCATCTGGGTTCTGGACTGCAGTGTTTATACCTGAGGGGGTAACCATGAAGTAGTCGGGGGAGGGAGAACATTGCTAAGGTCTGTAAATGCTTTATTGAAAGTGTTCGAAATGGCTTTTGGGTCCATGGTAGGGTGCCATCAATGTTCAGCATGTTTGGGGTCGTTTTTGGGTATTTACCAGTGATGTCTCGGATGTTCTTCCAGAACGTCCTGCTATCATTCCAGGAGGTGGAATGAACTTACTTGAAATACTGGCTTGTAGCAGAATGGATAGCATGGCTGCACTCATTTCTCACTGCTCTGTACCTCTTTAGGTTAGCTTGTGTCCCCAGCACTCGAGAGATGTGCCAGAGGTGATCCCTGTGCTTTAGTAGATCAAGAAGAGCGGGGTAATCTAGGGATTATGGTTTTCTTTGATTTTTGAGGTTTTGAAGGGGGCATATTTATCGCAGGTAGCATTAAAGAGGTCAATGAAGAGTTCCAAAGCAGTTTCAACATTTCTGGCTGCATATACATTAGACCAATCAGTGATCCTCAGGTCAGCTTTCAGTAGCTTGAAGTGTCCCGGAATGAAGACCCAGCTAGTGACAGTTCTGGCAGGGGGATTGTGGTAGTTATTGGACCAGTAGAACTTGACAGGGAAGTGATCACTAATACAGTCGGGTAGGACAGAGGTGCCCTTGACATTATCTGGCCCTATCATGCATGGGGAGCCATTTTGTAAAGGAGTAAGTGTTCATTTGTGCGTGTGTTTGTCAACCCCAGTAACAAAGCTGCAGGCTTTGTTCAGGACTAACCAAACCCTGTTTAACACAGTATCTGAGGCTCACTCATAAACTGTTAAGCCATAGTCAATTATGAGGGGTATGGAACTTGCAATTGCCACTATTTTGACTTCTGGAGTGAGGTTATGCCTCTGTCTATAGAGGGCCTCTATTCTCCTGTTCATGTTACATACTATTTGGTCCACATGAGATGCAAATTTTAATGTCTAATCTATGGTAACCTCTAGTTATTTGAAAGATTCAACCTGCTCTAGATATTCTCCAGTTTTATTGCTGATGTTGAGGGGTTGTACCTTATCCCTCTTCTGTGCACTAGAGAAGAGCATTGGTTTGGTTTTCTTATAGTTGAGCACAACCTTATTCTGTTTGAACCATTTCTCAAGGGATGCAGTGTTGTGCTGATGGCCATGGGTGAGTGTATCCTGGCAGGGGTTACTTGCACAGTTGACTGCATCATGTGCGTAAAGTATGACTGTGGAGCTAGGGAAGGCTTTGGGAAGATTGTTGATGAAAAGGCTAAACAATAGGGGTCCCAGGATGGAGCCTTGTGACACTCCAGATGTGACATGTCTGGCATCGGAAAGCTCCCTACATATCTTGACTTGTGTTCTTCCCGAGAGGTAGTTTTTAAACCAAAGTACCATGTTGGCCTAGAGGCTGAGGATGGGGTGCTTGCTTAACAGTTGTGCATGATTTACTAAATCAATGGCCTTGGCTAGGTGTATGTAGCTTGAGCCTACCAGATGTCCCTTGTCAAGAGACTTGTGTAAAATGCTGTTCTATTTAATCAGTGCAATGGAGGTGCTATGCATTTTGCAGAATCCATGCTGTTGTTCACATTGGACATTGTATTGACTGTTGTATGTGAGGAGTTGGTCTGATATATGTCTCTTGAGGACCTTGGAGACTGGCGAGAGGATGGATATTGGTCTGTAATTTGCGATTAAGGGGTGGTCACCACTTTTATGGACTGGGGTGTCTAGAGCACTTTTCCAGAAACTGGAGAATTGTGAGTATCTTAGGGAAAGGTTAAATAGTTTATTCAAGGGGGTGGTGAGTTTGTCCATGACTACAGCAGTTGATTTCATGCCAAGTGTATCACTTTCCATCCTAGTTTTCCCAAGTACACACTTATCATAGTTGACTGTGTCCCTTACAGATACAGTTTTGAAGCAGAACTATGGCCTACTTTGGTCTTTTTTGGGTGTTGCCGTGACAGACTGTGGTGGCTGTGATTTCGTCCTTAGTAGGGAGGACTGCACTGAGAAGCATGTTCCCCAACAGGTCACCTGATGACTTCCTGGTCCCAGGTTCAAATATTAATGGCAAACTGTTTTTTGAGGAGTGAATTTGTGTATAAATATGGCCACCATAGTTTTCCCTCTCTCTGAACATGCTCCCCCCAGTATCTAACTATCCCCTTTAATCCTTCTCTTAGACACCAGCTAAAACCTGTGACTGCCCCCCTTCTACTTACCATCTACCTGACCCTCCTCTGCAAGGTGTCCCCATCCCAATGTTTGGCTCCCAGCAGCATACCGCCTCTGCTGCAATAGACTCTTGTCAACAGCTCTTGCACAGTTACTTAACCACCTGCACTGTTCACTTTCTTTGCACTTGCATGCTGCTCAGTGCACTACTTTATGGTTCTGCTAATGTCATTGTATTTTTACCCAGATAATTACTCTCTGTTATGCACTTTACTTCATACCGTGTCATTGAAGCTGGGCTTGCTGAAATATTAAGCTCCCCTTCTCCCGAGATTGCACCTGGAAATGAGCCTCGACTCAGTGTGTCTTTCCTAGTTTTCAATTTTCACATGAATGAATAAACAAACACACTAACAAACCATGCCCATTTTGTTGGTAATGTCCTATTATCCCTACCTGGGACAACATTTTCAAAGAGAGGCACCCTTTTTTGAGTATGGCTCCTAAAATCTGTCCTTGGAGTTAGACCATGAAAAGTTAATCTAACTCTGGGGATGGAATTCCGCAGTTGCATCTGACAAACAGATTCAGCTCCCACAGTTTCAGGAAGAATTGCCATAAACTGTGGAATTGTCACAACTGCATCCAAATGTCTGTGAATAAGGTGTAGACATTTGAACACATAAATCTTGCCCACAGTGTTTTCATTATTGCTTACAAATACCCAAGACATCACTGCAGTCACTTGAAGGCAGTCAAGTGATTAACTGGTGCCATGACTCGGAGGGATGGAAAGCACATCCTAAGGATTGCTGGAGCAGCAGGATGGGTGGAGGAGCTACCTGTCATTGTCTAGCTCAGGACAAATGACCTGGCTAGTGATGAGGTTAGGGTTGTGCAGGAGGAGTTCAGGGAGTTGGGGAGTGGGTCTTAAATAGGTGGCATACTCAGTAACATTTTTGGAAGTGTTATCTGTCTATGACAAGGGGGAGTACAGGGTGCTCTGCACCAGGAGTTTCAATGCATGGCTGAAGGACTGGTGTAGAGCAGAGGGATTTGGCATCATTGGGGATTGGGGTCCCACCTGGAGGGATGGAGACCTATACAGGAGAGATGTCCTGCATCTATCCGGGGGGGGGGGACCAGGATCCTCAGTGAAAGGTTTAAATGCTTCATTGGCAAACATTTAAACTAGACAAGGGGGGGTGAAAGAAAGCAGGGAGAATCAATATGACCAACACCCACAGGAGAAAGCAGTCAGTAGGGAGGGCCCTAAGGATGGGAAATCACCAACGGTATCTTGAACTGGAAAAGGTAAAAGGTAGAGAAAAGGAGAACTGGGAGAAAAGACAGGCGGGGTAAAGATGGAAGGCATGAGGATAAAAGAGGAGCTGTCAGAAGGGGCCGGAGCATAACTTGGAAGGCCATGTTCATGAATGCTCACTGCCTGGGAAACAAAATCCCAGACCTAGTGGCCTTGATGGCAGTGACTGTCCTGGACATTGTTGCCATTACTGAGACATGGTACAATGGGAACCATGACTAGGATATAGCCATACCAGATTAGACTCTATTCAGGAAAGACAGGGAGGGTAAAGAGAGAGGAGGAGTGGCTCTTTACCGCATGGAGGGTATAAAAGCAACTGAGGTACATAGAATGCAGGAAATGACAGAGACACTGCTGGTCACCCTAGAAATGGTTAATGGCACCACTATTTATACTGGAGTGATCTACAGACCTCCAAGAAGATGACAAAACTTTCTATAGATACATTAGTGAAAGGAGAAAGTCCAGAGGGGGTATTGCTAAGATCAAAAGAGATTAGGGTGTGTGTGAGGAGGAGGACCATGTAAACGCCTCTATCCTAAATAGAAGGTAGGGCAGGGCCCACAGTTCAGCACCATGGACACGGTGGGGGGGGTGGAGGTGTGCACTAGTCCCTTCACAAAAGAAAGGGTCCTATAAGAGCTCACTAAGCTCAGGGTGGACAAGGCAATGGGACCTGATGGCATACATCCCAGGGTACTAAAGGAGCTAAGAGTGGAACTAGCAGAGCCATTATCAGAACTGTTTAGTGAGTCTCTGAGCACAGGAGAGTTCCCAGAAGACTGGAGAAGGGCTCATGTGATCCCGCTCCACAACAGTAGTAGCAGGGAGGAGGCAGGGAACTACAGACCAGTCAGTCCTTAAGGATAGGATAGTGCAACACCTGGAATCCATAGGGGCACAGGATCCAAGACAGCATGGGTTTACAAAAGGAAGGTCCTGTCAAACTAATCTCATAGATTTATTTGACTGGGTAACCAGAGCGGTAGACCAAGGGGGAGCAGCTGATGTCGCCGACTTTGACTTCAGCAAAGCTTCTGATACTGTTCCACGTAGAAGATTGATTAATAAGCGGGGTAGGCTCAGGGTGGGCCAGAAGCTGGTCAACTGGGTAGCAAACTGGTTGACGGGCAGAAAACAGAGAGTGGTGGTAAATGGTATACAGTCAGAAGAGATGCAAGTCACAACTGGGGTACCTCACGGATCAGTCCTGGGGTCAGTCTTCTTCAATATTTTCATCAGTGACATTGCAGATGGACTGGAGGGTAAGGTTTGTCTGTTTGCAGATGACACCAAGATCTGCAACATAGCAGATTATCCAGATGGGGTGGGTAGAATGAGAAGAGATCTAGGTAAACTAGCAAAATGGTCAGAAGAGTGGCAACTGGGGTTTAATGCAAAGAAGTGCAAGATCATGCACATAGGGAAGAGAAACCCTGAAGCCACCTATAGGCTGGGAGGGGAGTTGCTGGGAGTCACAAGGTAAGAAAAAGACTGGGCATCATCATCATCACAGATTACCTGAAATCATCCAAGCAGACCACTAAAGCAGTAGGTAAGGCTAGGGGGATGTTGGGGTGTATTAGTAGGGTTATCACAAGTCAGAAGAGGGAGGTAATAATCCCTCTTTACAAGACACTGATTAGGCCCCATCTGGAACACTGCATGCAGTACTGGAGGTCACATCTTCACAAGAACATTAATCAAATTGAGGCAGTCCAGAGAAGGGCAACCAAAATGGTGTAGGGACTGCATCAGAAAACATGAGGACAGATTAACGGAGCTCAATATGTATACCCTAGAGCAAAGGAGGGAGAGAGGTGATATGATTGAAACATTCAAACACCTTAAGGGCATTAACAAGGTGAAAAGTCTCAACACGCTTCAATATAAGAAAAATAGCAGGACAAGAGGACACAGCATGAGATTAAAGGGAGGCCGATTAAGGGGTAATGTGAGGAAGTTCTTTTTCACAGAAAGGGTGGTGGATGCATGGAATGGCCTGCCTCAGGAAGTGGTGGATATGAATACAGTGCAGGACTTCAAACAGGCATGGGATAGGCAAAAGGGTGCAATACAGATGAGTTTGAATAGATAGGCCATTGAAAAGAGCAAAGGCCAATGGTACATTTATATGGTAGAAAAGGAAATGGGCAGACTGGATGGGCCTTGCAGTCCTTACCTGTGGTCAACATCTATGTTTCTATGTTCCTATGTTATGTTTCTCCAGCATAAAAAGAAGAGATGAACAGAATTCTAGCAGAAGTCATCCATAAGATGGCAACTAAAGGGAAGGTGCTGCTGATGAGAGAATTCAAGTTACTGGATACTGATTGCAGCATCCCAGCTGCAGCCTCATCCTGGATGCCCTGCAGTGGCTGTGCCTCAGGCAGCTAGTGGTAGAGCTCACCAGGGAGAGAGAGAGAGAGAGAGAGACACTGGATCTAATACTCACCAACAGGGACAGAGATGCAAATGGCATGATGGTAGGTAGCCACCTGGGGTCCAGTGATCACCTTACAGTGTGGTTCAATGTGAGAACAGTGGCGGAGTCAGACCAAATGAAAGCGAGGGTCCTAGAATTCATAAGAGCTGACTTTGCAAACACGAGGGAGTGAGGGGTGTAGATGAACAGTGGGTGAATCAAAAGGAGTCATAGAAGAGGCAGCAAACCACTGCATTGGGCAATTAAATAAAATAAGGGGAAACAAAACCACTGTGGCTCTCAAAGGAAGTTGCTGGGAAGGTAACAGTGAAAAGGCTGGCATGCAGGAGGTACAAGGAAACACAGAGGGAGGAGAACAGAGTGGTGTATCTAGAAAAACAGAGGGAGACAGGGAGAGCAGTCAGGAGCACAAAGGCACAAACAAGGAAAAATAGCCCAGGCAGTAACAAAAGGGGACAAGACCTTCTTCAGGGACGTTAGTGAAAGAAGAAAGATCAGGGATGGGATTCTTTGGCTAAAAGTGGAAGGAGGTAAGTGTGTGGAGGGGGACCTCGAGAAAACAGCAATTTTGAACATATATTTTTATTCAGCATTCACAGAAGAAGGGCAAGGTGTGGGACCTCAGTTAAGTGATTAGAGCATCAATGAAAGGGAGGTGGACACCAATCCATTTACAGAGGACTGAGTCCTAAAGGAACTTACAAAACTGAGAGTGGAGAAGTCAATGGGGCCAGATGGGATACATCCAAGAATATTAAAGAAGTTTAGAGAGGTGTTCACAGCATCACCGACAGCCCTGTTCAACAAATCACTGTAAATGGCAGTGGTTCCAGAGGACTGGAGGAGGGAAGATGTAGTCCCTCTGTGCTAAAGTGGGAGCAGGGAGGAGGCTAGCAATTACAGACCAGTCAGCCTGACCTTGGTGTGGGGAAATTAATGCAATCAGTGCTAAAGGAAAGGACTGTGGGATATCCTGAATCCAGTGAATAACAGGATCCTAGGTAGCATGGGTTCACAGAGGAAAGGGCTTGTGAAACAGTTCTGATAGGTTTCTTTGACTGGGTGACCAGGGAAATAAAGCACAGAGGGGTGGTAGATGTGGCCTACCTGGATTTAAGCAAGACCTTGTTTTTTTTTAATCTTTCTTTCTCGCTCCACTCTCCTGAACTCTTTCAGGAGTGGTCACATGGGGTCCTGGTCCTTGTCCCACCCACCTGAAGTCCCTTTCACCCCTTCCATCTGCCGCTGCTACTGCCCGGCCCACCGGCCCTTAGTCCCCTGAGGCAGGACAGCCAGATACACTTCTCCTGGTGCTCTATCTATGAATCTAGTCTGGCGGAGCGTGGCAGATGGGAGCACACAGGTGGTGAGAGAATGGCCTGACTCCGGGTGTGGTGGACCAACCCCCCCATACCCTCTGTCACCTATCAGGAGGTGTTGTTTTATTTCCATTTTCTCCTCATTCTGCCCTCACCCCCACCCCCAACCCCCAGGTGGAGCTGCAACATGCAATGATGCCAGGGAATGTCTTGTTGTGGCTCTGCAGCCCTCTAGCCAAGCCCTATAGTGTTTCTGTACCTCTGGTCTGCACCGGAGGTCACTGCAGTGCTGGGCATAGTCCCTGGATCCCCCCAAGAAAGGAGAGCTGTCCTCCAGATGCTCAATCCTTGCTTTCCCCTGCTGACCCCTGGTGGCCCAGGCTCATTCCTGAACCCGGGTCACCGGCATGGAGCGAGGTGTGACGTTCAGCACATCAACCCTCAGTAACACCAGGCCGGCTTAAGCTAGGCCTTTGACACCATTCCACATAGGAGGCTTGTAAACAAGCTGGGCAGCCTAGGAGTGGGTCCAAAGTTGGTAAATTGGGTGAGAAATTGGCTAAGCAATTGATCACAGAGGGCGGTGGAAAATGGAGTTCATTCCACGGACATGAGGGTGACCACCATGGTGCCACAAGGATCAGTTCTGGGGTCAGTCCTCTTTAATGTCTTCATAAGTGACATTGCAGAGGGCGTGGAAGGGAAAGTATGCCTCTTTGCAGGTGACACAAAAATCTACAACAGGCTTGACACTCCGGGTGTGTGTGGAAAAATGAAGAGGGATGTAAGCAGGCTTAAGGAGTTGTCAGAAGTGAGACAGATAAAATTCAATACAAAGAAGTGTAAAATCATGCATTTGGGGCACAGAAACCCAGAGGAGGAGTACATGATGGAAGGATACTGACGACCACCAAACAGCAAAGGGACCTGGGGTAATCATACCTGATGACTTAAAAGTGACCAAGCTTTGTGAAAAGGATGTGGGGAGAGCCAGTGGGATGCTGGTGTGCACAGGGAGAGCTATCACCAGCAGAACAAATGAGGTGGTGATACCACTTTAAAAATAATTGGTGAGACCCCATCTAGAGTACCGTGTCCAGATCTGGATGCCACTTCTCTGGAAGGACATAGACAGAGCAGAGGCAGTTCATAAAAGAGCAACCAAAATAGTGTAGGGTCTACACCAAGTCATATAAGGAGAGACTACAGGACCTCAATATGTATACCCTTGAAGAAAGGAGAGAGAAAGGGAGGAATATGACACAGATCTTTAAATACCTTAAGGGCATAAATAAAGTACAAGAGGATAGCATCTTTTAGAAATAAAGATGTTCAAGAACAAGGGGTCATGATATGGGGTTGGAGGTGACAGACTCAGGGGTAACGTGAGAAGTACTTTTTCACAGAAAGGGTAGTGGATGCATAGAACAGCCTCTCAGCAGAGGTGGTGGGGACAAAAAGTGGTACGGGAATTCAAGAATGCATTGAGGTTGGCACAAGGGAACCCTAGCAATAGGAAAGAGATTAAAAGCCAGAGATCAACTAGAATCTGCGGTATTTCAGTAGGTAGGGAAAATGGGTAGACTAGGTGGGCCAAGCAGTCCTTATCTGCCATCAGTTTCTATGTTTCAAACACACCATGTGCTGTACAGTATTAACAAATTAAGGAAAGATCTGAGAACAATGCTATCATTTTCAATAATATGTATTTTGTTTTTGCAGTAAAGTATCTCAAGAGCTACAGTACAAACTTTTATAGCAAACAAACAACACACAGCAGTAGATAATATTCTAGGAAAGTACAGGTAACAAAAAGGTGGTATTAACAAAATTTTAAGTTCAGGTGCAGTCCTCAACTATGGTTACCACCCCTCTAGGCAGAGGATCCAGATGTGATGTCCATTGTTGCTTCTCTGCAAAATATCAGTAATAGTACTTTGTGTTTTTGCTGTACTATGGCAAGCTTGCTTACATTATAGTACAGCACTATTATTTTATTTTACGTTATTTATGAATTTATTTATTTGTTAACTGGAGGGGTGCACCAATCCCAGGGACCATTTTTAAACATGACCCAGGCCATTAAGATGGCATATCAGACATAGCACAAGAACATGTTCAGGCAGACACAAGTAGTTGAGCCCACAATAGGAACAGTACAATTAGTGCAAAATTAGTCCATGAAGTGAATAACAGTACATATAAATTGAGAGTGCCCAGTGATACCGAGCAGCACTGGCTCACAAATAGGACAACCAGGGTAGTATCAATACTTTGTGCTAGTACATTTCAGAGAATAACACTTGGTGATAGAGAGGATGCTGTCCAGCAGCTCCAGGACGGGGGAGACAGTCAGCCCGGAGAGCAAGAGCATGTTGTTGTTCCCACAAGGGAATTAAAGTGGGATCTGAACAGGGGATGAGATCATAGAACCCATATGGGGCAGGCAGACTGTTCCATAGGATTGGTACAGCTGAGGAGAAGGCCTTTCACCCTTCCATGGTGACCTGAGGGCGCTCAAGTGTAAGGCTAGATGAGTTCCGGAGGCCCTGGTGGCAAGATTTAGGCTTGAGTACAGAGTTGAGGGGGATGTATCTTTTTTCCTAGGAAATTTGTCCATGAGGCAACCTAGGAGGTAGTTGCAGCAGGCCTGAGTGGGGAACCACCTGGTCATCTGCTTTCAGGTGCACTGGTGAGTTGAGTAAGGTGCCATCAGTACAAACCTACAAATGTTGTTGCAGGTTGTGTTCTGCCTGCTTAAGCCCAGATGATGTGGTCTGAGTGTATATGGGGGAGCAGCAGTCCAGTAGGGGGAGTAATGTGCCCTGGGTGATGGCAAGCCTAGATTCAAGGGCCAGGTAATCATTAGGTCTGTACCTTACTCCTAGTTTGTGGTTTATGTGCCATATTAAGAATTCAGTGTAGTCACCAAAAGTTAGGGCAGGATCGAGGGTGACTCTGAGGTATTTGAAGGTGGTCACTGTCTCCAAAGGGGGAGCATCAGGAGATGGGATTGTAAGAGGCTTACTGCCTGGTCTTGTAAGCTCTGACTTGGATCTAGAAAGCATGACTTTAGTCTTTTTGGCATTGACCAGGAGCCTTTTGGTGAGAAACCACAGATGGATAGCATAGAAGCTGTGAGAGTAGTAGAGAGGTTGGCCAATGTTTTGTCACCATAGAATAGGATTAAGTCATCAGCATACAGGAAAGAACTACAGGTGATGCTATCTTTTGGAAGGGAGTTTATAAATATGGAGTAAAGGATTGGTCCAAGGATGGAGCCTTGTGGGACCCCAGTGAGAACCTCCCGGGGGGGGGAGTGGCACCTCTAGTGCAGACAGTCTGTGTCTGATTGGATAGTTAGTTTTGGAATCAAATGGTGGCTGGGGCACAGAGGCCAAAGTAGTGCAGTTTGTTTATGAGCATATTGTGATTCAACCATGTTGAAAGCCTTGGTAAGGTCCACAAAAATGGTGACTGTGGGCTTGTTTCATTCATATCGCATGGGACTTGGTTAATGAGGCAAGCCAGGGCTGAGGTAGTGCTGTGGTCTTTCCAAAATTCATGCTATAGTGGACAGAGGAGGTTGTATTTCACAAAGTACACCAATACAAAACATGACAGCTAAAGGGGAGGGTCCGATAATGGGAGACTGCAACATGCCAGATATAGATTGGTCAATACCAGCAGGAACGTCTGCCAGAACTAGACACATGGTGGATTCCTTGTGGAGGGGGACTCAAACAAGTGGTACAACAACCCACAAGAGACAGGGCTATCCTAGAGCTAGTACTGACTAACAGGGAAAGGATCACATATCTTCAGGAGGAAGGTCACCTGGTGGCCAGTGACCATCACATGGTATAGTTCAGTTTGGCCACTACAACTAAATCATCCCATTCCAAGGCAAAATATGAGACTTCAGAGGAGCTGACTTTGATAAGATGGCCAACAGAGTTAAGCTAGCCCTGGCAAAAAGAAATACAGGTGAGGGGGTACAGGCAAAGTGGGCAAGCATTAAGGATGCAATACTTGAAGCAACATACCATTGTGTTAGAGAGAAAAGGAAGTGCAAAAGAAGAAGGAAACCACGTTGGTTCTCAAAAACAGTAGCAGAAGAGGTCAGAGCCAAAATGAAGGCCTTCAGGAAATATAAGGGAATGCAGTGGGATAAAGATAAGGAGGCATATCCAACTTCCCTCAGGGAAGCAGGGAAGGCAGTAAGGCAGACAAAGGCCCAAACCGGGGAGACACTAGCAGAGACAGTAAAAGAAGGTGTCAAGACTTTCTATAGATACATTAGTGAAAGGAGAGAGTCCAGAGGGGGCATTGCTAAGATCAAAGGAGATAAGGGGGCGTGTAAGGAGGAGGACCATGTAAAAGCATCTATCCTAAATAGATACTTCTGCTCAGTATTTACTAAAGAGAAGGTAGGGCAGGCCCCACAGCTTAGCACCATGGACACATGGGGGAAGGGAGGTGAGCACTAGTCCCTTCACAAAAGAAAGGGTCCTACAAAACCTCGATAAGCTCAGGGTGGACAAGGTAATGGGACCTGAAGGCATACATCCCAGGGTACTAAAGGAGCTAAGGGTGGAACTAGCAGAGCCATTATCAGAACTGTTTAGTGAGTATCTGAGCACAGGAGAGGTCCCAGAAGACTGGAGAAGGGCTCATGTGAACCTGTTCCACCAGAGTGGTAGCAGGGAGGAGGCAGGGAACTACAGACCAGTACGTCTTACCTCAGTAGTGGACAAGATTATGGAGACACTCCTTAAGGAAAGGATAGTGCAACACCTTGAATCCATAGGAGCACAGGATCCAAGAAAGCATGGGCTTACAAAAGGAAGGTCCTGTCAAACTAATCTCATATGTTTCTTTGACTGGATACCCAGAGTGGTGGACCAAGGGGGAGCAGTTGATGTTGCCTACCTTGACTTCAGCAAAGCTTTCGATACTGTTCTACATAGAAGCTTGATTAATAAGCTGGGTAGGCTCGGGGTGAGTCAGAAGTTGGTCAACTGGGTAGTAAACTGGTTGATGGGCAGAAAACCGAGAGTGGTGGTAAATGGTATAAAGTCAGAAAAGATGCAAGTCACAAGTGGGGTATCTCATGGATCAGTCCTGGGGCCAGTCCTCTACAACATCTTCATCAGTGACATTGCAGATGGACTGCAGGGTAAGGTTTGTCTGTTTGCAGATGACACCAAGATCTGCAACACAGCAGATGATCCAGATGGGGTGGGCAGAAGAAAATAGATCTGGATAAACTAGCAAAATGGTTGGAAGAGTGGCAACTGGGGTTTAATGCAAAGAAGTACAAAATCATGCACATAGGGAAGGGAAACCCTGAAGCCACCTTTAGGCTGGGAGGGGAGTTGCTGGCAGTCACAAGAGAAGAAAGAGACTTCGGCATCATCATCACCGATGACCTGAAATCATCCAAGTGGACCACTAAAGCAGTAGGTAAGGCTAAGGGGAATTTTGGGGTTTATTAGTAGGGATATCACAAGTCAGAAGAGGGGGTTAATAATCCCTCTTTACAAGACACTGGTTAGGCCCCATCTGGAGTACTGTATGCAGTACTGGAGGCCACACCTTTACAAGGGCATTAGCCAAATTGAGGCAGTCCAGAGAAGGGCAACCAAAATGGTTCAGGGACTGCATCAGAAAACATATGAGGACAGATTGTAGGGGCTCAATATGTATTCCCTAGAGCAAAGGAGGGAGAGAGGTGATATGATTGAAACAGTCAAGCACCTTAAGTGCATTAACAAGGTGAAAGAGTCTAATATGTTTAAATATAAGAAAAATAGCAAGACAAGAGGACGCAGCATGAGATTAGAGTGAGGTCAATTAAGGGGTAATGTGAGGAAGTTCTTTTTCACAGAAAGGGTGGTGGATGCATGGAACAGCCTGCCTCAGGAAGTGGTGGATATGAATACATTGCAGGGCTTCAAACAGACATGGGATAGACATAAGTGAGCAATACAGATGAGTATGAATAGATAGGCCATTGACAAAGCAAAGGCCAATGGCACATTTATAAGGTAGAAAAGGCATGGGCAGACTGGATGGGCCTTGCAGTCCTTATCTACCTTCAACTTCTATGTTTCTATGTGTTCCGAGCTTACAGTGTTTGTTTTACTGACATTATTTGTGTTAGTAGGTGCATGCTTATGTCGGCAGTGTAAACATATGTCTACTTAGCTCTTATTTATGTGTTCCTGATTCCTTGTTGTCCCTTTGGTTACTTACCTGTAGTCAATTCATTGTTTTAAGACCACTGACATCTCTGACTGATTTAGCAGTCTGTAATTTCCATAATTTCAGTATCATCATATTTGTTGATAAACTGATGCGTTATTGACTGTTGCTTTTTCTACAAAAGGTACCCCTATTTCCTTCTGCCCCTGCCCTGACAAGAGACATAGAAACATAGATGCATTTTTTTTATTTTTATACAGGAGTACATGCCATAAGGGAAGGACCCTGTTTACAAGACAGCTCTGTACCTGATGTTACAAAAGGTGAAACAGTTATGCATCATATTACAATTTGCATTGTCATACAAATCATAAAACATCACATACATTACTTATATAAAAGACACATATTAAATCACAAAAGATCAACAATTACAGACTATGGGAAATGTGTTTTAATTCATTTAAAAAATTTATAAATGAAGTTGTCATTCTCATTGAATGTGAAAGCTTATTCCAGTGCTTGGCAGCTTGATAATTTAGAGTTTTCTTCTTGATTAGTTCTACAGACATTCACTTTTATCTTATTTTCATGCACAGATCTTGTCAAAATTCAAGTTAGCTCATCTCTCCTTAACTTACTAGTAACTGTAATATAATGTGCAGGATACTTTATGAAAATTTGTGCATTAATCTTAACAATCTCATATTGTTCCTAGATTCCATAGTTTGCCAGCCTACATTTTTCAGCACAATACAATGGTGTATATTAAAATTACAACCCAATATAAATCGAGTGAGTCTAAACTAGACTTTGTCTGGAATACCCAACATACATTTTGGTGCAGCCCTGTAAATAATGCTTCCATATTCCATGGGGGGGGGGGGAGGAGTAAGACCATCTGTTCAGCTATTGTTTTCCTAGTATTTCTATCCAGGTTCTCTGAGGTTTGACTTAGTGCACCTAATTTCTTGCCCACACCCCTAAGAGTCTCAGACATATGTGTAACAAAATTTAACTCTACATCAAATATCACACCCAAATAGTGATATTCAGTCACCTGTTCAATAGCTGTGTTATTTAAAAAAAGTATGTTTATCATAGGTTTATTTTTTGATCCAAAATAAAGTACATTCATTTTATGTGTTCATGACAAGCCTCGACCAGGTGAACCACTCCCCAACACTAGTGAAATCCCTCTGTAATCTAGTTTCTAGGTCCAAGGTGTCCACGCCAGTAGTAACCAGTGCTGTATCATTGGCATAAAGTCTTAGAATTGAAAATGTAACCACTTGGGGTAGGTAATTATTGAACATCAGAAACAACAGGGTCTAAGTATGGACCCCTGTAGGACCCCTTGTTTTATCCATGTACTACCAGACAGGGACTGGGACACCGATACTCTTTGTGATCATTCCATCAAGTAAGATTTGATCCAGTCCCAGGTACCATCAGTATTACCCATTAGCCCAATCTTTTGCAGTAATAGGGAGTGGTCCACAAGATCAAAGGCATTCTGTAAGTCCACAAAAAAAACATGGTCTCTAGACCTGCATCTAACGAAGATGGCACCAAATCATTAAGCTCTATTGTTGCTGAATCAGCCAAGTATCCACTCCTGGAACTGGCCTGATAAGATATTAATAGGTTATATTTACCTACATCAGCCTATGTACATGTTTCTCCAAGCATTTTGAGAGTATTGAGAGTAGTGCTATTGGGCAATAGTTACCATGCTCATGGTGTTCTCCCCCTTTGTGAATTTGGATAACTTTACTCTGCTTCCACATATTGGAAACATTTCTGAGCTTAGACTTCAATTACACTTGTAAGTTACTATTGCTGCAATGTAATCAGCTGCAATTTTCAGAAATGTTCCCTCTATTTCATCAATATCTTGGGATTTGTATACTTTTGTCTGTTTTACATTCTTTTTTCCCTAGTCTTTTAAACCAAACCAAAAAGGTGGATTTTTTCCTTTATGTGTTGGTTCCTCCTGCACTTTAACATTTGGTGCAGTTTTAGTTTCTATCCCTGGTAGATTAACAAAATAATTATTTAATAGGTTTGCAATTACCTTTGGTTCCAGTTCTTTAATCCCTTCATGAATTATTTGCTTTACATGTTATTTTTCCATTTTCCCTTGACTGGTAATAGAATTCACTCTCTGCCAAAAAAATTAAGGATCTTTATTTCCTTCTACTCCTAAAATAGTTATGCTTTGCTGTTTTGATCTGATTTCGACAATAATTTCTTTTAATCTTAAAGTTTTCCCAGTCTCTATTTTGTTTTGTTTTCCGCTAATTTCCATAGCCTGTTCTTAATTCTTATGGCCTTTAATAATTTTTCACTAATCCATGGTACTTTAACATTCCTCTTTTGTGCCTCATGTTTTGGTGCATGTTTATTGCATACTTCCAGGATTCTATTAACAAAGTACTAAGTAGCCAAATTCAGTTCAGGGATAAAAAACATCTCTCCCAGATTTCCTTCTGGATGTCCATATTAAATCTATCTGCAGTGAAGAATCTCATATCTCTAACCCACCCCCTACTAATTTCATACTTTATTTTTTTTTATTTTATTTTATTTTAGCTTTTGTTGACCGGGTAAGTGCGCTAGACAAATCCTGCCTATTTTCAGGCACGACCCGGGGGAGGGGGGATACAGATGAATGCCAACTGACCATGAACTAGATTAAGCTGTTGGTGGTATTTTTTTTTAGTGAATGAGGGAAATTTGGCCAGGACACCGGGGAAATTCCCCTACTCTTTTCGATAAGTGCCATGGGATCTTTAACATCCACCTGAACTACCACCAATCCAGGCAGATGGGACCTCGGTTTAACGTCTCATCCGAAAGACGGCACCTCAGAAGTGCAACACCCCTCTCATGCTGCACTACAGTGTCAGTACTGGGATATTAACCCAAGTGCCAGATGTGGGAACTGAGCCCACAGCCCTCTGATCTCCCGGTCTCAGAGGCGAGTGTGCTACCTACTGAGCCACTGACACTTTTATACTGTGCTTGCTGAAAGCAATTTATTATAGCCAATATTAAATTATGATCCCAAGATAAGGAGACAAAATCCCTGGTGACTGCACATAAATCTGGAGGGAAGTAAATGTAAGATCCAGCACAGTTCCTTCTGATGATACATTTGTAAACCTAGTGGGATTTTTTATATATTGCTGTACTCCAAGGGGTGCTATTAATTCTTTTAATTTTCTACCCCTAGTTTTATACCAATCAAAGTTGAAGTCCCCTAATAAAATAAGCATATTGTCCCTTATACTGTCATGTATAATATTTATCACATGTTCAGTCTTTGTCATCCACATATTTGGTGGGGAATAAATGATCCCTACAGCAAATTTCAGGTGTTGCAAATAAATCACCAGATATTATAAACTATCTAAACTACCTTTTGTTAAAATTATTCCTGGTCTTAGGGAATATGTTATGCATAGTATCACCCCAACACACCTCTCTTGTTTAATCTATCAGAACAAAATAATTGATAACCTATGATCCCTATCTCACTATTTTCTACTTTTTCTGTAAGCCGTGTCTCTGGCAAGCCTGCTAAACCTACGTTTTGCTATTGGAATACAGCCTCAACCATATCCATTTTTGAAGCTACACTTCTCACATTGTCATGTATAATTTTAAGGTTAATTTCTTGTTCCTCCCCTTTAGGGCCTGGATTTGGTTCAATATCACCCCCTAACATCAGTAGTGTTAAATACAGATTACTGTCCTCACACACATTTCTATGAAGACTGTCTGGGTCCAGTATCTTGACCAGTCTTGCTGCACAAAATGTACTCCAATTGCTGAAAAAGAAGTTTCTTCATGACCTTACACTATTGTAGGGTTCCCCACAGTTAATGGTCACTGTGTGGGTACGCAAAAAAGATCCAGTTTTATTAAAAAAAATCAGTTTTATCAGTTATGAAATCAACCAAGCAGCAAAACAGTACAAACCCCTTTACCTGTAAAACATACATGTTTCTTATTAAAAAGTTGTGTTTGATCCCTTTATTTAAAAAAATATGGAAATCTTAGAAATATCAAATATGTATAGAAAAGATATAAATCTCTGTACTCAAGGTAAAATAATAATTTATATCAAACACTCACAAAAATAATACGGTCCTAGAAACAGATTAGCAGAATCTATCTAACAATCTCTAACTATATTGCATAGTTAACATAATACACTTAAAAACTGGGACATAATGGCATGCAAATGACCCCATTGCACCTTGCATATCTAATGGACTCATTTGCATGTCTGCGGCTGTGAATGGCAATTTTGGGTACAGCACATCATGGGATGCGTTGCCTCATTGGGTTCTCAGCCTGATGTGGGGGATGCGTTGGGACAGCCTGGTCTGGGCGCAACTGTGTTATTCACAGAGGGGATGCACCGGGGGCATTTTCCCATGCATCTTCTGTGAATACCACAGTTTGTGCTCGGTGCATCTCCTCTGCGCTGGGGCAGCCGAGATGAGCCAAGTACATCTCCTTTGTGAATCCTGCCCAATAAATATAACCAGCTCATTTTATGTCATAATGTATTGGCACAAACTTATGATTCATTCTTGACATCTGCCATCTTGCTATCTGCTTAAAAAGTTTCATTTTAGAGAAATGTATGAATGAATGAATGAATGATTGGCTCTGGTGTTGCATAACGCATTTTGTAAGTGATTTTCAAAACTCTGGTATAGATACTGGTAGTTCAATCACTCTTTATAGTAAGTCATCAAATGACTGCTTTTCAGATACAGAGGATTCTATAAATGAAATATTACTTGTGTTATGAATATAGAAAAAAATAAGTGGGACACTGGGGGTAGTTCTCCCACTCTTGTGAAATTGCTGTTGGGTCCAGTGTACAACACCCAACAATGGACTGAAGGGCCAGTTTAACATCTCATCTGAAAGATAGCCCATTTATATCATATTGTACTCTACTGGCAGGGCAGCAATGGATATGTGCTAGACAGGGTACTGCAAAATTAGTAAATTCAGCTTTCACAAAATGTTTGTAGAATTTCACAAGATTTTTTAAAATGTGTCATCATTATTTTTTATTTTTTTTTTTTCCTTTCTTGGTTTTATTTTACTTCCCAATGTACATGTCTCACTAAAACATAGCTGGTTCATGTTGTTTGTAAGCTGGAAACTTTAATAAAGATTTAATGAAAAAAAATTGTCATCATTATGTATTTGGCTTTAACTCAGCCATCATTTTAGCTATAGACTTTCACATTTGCATGTGTACTCATTGCTAAAGGCTCCACAAGTATGGCAAACATCATGAGAGTTGCTTGAGAAGTTATGAACACACAGGGTCTCACAATCTTGCATTTTATTTCACTGTCATTTTGATATTTTGTGAAAATAGTTTGCTGCTTATAGTTCCACCACCTTTAGAATGACAGTACATATGGTATCTGAAAATTAGAGAAACAAAGTGTGCACTCATGAGCCAAGTACAAAAAAACAGCTAAACTGCAGAAAAGGTTTGTTGAGGAACAATCCAAAACGAGAGTGAACACCAACAAAAGTGTTAACATCTTCTGCTGTACATTATGCCTCAGTAAGCCTTTTCTATAACTTAGCAGTTTTGTCTTTGGTACTTGACCTGCAAGTGAATCAACTTGTTTATTTTGAATTGGTTTAGGACTGACTGACCTTGATTGTACTGTACTAAAATAGTTCCTACAGAACATGCTGTTTTTCTGTTTGTATTCCTGAATTCAGTATGCATAACCTTTGTGGAAGGGTGTGTGGAATTGTTAAATGTGATAGGATTTGTTTAAAGGGTAACAGCACAGAGGGCCCACACTCAAGTATAGGGCTGTTCCCAAGGTGCACTTAATGAGCAACATGATTTGGCTTACTTACTGTATACTGTAGTATAGTAGATTATCGCAGACTAATTTTACTTAGTTCAAGACTGACATCTTCTTTTACTGCAAATCCCAGAATACCCTGCAGCTGACATCAGAGCAGTAGGCAGCAGTGGGAGATTTAATACCCTGCAGTGCATGTTACAGCATTTGTAATCTTCAATCAGAAGTTTTCTGGGTCTGTTTTCAGCCAGGGGTAAGTACAGTCCTCTGTGACTGTACATAGCCCATGGAGGACTTAGGGCCAGCAAACAAAAGATCAGAGCTTATTAAATCTTTAACATTCACTGCAGCCTGTTGAATTCAGTCACTGCTGCCACCACTCTGATGTCATCTGCAGATGATTCTGGAATTTGGAGTAAGAGAAGATGTCAGTCTAGTACTGCACAAAATTAGTCTGCTACGATCTGTTATATCACAGTAAAAAGTGTGTAAACCAAAATGTTTTTGTTCACAAAGAGCACACTAGGGGCCCCTGGTTGGAACTGTTTCCTTTTAAGTATTTTAAATAACAGTGCTCATAATTTTAAAATTATTTGTGAAATTGTTGAACATTTTCTAAAAATGTGGATGGTCATAACCTTGCTGCCATTACAAGTATAGCTCTAATATCTGACTTGTCAACTCTGTGTCAATGGGTTACTGAATATAAAGCTGGAGATTCTTTTTAATATGCAGTGTAAATACTGCAGACTACTAATTGGCAAACATTTCTGAAATATTCATTGGCACAGAACAGTTAGTACCAGCATGATTCCACTTATGAAATTTTAGTTTAATCAATTATTTACCACACAACTGCACCAAAGTTGACTTCTCCCCTAATTTCTTCTTCTAAGCTCTTTGTAGTCCTGTTGTATACCCTATGACTTTTTTGTCCCCACCACTCTTTTCAGTGAACTTGATCAGATGGACTTGTTGGAGTTATTTGTCCCCTCTGTTATTTTCCTTGTTCTTCACATGGACAATCTCCCTTATAAAGGCCATCACCTCCTTTTCCTGTCAGACCAACAACTTTGGAGTAGCTAGTATTCCTTCTTTGTGGTGTCCCACTCATTGTCTTCTCCACAATGCATCTATGTTTCCCATTCAGTTCTAGTGTTGCAAGTGCATCAGACTCTCATGCAAGCCAATTTTATTGGACTTGATTCTCATGTAAGCTTAATTCAAATGAGAACTGTTGCCTCCCTGCAGTTACTTTCTGCATAAGGAGAAATGCTATTCTTGTGTTTGTCAGCTCAGCTCTCCTTATATTGGTTACTCCATGCATTAAACATCTGCCACTGGTGATCTTGTACACCAGCTACCTCCCCTATCTTCAGTTTAAATCCTCTAGGTTACCCTTTCCATTCATCTGCTTCGTACCACTTAGATACATAGATACAAATAATTTGTTGGCAGATAAGTACCACCTGGCCCATCTAGTCTGACCAATTTTTCTACCTTTAACTTATGATGCAGACTGTATTTGATTTACCGCTTTCCTACTCTTGCCCCAGCATGCCTTGTAGTGCTCCAGAAAACCCCTTATTTCAAAAGACTCTTAGGAAGAGTTAGCTTGTGTATTAGTCAATTGCCATTCATCACATGCCTCAAGATCATGACGCTTCTCAGAGAAGATCAATCTGAATACCATTCCCTCTAGAGACAATCCAAGTTTTCTAAAGGACCTACTCATACCTAAAATATTTGAACCTGTATTCAGGGACATTACCTCCAGCTTAAACATAATTTCTCTTTGCTATAACTACTGTAGCCCAATTCAGCAACATGGCATTGAACAACATGGGAGTTACCTGAATTGAGTTAGTTAAGACAAGTAAAACAGTATTAAAATGGGAGATAATGTTCATGAATACAGACCTTATTCTCCATTTATTATTTATGCCAAGTAAGACAACGGCACCTATCCTATTCCTGAAGCTGCAGTAACTGGATATAGATCACATTCATTTGACCTATTCCACAGGTAGACAAATCACCTTATGTGCACTATCATCATGGTCCTTAAGTGTCTTCTCAACAATTCCACTACATTTAATATGGAACTCCATATGAATGCTGCCTCAGTTATTACCAATCTACCCAGTTATTTCCTTTTTCCTCCATGACAAGCTGTGTATAAGGCTCTATGAGTCTGTCAAATGTCATGACAATTAACTGAGAAGTTATAAACACACAGGGTATCATAATCTGACAGTTTATTTCACTGTGATAGTTTTTGAAAATATTTTGCTGCTTATAGTTCCACCACCTCTGGAGCTAAAGTAGAAACAGTTCCTGAAGATTAGAGAAGCTGATGCACTCATGAGTCAAGCAACAAAAAGACAAACCAGCAAAAACTTGGCCCTTTCAATTCAAAAATACTCTCAAGACCCACCCCTTTGACACCTGCATTTCTACCTGCATGCACTAGACCCACCACCCAAGTCTTTAGCAGCCACACAGACCTCCTCCCAGTCAATGGCCCACAGCTGCACTCAGGCACTCTGACAAAGCCTCCCTACTGACTGCTCTAAAACTCGCACTACTTGCCTTCCCTTTCTGCTATAACCTTGACAAAGTCTCCCTACAGACTGCTCTAATAATTCACACTACCTACCTTCCTCGATGCTTTAGTGTATAAACCTGGCATGGTGCCCTGTGCATTATTGATACACTGTGTTACCTAAGTCTGTATTATGAACTGTGTATATGCTTTATTGATACACTGTGTTACCTATGTCTGCATAATGAACTTTGAGCTGCATCCTCTGTATCTCTTGATCTACTATATTGTGTATATCTGTATTGTGAATCTGATGTGGAGCCTTTGGAAATGAATCTCTGGCTCAAAGGTTGTAATTCCAAGATTTTCAAATAAATAAATAAACAGTTAAACTGCAGAAAAGGTTCACTGAAGAAAAATCCACAACAAAAGCAAACCCTGACAAAAGCATGGGCATCATCTCTTGTGAATTTTGCATCAGTAAACCTTTTATGTAACTTAACAGTTTTATCTTTGGTACTTAGCTTGTGGGTGAATCAGCTTGTTTATCTCGTACTGCTTTAACTCTGATTGACCTCAATTGCACCATGATAGTTTTCTCAGGATGTGCTGCTTTTTCTATTTGTATACCTTAATTTAGCTGCAGCATAACCTTTGTGGAAGGGTCTTAGAAACTGCTAAATGTGGTGGAATTTGTTTAAAAGGGAATGATCAGCACAAAGGGCCCACACTCAGGTGTGAGGCTGTTAACAAGGTGCACTTGGTGGGCAAAAACATGTTGGTTTACTTACTGTTTACTGTAGAACAGTAGATTATATCAGACTAATTTTGCTTAGTTCAAAGCTGACATCTTCTTTTACTATGAATCCCCAGAATCCCCCGTAACTGATATCAGAGCAGTAAGCAGCAGCAGTAGGAGATCTGATAGCCTACTGTGCATATTAGAGTTTTTATAATCTCTGATCATATGTTTTCTGGGTCTGCTTTTCTCCAGGGGCTTAGCTCATGGAGGCTAGCAAGCCAGTAAATGGAAGAACCTGTTAGAAATGCATTATGCCAAAATCAAAATGTCTTGTCAGTATGTTTTTTTATAAAAATCAACTTATTTATGTCTAGAGATGTTGTGGAATTAAATTTTGCTGGCAAAATTGCTGTAAAACTGGCAATTTTGCTGCATAGAAACATTTCACAAAATTCTGCAATTCGGTACAATTTTTTGTGGGGAGCAAAATTGCAAAATTTCACCCTTGAAACACGAAATTTCACTGTGAAATGTGCAATTTCAGAAAATGTTGCCTGAATTTCCTCAAGTGTCACCGTTTCATGGGCAACATTTTGCAGTTTGCAGGTGAAATTTCATATTTCATAGTGAACGTTCGCATTTTGTGGGTGAAATTTTGCATTTTGCCCTCAGAATTTCAGCATTTCTCACCTGCAAAATATTTTGTGAAATGTGCAAATTTTGCAAAATATTTCACATAAAATTTTCTAATTTCGCACATCTCTACTTCTGCCTCTGTAACAAAGCATGGGGATTCAGAGTAGACAGAGTTGCTGTCAGCACCTTTCCTAGTCTTTTTGACTTTCATGCATAAATTATCCCATTTTGTTAAAGACAGGACATGGAACTTACAAGAACAGGAGGCAGAGTTTCAACTGCCATGAAAAGACATCTTATAAAAGAAAACAATATTTTGTTGAGTGATACATATATATATATATATATATATATAGAGAGAGAGAGAGAGGTTGAGATTTAATGAACATCTTTCCCAGTCCTTTTGACTTTCATGCATAAGTTATCCCTTCTTACATTGATTCTGGAATTGCATTTCATTACTGTCCTCTGCAGTTAGTTTTTGCATTCTGAGCTGCTAAAAATTGCAGGGTATACCAGAGCCTCTGTAGCAGACCTGGTGTTTCTGTGGACTAGGGCTGTATTGCTCACATTACTATATGGAAGAGGAGTGACTCGCACACAAGTCAATTTTATACTGACAAGGCATTTTGATTTTGGCATAATGCATTGCTAACAGGGTCTCTTGGGGAGGGGAAACTTAGTATGTACATTGAGTACTGGTCATTTTCCCTTGCAAAACTGCTGTGACAGCACTGCACTGCACAGTGTGAGTCACTCCTCTGCCCTATAGTGATGTCAGCAGTAAAGCCCTGGGTCCACAGTAGAGATGTGCGGAATTGGAAAATTTCGCCCAGCAAAATATTTTGCGTAATTAGCGCATTAAGCAAAAAATTTCACTGGGTGAAAAGTGAAATTTCACCCTCTGTTGTGAGAGAAATTTTACCCCAAGCTGGCAGAATTTTGATTGTTGGTGAAATTTCACCTCCTGCTGGCAAAATTTTGCCTCCCACAGCAAAATTTCACCTCCTGTGGGAGTAATTTTGCCTCCCATGGTGAAATTTAGTGGTCACTGGCCACTTCCCACAGTTCTCCCTGGTGTCTAGTGGTCCCCCCAACCCCTGGCCACTCACTTGGCCAAATTGTTTTCCCTGGTGTCCAGTACCCCCCCACCTAATTACTGGCTGTAATTTCATTAGATAGACACCACCCAAGTTACCTTGGCCCCCTGCCATTCATTCATTCAAGCACACAGTCACACTCAGTCAGGCTGCCGGCAGTGGAGGTGAGTGGAGAGTTGTGCCAGTGGCCCGATCAAGGTACTGGGGGGGGAGCTGGGTTGGAGTTGCTAGGTAATGATGGGGTGGGGGTTGGGGGGTCTGCTAGACACCAGGGAGTTGAGGTTAAATTTATTTTTTAACAAATGGCAGGGGGCCAAGGTAATGGAGGGGTGCCTACATAGGAAACAGAATTTGATGACAGATTAGGATCGCTTGGCCCACCTTCGCTACCTAATGGATAAGCTGCAGATCCTAGTTAACCAACAGTCTACTTCCTCCTACCCCCCACTAGAATTGCCTTATGTCTGTCCCTATCTGTCCTTATCTAATGAAATTAAGGCCAGTGATTGGTCGGGGGGCACTAGACACCAGGGATGGGGATAGAGTTGTGTGTCTCACGGAGACACACCTAAGATTGTATGGTTGAGTGTCTGGGGGAGGGTGCTTACTGGCGTGTCATTTGCCGTGGTTGTAGGCAGCAGGTGAAATTGCAAAATTTCGTGTAACATTTCACATGGCAAAATTGCCGATTTTGCTGCAATTTTGCCAGCAAAATTTTATTTCACTGAATCTCTAGTCCACAGCAATACCAGGCCTGCTATAGAAGTGATGGTACACCCTGTTGTTTTTAACAGCTTAGAATGCAAAAACTAACTGCAGAGGACAGTAATGAAATACAATTCCAGAATTAATGCAAGAAGGGGTAATTTATGCATTAAGGTCACAAGGACTGGGAAAGGTGCTCTTTAAGTATTTTTAAATAACAGGGCTCATAATTTTATAATTTAAATATTTGTTAATTTTTTAACATTTCCTAGCAATCTGGATGCTCATAACTTTGCTACCATTGCAGGTATAGATCTAATACTTGGCTTGCCTACCCTGTGTCAGTGTGTCCCTGAACATGACAAAGCTGAAGAAATGTTTTGTTTTGTTTTTGTTGGTGTTGTTATTATTGATATGCAGTAGAAATACTGCAGATTATCAACTGGCAAACATTTCTGAAAAATCCACGGCAACAGAATAGGTAATATTAACCTGACTCCACTTGTGGAATACTAGCTTCACAAATTATTTTTCACAACTGCACCAAAGCTGGCTTCTTCCCTAATTTCCTTATCTAAGCTCTTTGCAGTCCTGTTGTATACCCCATGACTATTTTGTTCCTATCACTCTTTCCAGTGAACTTGACCATTGTGGTTGTTCGTCTCCTGTTATTCTTCTTATTCTTCACAGGGACAACCTCCCTTAAAAAAGTCACAACAACGTTTTTTTGTCAGATAACAGAGTCATTGTCTTCCCCACAATGTCTCTATGTTTTCCTCTCAGTTCTAGCCTTTCAAGTGCATTGAATTCTCATACTAGTCAATTTTTTCAGGGCATGATTCTCATAAACCCTCAAAATTGTTTTCTCTCTGCACTTCCTTGCTGTATCTGTGAATATGCTCTTATTGTGTTTCTTGTGTTTCTCAGCTATGCTGTCCTTATCACACTGACCACATGCATCAAACCACTGACACTGGTGATCCTAAACACTAGCTGCTCTCCTATCATTTAGTTTAATCCTTCCTGATTGCCCGGTGCATTTATCTGCTTAGTATCATTAGCCCAGAATACCTTGTAGTATCCCAGAAAAAGAAAATACTTCTTTCAAAAGGCTCTTAGCAAGAAGTTGCCTGCTCAGTAGTCTATTGTTGTTTATCACATTTATTTATTTAAAGTTTGATGACTGGGTATGCCCGCTGAGACACACAAGTCCCTTTTTCAGGGGTGACTTGGGGAATAAACACATTCCAAGCATGGTGAGCAAAGACAGCATTGTACAGATGCATATTTACAGCAAATAAATATACAGCATATATATAGGATGTCAGAAGCAGGCCACCACGATTACAGCTGGAGCTGGCCATGCTTACAGGTAGAAATTGCATAAATAATAGTGCATGAGCAGGCAGTAAGTTCAAGGGTAATTATGAAACCATGATGAACGATACATGCCTCAGGATCATCAGGCTCCTTAGAGATGATCAATCTAAATACCATTCCCTCTAGAAACAATCCAAATTTTGTAAAGGACCTCTTCATGCCTGTAGGATTTGGACTTGTATTCAGAGACATTAACCTCCAGCTTAAACATCACTTCCCTTTGCCTTAACTACTGTAATCCAATGCAGCAACATGACATTGAACAACATGGGAGATACCTAAACTGAGTAAGTTAAGATAAATAAAATAGTGTTACAACTGAGATAATGTTCATGAATACAGACCTTGTTCTTCATATATTATTTATGCAAATTAAGACAACAACACTCAGCATAACCCTTAAGGTGCAATGCTTGTCTATGGATCACACTTATTTGACCTGTATGTCAGGTATGCAAATTACCTGACAACTCATCAGCATCATAGCCCTTCAATGTCCCTCAGCAGTTCCAATACCTTTCATATGGCACTCCTTATGAATGCTACTTCAGTTATTACCATTCTACCCAGCTATGTCCTTTCTCCTTCAGGGCAAGCCAGGTATACAACTGTGCAAGATTTATGGATGGCTTTTAAGTACTTATGTTATTTTACAATTTATGGCTGCTTATAACATGACCATCCTTTAAGTAAGAGATTAGAAAATCAGTATGAACAGCTTCCATCTTACTTTCTAAAGTGCCAACATGGGTGGCATTGGATTTTTTAGTTTTAAGGTTACATGTGCTCAAATTCTCATAGTTTTCTTACTTAGGAAACTTCCTAAACATTTTTGGAATATTTGAAAGGCTTAAGTTATAGCTCATCCCTCTTAAAACCTAGAGATCTCAAACATGGCACACATACCTACCTAGCATTTGTTGAAGATTATAAATGTTCCAACTGGGGTGACATTTAGATAGAGTAAGTTATTTTCTTAATTAAATGAAAAGCTGAACATCTGATTATGGAAAATGTTCCTGGAAGTGGAGTTGTAATGCTCGTATTCCACACACACAATTAAATTTCCATATAGCACTAGTACCAGAGTCCCTAGTACAGAAGGTAAACACATGACCTTAATGCTTTGTGGCAGGTGACAGTGAATGGCTCTCTATAATAGCAATTTATCACATTCTAGGTAATCTGTTTTCTTGATGTTCGCATAAAATATGTATTCATATTTCATTCAACTATGTATCTATGCAACCTGTGTTTCTGTATGGTACAATATGAAAATAAAATTCTATGAGATTCACAGAAACTTATGTTTTTTTTGTTTTTTACAGATAAGTTATGCATCCTCTTCATCTCTCCTTAGTGACAAAGTTAGATTTCCTTCATTTTTACGCACTGTTCCAAGTGATATCCATCAAACTACAGCCTTAGCTAAGCTCACAAGTGAATTTAAATGGGGAGTGGATCCGAGTTATTGCAAGTGATGATGACTATGGGCGTTCTGCATTAGCAGCTTTTCTCTCTGCTCTTGATGAACAGCATGTGTGTACTGAAGCACAAGAATACATTCCTGCATATGTGGGCTACACACAAATTGATACTGTAATAGAACGGACTGTTCGCAATATCATAAATTCCACTGCAAAGGTCATAGTTGTTTTTGTAAAAGGGCCTCTTGTGATTAAGCTTTTTGCAGAATTCATAAAGCACAATATAACAAGAATATGGATTGCCAGTGAAGTTTGGTCCACTTCCAGCGATGTTCTTAATATGGATGGTATCGATAAAGTAGGAACCATTCTTGGGTTCTCTTTCAAAAATGGAAACATTCGTGGCTTTAGAGAATACCTCAAAATGTTGCAGCCAGGTACAGGTGCTATGAATAAACTTATAGAAGAATACAAACACCTTCGTTTTGGTTGTACGCAAGACTACTTTAATTATCTAAATTGCACAAAGACATCTTCAGAAACATGCCAGCCTCTGGATTCATTCAAGATGAAGTCACCATTCACTTGCAGTATAATCAATGAATCATTAGCTAACGATGACTTTTTGGTAAACAATCTTGAGCTTGGGGGTACTTATGGCAGTTATTTAACAGTTACAGCTATAGCCCAAGCACTGAAAAATATCCTTAAGTGCACAAATGGAACCTGTGAAAAATCTTTTAATTTCCCACCGTGGCAGGTAAGTAGTTTGTCAGTTTCATTAAATTAAAAAGAAGAAAGATAGTAAGCTGAATCTGTTTTTGGCCAAGCTGACTTTTAGGTGAAAAACTGGATTTTTTTTATTTGGATGTAGAAAATTTGGATTCCAAATTCAAGACTGTTGAATGCAGTCAAACAGAGTGCTCAATCCTGAAACAGAGAAGAATGTAGAAACAGAATTAATGCTGTAAAGTTAGGTTGAGATTCCATGTGACATCAGCCTCACTGGTAACTGTGACAGAAGCAGGCCATAAAATTGCATCCTGCTACTGCTGCTGCAATGTGTCAGATGAATTATTGATGTCACCACCTCTTCCACAACACTTATCATTTTTATTGCTGCTCCCCTCCCTATCATCAGTGTCATCTAGGCTGCTGCGACCACCAGCCTTGCTTTGTTGATTGCTGTAGAAAGATATCAATACCAGGGATGTGTGAAAACCTTTTTTTCTGAATATTCAGCTTAGTATTTGGTGTTCAGCAGTCAAATATTAGGGTATTTAGTATTCAGGGCCCATTTAAAACAAAAGAAGAAAAAAAACAACCCCCTCTCCCTCCTCTGGCCCCAAACCCAGTAAAATGTAACCCTAGTCACCACCCTCTATCAGCAGCCCAACCCAACTTTCTTTCCCCAGAGTACCCATATTTTGTTATATTTTATTAATAAATTGTTAATAAATCCCCCTGATGGGTGACCGGCACAGCCTGCCCACCTCAATGGCTGGCCATCATCTTTCTTATTGTATATCACTCATTTGCATATGAAAAAGCATCAACTATGTCCCCCCTCCCTGGAAGCACCCTACTGCTACTGTCCACCTGCCATCATCTAATTCTTAATATGAGAAGGTGACCAGCACAAACCCACCCTCCTCCATGGCTGTCCACCTTCACATAAATGAAAGTGCTCACACACTTGCTCTCTCTGTATAGTAAGACCATTTGATATCAACTGATTTTAATATACTGAAAGAGCAACTGCATGAGTGCTTTAATTCACAAGAAGGCAGATGGCTGTGGGGAAGGATTGGTGTGTGCTGGTCGCTTTCTCATATTAAAAATTCAGTGCTGGGGGATGGAGGGTGGGTGTAGGGTGCCAACAGGGTGGGGAGTGAGGGGAAAAGTGATATTTTTTATGCACAAATGAGTGTTATATGATAAGAAAGATGGTGACCAGCCATGGAAGTGGGTGTGTTTTGCTGGTCATCCATCAGGAGGTTTATTAACAATTTGCTAATAAAATATAAGTAATTGTGGGTGCTGGGGAAGGAGGGTGGGACTGGGCTACTGTTAGAAGGTAGGGGGATGGGGTTACATTTTACTGAGTTTTGGACTGGGATGGAAGGGGAGGGGCTTCTTTTATTTGTTTATTTGGTAACTGGCTGAATACTCTTTCCCAAATACAAATAGTCCCCTATTCAGGAATGGCTAGATAGACAGATAGATAGATAAATAGATAGATAGATAGATAGATAGATAGATAGATAGATAGATAGGATAGATATTTTATTTATAAAAGCACCCATTTCTAAGCACTCTGGGTGCTGTACAACAACCCAAACAATAGTATAATAATATACAGTAATATACAACTGTATATGCTTAACAGTGCAACTGAGAGCGACATTAAAATTCGTCTATCTATCTTAAAACAGACCACTAGTTCATCAGTAAAAGCCTGCTGGAACACAGATGTTTTTAACCCCTTTTTAAAGATTTCTACTGAGGGAGCCTCTCTCACATAAGCCAGAAATGAGTTCCATAGGGTAGGTGTGGCCACTGAGAATGTTCTGTCTCCAGAATGCCACAACCTCTCCCTGGTAACTCTAAGGAGGAGCTCCCCCCGGTAGAACAGAGTGCCCAGGCAGATGGTAGGGAACAAGGAGATCATGCAGATAGACAGGCTCTTGATCATGTAGGGTCTTGTTGGTCAACAGCCCTATCTTGAAGACAATCCTCCACCTGACAGGCAGAGAGTGCAATCCACAGAGAACCGGGGTGATATGTTCACACCTTCTCACCCCTGACAATAACCTTGCTGCTACATTCTGCACCAGCTGCAGCCTATGAAGGTTGCCTCCAGATAACTGTAGGTACAGGGCATTGCAATAGTCCAGCCTGGAGGTGACGAAAGCATGCATCAGCATGGTCAGGTCCTCAGTTGGGATCAAGACTCGGATTTGGGTGCTATTCCTCAGATGGTAGAATTCACTCTTGACCATGGCCAACACCTGCATATCAAGTGTCAGGCCATCATCAAGGATCACACTCAAATCCCTGACCTGTCTAGACGGGGCAAGGGGAACACCTCCCAACACTAGGCCAGGGAAAGACCCCACAACCCCTTCCCCACCCCGATGACCTGGATCCACCACTAGTACCTGTGTCCTGTCTGGATTAAGCTTAAGCCAGTTTTGAGTCATCCAAGACTGAATCTCCTTGAGACAGATGTTAAATACAGAGGCTGACACCTGGATAGTGGGTGAACAGGACAAATACAGCTGGGTATCATCTGCATAACAGTGAAAACCCAGCCTGTACACCTAATAATGTCCCCCGATGGCAGCATGTACACCGTGAACAACAAAGGCAATGAGACTGATCCCTGTGGAAGCCCACAGCACAGAGATTTTGGGTTAGATGAGGCTAGCACCATGATCACCGTTTGCACTCTGCTTTCAGGTATGACCTAAACCACTTGATGACATTACTGGACAGGCCACACCAGAATCAGATGGTCGAGCAGCACCTCATGGTCCACGGTGTTAAATGACGCAAAGAGGTCTAGGAGGACTAAGATGGTATGGTCTCTCCCATCCCTTGCCATCAGGAGATCGTTAAGCACCCTCACCAAGGCAGTCTCCGTACTAAGCTCTGCATGAAACCCAGACTGGAAAGGTTCATAGGTGGAGGAAGTGGCAATATGCCTCTCAAGCTGGATGGCCACCACCTTCTCAATGACCTTCCCTAAAAATGGCAGGTTTGAGACTGGCCTGCAGTTGCTGAGGCAGTCAGGGTCCAAAGAGGGTTTCTTCAAAAGGGGTCTAACCAAGGCCTCTTTCAAGGCCAATGGGAAGACACCACTCCTCGAGGAACTCCAGATGACCTTAGCAACCACAGGTCCAATTAGGTCCAGACATCCAACCAAATGTCAGATCGGACCAGGGTCTAGATCATATTGTATTGGCCACAGCTTTGAGACTATCTCAATCACCTCTTCCACCCCAACCAGTTCAAACTTATCCCAGACAGGATGAGTGTTTCAACACAACTCAAGCTGGGTCTGCATCCCTTTTGAGAGGCACTCAAGGAAACCTCATCCCTGATAAAGGACACTTTGTCAGCGAAGAACACAGACAGCTCTTCGCACCTAGTGCTAGAACCTGCTTCCTCTACACAGAGAAAGGCAGGATGTAAAAGCCTGTCTACCATGTGATAAAGCTGAGCCAGCCTGTTACTCACAGCAGCAATCTCCCTAGACAAATAATTAGCCTACTTATGGGCGATTGCTCCCTGATAGTTGGCATAATGCGACTTCAGGGCCAATTTATCCTTTGTCAGGTCGGATCTCCTCCAGCGCCTCCCGAATATTCAGCAGCCCTACTATTTGTGGTATTTTGGAAATTATATTGTGCCCATGTACAGCCCTAATCAATACCATTTTGTGTAGTGTTCAAGTAGACTTACACAGGCACTTTGCTTCAAGTGATTTGAGTTCTTTGTTTCCAGCTGGGTGCAGCAGGTGGCAATGGGTGTTTTTTCCTTGTGCCCTGATGCTCTTGACTGTGGGGTGACTCAGAGTTTGATCTTGTTTCCCACTGCAGCAGGGGGACATGGCTGAAATATGTAAGTTTTTTCAGGGGTAGAAACAAGGTAAATAGTGAGGACCTATTTGTAAGTGATAGGGATGCAGTCAAGAGAAACTTGAGAAAGTTCTACTTCACTGAGGGGGTGGTGGAACCATGGAAGAGACTGATGGCATAAGTAGTGAAGGCAGCTACCTTTAAATGGACAGGGCAAGAGGACTTACAGTGGGGCAGTAAGGTTTTGAAGGGTGGGATAGCAGGGGAAGAGGGATACAGTCCACCAGGACAGTAGGTCATTGGGGTGAATAATATATTCAAGGCAGACTTGATGAATCTTCAGTCTATTTTTGTTATCAAATTCTTTGTTTCTGAGCTTATGTTGTTTGCAGTGCCCCTGGGAATTGTCATTTGATGATATAGTCTGAGTTTTAACTGTGATGTTGAAAATTCTCAACTATATATGTCATTTGTCCTTGGAGAGATAAATGGCATCAATGTGCTGAACAAATGCCTCTCTGATATCACTGATTAGATGGTCTTCAGCTGTTTATTTATTTATTTTTTCCAATTGTTTAACCAGGTGAGACACACTAAGTTGAAAGCTTGTTTACAGGTGCAAACTGGGAGCACAAGGAAGTTAAGTGACTTGCTCAGGGTCACATAGTATGCAAGTGGGGACTGTGGGGATTCAAACCCAGGTCTCCAGATTTGCAGCTCAGAGCCTTAAACCACTGCACTATACTGCTTCCCAAGGCAGTTGAGGCTAAATCAAGAAAAGACGGAAATTATGCTAGTGGATTTAAGTTCTTCAAGATTGGTGGGTTGAGGGGAGTCCTTGGGTACTACTTAATGCCAACTCTCTCTTAGTCAGGGACAGGGAACACTCCTCCCCTCAGCTAGTGTTCAAACAGGAGTTCAGCATGTTTGTAGTTCATTTGCATCACCAAGTAAGGAAAAAGGTCCGGCTCCCCTTATGACACACAGGGGAAATGCCAGGCTTCGCCCAACAACAAACACACTGAAATCTGGCCCATTGGAAATTATGTACACAAATGCTCACAGTCTGGGAAGCAAGATTCCAGACCTGCAGGCAACAATGACAGTGGCTAAACTGGACATAGTAGCCATTAGCGAGACATGGTTCACCAGTAACCACACTTGGGAGACTTCAGTACCCAGCTATGTACTGTTCAGAAGATACTAAGGTGCTAAGGGGGGGCTGGAGTTTCCCTTTATGTCAATAAGAATAACAAAGCTACAGAAATTCAGAACACATATGGAGCCAGAAGAACTGTGGGCCACCCTGGGAAATGGGACTTCCATACAAACTGGGGTTGTCTACAGGCCTCCAGACCAGGGAGAGGACATAGACACATTACTGTTAGAAGATACACAAAACATGACAGCTAAAGGGGATGTTCCGATAATGGAAGACTTCAACATGCCAGATACAGATTGGTCAATACCAGCAGGTACATCCACCAGAACTAGACACATAGTGGATTCCCTGCAGGGGGAGGGCCTCAAACGACTGGTAGAACAACCCACAAGAGACAGGGCAATCCTAGATCTAGTACTGACTAACAGGGAAAGGATCACAGATCTCTGGGTAGAACATCACCTGGGGGCTAGTGACCATCACATGGTATGGTTTAATTTGGCCACTAGAACAAAACTATCCCAATCCAAGGCAAAAATATGGGACTTCAAAGGAGCTGCCTTTGATAAGATGGCCAACAGAGTTAAGCTAGCCCTGGCAAGAAGAAATACAGGTGAGGGGGTACAGGCAAAGTGGGCAAGCATTAATGATGCAATACCTGAAGCAATATTCCATAGTGTTCAAGAGAAAAGTATGAGAAAAAAAAGAAGGAAACCACTTTGGTTCTCAAAAACAGTAGCAGAAAAGGTCAGAGCCAAAAGGCTGGCCTTCAGGAAATTTAAGGGAATGCAGCGGGATGAAAATAGGGAGGCATACCAAACTTCCCTAAGGGAAGCAGGGAAAGCAGTAAGGCAGGCAAAGGCCCAAACTGAGAAAACACTAGCAAGAACTGTAAAAGAAGGGGACAAGACTTTCTATAGATACTAACATACTAATATACTATTTGCCAGCAGATTAGGCCTTACGGTCTATCGAGTCTGCTCGAACCTTAGATCCTTAGTTGGGTGCCGAGGCCCTCCCATCCCTTGTGCTCCAGAAACCCCTATCATCCATCCCCACCCCCCTGGGACAGGCCATCATCTGATACATCCACTTTCTGTGTCTGTCCCACCCTCTCTTGAAGCCCTCCACTGTGGATCTCTGAACCAGCTCGCCAGGCAGTGCATTCCAAGGGTCCACCACCCTCTCAGTGAAAAACCTCCTCTTTTCCCCCCTCACCCTTCCACCTTCCAACTTCAAACCATGCCCTCTGGTGATACCTCCCTGCTTTAGTCTAAAGATCCCCTCCATGTTTACCCTATTTATTCCCTTGAGGTACTTGAAGACCTCAATTATGTCCCCCCTGTCTCTCCTCTCCTCTCCTCCAATGAAAACAGGCAGAGCTCCTCAAGTCTGTCCTCATAAGTCAAATCCCCTAGCCCTCGTATCATCTTTGTTGCCCTCCTCTGTACCCTCTCCAGGAGCTGTATGTCCCTCTTCAAGTGTGGTCTCCAGTGTGGTCTAACCAGTCCATTGTACAGTGGCAGAATCACTCCTTGCTCCTAGAGGTGATCCCCCTTACGATGCATCCCAACATCCTGTTTGTCTTGCTAGCCACTCTCCTGCACTGCTCAGAGTTATTCATACATGCGTCCACCATGACCCCTAGGTCTTTTTCCCCTATTGAGGCCTCCAGCGCCTCCCCTCCCAGGGTGTACCTGTGTTTAGGGTTTCCCTGACCAAGATGCAACACCTTGCACTTGGTGATATTGAAATTTAATTTCCATGTGTGAGCCCAGCTTTCCAGAGTGTCCAGGTCCCCTTGCAGGGCCAACCTCCCCTCTTCTCCCTCAACTACTGCTCCCATCTTGGAGTCATCCGAAGAGACTCATTTCACACCCTATACCCTCCCTGATGTCCGATATATATGCATTAAGCAGGATTGGACCCAGGACCGAGCCTCATGGTACCCCACTCACTAACCTCTCTAGGGTTCAGAGCTCCCCACAGACCACTACTCTCTGGGTGTGTCCAGCTAGCCAGTTTTCAATCCATCTGACCATCAAAGGGCCTACTCCTAACCCCATCAGTTTCTCCACCAGACCATTGTGGGGACAGAGTCAAACGTCTTGCTGAAGTCCAAGAATAATACATTCACAGGCTTTCCCTGTCCAGTTCTGATGTTACCCATTCTAGGAATTCCACAAGGTTGGTTTGACATGATCTACCTTGCACAAACCCATGTTGCCGACTATCCAGACCTCCCACCTCCTCCAAGTACACCCCAATCTTTCCTTTAGTATACTCTCCATTAATTTTCCCACCACGAGGTCAAACTGATGGGTCTATAGTTACCTGGTACTTCCTCGACCCCCCTTTATGGATTGGCACCACATGTGCCTCTCGCCAATCCCTAGGTACCCTCCCTGTCTCAAGTGACCTGTTGAAGAGCTCCGCTGGGGTGCAGCCAGTATGTCCGCCAATTCCCATAGTACTCTCGGATGAATGCCATCCGGCCCAGGAGATTTGTCTTTCTTTAGGGCCTTGAGGGCTAACCACACCCTTTTGGCGGAGATAGCATCATCCGTCCCCTCCACCTTACTGGCCTTTTTATCCTTACCCAGATGTGACACCCCGGGTTACCTCTCCCTCCCTCTTGCTCCATTTCTGCTGCTCCCCTGATCCCACTTACTGCCGCTTCTATCCCCTTCGTGCCTTGCTTTGTAGATATCCCATCCTCCTCCCTAGTGAACACAGAGGCAAAGTACTCGTTAAATACCTCTGCCTGGTCCCTCGCCTCTTCCACCCACCCTCCTTCTGATCTTAGTGAAAGGAGAAAGTCCAGAGGGGGTATTGCTAAGATCAAAGGGGATAAGGGGGAGTGTGAGGAGGAAGACCAAGGAAAAGCATATATCCTAAATAGATACTTCTGCTCAGTATTTACTGAGGAGACGGTAGAGAAGGGCCCACAGCTCAGCACCATGGACACGGGGGGGGGGATATGCACTAGTCCCTTCAAAAAAGAAAGGGTCCTACAAGAGCTCACTAAGCTCAGGGTGCACAAGGCAATGGGACCTGATGGCATACATCCCAGGGTACTAAAAGAGTTAAGGGTTGAACTAGCAGAGCCATTATCAGAACGGTTTAGTGAGTTCCTGAGCACAGGTGAAGTCCCAGAAGACTGGAGAAGGGCTCATGGGATCCAGCTCCACAACAGTGGTAGCAGGGAGGAGGCAGGGAACTACAGACCAGTCAGTCTTACCTCAATAGTGGGCAAGATTATGGAGGCACTCCATAAGGAAAGGATAGTACAACACCTGGAATCCATAGGAGCACAGGATCCAAGACAGCATGGGTTTACAACAGGAAAGTCCTGTCAAACTAATCTCATAGATTTCTTTGACTGGGCAACCAGAGTGGTAGACCAAGGGGAGCAATTGATGTCACCTACCTTGACTTCATCAAAGCTTTCGATACTGTTCCACATAGAAGATTGATTAATAAGCTGGGTAGGCTCGGGGTGGGTCAGAAGTTGGTCAACTGGGTGGCAAACTGGTTGGTGGGCAGAAAACAGAGAGTGGTGGTAAACAGTATACAGTCAGAAGAGATGTAAGTCACAAGTGGGGTACCTCAGGGATCAGTCCTGGGGCCAGTCCTCTTCAACATCTTCATCAGTGACATCACAGATGGACTGGAGGGTAAGGTTTGTCTGTCTGCAGATGACACCAAGATCTGCAACAGAGTAGATGATCCAGATGGGGTGGGCAGAATGAGAAGAGATCTGGATAAACTGGCAAAATGGTCGGAAGAGTGGCAAATGGGGTTTAACGCAAAGAAGTGCAAGCTCATGCACATAGGGAAGAGAAACCCTGAAGCCACCCATAGATTGGGAGGTGAGTTGCTGGCAATCACAAGGGAAGAAAGAGACTTGGGCATCATCATCATCATCACAGGTGACCTGAAATCATCCAAGCAGACCACTAAAGCAGTAGGTAAGGCTAGAGGGATGTTGGGGTGTATTAGGAGGGGTATCGCAAGTTGTAAGAGCGAGGTAATAATCCCTCTTTACAAGATACTGGTTAGGCTCCATCTGGAGTACTGCATGCAGTACTGGAGGCTGCACCTGCATAAGGACATTAACAAAATGGAAGCAGTCCAGAGAAGGGCAACCAAAATGGTGCAGGGACTGCATCAGAAAACATATGAGGACCGAATAACGGAGCTCAATATGTATACCTTAGAGCAAAGGAGGGAGAGAGGTGATATGCTCGAAACAGTCAAACACCTTAAGGGCATTAACAAGGTGACAGAGTCTAACATATTTCAATATAAGAAAAATAGCAGGACAAGAGGACACAGCATGAGATTAGAGGGAGGCTGATTAAGGGGTAATGAGAGGAAGTTCTTTTTCACAGAAAAGGTGGTGGATGCATGGAACGGCTACTTCAGGAAGTGGTGGATATGAACACAATGCAGGACTTCAAGCAGGCATGGGACAGGCATAAGGGAGCATAACAGATGAGTATGAATAGATATCCCATTGGCAGAGTACAGGCCTATGGCACATTCATAAGGTAAAAAAAATGGGCAGACTTGATGGGCCTTGAGGTCCTTATCTGCCATCAACTTCTATGTTTCTATGTTTCTAGAGGAAGAAAAATGTGGGTGTCATCATGTGTTGCAAACTGGTATTGGGACTTCGGGGGTCAGCTGTGGTCCACGGTGTTTTTTCTACCATAGTAAGTTCACCTGGTTAAAACAATTTCTGACCTCTGAGTGCAGTATATGCCACTTGTACCATAAATATTTAATGCAGACAGATATTGTTACTGGACAGAATCCAAAAACCCAAGCCATTACTACAGGTTGCTCATTATTAAGCCTACTGATATAGTGGGTTAAATCTGCCTGCTATACCAGACGCCAGGGCAAGTTAAAATGTGTTTATTAGCCTTCTTGACACCTCCCCAAACTGCCTGCCCATGCCTGTGGAGGTGCTGATGGGCCTCCCTGGGAATGCCTTACCATTAACAAGATGCTAGGTGACAGTTCATCACATCAGTTTTTTCAGTCCCTTAACTAGCTTGATGATCTGTCCCTCCTCTTCTACCCCTCCACCCCTCCAACATCCACAGGGAAACAGTAAGTTTCATACCCTGGAGAGTTTACAGAGGCAGAGTGCATCTGTCTGGACCAGTGGATGGATCAGGACAGCTTGCGTTATGACTTACATGTCATGCAGCTATTTTCAGCTTTTTCATGAGGAGAACAGATTAGCTCCTTAGTTTTTTCTTCGTATTAGTCAACTAGCCAGCTAACTGTCCCTTAACCCTTCTTCATTCCTGATACCTGAAGGCATACAGCAAAAGAGTGAAGCATCAGACTTTCACATTTGTTTTGCAAAACAAACAGGAAAAGTATAAACACACCATGCTGCTTTTTTTGTGAAGAAAACAGAATCCTTCCTAGTTGCATTTATAACCTGACAATGAACGGGTGGTGATCAAGATGTCTTGCATTACAGCTTGAATTTTGTTATGGCTTTTTCAGGAAAACAGAGTTGTAAAGCAAACGGGAAAGGTAAATGCACCATAAAACTTTTGGCTGTTGTGAAGAGAGCACGCTGGGGTGGGGTGGGGTGGGGTACAGTGAATCAGCAAAGCATGTCATTATGCCGGCAGGTTGCAGCACATCACTGTATCAGCATGCAGCATCTGATCTGAAGCACAGTAAGTTTGGTTTTAGGTTGATTTGACAGCGCTGTACTCTACATGGTTATCAACAGGATTTAAAGTGAAGGACCGAGCTATAGAGGAAATATGCTGCAGCTTGAAAGTGCTATAAAATACATCTTTTGAGTTGGAGGGTGAATTACAAAACACAGTACAGTACTGAACTGCACTGTAGTGAATCGTGAAGGTGGGGGTGGCAAACAAATAAGTTGTAATCTGGACTACTGTAGTGCTCTGTATCTCAAGTTATTGGGAGGGTTGACCCATCACTAGCAGCTGGTGCAGAACACTGGGGCCAGGTTGCTTGCCAGGGTTTCTTTTTTATAATTAAAATTGTATTAGAATCAGCAATGAAAATAATAACAGGGAACTGAGTGATTTATACAAGAACAAGAATGTAAGCAAAGGTTTTAACCTAGCCAGGGCACATTCCTTTTGGAGGTACAGTACTAACCAAGAAACAAGAAGCATAAACATTAAAGAGCAGCTTCATACTTCACGCCCCACCAACCATATTAGAGAGCTTACCTGCCCCCAAGTTGCATGCTATTATAAATTCCATTTATTTCTGGCTTTTTAAAAAGTTCATTAGATCATATTTCGATCTGTGGATCTGACAGCCATAGTGCATCCACTTCCTGAATTGACCAACACCCCCCATGCTGGCAACTTTTTTGATGTTAGAAAATGAACAGTGTGAGGGTGTGCTTCATAGAGTTGAATGGGGATAATTTTTACATGGATTTTATTATGATCTAGAGTTTTGCTTAGAAGAACTCAAGGCCCCTGCTTGACTAACAGGGTCCTTATTAGTTGAGCGGTGGCCTTGATTTCTTATGCATACTGTTGAAATATTGAAATTTTGATTTCGAAATTCATTACAGCAACAACTTCGAGGTTGTCGCTGTAATGGACCCGATGGTGAAATTTCACATATTTCACAGGTATTTTGCCCCTTTGAACAAACTCCAACTCAGAGTTTGTCATATTAAAATTGAGGGTGCAGGTTGCGCAGTCCCCCACAAAAAATAAACACTCAGTGTCTGACAGGAGAAATGTTGCCTGTTGACTTTGTTGATGTTGCTGTGCTGCATTTTGACAGCTTAGTTGTTGATGCGGCTTGGGGGAACCGATTTCTTATTATCGGAACTCTAAATCGTAATAAAATCCATGTAAAAAAATGTCTCCATTCAACTCTATGGAGCATGCCCTCATGCTGTTCATTTTCTGACATCACAAAATGTGTCAGCATTGGGGGGTATCAGCCAATTCGGGAAGTGGCAGCATTTTGGCTGTCGGCTCCACTGAGCCAAATACAATGTAATGTATGTTTTAAACAAGGCAGAAATCAATGGAATTTTTAATAGCAGGCAACTTGGGGGCAGATAAGCTATCTAATATGGCTGGTGGGGGGGGAGACATCAGAAGATATGAATCTTCTCTTTAAATGAAGAACATCACATAACAGTAATTAGAGCTGGCTTGCATACAGAATAATGTTCTGTAGGTTATAGATGTGTCCACATCTGAACACTGGACAGATTACAATATCCTATCCTATGCCCCTTCTTGGCTAGGAGGGTCACTTTTTATGATGACTCAGTAGGGGCAGGTGATGCTGATGAAAATTATGATTCTGCAGCCCCCACTGTTCCTTCCATATGCATGCATGACTGTAGGAAGTGGGTATCATGGGGGATAATCTCTGCACTGGCCTAAGAAACTGCAAGTTAAAAGAGTAATGCTATACACATCATGTGATTTGTACTGGGAAGGTGCACCCAGTCTAGGATTTCTTCCCAACAGTAGGGAGAAAACAGCCAAAGGGTGTGTGCAATAGGAGGTGGTCAGATCTGCATTCTGAATGTCTGTGAAAGATCTTATTCTGTATTGGTTACTGTGCAAAACTCTCCTTTTTCCCCCCACCAAGCTTCAGCAGCATTCTTTCAAGGGATGGTGTTTGTTCCCTTTAGTGCCTCAGCAGCACTCCTTTGCTATTATTGGGCTCTCCAGTAGCCATTTTCTCCCTCCAGGGGTGAGTGTCAAGGATAGTTGTTGTGGGAGTTATCCCAGCATCACCAATGGAGCAGAGAAGGGTACATTCCTGCAGAGCACCTGATTGCAGACTAGCTGGACACCCATCCAGTCTGCTGCTATTTCTGCGGCATGTCCACAGAATGTGGGTGATGATATTTCTCTCTTCGTCACACCTCCAGCAGTTGTCCAATGCTGCTTGCCCCCACTGATGTAGACTGGTTGCCATTCTATGCTATTGGTGCATTACCTTAAACTGGGTAAATCTGTTTCTGCTGTCTAATTTCTGGAGCGCTTCCTTCAAGCCTGGGACCACGTGGCCAGGGGAACCTCCTATTCCCGCTCCTCTGACCAATGCTGTCTAATCCTCATTGTGGGGTCTGGGATCAGTCTTAGTACATGCATGTAGATTTCAGAGCCCCTTACTTTGTGTTTCACTTTGGGCCAAAGGAGGTTATCCATCGGGTTAGCATCTTGACCTCTACATCCTGGGCCCAGTACTGTAGTCAAGGTGTGACTCAGCTGTAGGTACCTCAAGTGCCGTTGCTTGGGGGAGGTGGAATTCTTGCTGTAATTGTATAAAGGATTTTAATGTATTACTGGGTGGCTTTATTATGTCAGAAAGCCAGTGAATCCCAGCAGTCACCTATTCACAACTGTGGGCTGTTTTCCCTCCAATACAGAGGTTGAGATGTCCCACAGAGGGAGGTACAAAGCCCTCTGCAGTGTCCAGTTACTGAGTCTTAAATACCTCTGCCAGATATCCTTGGTGGGACATAGCATGTGGTGTGAGATTAGACTCCTGGGTAAGGTCCTGATTTGAAGAATGTGATCTGGTGGCCTCCTAGTGTGGCAGTCTCGCACTGTACCCAGTGGTGCTGCTCTGCCCTCTGGCTACATGGTGCTGTCTGGGCCATCTGGCGCAGGCCATGTGCCATGATTTTCTTGTTAAAGTTGGGTAGTTTTAGGGCCTCAGAACACAAGTCCAGTGTGAGTCTGAGACAGCTGAGGTACTTAGGCCCCTTGCCTATAACGTTTCAAGTGTAGGGTGGCAATAAGCTTGGGATCCATTTTAAATGGGAGGTTGTCCAGAACATGTTGTATTTTTGGATCCGCTATCATTTGTAAAAGCCTTCGCCATCCCCCAGTGAGAGAAGTGGAGTCTTCCCCACATGCGGAGGTCTTTTTCTATCTGCTCAAGTACTGGGGCCAGGTTCTTTTTCCCTGATTTATACAGTCCCCAGTGAAATTTAATGCCAAGGTACTCTAGGTGGGTTGGAGCATGCTGAAGCCCCAATGGGTAAAAAGGGAAGTCTGATATTCTTGGTGTGGAAGAGATGAATTGGGATTTAGCAATACTCAGTTTACAGCTAAGAGTCTGCAATACTGACAAGTAGGGGATGGATACCTCGGGCTCAATAAGGCTCAATATGATATCGTCTGCATAGGCTATGGTTTTGTGCGCCCTGCCCATATGTACTCCCCAGATGGTTGGCGACAAGCAGATGGCCTGTAGTAAAGGTTTGAGTGCCAATATAAATAGCAGCAGGGAGAGGGGACAACCCTGTCTGGTGCCTTTTCTCTGTGGGAAGAGGCGCAGTGTCCTTTCATTGGTAATGACCTCTGTAGAAGACTCCTTATAAAGTGACTCCATCCATTGCTTAATCTTTTTTGTTAATCATTGCTAAATTTTGGGCCTATCCCAAAGTGGGACAGAGCATGAATATTTATTTTATTCTTTGGTAGCCGAGTAAGACCCACTAGGCAAAGGTGCCTGTTTTCAGGGGTGACTCGGGAGCACTGGGGAGGTTAAGTGACTTACTCAGACTCGCAAGGTATTCAAGTGGAGGTTGTGGGAATCAAACCCAGCTCTGTCTGCCCGATGTAGCAAGTCCATTCACAGCTTGTTACTCTAACCTCTAGGCTATACTGCCAGCCCAAATAGATAGATAACCCAATACCACCCTGTTGAACACCTTTTCAGCGTCAAGCAAGAGAAGTATTGTGGGCTTTTGCAGCAGTTTAATTTTCCATAGTAGGCTGAGCAGACATCTGGTGTTGTCAGTACATCTACATCCCATGACAAACCTTACCGAGTCCTGATCTACTTGTGTAGCAATCACCTCTTGTAGGCATTTTGCCATGACCTTGGCAAAGGCCTTACAATCTGCTGTGATGAAGGAGACTGGTCTATAGATACCACAGAGGGTGGTGTCTTTCCAAAGCTTTGGAATAAGGAAAATCTGCACCATGCACATTGAATTCAGTAGTAGGCCTGTTTGCCTGGCCTCCATTAGGGCATCCATGAGTGGGTCCAGGAGCACATCTCTGAGGGTATTCAGGAACTGTGCTGGCAGTCCATCTCTACCAGGGGTTCTCCCTGCGAACATGCTGTGCATGGCAGCCTGAAGCTCTGCTCTTGGTGACTTGCTGTCTTGCTGGAAAGCCTTTCACTATAACAGAATGATCCCCTGGGTTATAATGACCTTGTATGCTTGGAATGGGATGTTCTTATGTATAAGGATAGCTACGTCCTTGCTGTTGGTGTTGTAGGAGCTACTAAATACTTGCAAGACCCAGTCCAAACAGAGCGTGTTTGCCTCTGAGTGCATAAGGTGGGTTTCTACAGAAAGGTCACCACCTCCTTTGTAATGATTTGCAACCTGACAACAAATGGATGGTTAGCAGGGCGGCTTGCATTACAACTTGAATTTCAACACAGCTTTTTCATGGGGAGAACAAATTTGTAAAGCAAATAGGAAAGGTAAATGCACCATGCAGAGTTTTGGCTGTTGTGTAGAGAGTGCTGGAGCAATGGGGGGTGGGGGGGGCAGTACAGAAAGTCAACAAAGCATGCCAGCAAGTTGCAGCACATTTTCACCAATGTATCAGCATGTAACACCTGAAGTAGTTTAGTTTTAAGTTAATTTGAAAGTTCTATACAGTACCTGGTTATCCAGAGAATTTAAAGTGAATGACCAAGCTACAGCACAAATATGGAAATACTGTATATTGCAATTTGACAGTGCTATACAGTACATGTATGGGGATGGAGGGTGGGTAACAAAATACAGTATAATACTGTGCTATAGGGAATCGGGTAGGTGGGTGGGTAGCAAAAAATAAGTTCTACTGAATAACAAGTACTATACAACAGTAACTGTAAGCAAAAAATGCCTTTTGAGATATTTCAGACAGTTGCTTATAGTGGCCAAAAGTGTTCAACACAGGCTAATCTGTTATAAGCGGCTTGCATGGTATCTGAAAAAAATTGTGCATTCCTTGCTTATATGCAGGTTGGACTAATGTATGCTCTGTATCCTGAGTTAGTGGGAGGGCTGATACATTACTAGCAGCTGGTGCAGAACACCGGGCCAGGTTGATTTCCAGGGTTTCATGCTCTCTGCATATCTCCCCATTGCTGCTGACATTGCACTGGCTGCCAGGGAGGTGGCATGCCACCATTAGGATAGATCTGTTAACATTTACTGCCCTACACGGTATGGGCTCTGACTACCAGAAATAATTAATTTGTCCATATGTTCCTGGCTGCCCTTTTCAATCATCTGATTCAAATTGAAGTAGTAAGGGGTCATGGCATTTAGAGTTGCATCTTCCATGGTCTGGAGTGCACTGTCCAGCCCTGGGTGGGATGCTTCCTAAGTGGAGAGCTCCAAATGGGTGGTTAAACTTCATCTTTTCATCCTGGCCTACCCTGGCTAATTTCATCTGCTCACTGCTAACCTTTGGCAGTTTTTAAGGGTTGACTGTTTTAGATTAATTTAAGATTTGAGGGTAGAATTACTCGTCTGGTGTATGAAACCATGTCATGTTGTTGTTGATTTGCTGTTATGTTCGTACTTTGTAAGTCAACCTAAATAACAGATTTTTGAGTGTTCTCTGAATACAAATTTGGTATCATATTATCCTTACTCTCTGGTGAATCCATGCCATGGGACTACAGGCTTAACAGTTTGAACCCACTGTAAGATCTTTCTCAGTAATTTCTGCAATTTCTGTAATTAAAAGGTTAGACATGTGGTTCAATACTGTAGCAGCCGCCAGACTCCTCCGCCTTCCCTGACTATAAATGACTCACAAATGAACAGTACCCTACCTAAATGTATCACATTGACCTACCTCTGTGCTGCTTGGCTCTGTCATTTTGCATCCTTGTTCTTTGCCTCCTATTGCTTGTCCTCCCCCTTGTTTGACTCTTTTGTTATGCTGCCTCCTGGATTCCTTTCCTTCCTCTGATGTTCATTTTTCCTTCTCTGCCTTGTAACTCTGCTGTGTTGGCAGTCCCACATTAAAGGGCCAAGGACTGAATGAGCATGGAGTCTGAACTACCCTGTCAACAGTGTGCTGGTCCTTCCATGGCAGGGCTGAGGCACATTGGCAAGGTGGTGTTGGGAAGCTTGCACTGTGACTGCCTGCACTGTACCTGTCATGTGAATAAATCAAGGACTCCGGATTCCAGTGCTACTAGTCCAACACCTTTCATGAGCACTAAATTCACACACAGAAAAACAAATGTCAGTTCACAATTCCTATACCTCTCTAGTGGTGTGGGACTGCCAGGGGGAAGTAACCACAGTAGTGACTGAGTGGAATGTGGAGGTCCTCTGTAGCGGAGACCCCAGGGAAGGTGGTAGAGGTCTCCAGAGGAGAAGGAAGCAACTTCTGGTGGGGGACTCAGTTGCGAGGAGAATATATTTGGAAAAATGGATAAGGAGCAGGTTAGGTGCCTAGCTGGTGCCATGGCCTGAAGGGATGGGAGGTGAATCCTGAGGATTGGTAGGGCAGCAGGACAGGAAGGAGAACTGGATGTCATTGTCCACCTGGGGACTAATGACCTGGCTAGGGATGGGTCTGGGATAGTACGAGGAGAGCTAAAGCAGCTTAATATGTATACCCTCGAGGAAAGGAGGGAGAGGGGGGACATGATAGAAACTTTCAAGTATCTCAATGGAATTAACAAAGTACAAGAGGGTAGAATCTTTCAGAAAAAGAGATGTGCAAGAACAAGGGGGCACAATTTGAAGACAGAGGGGGATATGGCTCAGAGGTAATGCTAGAAAGTATTTTTTTCACAGAGAGGGATGTGGATGCATGGAACAGCCTTCCTGAAGTGGTTGTGGAGTCAGGAACAGTGGGAGAATTCAAGAATGCATGGGGCAGGCATAAGGAAATTCTAATGGGGGTAGAAGGAAGCAAGCTGTTGATTAACTAGAATCTGCAGCTTATCCAACAGGTAGGGAAATGGGCAGACTAGGTGGGCCAAACAGTCCTTATCCGCCATCAAATTCTATGTTTCTATGTCCCCCCTCTCCCTCCTTTCCTCAAGAGTATACATATTAAGCTCCTTTAGTCTCTCCTTGTATGGCTTCTGGTGCAGACCTTGCATAATTTTAGTTGCCCTCCTCTGGACTGCCTCCATCCTGTCTATGTCCTTGCAGAGATGGGGTCTCCAGAACCGGACGCAGTACTCCAGATGGGGTTTCACCAACTGTCTGTACAGAGGGATAACAACCTGTTTTCGGCTGGTGATGCCTCTCCCTATACATCTCAGTATCCACTCAGACCTCCCTACTGCCTTCTCACATTGCTTGCTAACCTTAAGGTCATCTGATATGATTATCCCCAAGTCCCTTTCCATTTTTGTTGTTGTTACTACCCCCCCCCCCAATTGTGTACTCTTCCCTTGGGTTTTTGTTTCCCAGGTGCATTATTCTGCACTTCTTTGCATTGAATCCAAGCTGCCATACTTCTGACCATTCCACCAACCTTGCCAAGTCCCTTCTCATCCTCCCCCTTTGTGTATCATCCTTATTGCAGATCTTTGTGTCATCTGCAAAGCGGTATACTTTTCCTTCCAGTCCCTCTGCAATGTCACTTATAAAGACATTAAAAAGGACTGGTTCCACTACTGAACCCTGCGGTACCCCGCTAGTAACCCCCCTTTCTTCAGAGTGGACTCTGTTTACTATTACCTTCTGTGTCCTGTTGTCCAGCCAATGTTTTACCCAGGTTACCACCCTAGGACCCACTCCCAGGCTGGCTAATCTGTTTATTAATCTTTTTTGTGGGACTGTGTCAAATGCCTTGCAAAGGTCTAGGTAGGCCATGTCATAGCCCCTCCCTGGTCTACTACTTTGGTCACCCAGTCAAATAAATTGATTAGATTTGCATGACATAACCTTCCTGCTGTGAATCCATGCTGCCTTGGGTCCTGTGCCCCACTCGCCTCTAGGTACTCACCAATTCTTTCCTTCAGAAGTGATTCCATCATTTTCCCTACCGGAGGTCAAACTGACAGGTCTCTAGTTTCCTGCTTCTGTCTTGCTCCCACTTTTGTGAAGAGGAATCACATCCATCCTCCTCCAGTCCTCAGGTACCACACCATCCTCCCATGATTTGTTAAAAAGGGTCATCAGTGGTGTCACTAGTTCTCCCCTTAATTCTTTTAGAATTCTGGGGTGAATCCTGTCAGGCCCCATTGCTTTGTCCACCTTCAGTTTTAGGAGTTCTTTCAGAACCCTTTCTTCTGTGAAAGGACTGGAATTGAGCCCCCTATCCAGAGTGCTTCTGTTAATTGGATTAGGTACCTCTCCCTCCTCCTCTTTGTGAATACTGAGCAGAATTATTCATTTAGCATCCCTGCTTTTTCACTGTCCCTCTCTGCCCACCCACCGTCCATCCTATTCAGCCTCACTATCCCTCCCTTTGTCTTTCTATACTCCCTACTGTACCTATAAATGTGTTATCCCCCTTCTTAACCAAGTTGGCTTTCTTTTCCTCAGTTTGGGCCTTTGCTATTCTGACTGCCTTGCCTGCTTCCTTCTGCCTTAACTGGTAAAGTTCTCTGTCCTGCTCCTTCTGTGTTTCCCTATACTTCCTAAATGCTATCTTTTTCTCCCTAACCTTCCCTGCCATTTCTTTTGAGAACCATAGTGACTTTTTCTTTCATTTTGTTTTTTTTATTTCTTCACACAAAGGCTTGCTGCCTCTGTGATGACAGTTTTGATGTTTCCCCATTGTTGCTCCACCCCTCCTTCTTGTCTGTTTCCTTGTGCTTTTCTAAGGCACTCTCCCATTTTGACAAAGTCAGCCCTTCTGAAGTCCAGTACCCTCACTTTTGTATGGCTTGACTCTGTAGCTGAGTTTATCATGAACCACATTGTTTTGTGGTCACTTGTTCCCAGATGGCTACTCACTTCTAGATCTGAGATTCTCTCACTGTCCCCATTTGAGAGTATGAGGTCTAAGATTGCTCCCTCCCGAATTGGTTCCAACACTAGCTGTCTGAGGCATGCTATTTGTAGGGCTTCGAGAATAACCCTGCTCTTGGATGTGGCTGCAGCAAAGGCGCTCCTGTTAACATCTGGCATATTCAGTTTCTCCATCAACAATATCTCCCCTTTCTCTGCCATCCTAAGGATGCCTTCTATCACATCCTTTTCCATTCCCTCCCCCAGAAATGGGTATCTGCATACAACCCCTGCGTGGATTGTGGTGCCATTTCCAGTCTCTAAGGTGACCCACAGTGCCTCCTCTCCTCTCCTCCCTATTTTCTCTTTTGTTCCATTGCTTTTATCCCTTCCCTTACATAGAGAGCTACTCCTCCCCCTCTTCTACCCTCCCTGTCTCTCCTGTAGGCTGTGTACCCTGGTATGTTAACATCATGGTTTTCTGTATACCATGTTTCTGTGACTGCCACAATATCCAGGCATCCCCTCTTCCATCAAGGCCACCAGATCAGAGAGCTTGTTACCCGGACTATGGCCATTGGTATTCATTACTCTTCATTTCTTGCTGGCCTTACCCCTTTTTGCCCATCCCTGTTCTTACTGCCTTTGTCATTTTCTCCATTTACCCCTGCCCTTCTCCCAATTGACATCTCTATCTTGGTGTTTACCTCACTAACTACCCTGATTTTTTTGTGCGGGGGAGGGGCTAGGATTTCCCTGCTCCTTTCCAGTGCCCAAATCTTTAACCTGCTAAGGCTAAACTTGAAGTTGTCGATACTCTACTGGTGAAACAACTGTCTAAAGATTTTATCATCGCTCTCTTTAGAATTCATCCTTTTCCATCTTTCTGAATCAGCCCCATTGGAATATCCACCCAAAAAGTATTCTGAAAAGAAACAGCTCATCATTGATCTGTCAGCTCCTCATTCAATGACAGTTATGAGAATCAACTGTCTAATACCATCTACAGAGTATTGATTTTCCTATGTGCAGACTGATGATGTCCTTAGAGATGTTGCAAAGTTTTATTCCACGGGGAAAGTTTTGGTGAAGTCGCACTACTTGCCTCTGTGGATACTTTTGCAAAGTTTTTCTGATCAATAGGAATTTCACTCATACTGATTTTGCCTTTGAACTTCACGTTTAAACTTCACCTTCACATGCAAAGGAAAAGTTTAGTAAAAAAAAAAAAAAAGGCTTAGTCACTTGGGAGAGCTTTCTGCAGTTCACCTGGTCCTTTCCCAAATCAGGAAGTGCAGTTTCCCAGTTGCAGACAGAGTATGAGCTGTGTATATTATGGAGAGATTACAGAAGCAACACAGTTTGAATTTAATATTTAAAATACTTAATTTTCATTCTCTTTCTATTTATTTTTCTGTTCTTCAGTCCATAAACACTTGTTATTTTAAATAATTTTTGAACCTCTTTTTTCTCGGTCTGTCTGTCTCTCTCTCATTCTTCTTTAAATGTTTTTTATTTCAGTGTCCTAAACTAATTCAGTGGAGCAGCAAGATATTTGAGAAGTATATTCACCTGTCCACTAGGGTGTCCAGGCCCATGGTGGATCTGGGGCCATTCGTCTTCAATTGGCCTCTGTTTTGTTGGCCAATGCCCCCACCACCACCAAATCATACTTCAGAGTCGCCCATGCCCCAGTAATGCAGCAGCAGTGACTCCAGTTCTGTAGTTTTAGGAGGAGGAGGCAAGGCAAGGTTTATTTTTCAAAGCACCCAATCCCAGAGGCTCAGGGCACCATGCAAACAAATAATAGCTAACCATACAACTACAAATATATACATATCTAAAATACTTATAATTAAGCCATTGAATATAAAATAGTTAAAATGCAGTAATCATTAAGAGGTAATCCCAAAAATAAATACTACCACAGAGTGTCCGGGAAAGCTTGGGTCAGGAGGGCCTTGAGGCGGGCCTTAAATACCTTCACTGGGGGGGCCCCCCTTACAGATGGTGGAAGCGAATTCCACAGGATGGGGCCGGCGACACTAAAAGCTCTGTCACAAACAGTCTTAAGCCTCATCCTGGGAATTGCAAGTAGGGCCTTAGAGGAGGAATGGATGGAGCAGGCCAAGACTATGGGTGTTAGAAGGTCAGACAAATACCCAGGGGCACAGCCATATATGGTCTTAAAGGTAAGCAAGCTCACCTTAAAGAGGATCCTCCATATGACCGGCAGCCAGTGCAGTTCACGCAGCACCGGGGTGATGTGGCAGTATCTAGACTGCCCCATCAACAACCTGGCGGCTGTGTTCTGCACTAGCTGCAGCCTGTGAAGGGTACCTCCAGAGACCCCAAAGTAGAGCGCATTACAGTAGTCCAGCCTTGACGTTACAAAGGCATGCACCAAAATGGGGAGGTCCATAGGCGGAACTAGGGGCTTGATCCTGGCGATATTCCTAAGATGGTAAAAGCTGGTAGGGACAACGGATGACACCTGAGCTTCAAATGTCAATCCACTATCAAAGGTTACATCAAGGTCATGCACCTTAAAGGAGGCCTTCAATGGCACAGACCCCAGGAATAATCCAGTATTTGTGGCAGAAGCCCTCCTATCACACCTTCTGTTCAACTCCACCACTAGTACCTTGGTCTTATCGGGGTTCAGTCACAACCAGCTTGAGGACATCCAGTCATTGATCTCAGCTAGGCATTTATTTAGCACTTCAACCACATTTGATGTCACAGGGGCAAAGGAAAGATACAGCTTGGTGTCATTGGCATAGCAATGAAAACCCAAACTGTATTCCCTAAGGAGCTCTCCCAGGGGCAGTATGTACACAGCAAACAGCATCGGTGACAAGACAGAACCTTGAGGTACTCCACACATCAGGAGGCTAGGGAAGGAGAAGAAATTCCCTATCACTACCTGTTGCCTCCTGTTCATGAGATAGGACTCAAACCAGCAGATAACAGTGCTGACAAGTCCACAGAATTCCCTCATGCGATTGAACAACACATAATGGTCTACCATGTCAAATGCTGAAAAAAGATAAAGGAGAACGAGACTTTTCCCTTCTACTCAATCTTGTGCCCTGAGGAGGCCACTATGCGCCTGAACTAATGTGGTTTCCATGCTATGCCTCACCCAAAACCCTGACTGGAGGGGTTTGTACAAGTCAAAGGTCTTGAGGTTCTCCTCTAGCTGCTGTGCCACAATTTTCTCAACAACTTTCTCTAAAAATGGGAGGTTGGCGATTGGATGGTAATTCGCCATGACGTCAGGGTCTAAGGATGGTTTCTTCTGAAGTGGCCTAACCAAAGCCTCCTTCAAGGCATCCAGAAAGACTCCATCTGAAATAGGACACTGGACAATCAAGGCAAACACCGGGCCAAGGGAGTTGACACATCTCATCAAGAAACATGTCAGCACCGGGTCCAGTTCACAGTATGTGTGCTTCAGCCTGAGGGCAACCTCCATAACCTCAGGCACCTCCACTGTTTTAAATTCCCCCCAACCAGGTGAAGTGCTCGCTGAATGCCACACACTGTCACTATCAGCCACCGTGTGGCACACTGGTGGAATGTCCTGCTGGACAGGGGACACCCTGTCTGAGAAGAAACAAGCAAGCTCTTCACATAAAGTGTCAGAAAATGCTTTTTTCAGCTGCAGACAGGCTGGATTTAGCAGCCTATCCACAGTCCGAAAGAGCACAGTTGGTTGATTCTTTCCATCAGCAATCTCCCTGGACAGAAAATCTGCCTTCTTATGGGTGATTGCACCCTGATACTCAGCTTAATGAGAGCGCAGGGTCAGTCTGTCCGCCTCTAGCCCAGACCTTCTCCAGCAGTGCTCTAACCTCTGACCCATAATCTTCATCATCTTGAGCTCCCATAAAACCACGGGGACCTCAAATGAGAAGATATGGGTCACACATGGACTGGTGCAAGACAGTCAATTGCAGCTGACATCACCCTATTACAGGCAGTAACAGCCTCACCCACACCCCCAACGCATGCACTACTCACACTGGATAGATCTGCCACCACCAGAAATCCCTCCAGGGTCAAACCCCTCAAAGGGCGGTAGCTTACCATCCCAGCAGGGGAGGGCACTCAGGAGGGGGGCCCAAACAAGAACTTCATGGTGCAATGATCGGACCAAACAATCCGATCAGTCTTGAGGCTGCTAACCACAAGCCCAAGTGAGAAGACCAGGTCCAACATGTGGCCACCCTGGACAGTGGGTTACAGTGGAAATGTCATGTGACAGGCCCAGAGATGACATCATCTGGAGGAGGTTATAACCCAGCCCAGAGGATTCATCATTAGCCCAGACATTGAAGTCCCCCAGAACTAAACATCTGGGGGACTCCAGCTGCAGCCTGAGGCCCTTCTGTGATTGCAGCATCATTGGCAACATCTCCCCTGCTGAGGATCCAGGTCCATCATCACAACCCTGCCAATGCTGCTGCCCATATCCCAAGACCTCCCCTTTCTGGCCCTTTTTTGTTAGTGACTGAAGTGACCACCAAGTATCCACTTATAATGTACAGTATGTGGCAAGCAGGCTTGCAGGACCCACTTAAGACTATACCACCATGTTGAGTGGGAGGCCAGGCTTGAGGAACCAGCAAGCAAGTGTGGGGACGATGGTGGGCCATCCATGCTTGATCATGACTGTGGTGTATGGCTGCGTGCAACATCATGTGCCTCAGTGTGGCAGACAGAAGAAGAAGTAGCTGTGCCTCCTGTTGTTCCCACTTCTCCTTGTGTAGACGTAACAGTAGCACCTGCACCACCACCACCAACAATACTACAGCAACAGCACCTGATCTGGCCTCTGTTCATGAGTAAGTGGGTGACCTCTGCCACCAACTGACTTAGGTCCAGCAGGACATTAAAGTGATTCTCATGAGCTAGAAAAGGTAGTTTGCATTCCATAGAGGACGTCCGTGGTGGTGTGTATGGTAGTGGTGGTAACCAGGAGGCTATGTGATCTCTTTCTTTTATTGATCTATTCTTTCATGTTTCTGTTCCTTTATGTCCCATCCCTTATTCCCCCTTAAATAAAAAGAAAAATATTAAAAAGAGTATAAAACTCCCCAAAAAATAAACTGTCCTAACCTTTTTATAATCTTTATAAGTTTATACGTTTCATAATCCTCCATCCCACTCCACAAAAAGAAAACCAAGAGTGTAAAACTACAAAGTCTAGCTTTTCTATCTGTTATATTTCTTAAATTACTACCAATATGACCTGCCTAACTTTCATGACTGTATCTGCATGTCTCTTTTTTACATTTTTTCTCAAATACTAGAATAAATATGTCACACTTTGCTACAGGTACTGTGCTGTGTGTTTGTAGAGTGACCCAACACTGTTGTGTTGTGCTATTCATTTAATGTGAAGTGTGCCAACACCACAAACTACAGTACATAAATTCTCTTCTCCATGAGTTGTCATTGAGTGTGGCAACAAATCAAGCAGGCTGCTACTGTACATCATGTTGTAGTGCCTTAGTTCATACTGTAAGTTTAACTGGAAACACTAAATGCTTTGCTGCTGCAAGATGCATACTGACGCTGTTGATAAAATTCTATCTTGTCTTGAAAAATTCTCTCGATGTAAAAAAATTGGAAGTTATTGCACATAATTCCAAAATACTTTGCTGCTGCTATGTGCTGCAGCCGCTGTGGAGAAAATACAGGAAAAAAAGTAGTTGAGGAGGAAAAGTTCACTATCTCGTCTTGTAAAATACTTCTGATATCCTGATATGACAAGTTCTTGCACACAAGTCCAGAATGCGTTGCTGCTGCTGTGTGCTGCTGCTGTGGAGGAAATGAAGGAAAAAAGTGGCTGAGAAGGAAACAACATTAATTTTTTTTCTTGTTTTAGCAAAACAATACACAACAGTGATTTAAGGGACACGAGGAACACACACACACACACACAGACTATACAGCACTTTACAAGATCTTACACAGAAACAACAACAGATATATGTTTTCTTTTTGTTTTAGCAAAATAATACACAACAGGGATTTAAGAGACTAGGGGGACACATGCAAGACTGCACAACATACTTCACAAGACTTTACACAGACAGTAAACAACAACACTAGAAATATTTGTTTTCGTTTTTGGTTTTTAAGAAGAACGATACATGACAGAGATTTAAGGACTAGGGGAATCATGCAAGACACATTAAGGTATGTGAACTAAAGCTAGCTTCTATCAAGCAACAAAAATAAAATCAATATAGTCAAACTATTGTGACAAACAATTCAGTAAAACACAACTAACTGTTCTAAACAAGTAAACCAACAAAGTACAAAAAAACTGGAAATATATTCACCAAAAACAATGAGCAGCACTACTGCTAAACATTGCCTAGGCTGCCTTTATACATCCTGGAACAGAGGAGGGAGAGAGGAGATACAGGAAATGGGAACATTGTTTAACCAGGAGAAGCTTGTTTCCAGATGCGACCTGGGAGCAAAAGGAAGTTAAGTGACTTGCTCAGGATCACACAGTATGCACCTAGGTGGCTGTGGGATTCAAATTCAGATCTCCAGATATGCGGCTCAGACACTGCGCTATACTGCCTCTTATGATATAGACATTTAAATAACTACAGGTGTAAATAAGGTATACGAGGGGAGAATTTTTCATAAGAAAAGGTACTCAAGAACAAGGGGACATGCTATTAAGCTGGAGAGGGTAGGTTCAGGAGAGATGTGAGAAAGTACTTCTTCACAGAAAGAGTGGTGGATTCCTGGAACAGCCTTCCAGTGGAGGTGGGGGGCAAAAACTGTGGTGGAATTCAAAAATGCATGGGATAAGCACAAAGAAGTCATAATGGAAGGGGAGAAGGAGAAAGAGCTGTAAATCAGGCACAGTCTGATGTAATAGTGTAGGTAGGGAAAAATGGGCAGACTGGATGGGCCAAATGGTCCTTATCTGCAATCAAATTCTATGCTTCTAAGGCAAACTTGCCTTTTTCTTGCTGAAGGTTGTTGCAGATAAACTCCCCTCCCCCACAGTACACTACAAAGTCTGCAATCCAGAAAAGGAAACTACTACTTTAAACTAGGTGAATCACAAAATCTACAAATAGCTGGTGAGCTAGAGGCATGAGGCAAAGTACACACTTAATGGACTGATTTTGGTAAACAAGGGTGTGCTTTAAACAGTTTAATAAGGTTTTTTGGCACACAGCTCCACAGCACAGCTAACTCCTACTACAGTACCTGTATGTCTTCCTCACACTGCACTGAATTCAGCCTACATATACCAAAGCAGCTCATGGCAGCACCATGTGACCTCCTATCCCATAGACTATTGCTAACTTCACCTTAGAATCATCATTCATACATAAAGTTAGCTTTTCCAACAAATTACAAATTTCTCCTTTAAGGCAAAGTGGAAATTCTCCTTGTAGGTTCATTTCACAAATTGTGAAAATATGTTAAATTCTTCACAAAGCAAATTTTTCTAACTTCATCCATCATTAGATGTCATTAAATTTGTCCAACTTGCTGGACCTGGTGCTTGGTTAACTAAAGCAGATATTACAGATGCCTTCATATGGCTACCTAAACATCCATCCCTATTGCACGTGTACACAATTCCTTGTAGTAATCAATACTATTTTTCAGTGTGCCTAACCTTTGGATATAAAAGTAGCCTGAGGCTTTTTGACACCTTTTCTAGTCCTTTGTGTTGGATTCTTCTGAATGCTTATAGACGCCCATTTGTTTTACATATTCTGGTTGATTTTCTTCTCATTGACACTCCAGATTCTCTTCCAGTCACTAGCATCACTTGCCTTTGGCACTTGTTCTCATGACTTAACATTCATTTTGCAGATGACAAAACAGAAGGACCAGTAATGATGCTAGAATTTCTGGGTATCAAACAAGCTACCCTAAAAATTAAAGCACCCTCCCTGATTTCACTGTTGTCAATAAAACACTCCTTTGCCAAACAAGAACTCTTTATCCGGCTTTCTCACTTTTGCCATAAGAATCATTCCACAAGGTCAGAGTTTCACATCCTGCCTCCTCAATTTAGTTCATTCAGTCCTTCCTCTGGATCATCATATATTCATTACTGATGCAACCTGATCAGACCTAGCTTTGTGGTCACTTTTTCTATCAGAATGGAATGGAATAGCCATGTTTTATAAGGATCCGTCTCACTCAAATTCACTTACAGTTTTTACAGATGTTAATCCATCAGTTGGTTTTGCTGCCAGTCATGGTACTTCCTGGTTCAACTGTGCCTGGATTCTTGAAGTCAGCCACCTTCCTCACTACCATTCTATGTCATCCTTATTTGAAATTCATCCTATTGCTGTGGCCACACTCACTTGGGGACATGCATGGAACAATCAACTTGTAACTATATATTCGGATAAACAAGCAGCTGTAACCATTATAAACAAAGGGTGTTCTTCCTCTCATTCCATAATGAACTTCTCGAGATGACTGACATGGACCTCCCTACTTTTCCATTATACAATCCACTCTGTATACATTCCTGGTTCTTCTAATTTTCTAGCTGATTGTTTTTCCCACTTCCATTTTCAGCAACTCAGGGCTGCCTTTCTACAAGCCATTCAAGAGGTGACTGTTCCATTTTCATTCTGGGAGCTACAAATTACCTAACAAGGCTTTTCAATTATGCCACACCTGCTATCTGGAACTCCTTAACTTCATCAGCTCATGCCACATATAAAGTTGCCTGGAAGGAATTCTCTACTTTATGTAGCCTACAAAATATGAACCCTTTCCAAAGATCTGTTTCTCTCATTCTGATATTTGCATAGTCTTGTTTCCAAACCATTAACTTTTATCAGCTACAACAATCAAGCAGTATATATCAGGTATCCAGTTTACTTTGATGTCCTGATGTACCAATCTCATTTTTATAAAATCCAGAAATCAAAGCCTTCCTTCAAGGTATAGGAAAAGTGACAACTCCAGAATCTTCAACAAGGAAACGTATAGATTATGGCCTATGGGCCCTATTTACAAATGATATGCAGTATGCACACCACACGCAGGTCGTGTTCATATATCCCTATGTGCAGAATGTTTGCATGGCATTGCTAGGTGCCATGCATGAAAAACATGCAGAGATGTACGTATGTGGCCTTGGCATAGGTGCATGCCAGCTGTGCAAGGCACATGCAGGTGGCATGTCCATATAACAGCATGTGCAACAACTGCAACTACATCTGTCATGTGCATATCATGATGAGACAAGCACTACAGTAGGTCAAGGTCTGCTGTAAGCAGCTGCACAATGTAACAAGATGCTGTATCAGACAGTGGAAGTGCACAGGGATGGGGATGGACAGTTAGAGAGCACCAGGGGCAGTGACAGTGAGGGGATGCTATCCACCCCATGACACTGCACAGGATGCACTCAACAGATGGCAGCACCATGGCATGTGTGCCCAAGGAATGCATATGCCAGTAGGAACTGGAGCCCCATAGGTGTGCCCTGAGGATATACCTGACAGCTCAAAGGGCATATGCCACATGTGGCACACCTGCCATGCACAATGTGTGGACACCAGCTTTGCAGTAAATGTGCTGTGTGTCAATACCACCTGGCACAGTGACCCATAGGTTGCTACCAGTGCTGTACAGGTCATACCAGGTAGTTACATGGTAGCCACAAAGCGCACACCAAAAACAATGAATGGACCCCCCATCCAAATGGTACCAATGACTTGCGGCATGCCAGCTACACCATGAGTAATACCATGCACCATTACCTACCGCAATGTAAAAACATAGTCCAGAGACACCTACTTGTACTGAACAGCCCAGTGGGACTGTGTGCATTGAAGGTCCATGGCTGCACTACCAGCTGCACACATATATAATGGCCCTGCCTACAGCCCCCTTCCCACAAAGTGCACAGTACAGGCCTCCCCCCAAATGAGCAGCTCATCTGTGGTAGAATGAAGAAGACACAGGTGTAAAAAAACAAAGCTTTACTAAAAAATAGGCAGACAGCTACACATACGGCAATACAAAAACTGTGTAACAAAGCCCATAAACAGGGCATACAAACATGCAATGAGCATGGCAACCAAAGTGGTAACATCAAGAGAAGCACATGCCACATGAGAGGGGCAAGGCAAGGGTCGGGGACTTTAACACACCAGTCTTCCACAGGAACTGCAGTATACCATTAGTCCTCCTCATCCTCCAGGGAGTCCTCTTTGGGCCCTCATGGTGTTGACTGTGTCCATCCTCTGGGCAGCAGGACAAGCCAGTGCTGAGGTCCCCTGTAGCCCTGCAATGAGAAGAATACAGAGGGGAGGATAGGCTTGAGTGGAATACACATCCAGAGCCTGACTGTCATCTCAGCAACACACAGGAATGCCAACAGCGTCAGTACCTACCATAGAAGGTTCTGCCGCCATCTATAGCTCACCAACATTTTCCTTGTAATAGATATCTGTTGAACCAACTTCAGGGGGCAGGGACAGGGGCAGGAAGAATGATGCCTTCAGCTGCCACTTACTCCTCCTCACTGACACAACCACACACATCTGGCCCCATCCCAGTGCTCCTGTTTTATGAGCTCAGTCTGGTCTGGGAGGCCAAAATGGTCCTGTGGAGAACAAACATATAAACAACTGTAAGCAACTCAACTTGGCAAACATAACCCCAGCAATGCACCACCACCCCATTCTGCAGGTAGCAGAGCACACATACCTGAATAGGTATATCAGTATCTCACAAGGTACCCACTTTTAGGTCATTAAAATAGGAGCCCTTCAACACTCTCCACAGCTCTTCTGACATGTGGCACACTTAGGTAGGCACAGATGTGGCTGCCATCTTCAGTCATTTCTCCACAAGGTGTGTCCAAGTGATGCTCATGCAGGTTCCATCAGCATGCATGTGTGTCCCACCCATGCTCACTTAATGGTGCACATGACCAGTGTGTGCCACATTTACAATATGGGTGGGCTACTTACTTATTGAGAAGTGACAAGAAGGTAAAGGTTGTAATGTGTCTGGCTTGTTAATGAATGATCTCCTGCTGGAGGCCAATGCTGAACACAAGTAGCCACAGCATCCAGGTCCACAGCCATGGGTATTTAGACTGCACCTGGATACCAGTACATTGTGGGACACACTGCACTGAATGATTCAGGCTTGACTGGCACCATGGACCTGACCATCTCAGGCGATGCCAGTGAAGACTGAGGTGCTCTGTGCACTTTCCTATTATGCTATGGGATCATTCCAGAGCATAGTAGGGGATGTCATGGGGGTCAGGCAGTCCTCCGCATCCAGGGCACTGGTTCAGGTGATGGACGTCCTTCTGACCTATGTCCATGAGCACATCCAATTCCCTACAGCAGACCCAGCTATACAGGCCACCAAACAGGTGTTGTATGCCATGCATGGCTTCCCAAATGTACTTGGGGGAACAGACTGCACCTATGTTAGGATTGTATCCCCACCTGAGTGTGAGGAGGCATACAGGAACAGGAAAGGGTTCCACAGTATAAACTGACAGGTGGTGTGCGATGCAGGCAGCATCATCAACAACATCTGTGAAAAGTATCCAGGCTCATGCCATAACTCATATCTATTGGATGGTTCCTGGCTGTATGCCCTACTCACTGGCCACTGAGTTGAGGGATGGCTACTAGGAGAGTAGCCTCATGCATCACATATGCTATATGTGTCACTGCATCCTACAGCTCCTGATAGTGTCTGTTCTGTATCCCTTCCATAGGTGACAGCGGATACCCACTGTCGTCCAATCTAATGACACCATTCCTGCAACCACATGGCACAGCAGAGGAGACACACAACAATGCCCACCAGAGGAAACAAGCCATTGTCAAGAGGACAATAGGCCTACTGAAGATGTGCTTCTGGTGCCTGGATCGGACAGGTGGCACAATCCTGCTGGCACCTGGAAAGGTGTGCAAGGTGTTCACTGTATGTGCCATACTCCACAACATAGCCACGTGTTGTAGTGTACCAGTGCCACGGGACAGGCAGAGGGATGTGACGCTGGGGGCAGACGATGATGATGGGTGAGTGGCCACAGCTGCCAAGACACTGTCTGGCTATGCAGCATTGAGGTGCACTTGTGCAAGGGTTCTTCCACTGTCAGGATAGTGGCCACGTGCTGCAGGCTGCACAGATGGAGGGATACTAGGTTTGCCACAGGTACTATGTTAACATCTGGCCCTGATTGGCCCCAGTCTGGGGGAGAGGTCTGTGTCTGCAGTGCCATGTTATACTCAGGGTATGTGGGATCTGTATGGGACATAGAGATGCAGCGAAATTTAATTTCACCGGTGAAATTCCTGCAAATTCACTAATTTCGCCTTGCTGAACATTTCATGAAATTACGACCTTGGGGAGACATTTCGCCTGTATTGTGAGGTGAAATTTTGTCTGTAAATTTTGTTTCCGCTGGTAAATTTCACCTTAGCATTTAATTAAGGTGAAATTAGTAAGAAAGACTTGTCACATGATTTGCTCTCTGAAGCAGACTGCAGGTCTCATGTGTGCCTGTACTCAGACAAGAAGCCACTGGATCTGCATCCTTTTCCTACAGTTTGCAGGCTATAGACAGCAGCACAGACTGTGTGAGAGATAGAGAGAGAGAGAGACTAAAAACCACATAATTTCGTGAATTGTGAGTGAGAGAGTGAGAGTTTGTTTTGTGTGTGTGTGTTGAACTTCTGTTCATTCCATATTTCTTTAACAAAAGTTTATCTTTCTCTTGTGTTCCATTTTTCTCTCTTTATCTTAGTGTGTGTGAGTGTCCGTGAGTGTGTGTATGTTTGTATGTGTTTCACGCCACCTTTTTTCAGTTTTTCTTTAGTAGTTTCTTAATAAAACTTTTTTTTTTTTAAATAATAATGGAAGCGAATGGGTCTGACTCTGGAGCTGGACAGAGTGGAAGGTGAGGGTGATGAGTTTGCCTTAACAGGCATGTATTTATAAGTGATGCCTCCCCCAACAGCAGGAACAGTTGGCCCCAGCCTCTGCTCCCCAGCAGCAGCAGGCACTGGTCACTGGCCCCAAACCAGCAGGTTCCCCCCACCCCCAGTCCACAGCACTGTCAGCAAGAGCAGCTTCCTCCTCCCAGCAGCAGATTGTGGACCCTGCCACAGCCACCCAGCAGCAGCACTCAGACTCGGAGTCCATTGCCCCCCCTCAGGAGGAGCATGTGGCTCCCACCAGCCCCCAGCATAGGCAGGCTGATGATGTAGAGGGAGAGGCCCTCTGGGACATCAGTTGGCATCACCCCAACCAAAGATCATCAGTTTGGGCATCCTTTACCACAAAGGCAGATGATATATACATAGATACATAGACAGTGTCGGCAGATAAGGGCCTATGGCCCACCCAGTCTGCCCATTTGAGCTTGTAAGTTCAGTTTGTTTTCCTAGAAGTCTATTTCCCCTTACCCCTGACCTCTAGAATTCCTTTATGTCTATCCCATGCATTCTTAAATCCTGTGATTGTTTCAGCCCCCACCACTTCCTCTGGCAGGGTGTTCCACTTGTCCACCACCTGTTCTGTGAAGAAATTCTTTCTCATGTTTCCTCTGAATCGTCCTCCCTCCAACTTCATCCCATGCCCTCTAGTCCTGAAACATCTTTTCGCTTAAAAATAGTGTTTTCTGCACCCTGTTCCTCCCTGTAAGATACTTGTATGTCTCTATCATATCCCCTCTCTCCTCCTCTCCTCCAGGGAGTACATGTTCAGTTCCTTCAACCTGTCTTCATAGGACTTGTGATGCAATCCATGCACCATCTTTGTTGCCCTCCTCTAAACCTTCTCTACCCTGTCTATGTCCTTACGTAGGTATGGTCTCCAGAACTGTACACTGTACTCCAGGTGGGGCCTCACTAGTGTCTTGTATAGCGGAATTATGACCTCCTTTTCCTGCTGGTGATGCCCCTGCCTATACATCCCAGCAACCTATTTGCTTTTACCTGATGTCTTGTCACACTGTTTCCCTTACCTTGAGGTCATCAGAGATGACAACCCCAAGATCCCTTTCCTGCTTGGTGCATGCTATATCCTCACCCCCAACTGATATATTGTGCCAGGTTTTTGTGCCCCATATGCATTATCTTGCACTTCTTTGCATTGAATTTCAACTGCCAAACCCTTGACCATTCTTCAAGTTTCTGCAGGTCCCTTCTCATTCTGTCTACACCCTCTGGTGTGTCTACTCTGTTACAGAGCTTTGTGTCATCAGCGAACAGTGAAATTCTGCCTTCTAGATCCCAGCAATGTCACTGATGAAGATGTTGAATAGGACCGTCCCAGCACTGATCCCTGTGGTACCCCACTGGTCACTCTTCCCTCTGCGGAGTGACAGCCATTTACCACCACCCTCTGTGTCCTGCCACCCAGCCAGTTACCTACTCACCACACTACTGTCCTGCCCACACCCATATTCCCAGTTTGTGTATTAGTCTTCTATGTGGCACAGTGTCAAAGGCCTTGCTGAAGTCCAGATAGGCCATGTCCACTGCCCTCCCTGATCCACCTCCCTAGTCACCCAGTCAAAAATTCAATGAGGTTGGTCTGACATGACCTCCTCTGGTGAAACCATGCTGCCTTGGGTCCTGTAGTCCATTGACAACCAGATGTTCCACCAATCTCTCCTTCAGTAGTGCTTCCATGATCTTCCCCACTACCGAGGTGAGGCTGACTGGTCTGTAGTTCCCTGCTTCCTCTTTGTTCCCACTTTTGTATAAGGGGACTACATCTGCTGTCCTCCAGTCTTTGGGTACCTCCCCTGTTTCCAGTGATTGGCTAAACAGGATAGCCAGAGGTTCAGCCACCACCTCTCTTAGTTCTTTAAGGACCCTGGGGTGCACCCCATCTGGCCCCATTGCTTTATCAACTCTTATTACTTCCAGTTCCTTCAGGACCCTTACTCGTGTAAAGGGACTTGTGTCCATTTCTGCACCATTCTCACCCCTTGTACTCCCTTCAGACCCATTACCCCTCTTCCTTAGTAAAGACTGAGCAGAAATACCTGTTCAATATGTCAGCTTTACTGTTGTCATCCTCCACGTGGCTCCCATCCTCCCCCTTCAGTCTCACTATCCCTCCCTTTGTCTTTCTTTTTTCACTTATGTACCTGTAAAAGGTTTTGTCCCCTTTACCCACTGATTTTGCAATGTGTTCTTCTGTCTGAGCTTTGGCTTCCTTGTTGACTTCCTGCCTCCTTTGTTTCTCCTGGTTACTCTCCCTATCCCCTTCTGCCTGTGTCTTTTTGTATTGCCTGAATGCAATCTTTTTTGCTTCACTTTCTTTGCTACCTCTTTGGAAACCATAATGGTCTCCTCTTCTTTTCCTCTTGCTAACCTGCTTAATGCATAATTCTGTTGTTCTTTAATCCCCATTTTAAATACTGCCCACTGTTCCTCAACCCCTGATTCCTGTCCCATTCCCCTTAATGCCTCTTTCAAGTATCTCCCCATTTTCCCAAAGTCTGCCCTCCTAAAATCCAGGATACGTGTTTTTGTGTGGTTTGGTTCTGCTCTTTCTGTGATTTCAAACCACAATGACTGGTGGTCACTGTTACCCAGGTGGTCCCCCACTGTTACCCCCATCACACTGTCCCTGTTTGTGAGCACAAGGTCCAGTATTGCCTTCTGCCGAGTTGGTTCCATGACCAGTTGCTTGAGGAAGGCACCCTGAAGGGAGTCCAGGATAAATCTGCTCTAGTTGATGCTGCTGCTGGGATGCTCCAGTCCACGCCTGAATATTGAAGTCTCCAACCAGTACTACCTCACCCTTGTCTGCTATCCTTTGGATGGCTGGCATCAGCTCCTATCTGTTTCTTCCTCCTGGGCTGGTGGTCTATAGACCACACCTGTCTGCGGATGGCTGGCCCCATTTTCCTTTCCAGCTTAATCCACAGTATCTCTCCCCCATTTTGTTCCTCCTGGATCTGTGTGGCCCTTATGTCATTTTTCACATACAGTGCCACTCCTCCTCCCTTCCTGCCTGCTCTGTCTCTTCTGATATATGTGTGGTTGTCTGCAGCCTTTGTGGTAAAAATGCAAAAAGGGGGACCCAGAGTCCCGCTTTAGGACTTCTGGTCAAAGGAGCCACCTGCAGCACCACCATGCTGTAGACTGGCTCTCCAAACAGTGAGCGACAGCAGCAGGAGGCAGCATTAAGGCTCTGTGGTGCCAGTCTAGGAGATGCCATACCAGGAGGAGGTCTAGAAGCAGGATGCACCCAGAGCCAGAGGAGACTGAAACAGCATCCTCCACCCCAGCAGTGATGCATGACGGAAGACCCGGCGGCACCACCCCTGCCTTGAGCATCCTGCAACCCCCCCCAAGTCAGGTGGTGGTCACCAGTGCAGACCTGGAGGCTGTGCACACTGAGGTCCAAAGTGTTCATCAGGACATTGACCAGCTCCGCCAGGAGGTCGGGGGGGGGGACCTCAAAAAAATAATGGAGGACCAAAAGAAGGTCTTTGACCTCCTGGTGGAGCTTTGTGGTGGTGGTGGTGGTGGCACAGGTGGCAGTGCCCAATGAATGGCTTGTGGCTGTGGTGGTGGGCCAGTGTTGTTTTCTTTTTCTTCTCCTTTCTTTCTTATTGTCACTCTTCTTCTTCTGCACCCCCACCCTTAAAAAAGAACCCCCCCAAAAATAAAAAAAATAAAAAATATTTTGTCTTTGTCTTCTGATCTATATCCTCTTGTTTATTTTATCTGTTCCAGTTGTTTCTGCTCACTCCCTTTCCCATCCCACTCTCACATATGAATAACGTTGTCCTCCTGACTATGCATGTCCCTGGTTCCCGCCTCCCTGTCCCCCTGTTGTAGCGCCATGCCCATAAACAGTGTACTTTTCTCCTTTTATCTTACTCCATTTTTCTTTATATGTTTCCTCCTTCTATCCTACCCACAAATGTCAAGTATTTGAATTTTACTATGAACAAACATTTTTTCCAAAGCTATATGAGAGTGAATCTTGGCTCTGCTCATGTAAAACAGGGCCCTCAGGTAATGAAATGCTTCCCAAAAATGTTATATTAAAGTCATACAGAAATCTGGTCTTAGCCATAATGTTTTATGGGACCCAAACCCCCATCCGGACCAAACCATGGTCTTTGGTCCACTGTTTACAATTGTTTTTAGGCCACAGCTTGTTTCTGCGAGTGCAGCACACTCAGTACATGTCCAGAAATGTTTCCAAAAAAATGGTACCTTAAATTCAGACAGAAACTTGGGCTCAGCCATGTTGTTTAATGGTACCCCCCCCACGACCACCCAGACATTAAATAGTTGTTTTAGGACCTGTTTGACAAATATTTCCACCTGAAACTCACTGCTGCTGGTGTGAAACAGGGCCTACAAGTCTAGAAATGTTACAGGAAAAAAGTTACATCAAATTGAGACTGGAATCTGCTGAGAGTCCAGATGTTTTGTGGTGCCCCACCAGCAACAAGACATTCAAATGCTGTTTTGGCCACTGTTTGCAATTGGTTTTAGGCCACATCTTGTTTCTGCGAGCGCAGCACAGGCAGTAAATGTCTAGAAATATTGCAGGAAAAATAGTACATTTAATTCAGATAGAAATCTGGTCTCATCCATGATGTTTTATGGCACCCAAACCCCGACTGAGAGCAAACAATGGTCTTTGGTCCACTGTTTATAATTGTTTTTAGGCCACATCTTGTTTCTGCGAGTACAGCTCAGGCAGTACGTATCCAGAAATGTTTCCAAAAAAATGGTACCTTAAATTCAGACAGAAATCTGGTCTCTGCCATGATGTTTTATAGTTCCCTTCGCACCACCCAAACATTAAATAGCTGTTTTAGGGCCTGTTTGACAAATATTTCTGCCTGAAACTCACTGCTGCTGGTGCCAAACAGGGCCTACAAGTCCAGAAACATTACAGGAACAATGTTACATCAAACTGAGACTAAAATCTGCTGTCAGTCCTGATGTTTTATGGTGCCTCACCAGCAACCAGACATTCAAATGCTGTTTTGGACACTGTTTACAATTGGTTTTAGGCCACATCTTGTTTCTGCGAGTGTAGCACAGGCAGTAAACATTCAGAAATGTTGCAGGACAAATGGTACATTAAATTCAGACAGAAATCTGGTCTCATCCATGATGTTTTATGGTGCCCAAACCCCCACCTGGACCAAACGATGGTCTTCGGTCCACTGTTTACAATTGTTTTTACCATTACCAAAAAATGTTACATCAAATTGAGACTGAAATGTGGAATCAGTCCTGATGTTTTATGGTGTGTCACTACCTCAGGGACCTGAAAAGGGTGCCGACTGCCAACCCATGCAGAGAAAATGAATTACTCCTGCAAAAGGCTGTTGCTACATGCAGTTCTTTCCTCCCGCTGCTGTTGTTTCAATTGATTGAGATAGAAATATACAATTATCATTTCCCTATGCTGCTGTACTGATTGTCTGGCTGTGTTGCTTGACTGACTCTGTGGTAGTAGCTTGCCTGGTGGTGGGGAGTGAATGACATCTTGGGGCACTGTAGCTTGTTGCCTGCTGTTGTCTCTGGCTACTACTTGCCAAGCTGCCACAAGAACTACAGTTCTGGAAGGTTGATGGTGGATTATCTTCACACAGTCCATACTGCTGCTGCTGAACATGTAAGTATCTATCTTTATTTTTTTTCTGTGCAAGATAAGGGTGTTGGTAGGTTGGTATTATGACGTCTTGAGTTCTAATATGCTTGTACTGCTCTTATATTATTTCTCAGTGTGCTGTGGATGACATCATCATGCCAGGCTGGGCCTGGGAGATCTATGGATCTTCGAATGCACTGCATTTCCCAATTTCCCAACGCAAACAGTAAATATTGGATTTTTCATTACTAGTGGGGTATGTCTGTTACTGCCATCTGGATGTCTGAGTTTGATAGTAATTAGGTTATTTTTTGCTTTTGTCAAGATAAGGAATTCCGGCAAAGTTAAGTCTCATTCCATCCTGTTGCTGCTGCTGGCTGCTCAACCAGATCTGGGGGATTTATTTAATTGTGTGATGGTTCAACTTTCACAGTCCCTGAGGTAAGTATTTCTTCATTTTTTATGGTCTTCTGTGGTGGGGGTTGGGGAGGATGTTGGTGGTGGTGGTGGTGGGAGGGGTGGAACTTTTTAACAATCCTCAAAATTTGTCCTTATTTTTATGTTATTTCAAGGTACACAGTGCTGATAGGGTAAGCGGAATGCCTGCTAGTGCTACTGTGCTTCATCATGGACCTTGGTCTGGAATCATGTGCACTGTACAGCATGTTCCTGGGGGCAGTTTCTGCAGTTTAATGACATCGTGGGGTATGGTAAGTATACATTTTTTTTGTCTGCTTGTTCTTCCAACTTGCTTGCTAAAACCAGGTATGCAGATTGATGAGTATTCATAATTTTTTTTCTTATCCTTGGTCTTGCTTAGGTCATTTTCCTCTGTTGATGTTTCATCATATCTTGATGACTACATCCATCCAGGCCCTGCAGGAGCTGTGTTGTGTGGAAGACAGGGGTGTTGCTTGAACTGCAATGTTAGCCACTGGACTGGTGTCCATACCATTAATGAGTAATCACCACTGCCACCCACATACAGGGAGGAACTATATGCGGAAACAGATGGTTGAGAGGGTGTTTAGTAAAGAATTAAGTGGAGGGGCTAATGTCTTGTCTAATTAATGGAGGTTGCATAGCTGCAGTAATCATAAACATTTTGAATCCCAAGCAAGGACAGCAAGACCCTTCCCCTGCCCCCCGAACCATTGCAGTTTTGGTACAAGAACCTTAAGCTGGCAGTGTAGCATAAGTAACCTTTTGGGGGGAATTTAATGTTGTAAGTTGTTAAGCCTCTTCATGATTACTTTGTAATTAATGACTTGCATCATTGATGGTAACCACCATTCACCATTTCTCAAAATATGTTCAACTTGTGGTGTTAACTGTTGAATTAGCATGTTACATTCATATGATACTTGTACTAGGAGCCAGGGTTCTTGTACATGTCAGCGATACTAAGTGGCAGAATTTTTTTTTCAGTTGCAGATGGTGTGCATGGCTGTGTCAGGTCAGGTGATGAGATGGGGCGGGGGGGCATGTGGCATTTGCCATCATGAGCACTTTTAAGGACATCCAGACAACATATCCTGTTAATGAAAAATAAGATATTTTTGGAAGAAAAGTATTATAATTGTAATCATGCAATTGTAAAATATTTGCGGTTATGGTAATTACATTGCTGCTGCTTTATATAGGCTTGGGGACTGGTGGTGAGGTGACCAATCAATGGGTTACAGCAAAGGGTGAGCAAATGAAACTTATACACACTGCAGCAGATAACACATTACTATAACCAATCCAATGGTACATAGCTAAAAATAAGGGTTTGCCTATAGCACTTCGACAGCGCTGGCACTGACATCCCCTACAGCGACAGCTACCATGCCAACTGTTGGCATAGTAGCTTTGGGGACATCAGGGCATTTTTCTCCACCCCCCACACCTCCTGGTCTCTAGAATTCTAACTCGGAGTTGCAGTTGGACTGGGGGGGGGCCATACACCAGGAATTGCACTGCTGGAGTTTTCTGCACACCATCACAGAGACATGCTGCAGACAGGCGATTTCTGTTGCTGTGCTGGTGTTCACAGTAGATGTTTCGACCTTGTGTTGGCACACCAAAAATAAGATATAGCACACCCCACCATACTGAGCTGAAAGTTGTTGGGGGGTGGTGGCCTTGGAGAAAACTCAGTCTTTTTCAACTTCCAATTCCACATCATCCAAGAAGGAGCCCTCACAGTCTTCAAGAAAGGAGTTCTCACCAAGTGGGAATTCTCTCACCATTGCTGCTTCATCCACCTCACTGCCAGTAGATGCCCTAGTCGAGGGAGTGTCATCATCCTCATCACTGAGACACAGTTCCTGTGGCAACACCACTGACATCACTGTGTTGTGTGGAATGCGCCTTTCATTCATTTTGATGAATGTTAGCATGGACACATTCTTGGGTGAAAAACTGGCCCTACAGTCATTCACAATTTCCCCAGCTGCACTAAACACTCGTTCCACAGTGACACTGGATGGTGGGCAGCTCAGGTATTTCACAGCAACCAATGTTAGTGGTGGCCAGTCAGTCATTTTGCTGCTCCAGTACAGCAGTGACTCATCAGTAATGGCAAGGTGCTTTGGGTACCCCATGTAGGCCACCACCATTCGTTCTGCTGCCCAGAGTCCAGCTGCCTCAGCTGTCTCCTCCTCCTCCTTTTCCTCCATATCTTTCACTCCCACCTGAAAGAGAACATCCCAAATAGGATTGCTTGATGTTTTCTGCTCTGCCTTGCACACTGTCTCTGATTGGGTTGCCTCATGTGAGCCTCTGGTGGTGATAGCAACATCCGTTTTTGCTGCAGTGCATGCATTTTTCATGTGTGCAGCATGTACCATTCTAACGAGATTCTCTGTCAACTGTTGTACTCACTGACAACCTCCTTTAATTATAGAGGGCAGGCCATGTTTGTAGCATGGATCCAGCATGGTGGCAATTGCAAAGTCAGACGACTGTAAAATTCCAGATTCATGGGTATTTGTGTCTGGCACATGGAGCATGTGATCCATTATACAATGGCAAGAAAGAATCCTGGATTCTGATTGGTCAATGTGTGCCTGAGACAGTGATGATATTGCAGTATAACATCGCTGTCACCGATTAGCATTAGCTTTGCTTGCTGTCCTTATTGACCACCATTTGCTTTTTTCCTCTTCTCTTAAGGAACAAGATATACTGCCTCACTAAAAGTCTACTAAAAACATTTTTTACATTTTTTTTATTTTGTATAACAATGAACCATTGTATAATAGCAATAAGGCACTCCAGGGTGTGTGTTATTGTGTAATAATGTCACTCCTGGGGTGGTGGAAGCACTCAGCTTCACCTCGTGCTTCAACCCACCCCAGCAGTGACGTTATTACACAATAACACACACCCTATCTTGCCTTATTGCTTAATTATGAACTGGAGATCGTAAATACAGGAAGCTGATTGGCTGAGACGTTTTTGAAGCTGTGATGATATTGGGCTACATTATTATGGCTTCAAAAAAGCCTCCTGCCACCAGCCTCCTCACAGACAGAAATTCCTCCAAGAGCTACATTTCCCCCCATTTGTTACATGCCTTACCTCATGCAACTCTGCCCTCTGCCTCTGAAAAAATGGACCAAGTTCCCCAACATGAGCATCTGTTTTTTAAAAAAAAAAACAACCGTCGTTCATTCCTCCTCACATAGCCTGCCAGAAGACATACCGCAAGGCAAAAAAACATGCAGCGGGGTGTCAGGCATGGCTCGAGCAACTCCCGCAAAAAAAAAAAAAAAAAACTGTCCACACGATGTGTGTGTGTATCTTTTTAATTGCTCGCTCCCACTGCCACCAGATCACAGTTTCACAAAAAGAAAAAAATACAATCCATCGTCACACAGCAGACCAGGTCAAACGGAAGGATCACACATGCTGGAATGTGAGAGTTCAGAGCAGCACCTCTTCAACCAACTCCACCTACAACAGCGCCACCTGCTGCCCAGGGAATTATAGAAATTTTTTTCTAAAAAGATACTCCTTCACCACTGTAAAACAGTAATTTTAAAAACATTTTAAACATTTTTTTTTCCATTTTGTACTGCTAAAATGTTTAAGCCAGTTCATAATAGCAATAAGTCACTCCATGGTGTGGTATATCATGGGATATTGTTACTTCTCGGGTGGTTGGACGCACTCGGCCTGCAGCCTTGTGCCCAACCACCCAAGGCGTGATGATATTCCATGATATACCGCACCCTGTCTTACCTTATTGCTTAATTAGATCACAACTGCCATCCCCACTTGCCTGTTTCTGGTGTCACACATTAACCAATGTCTGCCTCAGCACACGTGTGCGGGATATGGATTTACTTATAGAAGCAGTATCCCCACTCGCTGCCTGTGTAGCATGCTCAAATGGATGGAGAATGCATATTAGCCCATCCATTTGGTGTCACTGCTCTGTTGTTAGAGTGATGGACACTCCAGCACTGTCACGGGTGGTGTGCAGAAGCAGGTATTCTGACACAGCCTTATACTGTTCAATACAGCTGGTCAAGCATGTACAGTGTGGAGTTCCACCTGGTGACAACATCAAGCTTCATCCAGTGCTGAGGCAGATGGTTATTGTGCTGTAGCTCACATAGATGGTCACGGGCCTTTGCAGAATGGGTGAAGTGGGTACAGATTCGATGGGTGACAGTAATTGTTTCCTTAATGTCCGCATGGTTGAGAAACTGATGAACAACAAGATTAAGGCAGTGTGCCAGACAGGGCACTCTAAAAAAAAGACATCGTTAATGCACTTCATTACATTGGAGCCATTATCACTTGTGATGAATCCTGCTATGTGTGACTGTGTGTGTAGCCACCATCGGTCTCATCCAGCAGACAATTATGCATTTTCACAGCTATGTAAGAACCTGTAACACTTGCCATACTCAGGGTCAGATGCAGGTGTGTTGCTACAACCACAATTTTGCTTCATGCATGTTTTGCCAGGCCCAAAATCAAGTACCACCACAGGTAACTCTGCCCAGTGTGCTGTTATGCATAGATATGAGCTTGCTGCTGCTTGACCACTGGTCCACATATCCACGCTAAGATGGATATATTGTGATGCACTATGCTTCAATGCATGTCTAATGGAATCAACAACTCTACTGTTCAGCTCTGGCATAGCATGCTGAGTAAAATAGGTTTGTGATGGAACTTGCCACTTGGGACAGGCACGGGCCATCAACCTGCAGAAACCAGCATTATCTATGAATGAAAATGGCAACAGATCAATGGACAACATTTCAGCAGTGGCAGCATTTAACTTTCATGCAGCAGCATGATTGGGGGGTACTTTGTGTGCCACTCAAGGATGGTCTTCAGAGTGGGCTGCATCTTTGGGGTTGTCCGACCAGAACGCTGTACTTGTGGCAGCAATGATTTTCTTTTAGGGGTAACACTTGACTCTTGGGGCTGTGTAGACTACATGAAACTAGTTATTTTGGTTGCTTGTGGGTATAGTGGTGTACTTTTCAGACTCATGGGACTGGGACTCGCACCACCACTGCTATGCCCACTACTTCAGAGATCAAAGGATCGCTCACCCTCCTCCTCCACCACCGACCCACCCTGCCCGCTCTCTTTCTGCTCTTGCTCCACTGCATGTAACTTGCCACTAGCAGCTTTGGCATCCTTCTGGTGTTGCTGCCATCTCAGTGGGCACTTGTTTTTCAAGTGCCTATGTGGCTTCCTTTTTTCTCCTAACTAACACATCCTTGACAAAGTTGCCATATTGCTATGGTCTCATCAGTAGGATCAAGCACATATAAGTCCCGAACTAGGGACTTTTGACATCTGGACTTCAGAGGTTTCTGGGACTGGGACAATTCAGAAACAGGTGTGGAAGTGTGTGTGTGTTTTCGGGCTGCTCTCATGACTTCAATAAAACTACTTTTGGGAGGGGGGTTACTTGACTGCTTGGAGGTTTGCTTATAGGCCTGGAGACAGACTGATCCATGGGCTGTGCATCACCCTTGACCTTTTTTGACTCAGGCTCCCATGTGGGATCATCCTAGTCATGATCATCATCATCACCACCAATAGTGATGATGTCCTTGTCTTCCTCCTCCTTCTCCTCCTCCTTCTCCCCCTATCACTGTCTTCTTGGAGCATGGCAACTTTTTCTTAATCTACAGCCATCTCAGGGGGCTGACTATCCCTATCTCCAGGATTATCAGACTCCTGTTGAACACTCTCATCACCAACTCCTGCAGGAACATGGGCAACCACACTGACAGACTTATCACCCTCCTCCTGGACCACTGTTCCTGTGCTGGTGTCAGTGCCTTCTTCTCAGTGTTATCATACCCCACTAGCATGGATGCAACAGTTTGAGCCTTAAAAAAGTAAGAGACAGGTATGCCAGACCCAGTTCTGCCAACAACTCCTTTGCTGGTTCCTGCCGCACCTCTGGGACCCACATCAGAAGAGACTGATGCAGACATAGAAACATAGAAACATAGACTTTGATGGCAGATAAGGACCGCTAGGCCCATCTAGTCTGCCCATTTCCCTACCTACAGGATAGGCCGCAGATCCTAGTTAACCAACAGCCTATTTCTTCCTACCCCCCACAAGAATTGCCTTATGTCTGTCCCATGCATTCTTGAATTCTCCCACAGTTTTAGACCCCACAACCTCCTCAGGAAGGCTGTTCCATGCATCCACTACCTCTCTGTGAAATAATACTTCCACATTGCCCCTGAACCGCCTCCTTCTATCTTTAAATTGTGTCCCCTTGTTCTTGCAAGTCTCTTTTCTGAAAGATGCTACCTCTTGGACTTTGTTGATTCCACTGAGGTACTTAAAAGTTTCTATCATGTCCCCTTCTCTCTCCTCAAGGGTGTACATATTAAGCTCCTTAGCTCTCCTCATACGGCTTCTCTTGTAGACCCTGCACCATTTTAGTTGCCCTCCTCTGGACTGCCTCTATCCTGTCTATGTCCTTGCGGAGATGGGGTCTCCAGAACTGGACACAGTACTCCAGATGGGGTCTCACCAACTGTCTGTACAGAGGGATAACAACTTCCTGTTTTCTGCTGATGATGCCTCTCCCTATACATCCCAGTATACCCCCAGCCCTCCCTACTGCCTTCTCATTGCTAACCTTAAGGTCATCTGATATGATTACCCCAGGTCCCTTTCCTTTGTTGTTGTTACTACCTCCCCACCCATTGTGTATTCTTCCCTGGGTTCTTGTTTCCCAGGTGCATTATTTGCACTTCTTTGCATTGAATCCTAGCTGCCATACTTCTGACCATTCTCCAACCTTGCCAAGTCCCTTTTCATCCTTTCCACGCCTCCTTGTGTATCAACCCTGTTGCAGATCTTTGTGTCATCTGCAAAAAGGCATACTTTTCCTTCCAGTCCCTCTGCAATGTCACTGATGAAGACATTAAAAAGGACTGGACCCAATACTGAACCCTGCGGTACCCCACTAGCAACCCCCCTTTCTTCAGAGTGGACTCCATTTACAATTACCTTCTGTGTCCTGTTGTCCAGCCAATGTTTTACTGGGCTACCACCCTGGGTCCTACTCCCAGGCTGGTTAATTTGACTAGTAATCTTTTGTGTGGGACTGTGTCAAATGCCTTGCTAAAGTCTAGGTAGGCCATGTCCACAGCCCCTCCCTGGTCTACTACTTTGGTCACCCAGTCAAAGAAATCTATTAGATTTGTCTGACATGACCTTCCCGCTGTGAACCCATGCTGCCTTGGGTCCTGTGCTCCACTGACCTCTAGGTACTCAACTATTCTTTCCTTCAGAAGTGACTCCATCACTTTCCCTACCACAGAGGTCAGACTGACAGGTCTGTAGTTTCCTGCCTCTGTCTTGGTCCCACTTTTGTGAAGGGGAATCACATCCGCCTTCCTCCAGTCCTCGGGTACCACACCATCCTCCCATGATTTATTAAAAGAGTAGCCAGTGGTTTCACTAGTTCCTCCTTAATTCTTTTAGAATTCTGGGGTGAATTCCATCAGGACCCATTGCTTTGTCCACCTTCAGTTTTAGGAGTTCTTGCAGAACCCTTTTTTCTGATGAAAGGACTGGGATCGGACCCCTATCAAGAGTGCTTCTGTTAATTGGATTAGGCACTCTCCTCCTCTTTGTGAATACTGAGCAGAAATATTCATTCAGTATTCCTGCTTTTTCACTGTCCCCCTCTGCCCACCCACCGTTCATTCTATTCAGCCTCATTATCCCTCCCTTTGTCTTTTTACGCTCGTTGATGTACCTATAAAAGGTTTTATCCCCCTTCTTAACTGAGTTGGCTATCTTTTCCTCAGTTTGGGCCTTTGCTATTCTGACTTCCCTCCCTGCTTCCTTCTGCCTTAACTGGTACAGCTCTCTGTCCTGCTCCTTCTGTGTTTCCTTATACTTCCGGAATGCTATCTTTTTCTTCCTGACTTTCACAGCCACCTCTTTGAGAACCATAGTGGCTTTTTCTTTCATTTTGATTTGTTTATTTGCTTACACAAAGGCTTGTTGCCTCTGTGATGGCAGTTTTGATAATTCCCATTGTTGCTCCACACCTCTTCTAGCCTGTTTGCTAGTGCTTGAGGCACTCTCCCATCTTTGCCAAAGTCAGCCTCCTAAAGTCCAGTACCCCACTTTTGTATGGCTTGACTTCTGTAGCTGAGTTTAACGTGAACCACACTGTTTGATGGTCACTTTTCCCAGATGGCAACCCACTTCTAGATCTGAGATCCTCTCACTGCCCCGTTTGAGAGCACGAGGTCTAAGATTGCTCCTCACAAGTGGGTTCCGAACTCAGCTGTCTAATGCCTGCCACCTGTAGGGCATCAAGAATGGCCTGCTCTTGGATGTGGCTGCAGCAAATGTGCTCCAGTTAACATCTGGCATATTCAGGTGTCCCATCAACAGTATCTCCCTTTCTCTGCCATTCTAAGAATGCCTTCTATCATATCCTTGTCCATTCCTTCCCTGACATGGGGGTCTGTACACAACCCCTGTGCGGATTGTGGTGCCTTTCCAGTCTCCAAGGCGACCCACAGTGCCTCCTCTCCCTGTTTACTCTTTTGTTCAGTTGCTTTATCCCTTCCTTACATGAGAGCTACCCTCCCCTCTTCTCCCTGCCTGTCTCTCCTGTAGGTTATGTACCCTGGTATGTTAACATCCCAGTCATGGTTCTCTGTGTACCATGTTTCTGTGACTGCTATGATATCCAGGCATCCTCTTCCATTAAGGCCATCAGCTCAGGAGCTTGTTGCCCAGACTACGGGTATTGGTACTCATTACCCTCCATTTCCTGATGGCCTTACTCCTTTGCCCCATCCCTGTCCTTCTCACCTTTGTCACTTTCTCCATTTACCCCTGCCCTTCTCCCTATCGACACCTCTATGTTGGTGTTTGCCGCACTTACTACCATGATTATTTGGGGGGGCTAGGATTTTCCTGCTCCTTTCCAGTGCCTCCCCCCTTGGCTAGTTTAAAGCTTGCCAATGAAGCATTTAAACCTATCACCTAGGATCATGGTTCCCTCCTGGACAGATGAGCCTGTCATGCCAGTATAGCTTGCATCACTCCAGGTGGACCCCAGTCCCAATGAAGCCAAATTCCTGAGCTCCACACCAGTTTTTCAACCACTGATTGAATCCCATGATGTGGAACACCTAGCCTCCCTATGCCATAGATGGGTAGCACCGAGAAGGTTACCGTGCATGCTACTTGACTAAGGCCCCTCCCCAATTCCACAAACTCTTCCTGCACTTCTCTAATCCCTTTCTTAGCCAGGTCATTTGTCCCTAGGTGGACAATGACATCCAGCTCCCTTCCCTGTGCAGCTGCTCCGGCAATCCTGAGGATTCGCTCCCTGTCTCTCCAAGCCGTGGTGCCAGCAGGCACCTTACCTCCCTCTCCCCTTCCTCCCCCAGTTCTACCTTCCTAACAATGGAGTCCACCACCAGGAGTTGTTTCCTTCCCCTGCAGGGTCCCCTGCCACCCTCCTGTGGGTCTCCTTTGTGGAGGTTCCCAGCATCCTCCTTGGTCTCCACTGTGGGTGCCTCCATAGAGGAACCACACTTTGCCAGAATGGCATAGGAATTGTGGAGAGGTACAACTGGAGGGATGCACCTCTATTCCACCACCCTCACCTTTCTGAGCCCACTGTGGTCCAACCGCTCCTCTTTCTTGGCAACCTCTGAGGCAACGGCAGTGGCACTGGTGGTCCCTGGATGGAGAGGAGGTCCCACAATCTTGGCCAACCCAGCCTGAGATGAGCAACCTCCTCTCAGCCCAGAGAGGTGCCTGCAGATGGACAACACTGCATCTTCCAGAACATCTCCCGGAAGACTGTTGCTCCACAGCCACTGCACTGCACCACTCCAATCATGTCTTATTTCTGGCCCCTTAACTGTTTTCAATCCTTACTCTTTCCTCTGTTTTTTTTCTCTCTCTCCTTACTTTCTGCCTGTGTGCCCTTTTAAGCTCCTGATTGTCCTGTTCTGAGACAAGAATATCCTATATTTCTCAGTAGACCACTTACTTGCTCAGAGGCAGACCTCCAGCAGCTAGAGGGGGCTGGAGAGCTACTCTTGCCCTTCTAGGATGGTGGGTCCTTGGTGGTTCTGTGATCACTCACTTCCTGACCCTAAACAGGAAGTTCCTGTTGTCAGTCAAATCCTGTGCCTATAAAAATAGAATTAGCTTGGGGTGGAGGGGACGGAAGGAGGGCAATATAGTCCCAGCAGAGAAGTTCAGTCACACAGCAGTCCTTTCTCCTGGTGTCTTCTGCCAAGCTATTAGCAGAATCTTTCTAAGGCACTCTTTAAATGTAGCGTCCTTCTAGCTAAGCCACTCCCCCTACTTACCAGATCTTTCTACAAGTAATTTAAACCTCACAGCAGTTAAGTCCTTTCAGTCACCTGAGATTTACACCTAGATAACTCTTCAGATACCCATTCAATTCAGTTAACCCAAACACACACTTTTTTTTTTGTATGTTAGTTTTTTTACCCTAAATTAAAGGTCCAAGTACAAAAGTTCTTCTACTTTAGTCCCAGCAGAGAAGTTCAGTCACACAGCAGTCCTTTCTCCTGGTGTCTTCTGCCAAGCTGCCCTCATCCCCCCCTGCCATGTTTCCCCCTGTACTGGGCCTCTTAGCAAGCATTTTTGCTGGCTGCTGTTTCAAAGCTTTGCCTTCATCTGGAGTATTTTAAGAAAGGATTTATCACTACTAACTGTGTGAATAACACCTCACACGTGAACATCACACCTATAGAACTGACTTCCTTACAAGTCCAAACACAGTCAGGACAGGTACCAGCACTTAGAGTACAACTAATACTGTATATGGTAGGTCACCTATTCTAGTAAGAAACAAAAAGGTAACTTTCCAAAATAGGAATTAAAGAAGCACACACAAGGAAAAAGGGCACAAGTGACCGACTTTAAATACAGATCAACTGTGTCTCTGGACAAATAAAGTACTGTAATGTGTTATTACTTAGTAAGTACCACATTTTTTTTATCATATAAGGGCAGAGTCACAACCATAAAACCGCAACAAAGGCGAGTAACACACAATATGGTCATGGTCTAGATGGGAGGGATCAGCAACCTCTCTCTTGAAAATTACTGTATTAATATATAGTGTTTTATAATGTATGTGTCAGGGGTTAAACAATACTGTAACAGAGAAAGGGTAAGGTAGGTAAGTCAACTAAAACAGGAACACTGCACAATGTGCAGAGTCAAGCTCCAGCAATACAGGGAAGCAATTCAACAATGCGGTGTGACTGTAAATTGACAAGTTCAAGTGAACAAGTAAAAGTACTTCAGTAACGATACAAAAAATATAGAGCTGTTAATTTTCACAGCTTTAGTAACACAAGTTAATACTTCAGCAAACAGAACTAACCACAAACAAATAAAATAACAGATCAGCTCTGTGTATTTAAAACTTTAGAATTCACAATCACAAGTCACAACTAAAAGTGGAAGTATGGTATATATAACACAGGCTAACAGCGGCAGGAACTCTCTCAAACAGGACAGAGAAACTTCTCGGAGAAAAATAAATGGCAAGATATAACAAAATTCATAAGAAATTAATAAGAAATAACAGTAAATAAATAACTCTAGAAATAGCTTACACTGCTTTACACTCCTACCCTACCCCACACAACTCTTTTAATAACAAAGAGAAAAGTAAAACCTAATTTAAACTAAATATTATGCAAAAATCCACAAAAACAGAAAATATTTCCTAGCACTACTAGGAAAAAACTTTATATTTTGCAGCAATTAGCTCTCAAAAACAAGTTTTAACAATGTTTTCAAAGGCTTTATTGGCTCTGATGCACTGCAACAGACTGCTCTCTGACTCAACACATAGCACAATGAGCTGTAAACAAGCTGCACGTGATATTTGATCTATTTGCCCACGATGCATTGCAAATCTCGCCTTTGGAGTAAAATTTCGTGGGCTAAATCAAAAGTTACACTGGCGAAATTGCACCACAAGAAGAAATTTGGAGCATCAATAGGCAAAATTGGCAGTGCAACATATTCAGGCGAAATTTCGGCATTATGCAAAACTGTGAAACTAGGCTAAATTTCACTTTACATAGGCGAAAGAGTTCGCCATAGCATTTAATGCAAAATGTTGCTGTTACATGAAATTAAGAAAATGGGCCAAATTTAATTTCATTTAGGCAAAAAATTTCATGTAATTGCAGAATTATGCGAAATATTTCAATTTCGCACAACACTAATGGGACATTGGGCTGTGCCCAGGCAGTGGGTGTTTCACAGCCCAAGGGCCATGTCATGAGTGTGTGTGTGTGTGTGTGTGTGTGTGTGTGTGTGTCAGGTCTGTGTATTGGGTGTGGGATGTTGCCAGAGCACTGTGCAGACATGTGTCAGTGGTGTCATCTGCCTCAAGGGGGGGAGCTCATATGTGTGTTGTGGTGGCATGTATGGGGGGGTGTGTGAGTCGTGCCATGTGCTGTGGTGCTTGTGTGACTGGGGACTGTGGAGGCACTTATGTGAACCTATTTGGAATCAAGGCATGTGGAGGAATGTGTGCCAAGTTTCTGTTGTGGTGCAGATGTCTTGCCACCACCATGGGGCAGATGGCCACTCTGTGTGGACTGTCCTGCCAGGGGCAGTGTTTCTGCCTGTGCCAGTTGTGTGTTGCTGCCACCGACCACTTGCATGTCTGTGTCAGTGGCAAACAACTCACTGCCTGTGGGGTCAGGTGGCTGCTGCTGGACTCTGGTGTGCACCTGTGTCGAGGTCAGTGGAAGGACAGGGGGTGTTGGCTGGTCCACTATGGTGTCCCATGCACCAGCAGAAGGGCTGGCAGGTGACAGCTATGGGCAGGTATTTAGATCTACCATGGGTTCTATGTGGCAAAACAGCAATGACTGTGAGTCTGTCTCATGCCACTGCATGGGTGACAACTGGATGCTGGTGTGCAGCTCAGCCATCACATGGTATACCAGACACTAATCTTAGTCACCTGGTGATCAATGTCACATTGTATTCCCCACACCTCTGCCATCAGGCCGACCAGTGCCTCTGTATTCCTATGCTGTGCCTCCAGCCTCTGCCTCTTCAGCTGATGCACCTTGGTGTAATAGGTGTGGAGGACACCGTGTGTGAAGGGCCTCCATGGACAGCCTACTGGCTGTGTGGAAAGGTCCTCATTCCCACTGCCACAGGGCAGCAGAGGGGTGGTGGACCATGCACCTGCAGAGGACACAGGTGGTAGATGCATGGCTGCCTGTGCAGGCTGGCCACTCAGCTGTGTATGATTGGTACTGGCAGATGTGTTACTTGGGGGGGGTGGCTGACAGTCCGAGATGATGGTGCCATTATTCTCCTCCATCTCATCAAAGGTCCACCCCTGTATGGTTCCTGGTCTGTCTCATGTCTAAGGGAGTCCCTGCCTTTAGCTTTGTACCTGGGGACGACATAAGGAACATTTGGTTACTGCCACTGCCCTGCTATGAGCATTCTATGCTGTGGTAAGTGTGGCCTGGGTGTCACACACTTCCATTTTCCTCCTATTCCATGGCCACTGTGTGTCTCACATGATATAGTGCGGTCCTGCCAGAGGCTGCTGTCATCCCTTCAGGGCTGTGTTCAGGTATCATAACATCTGTGGGATGCAACACATGGGGCTACACTGCCATGGGGTACTAATCCCCTCTGCCCATGTTCCTGCCTGTTGCTACATACCTAGCACTCTTCATGTCCTCATCCTCAATGAGCAGGGCCACCTTTGTAAGAGGTTTGGTGACCATCCTCTCCATGGGGGTTAGGGTGTGTGCCTGTGTGGATGGCCCTATGCCTGTTATGAGGCACGCCTGTGTACCAGCCTCTAGTTTTTTCCTTTTTTTGGTACTCTTTTTTTATAACTCAGAGAGCCTCACAAAAATTATAGGCATCATCATATCATATCATAGCAAATACAACAAAAAGAGAAATAATGAATATATGAAAAATAACAGTAGAAGCCATTTAATCGTGACACCTCCATGACATGCTTTTTGTCCCAATTAAGTGGCTGTGTCATTTTTCAAGAGACAATATTTTTACCCCTGTTTTACCTTCCACCAATGTTGGCAGACAGTGCAGAGAAAGGAAGGTACATTAGTGCACTGATATAAGCTGTACTGAGCCCTACTGAGTGTTGAACACTACACTAATTACTTACTTTGCTTACTTGCTTACTTTGCAGATTCACCTGCTGCTTGTTTTTGGGCTGGACAGGGGAGTTGCAACAACAAGTCTTTTTCTCTCTCTCTCTCTATATATATATCTCGGGTCTCGCTCTTTCCACTGTGCCAGTGTTTTCAAACAGTGAGTTCAGCAATGAGTGGAGTAAATTAAATTGATGCCGCAAACTGTCTCGCTCTCTCCCCTGTGTTTAGAGATTAAATAAAATGTAAGTTGCTTACTGTCTCTGTCTCTCTCATTCTCTCTCATGTCTCGCTCTCTCCACAGTGTTGCAAACTGTCTCGCTCTCTCCTCTGTGTCAGAGTTTTAAAACCAGGTGATCAGAGTTCCCTTAAAGTCTAAAGCTGCAAACTTTCTCTCTTCTGTCTCACTCTCTCTTGCTACAAACTGGCTCACTCCCTCCTTGATGTCAGAGTTTTAAAACAGAATGTTTGGAGTTCAGCAATGCCCATTTTGAGTGGGGTAAATTAAAGTGAAACCATGGGAAGATGAGTTTGGAGTGAGGAAAAGTAGACAAATCAGCCACAAACTGACTTTCACACTTAATTAGATGTGATTAACAGCTTAGCAGGAGGACTAATTGGCCAGAAATCATCCGATTTAGGTGGCAGGGGCATCCTATTTAAACAGTTGAGCCCCCCATAGGCTAACATAGCCACTTAATTGGTACCAGAGGGAATGTCCCAATGAAGTGGATATCCTCATTATCTGTGTCCTGATTAAGTGTCTTTTACTGTATATAAATTATATAGTGGGAGCTAATATTTCTGCAATAGTAGAAAACTTATACCATCATGAGCTAAACAGAATATTAAACAGTAAATTAATTAAAATACTGGGGAATTACAGAATAATGTCACCAAACCAATAGCTATACATTTCTATATGATAGACACAAGTACAATCCAGGCTGCCCCAGTGTACCACCAACCAATTAGTTGCCACCCAATGACCCTAGTCCCGGTGTCCCCTCCCTTCTCATGGGATAAAGGACCCATCTTCCTTTGAAACAGAAAAAATATGATCTCCACCTTGGTTCAAACTGTGATTCTAGACCGTTACATCGAGCTACTGTATAAGCCAGCTTGGTTGGTTCACTGGTAGAGTTGCTGCCTCTGGTAGCAAGGGTACAGAGTTTGAAGCCTGCAGTGAGACAGGACATTAGTATTTGAAGTTGGAGGGAGGATGATTCAGAGGAAACGTGAGGAAGAATTTCTTCACAGAATGGGTGGTGGACAAGTGGAACACCCTGCCAGAGGAAGTGGTGGGGGCTGAAACAATCATGGGATTTAAGAATGCATGGGATAGACATAAAGGAATTCTGGAGGTCAGGGTTAAGGGGGAACAGACTTCTAGGTAAACATACAGTAAACTTATAAGCTCAAATGGGCAGACTGGGTGGGCCGTAGGCCCTTATCTGCTGACACTATCTATGTATAAGCTGTTCCAAATAGTGCATGTCATGTATTTAATAAAATGATCATACCAAAGGGTAAGTGTTACGAACATATGAAATTTGCCAGCAGATAAAGGCCTAGAGGTCTATCAAGTCTACTTGAATGTGCAGCTGGCACCCCTTATTCTGCAGCTGCCCCACCCTTCTCCTTCATTGACCCTCCCCCTGTCCTGTCCCATCCCCTTCCCTTTTGAAGCAGTCCACTGTTCTACTGGATACCATTTCTGCAGGTAACACATTCCACCCAGCCACCACCCTCTCTGTAAAAAAGTGTCTCCATATCTCCCTCCTGAACCTTCCTCCCTCCAGTCTCATATCATGGCCCCTGGTGTCCCTCCCTCCTTACTTTGAACAGCCCCTCTGTACCTGTCTTGTTTATTCCTTTCATGTACTTAAAGGTTTCAATCATGTCCCCCATCCCTCCTCTCCTCCAGTGAGTACATGTTCAACTCCCTCAGCCTCCTCTCGTATGATAAGTCCCCAAGCCCCTTGATCATCTTTGTTGCCCTGCGCTGCACCCCCTCCAGTAACTTAGTGTCCCTCTTCAGATACGGGCACCAGTACTGCATGCAGTACTCCAGGTGCGGTCTAACTAATGACCTATACAGTGGCAGAACCACCTCCTTCCTCCTCGAGGATGTACCCCTTGCAATACAACGCAGCATTTTGTTGGCCTTTGCAGCTGCCTTCCTACAGTGTGCCAAGTTGTTCATTGACCCAATAATGAGCACCCCCAGATCCTTCTCCTCCTCTGTCTGGGCTAGCTGCACTACCCCCAGCTGGTAACTCCTCCTTGGGTTCTTCATCCCAAAATGCAGCACCTTGCACTTTTTGGCATTAAAGTGTTGGGGCGGGGGGCACTCTGGCACCAGAGGGGAGACATTGCTTTCTTGGCTGCTAATAAGTATGTGCATATCATAGCTCTTGGATGTAGCTGAACATCATTGGGGGGGGGGATTGATAGCAGAATCAATTCTGGGGTAAGTATAGCATTCTCTCCCACCAATTGAACAAGGCACGTTTCCATCTGTGACCAGAAAGAAGAAAGGATTGGACAGGTCAGAAAAATGTGAGCATGAGTAGCCATGGTCTCCCCACAGTCTCTCCAGCAATGTCTGAATTGAGCTGGAAGATATCTGGCAAGTTAAGATGGTGTTAAAATTCTAGAACGACATTTCCAAGTGAAGTCCTGCCATTATGGGCTAAGGATACCTGTATGAGGGAGGGATATATTTTAGCCAAGTTTCATAGGGGATAGTCAAAGATAATTCCCTATTAAATACCTTTAGAGTGTGCGTGCCTTTCCAAAAGTAAAGTTGTTTAAATTCAGGAAAGCAGTCAAGGGTGGAAACAAAATACTTCCCACATCAAAAAGATCATTTATAACAAATTCAGTACATTTCCATTGGATATTATACATGGGATTAAGCCAAAGTGCCACTGTTCCAAGAGTGGACGCTCAAAAATAGCCGAGCAAATTAGGGAGATTTAAATACCCCTTAGACAGCGGTATTTGGAGCAGGGACCATCTAAGATGTGGATGGTGTCCTGCCCATACAAATCGAAACAGAGCTTTATTCCATAATAAAAAATTTAAAGTGAAAGGAGTCAAAGTGAGTGTTTTGAAAAAATATAATAGTCGTGGGAGACTGTTCATATGGATGGCCTCAAGGCGTAAATAGAAAGGTAAACGAAGACATGTCCACTGACCCAAGTCCCTCTCAACAACCTGTGTCAGCAGTTCATAGTTCACCAATTCTAGATGTTGTAAATTCTGGGATAGCTTAATGCCTAGGTATTTAATGTATGTACACCCCCAGTGCAAGGGAAGTAACTCCCTTAAAGCCTGTGAGGGTGTGAAATTGAAAGTCAATACCTCGGTTCTCTAGTTTTTTCTTAATGGCTTCACACCAGTCACACCACTTGTGTTTGATGGCAGTGAGTGTCTGTGCCTCCAGATCAGCCATGTTCATGGCAGCCTGTATCTCAAGCCACAGGCCGGCCTTGTTCTTTTGGTCTGTGGACCGGGAATGTGCCCAATAAAAGATAGCATAGTGGGCTTGCATATCACTGACCTTGGCTGCCACCTGCCTGCCTGTGAAATTAGTGGGCTGTGTCCGTCCCCACCCAGGACTGGCCTTGTCCATGTTGCTCTCCAGAACTCTGTGCTGTCTCTTTGACCCCCTAATGGGGCACCAGGTTGTTCTTGCATCTCTCATCCATTATGCACCATTCTTTCCACACTGTCAACTATCTGACATGCATTTCTGTGTATCTGTGTGGGACAAGGGGGTTGCTTATATGTGGTGGGACTGAGTGTTCAGGCCCAGCCCCATATACCCTGCTGGGGCCCTGCATGGCTCCCTTGGTACCGCTTCCCATCCTGTAATGTTCTGCATGCATATTAGTGCATAGCATGTGCACCAATCACCTTGTGCACTGCATAGCTGTATGCCTGTGTAATGACTCTTTTGGGTGCACTTTACACCCCTTTGTGCATAGAGTCCTATATTCTCAAATGATGCTTCTCCTAAATAGCAGCTTCCTTGGACCCATTATTGACATTAATCTACAAGCCTCCCCAGAGGTTTGCTTCACACATTTTTGTTTCTGTCCTAAGTACTTTGGGGTCAATTACATGACTTGGAGGAGGTGGGCTGTACTGCAACTTACTTTGTTCTTTTGGCTTTTTAGCTACAAAAATTTCCTTTAGCCTCAAGGTGATTCTCCTGGTACCTCCACAGAGGGTGGAAACCTAGAGGAAGAGACACGAAAAGGATCACATACAGTTGAATAAGCACAAAAACATTATGTGTGGCCATCCGTTGAAATAAACGTTAAATCTGTGGTTCAATGAGGCCACCAGACTACTCCCCATTTCTGGCAATAAATTCCTCACAGTTCAACAGTCCCCTGCCTAAGTGTTGCACATATCTCTTCCCTCTACTCCTCCATCTCTGGCTTTCGGCACTGGTATGGCTTTTTAGCTATAGACGTTTCCTTTAACCACATGACAATTCTCCTGAAACCTCTACAGAAGGTAGAAAACAAGAGGAAGAGATGAACCAAAGGATAACATACAGTTGCACAAACACTTCACTGGAGACCACTTATTGAAATACAGAAACATAGAATTTGATGGCAGATAAGGACTGATTGGTCCACCTAGTCTGCCCATGTCCCTACCTAATGCATAGGCTGCAGATCCTAGTTAACCAACAGCCTACTTCCTCCTACCCCCCCTACCAGAATTGCCTTATGTCTGTCCCATGCATTCTTGAATTCCCCCACTGTTTTTGAGTCCACTACCTCCTCAGGAAGGCTGTTCCATGTATCCACAACCCTCTCTGTGAAAAAATACTTCCTCACATTACCTTTGAGCCATCCACCTCTATCTTCAAATTGGGCCCCCTTGTTCTTGCACATCTCTTTTTCTGAAAGATGCTACCATCTTGGACTGTGTTGATTCCCTTGATGTACTTAAAAGTTTCTATCATGTCCCCCCTCTCCCTCCTCTCCTCAAGTGTATACATATTAAGCTTCTTTAATCTCTCTTCGTATGTCTTCTGGTGCAGACCCTGCACCATTTTAGTTGCCCTCCTCTGTACAGCCTCCATCATGTCTATGCCCTTGCAGAGATGGGGTCTCCAGAACTGGACTCAGAACTCCAGATGGGGTCTCACCAACTGTCTGTGCAGAGGGATAACAACTTCCGGTTTTCTACTGGTGATACCTCTCCCTATGCATCCCAGTATCCCACCAGCCCTCCTTACTGCCTTCTCACATTGATGCCCACCTTAAGGTCATCTGATATGATTACCCCCATGTCCCTTTCAATTTCTGTTGTTGTTATTGTCTCCCCCCCCCATTGTGTACTCTTCCCCAGGATTTTTGTTTCCCAGGTGCATTACTTTGCACTTCTTTGCAATGAATCTAAGCTGCCATATATTTGACCATTCCTCCAACCTTGCCAGGTCCCTTTGCATCCTCTCCACCCCACGTTCTGTATCAACCCTGTTGCAGATCTTTGTGTCGTCTGCAAAGAGACATACTTTTCCTTCCAGTCCCTCTGCAATATCACTTCTAACGACATTAATGAGGACCGGTCCCAGTACTGAACCCTGCGGTACCCCACTAGTAACCCCCCTTTCTTCAGACTAAACTCCATTTACTATTACCCTCTGTATCCTGTTGTCCAGCCAATTTTTAACCCAGGCTATCACCTTGGGACCCACTCCAAGGCTGGCTAACTTGTATATTAATCTTTTGCGTGGGACTGTGTCAAATGCCTTGCTAAAGTCTAGGTAGGCCATGCCCGCTGTCCCTCCCTGGTCCACTGCATTGGTCACCCAGTCAAAGAAATCTATTAGATTCATCTGACATGACCTACCTGCTGTGAATCCATACTGCCTTGGGTTCCGTGCCTCACTGGCCTCTAGGAGCTCAATAATTCTTTCCTTTAGAAGTGATTCCATCATTTTCCCCACCACTGAGGTCATACTAACAGGTCTGTAGTTTTCTGCCTCTGTCTTGCTCCCACTTTTGTGAAGGGAAATCACGTCTGCCCTCCTTCAGTCCTCTGGTACTACAACATCCTCCCATGATTTGTTAAAAAGGGTAGTCAGTGATGTCATTAATTCTACCCTTAGTTCTTCTAGAATTCTTGGGTGAATCCCATCAGGCCCCATTGCTTTGTTCACCTTCAGTTTTAAGAGTTCTTTCAGGACCCTTTCTTCTGTGAATGGACTGGTATTGACCTCCCTTTGCAGAGTGCTTCTATTCTTTGATTTAGTTATCTCCCCGCCTCTTCTTTTGTGAATGCTGAGCAGAAGAATTCTTTCAGTATCCCTGCTTTTTCACTGACATCCTCTGCCCACACTCCCTTCCCTTTAGTAAGCCTCACTATCCCTTCCTTCATCTTTCTTCGCTGCCTATTGTACCTATAAAAAGTTTTATCCCCCTTCTTAACTGAGTTGGCTATCTTTTCCTCAGTTTGGGCTTTTGCTATTCTGACTGACTTCCCCACTTCCTTCTGCGTTAACTGGTACAGTTCTCTGTCCTGCTCCTTCTGTGTTTTCTTATACTTCCTGAATGCTACCTTTTTCTCCTTAACCTTCTCCAGTACCTCTTTTGACAACCATAGTGTTTTTTTCCTTCATTTTGCTTTGTTGATTTGCTTCACACAAAGGAGTGTTGCCTCTGTGATGGCTGTTTTGATTTTTCCCCATTGTTCCTCCAACCCTCCTTCTTGCCAGTTTGCTAGCGCTTTTCTGGGGCACTCTCCCATTTTCCCAAAGTCAGCCCTCTTAAAGCCCAAGACTCTTGCTTTTGTATGGCTCGACTCTATGGCTGTGTTTATTGTGAACCACACTGTTTTGTGGTCACTTGTTCCCAGGTGACTACCCACTTCTAAATCTGAGATCCTTTCTCCATCCCCATTTAACAGTACCAGGTCTAAGATTGCTCCCTCCCTCCCTCCCTAGTGGGTTCCACCAATAGCTGTCTGAGGCATGCCCCCTGCAGGGCATCAAGAATAAACCTGCTTTTTGATGTGGCTACAGTCAGGGTGCTCCAGCTAACGTCTGGCATATTCAGGTCCCCCATCAACAATATCTCCCCTTTTTCTGCCATTCTAAGGATGCCTTCTATCATTTCCTTGTCCATTGCCTCCCCCTGAGATGGGGGTCTGTATACCACCCCTGTGCGAATTGTGGTGCTATAACCTGCCTCCAAGGTAACCCACAATGCTTCCTCTACTCCCTGTTTATCCTTTAGTTCTGTTGCTTTGATCCCTTCCCTTACATAGAGAGCTACTCCTTCTCCTCCTCCTCTTTTACCCTCCCTGTCCTGCCTGTACATTGTGTACCCTGGTATGTTGACATCCCGGTCATGGTTCTCAGTGCACCATGTTTCTGTGACTGCCATGATATCCAGATGTCCCTCTTCCATCAAGGCAACTAGTTCAGGAAGCTTGTTACACAGACTACAGGCATTGGTACTCATCACCCTCCATTTGTTGATGGCCTTACCCTTTTTAGCACCATCCTTGTCCTTACTGCCTTTTTCTGCATTTACCCCAGTCCTGCTCCCCATTAACTTTTCTACCTTGGTGTTTACCTCTCTAACTACTGTGTTTTGGTTGGGGGAGGCTGGGTTTTTCCTTCTCCTTTTCAGTGCCTCCCCTTGGCTAGTTTAAATGCTTGCCAATTACGCATTTAAACCTATCACTTAGGATTCTGGTTCCCCTCCTGGACAGATGCTGACCATCTTTCTGTCTGTGGTTTAGATCAGACATAATGTTCCACTGATGATGTACTGTAAAGTAAAAGGAATGATCCACAAGCAGAAAAACTACAGTGGTGCCTGTCAGGATAAGACACCCAGTTCTGCAGGAAACAAGTAAATTCAATAGCAGCTGTGATGCAAAAAACTGTGACACACAGTGGCACTGCTTCTGATCCTGGAGGACACCACTGTACATGTTGTAAATACAGAATAAGAGTTAAAATGTTGTAATTTATTGGTTGACTGTTAGTGGTGTGTGCTGCTGTACATGCAAATAATTATAATACTAAAATTAAACAGAAGCTAGAGAGCCATGAGGCCCATAACTGCTCCTTATGACTAATAATAAAAAAGAGTAATACCAGAAAGGATCAAGGTGTCCAGTCAGGATTTAAACGTAGACT